>CM026070.1:14320000-15726666 GCA_014839685.1 Anableps anableps | reverse complement strand
AAATACATTCTAACCCCCAACACCAATACCAAAACATGAACAGTACTTAAAATCTGAGTCGATTTCAACATAATATAGAAATTAATCCTATATTATAATGTTACTAGAAGCACTTTACAGTGAAATAATTACAATACAATAAATAGAGATTTTGAACACTTGGTTTCTCTTGGACATCTACCTTTTTGACCTGATAGAGATAGTTGAGAGCTGTTTATTATTTTTAAAATCATTTTTCCTGTTTCTTTGAAGCACAAATAACTTTCATTATTTACTTAATTGACTTAAGGAAAGACACCATGGTGTGTTGTCCATCCCAGTGCATTCTACTCTGTGCCCAAATCTCAACACAACAACCAATAATTTCGACATAATTGACATTCCAAACGACCTCCTTAGAAGAGCTGGTAGTGTCACTATCTTCTGGCTTGCAATTAAAAATAAATCAATTCATTGACACTTGCTTCTGAGTGTGTCTGAAAATGTTTGGAAAAGTCACACAACATTGTTATTGTATGGAGTTATTAGCTTTGCACTTTTGCACTTTCTTGAACATTGTACATACCTCTTTGATGGCTCTGCAAGAAAGCACAGCTAACGTCCGCTTCTTTGCGAGCACGACACAGGAGAAGCAGGGAAAGTAACACAGAAAGCATGCATATAGCAGAAGCACATGGATGATATAAACAGAGCCAGAGTTGCAAGAGGCATGTAGAGTGCTGGCTCATACTCACGATTGCGTGCTTGCTAACAGCATTTTTGACATAAACTTGGAAAAAAAATTTGATTATGGGCAGTTGTGATTTGGAAAAATGAGTATTGTGATACATTTGTATTTAGAGGTTTCATTGTATCTGTAATGTGGAAATATTTAGCAGTTATCCAAGGCACTGCACTAAAATGGATATTTTGCAAGTTTAAGATTTCGCAAGTTTAAGAACCCATTAGTAGAAATGATGACACAGAAGCCTGTTTTTCAAATGCCTTCTGTGCTAGAAACCATAAGTTGTGGAGCTATTTTTATGACTTTTTTCACATCTGCTTTGCTTAGTCCTGATTTTGTTTCCATTAAAGTTCCAACTTAAAATGAAGATATTCCAAGAAAGCACAAGCTCCAGCTGATTAAGATGGTCTTCAGCCATGCTTGTTGATGTTGTTATTAATGTGACTATTGCCTCCTCCTGGCATGGCTCAGATGTTCCAGCATTTTTGACTGTAATGCTAAAGGCTGTGCAGACAAGATGTTTCTGAAGTTAGGGTCTGGAGACCCCACCGGGGGTCCCAAATTAAATCTCCAGGATCATCTTCAGAAATCAAAGTATTTAAACTATAAATCTTACAAGAGACTGAAAAACTAGAACTCACAAGTAGATAAAAGCAGCCTACACTGTAAACACACAAAACCTTAGCAAGTATTTTTGGTCTAGTTTCTAGTGCAAATATCTTGAATACACTTGAAATAAGACAAACTAACTTACAAGACATTTTAATTTATATGGGAAAAATGTCTTGTCCCACTCGCAGATTATTTCACTTATAACTTAGCACTTTTTCATCAATATTAAAGAATTATCGACTTAAAATGAGCTCCTATATCATGCTGAAAAGTTACTTGTAAGTTAGTCTTGTCTTATTTCAAGTGTATTCAAGATATTTGCACTAGAACTAGACCGAAAATACTTGGTAAGTTTTGGTGTTGTTGCAGTGTATTGTTAACTGATGCTGCGTGCATTTCCATCATTCCCCTGTTCGATTGACTTCCTTGCAAAATTGGGAACTCAGCTAACAGTCAGGGTCAAAGTTCTCTTTAAATGTTATTTTGGGGGTCTGAAACTAAAATAATTTGGATTCATGAATGTAGACAGGAAAAAAGAAAACACTAAGTTTTAGCCAACTTTTACATTACTTCACAGTCATTTTATTTCAAGGCAAGGAGGTTTGTTTGGTCTCAGTTGTAGTGCTTTCTGTCATAGATCATATTTGCTAGCAGTGGGGAAAATACACATTTGACCAATTCATAATTACAGCCCTGCTCTGCAGGATATTATTAGCCAAATACAGCTACGGTTTTTCTTTCCTATGAGGCTGCAACTAACTCCCACATTACATGCTGTGTTTATGCTGCAAACAATCCCTTTGCAAATAGCTTGAAGGTTTACCAGCAGCTATTTGGTTTTGTCAAAGTCTGGAATTTATCTGAAGTGCTTCCAAAGTTGTTGGTGTTGCAGAGGTGATTGCAGACATTGGAATCCAAAGTCTACCCCTAAAATCTTAAAACCAAACAAGCAAATGGAAGGGACACAACTGGGACTACTTTAGACTTTGGGTCACAGCATAATCCAAGGACAGCAGTATCCTTACACCCAGTCAGCTGCACACCACACAACACCACACCACAGCAGACAAACCCAGAGCTGAGGCTAAAGTATGTGAGAACAGAGCCGCTACCGTACAAAATAAACACAGAGGGAAGTATGGGTAAATTACGTAGCGAAAGACGTGTTTACGTTTAGGGTGTCAGGTTTAAATTATGTTCTGCTGTGTTTTGCGGTTGGTGTGCCGGCTTTAATTTGAATGTTTGCGAGAAGACGTGAAGGCGGAAAGAAGAGGAGCCAGACAGCCAATCCAGCTCCTCTGATGTCATCGCAGAAATTACATTTTTCTGCCCAGAATTCATCACAAGCCATTACACATGATGAGTGACCTGGTATGCATTGATGGAGAACTATGATGCATTTTTAAAACATTATGAATTCAGAGTTTGAATCAGGCTTTCCATAAGGTGAGAATGAAATTTGTGTGTTTACAGTTTAGTGTGCTGCCCCTTGACAGAGTGAGACCTAAGATAGATTTGAATGGAAGGATCAAGGATGAATTACATGTGTTGTGGTGTTAAATAGCACATAATGTTTATTAAAGCGGTGAGATCATACTAAAATCACATCTAATGTGTTGATTGATGATGAACGGGAGCTTAGATGAATTTAGGAAAGAAATACAACCAAAACCATCATAGCGGAGCACACAAGGACACAGCACACAAAATTATCCAGTTTCCTATTACCTTCCTTTATGATGGTGTGACCCCAGCAGAACTGGCACCGCAGAGATATTTAAGATGGGCTTTACCACTGCCCCCATGGAGTTTTAACATCCCAATGTTCTCTGTCTCTGTTTTTCTGCCTTCTGTTCACTTTCAAACACATCTGTTTCACGTTCAATCTGTTCAGCTTTGGAATCCATTTTACATCGATGTGAGAGGGTTTATGCAGTGTTTAGTACCAGATTGGCTTTGTTATCCAAGCAGGAATGCAGTAAAAGTAAAAGACTTGTAAGTCAAAGCATATCCTCTTGTTTTTGCAAAGCGCTACCAGCTTTCCACAGCAGCAGTCTTTCCCACTGTCATGTAGCAATCGTGTAAAAGACAAAACAAGGAAAATAGCTGTATTACTCGTGTCATTTTTCCAGAAATGAAGCCAAAAAACTCAGTGTAAGTCATACATGATTTAAAGTACAATACTATTTGAAAATGAATCGCAGATATTGGGAGAAAAAAAATCCTTTGTTTATGCTCTCTAGCTGACAGATTGTGTAAGGTCAGACTGACGAGACCTGGAATTGTATTACAGATAATGTAAACATATGTACAGTATGAGATAGTTTAAAGGAAATATGTTATAAAACACATAATACATATTTCAAAGAATACAAGCTTACAGTAAAATTTGGTATTTTGTGCTATTAGCAGGCTACAGGAGTGAATTGCAACTGCACAGAAGGAAACTGGTTTTACTACTTATTTGTGCAAATGTATTAGGTTATAGTAAATGGGCTGTATTCATATAACGCTTTATGTAGTCCAGAGGACCCTGAAGCGTTTCACACTACATCCAGTCATTCACTCATTCACACACACATTCACACACTCATGATGGTAACCTACATTGTTGCAAGGCTGCCATACAGTCAGTGCCACCAGGCCCTCTGATTACCACCTCCAGCGGCAGGCAAGGCAGGTGAAGTGTCTTGTCCAAAGGCACAACTGAGATGGACGGAGCGGGGATTCGAACCGGTAACCCATCTGTTAAGTTGAACTCCTGCTTCTTGAGCCATCATCCCTCACTTCCTGTTAGAGGTGCATCAATCAGTGTTTTGTGGCAGATTTCTGACTCAATTTATTTTTCAGAAAGCCTTCGGTGAGTGGACTGTCATCATTCTACCTAATAATAGTCCTGATTTAAGCTTTGATATCACATGTAGACCTTGTTTTGGGTAGATCCTCAGTCTAAACATAGTTTTGATTCAGACCTATATATTTTGCCTCAATTTAGGCCAAGCAAAGCTGCCTTGTTTGAAAGCAGTTTAAGGTTGCACTAATACATTAAAAAATGAATAAGGGCCACAAAAAACTTCATTTGAATTAATTTAATCTTTTATAGTATTACAGTAATAATATCATTGTGCAGGAAAAGATTCTCTATTTTGTTTATTTGAAAGCTAAAAATTTAAGAAAAGTGGTAAATACAACAATATATTTACATATTTGTACTTCACTGCTACAGACAAAACAACTCACCTTTTATTTTAAACTATCAAACATTTGAGTGCGACAGAGTGTTCACTGACAACAAGACACTTTCTCGATATGTGTAAAGGTCCTGAGTCTGAATCCAGGTCATTCTTGTCTTTGTCTCATCTTGTCAAAACTAAAGCTAAAGCAAGTTTTTGTTTAGACTTGGAAAAAAAAGGTTTCTTTCACTTTCAGATCACTCCAATTTTAGTCTATACATCTATATGCCATCTTAGCATTGCTTAGATGTATTTCTGCAACAACAGAAACATACTCACTGGGTGACCATGTGTGAGAACGTAGTTGCTGTAAAATGGGGATTTGCTAAATTAAAACAAAAATTGAATTATTTGTAGGATACATCAAACAAGATGCAGCATCAACAATGTTGACCCATACCTTAATTCTGATAATTCAAAAAGACTGCCAAGAATTATGAATCCAGAATGTTCTACCATAGAGAGGTTAAAAGCAATCAAAACAAAAGTACAAAATGGCAAAGCAGCAAAATGACCAGCATCCCTCAAAGTCTAGCACTGTATTAGCTAACATTGCCTTAGTTGGAAAATACAGTTTTTTAGATTTTGTTTTGCATCCTCCGACACCTCACTGATAAAAGAGAAATAGAGAATGTAGAGTCTCTTCCCACAGTAACATCTATACTGAATACTGTTGTGGCTTAGTGATCTGATAGTGCTGACTTATGCTGTGTTCACTGATTGGAAAAATATTGGATTTTTGAGTTTCTGCTGAAAATACTATAAATATTGGCTGGTGATTTTGGTAACCAGCCAATATCTGATCTTCAGAAACTTTTCATAATAGTTTTTTCCTTTTTTTTTTTTGAGGCTATGTTACAAACAGTCTCTCACAAAGACAGTTTTTAAAAGTTTCTTCTGCAAAATATGTGAAAAGTCTTGTTAAAATAAAAGACCACCAACAAGGGGATTCACAAAGAGATACACATTTGGCAACAACTTCCCTAAATTCAACTGAATAATGATTAGCTCTCAGGTCTTTTGTTCAGTCTTTCCTGGATTTTTTTCCTGCTTCATGAAGAAATTACTTTCAGATTCAGTTTATCTTCTGTAGATTGTTGATCAGGCCCAACACTACTTCCTTGACCCTTTGCTTGTCAAGTTTCCTAATCTTTTTAAGTCTATACTGCACAAGCTGTCATTGTCAGGGTGAAGTTGACAGAAAATAAGTAAAAAAAGAAGGCAAAATCCAAAGAAAAACCTTTTTCTTCATAAAGCTTGGAAAACAATTTGGCGAGACCACTTTAAAAGAATACACAGAAATCTGACTCCCTGGAAACAAAGTATGAAGGACTTAGATGTGGTTTAAACTTTTCTGCAATACAGTATATATTAGTTTTCTTGTAGGTCAGAAGATACTGACTTGTAAATGGAGACTGAATTATTAAGTAAGAACAGAGAACTATATAAAGAAATGTGGTAATCTGATTTATTGAAATTTAAATGCATGGTGATGGGCCTGTTGAGAACGCATGAGACGGGATTTGACTCGACACAGTAAACGCTCAGCGTAGTCTGATATATTTCAACCAGCCATATCCACATAACTGGGAACTGGACCCTGAAACCCACAGAGAGCAGAAAAGAACACAACTTTGGCACACTGAGGACTGAACAAATCAAGGGGGCACCGTGGCATCACAGTTGCACCACATTTCTTCGGCAGAAAGCTTGTGGTCTGGTCTTAGTCCAAAGTAGTTGCATAAATGCACTTTCTTCTCCTCCACTCTCCTTGAGTTCCTGAACTGGTGTTGATCATAATGCCATGTTGACCTATTGTTTAATTTTGCAGGCTTGTTTTCTGTCTACATGTCAGACCTGTTGGCATCAAGGTATTTGGCTTGGCAGTTCGCTGGGCTTCTGCAGTGTTTATTTGTTGTCACGTCAGAGTTATGGAGGTGGTGCAGCAGGCATTAAACCTAAACAGCTGTGTCAACTCTGAAACTGTTTAGAGAGCGAATAGTTTTATTTCCTTACCTAACAGATCTGGTTGATCCGGGATCACTTTGGGTTTGTTACAAAAATGTTCACTCAGTAGGCTCGATTAAAAAAATACAACCATTTTATCAGCTGAAATAACAAAAGTAGACTGCAGGTAAGAGTGTGCGTATAAATCTAAGTAAAATGTGATTACGTGCAGCAACAGTTCTCTGACCACTGAAAGAATTCATATTTTAAGTAAAGAACTTTTAAACACTTTCATACAGTTAGAAAATAGCTATTGGTTGTCTGAGAAGATGCCGTGGTTTAGTGTTACAGCGTGAATAGTTTAAGTCAAAATCAAGGGCATTTTTCCAGACCTGTAGCAGTATCCACAGATGCCAGTTTCCCATTTAATGGCATAAAGCAAATTTACTTTCTAAGGAAAAAATTAGTGAATGTCCAACAACAAATCAATTCAAACCACACGCTAATCAGGCAAATTTGATTATGCATTCTTTAGTAAAGCGTATTAGTAGAAGATAAAGTGGGTCCATTAAGTGTGTTATTATTTTCTTTGCTGGATGCACATAAATTAGCATCCATCATCCCAACAATGGCCCTAAAATGAAATAGAGACATGCAACACATTCTGCAGTAGAACAAGAGGAGCTTATAGGTTGATGGGGGTGAAAGAGAGACAGGCGGAGAAAGCGAGAGTGAGAATGGCGGCAGGTGAGAGTGAAAGGTGCTGAATAGATGTGAGCATTGGTGTCAGACAATGCAGCAGGATCCTGCATTGACTGCCAGTAACACCAGTCCAGGCGCCGGCTTGGAACATAGATCATGTTTAGGATTTTCATTGCGTAAGCTCTGGTGTTTCTTTTTTCAGGGCGGGTTTGGATTTCTTGAACAGGTTTATAATTAATGCCTTGATGGGTGCTAATGGCTGTGGCCTTGGATCCTTTGTGTTGTACTTTAATCAGTTATTATGAATGGTTAGAATAGCTGTGAACATAAACACATAGTCCAGAGACGAAATAGAATGGCTCTTTCTGAAAATTTCCAGTGTAGGAAAGCTCACAGTGGAATTGAAAAGTGCATCCAACAACTGAGTCATCATTGTGTTATTCTAGAGGATGGATGAAATAAGATCGCCCATTTTTAAATGCCAAAATGCAGTTTCTGTAACAGTCAATTCAGCCCAGAGGTGTAACATATTCCATGTGAAAAAGAGGTTCAAGAACATGTATAATGCTAAAGTTTAATTTATGGTTTTGGTTAAGACAAATAGTTTCCAACCTCAGTGAGAAGCAGTAACTTAGACCTTCTTCACATTCATGTTTTTTTCTGGATTTGCACGTCTCATCCACATACAAACTACGTTCTAGTGTTAAAACACACAGGCCCTAACTACACTGGTCCAGGTATTTTTTTTTTTTTGACTGATATTTTTTACCAAAATGTTTGAAGAAAATATATTAAGCCAGGCAGATAGCAGAAACTCTAATAAAAAATCTGGAGTTGTCATGGTGTACCAGTAGATGGTGAAAACGCCGGCATTAATTGCACATTAAAATACAAAGGAAGATTATAGTGATGCTCTGTAATGGTCATTGCTTTTTTTATTTTGCATTTGACATTATTTTCCTTTTCCTCTCACTCATTTCATTTTCAGCATACAGTCCTGGCAAAGACAACATGGTTATGACAGAGCCATTGTTTGCATGATTTCTTGCACAAAAAGCAGACGTGGAGATGAAAAAATTAAAAACTGAGCTTTTAAAAGCTTGATAAAAATTTTCCCTACAGAAACTTGAATGAGTGCTTAAAGAACAATGACATAGCAGCATTGTTTTGCAACTTCATTTTTGCTTTGTCCACTGGAAATTTAACACAACTGTAGAGCCATTCTAACAGTTTTTGGGGGCTTTTTTTTTTTTTTTTTTTTTTTTTTTTTTTACAACTGGGAGTATTTGTCCCAGGATAGAATTGAATAGATAGATTGAAAATGAAAAAAATTATACAAGACAGAAATGAAGCAGTTAATGGGTTTAATCATTTCTTTGTAAATGTGGGGCCAAGGTTGTCTGAAAATATAGGTGCTTTAAAATCTGATGAAAGGATAAATCAGGAGGATAGAAATCCCAGCTCAATTTTTCTTAGACCAATAAAAGAAAAAGAAATAATTAAAAACTGTACTAAAGTGTAAAAATAAAACCTCAACTGACTGGACTGATATGATGATTGTAAAAATAGTAATTGAAGAAATTTTAAAAAACACTTGCATACATCTGTACCTTGTTTTTTTTACACCGGTTTATTTCCAAATAACATGAAAGTGATACCCTTTTTTAAAGTCGGTGATAGACATCATTTTACAAACTACAGACCTGTTTCTTTGTTATTTCAGTTCTCCAAGATTCTGTAAAAACTATTGGTAGACAGATTATATGACTTCATCAAGGAACACAAACTACTTTCTGACAATCAGTATGGTTTCAGAAAAGAAATATCCACGTCTCTAGCATTATTGGAATTGGTGGAAGAAATTTCAAAAGCTTTAGACAATAAAAATATGCAGCAGGAATATTTATAGACGTAAAGAAATCATTTGATACCATAGATCACCAGATATTATTCTCAAAATTGGAACATTATGGAATCAGAGGGGGTTGGACTGAACTGGGTAGTGAGTTACTTAAAATACTGACAACAATTTGTACAAATGAGTGAATACAAATCAGCTAATATGGACATAAATTGTGGTGTTCCTCAAGGGTCGGTTTTAGGTCCCAAACTGTTCATAATGTACAAAAATGACATATATAAAGTCTCAAAAATACTGACATTTATATTATTTGCTGAAGATACCAATATTTTTATGCTGATTAGAGTTTACAGCAGCTGTTGGAGATAATAACATTAGAAATTAGTAATTTGAAAAAGTGGTTTGATGTGAATAAATTGTCAATAAATTTAAGTAAAACGTAGATTTTATGATTTAGTAAACAAAAAATAGTGGATCAAATAAAGGTAATGGTGAATAATATTTACAGTGAACGAGTATATGAATACAAATTTCTTATTGCAGTTTTGGCAAAAACAAGACATATGCTGAACCAGGAATCCTTAAAGATATTATACTGTTCAATGGTGTTCTCATACTTGAGATACTGTGTGGAGATTTGGGGAAATAAATACAGAAGCCACTTTAGCCACTTTGCAAAATGGAAAAAAAAAATCCCCCAGTAAGGATAAGTCTTAAAGTGTGATATTTAGACCATACAAATTCATTGTTTTTAAAGTTAAACACAGTAAAATTTATGGATCTTGTCAAATATAAAACTGGTCAAATAATGTACAGAGTAAGAAATAATCAGTTACCAGAAAATATTAAAAACATAGGAGCAGGTGTAGAAAATAAAACCTAATCCAGGGTAATTGTTATGTCTTTTTTCTGCATGAAGTATCTAAAGTTTTCCCTAAAAGCTCCGCTGTGTACAAATCCTTCACACCCAATTGTGTCATGCAAGAAAACAGCATTGTTGAGTTCAAAGTTGTCCAAAAATAAGGTAGTGTTACTCATGATCACGCTCATTGCAGCTGTTAATGCACTTACTTTGCATTTTGATGTGTTGTCAATGTTTGTATCAGCACCTATCAGTGTGGCATAGGTATTTCAGTCTTTTAGTGTTCATGATTCTAGACTGTAATTTCAACTTGAAGAATAACATAGAGAGATTGTCAACATATATTTTTTAAAAATATATTTGTTTTATATAAATGCCGTATGTCTGAATAATTACCTCCACGTTTAGTCCATGGATTTTTATCTAACTGTAAACTATGTCTAGTTTCTTGAAAGCGTAAACTGTTGCCTGAAATGAAAAACAAAATCAAACTGAATGTGTGGTTACAGGCAGATTTGGATTTCTTGTAATGCTGCAAAATAGTAAATGGTGTAATTGCCTTTTTTTACTCGAGAATGTAACATTGCATTCTTTTTTCCCATAACCTGGTGAACCTGTAAACTCCAGGTAGCCCATTTGAAAGGAAATTACATTTTAGCCCTCTAATCTGATGCAGGGCTGCAGAGGTGTACACCATTTTGCATGGGGGGAGGGTACTGGGCAATCTAAATCACATAAGGTGAAGTGGTTCCATAAACCCTCAGCATGTTATTGTGTGTTGATGGTACCACTTTCACAATTCTTTGTTGCAGTAACGCAGGGTTAAGAGCCATCACCGCACTTCCTCCTCAATCATCTGTAAATGGTCTCCGGGAGGAACCAAACAGCTCAGCTGGGTCATTATGTGAGCCCCATTTAGTCATCATAGGAATGCTTCCTGTTGCGCCATCCACATAGTTTTTAATGTTACCCAAAAACTGTTTAGGCAGCAGTGCAAAAAGGCTGTTAAAAGCAATTTCTTTGGTCATTTACATGACTACTTCCTCCTACCAATCAGCTGAGTTCTTAAGCTGTGTGCATCTGGACAACACTCCTTCCCCTTTTTTATTTACCTTTTTGGAGAATTGTGATTATTCTTCATTTCTATTGAATAACAAAAATGGATTACAGGAGAAAATGGGCTTCATAAAGATGAAAAACAACTGTGTATAAAGTAATTTCTTCCTCTTTTAAGTATCAATAACATGCCCACTACTATCTTTGTGTCTTTCTTTTCTTTGTTTCTAATAAAAAGCCTATCTACAGCAGATATGGCTGACTACTTAAAAGGTCCTGATGTACAGTGGAATTGAAATGATATGTGTAAACTATGTAATGTGAATGTTTTACCTAAGCTGCCTTTAATGTTACATCCAAACAAAGTGCATGAGAAACTTGCCTCTCCTTAGCTTGTCTCATTGGATCATATGGATATAATTTCATCCATTTACGTTTTTCTGCACTTTGCTGTGGTTGCCACAGGGCATTTGGAAGCAAGAAGATTAAACGCATATGTTCCTCTCATCCGTAGCTGGGGCACTCTGCTGCACCTCCTCCCCTCTGTACAGATCCTGAAGTGTTGGTGGTTTTCCTCTTGATAAACCAATTCTTTCCTCTTTTTAATTTTTATTACTCATAGTCTTATAAATCCTAATTTATATGGATTATGGCAGTTTGTATCTTGTTAGCTGATTGAAATGTTTCCTATTTCTGTCATGCTTTCTGTAAAGAACCTTGGATTTTTCTGATAAGCTTTGAGAATATGTTTCCTCTATACAAGACCCTTAGAACATAAGTAATTGTGGATTTAATGATTTAATCCTAGTTAGCAGAGTTGGAAAATCATTTGTTAGTTTTTTTTATTATAGTTATATGTTTTTTTTTTTTTTCTTTGCCCAGGCTAACTAAGTAGGTGTAGAAATTGATAACAATCTATACTTTTCACCATTTTATGCTTTCCAACCCTATCTAGCAGGGCTTGCACAGTACTATGACTGATTAACTATCATAAAACAGTTGGAAGCGTCCCTGCTACACCTGACCAACGACCAGTTGTAGTTTGTTAAACTAGTCACACCTGCAACCTACATTGATGGGTGTTTTGCAGCAGTGTTTGACTTCATCAAATGTTGAGAAAAATTTTGCCATCTAGTAAGTAAACTTTATTTATATAGCACCTTTCACAGATCACAAAGTGCTTTACAAAGTGCAAGAAAAACAAGTTAAAAGCTTACAAAAACAATAAGAAGTGAATTTAACTAAAAGTTCATCTAAATGAAAGTCTCTTATGCTGCTTTTTAAAGGATTCAACAGAGTCAGCCACTCAGAGGGACAGGGGCAGGGTATCCCACAGCCTAGGGGCTACTGCTTGAAAGGACAGGTCCTCTTGAGTTTTAACCTGGGTCTTAGGGACCTTCAGAAGGTTATCACCTTAAGTTGATTGTGAATCCTTTCCAAAATCCAAGTTCAATCTTCCAGCGTCAAGGGGACACAGGCATACATTTAAGTTGAAGGAGACACCAAATGAATTCCTTTGATTTGTTGCAACTGCTAAGTAGTTATGTACAAGGGGAAATGTTGGAACCTGAAATTAAAATGAAAACACCTTTATTCAATGTCTTTAGTAGCAACTACTGCATTACACAGGTGTTACTTTTCAACAGATAAGCCCCTTCATATCTTCTGATCCTCTTCATATACATATGTCTTCTTGTGTCACTCATTTACACTTTAAATCAGATTTTTGTTAAACATATCAGCAGCTGTATTCCTCCCAGCAGCTGTCCATAACGGCTGGTTTGTTCCCATCACCCGCAGCTCCAGCAGGTTGCTAATGAGCCGCTGCCTATGAGCAGAGTCCTACACTGCCGCCTTTTACTCCTGACACTGTTTGGTCTTTTCCCTGCCAGTCAGGAGTAATTTCCCATGAAGGCCTGAGGCGTGACGCACCACCTCTGCTCTGAACGCACAGTCCATAATCTGTCTGTTGTGATCAGCCGTCTGTCCCAGGTTTTTAACCCTCGCTCGTGCTCCCTTCAGCCATGTTGGGACCCCGCTGTCATCCCCAATGTTTATCGAGCTGCTGAGCGACCCACTCAGGACTGAGGACGGTGTCAAATGGGGCTGAAAGCCCTCCAGAGTACCAGTGCCACTCCCTTCGTGTGTCTGCCTTCTGGTTTACCCTGGACGGAGGGTTTTCAGAGAGGAAAACTAAACATGTTTAAAGCAATTAATGTGATTAGCAGAGTTTAAACTGTTTTTATAGGTAATATCAAAGGTAAAACCAGTCATTTGTCAACCACCAACTCTCTGTTTATACCACTTTAAACTGTGTGGTGCTTTCCACACAGTTTAGATTTGAGTCAGCTCCTCATGAATGGTGTACCACCTTCCTGACACAGTTTATGCTTCTTAATGTACACATGTTATTTTAAGAGGCTTTTATCATCATTATAGCTGTAACTTTGATTAGTGTAGTCGGGTGAAAAAAAAAAAACATAACTGTCTTTGCTGACAAAATGGGACCACATATGGTACGCTCTGATGGAGACTCTTATTACACACTCTTTCTTCTCTCAGTACCAGCAGGAGTGGTGTATTTCATTTTACCAGCACTGTAATTCAGCAAATCTCCAAAATGAAGTTGACAGTCAGCACACTTTCTGAAAGAAGTAATTTAAACCAGCAGATTGGTTGCATTAAAATGGTTTACTTTAGCATAGATTTATTTTTCTGCAGGGTTTCTGGGTAATGTCTATTCCTGAAGATGTTGGTGCGTTATGAGGTTTTTTGTTTTACCCGCCAGGAAAACTTCATGCTTGGACTGTTTCCCTACAAATTATATCCTCAGATCAATATTACGCTGTATGTGAGAAACATGGTTTTCCTCCACGGATCTCTAACTAATTTATCCTCAAATTTGTTTCAGTGAAAGAGCAATTATTCCCAAATATGCAATTTTGGTTCCTAAATAAGAGCCTTGTTTGTTTTCCAAAACTTAATTCTTAGCCTCATAGTCCACCACATATATTATATGATGCCTTGCAAAAGTATACGTATCCTCTGAACCTTTTTTATACTTTGTTACATTATAACTAAAAACTTCACAATATTTTATTTATGTTTTTTGCCCCAAAACAACAGAAACCAGTAGATAAGTATGATGTTCAAGGAAAATTATACATTGCTTTAAATGTTTAACAAGTAAAACATGTGAAAAGTGTGGTGGTCACTTAAATTGATATGCCTTCACTTTGATACCCTATTTCAAACCTAACGCAAACAATTGCATTCAGATGCCATCTAAGTAGTTACCAGAGATAAAAGTTGTGTAATTTAACCTCTGAATAAATACAGCTGTTCCGTGAAGACTTGAGAGGTTTGTTCAAGAACATTAGTGAACAAACACCATCATAAGAACCAAGGAGACAGATCAGGAATAAGGTTGTTAAGAAGTTTAAAACAGGGTTTGGTTATAAAATAGTATTCCAAACTTTGAACATCTCATGCAACATTGTTCAATCCATCATCTGAAAATTGAAAGAGTATGGCTCATCAACAAACCTAACAAGGCATAATCATCCAACTAAACTGACTGGATGGGCAATGAGAACATTACTTGGAGAAGTAGCTGAGAGATGCATGGTAACTCTGGAGGAGCTACAGAGATCCAAAGCATAGGAGAATATGCTGACATGACAACTTTTGCTGTCATTCATATCACAAATCTGACTCTTATGGAAAAATGGCAAGAAGAAACTCATTGTTGAAAGAAAGCGATATGAAGCTGTGCTTGCAGTTTTCCACAAGCCATCAAGAGGACACAGCACATATTTAGAAGAAGTTGCTTTGGCCAGATGAGACCAAAGTTGAAGTTTTTCTGACTTACATGTAAAACAGTGTATGTGGTGGAAAACTAAAAATGCACTGCACCCTGAGCACAACATGGTGGTGGCAGCATCATTCTATAGTGATGCCTTCCTTCAGCAGGTAAAGGAAAGCTGATCAGAGCTATTGGGAAGATGGATGGTAAAGCAAAAACTGTTAGAGTAACAAAGACTTGAACCTGGGAAGAAGTTCATCTTCCAGCAGGACTACAACACACAATACACAGTCAGAGCTACAATAAGAAAACAAAATGCTGCTCACAGATGATCTCCATTTAGTCTGACTTACTATGAGCTATTTTGCTAAGAAGAACTGACAAATACTTGTAGCCTTTTGGTTTTTGGCATTTTTAGATTTTTGGCATTTTTCGTATTTTTTAAATCCCTTTGCACTTTTGTTGGTCTTTCAGGTCAGATACAATAAAATACTTATGCATATTCAATCTATGCTTCTTTACAGTTTAGCTGTGTCTTTATAACTCAATAATAATAATAATAATAATAATAATAATAATAATAATAATAAATTTTCTTTGTAATTGATGGGTTGCTGGTTCGAGCCCCCGGCCTGTCCGCCTCTGTCATTGTATCCTTGGGCAAGGCACTTCACCCACGTTGCCTGCTGGTGTTGGTCAGATGGCCCAGTGGCGCATGGCAGCCTCGCTTCTGTCAGACTGCCCCAGGGCAGCTGTGGCTACAATTCAGTAGCTTACCACCATCAGCATGTGAATGTGTGTGTGAATGGGAATGACTGATTTCATTGTAAAGCATCTTTAAGTGTCCTAATAAAGCATTATATAAGTATGATGACATTTCATTTCATGTATTGCACTTTTCTAAGAACTCTAAGACAATTTACAGGAATCAAGCAAAATTACAAACAGAATGCTTAAGTACATCTAACTAAAATCATAAAAGGAAAACACTTAAATACATAGCACTAAACAATAATTTAAAAAAAACACCGGATAAGCATAAAACAGGACATTAATCATTTATTAACTGCTGTTCTGAAAAGGTATGTTTTGAGATGCGATTTGAATGTGGATAGGTCTGTACAGTCACGGTTGTGTTTGGGGATGGAGTTCCAGAGAGTGGGAGCAGCTATGGAGAAGGTTCTCCGTATAGTCCAAACTCATTAATTGGCACTCAAATTATGCATGTCTTTGGAATAAAATACTTAGAGCAGATGTGAATTGCACTCTGAGGACTTGTGTTCTTTTGCAGCAAAAAGTCAAGCCCTGGCAACAAATCCTGTCCAACAGGACTTGGACAGGATTTAAAAATTTCAAGCTTATTTCTGTTTGGAAGCACTAACAAGCCCTCATATTGTACTGTGTTTGGGTACATTAATGTTTGTTTGAGTAAAATTAACCTCATAAAGCTGAGTATAATTTTTTTTTTTTTTTTTTTTTGCATGCAGCTTATTTTGAGGGGAAACAGCATCCTTCTGATCATCTTGAAAGAAAGTTTTGCTTCCAAACTCATTAACTCGGAGATCTTATGAACTTTTTGTGGAGCTGTCTGACACGTCGCTTGCCTCGGACAGATTAAGACTTCTCTCACTGAGCCGCACCGCCACATTCAAAAACCCACAGATGAGCACTGTCACCTAAAACGGTTCTACCATGTCAGGATTAGGTTTCGTCTTTCTTAAATGGAGCCTGAATGAATAGAAGGCCCTACCTGCGCTGCCAGTGAATGAAGGAGACCAGGGATGAGTGCTGAACTAAGCGAGAGCTGAAGGCCATTAGAAGAATGCTGCTTCTCTGTCCTTAGCTGTAACCTGACCTGTTGTCAGCCGACCTAACTAAAGGTCAGGCAAGAATGGACAGAAAAGACTTGAGCTTTAGCGGCAAGCTATAAACTAAGCATTACATTTACTGAGTTCAACCAAACAAGACAATTTTAATGTTGGCCTGGTGGATGCTTTTCTTTGTAATTTATTATTGATATATAAAATATAACATTATTAGAGTTATATTTATATTATCTATATATTTATTCTATCTGTATTCTACACAGAATATTAAACCTTTTTGTCATTTTTCTTTTTATGAACTAACACTGGTAGTATAACAATCTGATATTAGCTGGTTAATCAGTCGAGCTATCTGCTCAGGTCGTCAGTGCAGTATGCTATTTACCTTAGAAAGAACAATGGGGATTGCTCCATTCGTTTTTACATAATGACTGTCAAGACTGGAAATATTTTAAAATACCCAAATGTGTCTTTAGAGGGTTAACGAGAGCTGATCAATGTCTGTATTTACTCAGATAAGTATCTATATGTATTATCAAAGTAATATAATAAATGTCTATTTCTTTTCCTGTCAATGATTATAACTTACAGCTGATGAAAACCCAAAATCCAGTTTCTTAGAAAATTTAAATATACATAAGTGGAATAAAAAATATTTTTAATGCAGAAATGTTGTGTTATGGCCTCCCAAGTCACTGCTAAAGAGGCAGCATGTTCACAGAGTGCTGTATCCAAAAGTGGAGGGGAAAAAATTATGGTAACAAAAGTTGCACAAGCAACAGGGATATAATCACACCTTTGAGAGGATTGTACAGAAGAGCCTTTTCAAGTGTTTGGAGATTCACAATGTGTGGAGAGCAGTTGGAGCCGGCACTTAAGGAGCCATCATACCCAGATGTGTCTAGGACATGGGCTATAATTGTCACATTCCTTGAGTTAAGCTGCTTCTCAGCCAGAGACACTGGAAGTGTCTTACCTGGGCTGAGAGGAAAAAGGATTGAACTGATGCTGAGTGATCCTAAGTCTTCCTTTCAGATGAAAGTTAATTTTGGATTTCATCTGAAAATCAAGGATTCAGAGTCTAAAGAGTGGTTAAGTGCTTGAGGTTAAGTGTGAAGTTTTCACAGTCAGTGATGATTTGCGTGGCATGTCCTCTCCTGCTGTTAGTTCACTTTGTTTTATCAAGTCCAAGGTCAGTCCAGGAAATTTCTATGAATGTCAGCTGCTTTATCCAGCAGATCATGGTATCACTGTGCTTGACTGGATAACAAACTCACCTGACCTAAAGCCCACACATAATCTATGAAGTGTTGTCAAGAGGAACATCAGAGACACCAACAATGCAGAGAAGCTGAGGGGAGCTTTTAAAGCAGCTTATAGGTTTCCTGAACACCTCAGTAGAGCCACAGACTGATCATCTCCATGCCGCGAAGCATCGATGCAGTAATTCATGGGAAGGAGCTCCGACCAAGTACTGAGTGGATATACTGTACAGCCCATCAACATATTTATCAGTAGACTCACATCTCTGTGTTAACAATCCCTTTTTATTGGTCTTATATCGTATTCTAATCTTTTGACAAACTGAATTTTAACTTTTTAACAGTGGTAAATCATAATCTTGAAAATTTACAGGTTTAAAGTCTTTAAAAATTTCTCCTTCTTTGTAATGAATCTGCACAATATAGTAGTTTCATGTTTTAAATTTATTGCTGAAGTTAGTACATTTTTTGAAAACCTTTTAATTTAATAAGAGGTACCTGTATGTTGTAAAAGTTATACTAAGTGAAACTTCCCTTATTATTTCTCCCCAAAAATGTTGTCACTCCTCACATGATAATCCCTGTAGAGTCTTGACAGCAAAAGCTACTTTCATCCACCACAATTTGTCTTTGTTTATTTAATTTTCCATTTTCTTTACAAGACCAGAAGTGGATATGTGAGAAGCCTCATGAATGATTCACATGTTAACAAATCTGTGGCGCTCATTGGGTGAGTGCTTAGGATCGAATGAGCCAAGCAGGGTCAGATATGAGCTTGTTTACAGTCACTGTCACTTGTCAGTCTAATGGACTATACGCTGCAGAAGACTTATCTCCTGCTGTGCATTACGGCAAAATAAACGACACCGTACTGTATGCCGTGCTCCAGTTTCCCCTGCAATTAACACAGCAGGCTGGGAGCACAGGTGCACAGTGGTTTTCACAAAGAGTCTTGGATTGGCAGATGCATTCAAAAGATATAGAAAGAAGTGCTCACAGTTGCACCTCCAGTGCGCCTACGCATGTCATTTTTTCAGTCAATATATTTTGTAGAATAAACACTATCCTTGGGATTAGCCATAAAAACAAGGAAAAGGGAAGGACAACTTATTTCCGAGTCACTCAGACACACATGCTTCAGTTTGTTTCCCCTGTTTTCTCTTTGTAAGCAGTCTCTCCTCTTCCCACAGTTCGAGGGCTGCAACAAAGCATTTTCCCGTCTGGAGAATCTTAAGATCCACCTGAGGAGCCACACAGGCGAGAAGCCGTACCTCTGCCAGCACCCAGGCTGCCAGAAAGCATTCAGCAACTCTAGCGATCGAGCCAAGCACCAGCGCACTCACCTGGACACGGTCAGAAAACAAAGTCTCTATTCTTAAATTTATGTTTGACCTGCTGAAAATCATCTGGGTGGTCAGTTTATTAACATAAACTGAAAAATTGTGTGTAGTCACCTAGAAACAGGCTCCTTTTGTCTATCTGTGAAAGTCAAGCTGAAATTAGGTCATAATAAAAAGTCAAAAATTAATTATGGAGTAAATAGCAATAAATGTCCCCTTAATATGAGTGTGCATGTTTGCTGTATGATTAAACTTTAGTCATTTTCTTTTACTACATTCAAATTCTACTGCCAAGCTTCTCTCCATATTTCTACATTTTGACAGAGTTTAATTTCTCGTAAATCAATGAAACTGTGGAGCTTTTATCACTCCCTGCTTAAGCAGAGACATGTTGCAGATCATTTAATAATCATCACCATTAGATCAGGCTGTGGTTCCTACTGAAGAGGACTTGGATTCAGGATGTGAGCTAAAACAGAGGTCCGCTTGTTTCTTTAGACCTTACAGTACGGTAGCGGAATGGTTGAGTCATTCGTCACAGCCACCCGTTAGGTGGCTGTAACCGCCACCAACTTATAGCCCACTTGACCGGCATTCCCATGCCAACATAGCCATGGAGTAAATGAGTTGTTTTACTCCCACTATGTTTCTGGTATATTTGTTTTTCCTCCTTAGATGAATGTCTCACTAGTTTTTGCCACATATATTCCAGGTTTTTATCACACTTTTGCAAAAAATTAGGCTTGTGAAAAATCATTAAAATTATAGTATATAAATAATCATAGGCACCACAAAGCATTTGTGCTTAGGGCACCCAAGTGGGTAGCAACGGTCATGCATTCAAAACCAGAATCTTACATGCATATAATCTTTGTCCCATTTAAACAGGAGTGAAAACGAACTAGCATGCAAGCTACAGACCGGAGCTCTGACAGGCGATGTGCTGCATGCACACGATTGAATGTGAAAGGATGTGCATGAGTAATTAGCCAGTGACATTTGCAGACCATATGTGAGTCATGGTTTATAACAACCTGATCAAGTTTGCTGTAGTTTTATAATAATGATCACTTGACTGTCTCTCCAACTCAATGCCTCGAATAAATAACTTTGGGTTGTTTCAACCAAATATACTTAAATTAGCGCCAACAAAATTTAGACATTCAAGGCATTGAGCATGTCAAGATGGACGTCTCTTCATTGGTGTAGACAGAGCTTCTGCAAAGTTCAGCATGACATTATGTTATTATTGGGACATTGCTACAACATTTGGCTAGCATTTAAATAAATTTCCCATGCCACATAATTTTTCAAAAGGTCCAGAAAAGCTTGGCTTAGCTGGAGATCTAACTACATGTACTATGGCATCAGATGCACAGAATAGTGCAAATCATTTACTCATAACTACTATGTATATATTCGTAAACTTATCAAATGCAAGGTAGTTGAGCAATAGTGTGATGGGGTATAAAAGAATTTAAAACAGCAGGGAATATTTTTTGCTTTTGAAACAAAAGGCTTTTATGTTGTACAGAAGCGGTATGTTTGTTGTGGAGGGTGTCACCTAATTTATTGTTTTGGGGTAAATTGCTGACTTGTTTACAGTCAGACTGGAAATGTTAATTATAACTTAATGATCAAGTGTAGACAAAAAACACAAAGAAGCATGTAAAAAATCACTTAATGGGTTTCCATTTGCATTTTGATGTTAAAATAAAATACAGGAAAGATTTTCATTACATACATACATGTTTTTATTGCAAATTTTATTTTCTCATTCCCTCTTTTTTCCTATCAAATCATTCAGAACTCACATAGAAACAGGAAAAGGGATGCTGACTTGTGTCTTTTTTTTAAATTAGTGTAGATTTTCTTTCACCACCCACATTTTCCTGCTTGGCCAAATGATACAGCTAACAGGGACACAAATGCTGATGACTCCACACTAGCACACAGGTAAAGCCATCATTGAGCGTGCTGCAGCCATCAGTTCAGCCAGAAACACTTCATTTGTATGCTGTAGTGACTCTTACCTTACTCAGAAGTTGTTCTGGATTATTTACTCAACTTGTGTTTCTGCACGATAAATGAAGTGTAACTTGGCTTAGCAAACATCAAAGTCAATGTGAATGGGACTGCTAGATATAGAGGTAATTACAGGAGTTTTCCAGTTTCACTTTAATGCAAACTGTGCTGAGACAAAACAAAAGGAATTTGAAAGGGTAAATTCAGTGTTATCGTGAATTTTGTTTTTACAGACTGTCTGTACTTCAGAAAAACAGACATGAACACATAAGGTATAAACTAAAACACAATAGCTTCAACTTGATAAACTCTCCATTAATCAACAAAATCTGATGTGGAAACATTCCAGAACGTTCTCTTTTTGCTAATTCAGTGAACTATTGATTGTCTTCTGATGCATTTCTTATACCAAGTGGAGCTTTTACATTTTTGAGTGTGTGTAAATTATTAATGATGCAGTATTACTTGTGTGAGCTAGGACAGTGTGGATTTGATCAATAGTCTGAGAGGAAAGAGAATGGGGGAAACTGTGTATATGTGTAAATGCAATTGAAACTGAATATAGCTCACTCAGCTGCAAAGTTTAAAGGAGGATTTTCTTGTGGTAAAATCTCTTCAACTGATGGTGTTTTCTTTTCATTCTGTTTCTTCACCTTCTTTTTTCTTCAAATTATGTCTGTCTCAGCTGAAAGGTAGGACTCAGAATTTTCTCTAACAAATTTCATTTTTACTATTTTAATGTATCTCTAGGCTTTCAGTGCTTTAGCTTTCTTTCCTTTTTACCTATATATTTATATTTTAAAATTAAAAATATATTTAAATATATTTAACTTGGAAAAATATTGATGTCAAATATTTTCTCTGTTCACATAGAAACCATATGCATGTCAGATCTCTGGCTGCACCAAGCGCTACACGGATCCCAGTTCTCTACGCAAACATGTCAAAATCCACTCGGCCAAAGAACAACAGGTGCATAAGAAGGTAAGAGAGAATGTCATGGTGGGTAAAGGGGAAAACTATGCATATCGCAGTAGTGTAATGAGATCGTATAGTTCAGCCCAAAATTATTCATACACCTGGCAGATTTAGATTTAAAATTATTTTCATTTAAACAAGAACTTTTATTACAATAGGAAATAAGTCAGGCATCTCTCAAAAGATAATTATATAATGTGAAAGAAGTATCAGTTTTGTGCGACAGGATTAATCTGTTTTATTCACATTTTATTCAGAAGTGGCATGTCCAAAATTATTAATACCCTTCTCATTAATTGATGGAAAAATCTGTTTTTGACCTTATAGCAATAAAACCCTTCTTGTAATTGCTGACAAGAATATTGCATGATTCACTGATATTTTGATATTTTGTCTTTGATGATGAGCTCCAGCTCTTTAAGGCCTCTTTCCATCACCCTAGATTCTTTATTAGATTTGGCACTCTGTCTGGGCCACTCCAAAACATTAATAATACTTCCATTCACAAGAAATGTGTTGGTAAAATTGAGAGATTACATTAAACCAAACTCTTTCAAGGTTACAAATAATTTTGAACTCAACTAGATACTTTATTGGATTTTGCAATATCTGATTGAAAGTCTATTATTTGTCATCACAAGACATCTCATGCATACTTGTATTTTGTTGTGCATTCTTTTCAAGCAAATGTACAATAATTAATCAAACTTGATTTCTACAAAGTGTAAAATGTTGTTGGTAAAAATATTTATTTAAGTCAGTATCTCAGCCAATATTAGAGAGAAAGTTGTCACATATATGACAGTCGATATAAGCTATTTTTTTTTCATCATAAAGCTAAATATGTTTTCACAGTGGTAAAGCAAAGTAATGTGAAGGTTTACAACATTTTTGGTGAGCCATTAAACATAGCAGACTACACATAAAACTCATTTGTAACATAAGTAAAATGATCCCACAGGTTAAGGTTAGGAATTATGGCTTCATAGTGGAATCAACCAATCACTAGATTAGAGGAGTTTGATTGCTTGTGGTCTGAAAGTCATCAAAGTTTCTATGAGCAAATTTCCTGTGAGTTGTCACATGCAGTTTAAATAAAATAGAAATAGTCACTTCTTTATGGCCTCTTTGATATGAGAACCGAGCTGACATGGTGCTGGTATTCCAGGGTTTGTGGTAATACTGTAAATTTGCTGGATCTCCACAAAGAAACTTTTACTCATACTGGCTTGCTGGTCACCTGGCTGACCAAGGCCCTTTGAACCAGATGACTCAGTTAAAGTGAACAACTCATTGTAGAAAATCTCTGGTGGCTTTGTATTGTTCTGAACACATAAAATTGTATTGGATTACCAGGATTGTTTTAGAGCTATTCCAGTCAGTTTTTTTTGTACTTGATAAAGAACTTAGGGACTTGTTAATAGAGTCCTATTGATGCAATATGAGAGTTAATCAAATGATTACCATGTGGGTAGCTTTAAATTTCAGTAACATAGCACACCACAGTTCAGTAGTATTGTGCATACTCACACCTCAATGATATTCATGTCACTGCAGTCTCCATTTCTCTTGACAACCACAGATATTTTGTTCCAACCTGAGTTAACATGCTGGAAAGCTGGAAAGCTATCATTTGTTTCTAAACATATGGAGTGGGAAGCTAACATGAGTACATTTACACTCTGTTTTAATATTACTTGTTGATAGTTTGTCCTTTAACATATATCAGGATGGTTCCAGTTAATTATGTGCAGACAACGCTTACTGAAAAAATCGTCCTGCATCATAAACTAAGCACTTGGCTTTAAAGGTAGTAAACTTTAATAAATAGTGTTTCAGGAGTAATTTACCCTCAAAAAAGGACACGTTAAAGAGGTAGTACTGTTTCATATACCAGGAACTTTTCATGGAGACTTTTAGAAGGGAAAATGCTTAGTATTTTTGAATTAGTTTATTTTTCTCAACAATATAAGGTCTGTTAACAGCCACTTGTGGCAAAAGAGAGTAAAAATTCTGTCAAAGTAATATTATAATGTTTTAAACAGTCTATGACCTCATGGCAAAGGCACTAAAACAAAAATAACCACACCACCTTGGATCCATGAGGGTTTTTTAGGAAAGGAGGTGCTGCTGTTACTGTGTATAATTTATGTACCTTTAGGGGGCACCTCTCAGGATTAATAGAATATCTATGAGCGTTACAAATATTCTTTGACTTTGAAATGTCAATAATTTAGTTTTAAATTGTAAACATTTTGAAATCATCACACGTTTAAGGCTACATTCACAGTGTTTTTATCCCAGCTGTAGCTGTCTCTCCTTTTTCCCCTCCTGTTTTTTCTAAAGCAGATGTAGATGAAAGTCTGTGTTGGTGTAATCTTACTGTTATAGCTGCATCGTTGGTGGACTTTTTAGTGACCATATAAATTATAAGGTGTAGCTGCTCAGAATGATTGATTATAGATTTAGTGCTACAAAAACACGCCTTTTAATTTAGCGACGTGGTCTCTCTCCCACACTTAGTCACTTAACAAGACCTTTGTCGACACTGCCCCAGAGGGATGAGTTATAGCTCAGCGTCTGCCGATGAAATGGGCCCATGGTGACATTTCAAGGTCAAATGCTTTCCTCAGATGAACATTTAGTAACATCACTTATGGGATTTCTTTAAATTTTGCTTGTAATTAGGCATCCAAACTAGTCTAGGAAGGCTTCGTGAATGGCCTACCCAACGCCCTGACTCCACCCTTGTCGCTTTTTTTTCTTAAAAGTCACACTCATACCAGGAAACTAACCTATTTGAATAGACTCCACAAATTCTGATTAAAGCACTTCGTACCGTTTAGATGGGCTTTATCTACAGGTTGATTTAGAGAGGAGGAAGAGAAGGATATGTCTTTGAAAATAATTTCCCCTTTCAGTAGATCAGGTTGACCACATTTCATCACACTTATGTTCAGAAAGCCCATTCTGTCCCTGCCTGGAAATGGCTAAATAACAGAGAGAAAGAGCTCATTGTTGTGTAGAAGGTTGGATAGCAGCAGGCTGGATGATGTGTTCCTCTGCTTTACATCGTAAAAGGGGAAACACATGTGTGCTTGTAGCGTTGGTAATAAGCTGTAGTCCAGAATGCCCCAGCGGCCCAGATGTTATGGACAAATGTCAAACAAACGCTTTTACTCCTCTGTTGGAGTTGGCCCAGAAAAGCAAACTGTTGAGAGTGTCGCTGTGGAGAAAACAGAGCCTCAATTACATGTGATGAATGCTTTGCAGGACGCTCATAATAATCCCCAGGAGGACTCATGTGTACACATTTACTGTCACAGAGAATGAAACCAAACATGGAGGATGCCAGCTGTAAAACTGTTAAAATAAACCACATTTAAAATGTTATGAAATCCCCTGTGGGAACACCAGAAATCTAACATAAAGCAGAGATAAAATTATTCCCCACTTGGCTCCTTGTCGATCATTTCTGTTGGATAAACAAAACGTTTAGAGTGGATATCTTAATGATGCCGATAAAGGATGTTTCCAACCACAAAATCAAAATGTGGAACTGATTTTTGTAGTGTAGCAGAAATTAGATTCAACGATAAATGGACAAATTGGCAGACTGACAATGATGAGATTTCACTTTAATCGTTCCTATCATTGGATTTTAAAAAAAAAGTTCCTGTTGTATATTTCTACTGTGAGAATTTTTCAAAGAAATCACGTCACAAACAATCTATATTACACAGATACTGTGACACATTAGGGGCAAGCATTTGTAGCAGAATTTAGAAAGATGTATCTGCTCATGATTAAACCTGGATGCATTTGCTCCAGTATGTGTTGAAAATAATTTTCAGTTACACCAATATATCTGAAATTACAAAAATATTTAAATAATAAGAGCTTTCTAATAAAACAGTACAGGCTGTGTTGAAATTATCACACACTTTTCATTTAACACAACATGTTGATGTGTTTCTGTCGATTTTGTTAGTTCCTTGTTTTGCCAAATCACAATTTAAAAGTATTACGCCATTGTTGGCTTTAATCTTAAGTATATATGATTTGTCAGTAATAAGAAATTTGACTTTAACTCTAATGTGAATGCTAACACTCTTATATGCTCCTGCAAAAATCTGTTTTCAAGACAAAGTAGATGCTTCTAGTATCTTTAGTAGACTTCTCTAAGCTTAATGTTTTAATTTATGCCTTGCTGCAATACACTTTTAGATTTAAAATAACTTAATTTTCTTCAAAGAGCATATAATCATATAATCAGCAGCAGAAGTATCTCAGTCTCTGTCCTCAGTTTTTAGGGTCTTTCATGTTAAAGCTTCTGAACAGAAGACAAATGTGGTTGTGGAACAATCCCAGTGTTTAACCCCAAAACAATGTTTTACAGCACATAAATTAAAAACTGTAAAGTATATATATATATATATATATATATATATATATATATATATATATATATATATATATATATATATATATATATACACAAGTCAGCTGATGCTCATATCCACTTGTTTTCCTAAGTTTCCCAACAGGTGTGTACTCTAATGACACTGTTTTATATCTGTTTTTTATTGCAATGCTGTAAGAATTTAAATAGCGATAAGTAAATACTGCTCCAGCATTGCCTTTCTGTGCATCTCATACTGCAGCATATGTAATTTGATCACCAGCTAAAGCCAATACCACACTCCTACAGAAATTACTGATGTTCAGGTGTCACAGGAAAAAGCAATAATAATGTTACTTGATCTTATGCTACAGTGGCTTGCAGAAGTATTCATACCCCTTGAACTTTTCCATATTTTATAACATTAAAACCATAAACATAAATATATTTCATTGGAATTTTATGTGAAAGACCAACACAACACTTTTCAGTTTTTAATTTGTAAAAAATGTTTTGAATCATGTATAATTTTCTTTCTACTTCACAATTGTATACCACTTTGTGTTGGTCTTTCACATAAAATTTCAATGAAATATATTTATGTTTGTGGTTGTAATGTGACAAAATATGGAAAAGTTCAAGGGGTATGAATACTTTTGCAAGCCACTGTAGCATAAGATCAAGTAACATTATTATTGCTTTTTCCTGTGACACCTGAGCATCAGCAATCCACCGTTATGTAGATGTTCTGTTTGCAGTGATAAAGATTTAATTATCTCAGCATCCCAGATGTTTGAAGTGGATCCAACCGACTGCAGCCTGAGCTACTTTCTGATTAGTTCAGTTAACAATTGTTTGACCACTTAGGGGCACTGATAGACTTTCATCAGGTGATCATTGGGCATGGAACAAGAAAAAAGCCCACCCATCATCACACATGTAGCACATGTAGCTTTACTCATATTTACAGTCTTTATCCCAGTACACACACTCTATTCAAATTCAGGTTGCATCATAAACAGTTGACTTTGTATACAATACAGGTAGGGATATTTCATAAACCTCTCTTCAATTATTCACATTTAGACCTGCATAAAATGTGTTTTTAGATACAATAAAATATGTTGGAGTACTGTAATAAAATTTCCTCCTGTGATGTGTTTTCAGTTTCTATTAAGGTCAGCAGTGAAAGAAACAAAAGCAATCTGTGCTTAAAACAGAGATCAATTAACCATAATAGCCAAGGATATCGAGCATCAAGGAAATGGTCTTTCCTCTATCTTTTCTTCACAGGCAGCACAAATTTATTTTCTCAATCATTTTTTGACATTAACATCATAATTTCATTTTAGCAGGAAGAAAAAAACAAAATGAAACTAAAGAGATTTTTATAAGAATGTGTGCACTTTACTGAAAATGTGAAATGTGATGTAAACTTTATTATTTTTTTAATCATTCCCTGTTGTATTTCTCAGCTGCGGCCCTGCTCACACCTGGAGCAGGATGTCCTGAGTGACTGTCTCTCCATGCAGCAGCTCCAGAGCTCCACCTCCTCGCATCAAATCTACAACGGCAAAGATGGTCGTTCTCCTGCGCTCTGTCCAGATATCTTCACAGGTACACAAAAGGCATCCAACACTCAATGTAACACCTTCCCTGTAAAGGCTTTGACTCATGCCAAGGAAACAAATTCCTTATTATGTGTTAATGAAGCATGCTAGGATAGATGATTAATGAAATGAATTTCAGCAAACTTCATTGTAGAAGATATGTTACCCTTCGAGGTGGTTATACAAACATTTTTTTTGGATATGTGCTGCTGTCAGAACTGGCAAAAAAATATTTACTGAGGCTTCACATGGAGGCAGACAGGAACAGACGACAAGTCCGTTTAGAAAGTCGCCACAGAGGCTCCTGGAGCTCTTGCCATCTCCCAGTCTCTGTAACAGGGAGACTTTAACTTGTTTCCTATCACATTCATGTAGCGTGGTCTGTTCCCAGGCAATCAGCTGTATGACAAGGACTCCATTTCTGTGGAAAATATAAATGTTGTAAAGTAGTCCAAAGAAATCTATCTCAGAGGAAAAATGAGTTGCACTATGTTTTTACCACAGTGTGTTCAATGTCTGTTTTTGTTTATATCTGTATTCCATCTTTCTTCTTTTTGAAAGTTTACATAATGTTTGACTAAAATCTGTATAGTTTAAACTGATTTTTGGGGGTTCTCCAGATTTTGATTTGAACAATAACCGGGCAGCAAAGACACGCTGTTCTGTGCTTGTGCTATGTGTGCAGTTTTACTGACTTTAGATCCAGCTTCTTCAATAGCAATAATCCTCACTTTCTACACAGCCACTGGATTTAGGCAGATTTCTTTTTTTTCTAAAGTGCTTGTCTTGCAGGGTTGAGTCTTTTGGGGGTAGCCATTCAATATGTGGGACAACATGTCAGTTTGTGAGATGAGGGACAAAGGGGGAAAAAAATAATGTGTAATTTTGTCTCATCTGACCGAAGTCCCTTGTTACACCTATTTACATTGTCTCTCATCACTCATGCCATCTTGCCACTCTTCCGAAAGGGCAGATTTGTCGAATGCAGGACAAATAGTTGTCCTGTACACCTAACTTCCACTAAAACTGTGGATCTCTGCAGATCCTCCAGAGTTACCATGGGTGTCTTCATAGCTTCTCTGGTTAATGCTCTTCTTGTTCAGTCTATCAGTTTAGGTGGACAGCCATGTCTTCATAGATTATCCCTGACCTGTCGGCTGTGTTCCTGGGTCTTCATGATGCTGTTTGATCTCTAATGTTCTCTAGCAAACCTCTAAAAGCCCTCAGAGAACAGCTGTATTCTTTCTGAGGTTTAATTACATACAGTGGACTCCATTTACTTATTAGGTCAGTTCTGAAGGCAATTGTTGAACTGGATTTTATTTAGGGGTATCAGAGTAAAGACAAGAGAGTTCTTGGTATTTTCAGGCCACCCTAATTTCCAGTTCAGTCACTGACTGGAGGCAATCAATGGCCATATCAACATTCCTGCCAATGTACCGTAAGATACCGACAGTGCTTTTGATTAAGTTTTGCCCTTATTCACCATGTACCTTAACGTTAATTGCTTATACATATTTCCTATCAGCGTTGAGCATTTACACCATGTTTAAATTTTAAAAAGAAAGTGTTGCAACTTCATAGTTTAGCTTGATTTGTATTTTATTACATTCATGTTCATTTTTCTGCTTGTCATGTTGTGCAAAAGACTACAAACAGGAGGTCTATGTCGGCATGCAAGGTCTTTAACATCCATTTTTCTGCTTGATGGATTTGATTCCTTTTAAAAGCGAACCGTCTCGGTGGACTGAGCGAACAAGAGAAATAAATGGATTGCAGCGATCTAAGAGACAAGACAGAGATGCCCCGCAGCTTCTGTTTATGGACACATCTGTCCCTGTTTTCTGCTTGTAGTTCGTCCAAGCTTCCCGTTGTTTTTGGTTATTGTTGCTGGATCTGCACTGACATCAGAGAGCACTCAACTTTTCCCTGAATGTCAAATGGAGATTTGGCTCTTAAACTGTTCCTTTCCCTTGTCTTTAAGTTGATGCTGCTTGTTCTCATGCTTTAACAGGTTTAAAGACCTCCAAGGGGCTTCCTCATAAGTAAGCACCAAATTAAGCGCTACTTATTGCCAGCAAAGACATTGCAGCCTTGTGGTTTGGATTCAGGATTCCAATTTACAGGAGTTTCACTTTGTTTGATGGCTAATAGGAAGCATGAAAGAAATGGGGCAAGGCTGGCAGGTATCCAGTCATTAACATTTGCAGGGCAAAAAGTGAGTCATGGTTCCAGTAAGAGTTAAACATGCTTTCCTGTTAGCTGATTATAAGTCTGCACCTATTTACATGTCTGCAGTGAGGCTTACGAGAAACCCCTCTGTGCTTTATAGAGGATGATTGTGGTGTTCCCTGATATACCTGTGTGGACTCATCAGATCTGAGAACAGAGGTTTACATGCCTCAAGCTGGAGTGACTTGCATCTGTATACAGCTTCAGTGTATTTTATTGGGGCTTTACATGGCAGATCAACATAAAGAGTGATGTAATTGTGAAATGGAAGGAAAAGTGTTCATGTTTTATTGTTTTTTTTAACAAATAAAAAACCGAAAAATTGTGGCATGCATTTTTAGTAAGGCCACTTTACTCTGATGCACCCAAAAAAAATCCAGTGCAACATGGCCTTCAAAACTCATCATATTAGCAAATACTGTCCACTTTTGTGTGGTATAATCTCACTATACACACATCTGTTCTGTGAAGATTTCTGAGGTTTGCTTGACAACATTATTCACCAACAGGTCAGGGATGTAAAGTGAAAGCCCACAATGTACATCAACCTGATACCACCATGATAGTGGCCGCATCGTGCTGTGGGGATGCTTTTCTTCCGCAGGGACAGCTAAGCTGGTCAGAGTTGATGAGCAGATAAATAGAGCTAAATACAAGAAAATCCTTGAAGAAAACCTGTTGGAGTCTGCAGAGATGAGACTACCAAGGGTTACCTTCCAGCAGGACAATAACTAAACATACAAGCAGAGCTACAACATAATGGCTTAGATCAGAGTGTATCCATAAGACTGAGCTCGAATGGCCTAGTCAAAGTCCAGACTTTATTCTAACTGAGAATCTGTGGCAAGAGTTGAAAATAACTGGTGCTCTCTGTTTAATCAGACTGAGATTGGGTTGTTTTTCAAAACGGAACTGGCAAAGATTTCTGTTTCTGGTAGAGACATACCCCCAAAAGATTTGCACCAGCAGTTACAGAAAATGGTGGTTCTACAAAGTAGAACTGAATATATATGTCCGCAACACATTTGAGTTATTTTCAAAAGATTTTTTTTTTTAAAGCCATCAATTTTCACCCACTTTACAATTTCCCCTGCTTTATTTGGGTTTATCACATGAAATGACAAAAAGACAAACAGTAAGTTCAGTCTCACACAGTAGTGTCTTTTCGGTGATGATCCACATTCCTGGATAAACTTGCACTGTAAAGGATCGTTTGGTGAACTAAAAAGCAACAAACAATAAAACTTTGGCAACTGGAGATATTACTTGTCAAACTTTTTGCCCGTGTGTCTGCAGATGATGGGTCTAAAGCACATGTGTCAAACGCAAGGCTCAGGGGCCAAATCTGGCCTGCCATAACTTTTTATGTGGCCATCGAGACTTTGGAGAGACACATAAATAGAAAATTCAGGATAACAGTCGTATGTTTAAATATTATTTTATCAAGCAAATCAAAGCAGCTTTTATTTGTATACTGCCAAATTACATTAATGTGAAAAGATGTTCAACATTATTTAATTTTAAGAAGTACTCATCGAATGCAGACAGGTATTTATTAATATTTTAACATTTTGTTAATGGGTAGTTTTATGAATACATTCTGCCACAACTGGCCCATTGAGGACATTCGTGATCTTGATATGGCCCAAAATGAAAATGAGTTTGACACCCCTGGTCTAAAGGGAAAAACATTTAAGGTCTGTGATTGATGATTTTTGTGTTGTCAGATCAGGTCCCGCAACGCATGCCTGAAAAGTGTAAAAACCAAGAGCCATTTTCTCTTCCTTCCTTCTCCTCCTTTGCTCCTATTTTTGTTGCAGTTTAACTGTTCCAGACAGTTAGTGCTCACCTACTGACTGCCATGAAAGAAATCAGAGAAGATTTACAGTGAATGGAGAGAAAGAGTTGATCAAGTTGATTCAGTGCTAACTAGATTTGTTGTCAGGAATGGGAAGTTCTTGGCTGAATAGGCCTCTGGAGGAACACTTCTTCTAAGTTGATGAAATTGAACTGCTGGAAAAATTATTGTTTTTGAAAGCTTAGAAGCAGCGGAGCTGATTTGTAGGAAGAATTGTCTGTGTAAATCTTACACGTATGCAGAAAGCGGTGAGAAATGAAAAGCAACTTTGGAGAAACTATGCTCAGGCACAAATGGCCAACAGTTGATGGTTCCAACTCCTCTGTTTTATCCTTTAAACTGAACACCTTTGGGCTTAAAATTTCTAGCCAGAGCAAACAAGAAGATTTTAAGATGTCACCTTGGGATTTTTAAACTGGGCAAGAGTCGTTTACTGGAGAAAAATATCAAGAGAAATTTGATATTGACAGTTTAAAGCTTGTGGAATGATTTGCACTTAACAACACTTTTCCTCTTGAAATAGAAGAAAAGCTGGCACCATGTAGCCTGAGTATAAAATAATTGGTTCCCCCTAAACACTACTGTGCCAAAAACTATAAATTAAATAACCTTAAAACAGAGTGTTTCTTAGTGAAACATTTTGACATTTTCTTTATGTCATACAGGATCTTTGTAACCTTTTAAAAGTTGTACTTTTCATGCTCACTGTTCAAAACATATGTTCTAATTTAGCTGATTATTGGATAATAAGAAAAGGCGGAACCAAGCCAAGTCCCTGTGGCAGCACAAACAATGTACCTTAAATTACAAACAGCACAAACAAAGAACATTTTCTTCAACAAAGCACAGTGATTGGATGAAGGTTGTCAAAACAAAACCTTGTTACCATGAAATGGCTTTTAATGTGCACAAAGGGAAAGACTGAGCACAGAGCCCTTGAGTTTATCTGGCACGTTTACTGAATTAGCTTTGTTTGTCTTTCAGGCCTGTACGCTGGCTCCAGCAACCCCCATCAGAGCGCCTCGGTGGAGCTCCTCTCCCATACCCCCAACCCTGCCTCTGTCACAGACCTGCCCTCCCGACAGCACCGACTGGATCGGGACCTCGGCAGCCCTCATCACCTGTCCCCTCTGGCATCCATGGACGGCACAAGGGACGGGTGAGTCCTCTCCTACTCACGTCCCGGTGGATGTGAAACAAACAGTTTGTAGATGTAGAAATGCGTCATACTCACTCAATGTGGGTCACTGTAAGGGATTTGAGAATTATAAATGTGTCATCAGGGTGGGAAGCACAAACATTAATCTATTTTTTTTAAAAAAACTGAGCTTGTCCTGAATAATGAGGGGAAAAATATCTAAAAAACAAAAACTCACCAGCATCCTGTCACATGACCAAAACTGACTCACTTTCCACGTGCTAAAACAAGTCACATTGCAAAAAGGTTAAATTGAGGCAAAACTTTGAACATCAATAAGGACAACACCAAGCATGAGACCCACTTCGTCAAAGGCAGTCCAAGAGTGTATGAAGTCCAAATCATCATTTCACTCAGGGATCCACTGTCAGTTCAGCTCATCTCCCACCAGCTATCTCAGCATTCTGCATTAAACAGAACTCATGTAACAGTTCAATAGCGAAGCAACAACTAATAGGTAGGCTGTCCAACAGTTTGTTTTGCTTTACATCAGTTTCTATGGACACGACAGACAAAGTGCTTTTTATACAAAGTTTAATTTTCTGTTTTCATAACTTAGTTGCCACAGTGTTTTATCAAAAGCAGATAATATTATAGTCAATAAACATAACATTTTACAGGAGAAACAAAGCAACACTGACAAACAAAAATACAGAAAAGCACCAAGAAGGTGCCCGATTTCAAGCTTACATGTCTCTAATCTCTCAGAAATTAAAAAATCATATTATCCCAATCAGTGAATGCACTGCAAATGAGCATTACCAGGTTGTGCTTCCAATAGCACACTCTATGTGATAAAAAAGACTTAAAGTTGGCTGATTTCAAAATCAGTAAGGCTTTTAAAAAAGAAGTTAGAAGAAGCACAGAAGTGTATAAAGTTACAGTTAATTCAGGCTGCATGAGAGAGCAAGACATTTGACAGATTACAGAAAGGCTGAATGTATTATAGAAAAGTTGCTCTGTTTTGTCATTTTGAGCTTTCACCCTGTGTTACTGCTGGCTTTGGAAATGTTGACAGCCTTTTAGAAATCCCAGAATTAAGGTAAGTGTCTACATTTTCTTAAATATAGACATAGAGACGTTTTCTCATCAGTGACCCCGATACCTGTGCCAATTACTAAAACAAGGTGATGAAGACAGTTTAAAGTGTGATCTCTAAAATGTTTTTGTCCTTGATTTAAAGTAGTAAAACACTGTTTTGCAATAACTGCCATCTCACATCTTCTACAGTTGTGGACTTAACCGGTCTTGAAATAAAATCCCGAGTCCTCAGTGTCCGAGACCGTGACAAGACCGAGTACAAATGCGGTCGAGTCCGAGATGGAACCATCAAAAAGTGGTCTGAAAGACCGGTCTCAAATACCACAGCACTGGTAGCAAGGCTTAGGTTATAAAACAGTCCTGAAATAGATATCAGAATCAGAATGTAGTCACAAATTTTTTATTGGTACATTTCTAAAGACTTGATTGCATGGAGTATCCTTTTATGTTCTAGAAAGCTAGCACTGTGAACAAACAAGGAGTCACTAATTGAGAATATGTTAGTGCTAACTCAGCAGGCTTGCAGAGAGGATGCAAAAGGTTAATGTTGTATTCAGAGGCAACCAAGCAAAATAGTCTATACATCACTGATCTACATACAAACAATTACAAAGTGGACACAATAGAACCACAGCTCAAACAGAAGTAGCAGAAATTACTATATTTAAAAACTGATTACATTTTAAATACTGAAAATTACCATTGACAGACCCAAAAACTTCTGGTGCAATTGTTCACTGTGTGTATTCAAATCCCCCTAGAGTCAGTAGGAGACCTGAAGCAGTAGCAAAGACCCATTTTACCCAGAACCTGCTGAGTTTGTGTCCACAATAGTCTATTACACAAGAGTCTTGCATTATATGTCAGTTTTATCTGCAAATAGCTTCACAAATATGTAGGATCAGCAACATTTTGTGAACTCCCTTCGTCACTACACATTTCACCCTCTGTTTCCTTTGTCTTTCACATAGTTATCATCCTAAATCCAGGCTGAATCCTCTTTGATCATGTTAGACTAAAGCCTCGTGGTCCTGCTGACACAACCGCTTGGCTTTCTTTCTGGAAACAAAGTGCATAACCTCAAAGAACACCCCTCATGGGAAGAGGGGTATCTCTGGTCACCACAAGGTCAGCGTTGACGCACAACCAGCTCTGTTTCGGGGGGACCAATTTACGTTTGCATGAGAGTGAACTGTCAAGCACTACAACAGTATCTGTTTTTTCCTCAGCAGGGTCTCTCTTAAATTAGAAAATCCTGCCAAAGAGTGCATATTGTTCTGTTCTCCTGCAGGTATTCATGTTTAATTGACCATGATGCTGCTATTGATCAATATCAGTCAAATGACATACAAAAAAAAAAAACAATAAACTGCATTTTATTATAGTATCATAAAAGACGATAGGTCTTTGTCATAACTTAAAATAGAAGCATATGAAGACTTTTTTTTAAAGGCAATGAAACATTCTTGTACACTCATGTGCCACTTTATTAGGTACACCTGTTCAGTTGCTCATAAAAACAACTAGGGAATCAGCAAATCACAGTGAAGTGCATTGAGGCATCTAGATGTTGTGGATGACTGGCAGAAGTTCAGAGCCATCTCTCAGGTGAACAGAGAATGGTCAGGAAAAAAAGAAAATATTTGGTTGTGTGGAAATAAATGCCCTGTTCATCTCAGAGGAGAGTAGATTGACTTGTTTGAAATGATAGTAAGGCAACACCATCTCAAATAACTTTTTAGTTGCAGCTAAAGTATGCAAAAGACTATCTCTGAACACAACACATGCAACCTTAAAGCAGATGGGGGCGGGGCTACAGCAGCAGAAGATCACACCACATGGGTAAACAGCTTGAGAGCATGGATCCTCCTGGTTTAGGCTGGTGATAGTGGTATAATGGTGTGTGGGATATTTTCTTGGCACACTTTTGCACCCCTTAGTACCAACTGAGTATTTTTTAAACACCACAGCCTACCTGATTATTGCTGCTGTGACCATGTCTTTCTCTTTATGACCAGTGTATTCATCTTCTGATGGCTACTTCCAAGAGGATTATGCAGCATGTCAGAACAGTCCGAGCATCTCGAACTGGTTTTTTGAACATGAGAATGAGTTCACTGTACTTTAATGACCTCAATCTTCACCAGATCTCAATCCAATAGAGCACCTTTGGGATGTGGATGAACAGGAGATTCACATCATAGATGTGCAGCTGACAAATCTGCAGCAACTACATGATGCTATCATGTAAATATGGACCATAATCTCTAAGTGAATCATTTCCACACCTTTTTGAATTTTTCCCACAATGAATTAAGGCAGTTCTGAAGACAAAAAGAGATCTGTCCATCCCAGAAGTTGAAAGGTGTACTTAATAAAGTGAACAATAACTAAAAGTCTGACATTGTTATTCCAACTTTGATTCAGATCATTTGTCCTGCTTTACATTACACAGATAATATGAAAAACCTGTAGAAGTCCAACTATGATGCAAAAGGATGCTCCACCCTCCCTTCTCATGTACCTGTTTTGCTTAGCATGTTTCTGATTAGAGCTGATGATTTCCCTAGTGATCCAGCACAGCAGAGTAATGGAGCCCGGGTGTTGTCAGAAGGCTGAGCATGCACTGTCCAAGAAAGGAGCATAAAACCAGAAAGAGAAAACTGTTTGTTTTTTTTTTTACTTTAAAAATATTGGGAAATTCTGGGTTGGATAGAGAGTCGTAAAATATGTTGCAAAAGAGATTGTTTCACATATTTGTTGTTTCTGTAACTTAAGTGATCTACACTTTGAGTGTCTGGGGTTTGATACTTTTCTTCCTTTAGGAGCTTTTGCATACCTTTGCACTTACATTTGTGTAGTTGCATGTGGAAGGTGAGTTTACATGTGGTAGTCCAGGAAACATGCATGACTGCTTGTGATCGTGAGCTACAGCAGACCACTTAGCATCCAGCACAAACATCACGGCAAGGAAAGCGTGGTGTAAAAGTTGGAACAGCTTGGAAGCATCTGGAAGGTGGTGTGTTGTTTCAAGCTTTGAAAGTAGGAGGAGAGCGCTGTCAAAATTACCTTGCGGTTTCTGCAGCTCTTTTCTCAACAGCATGCATAATTACCAGCGCGAGGACAGAGAAAAGGACCTGAGTAAGGGGATACTGAGTTACACAAGAAGGGTGACATATTGGATTTGAGACGTGGATCTTGTTGTTTTAGGTTTCTTGATGAGGAATATATGACCACGGTCATGTTTGTGTGGGAGAATCCCCCTTTATCCTTACATATGTTTAACCTAAATCCCCAAATAGGTAATCTAACATGTTCACATGGATCTTGGTGTCTGGTGTCTGTTTTATATCATGCACATATTTCAGATGTGCTGACAAGACTGCAGCAATTTCCACATTACCAGATTTAGTCAAATCTAGATATTTAACCCAGAACACACACGTTAGGCCATTTTTATCTCATGATCACGCCATGGATGGCGGGCGGGTTGCAGAGTCAAAAAGCGAGTGACCTGCATAAAACGTCTACTTACATTTGCCCAAAGATGGAACATTTGACTTACATGTTTTAAAGCTTCGGGTATTCGGCCTATTGCCAAAGTCAACATAAGCTGCTGCACTTGTTTTCCCCAAAAGATTTTCCAGGGCATTAAACATTTTGAGAAAATTATCAAACTTAACCTGCTTCTTGTGTGGCAGCCTCTGACCTCCTGGTTAAATGTGTTTACTCTGGCTCAAATGACTCATTTAGACTCTTTTTTCTTAGTCAATACAAGAGTCATTTTTCTAAGGCTAATATTAAGATTATGCCGGTCAGAACAGATTTGGCAGTCGATGTGGCCCAATCATTTGGGCGGCTGTTAGAGAGATGGGTGGTAAATGTTGTGATTCACTGCTGCAGCCATATGTGGTTATATAATTGCAGGGGAGGTGGGGGATCTACCTTCACCTGGGTATTGATATTAGAGCCCCTCTGTAAATATTAGTCTAAGGTGGTTTGATACCTAGGCAGTGACTGACATGGGCTAATTGAATTAAAGTGGGAGCATAGAGCTACATTAAGTTCATGTTCTGAAGGGAGTCCTTTATAAGCCTGCACTGTCTGTTTTCCAGCCATTATCTTTGCAAAGATCCTGAAAATGAGATTCACCATTAAAAACCAAACGGAAACATTTTTTTGAGGTCACTCATGCCAATATGTGGCCCGTCACTCATTTTGTGGTCCTCAGTTAATGATGGGCTGGTTGCTGGGATCAAGATATACCAAGGTTTCTAAAAGTTATGGCTTCAAAACCTGTAAAAATAGCACAGTATCACAGCACTTACACCGAAATTTAAAACTAAACTGTATGTCATGAAATGATAAAATTAAAAAACAGAAAAGCTAAAGTTATTTCTACAGCTACTAAAATGATATAAAAGACTAAAGCAAAAATATAGAACACTTCCAAACATTTGTAGCAGCTTCAGTAAACATGCTTTTTTTTCAGAAATTGTACGTTTGTGTTGTTCTGCTCTATTATAAAGTAACACAAGAGTATTCAAAGAAAGGTATTATCAAACAGCCTAGTTTGTCTTTTTTGTAGGCAAGGTACCTGTAGCAGCTTTCTTTCAGCCAGTTGCCATGTGCAGTGACAGCTGCAGGAGGGGGTCACTATTACTCTAAGCTCTGTGCTGCCAAAGAAATCTCCAATTGTTCTGACCTTGTCTCTGGTACCTTGTGGAAGGATCCAGAAATAGATAACCAACATGTTGTCATCTTTCTATAATGTGGGCAAGGTGGACGTGTTTCAGCTAAATGTAATTTTCGGCATATTTACAGATGAAAAACTAAAACCACACTCTTAAAACAAATGTGTACAACAGATGTTTTCTACAGCACAGTTTTCTACATTTTTATTTGTTGTTTTATTTCAACAACTGGACACAGAATATATGGTAAACCACTGACCAATCACGTCACTTCTTGGACATCTGCAGTTCAAGAAGTTTCCACAGGAGAAAGAGTCAACTAAAGCAACCTCCATTGTTGTTTTTTATTTTTTTGTTTATTAGTTTATTTAACAAGGACAATGTGCAAAAAAACATTAATATAAGATGCTTTTCAACAGATTTAGCTTAAGCTAGTTTTTTTAAGTCTGTGTGGCAAACTTGAAAAAACACAGTGGCAGAGTTGGTTGCATTGTTGCCTTGCAGCAAGAAGGTCCTGGGTTCAAATCCTTTTTCTACATGGAGTTTGCATGTTCTCCCTGTGCATGCGTGGGTTTTCTTTGGGTACTCCAGCTTCCTTCCACAGTTTAAAAACACAACTGCTAGGTTAATTGGTTTCTTTGAAATTGTCCTTAGATATGTGTGTATAGTTGTTTGTTCCATCTGTCTCTGTGTTGCCCTGCAACGGACTGGCAACCTGTCTGCCTCTCACCCAAATGACTGCTAGAGATAGGCACCAGACACCCTTGTGACCCTGCAAGGATAAGCGTGTTCCTTGCATGTGTCGTCCTTATATAGATACATTATTGTTTTGGGTTTTGACACAATTTGTGTTGATATTAACACATCTGTTTTAAGAGTGCAATCAGAAGCACATCAGGCAATCAACCCAAAAAGGAAACATCTGTGTGAAGCACGACCAGTTAGCAACAATATGTTTCTCTAGAAACATATTTTTAAAAGGACTCAAAACTGTAGTAACAGCTCTGACTTTTTAAAAGCTCAGTAGCCAAACATTTGCAACTGTACCTTGGACAAAATAGCTCACTGAAACCTCAAGCAGATACCAAAGTATTTTTGAGAATCTTTTCAGCGATATCAAACATGGTGAGATTTAACCTGAGGCCTCACAAAAAGCTGTGGCATTAAAGCAAGTTGAGAGGGATAAATTCAGCTCCTCTGTGTCATGTATATCCTTACAGTAATCAGTACATGCCTAGTTTAAAGTCCTTTTAATGAAATGCATGAGAAGCTGACTGGAGTTGTGTCTGACTGTCTTTAGCACAGCAGCACAGCACTGGCCCTTCTCCCATGTACTGCTGCATACAGACGATCAGCTGGCTAAAAGAAGGCTCTTTACCCTTTTCCGTTTACCTACATTGAAGAGAAATGTGGTGATTTGGAAATGTATTTGGTCAGTAAAAATAGCAAAAAGTACCAAAATTGCAGCTGACTTTGAGCAGCTTAATTAATCTTCTATTATTAGCTTGTTTTGCTTTAGTTACTGGATAAAGAGAAGAATGTTAAAAAGGTAAAATATTCAGCTCAGTAAATTTTTCAAGATTGTTGCTTAAGTCTTTTTATATAAATCAAAATACTGGTCCATGCCGAGTTAATTATAGTATGTGCCCGAGGAAATTATTAAAGATGGGTTCTTTGACACTTATCTCCATTTCTCTAACTGTATCTGGAACCATATCAGAGCTCAGGATAGTCTTCTATTCTTCACACAAAGGCCTGTAGGGCTGGCTTAGCTTTAGCTTAGCTTCAGGCAGAATCCCATTGTCCACCTCCGAGGCAGTGTTTTAATTCTTTAACCAGAAACAGAAATGTTCCCAACAATCTGCGCCAACAAAGCCTCTGTCATCCATCAGGGGGGCTTATAGGTTGGCTACAAAGGGGAAGATGAGAAGAGGATTGTGGGGTCTGATCCCAAGTCCCAAATGGGACGGTTAGCTGCAGGTGAACGAAGATGAACGAGGAGCAGAGCAGAACGGTTCATGAATCTTCAGGCCTTCTTCTTTCTTATCTAGCCATTCATACAAAGAGTAACTTCTTTTTAATGAGACCCTTTGTGATGTTTATGAACAGCAGTCTAGATGTCCACACCTGCATAACTGAGTACAAGAGCTTTTGCTCTTTTTATTATTTTGCTGAGAAAATCTAACATGCAGAAGTGTAGCTGGTGTTTAGAAGAATGTTTCTTGTTGTTTTAAAGTCCTCTAAAATCTTCTCACCAAACCTTTTTTTTTTTTTTTTTTTTTTTTTTTTTGGCAATATTGGCCCAACTTTACACTCTTGATCACAAACTTAGCATACCATTGTCAGGGTTTCTACACAGGTTTGAAAAGTTTGAAAAGTAAGGAATTTGGTTTAGGTATTTTACAGGTTTGAATATCGATAAAAGAAAACAGGATATGAAGAAAAGGTTTAGATTGTCAATTGTTTTTTCCACCATTCATAATACATTAAATATTTTAATTTCTGAAAATAATTTCCCCAAACCAGTGTGCTTTTATTCTGTTTTGTAAATAACAGACAAAGAGAATAATTTTAACCATCCATCAATCCATCATTCATTTTTCTGACCATCCATCCATCCATCCATCCATGTTTTTGCTGTTTTTGTATAGCTTGTATACTGTGAAAGTTTTTGTGGTTCTTTATAAGTTTTTGTGTTTACATGAACAATGACTCAAAGACCAAGAAATCTGACAATTTGACCCCAGAAATTTCTGAAATGTTGACTTGGAAAATGTGTAGAAACACTTCTTTAATGAAATATTGCCTATCAAATTTGATATTATCTGTTTAATTCATCCTCCATCATCCTCCATTGAACAAATCATGAGGCCACTAATCAAATTGCTTTGTCATCCCATGAGGACTGAAGTGGATTGGGGGAAAAAGCAGAATAGTACAGGACAATCAGTGAGAATGTATTTCAGGCGATAGATGAATGTGACAGATGAAAGATTCTCCTCATACCTGGAGCCTGAGTCGCTTTTAGGCCCGCCAAACAAGCAAAATCAGGGTACAGAGCAGCTGGCAGTGATTAGGTTGTGATTCACTTTAGCTTCACATAGAGGCAGCTTGTAAAAATATGAACAGTATAACTGTTTCCTGAGTTTGCGCTGACAGCAGCTCCCAAGGGAACACTACTCTCTGCAGGAACACATGGCTGTGCTCTGGGCCTGTGCCAACACATGAATTAGTAAAGATTGCTAACAGCTAGCTTCTTCTGGGCTGCAGTCAGACAAGGTGCCACACAAGCATCCTCAGTTTTTGATACACGAGAAGTCAAATGTAATTTTTTTAAATGCCACTTTAACTTGGATAGTTCTACATAGTAAAAGGAAAGCAAATTGTTCAGATTGTTTATATTAAAGTCAACTGTGTTTTTTATGAAATTATTTTAACATTTTGAGCCTTCAGTTTGTATCATAAAGAATGATTGACTTCTCCAAATATTTGTGCAAAAGCATGTAGGTTGGAATTCTGAGAGGTTTGTAGATTTTCTTGAATATTTACAATATACAATATTTACCTAAGCTTTAACTTTCTGGCTGTTGTCTTGTTGCTTAAATATTTCAGCCCAATGTTCTTTCCTTATGATGACATTTATTTTATGACATGCACAAGTCCCTCTTGCAACAAAACAATCATGCAACATACTCCACTATACTCCACAGTGGGGATGGTTTTCTCAGGATTGCAAGCTTCCCCTTTTTTTCCTCTGAATGTAACAAAGGTCATTATGGCCAAACAACTACCATTTTTGTTTAATCAGACCACAGGACATGTATCCAAAAATTAACCTCTTTGCCCCTGTGTGCACTTGCAAACTGTAATCTGGCTTTTCATTTTGCTTTTGGAGAAATGGCTTCTTCCTTACTGAGTGGCCTTTTAGCCCATGTCATTAAAAGGATTTGTTTCACTGTGGCTAATGAAAGTCTCTTAACCATATACAGGCATCATCTTTAGAATGCTGGGTTATAACAAGGAACATTTTTATAATAAAGTCATATTAATGAATTGCCTTAACTTAAGGCCCTTAACCACAACTTTATCAAATTTAGTTTAAGTACAAAAATTATAACTTCACTATTTGATAGAAATGATCAAATGCACCACTATGTTAACAGCACAGTTTCTACATATCACATTTATATAGTTTATACTTACAACCATTTATGTTGTGAAGCTAAGCTAAACTTTAAATAAAAGGAAATGGATTTTTATTTGTCTGGCTAGAAACCAGACACAATCCACAAATACGATTAAAAAAAACTAAAGATATAAAGGAGCAAAAGCATGACATTATAAAAGAGCCATTACCTTTCCTGAAAATATTTACATATTTACAGTATTCTCTATTGATTGAGGGTAAATATGGTGAGCCTCAAACTAAATTTTCCAGCTGTTAAATGTAAATTCAGTATTAGCAGCAAAGCTTTAAAGTTCCTTATCCTTCAGCTTGACATTACCTTCATTACATTACCGACCAAACGTCCTGCTCAAACTACTGCCAGTGCCTGAGTGCTGGGTGGGACAGCCTTCGTGCATAGAGCGATAGGTCATGCCGTGGGCTCCAGCCAGGCCAGCAATGAACAGTCATCTGAGGGCTCAGCTGCCTTGAGCAACGCTCTGTCATCACGTTCATACAGAGCTTACTACAAACCATATGCCTCTGCAGCACTGCGGCACGTAGTAACACAGCAGCAGTTTATGTGTTGGCATTCCTGATGTGCAGTCATAAGTAGCTGCTGAATTTACTCATTTTAAAGGGCACATCTATTACCTCTGAGTCTGGACCTGAGTTTATTTCATTTACTGAATGTCATCTGTTTAAAATCAAGTTATTTAATCTCTTGTTTTGAGCTGTATGCCAACCTTTTTTGTCCCATTGATGCTGCAGAATACTGAGAGAAACTGGTATGCAAGTTTTTTTTCAAGGCTTGTAGATACGAATTAGTACCAATGAGTATCAGTCAATAAAGGTGTATTCTTAGTGTTAAAAATATTTTTTCATTTTACTTAATTATTGCTTCCAGTGATTTGATAAATATTTTATTACAGTTGAATGTAGAGATGAAGTTCTGATGCTTACAGGGTTCTCTTCAAACAAATGCCAGGTTTAGTATGGTTTATAAAAGTTTAGTGTAAAATATCATGGAAACATTATTTTTTTTCTTCAGTTATTCAGTTTAAGAAGTGAAACTCATATTGTACAGAGTCATGATTTTTAATTTATAAACGTTAGATGATGAACTATAGGGAAAACTGACAAGACACTGAAAATGCCATTGACAAAGAAGTTGGGTGTCGTGCAGTTTTGTAACCAAATATAAATGGAAATTTAGGTGGAAGAAAAAGTGTGGTAGAAAGATAGAGTGTGGTAAAAATGGTAAAAAAGCTATTGAGTGCAGATGGACGAACCATTAAGTAGAACCACATTTCTGTAATAAAAAGGATTTTTTTTTTATGTATGTAATATTCAAATTATCTGAGAAACTGCATTTTGGGTTTTAATTACCTGTAACTCATAATCATCAATTGTTAGGGGTCCCCAACTAAAATAGCAAGATGTCCACTACCTCCATCATCCAAACAATCTGGGGTCCGAACATTTTTAGTCAACCGTCAAAACATATTTTCATATTTCATTTTTATTTAACATTTTATTAACAATATAGATTTTATTTTATCATAATGTCTCTTTAGATTTCTACTCTTTGAGTCCAACTGACTCAGAACATATGAGGCAGATTGGCCTTAAGCCCGACCAGGGGTCGCGTTAACTGAATATTTTCCATATTTGACGAGGTTTATTAAATTGTGACAGAAAAATCTGAGGGCATTTCAACGGATTACACACACCTGACCACTCGATGTAGATGCGCAGACATTTTCAACTTTACGCACAGAGTACATTGCAGAGGTAACTAAAATCAATTAATTTTAAAACATCCCATCTGACTATCATCTCTGACCTGGACACAGAACTCAATGCATCTCGCTATCTGGGAGCTGAGGGCGTTGAAGAGTTATGGAGGCTTTGGAGCACATCTGCTGCAGCTGAACCACTGTGGGAGTCTCCTCCCGCTGATTGTTTGTGGGATCAGGTAGCCTCTCATTCAAAGTTTTGGTGACTTCCGATCACTTGAAATGTTCCCTGATTTCAAAACTTGTCACTGCAGAGAAAAAGTTAAATATATTTATCTGCTTGATTTGTGATGACATCACACGTCGTTTCAGCACACATCAATCAGATGAAAAAAAAATAGATAGATTTTGTAAATTTATCTTTAAATGTGCAATTTTCATAGACCACTTTTCAACCTGGAGAGACTCACACAAAGACATAGCAGCAATTAGAAGGTTTTATTAACATGAATGAATAAAGTTTTTGGCGCTCAGACCCCGGCAGAAGATGAATACTGAGAAACTGCAATGAACTTGGACGGGCATCTTAGGATCAGAGATGTCTTCCCCCGGGGCCCGGACACTGGTGGTGGAGTGGAGGCCAAAGGAAGGAAGCCTGATGGAGCCATGAGAGAACAAGGGTGGAGGAGTGGAGGCAGGTTGATGCTCAACAGGGGAGCAGATGGAGCCATGGATGGAGACCCTTATAAGCGGAGACTTTCATGATGATTGGCTACGATGAGGTGTGGTCTGAAGCTCATGGGCTGCAGCTGAGACGCATCACTCAGCAATTGGATGATGCAGGTGAAGCTGGGAAGAGTCTTCCAGGTTGAATTTATGCCTAGGCTTCATTACGTATTTTTGACAAAGCCATCTTCTTTTAATCACTCATCTGTGCACCATCAAATCATTGTACCGCCAGCTTGCTGTGTGTGCTTGTGACTTAGCAACCTGCTTTAAAGGAAACCCAGGATCTTGCTGACGCGTCATCTCTTCAAAAGTCAGACACCGCTGCCGGCAGGAATAAAATGTCTAAATACTACTGGTAAATTAAAAAATGCTTTGCGGTCCGGACAAAACCCTCTCGGGATCCGGATTTGGACCAGAGTCTGGGGGTTGGGCACCCCAGATCTAGATGAACAGAAATAAAAACTGGAAATGTGTCACTCTGTGTGTAATGAATATCTGTATAATTTTCAATTTTTGAATAAAATAATTGAAAAAAATTAACTTTTTAATTATTTTCTGATTTATAGGGACATACTTGTAATTGCGATTGTTCATTTCTGAATCCTTGAGAAATAAAAATATATACTTAAGAATGTAACATATGAAGGAATTCCTTTTGCACTATGTTTTAAAGTCAGTTTATAGAGTCATCAAAGTTAACAATAAGGGTGTCTTTAAGTTCCGTCACAGAAAAGTCATTGTGTAAACAGCATTGTTGTTTTTGTTTGCTATGCTCTTGGAGTCATGAACCTAGGAATCATGACTACTGCAGTCATATTCAGTGTGTGTGTGTGTGTGTTCTCTTAAATGTTTGTTGACCTAGGATCATAATATGTGGTAGGGGGAGGATTATGTGTGGGGAGCCTAAATTTCCACATGCCTGGACTGTTTCCCTGAGTGTGTTTGGATCAGTAACAGTTTTGCTGGGTTTGTCGAATCATGTGGCGTTCTCAGTCAAACAAGTAGCTCCTGCTTTGGCCGACATGTCATAAAGGCACAGAGCATTTTATTGGGGATTTCTAAGACTATTAGAAATGATGCAATTGCAGCTTGAGAGCTTTCATTTGATCTGTCCTCTGTTTTTTTTTTTTTGTTTTGTTTTGTTTTTTGTTTTGTTTTGTTTTGTTTTTGTCTCAACAGAGTGTCAGCCCCCCTCCTGTCTCCTGGCATGAAGGCAACAGGAACGCCTCCTCCTCTGTCACAGGAGAAACAACATGGTCATCCTCACCACAAGCCCTACTCTCATTACCACCATCAACAACCTGCCAGTGATGGTAAAGCTAACCCAAAGATTATGAGCTTGTTACAGAAACTCTGTTGTCCTATCATGCTACTTGTGGTATAACAGGGCTAGTTTGACAGATACTTAAAATTGCAAACACTGCAATGTTTTTTTAAATGCAAATCAGAACAGCAGATCCACATCAAAGGCCCTCAATGAGAGGCCCTCAATGAGAGGCAATTGTCTCCCAGAGCTGCCTTATAGCTCTGTCAGAGTGCTGTTAAGGTAAAAAAAAAAGATTAGAGTTGGGAGAACCACATGCCGGAAGCCTATTACCATCTCTGGATTGGCCAACAAAATGCTGGCTCATGCATTCGGCCGTCTCAGCTGTCACTCTGGAGCCTTTTCCCCCAAATGTCCTAAACACTGTTTTCCCTGTAAAGATCTCCACACGGCTGCCTCTGTAACCACGCTGTGGTTGGGGAGTTGCGTAAAAGTGCTCCAGGAAAGGCTTCTTTCCCATTATCAAGACTCCTGCGGTTGATTCTGAGTACGAGCTGGGGCTACAGGGACAAATGCAGCACAGTATAAGGCTGGCAGAGTTAGTACAGCACAAATATAGCATTGTCATAATGTTAGAGCCACATTAAGTTTGAGCCGGATGGGGCTGACATTAGAAACAATCAGAGGTACAGTGGATGCTGGTGGCAGCTGATCAAGTATAGCTTCTATAATTTTACCCCCTCTCCTCTACATACCACCTTCATTTCCTAGAATACCAAGCCAGCTTTCAGAGCTGCTTCCATTTTGGAGACTCCTATAGGATGGAGCAGATGGCCAGCGCTGTCCACGTCCCAGGAGATACTCATACATACTCCTCCCATCAGCACAATGGCTTTCACATGCCTACCAGCAACACTGGACCTACAGGTAAAAAAAATCTTCTTTTTTTTTTTTTTTTTTTTTTTACTACTAATCTTCATACCAGAAGTAAAAATGTGGTTTTAAAGCATTATTTAAAGCATTATAATATAAACTAATATTTACACCAGGATTTGGCGGGACCCCAGAGCTGCAGGGGGGCGCAGGGTGCCAGTATTCCTCCAGCCCCGATGACAGCATTTTCTTTCAGGTGGGCAGCTTCGACCGCAGCTTGAGCCACATGTCGTCGGTCTACACGGAAACATAGAGCTGAGCCGGAGCAGGGAATGCTGCACAACAACTCACATGCATCTTCACCCCCACCCAAACTGGGTCGTTCATACTTGGGTCGTTCTTACATATGCACCAGATAACAGCCAGCTGAACTAAACATAAACATACGCTACAGACCAATTCAATAAATTAGAATATTTTTGAAAAGCCCATTTATTTTAGGAACTTTATCACTAAGTGAAACACATTATATAGATTAATTACACACAGATGGATGTTTGAAAGCCTTTATTTCTGTTCATCATGATGATGTTACACTTACAGATAATTAAAACATGACATTTGAAATTAGAATATTACATCACACCAATACAAAAAAGCTATTTTTAAAAGCAGAAATGTGGGCTTAACAAAAAGTATGTTTATTACCTGCTTAAAGGTTATTTTCAAAAGGTACATTTAATCTGTCAAACAAGACTCACTGGCACCTATATTCTAATTTGTTGAATATGACTGTATAGCCCATAAAAGTAAGACCTAATGTAATGCCTTATTGTAAGGTATGATAAAAGCACAGCTTGCAACCAGGCATAGATTGCAACAATATACATACCCCTCAAACTTTTCCCCATTTTGTCTCATTACCTCAAACTGCGCTTCATTCACATTTTCTGTCACAGACCGATGAAAAAAGTAGTGCTTAACTGTGAAGTGAAGGGAAAAGGATGCAGGTTTCCACAATATTTTACAAATACAAATCTGAAGAGTAAAGGGCATTTGTCTTCAACCCCCTTTATTCTGAAACACCTAACTAAACAGATTTCTCCCATATCCAAGAAAGTCCAAATCTAAACATGTGGAAGACACTGAAACCGAATTTAACTTTTTCACTACAGGGATTACTCTGTAGTGGGAAACTAACACTGTGCATGTCTCCAAACATGTTATCCTCACAGTGAAACATGGTTGTGGCAGCATCACGGTGTGCTGATACTCTTCTTCATCATAGCCAGGAAAGTTGGTCAGAGTTAATGCGAAGCTGGAGGGATCTAAATGCAGGACCTGGGGAAAAAAACCTGTTAAAAGCTGCAAAAAACTTGAAACTGGGGTAGATGCTCACCTTCCAGCAGGACAATGACCCTAAACATACAGTCAGCGCTACCAGGGAATGGTTTGGATCAAAGTATATTCGTGTCTTAGAATGGCCTACTCAAAATCCAGACCTAAATGAACTTGAGAATCTGTGGCAAGGCTTAACACTGTTCATAGACACACTCTCTCAAATCTGACTGAGCTCAGGCTATTGTGCAAGGAACAGCGGGCAAGTTTCATTATCGAGGTCTGAAAAGCTGTGATAAACATACCAACAAAAAACTTGCAGTTGTAACTGCAGCAAAAAGAGCTTTAACAAATTATTGATTCAGGTGGGCAGGTTACAAATGCATTTTATTTGTTAAAAAAAGTTTTTTTCTTCCACTTCACAATCATGCACTACTTTGTGTTAGTCTGTCGCATAAAAGGAAGTTTTTCTTTTCTAACTTAGAAAAAGTTCATGAGATATTAATACTTCTGCAGGCTACTATAACTGTGATTCATTTCCGCATAAATTATTAAAACAAACTATACAGAAGTTGCAAAAAACTATTTGTCAAGTAAATCTTGCTGTGGAACCTGTTTTTAAAGTTTATTTGTAGAACACATTTCAGCAACAAGGCAGTTCAAAGTGCTTTACATGATAAAAACATAACACAGTCACCAATTATATTGGGAAGAGCGAACAATCAACAAACATTACATTTTGTCAGGCTAGTTTAAGTGACTTAGTGGTAGATGATTTTTCAATTTGAGGTAGCTTTAAAAAAGGGATAAATTCAAGATTTGATTTTAGTCAATTTATTGATACCTGGCAGAAAACTAGACTATGTCCAGCAAAATAAAATTAACATCTTCATTTTTTACTCCGTCTCAAATTCAGCTGCATCAGTGAAAGCCAAGTGAGCAATATGGTACACAGACATTTCAGAACTCGAGGAGGAAATTTTAAATGTACATTTCCATAGCAGACAATAATTTTTCATGTCACATATTCTTGAAATGTATTTGAGCAAAGTTCTCATTCTTCATAGAAACTAATTAGAGCAGAACCAGACTCTGTCTTCAGTTTAACGTATGAATTTCAAAAAAACATGGGCAAACCATCCGAATCACATTTCCTTTCTTTGTTCTACATCTTCCATTATTTGTGGACTGAAGTGTAAAATATATCATTTTTGCTGTGATGTTATCTGAAAAAAAGTTGCATTTCTGTAAGTGTTATATGTTTTCTTTCTGTGTTTAAATTTATCTCGGATGAAGGTTTCTGGCTCATTGGTCCTGTAATACTACAGACAACCAAGCCTCCAATCATTATTATTATTCTTATCATTATTAATAATATTATTATTGTTATTATGTGTATAGAATGTACAGTTTGTTTACAACAACCATTTGAGTGTCATTTAAGAAAATAAAAATCACAGTGCAGATTCAAAAAGTTGACATCGTTTGTGAGTCTGATTGTCCAGCACACTGAGAAAAAAAAACCTTCAGACTTGTGGGCAGATTGTGCCCTCTAGTGGACGGAAAAATACTGCCTCTCTACTGGGGACGTTTGGTTTTCCTGTTCTGTCAGCGCTTCCTGAAAAAGCCTGAGAGTTTGACGTTGCCTCATTTCTGCTTCTTCTTCTTGTGGAGGTAGCTCTGATAATAGAAGTTACTGAAGAGGATGATGAGGGTGATGCAGTAACCAAACACCACTATGTTCATCGAGTCTGGGAAGTTGCACTCGGTGAAGAGATTGTAGCCGGTGTGAAGAAGGAAGAGCAGGAACTGCACCTGCAGAAGCAAATGGGGATTCAGATCAGATTAAATGAAACATTTTGTGACTTTACAGCCAACAACAACAGCAGTCAGAAAGTTCTGGAGAAACCAACCAGCTGCAGAGAGGTGAGGTATCTCTTCCACCAAAGGTATTTCTGCATGTGAGGGCCGATCGCCGCCAGGCCGTAATAAGAGTACATGACGATGTGAACAAAGGTGTTTACAAGGCCGATGAAGAACGCTGCAGAGTATGGGGTAGAAAAACAAACAAAAACCCAACAATTAAAGATAATAAGCAAAATGTGTACGTGAGATTGAAAAACCCCAAAGACTAACCTTATAACATGAAATTAAATGACCAAGCCAGCCAGTTTAGGGTGGGCATTCTTGGACTTCACAATTACCTTCAACTTTGTGTTGATCAATGACATAAATCCTATTAAAATATCGTTTTTACAAGATGAACTGAAACCTCACTTACACTGTCCTCCAGCCACATACTTCACTCCTGCCCACCAGTTGAAAATCATGGTGCCATGATGGTAAACATGAAGAAAGGTCAGCTGACTATTCTTCTTCCTCAAGATGAAGAAGAGCTGCTCGACAGGAGCACAGGAGGTTTTAGCAGCCACAACTGCATTCGAACTCATTAAGTAAATGGGATGCAGAATAATGGGAAGGAATGTAAAATACCGTATCGCTGAGCTCTATGACCTTAGAGAAGAAAAACCACCAACAAACCCTGGCCATCTGCACAAAAGAATTTTTACGTTACTGATTCTGCTGGACAGAGACAGCTCTAGATATATTCTGTTATCAGATACACAAACTTGTCTGGAATATCAAATCTTACCCTCATGGCCAGGGGACTGGTGCTGTAATCCACAGGTTGACAGAGTAGGCTGTAGTTTGAGAGCCACGATGTGACCAGGAACTGAAAACAGTCAAGAGATTGGATGCAGTCATGAGAGAGCAAGTGATTCAACAAATAAAAAATAAAAATAAAAAAAATCATTTAACTGTTTGAAACAGGACATAGAAAATGCAAAAGTAGTTTGTCTAAAATTAAGTTTCTTTCCAGTCCTAAAGTAGTGGTGGGATTTCACATAATTATTTACCAGCTTTAGGTTAAAACTTTTAAAGTACACTTCTAGAAATATTCCCTTCAGCTTCAGATACATGTTTAAGGGTTGCTAACACTATCTTCAAGCGCTCTTTATTTAACGCAGAGTCTACAACTAGCTTCCTGGTACCAGAGCCAGAGCAGTAACAAAGACTATTTTTCATCACCCTCTGCAAGTAAGACTAATTGGCATTAAAAAAAAACAAAACAAACAAAAAAAAAAACTAGCATCTGTTTGCAATAAACAAATCAGACAAGAACCATTTAAATAACATAATTATTATCACCGGTGTTTGTTCCATACTAAATGCAAAATGCCACTTTTAATGCCCTCAGTAGTCTCAACAATATTTAACCATTTCATGACAAGCATCTTTAGTAGTTAACAGACTGACCTGCTGCTGTTTCAACCTGCTGCAAATGGGATGCACACCCAAACACCAGCTTCTGGTGAGGAATCTTCGCCCACTACCCATGGGTAAAGACCTCCAGTTCAGTAATAATCCTGGATTTATGCAACATCATTTTTTAAACTGCCCCAAAAATTTTCAATAGACTTCAAGTCTGGCTACTGTGATGGCCTCTGGTATCTTCCAGGAATTCTTCTGAAAACAAACTGTGGTGAACTGTGTGATATGCTTGGGACCACTCTCCCCTGATTTAAGGCCTGAGGCCAAAGTTCAGCTTATTCAGACATTCTTGTCCCAAAATTCCCTGCTGTTTAATTAAATCAAATTTGTCCTCCACATCCTGCAGATTTCCAGTGTCAGAGGAAGCAAAGCAGCCCCAGAGAATCACTGAGCCACCTCCATGTTTAACTACTGTCAAGGTTTTGCTCTTAGCATATGGTTCATTCATCTTCCTCCACTGATTCACTGGCCCAACAAGTTCCAGTTCTGATTCATTGCTCCAAATAACAGAATCCCAAAATCTCTTTGGCTTATTTATTTACTTGTGACAACATTGGCACTAACTTTTCCTCTTTGGGATTAGTAGTGGTGTATGTCTTGAAGTTCAGAAATGGAGGCCTTCAGCATTTATTATAAGCCCTGCTCTGGAAATTGAGATCTCACTGGCTGGGGACATAAATAATCTGTTGACTTCAGTGACAAAACCACTGTTTCCCAACATAAGGTGATAAAGCAGCTTCAAAGTAAGGAAACTCTTATTATCAACACATAATTATCAGCTAATAAAAACCAAGTGTTACTTTTTTCCATAAAATTGAGACACATCGTGTATGTTCCAACAAACAGAGCCTAAATCAGGCGCTGCAAAGCTGCAGGACATCAAAATTGCAAAGGCAGAAAGGGCTGAAGCTCTCTGACCAGTTTTCAGCGTTATTGTGCAAACTTAATGGAGAGTAATGTTTCAACACCATCTCTGTCTTCATCAGAGTCAAAACTGATCAGTGATCTCGAAACCTTTCTACCTTTTGTGACTTTTTTCATTAAATATTACTTAAAATTCCTGCACACTCACAATGATTGCTTTTATGCATTGACGAATATGTATTAGGATCTGGTTTTAACTCCATACATTGTTATATTGAATAAATTAACATTTTAATTGAATTTAGGTAGAATATAAAATTCCAGGCAAATCTAAACAAAAGCTTGAGCTCAAAGAGAATTTGAAATCAACAACAAACAAAAGTCAACATTTCCAAGTCTGGCTGTAGATGTGAGTTCACCCTGAGAGCAGACCACAAGATGATTAAAGAAATCTAAAAAAAAAAATCCCCCATAAAATATCATAACGGAATCTGTTGCAGGTTCTGATATTTAAATGCTGAATCAGAAAGAGACTGCAAGTTCCATGGGAAATCTTTGGTCTCTAAGAAAAACATGAAGGCCAGACTGAAGTTAGGCAAACTAAACGTAGACCAAGACAGAAACTTCTGGAAATGTGAGCTCTCCACAGATGAGTCTAAAAATGAATTTTTGGACAAAAGAACAGAGGACCTCTTTGGTTTAAACCAAACACAAAATTCTCAGTAAAGAACCCCACAACAACTGTGAAGCATGGAGGTGGAAGTATCATGGTTGGGGGCTGTTTCTCTGCAACAGGACCTGGCCAGCTCACCACCACTGAATCCACCATGAATTCTACCCTGAATCAGAGGTTGACTGAGGAAAATGAGAGAGCATCTGAAGAAATTAAAGCTAGGTTGGAAATGAACCCCGCCACATGACAATTACTCCAAAGCATTTCGTAATAAAAAAAAAACTGACCATTAATGGGATGAATTAACTACTTTACCAGCTATAGATTTTCCTAAATCATATAAAACCCAGATTTCCAAGTGGGGGCAAAACTGACTGGAAAAATTTGAATGTTGTCATGTTTTCATTAGTCTTTAATAATTAGATTTGTTCTCTAACAGCAGCCAAAAAAAAAAAAGTCATCTAAAACACAAACCTCATAAAACATGTACGCAGACAAGCCAACCATGGCGAAGTTATAAACGATGAGAACCACTTTGAGATCAACAGGTTGCTGGTGTTTCATCAGACGAGGACCGACCCAGACCACACAGAGGTAACCCAGGAAGATGAGCGACACCGGGACGGGGGAGTACACCAGCAGCCAGGGGTCCGTCCTCTTGTCTGAAGGACGATAAAGGCACGTGTCAGAACAGGCAAGGCAGGCAGATGTATGGCAACACATTTCTACAGCTTTGAACAGAGTTTTGCTCTGTGAAGAAGATGAAAAGATTTTTCTAACTGTGCCTCCTGCTTCGCCTCAGTTCTGTTTTAAAAGATTGTATTTATTTAAAACTGGGGAAAAAAGCAATGCTTTCCATTGTTACGAAAAAAAAAAAAAGATTAACACACTTATAATACTAATATCTGTCCTGTGATGGACTAGCGCAACCGCTCACCCCATAACTGCAAGTGACAAACACCACCCCCTGCAACCCTGCGAGGATAAGTAGGTATAGATGATGGCTGGATAATACTGTTATCTATACCATTTATTTATTTATTGCTACTTTGATAGAGACTCAAGCCAAAAAAATCTAATAAAATTGGCTAACTTTAGTTGTAGTTTCCAAGTAAAATTTGCTATTGCACACAATATTCTACAGTTTTGCTGCTTCAGTAGAAGGTGGGAAGTTCTCCATTGTTTTCACACCATAACTTTTTGTGTGTTTCACAACTAGAAATATTTCCAAACAGATGAGTTAGACCGTCTTGTGAGGGAAGCCAGCTTCCAGTGCACAGTAAAAGGTTAGGATGGAGCAACATTGAATTTTGAATTGTAATGTCAAGCACAGTCAGAGAAATGCCTGAGCACTCCAGTACTTTCTCTGACGTCTAAAAAAAAAAAAAAAAAAATTAACACTTTAAAGCAAAGAAATGGTAGGATGGAACATTTTTGTGATTTTGAAACCTTTTAATTGGAAGGTGAACACAACCCTGGTAAAATGCCAGGGTTTCATCATGTAAAAAAATTAGACCAATAAATTATTCCAAAACTGTTACAGTGTGAAATGTGACATTTATTCCATACAACTCAAGAGATAAGCAACCTTAAAGGAAACAAAAATATAAAAAAACAAAACACTGAGGTGACTCTGATGCATAAGTGTGCACTGACTTAAGTTAATACTTTTTTGAAGCATTTTTGATTCAGTTCCAACATTCAGTCTTCTGGAGTTCACACCTCCTATCAAATACAGTAAATCTGATTAACCTTGAAACAAGGTTCAGCTGTTCTGGTAGGATTTTCTAATGTTTACTTTTTTACATCCTTTATCAAAGCTGTAATTTGCACTATTTCAGGTTACAGGACATTAAAAATATTCTCATTTTACAAAGGTATCAATCAGGAGAAGGGTACATATATTCTTCAGCATTATGTATAAAACATGGAGTGAAGAACAGGAGAAGATTTGGGATTTATCCAGACTGATGAAAGGATAAGTCTGAAACTGAAACAGGAAAACTGAAGGAGACCCAGGTATTTCCAGCAAGTACTGGTTGTCTTCTACAAGTGACAAAAACCTTCTCTGTATTTCTGCACAAAGACTAAGGTTGAAAGACAGAATTATATTCTCTCAAACAAAACATCGAGGCCTGGCTAAAACTTCTCAAAAGTGTTGTAGACTAATACATAAGTGTTAGATGGAACCAAAGAAGAACATTTAGAGAGACTATTACATAAGCACAAAAACAATACTCCACATCACCGACAGAACAACCATACCCACTGTCAAACATGGTGGTGGCAGCATCATGTTGAGGTGTTACTCTTCTCCAGATGGAACAAGGCTTTTTGCCGAGGTGGATAATGTTAGGAATATTTGTGTTCCAGCATCACTGAGTCCAGGCGCACATCCACATGTATAAAAAATAAAAAAAATTAAAAAATTTAAAAAAAAAGACTGAAATGGAGGAAAATAAAGTGACCTAACCAGCGTCCAGAACTAAATTAGACTAAAAATATGTGACGTCACCTGACAAGGGCTGTGTTTAAACGATGGACTTGGAGAACTTTTACAGGGCAATGTTGGCAAATATTTTCAACTCAAGGTGATTCATGTACATAAATTCCTACAAAAGAAGACTGAATGATGAAGCTGAATCAGAAGATGCATCATGAAAGCATTAGTCTAAAGATGTGCACACTCCTAAAACTGGGCTTTTGCACCTTTTTTATTTTATCCATCAAAGAAAACTCTTGTTTTTTTGTTCAGTTGAATGATACAGGTGATTTGTAACATTATGTGCAACAGAGGTTTCTAAATGATCTACCATGGTGTCATGGCCAACCTCTTATTTTAACAGGGATGTGTAAACTTTTGCGAGCCCTAACCACTGTACTATTTGCAACACCTTCACAAATTGCACTTAAAGGACAAGAAAACGACTTTCATTGGTCAAGTTAATGGCTTCCTGTTTCTCACACTCCCATGGGTCTCCTGGAGGGGAAAAAAACCGAGTAACAAAATAATATCAGTGTCATGGAGGCAAGTCATGAGGCAACCCACAAAGAACTGCTTGTGCAGTCAATCTGGAGAGCAGAGCTGCGGCTCCAAACTCCCACTCAGATCTGTCCTTTTGACTCATTTCCTCTGCTGCAAGACATGCATACTCAAAAACAACTGGATGAAAAAGTTGGACAGACATAAATCATCATACCTCCATTCTCCACTATCCACCGGTGCGTAGAGAGGACACTGTGCCATGCAGAAGCCATCTAGAATATAGAAACACAGGTTACCAAGGGTAAGGAACTCACAATATGTCTTGAATTTAAAGACAGTTTAATCCCTGGCACTCATTTTGCAAACCGGGTTTAAATATCAACCCTTGTTGAGTCGGTGAGAGAGATGGAAGACCTTTGGACGCTGTCTACTTTCGTGTCGTCACCGGAAAAAACACAACTTGAGGACGTTTCAAAAAGAAGAAAGCGCCATAAAAAGGTTCAGACGGGAAACATGCACAGAAACACTCTTTTAAAGTTCGCTGAACGAAAAACTCTGGAGGTGTCCTCCAAAAACTATAACTTCTATTTTTATTTTGAGAGAAACAAGCGATGACGCCCCTTCCTGTGTGTCTCTTCCAGGCAGCAGTTAATTGTATTTTCTGTCCACTGGAGGGCGCTGTTTCATTCAAATGAATACGACAATATCAGTAGACCTCAATGTCAGAACATCACATGAGAAGTAACTTATTTCAGTAATTCCATATTAAAAAGCTACTCATATTTAAGTAAAACATACATCATTCATAGAATGTTGTATTTTTAGTGTTTATTTCAGTTAATTAGGATGATTATGGCTTACAGCTACAGAATACCTCAAGTTAAATTTTTCATAAAATTAGATTGACCAGTCTAGGGAGTGACCCACCTCTGCATAAAAAATATATTATTTTATTTATGCTTCCAATCCTTGACATTACTTTAGGTTATGAAATATTTAAAATTTCTGTCAAACTTAATTTTGGGTTTCCACTAGCTTGGCATAATCTGTCACTGTATAATAAACCTAAATAGTATAATGATTTATATGCTTTGCATAGAATTACACAATCCTCTCAAGGCTGCTTATTTTCTGTAGACCGTTTGTGTCTTACCCACCTAGTAAAGGGTGCAAATGACTGTCTGCTGGACAACTCTCAAGTCAGTAGTCTTCCCTGTGACTATGAAGGCCTAATAATTCTGTATTAAAAAGTTATTTTATTTTAGTAGGTCCTATCTAATATTCCAGTCTTCTGAGAAACTGAACTTTGAGTTTTTATTAGCTGTAAAACCATGTTCATCAAAATGAACAAATATAAGAAAGAGTTTGAAATGAATCAATCTAAGTAGAAAGAATCTAATGTCTGGGGTTTTGCATTAAATTGCTGACAACAATTAACTTTTCAATGATATTCTAATTTATTGTGATCCACTTTTACAACATGACTTGGACTTTTTGAGTCTGTTGTGTCATAACAAGATAAACCTTACTTATTAGCACTGTGTAGTAAACTGAACAATATGAAATGGGAATATTTATCAGTGAACATATTGATTCAATGTTTGAAAGTACAAATAAAAAAAAAACCTAAAAAAAAACATTATTAGCTTGTGCAAATCCTCGGTAGCCTGGCCACCAAGTTTATCAAGACATCCTGCTGGTTTTGAAATTTGGTTCTGGAACATGTTTATGTTTGTTTTAGTGCCATTCTCAGATCCACATACTAACTTCAAAAATAAATATCACCCCATATAAGTTTCTTCAGCTTGTACTGGAGGTTGTTGAAATTGTCTCCACTTCACTTCTCTTTTAAGAAGTTTCTGATAAAATCTGTACGTTTACCCGAAAAATAATCCGAATCAACAGTGTTTATGAATCACTAGTCTTCATGTAGTTAGATTCATGTTATGTATCATGAGAGCTATGTAGCTAGAGGGCTGCACAGTGGCACAGTTGGTAGCACTGTTGCCTTGCAGCAAGGTCCTGGGTTTGAATCCAGCCTGGGGTCTTTGTGCAAGGAGTTTGCATGTTCTCTCTGTGCATGCGTGGGTTCTCTCCAGGTACTCCGGCTTCCTCCCACAGTCGAAAAACATGACTGGTAGGTTAACTGGTCTCTCTAAATTCTCCTTAGGTGTGAGTGTGTGCTGGTGTTTACCAGAAACACAACCTGCATTTTATTCTTCAACACTTTTATTATAATTTTAGGATTAAGATTATCTCTTACATAATAGGGTAACTGACAAATTTACTTAACATGGCCAGTGTTCATGTAAGAAGAGAGAAGAAATGTGTAATACAAACATCCAAAATGATCTACATTAGGTCTTTTAAAAATGTATATTTAATAGATGATATAATAAAAGTTTACCTGATTAAAAACTATACCTCTGGCTAGTCTCTATGATTTAACAGAGTGAGGATATAGGAAAGGAGTTTTGACATGAAGAAACATGCTCATCTAAAGTCACCATGGACAACTTTAGGGACTCTAACTACTTTCTTCTTTCACTGTCTTGAAGAAGGAACTAAGGGAGAGCTGTCTGCTTCCACCATCAGCTGTAGTCATTCTGCTCTTTTTTGTTCCCTGTGACCTCCTGTCATTTTTTAGTCCTTCAGGCTTTTGTCTTTTTCCACCCTGAGGGAGACAAGCAGAGAAAGTGTATGATGATTCTCAAATATGAAATGAAATGACATCAGACTTACATAGCGCTTTATTAGGACACTCAAAGACGCTTTGCAAGGAAGTCAGTCGTTCCCATTCACATGCACATTCACACGCTGACGGTGGCAGCACACAACAACAGGGATGGACAGAGTGGGGGGTAGAACTGGCAACCCACCGATTACAGGACGAACTCCTACCACCATCACCCCAAAACATTTGCCTTTGCTTTACAAAAAATCTTGAACATTATTGCATGTTCAACAAACCAAGCTACAGCAAATCCATGCATGTTTGTTGGAGTGCACTGACAGTGCCTTGCAAAAATATTCACACTCTTTAAAATGCTTTTCTATTTAGTTACATTACAACCAGAAACTTCAATGTATTAATACATTTGGAATTTTATGTGATAAATTAACAGTCTAATTATGAAGTGGTACAAAAATGATACATCTTCAATTGTAACTGGACCATTCTAAAACATTAATTCAGTTTGACCAAAACTTTTTTTTTTTTTTTTCTATTTTCAAATGATGAGTTTAACAGTGTTTCAAAGTCCATGATTTGGGATATAGTTTTATAAGCTAACCTGGCTTTATCAAACTTCTCTATGACTTTATCTATGAACTGCCTGCTGGCCTCCTTGGTCTTTATAGTGCCATTTGTTCACTAATGTTCTCTGTAACAAACCTATGAGGCTGTTAAAGTACACACAGGTGCACTTATTTGCTTATTAGATGATTTCTGAATGGAAGTGGTACTGAATTAAGTTTTATTTACAAGTATCAGACAACCATGTAAAGACATTATAGAGAATTACTTGATTACTTGAATCATATCCTTTTAAAGCATATTTTCCGATTCCAAACTGTATAAAACTTGAATGTTTACTGGATTTAAGCATATTAGATGATGTGTATTTGTGCAATGAGGGAGGGTGTGGCCTAAAGAGATCAACGCCCTGTATCAAGTAGTAAATAACTGAACAGCTTCTATTCCTTGGGCAAAAAAACACACACAAAAAAAAGAGATCAAACTGAGTCTGAAAAGTTTTTTAACATTTTTCTGAAGAATGCAGTACTGTTGAAATTGCCGACATATTAAAGAATGACACTGTCCCCTTAAATGTCTTGTTGCAAATAGTCAATAGGATCACAGGAAACATATTGAGAAAAACACACACACACACACACACAAATTTAACTACCAAAGATCTGAGCAGAAACCAATGTGAAAATACAGTTGAGTAACTCACATTTGATGTTTTTTTCTTTAAACTGTCCACAGTATCAAAGAGCTTCACAATCTGCAGACAAGGGAGCAAATTACCACTCTCAAATGCTTTACACAGAATACAGACCAAAATCACCAACCATCAAAATGTTGGTTGTTTTTTTTTTTTTTTTTTAACAACCACAATCTTTTATTATTCTAATCAAACACGTGAAACCAAAGAGACCTTATTTGCTTGGGCTTTTTCTGAATTAGTTGACGATGTAATCACCAGCTGAAGCACAATATTTACCAAGGTTGAACTCAATACTTTGCCATGACTGAATGACTGTGATTTTGGAAGCAGCACATTGTCACTGAAAACTTAAACAACCCAACCCAAAATAAATAAATAAAATCAACACCAGCCCTTCAGTGATGGGCCTTGAATTCAGTCAAAGCACAAACCTTCTTCAGCCCTGTGGACACAGCAGCTCCCTGTAGGCCGGATCTGGTGAGCCACTGTTCCTTTTCAGTTTGCACCTCTTGTGTAACGTCTCTCTCCTTTAAGCACAGGCTGTAAACCACATAGGTCTGGTGAATGTGGGAGAAGATGTGCAACACCTGCAGGCGGGCAGACAGTGAGGAGAGGACGGCTGCAAAAATGCTCTCATTGAACAGAAAATTGTATGAACTTTTGGTAGTAAAGACCAAGCTTACCTCTCCCACGTACTGGAGAAGGTGTTCATTCAAACAGGTTCTAAGTATTCTGTTGACTTCTTTGCACACCGCCCTCTTCTGTTCCCCCTCAGTGATGCCCTCCTGCAGCAGAAAACTTGGAAACTCCCATAAACCTGCCAGCAATCCTGCAAACACAAGCACCACTGGTTAATATTATCTGTGGTTTTTAGGACTTCTAGTCAACACAATCAGGTAAGTCTACCATGCTGGGCGCCAGATCTACGCATCACTCACTATATTCACCGGTTTGTTAATCACTGTCAGACCGTGCAGCACCGACCTTTGTTCGGTCTCTGTACAAGCAGGTACTCCTCACCACCTTCTTCTCCTGGCCTGGTCACCACGCACGTCAGTGTTCGCTCCACCCGAGGAGCTTTCTTGGCCGGCTTTCTTGGGAAGTTCTGAACACCCAGCTGGTCGTCCCACGGCTCAGAGGGACACAGGGAACAAGATCCACTGTTCCCTTAGGAAAAGTAAAGTGGAGAAGAGTAAAGTGGAAATTTGGTTTACCATGAGGATTAAACTCATGTCCCAAGAGGTCAGCTGGATGACAGAGGAGACTTACTGCAGTCCTCAATATCAGGCATGTCCAGCTTTCCTAAAAGCTTCTTAGCATTTTGCTCCTGTTTGGCATGAACCTGCACAAACACACAATATAAAAGCAGTTACTATTTCACACAATTTTAGTCTGAGCCCATTCGAAACAGTGAGCCAACCTTGTGATACGAGCGGCAGTGAGACTGGACAGGACACTGGCTGCACAGTGGTCCTTTGGGGGTGCAGACTCGTGCTCCCAGCTCCATCATGGCCTGGTTAAAGTCTCCAGGTCTCTCTGGATCCACCAGTAAATTGGCGAGACTCCTTAAGAAATCAGGAGATGATACTGGGATCACTACTTACTTAGTCTCTGATTATTTCAGCTGTGAAGTTCAAGCTCACCAAAGAGCCTCTGTTACTGCAGGACTCGTGCTATCAGCCCCAATGGCCCTCATGCGACACAGCACCCGGATCACGTTCCCATCCACGGCACCGGAAACCTGAGCAGCAGAGATCATATCAGGGATTAGTGGTAAATAATAAAGCTACTTTAAAATAAAACCTATTCTAATGACAGTTCTATAATTACTGTGGTAATATAGTTTACACTTGAAGGTGTTCAATACCTCAAAGACAGGAGGTTTTACACGCTATAGCTCTTTAATTTAATCAACCTTTCACTGATATTCTGTAAGGACAGTGAGCATTATAATAGTGCTTTGTGAGATGTTCGAATCTTTAGATATTTCTTCGTAACCAAACTCTTCTGTAAAATTCTCCACAACTTTCTCCCTGACCGGTCTGCTGTTCCCCTTGGTCCTCATGATGCTGTTTGTTCACTAATGTTCTCCTTCCAAACCTCTTGAGGCGTTAGAAGAGTAGCTGTATTCATACTGAGATTAGATTAGAACAGGGTAAACCTCTTTACTAATAAAGTGGCTTCTGCGAGGCAGTTGGCTGCACAGGATTTTATTTACGGGTATCAGAATAAAAAAAGGCTAAATAGAAATGTGAACATTTTTCACATTTTTTATTTGCAAAACATATCTTAAAACCATCCATTATTTTCACTTCCACTTCACAGGCATGCAGCGGTTTATGTGAGACGATCACAAAAAAATCTAAATAAAATACACTGAAGTTTGTGGGTGTGACAGTGACAAAATGTGAAAAGGACTGTGAGTCCTTTTGCAAGGCACTCAAAATTTGGCCGCTACTACTTGACTATTTATATTTCTAGTTTTCATTTTTGCTGTGTCAGAGGGGAGGGTGATATTAGTTTTCCATGTCAAACGAATACTGCTGAATGTCAATGAAGCCTAATTAACATCTCTAATTCTAAGATTGGATGGAACTGCTGGGAGGAAATTAACAGCGATGACTGCTACACATCACTGTTCAGGTCAAATCAAAATGAAAAAGTTTTGAACAATTCTAAGATTCAATCGTTTTTTACAGTTTTGACTGATAAACCTTTATTACAGTGATAACATCAGCAAATATGTTTATTTATTTATTTTTTTTTTTTTTGGATTGGTTTACTGTAAGAAAGATTAAAAGGAGATCATTGTGGCTAAAGTAAAATGTTCAGCTCTTTAGACCTTTTGCTGCACTTTGAAATGTGTTTAATGCCCATCATGGAGCAGTTAGTCCTTCCTCCAATTCAGAAGTGAGAGACATCTACAATTAAAGCTAAATGGCAGCATTTAGGCCTACATTTAATGTCTTAATTATGACCTTTTCTGGTAAACAGCTGAAATAAAAGATCATGTGTCAATGCAGCTCTTTCAGCATTGATCCACAGGAACTCATGCAGCTTGATGTGCAGATACTCCCTTTTCCTGACCAACCTGCCCCAGAGCAATCGAACCAATGGCTGCAGCAGTGTAGCGTCCCACACCAGGCAACTGTTTCAGCAAGTCGTCGACATTCCGAGGCATCTGTCCCTTCAGCTCTGAGACCACCTGAAGAAAAACAACCAACAAAATGAAATAACATTGTACACGACATACTGTAAAAAGGGCTTGGGGTACTTTTCCAGAATTACATGAAGAGTAAATACATTAAGAGAAGCACTTTAACATGTGATTGTGGACGCACCTTCTGCGCTCCTTCATGGAGCCTTCTTCCGCGTGAGTAGTAGCCGAGGCCCGCCCACATCTGGTTTACCTCCTGTACCACGATAAAATGAATCCATTAAATCTAAAAATCACCAGCTCTGAATGCATCGATTAAAATAATTACCTCTATTGTAGCAGCAGCAAGATCCTGCACTGTGGGCCACCTCTAGAACGTAAATATACAGCATTTATATTACACTTTAAAAAGTACTGAATTAGGTACCAGAGGTTACAATGCCCACCTTCATCCATCTGTTGTAGTAGTCCTTCACTGTGGCAACTTGGGTCTGCTGCAGCATTATTTCTGAAACCCACACTGGAAAAAACCCAAAGAACAAAAAAAAAATTTACAGTTCAACATTTACAGTAATTAAAGAATGTGTAGTACACTAGTTTTCAAATTTATTATTTTTTTTTTTTTTGAATGCATCCATTTTCTTACCTGCATATGTCCTGATGTCAATGTCTGATTCTGTCATAGCCTACAACATGCAGAGAGTTAGGCAGGACTACTTTTAGATTAAGCTGCTTAATTATGGAAAACAGTCATTATTACAACTATTTTTGGTCAGCATGAAAACCCCTAGAACTTAAAATAATTAGTCACTGAGTTTGTAAATAATTGCACTTGATGCTCTTAAAGAATAAAACAACATCATACATGCAAAGCTGAATCTGGACAAATAATTTTAAAATGAATGGTTTTGTGATTATTTGGCCAAGTTTAATTCAAAACAATGCTCTATTTCTGATTGCTTAACGCAAACATGTACATATAACCAAAACAATTTTAAAGTTATATAAGTCATTGAACAATAGATGATTGAACAACAATAACATAACAACCAACATAAATGGTTTCTATTAAACTGCAGTAAACATATATTGAAAATTAGCTTGCATTCATAATAAAACAGATTATAATATTTTCCAATAGGAATTAGTTACCAATGTCCTCCATGGCAGCTCTCTCTTGTCCTTGTCATACCAGCACAGGAGCTGAGAGCGCAGCTGCACAACTTCAGTAGGATCAGAGAACATGTGGTATAAAGATGATGGGAATGAAGCTGTTGTTGGTTCTGGGTGGGATGGAGAAAACAAACAAAAAAAAACATAATCTAACAAAACATACTACCGTCAAATTTTCCTTACCATCAAAATGGGAAGCATCTCTAGATTTTTAGGCTTAATATTGTACATAAGGTCAGTTATGACACTGCCATATATAATATGATTCCAGGGTCAGCAGTCTAATTATGTCTTGCTGAGTGCAGTGAAACTCAGCCAGCAAGAATCACTTTAATAGTCAAATAAAGTCCATAAGAGTTCATAGCTCTATGCCACAACAGTTAAGTCTACTTTGCAGCTTCTAATATTTAACATTGTAAATTATCAAAGGGAGAAGATCGGAGTATATATATATATATATATATATATATATATATATATATATATATATATGTGTGTGTGTGTGTGTGTGTGTGTGTGTGTGTACATACATGTTATATGATGTTTTATTGCACATAAATTAAAAACTGTTTATATATATATATATATATATATATATATATATATATATATAGAGAGAGAGAGAGAGAGAGAGAGAGAGAGAGAGAGAGAGAGAGAGAGAGAGAGAAAGAGAGAGAGAGAGAGAGAGATATCGGGAAAGGGAGGATTATAACAGGGGGCTTTCGAAATCTCAAGAGGTTTACAATCGCTGAGGCAGCCTCATGCAAAAATCTAAATTCTTGCCCATTTTCTTTCTTACATTTTTTTTTCTAAGTTTGCACTTTTTGTCTTTATTCTGTTATGTACAAAACTTGTGTTGTTACAAATTACACCAAAGACTGTTTGTGCCCAATGTTTATGTTGAAAAGGAACCTGTACTTTTTCTGTTGTTACTATAATCATCAAATCATCGTGGTACCTTCTTTCATAGATGTTTTTGACCTCTTCCGGATTGGGATAGTTGTTTCCAGCGTCTCCATTCGGCATTTTTTGCCTTTAACTACTGCTGAACGTAACCTGCTCATTATCAAACACTGCATACAGGAACTTAGCACTATCCAGTGAACGACCACTGTTGTTACTTCACGAATACACTGTAGCTCCCGCCACAGCGAGGACGTACAGCGACTGCTTTGCCCAATCAGCTGCAAGGAGACGATGTACGAATAACAAACGTCACATCCGATGGACTGATCTAATGCTGCATTCCAGTTGTACTCAGAACTGGGAAATTCCGCTTTCCCAGTTGGAAAAATCAACTGGAACGGCCTCCCAAGGTTGGATTTCCCACTGGGAGGCTGGGAGCAACTCCGACTACCCCTTTTTACAACTTGTAAGGCTGACTTTGCGTTTCAGTATGGTCGCTCCTCGCATAAACAGTAGTAAGATGTGGTGAAAACGTTTATTTTACAAGACACATGTAAAAGTGAATCTAAAATCAGTGTTACATGTAGCGCCTGCAACCATAAATTGAACAAATTAGAAGTGGTGTTTGTTCATGGAAAGTAAAGCTTAACATTATATTTGTAAGAAGTACTGCAACCAATGTCTATAGGCATCGCCATGCTGAAATTTCGACTTCTTAATTAGAACGCTGTTACCTCGGGTCTGACGTCAAACCCAGCTCCGAGTTCCGACTTCCGAGGTAACTGGAACGCAGCATACGTAAATGTGGAGCATTTGCAGAGTCTCCAGCTGGTCTTCGGATGGTTTTACTTTGAAAACCGCAACAGACCCGTGTTAACTCTGAAATAATAATAATTAAAAAAATCTCTCTTTAAACACCCACAAAATGTTGATTTTAAACATTTATTCATTTGTATTATTTGATTTAAATCTATATCTATATGCACATATAGATATATTAACCTGGTTTGAGAGCATAATCTATGCTTGTCCTTCATCCATACTCATGTATAAGGTATCTACTTTGTTTTGTTGAAAGAAGATGATTACATTTGCATTAGCCTCACATAAACTACAGGTATTTTAGGAAACTCACTTTAAATGCTGCAAACAGGTTGTTGCCTAAGACTCTCTCAACAGGTTCCTCAATATCTGGGAATAAGAGAGGAAAGAACCCACTAAGAGACAGTAAATACATCAGAAACTGAAAGAAACCAAAAGTATGTTAATCTATCTCAAAAATTTCTATTACATGTTTGTGGGCAATTTTGTGGCTTTGTCTTTATTTTTACATAAGAGAAAAACAATGGCCCTCACTGGAACAGAGATTACTGTAAAATAGAAGAAAGCCTTTGTTTGTGCCATCCTGTTTACAATATTTTATTATGTGTTTGAACAATTACTACATCTGCTGTGAGAAGTGGCTTTTCATGTGCAGCAAAATAGCCAAAGCAAAAGATGTGTTGAACTCATTACAAACCAAATGGGGTTGTGTTTTGAAGCTAAGTAGGCCATACCTTCAAGGCAAGGCTGGCTTGTGTTTGAGAATCAGTGTGCTCTTTGTTGCCCATTGCATGCAGACGTTGTTGGATCACTGCAAAATGGAGAAGCTCTTGAGAAAGTTCTTCATTTTCCTCAGCCAGCAATCTTCAATGCATCTCAGAGCACCAAAATATGTAGGTATAGCTCAAAAAGAAATGAAAATATATTTTCAACCTCAGTTCAGAATGCGTGTTGCTGTGACTCTTATCATATGGACTAACATAAAAAAAATCACAAATTTTCTGAGACATGTTTGAGCTTTATAAATAATCTACATACCTTGCAAACATATTTTACTCCTTGAACCTTTTCATATTTGTTTTTTACTTTGCAGTCAAATATATCAGTATATTTTTATTTTATTTGTTTTAAATGGACCAAAACAAAAGAGTGCATAATTGTGAAGTGGAAGAATAGGATGCATATTGTTGTTTTTATTATTTTACAAGTACACATCTGAAAAGTGTGGCATGCATTTATATTTAACCCTCCTGATTCAACATTTTGTAAAACTACCTTTTACTGCTGTTAGAGCAGCAAGTCTTTTGAGGTATGTTTGAATTGAATGTTTGAATTGAACTGAATTGAATTGAACTGATAACAAATGGTCGATTCAATTTAGGTCTGGACTTTGTGCAATTTGATCTAAGCCATTCTATTGTAGCTCTGGCTGTATATTTATGTTTGTTGTCAATATAACTGTATGCGGCTATGTACCATATTGTTTTAGCTGCAGCAGCTTGTTGCAGAAACTTGGATATAGATCCAGTCATCTCAGTTGTCACAGCTTCTATTGCATCAACAAGGTTTAAAATACATTAAGACATATCAGATCCAACAAAGTGTAAACAAACTGATGAATTTGTCTTCAGGAATCATTTATGTCTAAAGCAGCTAGCAATTTTCAATAAAGAAATAAAAAAACAGGTGTCTTTGCTAAATGTTACCTTGTGTTTTTGGGTGCTGCTCTTCTTCTGTTGTAATGGGCCTCAGCAGAGCCAACAGTCCAGAAAATAGCAACCCTTTCACATTATAATACTTTAGCTCCAAGGTTAGATTTATGGCTGTAAGAAAGAAATAAACAAAGAGGATATTAAAGGGACAGAAAATTAAAAGCAGAATGGCAACGTTTCATCTGGAGTCACAAGGGCTGGAATTTTATAGAAAAACAAAAGCAGTCTCAAAATTTCCACTCACACGAACTTTAAAGTATGATGTATGCAACTCAACAGGCTCCCTGCTTACCTTCATTCTGGACCTCTTAAGTGCAGTGACCTAAGCATGAGGTGTAACAACGCAGTGATGAGCTGTTTTCTGTTTTAACTGCAAGTGGAATTAGTTTAGACCAAGTAAAAATGAACTCAGCTAGTTTTGTGATGTTTTACTCATCATACAACTTTCAGAATTCAGTGTGAGACTCATTCACTACCTGCTCCGTATGTAAGGCCTACAGCACCGACTGTTGGGCTTTTGTGGGCGTGCAACTCATGAGGTCAGTCAGGCTTTTGTAAACTTGATCTTGATATTTGGGATATCCGTAAGAAATGGATTCCATCAAGGCCTTTGCTGTGACTGTCTCTTGAGTGTGATTTGTGTTAGACATGGTCATGCACTCTGCAACAACTTTCAGCCCTGCAATGATGCAATGATGCAGAGACTGAGGAAGAGTGTAGTGCAAAGACAACCCAAAACATACACACAAGTTAATTTTAAAACATGCAAGTGGAGCTCTACAGTGTACATAGTTGCAGTCACTGTTGTTGAGTGCATCATGCACAAAATTTACCATGTTTTTCCACAGATAAACTCTTTGTAATTACAACCAGCATTTGAAAAAGTCAGTGGAAGACGAAGGGCTTCAGCTTTGTCATCCTCATTGGTCTGAGATTGACTCAAAATATCCAAAAGGGTGAGGACACCCTCATCCTCCAGGAACTCCATCAGGTACACATCACTGAAAGAAAACACATTATAATGGCTCTCTATGACAGTATGTCAGTAAGCAGTGTCAGCAGTAGTGAGCAAACACCACTACAACAGAAGTGTATTCTAGTGTAAGACTGCACTTCTGCTGTAGTGGTGTTAGCTCACTACTGCTCACCACTGGTGTTTGCTCACTTACTAGCAAGAAACAAACAGAGAGATGTAGTGTTGTCTAAGAAATCTCTAACTATTTTACAAAAACCTGAATAAACACAAGGAGACTCTGTTATTTAAATGACCTCTGATTTTTAATTTTTGTACTGCGTTTTCTTTTGAGGTATCAAGGTAAAGGTGGCTGATTACAAACGCACGCCACACTGTTCTGTTTTTCTTTCCACTAAGCAGTTAAACACTTGTTGATCGATCACCTAAAATCTGAGTAAGATACAATACTGGGTTAAAAGTGACACATGTATCTATATGTATCTGTATCTGTATATATATGTATATATTAATGTTATATGTGCATATGTTGTTTGTTGCTATGGTTTCTCGGTTCTGCTTTATTCCGCTCTCTTTTTGCAGTTGTAGAAACAGACTTCTAGGGTGTTTTCTTGTATTATCTCTATCCTTGTTTCTCTCTAGTTCTCTTATCTCTTTTTCCCTTTAAACCTTTTCCCTTACATTTCTCACTTTCTTTTCCCTTTTATTTTCCATCTCCATGTCCATTAAACCTAAAGCAATTTCGAACAAAGTCTTATAAGCCATAATGTTCCACTTGTGAAAGTAAATTTGTTGGGCCTCACCTAGCACTCAGACATCTGTTCTGAGTGTCACACTGCCAGACAGGCCATAAGGTCATGTTGGCTACATTAACAAAAGTGTAATAAGCGCCGAGAATCTGATAATGCAGAATGTGCAACAAAAATATAATTTTGACCTGAATTCTATCAAATTAACTTAGAAGAGGATGGGTTAATGTTAAAATGCATTAATGTTTGTTTATTAAAGATGCAGGCCTTGACAGGTGAACAATGTGCATACAGACAAACCTGTAGCACATATTAAACTGGAACCACGGCTCAAAGCATATGGCGCCGTAAAGGCAAGCTAGGTGAGTCTCGTCAATGTGGTAGAGCCAGAAAAAGACTGAAAACATGTGCGAACTCCAGCTCCAGCTCATATAGAGTTTTCCCGGCGTTTTCATCCAGAAAGTTGCTCAACATGCGGCGGACTCCGCTGTCACCGCTGTCCCATTCCTAGAGAAAACTCATCGCTTTCCCGTAGGACGATTTTTTGTGTGCGGACATTCTCCCTCTATTTCTTGCAATTACAGCACCCAAGAAACAGGAGGTATAAAAACAGCGGCAGAAATTAGCGAAGGAACAAGAATATTGATATTATGACATCCATATGCGCTTTTTTCAGATATTTTTTGCTATCGTCTAGGAAACTGTTGCCAGTTGACAGTTTGCTGGTAGCCTAGCAACTCAAAATCAATCCATCCATCCATCCATCCATCTATCTATCTATCTATCTATCTAGGTATCAGCCTAACTTTTCTTTATATGGTATGTGGTGGGGTTGGTTTGGAGGGATGAAACACACCTTTATTGGGAGTGGTAATCTAATAAGCCTACTGGGAAAATCACTCCCACTTTCTTCAGTTCCTTTTTCTCAAGTAACTTGTTCAGTTCACTTCTCAGAGGTACTGCAGATAAATTGAGTTCAGGTAAGACCATGTCTATCATATGTAAACAAACTCTACAATTTGCTGTTGATCTGCAAAGGATTTGTGTAAAAAAAAAAAAACTTTGGGGAAAAGGAAAGACATTTTGTGAATTGTTTTCCCATAAGCAAAACATCATTTAATAATTTCTTAATAAGACTGAACTACTTCTCCATGTGCAATTATTTTTGTCTAGCTATTACGAACCTGTATGTATATGGCAGGTTTTCCCTCTTTTTCTCAGAATATTACCAGTAAAATGAAAGAAACTACTTTATTTTTCTGTGGCCTTCTTCTGAGGATCAGTTTTGCTAATGGTGAGTAAACAGTTCATCCATTTCTCATACCATCACTATTTAATGTCTAATGTCCCAGATTAGCTCAGTCTTCTTTGAAATACAATGCACAATAAGCTTATTTCATCATATGTCACAGACGTGACATATTATCATGAAATAAAATAAAACTTTTTTTGAATTAATTTCTTGTAATACATGTATTTTGTAACCATCTATAAAGTATGCCATTATTTTTTCACACACTAATATTTTTTGGCACGCATAGACCTCTAACAAATAGTTTTACTTTTTTATGATTGAATTATTGTGAAATTTTTCTGAAGGTTACGAAGAAGGTTTCATCAGACTGGTAGGAGGTCAGGATAACTCTGAGGGCCGTGTGGAGATCTTCCATAATGGAGCGTGGGGGACTGTGTGTGATGACAGCTGGGACATTAACGATGCCCACGTTGTGTGTAAGCAGCTTCATTACCCTAGCGCAAAAGAAGCTCCAGGATCTGCTGTTTTTGGCCAAGGTAATACAGCCAACTCTGACTAACATCAGGGGAGTACAATTTGTGCATTTTACTCAGATGAACAGTATTTTTTTAAAATGTATTTATTTTTTTAAAGTAGTGTGGGACTTTGTTATTTGCAGAAATACTTTTGTACTCATTTTTGTTAGGAAGTGGAAACATCTGGATGGATGACTTAGGCTGCGCTGGAAATGAAATAAGCCTGCTTCAGTGCACCTTTGCTGGATGGGGAGTCCACAACTGTGGCCATTCTGAGGATGCAGGCGTTAGGTGTGAAACTGGTAAAACTTCCAACACCAGCAGACATGTATCCATCTTCCTTTGAGAAACAAACAGAAATACCCTGAAACCACCTTATTCATTGTGTGCATGTTGGTGTCTGGCAGGAGCCGAGCCTAACTCGAGGGACCTTACCCCTGGATACACTTTGGACCACAAAACTACCCTCCCGGAGCAGCTGGGGGAACTGTTTGACAGTGAATATAGCTGTGACTTGAACATACCAGTGATGGTGGACAACAATACTGTGGAGACAGTCTGCGCTCATAGCATCATACTCTTCTTGAACGCAAACCTCAAAGCTTCCCAGCCAGATTTCGACAGACTTAGCATCAGAGTTGCTTCTGACTGCAGTCAGTATGCCAGGACATTTGTCAGGTAAAATTACTTCTGATTATTACAGTGTGACCTTTCGCTTAAAGTGTTTTGTTTTTCAAAAAATATTAAAATATTAAATATTGCTAAAGTATTCCTACCTTAAGGGTTTCTTTGTTTTACATTTTGTCACATTGCACCCACAAACTGCAATGCATTTTATTGTGATTTTGTGTGATAATGGAAACTCTTCCAGAATTATTATCGGGCCCTTGGCTGCTTTTCTGATTATACTCTCCTTGCCCAATCTTTCAGCTTATGTGCATAGCCACATCTTGCAGCTGAGCCATACTCTTTCGATTTTTACATGATGGAAGAGTGCCTCTTGAGATTTTTAAAACTTGGGATATTGTTATATACCCTAAACCTGCTGTGAAATTCTCCCCAAATTGGTCTTTATAATGCTGTTTGCTTTCACAGAACAGCTATATTTATCTTGAGATAAGTTTACACACAGGTGGAGTCTATTTAATAGTTATGTTATCTCGTAAGTCAATTGATTATTCTATGTTTTTGTTTAGGGGTATCAAAGTAAAAAAAAAGAAACTGGAAAATCATTTTCTTTCAAGTCATCCACTACTATGTGTTGTTCTAACACATAAAACACTAATAAAAGACACTTAGGTTTGTGATTGTAACATGACAAAATGTGGAAAATTTGAAGGCATATAAATACTTTTGCAAGGTATTGTACAGACTCCTTTGTTAGAGATAACTTATGAGTATGTTATTTTTCAGATACTTCTACACAAGAAAAGTTGAACTGACAATACCCTCTGCCTACTGCATAATCAAAATGGCTTATGACTGGGGCCTGACAGAACTCCAGAGTGAGGCAGCAAATATTTTCAGGGAGTTTCTACCAGAAGATTCCACTTTCCAGAGCCAGATCTCTTTCTGTCAGTATGCATCTGTCGTCAGTGATGAGGCTCTGAAAGATGTGTGTGTTCGCTATCTGGCATGGAACTGTGAGGCCCTGATCAATTCTCCAGCTTGGACCGAACTTCCTTTTTTTCTAGTCAAAGCCCTTCTTTCAAGCTCAGACATTTTGGTTCGTAATGAAACTGTCATTTTGCACGGGCTGGAGAAGTGGGCAGCAGCACAGGAAGACACCACCATTCCCAAGATCCTTTTAAAGCTTATCCGGTTCCCGATGATATCAGCTGAGGACTTATACAGATTGGATGGCTCACAGTATCGCATCAGCAAGTTACAGGGCTTTCAGTTTAATGCTCTGCCCATCAGCATCCTTCTCAGTGACTTGACAGAGGAACGTGACATCTATATGCCCAGGATCTACAATGGCATGACATGGAGCTTCACGTTCAGCACCCAGGAGGTCAGAGCTTACAACCATTCTGGCCTCTACATTTTTAAGGGCCAGCAGATCAGTAGCCTCACATCTGACTTCCAAACACCTGTTCATACCAGTTCTTACTTTGCATTTCAAACCTTACTCTGGAGAGTAAATGTATTTGTTAATGAAAACGATTGCACAAGAGAAAGTGTGAGTTGCTCCTCTTTGCCAGCAGTTAGTTTAAAGATACAAGAAAAGCAGGATAACTTACCCAGTGAAATGGCTGACCGTATTGGTTACAGAAATAAGATTGTTCTCAAGTGTAAAGGAAGTTATGTTTTTCACATTGATGAGTTTGATTCCGTCAATAGTGACAACCCCATATATCTGCCCCGCCTTGCAGAACAGACTTACAAATGCCACTCAGAAAGCTTCTCATATCAAGTGGTGGTGTGTCCTTACTACTCAACAGATTAGGTTGGGTATTCTCATGAAAATAAAGAAACTATTGGGCAGCATATTATTTGATGTCCAGAATCCTATCACCTTTTAACACCGATGTACAGTATTCTGTCAAAGAAATTCCTACTTATGTCTAATAGTTACTCAAGAGGATTTTTGAGACAATTGGATAATTGTATTTGGCCATCATGGTCTGATTGATTTGTTGCCTGTACTTATCATTGACACTTCTAATGAAATAAAAAACAATAACATATGACAACTGTATGACTGCTGCTAAAAGTGTTATTTTTAACATTAAAATCTATATATTTACTTGCCTTTAATAAAATAAACAACTTTCATGTCATTGGTGCAGCAATTCTTCAAAATAGATCAAATCCAAAGCAGGGACTTAGTAACTCTCTAAGAAGTTTAAAACTCAGTCTACTAGTACTCTTTGGTAAATTTGCTAGCAAGCATACAAATGGCAACAGCTACAACCAGCTTAGCTCAAAAGTCAAGCAAACGGGTTTTACCTGTTTCATTTACTGTTTTGTCCTAACAGGCCCAAGAATAATTTGATTCTGCACTGCTTGGCGAAAGTAAACAATACATGTATGAACATTTTACCAAGCAGATGTCTGAGAACGTTTTAAAGGTTCTTAAATGTTTTCTTAGAAGGTTTTGTACTCTTTAGAAACATTTTGGAAACTACAATAACCATTGGGGAGAAGCAATATTCATGCCAGATGTATGCAATGACCAAAGTTTAAGGACAAGCTTTTTTCCTAATAACTTGTGCTTGGTAAAATGCTTGGTAGTCGTTATTCTTTATAAAGATCATCTTTTCCAGGACTTCAAATACACATAGGTATAAATTAGACTGATTTGAATAAAATTTTGAAAAACAGTGCAAAAACAAAAGATTCAGTTAACAACACCTCAAAACTAAGTATGCCAACAGTTTTACAGTGCCTTAGACAACCCCTTTCACATGACACTAAACACATCATCCCCACTGTAAAACATGGTGGTGGTGGCATTATACTGTATGGATACTTTTCTTCAGAAGGGACAGGAAAGCTGGTCACAGTTTATGAAAAGATGGACAGAGCAATCCTGGAAAAAAACCTGTTAAGGAACTGAGACTGGGGTGAAGTTTCTCCTTCCAGCAGGACCACAACCCTAAATATAAGCCAGAGCCAGTGTTGGTGTTGGATGTAGGGCAGCATGGCAGTAGGGGAGGCACAAGCACTTCACCAAAAGAAGTTTGGAGTTAAACAAGTTTTGTATTGCTTATGTGCATATTCACTCAATAGACAATGACAACCCACCATATTGGACATACTGTAACAACTGTACATCTAGTCTGTCTGTTTTTCTGTACATCTATGTGACAATGTTATTTTCAGTTAACATTCTTGTTTGCTTGATTTAGCCATGCTTCATCTTATTTCAGTTGTCTGCAAATATTTACTATGTTTATGTTTTGCATTTTTAGATTTTTTTTAATAAGACATCTTGGTTTAAAACAACTCTGACAAGTTTTGTCAAATCAACATTTTATTATTGTTTAGAAGAGTCAGTTTGTGCATTTTACTTTGTAAACGTATCTTACTGTACTTGTCTTCATTTATTTATAGCCTTCTGTAAGTTGCTGATGCCACAGGAAGGGAGCAGGTCAAGATGGGGAAGAAAATGGTTGTAAATTGTTAAAGAAAACAATTGTTAAAAATTGTTGCCTTTTATTTCCCTTAGTTTCGTATGCTGTAGTGTTGTGTTATGTAATGGCTATACTCTAAAAGCTGATTGTTTGTTGCTGGTATAAAGTAATATTACAGTCACTTTGGTGCATTTCTCAGAACAGAAGTGAAATTCTCAAAACTACTTCTTCAATCTTCAAATCATTGTGTCACTTGTGCACATCAAAAAAGCAATTTTTCTTTTCTGTGAACACATTCCAAATGCTTTTATACAACTATGCAAGTGATTATGTACAATTCTTCTTTGTCCTATGTTTTCAATTGCTTATGTCATGTTGATCAAAATGTATTATAGGTCTCTGTTGAATTGTTTCAACTTCCACAACATTTAAGCATAAGTTCAACGAATAAGTCTTAACATGCAAAATGCTTGAACAAGTTGTCATAATATGTTAAGCATATTTTTTTAATACATTTGCATTAGACTTTTTTCTAAATCTGTCCTCTAGCAGACTGCCCCAGGGCAGTTGTGACTACAATCCAGTAGCTTGCCACCAATCAGCATGAGAGTGTGTGCGTGAATAGGTGAATTATTGAATTAGTGTGAAGCCCTTTGGGGTCTTGATAAAGTGCTATACAAGTACAGGCCATTTACCATTTTTTACCATTTCTTACACATACACAAGCTTGTCCTGATCCTATTTTCTTTCTGTCAAACCTGCTGTGCTATTTGGAAGGTAACTAAACATACAGTATATCTTGAGATTGGATGTAGTTTGCACTGTTCAAACATGCATACAATATTTAATGTGGGTATTGATTATGAAAGCTTTGTTGTGAAACAACTGGAAATGTGTTTATTGGGACTTGAATAAAATTTTGCATAGATGGTAATTGTTTTTTGTTATTTTTTTGATGTAATTATTTAAAAATACCTGAATTTTGCATATAATTTTGTAGGTGTATCTGTTTGGCTACATAATTTCTAAAAAAAAAAAAAAAAAGAAAAAAAAAAAAGAAGAAGAAACAAATCAAACATTGTGATAAAATAGTTACTGAGTACTTGAGTAGTGGTTTCACCAAATATATTGTTTTACTGTTGAGTAATTTGCTTGAACAACTACTTCTGGATTTTAGTCTAGGTTTATAGCTGTGTCGCCTCCTCTTTTGTTTAATATTGTTTAACTCCATTAGTTATAGTTTTTTTTATATATATATATATATATATATATATATATATATATATATATATATATATATATATATATATATATATGATTTTATAATGTGTTTCTTGTGGTTTAATGTCTACCTTTGTGTTTTAACATCTGTAAAACACCAGACTTTGCATGAAAAGTACTCTCTAAATAAAGTTTAATTGATGTTACATGTACTTGAGTATTATTTTTGAACTCATGCTACTGTTACTTGAGAAGAGCATTTGGCTACCCAATTCATATTGCAGCAAAATGTGGTTTAACAATATAATGACTCAAGACGTCAGATTTATATTTTCAGAAAAAAAACTTTAATTATATTGTGCGCTGACGTTTGTGGGTATAACATGGCAAAATGTGACGAAAGTTCAAGAGGTTCAAGGAGATGAAAACCATTTGAAGGCACTGTAACTGCAACCGTAAGGCCGACTTCGGCCTGTGCTACCTACCACTAGGTGGGGGTATAATAGGAAGCGGAGCCGGGGAAGACACACCGCTGGAGGTTTGCTGCCCTCCGCAGGCTGCTTCCCGGTAAATGGCTTCTTTTTCGGAGATAAAAGAAGCCACAGCTCAATGTTGATGAAGGAAAGCACCGTGTAACGTTGTAGCACGGGTGAGGCTCGTATCTTAACCCCACAGAAACCATAATGTAGATATACTGTGTTGTATTTGTGAGCACACAGAGCGGCCTGGACGCACTTTTAATCTGCGGGAAAAAGACAAATAGCGGGCGCTTTACGTGCGCGAGGCGAGACTTGATTTTTCCGGAGGAAACGCAGATTTATCGCTAAATCTGTCGCTTTTTCTTAGCGCACTTTAACATATTTATTAAGCTCCACCATATAAGTTGCTGCTCAGCTTTCAGTAATGATAACGGAGATGTAAATAATGGCTGGGCTGCACGTCAGACCAGCCCGTTCAGTTTCAGAAGAACACAGGGAGAGTGACAAGGACGGGGAGAGGGAGAAAGAAAGGGGAGGGGAACTGACATTAAAGCAACACAACAAGGAAACTACACTGCAGAGCCACAGACGCCTTCATTTTATGTTTTTGAATAATAGCCGGAGCTAGTGAGGCGAAGTGTCTGAGTGAAAGGCGGCCCCCGGAGAGCTCCAGCTTCCGAGTGTCCGGGGAGAAAGCGGCTTTTGGACCGAGCTGGATTTAAAGACGCTCTCTGTCGCTTTCACAGACATGGGTGAGAATAATGAAAGAGGGATTTTAATTGTGATTCTGAGTGAAATTAACAGACAGGGGAGGGGGGCGGGGGAGCAGCGGCATACATACAGGCCTCTTCCTGCGGACAGAGACTTGTCCTGTAATGGGAAGTGGAAACAATAAAAGCCAGCACAGTTTAGCTGTAATTAATAAAATGCCCATTTAGATCATCTTCAGATAAACAGCGACTCTTGGGGTTGCCTCAAGTGTGCTATTTCTGTAGCATGCGGCAGTTCACAGTGATGGAGGCTGCCATTATTACACTGAAGTCACTCTCATTACAACAGTGGATCATTCCTCATGATTTAACTTTGATATGTAAGAATTTCCTATGAAATAGCTATGAAATAATTCTTTACAAAGTATTCATGCTTTATAACAAGTCATGATGCTTGTTTTTGTTTTCACATGTGACCCGAGCAGATTGTCTGGGTTTAACTGTTCCTGTCTCTGTCCTCAGGATCAGAACCACCAGCTTCCCCGCAGGTGGTGGAGGATGGAGGAGAGGAGGATGAGGAGGAGCTGAGTGGAGGTGAGGAGGCAGAGTTTCGGTCCAACTCAGGCAGGGGCTCTCTGCTGACCCGGAGGGGCATCACCCTGAGAGTGCTGCTGAAGGACGGGCTGGTGGAACCTGGGGACGGCGTGCTGGCCATCCACTACTTGGTAATAACACACATCACAGCTTTAAAGCGAAGAATATGAGCAGGGATGTAATACCATCATCCTTTCCGTCTTCCTCAGGGTAAGAACTTTGTTGGGGACCTGCTGAACGACGGGAAGATCCGATGGGTGGAGACGGGCCAGATCTTCAACTCCCCCAGCGCCTGGGCGACGCACTGTAAGCGTCTGGTGAACCCAGCCAAGAAGTCCGGCTGCGGCTGGGCGTCTGTGCGCTACCGGGGGCAGAAACTGGCCCAGTACAAGACCACCTGGCTGCACAAGTATCAACCCAGCGCAGACATGGTAAGGACAGAAAAGAGGTCCCAAAACTCTAGAATTTAAAGCAAACAGCAGAATCCACCTTTGAGTTTAAGTGTTTCTCAACAGATTTAGAGTCGATAGCTTTGACTAAGCCAGCATTTTAAAGGTAGAGTCCAGCATATATGCTATCGAAGTAGATCTCTACAGATGTGTTATCATTTTAAAGTTTTTAAAATGATAATAGGTTATTTAAAAAAAAATACATCCTTAAATCTGAGTCCATTTATTTAGTTGTGAAAAATTCTAAAACGCAAGATCATGCTACCTGTATAACAGTTTAATTCATTTGAAAGCTTTTTATTCATCTTCATTGGAGGATTTTCGTTTATAGATGGGAATGCAGGATTTAGGAGGCCAGTGGGTGAAAGAAGCAGTACGAGAACAGCACATTATTCGTGTTAATAAACAACCTAATGTAACATGTTTATTCATCTGGTTTGTTTTCCACTTCTAATGATGGCAGAGCATGGTGAGTGAAGAAGATGATGACGAGGATGAGGAGGAAGGGAAGGCAGCCGTGCAGGCAGATGAGAAGAACAAGAACAACAAACCTGGTTTACATGGTCTCTTCCCTTCTCCTGTCTTCTCCCACCTTATCTCAACTCATTAAAAGCTGCTGACATCTTCACTTTGTTCCAGATGTAATGGTTTCCCGTCGAGCTGACAGAGAACGGATTCCTGTCAGATATTGCACGTTAGGCACCAGGGATGCAGCCAGGTACCACCTGAACCTACAGTGTATTTTCACAAATGTGTGTTTGTCTGACATGCGTTTGATTACGATGTGATGCACACTTTGCAACATCCTCAGAGATCCACACACGCTGGTGGAGCTTTCGGCGTTCTCAGCCATCAACAGATTCCAGCCATTCAATGTAGCCGTCTCCAGTAACGTTCTGCTGCTAATGGTGAGCGTTCAGACACTTCTAAACAGCATAGTTAGGGTATTAGTGAAAAACCAAGTGACAGAGTTGGATATTTGTTTGCATTTTAAAGGATTTCCACTGTCACCTGACCACCAGTGAGGTGGTGGGGTATCTCGGAGGGCGATGGGACACAAACACACAATGTAAATATGAGTTTATTGTTGAAATAAATAGCAGAAGATCAAACTTTGTCTTCATCACCATAACCAACGTCTCTGTGTTTTAGTGCTGACAGTTCTAAGGGCTTTCCCCTGTCGAACTAGGCTGGCAGACAGAGATACCGCCTCAGCTGTTGAAGAGGAGGTGAAGTATCAATGTGCAGCTCAGCGAATATTACTTTTGATGCAAGCGGAGGCCCAACCAAGTGTTGAGTGCAAAGAAACGTGGATTCTTTTCAGAAGTCTGACATTTGTGCTTAAAACATTCGTTTTTGGTTGGTCTAATGTGAAATTCTAATTTCACGAGACATTGAATTTTGGGTTTCATTTATCTGTAAGCTATAATTATTGACATTACAAAAATAAAAGCTTGGAATATTTTATTCTACAGTGGTGTGAAAAAGTGTTTAACTGTTCCTGATTTCCTGTTTTTTTTGCATGTTTGTCACGCTTCAGTGTTTCAGAACATTAAACCAATTTAAATGTTAGTCAAAGACAACACAAAAAAACTGAAAATGCAGTTTTTAAATGAAGGTGTTTATTATTAAGGGAGAAAAAAATCCAAACCTTCAAGACCCTGTGTGAAAAAGTGATTGCCTGCCCCTCTGTTAAACCATAATTTCAATTGGTTTGACTTTTTTCACACCACCGTATGTGTAATGAGTCTCTATAAAATGACCGTTTGCACTTTTATGGAATATTCAGTTTTTTTGAGATGTACTAATAGAATTCATACTGCATCTTTGAGGAGAAAAGTTGTTTGCAGTTTTGCTCATTTTTAACAGATGTGGGTTGTTGTTTTTTTTTTCTTTTGTAAAGTTGAAAGCTAATTTAGACTCAGCTGTTTTACCATGTGTTGTCAAGTTAATAAAAAGGATGTTTGCTTTTGTTTTCAGATCTGTCAGAACCTGTTTATGCGTGGGTTGTCATTAGTGGGCTGGTATCACAGTCACCCGCGAGGTCCAGCCCTGCCGTCACTGCAGGACATCGACTCCCAGATGGATCACCAGCTGAGGCTGCAGGGCTCCAACAACGGCTTCCAGCCCTGTCTGGGCATCATCTGTGGTTAGTAGCTGTTTTAGAAGCGGTGTAGTTCAACAGTTACACGATCGGTTGTTGATCTGATCTAGCAATGAGTGCACTGCAGAGCCCATCAAGTGTCTTCCCGAATCAAAAACAGTTGAATCAGAAAAATAAAGGGGAAAAAAAACTAACTGACTATAAAGCACAGAAAACAAGGAAGAAATGATTGAATTAGGGGCAGATAAAATGTGAGCATAGTGTGTTTGCTGAGCCAAAAAGCAAACCTCTCAATTTACCGGTTTGTCTGCGTTCCGATGCTTACCAATCGTCATGAGATCATGACCAAAGGAATAAGATCCCAGATTCAAGCGGCATGAAAGGAGACGTGCACTGAAATGGGCTGAAAGGCCACTCAGAGAGGAAGAAACCATTTCTCCAAATGCAAAACAAACAGCCAGATTCCAAATTGCAAATGTCCCAGGGGACATATATCTTTATTATTGGAGATGATCTGTGGTTGGATGAAGTTAAAGTTAAGTGTTTGGCCATAATGACACTTTGTCACATTTAGAGAGAAAGAGGGAAGCTTTCAAGCTACAGAACAGCCTCCTAACTGTGAAGTGCAGCGGTCCCAGCCTCACGTTGTGTGGGTGTTTTACAGTTGGATGGACTGGTGAACTTCACACAATAGATGAAATGATGAGGAAAGGTTATTGTGTGGAAATATTACAGCAACATCTCAAGACATCAGCCTGGAAATTAAAACTTGGGCATAAATAGATTTTCCAAATGGACAATGACTCAAAGCACTCCGCCAAATTAGCTACAAAGTGGCTGAAAGACAAAGGGGGATGATTTGGAGTTATCATCACAAAGCTTTGATTTCAGTCCCTTAGAACATTTGTGGGCAGAGCTGAAAAAGTGTGTGCGCAAGTCATACTGTTTAAAAAGCATTTTTACCAAATACCGAGGAAATGTATGCAAACGTCAGAATTTGAGCCTAATTTAAAAATATCTCTCATTCTTCTGGCTTTTAGCAAATAGAAATCATTCCGGTAAATCTAACTGACCTAAAACAGGAAATGTTTAGTCGGCTTTATTGTCAGACAGAAAGAGGGGGAAAAAAAGATGTTTTTTGGTTTTTTTTTTTATAGTGTATGCAAATATCTGGTTTTAACTCTGACTGCAGTGAGACAGGATTCCTGTAAGGACCTGTGATTAATTTTGCAGCAGAGGGAATGAAAGTTAGTTAAATCTTATTTTAAAAAAATTCTTTACTCAAGCTAAATTTAACTTGATATTTAGATTCCACATGAGTATCAACATATAGTTTTGTTACTTAATTGGCTTTCAATGAGTTTTACCTTTTTCAGGGCCATATTACCATGGAAACCAAGGCGTGGCATCCACAATAACACCATTCTGGGTCGTACCGCCACCTGAGGTCGGAAACTAACTTTCACTTCTCACCTTCTTGTTTTGTGGTTTGCCATGTGAGTCTTGCTATGTTCATTCAGAAAAATAAGAAAATCTGTGCTCATGTTTCTCAAAATTGTTTTCCCTCCTGTTTGTAGCAAAGGCCCAATGACTATGGTATCCCTGTGGCTGTGGAGGTCACTTATGTACAGGACAACTTCCTCACCAGCGATGTTCTCAACGAAATGGTACTGATGATGTCGACCCATAGAATTAAAGCCAAACCTGTATGATTCAATTTTAGGTGCAGCAAGTCAAAGTTAAGGGGATTCATGTTTTTTCCACAGATGCTTCTGGTTGATTACTACAGGACGGCGCCCGATCTGGTCCAGTTTAACCAGTACTGGTGTCCTGAGACAACCATGCTCGACAAGATAAAGGTAATACACAAATAAGTCAACTAATTACCAGCAACTCTGTTAACAAAGGATGTGTTCGATAATCTGTCTGTCTCTTCAGGGCTCTCTGAGTTGCCACGCCCCCAAAGACCAGGCCTACTCGCAGATCTTGGAGCACGTCTATAGTCAGCTGAGCACCACGCACTGAGATCGGTTCTGCATGTGTGACGCGACCGCCCTCTGTCTGGAGTCACTTCGTTTCAAACACCTTAACTTACTTGACTGTTGTGACACAAGTTCAGTTCTGCTTGAAAAATACAAAGATAGATGCCTTGAATGATCTCATGCTTGAGTGATAATTTTTATATAGCATTAAACACACTTCTGGGACAGAAAGGGTGCTGGATTTGTCAAAATAGCTGCTGTTTGTGGTTGTGCTGCATTTTATAAGGATAGAAATACAAATCTAACCAAACACAATCCAATAAAAAAAGAAATAATATTTAACTGGACACTATAAGGACAGTGGAAGACTTTCAAAGGCTTTTCAAACTTGGACCTATACCCATCTGTGACTATCTGAACAAGTGCTCAGATATTAACAGATATGGATGTTTAAGACTGTTAAATGTCTTGTATTTGCCTTTATAGACTTAATAAGGATAGTAGTTGTGGGTAAGCAGTGAATAGTAGTGTAAAACATACACCATCAATGTATGCAATGGTATCTGTGTTTGACCTCAACACTACTCTGCAGTAGATCCTGTTTTTTTTTCCTCAAGTCATATTTAAGGGTTGTGGTGGAAGTACATCCTCTAATTCAGTAAAACAGGTGTGTGTTTGTGTGTTAAGTGCATTGTGTCGTGAATGTGCCCATCTGCTGTCCTCTAGTCAGGTTGTGTGGAACATGAGCTCTCTTTGTTAGGACAGATATTGCTTCCTTTTGAACTGTACTGTATTTATTACTAACTGTTGACTGTGTGGTTTACATGTATGCAGACAGAGCTATGCCTTAAGCCTGCTGATTGGTGACCCACTAAGGATTAAAATATACACACTGGAACCATTTAAACATGACTTTACGTTTGTTTTGTTTGTTCACTTTGTATATAGATATAGTTAAGTGCCCTGAAAATGTTCTCAAACTTGAACTTTTTTGATGTTTTGTCACATTACAACCAAAAACCTCAATGCATTTGATGGGGTATTTATAGGACTTACTGACATAAAGTAGAGCATAATTATGAAGTGGGACAAAAAAGGATATATGGTTTTCAGTTTTTTCAAATAAAATGCCAAAAGTGCAACTTGCATTTGTAACCATCCCTCTTTACTCTGATGCCCCTAATTAAAACCCAGTGCAAAAAATTGGCTTAGCCCACCTGTGTGTACTTTAATCTCAATATGAATCCAGCTGTTCTGTGAAGGCCCTAGAGGCTTGTTGGAAAACAGTCAACAAACAGCATCATGAAGACAAAGGAAAACAGCAAACAGGTCAGGGATGAATTTGTGCAATAGTATAAACCACGATTGTGTTAGAAAGAAAATGGAAAGAGTACAGAACTGTAAACCTACCAAGACCAGGCGGTCCTTCTAAACTCACAGGGTGGGGAAGTAGAGCATTATTTCATGAAGAATAAAAATAAATAATAAAAAGAATGACAAAAGTGTCAGTCTCTCGATGTTTAAATCTAGTAGCAAAACACCCAAAAAGACCTGCAAGTATAATTGCAAAAGATGCTTCTACAAAGTATTTACACAGGGGGCAGAATACGAGTGCAGGCCATGTTTTTTTAGAATTTTATTCAGTAAAAACTTTGAAAACAAACAAACAAAAAATCATCACAATACATGTTTTATTGGTCAATCAAATAAAATCTGAAAATAATTAACGTTTCTAGTTTCAGCATGACAAGAAAATACAGCTTAAGGGATGTGAATACTTATGGGAACCACTGCTGATGTCTTGTCTGAACCCAAAATGAAATACTTGGTATTTTCCTCCCGACTTGGTTCAGTTATATAAAACACAACACGTACTTACTTTTTTTCTTTTATTTTCTGTAAGAAGTTGGTAAACAGGAAGCAAGGAGGAAGCACATACAAATATTGTGGTGATAAAAAAAAAACCACAAAAATATTGCAGTTAAAATCTGTATGCATAACAAAAGGTAAATTAAATCTAAGATACATACAAGGTGTAATATAGGTCTACATGCAATGATTATTTGAAATATTTTAAGGTCTCATATAAAAAATAACACTATAGAGATTCATTTATTGCAGTTTTAAGGAGAATGTAAGACTGGTTAAACAAATATATAGCCCTTTAAGAAAAGAAGTGTGACTTAAAAAAACAACAAATATTTCAATCTATTAAAAAAAGGAAGAAAACAGTTTCCATGAATCTATTGATGAAATCTTTGATTAGTCTGAACATGTCCAGGAAACTGTCTGTAGTGTCATCAGTGTGCAGAAATGTGCACACATGCATGTAATAACATATGAAAGTGCCAATGGGTAGAAATAAAAGCAATACAATTCTTTACAATTTCTGAGTAAACGAGTTAGATTTGGTTGCTCTTAGTTCTCCTTTTGCTTTCCAAAGGCACTAAAACATGCATGTTGGACTCTTGAATAATAATGTTATCATCACAGCACCTTTCATGCCCTTTAGCCTTGAACTACAAACAAATACTGAGAATCTAGCATGGTCAGAGATGTAAACGTATCGCATGAGGACCACACAGATGGAAGAGTCAGGAGGCAGAATGGAGTGGTGGACAACGAAACACATGACAAAACTGAAAATGATTAAAAAGCACAGAACTGACATTCACAATTATAACTCCACATACAACCTTTACAAGAGTAAATTGATGGTAACCATTTGCGGTACATTTTCATCCAAACGGACGACAGTTCAAAACCAGTTTTCCCTCATTGTTTTCCCTTTTAAACATTCCTCCTTCTCTCACACTGAGCTGTGAATGTTGGGTAAGACTCCACCTGTGGATTTGGACGGTTCAGAACAAGAGGCCAGCCCTGTCTGAACAGCCAGCCAGAGACAATAACACATCTATCAAGTCCAACGTACAGAATTACAGGTTCAGACTACGATCGGATTCACATTCTCTGAGACAAGAGGACAGACAGCAAAAGCAGGACAGTTAGTGGTGAATATAAAAGACTAGCTCGCTGCCAGCAGCGTCATCTACTCGGGCACTGCATTAACTTAAATAGTGCCAAGAACAGGGCTCAAAAAGGTGGGGAAAAAAAAGTTGAAGACGCTTCAATAAAAAGGTCAAAAACTACATGAATATATGCCTGTATTATAGGATGATTAGCAGAACAAACATTTACACTGAAGTAATGTTTCTATTGCATTTTAGTCTTTTTGGCTCTGCCTCCTCAATTAAACACACTGACCTCAACCTCAGTGCAACCTCAGCATTTACCTTTGGGTCTGTGTATAATGGTAGAGTATGTCTGTAACATGTTAATCTCATTTGAAGCCCAAGGTGCAGCTACATTTCCTCGCACATGACGTAACTAGTCAGATTCCTGAAAAGTGTGATGGTGTCAGAACGGAAACACTGAAAGTAAAGGTAACTACCGTCAGATATGTCGTAGCCGTCACGACTGAACAGCCACTTAAAACGAGCAAACAAAAGAACAAAAAAGTTAGGCCAAAACGTCCAGTCCAAATCGTATCTGCAAAGCTTCTTTTTGTAACACAGCAATTGCAACAATAGCTGTTCGCGTGTAATTTGAAAGGTGAAAGTAATTCTTAGTCACGCCAGAAGGTGGCATCATGGTAGGCACTGCAGCACTCTGATGGAATCAGAATTATTTGTTTTGAAATGATACGATTCAGTCAAGTTCTCATGTAATTCACTGTGAGGTTTGAGCTGGCTTGAGCTTTAATCTGAAACAAAGCTACTCTAATGTTAGGCTGATCACCTACCTGAGTCATAGAGACTGCAGTTACACAAATAAAACAACAAGGATCTGTGAACCCACTTATGGTAATAAGGGAACTTAAAACCATTTCTGTCATCTATTTGTGATGAAAAATGTATTGCTCATATATACGTCAACAGTTAGTCCCCAGGAAATTCTTTTTACTGTCAGATGCACGATAAAAATGTTTTGCCTCAGTCCTGGACTGGCTGAATTTTACTTTTCTGAGGAAACGGTTGGTGTTCTGGTTTGATATCACATCCAGATCTTGTGTTTACAAAAAGTGCTCGCTTCTGGTGATGACGATGAAGCCCAAAGTGAAAATGAAACCCTTGTAGACTGTCTCATCTCTTCACTTGTCTTCTTCACCACAGTGTTTACGCCTCTGAACTTCTCGTAGCGCTTTCATTGTTTTAATGTGGCAATGGAACGAGGACCTCCACATAGTTGAGAGGGAAGAATCCTGACTGGCCATTCAGCATGCCCTCATACCAGTTTTCATCAATTTGATTGGTAAGGATGATGATGTCGCCTTCGTGGAAGCCCAGCTCTCCCTCATTCTCTGGCTCAAAGTCGTACAGGGCCTTACAGCTCGGCTGCTCCGGGGCTGACATGAACAAGAAAAAGAAAAGAAAAGAAGAATTACAGAGGAAAAATAACTGACAAAGTCCCAGAGCTGATCCAGTTACAAAAGAATTAAGTCACACAACACATCTTTAGCATGATATTTAAACTTTTGATGTTAGCCTAGCAATACATCTTTCACACAAGTTAAGGAGATCTGCCAGGAAGAATCTTTGACCATAAACAGTCCTGAAAACCAGATTTCTGTAGAACTGCCGTCTTGCGCCTGTTCTTCCCTTTCTCTTTCTGTCTCTGTGACCTCACGCAGATCAGCAGCAATTTACACAGAGACAAACTAGGCTTTTTTTGCAGCTGAACAATTTTCTCATTGTATCAAGTTCACCCAACACACTGCCGGGTAGGCTCGAGACGGGGAGAGCTTTGGTCATTCACTCTCATTTACTCAATACAGTATCAGTTCACAGGGGGCAGAAAAATAACACTTCTTACAAGAGAATACAAACCCCTTTAGGGTGGTGTTGACGCATATTTACAATAACCAACATGGGGGACGGTATAAGAGGTGTCTTAGTTAATAGATTTTTAAAAAAAAGTGGAATCAACTTGGAAAACAGATACATACATGTAAATATTTGTTTATTGATCCTAAAAGAGAAACTGTTAATACATACCAAGACATCACTGATAATCTTGCAGCACGCGAGTCACTAAATAACAATCCCATTAAGTCATGCTTTGCTTTAGATAAAACCGGAAACCAAATGCAAACACACGTGCAATCTTAAAAAATACGTCAAACAAGTAACTTACAGAGTTCCCAGATTAAAACTGACTTTAGAATTACTGATCAGATCCAACATCATTTTCTGAGCTAATATTAACGACATAATTCTCGCAGAGTGAGACTTCAAAAAAAAAAAAAAAAAAAAAAATCTGTAAAATTATTTAATTGCAATACTATTCCTGGAAATTACAATGACAATATGACTTATGATTACAATTAAACAATGTCCCCGCCACTCTGCAAGAGCTTCAGCATCTCAGATACTTAAAGTCTATAACAGGTACAGGAATTAAGGGAGGTTTAAATCCCTGTAATACTCCAAATATATTACAAATATGAGTGTGTGTAAATTGCTCACACTCATAACATCCCACTAAATATTACCTTGTGATTGTAATAATGTACACCCTGATGTTTATATGACAACTGTAAAACGATAAATTGTGCAGCTCAAACTAATAGAATACCAGGCTAAGAATACCAAGGCTCTTTGTGGCTGCTGATTATATTTTTACTCATTTTAATGTGAAATGTGAACGTTTACTGACAGCTGCTGCACAATTACATGCAAAAACCTATGTCTACAAACAATAAAATAGCCATATGTATAGATAAATGTATATACTACAAGTTAGGTTTTAACCAAAAGGTTGAGTTTTTCAGTCGCCTCAAACCATCAAAAATGGCAATGCAGCATTAATAAGTTAGATACAAAAGTAAGGAGCAGCAGATGAGTAAGAACAGATCTAGGGGAGGGGTGGGCTCTTATCACATCGTTTATCATTTATCATGATAAATTACCTGTCGAGACAATAATTTTGATTTACTGTTGTCACAATAAATTCCAATGTTTTTTTAAAAAGAAAAAACTGTATTGTCAGGATTGTTATTTTTACTATTTTATCCACTGTTTAATGCATCAATAAATTTGAAAATATGATTAAATGCAGTAATTGTGTGCAGCGTAGTGATACAAACACTTCTTTATGTGACCAGTATTCTAAAGAAGCGTATTACAAATGGCCATGTTAAACGAACTCACACCCATACAGTTACCTAAAAAAGTCATACTGAATAGTGTTTATTGTCACTTTTATCGTTATCACAATAGTACCACTAAATATTGTGATAAAACTTTAAGTCCATATCGCCCAACCCTAAACAGATCTTTGGTAGATTTTAACAGTTTTTTTTCTGAAAAACCCTAAAATCAAACAGAAATATATTTTTTAAATTCACATGTAACATTAATAAAGAAATAAGTGTAGGTAGCTAGGTTTACAAAATTGTAATAAAACTCATACTTTGTTGAAGTCTAGTTTATCATTCAAAGGATAGGATGTGAGGTTAAAGCAAAACCAAACAATTGCTAAAAAAAAAAAGACATGTAGCACACACACCATTGACGAGAAGCATCTACTTCCTTACAATCTTAAAAGTATTGCTCTCGCTCTCACACACACACACACACACACACATGGGATCATTCCAAGGATGCAGCTTGAACACACAGTTGGTGACTCACACAATCCCAGTTTCCGAAAAGACAATGTTGCAAAGAGAAAGGACCGTTCTGCTGATGTCATAGGAAAGAGGAACAAGGTCAGTGGGAGAAAGGCCAGCCAGATAAGAGGGTGGGACACAGTCACCAACCTCTCACACTGACATTGGTCAACAGCTAAGTGATGTCATTTCAACATCTAAAAAGTCAAACATTCATAAAAGCCTTCATCAGACTAGAAGAGAAAAAAAGTGTGAGAGGAATTTCTTGACTTTCTTTTGGCTTCATGGTACTTATTAGTTGTAGCCGTTGAGCAATCATGCTGGCAACATACAGTGTTTCTGTAAGATTTCAGAGGAGTTCATTACAGACACAATGGTCTGGCACTATCATCAGCTGTTTCTACGAACTAAAAAAGAACTATTACAGGCACAGTGCCAGAGCACTGTGCTAATAGTTCCACACCCTGTTATTGCTGGAACTCAGGGAAGGCAGATTTTATTATGAATCTAACCAGCCACATTTCACAGAGGTTTTGAAGCAGTTGAGAGAATGAATAATCGCCTTAGTTTGAAACTGATTTTGTGATCTGCATCTTACCCGAGTTGCGGGAAGGGGGAGGCGCCATTGAGGATGTATAACCTCCATTGGAGTGATTGTTCTCTCCGAAGTCAAAGATAGGTATGGGTTTAGGTGTGTACTCCCGTCTTGGTCGAGACTGAGCTTCAGTCATCCTGTTTAAAAAGACATTAAAAAACATCCTTACAAACAAATTCACTTAAATTCACTGTGCCGATCTGGAGCAGTTCAGAGCAGAGAGCTGCACAGTCGCATGAAGAAAAAGAATAGCTTTGTATTTGTGCATCTTTAGATTTGACTTCTGCACAAACCTGTCACGCAGTTTATCAGAGAGCTCCTCCAGCACTTGCACGGCTTGTTTGTGGTACTGCAGTTGAGACTCAACAAGAGATGAAAGCTGGCTCACCTGCTCTATCTACACATACAAACAAACATGTCATACAACAAATGTAGACTCCTGTTACTGCAGTTATGTTTTAACATAAGTAACTTTGAGAGACAAACAGACCAAACACAGAAACAACAGGTTCAAAAGCAACAGCATCTTCCCACACTGAGCACTAGATTAGATCCAGACTAATGGAAAGCTAATATTATCTTGCACAGCTATTGTAATTTGGGTATTTTTTCTTTGCATAGGGAGAAGTATTTATGGCATAAACCAGCATATTTACAGTCAAAGCTGACTTGCGATAGCAGTCCCATAATTATTTCCATTCATAGGAGGAGCTTTGGGTTTACAGTGCAACATTCAGTTCATGTTAGGACTATCAATACTGTTGTACAGGGCGCGAAAACAAAAAAGGACATCATTTTTCAAGGTCATTCAAACTAGTAAGTTATTAATTGCAGTAAAATGTGTCCCAGTTTTGAAGAACTTAGAGGCAACATTCAAAGGTGGCTGGAGTTCAAAACTTAACATTTAACACACAAAAATATAGACATTCTTAGACATTGCCACTGCCTGGCAGAAAGAAAGATTAAGAGTCCCAATCACAGCATTTAAAGAATCACCATCAGTCTCTCTGACTAAATTGGCCTCATAATTCCTGTTATTAGTGTTATGATTGTGATTTTATGTGAAATGCACTCATACTGAGCTATGCAGGTGTATTTTGTGATGCCAATTTTTAAATTTTCCATGAGAAAGGACGCTCCTGAGCTAAACCCTGGTAGGAACAATATTTCAGGAAGTCAGATTTCTACAATATGAGAACAAAGAGCAGCCGTGGCCGGTAAGGCGACGGAAGAAAAAGAAGCGCAGATATAACTTTATGAAGATTCTGTGATAACAGAAATACAATTAAACCTTGGCAAAGCTACAGGCGTATGTTTGGACTGGACCTTTAGATGGAAAGTTACCAGCCTGGATATTATGCTCTATTATGCTCAGAACAGAAATGCAAAAAAATTGGTAGACTGACTTCTAACAAAAGCAACCTTTAGAGGTGACGTGTTGGCTCTCTAATGACACCACTTTTTGTTTGTTTGTGGGCTCATCATTGTTACGAGATGTATCTATTTATTTATTGCTCAGATTTACTTAATTTCAATGAAAAAAACAACAGTTGTTTATTCTGTCTTTAATCCACGTAATATTTAAAATCTAATAGAAAGCCTCAATCTAACCTACATCATAAGCCTGTCTAAGTAGATGGAAGTACCGTATACATCTGTATATTTTTAGGAGGCTTAATGATAAAAAGTGGATCTGCCCCAAACCTACTGCTGAGTTATGTAGGACAAAAATGAGAACACTAAAGTAGAGCAGGAAATGTAGTGTGTTATTTGGCTGCACTTTAAAACTACTGAGTGTTCAAGCATATAAATGGTATTGATTTTGTGAACTTTAATGTAATATCAGATTGAGACTCAGCATCAACAAAAGCCTAATTTTAAAGAAGTCTGATTGGGACACTCTAAACAAAAATGAAATATACATGCGAAATATACTTTCACATGTATGGCCTCCTTAAATTCAACCATCAACAAGTCTTTAGTACCTGACCCTTCCAAGTATTGTGACACTGCATGATAGATTAAATGATCACAAATAAGGAACTAAATGCTATAGTTAAAGGCATGCTTCTCTCCAGTTCCAGTGTCCATGTGCTGAATGGGTGTGTTTAATTGACTTTTATAAGTCTAATGAACAGAGTTTATGTTTGCCCTGTGGGTGTAAATGCATTTAACAAAGCCACATAAAGCAGAACAGGAGAAATACAACCTGTCACAGAGTAGCAAATGATCTGATAACATAAAGGTCTAGATTTCCATGAATCTGGTAAATTATCCACAGGAAAATACTGAAGTACAATAAATAAACCAAATAATATTATAAACATTTCAGTGGGAAGCCAAAACTCTGCTGCTTCAATATGTATTGTATCTTCTTCTACAGTAATTTGAGGACCCTGAGTAGAAGAATTGCTACTATAGTTAAATAAAAATGACTCAGAAAGAAAACAAACTAAACTTCTGGATGTGGTTACGACTTTTGCTGTATTGAAAATAAACCCAGACGATTTAACTGTGAGAAGTGCTTACATCAGTCTCCAGCAGGTTGTACATGCTGGTCTCAGCCACTTCCTTTGACTCATGAAACTTCTCCAGGGACTGTCGAACTTCATCATCTGGAATCTTACCCTGGCGCTTCTTCTTGTAGTCGTAATCTAACCGACGGCCTTCAAGCTTCTTCAGATGGTGCTGAAGGAGGTCATAGTTACAGTTTAGATGCCTATGTTTTTACAGTCTGAAGAGCTATTTAAATGCAACATTTCACGTCAAAAGCAAATACATACCTGTATCTCTCTAAGGTCCTTGTCACACAGACTTTGTAATGGATCAATAAAGTTCTGTTTTACATCGATGTCTAGAGAGTCCTTCACTTCTGCTAACCGCTTCATGGCCTCTCCTACATCTACTAGAGCAGCGCCTGGATCACACAGACATTTAAGATTCAGTCATAATTTGTAATATTATATGGCAAACACTCAGTTAAAGCCTTAACTAACATGTATAAATAAATAAATTACCAATGCATGGATGTGAAATAGTTAGAATAGACAAAAAGAACCTTATAGACATTGTGTGAATAGTTTCCATGCAACCCATAAATGAGCGTTTCTTGCAGGTTTCAGTAAGTAAAATTTAAGACGCTTTTAAGACCATTATGAGTGAAATTTAAGGCCTACACAACACGTTACCAGAAACATTCAAATGAACATTTTAACAAAGAAATCTTTTATCATTAATTGAGTTATCAAGAATTTAATCTTATTAATTAAAACAGATCAAATTGCCACAGTATTAAAACAGACAAAACAGTTATTTTCTTAACCTAAGTAACCTTCCCGACACAACACTATTATGCCCACATACAACGTCACCCTACATATGTCTGAGCTCATCCCATTTAGCAACAATCTCAGTTTTAATGGTTTTGAGTCGGGCAACTTTTTCTTCGTACAAAGTGACAGAGAGTAAATTGGGGCTTAGAGGATTAAAAAAAAAGAGAATGAGGGCAACAACTTGGAGACTAGAAGAGGACAAAGAAGGCACTACAGTCAATCGGGCTTTTTCCTTTCCACTTGAAGGTCTGCAAAAATGGCTGAATCTTAAGTGATAAATTCATAGTACACTACCAGCATTAGTTTTTTTTTTTCTTTGTTTGTTTTTTTTTTTTTTTTTTTGCTATATTAAGAGTTCAATAAGCCTCTTACAGTGATGGTCCATAAAATATATTTCTTCTCAGTATCAGGCCTTGCCTCAATAAACCTATAAAAAAAAACAGATGATGTTTGAGCTTTCACAGTTGTGTCACAATTCCCGGGTGTTTGGGTTTTGGTTTGATTGGTTCTTGTGGGTAATTTATGTTTCATAGTTTCTGCCATATTAGTTCTTTCCATGAGGTCTATTTTCATAGTTTATTCCTGAATTTCCTGAATATTTATTTCCTTTTCATTTTTTTTTTGCCTATCATGAGTTACTGTTTTTTATTTCAGTTATGGTTTTGCCATACTCTGTTCAGGCCACTGTATTAATTAGTGCTTGAAACTTCTTGCCATAAAATGTATTCCTTTGAATTTAGTTTATTTGTTTATTCTTGCATTTTAGTCTTTGTACATTTCTATTTAGTTTCCTTAGATTAGTGTTATTCTTTCTTTGCTTATTATGTCCTCTTTAGTTTCTCTTGTGATTAGTCTGCCTCCTGTTTCTATTATATTCACTCACCAGTGATCTTCACTGATGTTATTCACCTGCTGCCTCATCATCCCATGTATTTCAACTGATCTGCCACTCATATAAGCTCTGGATTTTTCACTGTCCATGCCCTGATTCATATCTAGTTCTTTGCTCCATTCTTCCTGTCTCTTAAGTTTTGTTTATTAAATTTCACTATAATGCCTCTCATCAATGGCTGTTACGGGGCGGGAGAGAGCATGTGCGTTTTTTACCGTCTGTGTGGTGTAGAGTGGTAGGGGGAACATACCGATGGGAATCACAGACTGATTTAACAGCTGTTACAACACTGGAAAAGGGCCCGGTGCGCACCGTATGCTGGAAAAAAGTTCTGGTTTGCTGAGTGGTAAAAATTAAAATTGCTGGCAGTACGTACCAGAGCATAACTTAAAGCACAGATGACAAGCAGTCGACGTGACTCTGAACACTTTCGCTGCAGACAGGTAGTAAACTGGGCCATTTCTTGCCTGCAGCTATAGGGGGGATACCAACACCGGTAGCGAACCTCGCCCCGCAGGAAGACAGACAACCTTAACTTCTGATGACATCGTTTCACTCTGTGTATTTACGTGGCCAATGCTCATCGGTAATGATCGAAAGAAAAAAATTAAGACCTGACGAATTTAAATTTAAGACATTTGATGAAAATCTATGCATCTTCATGGCTTTTTAAGGCCTTAAATTTTTATTTTCAAATTTTAGACTTTTTTAGACCCTGCGGGAACCCTGTTAACAAACCAGATGCACACAAGCACATCTACTTGGTACACTGTGGAAGTAATAATTAAAAGCACCAGTGTTTTATTGCTTAGGATTTACAACAGAAAAGAAAAATATTTATGCATCTCACCAAAGTTAGTGTCTTCTCCGAGTTCCCGTCCATACTTGGCCATACACTCTCCTAGCAGCCCTTCAGCTTGAGGATAGCCTGGGTTCTTCACTTGACCACGAATCTTTGACATGGTGTTCAACATGGACAGTTTGGCCCGTGATGCTTTAAAGGTAAAGTGAAGAGGAAATTACTCTAACAGATACATACATACTCTACATAGATACAGTACTGCCAGCAGTTTTGTTTCCTAACCTGGGTTGGGCTGAAGGTACTCCGATGTTTTGGAGATCACCTCTGCCACTGCTTTACTGGTCACGTCAACTTTCTGCAAAGCACAGCATTTAAAACACAATGCTGCATCTGCTTTTTGTCAAATTCAACAAGACAAGGAAATAAGCTTTACGTAGATATATTTTAATGCCGGTAATAATATTGATAAGTATAAAGTTTGCAGTGACACATGACCTCCAAAGTCATTCTTTCTAAGCAGCATTTTTGATAACTGGAAAAATGATCAGCAAATGTGTCGGCATTTTTCTCAAGTATTTTGTCTTTAACTTGCTTGTTGCGTCTGGCCAAAATATTACCAGCAAAAGAGCTGCCATTTTTTTATATTTGAACATTTTGTAATGGCACATTTTCAGACCAACTAACAATTACACTTTAGGGAGTTTCAGTATCAACTGGCATTGCATATCCTAGTTTTTCCATGAAAAGTACAGTCAATTTAGATGTAACGTTTGCTTGTGCACTGTGTAAAATCATCCAGTTCCACAACTTTGACCTATAAACTCAGACACATCTCATACCCGTTCCAGGTCTCTGAAGTCATCATCCAGTTTGGTTCCTTCTGCACCACCAACTTTCTCACTTACCATCTGCAGGGACAGAAAGAAAGAGTGACAGGAAAGAAAGGATGATATGTGAGAAAACAAAGTGCAAGTTCAGTGATACCGCATATGTGGCTTTGGTCTGAGAGGAAAGAAGGCGGAAGTGCATTATGAATATCCAAATGCTGGCTTTGCAGCATTTGCATCAGTGAAGCACAGTTCAATGTGCGCTACCTTTGATCAGTGTAGCGAAATCCATAAAATAGACAAAAATGCCAATGTAAAAAAAGAGAAAAGAATCTTTAACCAGTTAACATTGCTACTTTTATCTCAAATAGGTAGTGTCTTTAAAAGGAAATCAAAGAAATATCTTATGATTCTCTACAATGAAAACACTATAAAACATCCTTGTTTTCCAAAACAAAAATAAAGCCTTGGCTTCACTTTCTGCTATAAATCTACATCACAATACATTTTAAAACAAAGCAAAAAACACAAAAAAAACAGGTTGCAACAGATGTGTGTTGCTGTTTTAACACCAGTGTTAACTTTAAAATTTCCTCTCCTGCAGGAAACAATTCAAGCTGTACAAATACTAAAGCCAAGCTGAGGCTGTGAACAGGAAATATAACTTAGAACAACCCCTGTACTCTGCACAATGTGGTTTATGTTTTCTATAACACAAGAGTAAATGTAAAACAAGCAAAAACAGAAAAAAATACCCACGCATGATGGGAATATAGTTTCATAAAAATATATAAAAACAAAACCCATTTGAACTCAATTTGCATTTAAATAATGTTTTACTTTGAGGACATGTATTCATTAGGATTTGCCATGCAATCTTTTCAGACAAAGTCTGAGATAATTTACTGTACACATCCAGCTCATAGCTAAGGAGGTCATGTTACTTTTTCTTAATTTAATATATTCATCTTTTAGAGAGAAACAGTTGGTTTGTTCATTTACTATGTGACTCAAAGCTGTGACCTCTATGCTAACTGGGAAAATAATTAAGACTTTCGGTATTGGTCACATGGTTTGGGATAGTCATTTAAAATATCTTCTACCTTATATCTGAATGTTTCAAATATATTTTTCAAAACAAGAGTGCACTATGCTGATATCTTTGATCTGCACTGCTGTATCTCTGCTGTGTGCAGGAAGCACATGACTGGAGGCCTTGAGGGATTCAGTCAGAAGTGAGTAATCAGGGAAAATCATTACTTATATGCAAACAAAAGTCATGAAATGCTGCACAAAAGCATCCACAAAGTTCTATTGTTGGTGTTTTGGTATAAACAAACCAAAGAGCTACAAAGAGATTAGTGTCCAACAGGAATCCTTTTCATTTTCATAATTGTGTATTATTTAAATACTTCTCTATTATCTAAAAACCTTGACTGAATTCTTGATCAGGGAAGCCAAAACACTTTCAGTAGTTTAAAGCTCACAAACAACTAGCTTATGAAACAACTCCAGCATGCATTTTGACATCCCTGTTGCATATGCAAAAAGAGGAGTTTGAAGTACAGAACACTAAAACTAGACAGGGGAAATGAAATGAAAAAAAAAAAAAAAAAAAAAAAAAAAAAAAAAAAGTAAAATAAGCCTGTTACAGCTCAGTGTTGGATATAAATATATAAAAAAATAAAGCTCTGCCAATGTAGCACTGAGAAAACTAGACGTCAGGATGAAATTACACAGCTGACCACATGTTGAAAAGCTAAGGTGTGTCCAGGCACATCGTAGTGTTTTCAGGTAGCGAAAAAGTTGACATCCATCCCTTCTGTTAGGCTTACTGCACTTTGCTGAAAATACCAGCCTTGTAAAATGTTATTGTTTAAGTCAGGACCATTCTGCTAGTGGAAAATATGATCTTGTTATTGTGGTATCTATCACATGCTATTGAAACCAGGTCATTTTCAGCTCTCAGAAATATCTCCGATTTCAGCCAGAACTGTGACTATGGACGGCGCTATTGTTTTGGCAAATGTGTTGATAAGAGACTGAGGTATCTGTCTCACGTTATCTCTGTGGAGGACAGTTACTGTCGATGGACCCAAGTGGTAAAAATGTCTCAACCCATGAGTATATTTGCCCATCAGTAAACACACAAGTTAACCAAACAGACTTTTCCTGTCTATACTCATTGTTTTGGCAGAAACACATTTAAATTTCAAATTTTAACATCCTTGTGGTAAGAGCGGGTAAATGAGTAAACCATTAATGATCCCTTTAGTTTGCACAGACGGATGAACGACTCAAAGCAACAGCTGGTCTATGTGGATTACAGATAAGACCTAAGTAGGTGCATATTTTCCAATATTACTTTTTTTCTTTCACTCTGGAAAAAAAAAAAAAAAAAAAAAAATACAAATATAATATACTCCATCAAGTTCATCTTGTCAGTACCCAGGCTTCTAACAGGTTTCCCTCCTGCATTGCTCTGCAATCAGCTTGATCTAACTTGCTGTTCCAGGAGAAGCACTAACACAGCATGATGGTGTTTCACCGTGGGGATGGTGTGCAGTGTTTGTTTCGTGCTACGAAGCATTTTTCATGAGCACCAAAAAGTTTAATGTTAGTCTCATATGATCAAAGCAATGTGGTAAACTCTAAACTGGATTTCTTCTTTGTACTCCTACATAAAGGTCAGATTTACAGAGTGCAGGACGAAATAGTTGTTCATTCGAGAAATTTTACCACCTGAGCTGGCGATTTTTTCAGCTCCACATGAGTTACTATGAGACTAAATTAGACACAAGTGGGCTATTTAACAATTAGATGGCTTCTGAAAGCAAGTAGTTTCACTGGATTGTATTTAGATGTGTCAGGGGCTGGATCCAAAAGTATGCTACACTTTTCAGGCATCTATTTATTAAAATCGCAAAAAAAAGTTCCAGATAATTCATTTCTACAGCCTGGACTGATGCAGTTGCACAAACATGCCCACAACATGCCCTGTTACTCTATTTAAGAATGTCATGTTTCAGCACACGAGGTTGGATATGTCCTTAGTAAATGTGGTCAGGTTAAACAGATCTGTGTCAAACCTTAAGGTTGGAACAGTGGGAAATTACTCAGGTCAGGTAATAACAGATTTAAGAAGCATGCTTAACAATGTTTAAAATATACAAAGTTCTTTTAACTGATTAGTAGGATGTTCCAAAAAAAATACAGCAAAAATGCAATACATAAAATGTAACAGGAAAGACCTCTTCAGTGTTTTCAAGATTTGCATAATCTGCAAATCATTATCATCACTGTACCCCTGTATCTGTAGCATGCCGTCAAACTATAACCTGCACCTGTCTGGAACTGATAATGATTAAAGATAATAAAAAGCATTCTGAGGATTACGTCACAAATATCATTCCTGCAAACCATCTTAATCCCAAATCAGGTCCACACCACCCTCTAATCTAGACTAATCCTCTCAGATTGAATTGTGGTTTAGCTCTCGGTGTGATCGATATCCCATAATAGAAAGTATAAATACAGAACTTGCAATGTGTGCTTAACTCTTTTGCACCTCATCAGGTCTTTAATCCATGAACTTGTTCAGGAAAATTCAATGAAATGCAACAGAATTTACAGGGGGGGGTTCCCCCCCTCCAAATTAATGTTAGAACCATTAAATCTGAGATTACAAAATTACTTCTATTTCATAATTCTACTTGGCTAGAGATATCTAATAATCACCAGATGCTACAACAACAAGACTTCTGTGATGAAGATGATTATTTTTCACGTATTAAACAGAAACAAAACAACAGATATTTACTCTTAAAGCTCAAACTCTGACATACAAAAATATGCTGCCTAAGATTTATGTATATTAACAATTTAACATCATGTGACAGATGACTTGTGTGTTATCTTGTATTTAACCTTGTTGTACACTTTCCAGTCCATGTTCTATTTATTAGAGTTTTCAGCCAGTATTGATTTTGCCTTTGAATGACACATTTCAGGTTTGGCATTTATTATTTAAAAGGAATGCAAAGACAATGAAAGACAAAATAAAACAACAACCTGGGAGCAAATATATAATTTCCACAGCCAACTTCCTGCATTCCTCCTGTGAATAAAATCTGAGCTATGTGCAATGTTATTGCCTTGCATGGAGTTTTGGCAAGAAAAGCCGCTGCAATGCAGTGAAATAAAGGGAGAGCACACTCTGTCCACCGTACTTTCACTGCATTCATCTTTTGGGTCAATTCTCATGCACCAATCTACCTTATATCTTTTTCAACTAATCATTTTCACTACAGCCTGTTCTGCCCTACACAACAGCCTCTAAATCACGTTATTTTTCCTTTACTACAGGGATCTGGGTTTGTTCCTGACAGGAAGCTGGGGCAGAAACCAAATGTCTTTCCTGCTTAGATCAGCAGGGGTAGGAAGAAAAGAGACAAAAAAAAAAAAAAAAAAAAAAAAAAAAAAAATATTTTTAAACAGTCTCCTCCCATGACTGGGAGAAATACCCTAAATTAAAAACATTCACATTAAAGCTGAGACAAGAAAACTGAGGTAGATGTTCGTGTCTAGGGGAGAAATGTGCAAGTTTTTAATCTGACAGACTAAACAATACTGAAAAACGTCTATTTGTGTTTTGCACAAAATTATAAATTTAAGAGAATGTTTTACTGCTTACAAAGCAGTCATAAATACACATGTTCATGACTCAACCCTTGGAGAGTTACACTGCTTTTTTCACCGTGTTGTTTTCTTTTTACACGACATGACTCTTCCTTCAGCAAACAGCTCTGAGGGTCACCACAGTTTGTTTACCCACATAATCTGAATTGTTGCATTTTGTAATTTATTAACGGGACAGACTCCGTACTTAACGCGTTATTAACCAGTTACTTACGTCCAATGCAAGCATAAGCGACTTTTGTTAACTTTACAGTAGAATACAGAGAGCAAATTAAAAGTAATTTAAACATTTTCATACACTAAAACAAGTTGCCAAAAACATCCACCGTTACATAGACGATGGGGTGTTAGCTTTACTCTGTTAGCTCAGCATGCTACATGTAGCTAGCCAGCTGCTAGCGGTAACGGTTAGAAAAGTTTTGCAAACCTGACTGGCTTTATAAAACTGCTTCTTCAAACCCGCCACAGACATGTTGAAACCCGACTGTCCTCTGCTCTTCTACTGTCGGAGGTGTAAACAGGTCACGATGTAGGAAAAAAGTTAACGCTACAGTTTGTCTGAAAATGGACCAGTGCAAAAAAGAGCAAAAGCTTCGGGGGGAATCATAGGTCTGCTAAGCCGTCACTCCAAGTCGGGACACGCCAAGTGACCACGTCCACAGTGAGAGTTGGGTGCTGCCACTGTCACAGAGAGCGGGGCAAAAATAGTGAAAAAAAGAAAAAGGTAACTTAATAGTCGGAACTCACATACTGTTTTTACGTCTTCTCTAAATCTCTGTCAAACACTGAAAATATTTATTTAACCGAGTAAACGTCGGTGACGCAATGTTTTTCATAAATGAAACCACATTGCCACCTGCTGGATACATGAGCAAACACCACTACTGAAGCTACGGAACACTAATAAAAACACTTAAACAAACACCACCACCACCACTACTACTACTACTACTACTGTTAATAATAATAATAATAATAATAATAATAATAATAATAATAATAATAATAATAATAGTGGTGGTGGAGATAATGGCAGTAGTAGTGTGATTTTTTTTTAACTTCTCAACTTATTTATTCATTTATTAATAGTTTATATCAGAAAGTTTAGGTTTAAAAGTCCAAAGTTTTAAACAGAAATATTAGCATTTTATTTTGTTGTATTTAACTAATGAATTTTAAAATATAAGTTTATATATGTTTAAGAAAAACATTTCCTGTTCGTAACCTAGGAATTGAACTATTCAGGTTTTTGTTTTCAGATTGCTTCATAAATTATTGTTATTATAGTACTTATTAATATTGTTATTGTGCCCTCACCTCCCACTCAATGACCACTGAAGATATAGGCACCAACTCCCCCACAATTCTGCAAAGACAAGTGGCTTTAGACGATGGATTATTATTATTATTATTATTATTATTATTATTATTATTATTATTATTATTATTATTATTATTATGTAAATACAAAAAAACAAACATGACAGCCATTAATATTTCCCTGATAGCTCCAAGGTTGAAAATCACATGAGGTTTCAAGGAACAGTACGTTAAATGTAGCATTACTGACTAGATCTTCTACTTGCAAGCATAGTTCTTCTTCCACTTCTTTTTCCTATGTCGTATCACAAGGTTTACTGTTTCTGCTTTATCTGCTCCCTCCACAGCACATTCTAAGCTTTGTTAAAGAAATCTTCTATCACCTCTGCGCAGATGATAATCATTTGCATATCTCCTTCAAGTCCCAAGAGATGTTTAAGCCACAGTTGTTGCATATGTCTTTAGTCTTAAAAACTGGATGGCTGGAAACTTTCTGCAGTTAAATAAAAAAGAAAACTGAAATCTTCTTCTGTGCTCCAGACAAGCTTGTTTCTAAAGTCAGGGATTCTGTTGGTCACCTTGCATCATATACCACAGCCTCTGTTTGGAATCTTCGTGAATTTTTTCATGTAGCTTTACTCTTGAGTTTCATATTGTATCTCTGGTTTGCTCTTGCTTTTGTCATCTCAGGAATATTGATAAATGGTGTTACATTGTGTCACACTTTGAATTGGAAATTTGCTTTACACCTGTCTTAACACTTCCTTGATCGACTAAAGATGGTTCAAAATTCTTGGCTGATAAAGAAGGCTGGTTCTGTTCTGGAGACTACTGTGGAACCTCTGGAAATGAATGGATTTTAGATAAAATCAAGAAAATTATGGACAACTCTGACCATCCTCTTCATGAGACTGTCATTGGAAAACAGTGTCTTCAGTCATAGGCTTTGTCAAATTAGTTGTAAAACAGAGTTACATTTAATTTCCCTTTGGGTCAATAAAGTATATTTGAATTTGAATTACCAAGAACTCTAAAAAATATATATATATCTTAGAATTTAAGAAATTTGGAGAATTTTCCTGAAATGACGTCCTTAAGTGGTACTTTTAGTATTAGGATTCTCTGAGCATACATGCCCAGTTTTTTAGGGCTTTACACTGACAACTACCAGCATATGCCATTGACCTTTTAAATCCTTATACCCCCTGTAGGTCCCTGAGGTCCAAAGAGAAAAGCCCACTGGTTATGCCCCGCACCGGGCCAAAGACAAAAAGACACAGAACATTTGCTGCTGTGGCCCCCAGACTCTGGAACTCTCTTCCCTTGAGAACTCAGTGGTCTCTTTTAAAAAGCAGCTCAAGTTGTAATTTTTGAAACTGGTTTTTACGTAAGGTCCTGTGCATTAATTTGTTACACTGAAGAGTTTTTCCTTGCTTGTCTTGTTGTATTTTTAGACTTACAACAGTATACCTACATCCTTTACCCTTTCCAATTATTCTTTTTTTTTAATTTTGAGATTTTTTACTGTTTTTGACTTTTCATTAACACTTCTGCTTTATGTATTTTATGCTAAGCTTTCCTTGGCTAGGGACATAAAATTTACCTACTATTCCAATAATCTTTTTTTCCTCTTTCTTTGGTCTGTCTTGTAAATCTGTGTTTTCTTGTTGTTGATCTAAAAGAAAATGACAGAATAATAATCATATCAAAACAACAGTAGTCATAACAACAGAAGTAAAAAGAAACATCGGCAATGCTTAATTTCACTTGTAAAAAGACTTTTATTACATTCTTAAATCCACATACAGTATCACCATTGTGCAACAACACTTTACTGTGTTAAAACCTTTTAGGCTTCACAACCATGACATAAATTATTTCATATTAAACTATCTTGATTGAATAACAACAACAGTCTTAAAATAAAGTCAGAAGATTATAAACAGGAGGATCATGATGAATGAGAAACTTTTAGAGAGACATCTTTAAAAACTCTTTAAAAAAAATAGAATTACATCTCTCTGAGAGAAAAAAAAGGACACTAACTGATGCAAAAAATAACAGTACAACAATGGAGGATAAAAATCAAGAAACAAATACAAACAAAAAAAAAAAAAAACAAACAAAAAAAATCACAACAAAACCAACATAGAATTCAGATAATTAATCTGTCACTGTTTTGTTTTTTTAATCTCCTATTTAATCTATGTATTCAACAGAACAGAATAAAAACGTCTTGCAATAATGATATCAGATGGGGGAGGGGAGGGGGGTAAAGTCTTTGATACTTCTGTAATCAAACATTCACAAGAACATGTACTGTACACAGTGATCAAGGTTTAAAGGTCTTTTATGTTGGTGCAAGGTGTCCTGGTAGCTTGACTAACTGCAGATGCTGTAGGACAGAGAGCCCAGCTATCTCCCTGAGTGAGTCTAAAGGGACATGAAAGTGCTGATCATAGGTCCCACCCTCTGGACTGTTTTAATCCTGCAAAATTTACATATACATATAGAATTCTTTATAAACGAACACGTTTAACATTCTCAGGCCTGAAACACAAAGCACTGGACTTTGTGACAATCTGTCATGTAACCGGATCATCTGATCTGCAAAGATGTCAGTTAAGTATTTGGTACATTATGCTATGAATAAGAATATCTGTGGTGCAGTGAGGTTATTATGATGGAGTGCGAGAGAAAACATTGACTGTAATACACGGCCACTGAGGCCAGACATACTGAGAACAATGGGAAGGACATTATTGCACAATCCCACAATGCCACAATCTTAAGTACCGAAACAAGGGAGATGTCCCCCTTCATGCTGCATGAAATAATGAACGGTGAACAGCACTGTCCCAGCAGTGCTAAGCCAACTCAGCTTAAAGATTACTCTGAGATAGACAACATCCAACATCTGTCATGTGATTGTCTTAGGACTCCAAATATAGAGATTTAATTTAATTTCTCATGGCCTCTTTGGGCTGCTGGTACAAGAAGATTTATTGTTTTACAGAAATCTAATACAGCCGCTGACTACAAATGAAAAGTTTTCATGATGCCTGCAGGCATCTCTAGAGATCTAAGTCGAGATAGAGCTGTGTATGTCCAAGGCTTCCTGGAACTAAAGGCATACAGTGCTCTGAAATAAACAGAGCAGCAGTCAGAGAGATGTCCTTAGCACGAAAATTTTTTTCTTTGCTTCTTTCCAGTTTTACCAGCATTATTTTACTATTTTTGAGGCTCTCTATAAATACACGGTGTAGGTATTAACTCAGGGGGGTAGCTGATGGCTCTGTCAACCCTGTGCTTTGCCATCTAGTGTTTGGAAAAGGTGAGGTAGTAAGGGAGCTGGGAAATACAAGTTGTCAGTCTCTGATCAAAACATTTAATTGGCCCAACCCCCAAAACAAAGAAGCCATAGGGAGCTTAAAGAACACTACTATCCAACATCGGCATTTCAAACTCTTTGTCCCTTCATTTATAGTTTATCTTTTCAGCTTGTGCATTTATTCACAGCTTTTAAACATTTTGGTTGAGTCTCAGCTGGAGTTTTAAACAGTTAAAACTAAAGGATATTTGTGTAGAAAGGGCTGGGATGTGCCACTTCCAGACAACTCTCCACGGCGGCCAACCTCGGAGGCCTCTGTTCAGACAGCTCAGCCAAACTGGGAGGGTGGTTGTAGACTTTCTGTCTGGTTTAATATAGGTTTTACAGATGGCAGTTACACCGCTAACATATAAAATCTTGTGCCAGGTTGGTTTATTTGGATCCTAACAAGGACTTCTAAGTGCTAATTAACCACATTCTTTTTTCATTTCTGCTACGATTGTTCTTATTCGAGAAACTGTGGACCAGACGACTGGAGAAGAACAACATGACTGCCATCTCTTTACATGGTATAAACTCTGCTCTTGTTTTGCACATCTTGGATGTTTCTATATATAAATATATTTTATATATAAAAAGTACATCTGAAAATACTTTCACAATACCTTTGTAATTACCTCACTTTCTAAGTGGCATTTGGAAAAGGGGAAAAGGGATTTGGACTGAGGTCATTAATTACATTAAAAAGCAACAAATCACAGTTCACTGACATATCTAAAGTTGTGCTTGTACAAACAACTAATCAGATTTTAGCATAAGTGCTATCTTTTTGTGCTCTAGGCTAAATGTGTTTGTGGGTTTGAATATAATTTACAAAGAAAAAAAGAAACCTTCCTGCTTCATAGTTTGATCATGGTCCCTTTAAGCTTGTTCGTGTTACAAAAACAGCAATGTGTGGGTGCCACTGAGAATATACAAAGAAACAACTGTTTCTGCACTAAACTGAAGCAGGCATCATTACCGCTAACCCCCAAACGAGGGGTGAGGACTTTACTATAGCTTCATACATTCTAGTATATCATTAATAGTGGGGAGGGGAGGTACATTCAACATTCGCTTTCAGGAGCTGTGAGAATAACAAAATCTACGCCAGAAAGGAATTAACTCAACAAGCAGTTACAGGTATCTTATAGAAAAATATTTTTGAGAATAAAAACTATGTAGGCTACTGTTCAATGGTTTCTTCACTTCTTTACAAAGGAGGTAACGTGCACTGACGACCCAGCAGCATCTCCCATTGTGTTGAGTTAAAAGGATTGGCCTGCAGGGCAGTGAAAGCTACTCCACAGGGTTTGGACTTAAGAGGTGAGAGGAGTGTGCACTAAAGTGTAATGTGCAGGATTGTCATTGGGCTGGTTGGTTTTGCCTTATGACGATTATCACATTTTCATCTTCCTCTAAATACACCTCAGTGTCACTATGTTAATCACACCATTTAGCTGAGTAGCTAAACTAGCCCTCGGTGGAGTCCGGGAAGGTAATTTCGCTCCCAAAAACCTCCCTGTACAAAGGAGGGAAGGCATACGCTGTCTCAGGGTGAACCAGACGGAAAAACTCCAGCTTATCTATGTGGAGGTTGCAAATGGACCTCATCATGGGAAGCTTAGACACCATCTAGGAAGAAAGCACAGAAACAGAATACAAATTATATGAGAAATCATACACATACAAACGTTTAACAATACATCAAAAAGTTTTCGCACCTTTGCTAGCTTCTCCTCTGATGCGCCCTCTTTCTGCAAGCAGCGCTGCAGACCCACATAAACTTTCTCCTGCAGTTTATGGATCTTCTGGACATCTGTCAGCCAAGGTCGGTCTGAAGAAGAAGATCGCAGATTTGTTATCATGTTTGCAAAATCTTGTTTGTTAGCTATGCTTTATTTAGTATATACAAATATCCAGGAGCCATGTTTAAATAAGCGTGTTGATGACATAACTCTTTTTGGAGAACTTAAGACTCTACTATGCTGTTTTTACATGAAGATCTTGAATTGAATGCAGCTCTCCCTGGTGACATTAAACAAACCTCTAGGTGGCAGTGAACAAATGTAGTAAGTTGAAAAACTTTTAGGGCAAACATTAGCTACTTTATCCAGGAAACAGTTGCAATGTTTACCCTCAAAAGGTAAGAGCTTGGTGACTGCTGACTGTCTAAATGTTAGTGTGTCTGCTCAAAGTTCAGAGAGGTATGGATACATAGGGCTGCCTGTCTTTGTGGGAGGAAGCTGATAATGTAACCCTCCCTCCTTGCTTTAAACATAATATATACTGAAGGCACTCACCCTTGCAATCAAAACTGCTGGATTAGGCTGTACTCTGACTGCGCCCTGGTTCTGTTGCTTGCTAAACCTGCTGCAGGCAGGGATTTAGTCCAGTATGGATTTGCATTTACAACAAAGGTGAGCACAAGAATGAAGCTGCAGCTACATGTTTTCTGCCATTTCTAGATTTTCCTTCAGCCCATATCAGCAAAGAGGTTGTTAACAATGTCAGTGACAATTTTGTCACCTGAGAAAAACTCAAACAGAATCAGCACATGCTGGTCACAATTGAAAACATAGTCTTAATGGGTCAGTTTTTAGAGACAAATTCAACAGTCATTTTTTCTGGCAATTAAACCAGGAAATTAGGTAAATGAGAACAGTCTTTCCTGGAAATTTGCCCATATTAAAATATGGTTTATGTGAGCAAAGATAACAAGACTCAATTACATAGATGTAAATAAGCCGGCCGAGGACAAGTTACAATGCTACACAGTGATATAATAGGTTCATTGAAACATGATGTTGTGACCTATGTTTTTTTGTTTTTTTTTATGAACCACTATATGAACCAGTCAAGTAATAAATAAAAACTAGTTTATGATGAGACTGTGAATTCAGCTCTGAATGTTTAGATATTGAAAAATGAACATGAACCAATTCAGTTTTAACCTTTGTGAACAGAGCTTAGAACTAGTTTTTGTCCAGAGAGAACACATACAACATTTTCAGGAATAATAATTTATTTTCTTATAACTGATACTTAACAGTTTAAACAATGAAAATATAAAATTTTAGAAACTTGGTTAACTAGATCCCATCTGAAATGCCAACGTATTTTTATTATTTAGCCAGCCCAGCTGGTAATAGTGGATGTGAACAAAAACAGCTCTGTTGCACCAACCCCTACATACTTCCTTGTTTAATGAAGTCGTTTGGAAGTCTAAGACTCGATTTACACCATAAACGACGTCTAACTCTGCTGCATGCACAGACTAAGTTATGTTCTTGCACATAACAAAAAAAAAAAAAAAAAAAAAAAAAAAAAAAAAAAAAAAAAATACATGAATGCATTTATTGCCTGATAACATGAGTTTAAAGATCTTTTTTTCTCTGCAAAACATTTCTCTCAATTTAACAAGAAAATATAAATGGCAAAATTAATGTAATATAAAAAACACTTAGGTCACTGCAGCTTTCAATATGCCTGCATGATAAACAGCTGACAGTGCCTACGTCAATGCGATACGGACCACAGTGGAAAATAACAATGAATGATGAGTTCAGCTGCACCATAATAATCCAGGGCTTTGTAGGCCAGTTGATACATCAGTTGAGTCAGTGCGCTTAACAATGCTGATAAATCTAATATTGCATAAAGTACATCACACACCTTCAACCATTAATTCTAATTGTATGAATCAACTAGCCAGTTACTAGTTATACTGGTTTGGCATTTATAGGAGGGTTGTACAGTTAGGTGCATTAATCTAACCTGGTGATAGCAGGACAGCAGCACTGAACAGAGCCATCTCATCCTCTGACATCTGTATACGACTCAGAGTTTTCGCTAAGTCAAACACAGCATTGACAAGGTCATCACAGCCTAAATGGGAAAGAGAAGCAAAAAAAAAAAAAAAAAAAAAAAAAAAAATGTTTGACTATAATTGTTGTGATGGTTAAAAAGATGAAAAAAAAAAAATGACCTTAAATCACCAGCCCAACCTTTCACAATGTTTATGTAAGAGAAAGACAGGGAAAGAGGAAGAAACCCAGCATGCTGACTCACCAAGAGCTTTAAAAAGCTGAGCACTCGCAAACTTTCCATCAAAGAGCAGTGTATTATTGATGGGGTTGTAGGCTCGACACATACGGATCAGAAGGACATCCATGCACCCTGTTGACAGAAAGATAAAGAACATCCACTACTAAGAAAAATAAGATTTATTCAAAAGAAGATCTCAAAAATTTGAGTGACTTTGGACTAATATTATTCCTGCTGCTTTGGGTGGGTTTTATAGTAACAACCAAAAGGTTAAGAGCTCACAAACTGAAATGCAAATTGTTTTTCGGCTCTGAGCTTCAACGCGAAGCTGGCTTAAAGACAAGTTCCTAGGTGGCAGATACTGAAATAAAACTTATTTGAAAACAGGTCATCAGTTCACATTCCAGTTTTTTCATGAGGCTTCATGCACTTACTTGATGTTTAACAATAGACTTGCATGTACAATAGTGAAGGAAGGTATCAGTCAAGGTCAATTACCATGGTTGAAAGTGTAAAGTTCAAAAACAAAAAGATAGGCTTCATACACAAGTCTGTGTAATTTATATGTTCAAATTGTTAATAGTGTAATTAGGAATGGCCCGTTACTGAAGTTCAGGCATAAAAGTTACAGACTTAAAATCAGTAAAATATTTTGCTGTATCATTTTGATGGCTTTCAGTCCTCTAAAAAAAATACTATAAAGAGTGCTAGAGTAACCTACATTTTTCTCTGGCTGTAAGGAGCATAGAGTAATGCTGTGCTGCCACTTCCCTATTAATTGCTGTTTCCTGCCAGTCAGCTGGTTAAAATACAGCTATTTTACTTTCCTCATGGAAAAACAAAGACAAATTCAGCTGCTGGAAATATTTTTTGTCACAAGCACAGGCTATATATATATATATAAATAACTAAGCATATTTAGAAGCAGTTTTCAGGTTATCTCTCTATCTATACTGCGATAGCTATATATATATATATGGATAGATAGCGATAGATAGCGAGAGAGAGAGAGAGAGAGAGAGAGAGAGAGAGAGAGAGAGAGACTGAAGAAAACAGAGCTGGGTATTCTTTGGAGAATTAAAACCCATGTACCTTCTTAAGCATGTGCAACTGTTAATCTATGTGAAGGTTCGCTCCTCTTAGACTAGTTGTGACAACAACTATTGTTGTCACAACTAAAACACAGGCTGTGATTTTAGCCTGGAGGGATGTTAACTCGTATCATGCACTGACCTGCTTTAAGTAGAATAATCTGATCATTCTGACAGAGGTCCATGAAGCCGGAGATGCGCTTGGCAAACTCCACCACATACTGGATTGCGTTGGTGATGTGAACCGTGCATTGTTGCCACATCACTTCAGCTGACTGAAAGAGGGGGAAAAAAACGAGGCATACAGAGTTTCTTTGAGAACAGTAGCATCTGACAAATAAGTCGTTTCATTGTTTTCTTTTGAATCTACCTTATGTCCAATTAACAACCCTGAACAACACGCATAGCATTGTCCAATTAAACTTGGAATTTCACCCAGCGGCATTCATTACAAAACTAGAATACCTTCAGGAGACATGCAACATGCTTTGAAATATAACTGTCATTCAGGCAGTGGACACTCTTGACTTATGTTCACTGTTAAAAACAATACAATACAAAAAAAAAAAAAAAAAAAAAAAAAAAAAAAAAAAAATCAAAGTAAAGGACAACCCATGTGTTGGATCTCTCAGTCACATCTTTCCAAATGCTGACTTCTGTTTATTTTATGTTTTGTATTTCTCCAAGCTTTACTCTTTCATTGCATGTAATGCAATATGGATCCTACTTTAATCTGTTTGCAGACAAGGATGAACACCAGTGAGTTTCACCCTTACCTTGGTCTGGTATGAGCGTGTCTCTTCTGGGTTATAGACATTCCACACCATTCTCTTCAGCTCCTCTGTGCTGTACTGGCTTGTCTCAACATGAGACTTCACTACACTCTGGATTATACGCTCTGAATGAAAGAAAATAGCATTTATTAATTAATTTGCGCAGCTTTCAGTAAAAATGATAACCCTTTAAGTAGGGCTGCACAATATATCACAAATATCGCAATAATAGCGTGTCCAATATTCATACATCGCAAAGGACTATTTGGAGTGCAATAATTGCTGGATGATATTTTACAAGTAATATCAACTTGCATTTTACATACTAATGTGATATTTAGCCAGTTAGATAGTCTTATGTCAGCAGATGCTCACACTGGACACAAATGGCATTTCCCAAAATGTTTAACGAGTGGAGAAAGCACAGATGATTAAGCGAGGAGAGAAGTAAAAAAAAAAAAAAGGGATATATTGCATATCATCATTGCAATATTTTCCAATATCATCACAATCGCAAGATTTTCTAATATTATGCAGCCCTACTTTTAAGGATGCATTAACAGTTAGAAAGCACAAATCAGGTTACAACTGACCGATTTCCAGCAGGGAGCAGCCTTCTGGCAGAGGGTTGAGGATGGCATGAGAGAAGAGTCCAGAATCATGCAACAGTTGGTACTCATGTTTGATGCTGTGGTTGCCGTCAACAAAGTCCAAGCTGGTCTGCTCTGGAGAGCTCTGAGAGGATGAGCTGCTCCCTGCGCTTCCTCCCACCATTTCCAAGTTGCAGTAATCTCCACCTCCATCCTCTGGGGTCAGCGGCAGGTCAAAAAGCAGGCCCTCCGGCAGGGTTGTGATGTCATCCAGGTCGCTGAGATTGGCGCTGGAGCCTCTTCTGTAGGTGCGGCCGTGCTCTGCCAGATCTTCATTCTCCTCACGGGTGCCGACCCCTGAACACTCCTGCGACTGCTGATGTTTCTGCACCTCTGCGTACAGGCTGTCACGCTGCTTTTTAGACATGCGACCAAATTTCACAGCTAGAGCAGAAAAGCAAAGAGATAAAACTTCTCAACTCTAGAGAATAGTCCATAAAAGGACAACATGCATGTCACTGTGATTCAGATAACAAAGTGTGGCCAGCGGAAACTCTGAGTTAATTAAATATAAATTGAGTGAGTGAACTCACCATCACGGCTCATGCCAAGAGCGAGACACTTCTGCAGTCTACAGTGCTGACAACGGTTACGGTTGGTCCGGTCAATCAGGCAGTTCCTTTGTCTTGAGCAGGAGTACATAGCGTTGTTTTGCTGGCTGCGTCGAAAGAAACCCTGCAAAACAATGGCAAAAGCAATATGAGGTATCCGATGGGTGTTGCACTGACTAAGTACAGCAACTGGTACACCTCAGTGCACTGCTTTTTCTTTTTTGTTATTTAGTGCTATATTCATCACAAAATTGCTTATAAACTCACCTTGCAGCCTTCGCAGGTGATAACACCATAGTGAATGCCTGATGATTTGTCCCCACAGATTTTACAAGGAATCACTTCTATTTGAGCTGAAAAGAATGAATAAAACACAGGTTAGTAACTAATAAACTGGCCTTTTTTTAAAAGAAGCTTTCAAATGCATGAATTTACTGGCTACAACAAAGGTGTCTTGAAAGGGTTTTATGGCACATATTAAAATCAACGTATTTTGAAGAACATGTCACTAAATAAGTAGACACAGTTTACATTGAAATACTGAGTTATAGAGGAGTACAACATTTGCTTTTAAGTGCTGCCACACAAACCAGTATTTATCAATAGGTCCTTTCAGCCATATCAAATGAAGCTGGCAGATTATTCCAAATCAATATTTGCTTTGGACAGTCATGATTTTTAACTCAAACAAGTCCTTCACCACCTTGCACTAACTGCATTTGGAACAACCTGAATTTTCCCAGAAACAAAGAAATGATCCATTGCAGGTCAAATGTTATTTATTGTTTCCATTAGTGTTTTAAATGTACCCCCTAATAATAAGACAGAACTGTCACTGTGTTGAAGGATCATAAAGTCACCGGAGATGTGTCATCAACACACATGACAACTAAGTATATGTTATACATCTTGTGTTCATTATGGAAGCCTGATCCTTCTTACTCAAGAACAGCCTGTTCTTTTCATTATGTTGTTTATCTCAGTAGCCGGGCCTCCTCAACCCCAGAATAGCAGGTCAATTGCATTAGCTGAAGCCTGGGGTTATAAAGTTTCACATCTCTCTCTCTCTCTCCCTCCCTCCCTCCCTCCCTCTCGCTGCCTCTCCGCCTTGAGGACGAGCTAACATGTTCGCAGGTTAACAAAGAGGTGATGCCAAGCGGAGTCCTTCTGAGCTTACGACTGTAATCTAAGTTCCTCCCAGGATCTTGAAACCTTAAGAAATCCAAAAGTTGCTCCAATTAAAGGTTAGGCTATATTAATTGAAATAGATATATTATTTGGACGCTTAGTTTATTAAATAAAATGAATAGTGACTGTAAAATTAATACCAATTACTGTGGTATATCTACTCTCCTCTTCTGGTTATCCTCTCTCTGGAGTCAAGCCCATACAACAAAAACATTCCATAGCTAAACAAATTGTAATTAGATTTCTTAGTGTTTTCATCTGATGATTACACTGAGACCTTAAAAGAAATGATCTCTTTCATTTTAATCAGCCATGAACATTAGTTTCCCATAAAGTAGGGCTGTTCTATAAAGCCACCCACCGAGCATGAGATGCAGTTTCAGTGTTGACTTCAGTCATAGCCCTCATTTAGCCCTGAAAATTACTGTCCAGAAACAAAACATGTAGCCCTTCATTTATATAACACAGAAACAACTGACACCATGTGAGGCACAGAACTTAAGTCTATAAATAGTGCAGCCCAAATAAAATCTCCAATGGTTCGGCATGATTTACAATTTTCCAGCTAAAATCCCAGAGACACCGATTATAGTCTTATTTTTGTAATCTTTGTAGCTGTAACTTTTAGATATACTTAAGACAATCCCATTTTATCTTTGTATTTATTTACAAAACTATATATAAATTCTAGCTGAATCAAATACAAAGAACCAAACGATAGTGTCATTTTCAAATAGTGTGAACTGATTTCTCACTGGAAGTGTTTTTTGTGTTTTTTTGTAGTTTTGTTGGGGGGGGTTACCTCAAAAAGCAAATAACTGCAGTGTGGATGCCTGGAACGTTGCATCTTCAAATTATTTCTACCATGTTTTGCAAGATCTCATACATCCAAAAGTGCAGTGTATGCCAAACTAACACTAAAACCCTTTGCTGGGTCACACAGTATATTAGGTAACCTGCTAAATCACAAAATAGGATTTAACTGGTCTTCACAGCTCTTCAGAAAATTGCTTTTTCTATGAAGGCTCTTTTATAAAATACAACTAACCAATCACATGAGTCACTCTGTGTGGGGAAAGATGTGCGTCATGGACTGAGGGAGAGCAGAAGATGTCAATGACTGACATTGTCCTGAAAACTCTGACTTGAAAGAGTTAAATGTGTTCTCATTTCTTTTCTGTCATAACTTTCTTTTGTAGTGCAGGTTGCATGCCGGAGTATCTTCATGCGTTAGAAGTCCTTGCAAACGAAATGCAACTGACGGATATAAATAAATAAAGGCCAATGGAAAAAAAAATCCCTTTCTCCATTGCTCCCTTTTGTCCCTCCTCCCCCCTCAGAGGCTCTCCCCCACCCTCCCTCTTCAGTCTGTTATATAACTCCCATCTGGTGCATTCCGTGAACACACTCATTCAAAGGTGGTTGTCCTGGCAACAGTGCATCAACCCTCCCTCATCTTGCCGCACTCCAATTGGCTGCCGAGTGAGAGCTTTGTTCCTGAGACTTGCTGCCTCACCTGCCAGTCAGCTGAGTGGCATAGTCAGGACCAGAGAGCAGGAATTGCTCCACTGACACACTTTCCATTGAGCGAAGAAGGGGGCAGGCTTGTAAGAAGACACACAATCTGGCTTCTTGCAGCTTTTAAGGTGGAACCAAATCTGACTCAGCCTTTAAACAAGGAGAGAATTGATGCTTTCAATGCGTTCGCAGAAAGAGCAGTATAAGGTTTATTGAAAGAAACGTAACAGGTGACCAGTAGTGAGGAGGAGGGGATTTTTACAAGTGCTGCAACATCTGGAGATAGCTACATGGCCATGAGTACAGTGAGCTACAGACAGGAGGACAGATATAGCTTAGCTGTTCAACTTGTTGCAGCACGTCAAGTATTTGTGTGACACTTCAGCTGTGTTTAAGCTCCACCATCAATCTATTTCTACTCCACTGAAATATGAGCCCACAAATTTCTATAGCAGTTCTGGTCTACTGGCTAATAAATGTTGCACACTAAAGCTCTACCCTTAATTACTCACTGTTTGGTGTAAATACATTAAGTTTGCAGAGCATTTGTTACATTAACTGATATCTAACTCAATTGTGTGTGTGAAATTTAATTTGATATGAGTGTTGCAATTCAGCTTGGGCATGAACAAGAGCTCCTTTATCCATGGAAAAGCTTGGATAAAGCTGAACCTCATTAGTCTTTTGTTTCAAGAAAAAAAAAAAGAAAACAATTTATATTTTTTGGCTCCTTTAAAACCTAATACAAGAACAGAAAATGGGAACTCAAAAAAAAAAGTTTAATAGATCTTTTTAATGGAGAAGACAACTAAGAACTCTAAAACATAAAATCAATTACTCCCTTTTTGTATCATAATTGATACTTTAGGTGTTTTTTGGTATATCTATTGTATTTTCTCAAATCAAATGGATATGGACTGCATTTTTTTTTTTTTTTTTTTTTTTTTTTTTTTTTTTTTTTTTTTTTTTTTTTTTTTTTTTTTTTTTTACAGATTTTGTGGCTCTGGTTTCTTTTATTGGCAGTAATTAGACAGGAAAGAAGGTGGAAGACAGGCAGCAAAGATCTGCATGGAGAACTAATATCCTTCATATATGGGACGTCTGCTATACCACTACACAGCTTGCCATCCCAGACCATATATTTTAAAAACTCAAGGGTTTTAGTAGGGGTTGTCTAAAAACAACAAGTAAAACAATAACCTTTAATATACCTGAATACATGTACTGTATGTATCACAATTAATACACTCATTTTCACCACAGATGTTCTATACTAGTCAATATAATATTCTAAGTCATTTTTTTGTTGTAGAAGACTCAATTTACTACAAACATATATATTTAAATAAATATTTTATTTCTTTTAACTATATCAGAATAACTCATTTATTATAATAATCACTATAATCTGTGCTTCTTCGAAGGTATGTGTTGCCATCTTGGACTTACATCCTCCACCAGTGGTTGGAAGACTATTATAGGGTTTGATGTTGCAGGGTTTTGAGAAAACTACCCCTGTTGTTAAAGTAACTGAGATCTCAGAAACATGTGTAAAAAAAATGCATTTAGCAACAAAACTGTTGTAAAAATTAAGCAAACAGCTATGGTCTACATAGTACAAAAAATAAGGGGAACCACATAACTAAGGCCATATTTCTGCCAGTATTCTGTATGTCAGCATTTTCTTCATCTGTGCTATAAAACCTCAGCTTGTGGAACTTTGTCCTCTCATTCCAGGTAATCAAACTGGGTTCAATGTTCTATTTACCTAGCATTTTACAGCTACCTGACATAATGTGTATTTAACCTAAGTTTGTGAGAACTTTTGGAGCCTGTATTGCAGGATAATCATGAAATAAATGCTAACAGTAAAACGGTTAGCACAGCAGGATTAAAAAAAAAATGTAGTTCTTCACACCTGAGATAAGAGTGTGTCCATTAAACACTTCTTTTTTTCTGCAACCACAAGTTCTCCTTTGCGACCAGTGCTCTGTACTTTTCAATGTGTGAACAGTAACTATTGAGTTTTCTCTATCTCTCCTATCTTACCGAGAGAGAACAGGTAGTACAATATGTCCTCATACTAACCGCAGGGTCTTTAAAAATGTACAGCAGGTGTAGGAGTTTCATTGGCAAGATACAACACAAGTGGAACAAGAGGTGTTGGTGTACACTCCTGCACGATTCTGCTTTCATGCAGTTCGGATATTTCTGTGTAGAATGCTTCATTTTGCAGAAACGAGAGGAAATGTTTTTGTGGTATAAAAAACCAAACCAAAACAAAAACAACAGCTTTGCATTATGGGTATCAAACACAATGAAAACAAGCTGAAAGAACATTTTCCCTCACCTTTTATTTATTTTCTCACTCCTTACTGATTTCACTAAATTTATTCATGTACAAAAAAAAAAAAAAAAAAATCTACTTTCTGGATTTACTTTTTTAGAAACGTACATGTTGGATAACAAAGCTACACCTGCCAAGAACTCAAGCCACACTCACAGTTTTATCCTGCACCACTATGAACAGAAAACAGAGCACTCTCACTTGACTGTGCTGTGTGTAGTTCAACCCAAATGAGCCTCTGCAACACAAAAACATAACCAGAGTGGGGAATCCAGTTCATAGCACGTGATTATTGCATTCTGCAACAAACCACAGAAATGCATTCCGGTGTACACAACTGTATCAATCACTGTCACCTTGAATTATAATCTCAGTGTCTGTTTGGGTATCACTGTCTTCATGTATACTTTGAAAACAGATACATGATATCAGAAAAGACACCACAATGACACATGAAGAGTCAAAGCAAATGTTAAAGGCAGAGTGTGGTAATCATAACCTGCAGTGATAATACCAGATAACCCATTGATACCTTGCAAGATTTGCTTGTATACTCGTGTGAAGAGTCTAAGCTTCACATAGGGGTAGCAAAATCTAAGCATGCAGTTGTCAGAGAGAAAGGGCACCTTAACACATACTATAACTTGCTGTGATCTTTCTCAATGCTGCTTTCTCAAAAGATAGTGGCTGTAAAGTCAAGTCCTTGGAGAGCAGAGAGGAAGCCCTCTTCTTACAACCTAACATACTAACTGTGGTCTACCATGTTTCTTTAAGTATGAGCTGTAAGAACGCTGTGTTTGGCTTAGACTATTTAACCGTACTGGCTCACACTTACCTAACCTAGCCTCTTTATGCAAGAGTTTACATAAATAATTCCTTATTAAACTAGTATCCTTTCAGTTACTTTAGGAAACTCTTTTCCTCCATTAATACTTTTTTTTCTCTTTTGAAGATTTAATTTTTTTTTTTTTTTTTTTTTTTTTTTTACAAAATCCAACTGAGGAGCAGTGCAATGGTTGTAATCTTAGCTGCAAGAGGAAGCTCAAATGAGCCCTGCTGTGCTTCATATGTGGGCTTGCTGTGCCCATATCCTGCTTGTCCCAGTGGTGCATGGTGGTCTAAAACATCATGGCAAAACTAGACTAACTGGTAGATTTTACTTGAAATGACAATGATTTTTACCTAGAGATGCACCAGTCGGGCTTTTACGGATTGGTACTGGTCTGATCTGTCAGTTTTGATTTTCAAAACTTCCTGTTTGCTTTTTTCTAAAAACTAAACCACAAAAGAGAAAAATGTGAAGCACGTTATTTGACAGAGGTAGTAGTTTTGGTAGTATTTTTTTTTTTTATTATTCATCAGATGTGAAGGAATTAAAAGATTACTATCATTCATGCCTCAAAGCATATGCCAAATAAACTTGATCTTTAATAACCTAGTGCATCAAATCCCAGAGGGAGTTTAGTTTTGATACATTTAATTGGTGCCTCCCTAGTTTAATAGATATTTCTATGTACATTACAAATATAATCGTCAATTTATTTACTGAATGAAAGCATTTTTAAAAAGCTCTTTAGCTCTTAAGTACAAGCAAATAAGATGAAAAACATATCTAGGAAGACCTTCCTAAATACTTATTTTAACTACTGGTGACAAACATACACACACACAAACACACACATAAAGAGACTTGCTGTAATCTTCAATGACAGAACTAGGTCAATGGAGCACCTCCTCTCCCTCTCCAATGAAACTGCTGATTCTGACAACAAAAACACTCTGTCTATGGGCAAATTATTTTACGTACACCCCATAAATAAAGCCAGCATCTGTGACCTTTAAAAACAAAATTTGCATTAAACAAATCTAAGCAAACATGCAATACAAACTGGAAAACTCGTGTCTGAATCACAAATAACTAATCTTGCTTTAAAAATTCTTACTGTAAAGTTAAAAATAGGTATACAAAAAAGTCTCTGAAAACGGACTACTTAGCCTATTTAACTTAGACAATCCCTGCCAGCAGATATTAATGTGCCTTGACAGCCCATGAATCACTCTGCTCACCACCTCCCTTTCCTCAGTCTTACATAACTGGAGTCATTGGCTTACTAGTGGAGGGAAAAAAAGTAGCAGAACTGACACTGTAACATATTTTTGATTGCCAAAGACTCAAAATAATTAATACGGAACACAATAATTTATTTATAACTACCCACATGGTAACGCCATAATTTATAAATTGTTGGTAAACGTATGAAATACTGTATAATTTGGGTATTTACATCAATAAAAGAGTAAAGATTGTTTAGCAATTCTGTAAAATGAAAGTGATGATTTACAATAGATTGTTCATTTCTGCGCATGCTTGTTCTTGATGCCAGACCGCAGTCCACGCACTTCGGGCTCAAAAGTAGCGCCTTCACCGCACAGCTGAAAAGTTGCTTTGTAAACAAACCTGGCGTGACAGGTTTTTCTGCTTAAATTGAAGCGAATTCACAGCAAAACGGTCACCCACTCACCTCTCATCTCTTCGGTGAAGTTTAATCAACTCTCCAGGGCATGTAACTCCAAGTGGAAAAGATTCAAGAAAGCACAGAGAGTGACGGGCATTTATTCACTTCAAGCCAGATAAGCTGAAAACTGCCACAATGACAAATCCTCACACGGTTTTTTCTGCCCTCTCTTCCCTCACTCTGGCCTTATTAACGTATAAAGCAACGATGTCACTTTGTTATATTATACTTTCCCCTTGCAGCGGAGATAAAACTAGATGTGTTTAACGAGCGACGGCGGCTCTTCTTCTTCTAGCTCTCTCCTGCTCCGCTGCTCGCACTAACCCAGTTTCAGCGCGTGGACTACACATGATCCTCAGCCCGCGGTCCGCCCGCCTCGTGCCCCGTGAGTTGACGCGCGCGCCCCACTCCTCCCCTACCCCTCCCTGCGTGCTTTAAGGAGGCTCTCGCGTGCGTGGGAAAGTGTGGCAGTGTGTCAGTTCAGAGCGGCAGTCATCCAGCGTGGGAATTTAACAGCAATAATAAGCGTCCATTTGTTTCCGGGTGGATCGTTTACATGTTGCACATAGCGACGTTTTAATACTCAGTTACTTAATAAAAATAACTTCTCCGTGGCGGTCTCCGTGTGGGTGTTGTATACGTTGACAGATAAGCAAAACCTCCGGTATTTGTTTTTATTTCAGTGACTTTATTATTTAATTGAACAGTGTGTTCAGAGACAATTATTTACCTATAATTTAATGCACTTCATTAAAAAATATATAGTGCAGGAATAAAAAATAAATAAATAAAATAAAATAAAAATAAAATAAAATAAATCTATACATAATTCCAGGTTACTTGAATGGTGAATGGCTGAACGTAGTGTGAAGTGCTTAGGGGTCCTCTGGACTTGATAAAGTACAGACCATTTACCATTTACTTGAAAAAGGTATTCTTGAAGTTTTACTTAAAGCACTACTTATATCCTTCAAAAGTATTTTGCCACGATAAACATAGAAAGTATTGTATATGTCGTGATGCAGTATTTCTTGGGCAAAAAACCATCTCCAGTTTATCGGAGTTAAATTTTGTTCCTTCATCCGCTCATCTAGTCTCTGTAATGGTTAAACCCTGTTTAACTTGGTGGATGGAGCCTATGCCATGAGTCCATTGGCATGAGGATGGGGTCAGTATATTTCTAATTCAATTCATTTTTTGAGTTCATTTCAGTAGGCAAAAAGAGGGACCAATCCATCCATCAATCAAGTCAACACTTATTTCAGTTAAGTTTAATTCAGCTTAGCTTAGTTCAGTACAATTTAGTCAGTTAATTTCTTGTAACATAAATTTTTTCAACTAAACTCTAATCATTTCAGTTGAATTAAATTCAGTTTAGTCCAATCCAACACAACACATTCTAATATAGTTCAATTCAGTATGTGAAAGTTAAAAAAGTAGTTATAAAAGTAATTTAAAAATAGTATACTGAAAAAGTAAAAACAACATAAAAATATTTAAATCCAGTTATTTAGTAATTTACAATTCATTTGTAGTTCAGTTCAATTTATGGTTAAACCCAGTATAGCCACATTCAAGTTCAAACTGCCCTTCAGTTTTGCTTCAAAGCAATACAATTCTATTTAATAGAACAAAACAATTTAAAAGGGTCAGATTCAATAAAGCAATCATTTTAAAGCTCACTAGCTGAGATGAAAAGTTTCCTACATAAGGACATCAGCAGATTGTGGTAAATTTTCTCTTCAATAATGTCATCATACCCAACATTGACAGTGCAATGGGTGAGATTAAAGTGGAAAAACTCCCTTTTAAGTAGCAAGAAACCCTCCAATGCCTATTTTAAACCAGCTGAAAGTTTGTTGCATAAAATCTAATTTTACCATGGTTAATGAATAACTTAAATAATCATAAAGGTGATGTGAGGATTGGAACTGTAATCTCAGGTTTTCTTTCACTTGTGGCAGGATTAAAAGGAGCTGTAATTATTTCACAGGATTTCCAAACTCTAATTTTAGCAGAGGAATTAAAAGTGGACACTGGTTGATTTACAGTACGTATATTTATGCTTGGTCCCTATACCCTAAAATATTGACTCCAATTCCAGAATCAGTTTTAAAAGAAAGAAAGAAACACAATTGCATGTGTTCACATCTTATTCAGACATCAATTTCAAGTACAGCTCAATAGGTATGTTGTGATTCCTCTCATTCCCTTTGATGTGTGGGTGTGTTAACATGCATGAAAGAGAATAGTGAAACCCTGCTGGCACAGAGCTTCCTTTCAAAAGCGAAGCCTATCGATAAGAGTTCTGATGAAAATAATTGATTCGCAAGCATGGGCAAGCTGATAAATGTATCATGTAACTTAGGCACAGTTATGAAATGGGGAGAAGAGAGAGATTATGGTAAGTAGGTTAGTGGAGCAACACAGCTTCACACCCCTCCCTCTCTTGCATTTCTTTTTGTGCATTTGTAGTGATTCTCCTTAGGTCTTTTTCCACTGTGGACACTGTTGTGTCCTCATGCACACCAGTTAATTCAGTCTCTCTGCACATTTTATGTGTGCCTTATGCTTAAACTGGCATATACTCTTTCAGAGTGCTTTAATGCTGGTGTGCACGTATAACCTTTTGTGTTATTTTCTGTAGGTTGGGCCTCTCTTACTTGTGCATTTCCTCAAAATAATAAAAAGATTCAAGCATAACACATACCCACACAAAGATAACAAGGTATAGCTGTAGTATGTTTGGTTTCCTAAAAATAGGATATATACAACCTCAAGAAATTGCAGTATGTTTTCCTTTAGAATATTCTGCAGTTGCATGTAAACTTCCTTTTCCTCATATTTAGATGCTGACCAAAACTTGATCGTTTACATTCTGATGAATCTCTGTGGTTCTGTTATGTCTCGCAGTGCATCCCTGCTGTCACCGCGAAGCAGCCGCACATCCATCCGGTGTTTGTCAGCAACGTCACTGACCTCCTGACCCTCAATCTTATGTAACCATGGCAATACCCAAATTAGAACATGGAGCATGGAAAGAAGCGTGTGCTTAGAACCTCGCGTTGAGGCATGTAACTCTGAATCAGCTTTCCAGATTAAGGCAGATGAATGTGCGCGTGAGTGAGAGCATGTGTGCATGTGTGTGTGTGTGTGCTTGTATGAAATGGCAAAACAGATGCCAGAGAGTAAATTAAACACCTTCCTTACTAAAACATAGCCTTTTGGTCAAGATCTTCTCACGCTCTGAGGTGATTTCTGCACCTTTAGAATTTGGTCTATGAATGCAATAACAACTTTGTAGCCCAAACTGGCCCCTTTCCCGTAGAGCATAGAGCCGAACACACTGAGAGGATTATTTTAGGATCCAGGCTCTGCTTTGATAATCCTCTCTCTCTCCTCTCCCTCATCCTGATAAACCTGCTCCCTTCTCCTCTTTCAAATGCCCTCTAATCTCTCTCACTTGGACTCTCTGTGAGGTTGTAATCTGGTTTGTACCCATCTTTTACCTAAACTAAGTTTAAATCAATATGTCACTGGGCCAGACTAGAGGGTGCCTCCACTATTTCCTCCTGTTATAAGTAATTCTAATCCTTATAGTCTCCAGACAATGCGAATGAGGGTTCTGCTCATGACTGAATGGTGCATGAAGGTCAACACTGGTGATAAGCACTTCAGAGCATGAACAATAAATTAATACCAACCTCAGACCAAAGACTCTCTGAAGTTAAAAGTATGTAGTTTAGACTTATTTTGACCCAACAAACTGTGTTTGCAAAGAACATCTACTGGAAAAGTGAAAGAATATGACCATAAGCAGAAGTAGTATAACAAGAATGACACTTATTTAGAGGTGATAACGTGCAGCAGATTAGTTGTTGTTGACATTTGAGTGATTAAGGACTACAAGAGCACAACAAAATATCTCAAATCCCTTCTAAGTAATCTCTTAAATTTGTTTTCCTTTCAAACAGAGTTGAGAATCTAGTACAATATTGACATCTGCAAGACTGGAGTACAACAGTAAACTCAGAGTCGAAAGTTGAGGTACCACTGAACCAAATATATCATTATTACAGGAATGGAATGTGCAAGGCATCAGTATGACCACAACACTGTAAAGAAATACTACAATACTTCAAACAATTGTAAATGCATTTTTTCTGCATTTTTTTCCTGTAAATTGCAAATTACATGAAAATACAGCTCAATACAAATTTTCATCACTAGAAAATCCAAATCATCCAAAAAGAATGCTTTCTTTTTTCTTTACAGAAAAGGTGTTAACATATATTTTTAGGTATAGTGTAAATTAACAAACATTTGCTGTTTTTCATTGTCTTATATAGGCTAATGTTAACATAAAATTAGCAGATTTCTTAAATGATTATGGACATCATCCCAAATAAGTACCATCTCATGTGTTAAGCAATATTGTATTCAAAAGAGATTTATGTGTTTCACATGCTTTTGCCTTTTAATTTCTTGTAATTATTTTAGAAAACAAACATCCACAACCGACAGTGGCAATTTGTCCAAATGTTTTAAATGTCAGTACAAAACACCTGAAGTAGGTGACTTATCTCCTTAGCTTATCAGCAAGTTCAGCAGGAGTTTCTTTTTTTAATTTTAGATTTTTTTGTATCACAGTGTTTTGCTGTTAATTAATTATGGACATTTATTCTTTACTACAGCTTTTTTTTTTTTTTTTTTTTTTTTTTTTTTTTTTTTTTTTTTACTTATTTATGGTAAATATACCAACTGGTAGGAGATGGTGTGCTGCTGATCTCGACTCCGGCCGTCATGGGTAGAATACTTCAAAGATCTCCTCAATCCCACCAGCACATCTTCCACTGAGGAAGCAAAGCCTGGGGACCTTAGGTCAGGGTTGGGGAAAAGCAGAGCCACAAGGACAGTGATTGACAGCGATAAGACCCTCCTCCTGGCTTTGATTGGTTGTTTCTTGATAGTTTTTTGATAGCACTGGGAGAACGCAGAGGAGCTCGATTTTTTCATAGATTATCTGTCTATACCAGATAATCTATCTGTTGTAGAGTAAACAAACTAATAAAGAAAGGTGGCGTGTATGTCTGTAAATCAGGGGTGTCAAACTCGTTTTCATTTTGGGCCGTATCAACATCATGAATGTTCTTAAAGGGCTGGTTGTTTCAGAATGTATTGATAAAACCCCAAATATTAATAAATAGCTGTCTCTGCATTTGAGTAGTTCTTGTTAAAATTCAATAATATTGAACATCTTTTCACATCAATCAGTCCCTCCAGGATTTTGCACTTGTTTTTGTTATTTTTTGCAATCAAAATCAAAAAATTTGTGGAGCTAATTTAGAAATATTTGCAAGGAATTTTGCAATATTTGTGCCTATTTATTATGTTAAATGTGAGTTTTTGGTACTCAGCGTATTGATCACAGACGATAACTTGACATCAAGTAGAAGTAAGAAACACTGTCACCTGCAGGTGGGAGTTAGCATCACTTCTCTGGTCGGGGAGGAGGTCCGGCCCCAATTGGAGGAGTTTAAGTATCTCAGGATCTTGTTCACGAATGAGGGAAAAATGGAGCGGGAGATCAATAGGTGAATTGGTGCCATGCCTGCAGTGATGTGAGCGCTGTATTGATCTGTCGTGGTGAAGAGAGAGCTGAGCCAAAAGATGAAGCTTTCGATTTACCAGTTGATCTTCATTCCTACACTCATCCATAGTCACGATTGAAAGAATGAGTTCGCAGATACAAGTGGCTGAAATGAGTTTCCTCCACAGGGTGTCAGGGCTCTCCCTTAGGATGAGAAGCTTGGTCATCCATGAGAGACTCAGAACAGATCTGCTGCTACTCCACATCGAGAGGAGCTAGTTGAGGTGGCTTGGACATCTGGTGAGGATGTCTCCTGGATGCCTCCCTGGTGAGGTGTTCTGGGCACTTCCCACAAGGAGGAGACCCAGAGAGAGGAAGACCCAGGACACGCTGGAGGGACTATGTCTGTCAGCTTGCCTGGGAATGCCTTGGGATTCCCCTGGAGGAGCTGGCCCAAGTGGCTGGGGAGAGGGAAGTGTGGGCCTGATGGATGTGGATGATGATGGATGGATAGTTGCTGGGGGGGAAGAGGGGGCATATTGCTGGTACCCATAATGAGTTGAGCAAGTTCCAGATTCAAGTGAGAAAACCAGTGGCCTTTGCTATTTGTATATTTTTATATTTGCTGCAGCCATATTGGATACTGAACTAAGTTGGAATTTTGACTTCAGAGAGCTGTGGTATTGTGAGTTGAAATTATTTACTGTATGAGCAAGCTTTTGGACATATTAATACCTAAAACATGGTACTGGAAGCAAGGGGCAAGAATACACTAAATAAACCCTTGGTGTGGTTTATTTGTATAGATGTGAACACACTAGGATACAAGCCAAAGCTGTACCAGGACAGTTTGGAGGAGGTGGTCTTGGCACAGTTATAAATGAACTGTAGAGCTGTTTGTTTATGATGTCAATGTTGTCCAACCTCAATCTGACACAGCTAACAGGTGTATGCTGCAAGTTCAAATGCCTTGCCGTGGCAAGATATGTGTTTCATTGTGGGATGTTGTAGAGAAAACAAACTAATAAAGAAAGGTGGCATGTATGTCTGTAAAGCAAAAAGCCCTATGCATCTTTTAACAATCCAGAGCACTTAAGCAAGTCCACCTCTATATGTTAAAACAAAACAAACAAACACAAGGTTTAAAAGTGGCCTAGTCAAAGTCCAGACTTGTATATGATTTGGATGCTTTGGAATGACCTTAAATAGGCCACATATGCTCAAACCCTCCAGCGTAGCTGAATTAAAACAATTCTTTGGTGGGCCAAAATCCTTCTTAGCACTAAAAGACATATATTAATATCCCTGGTAAAAATGTGTGCAATGGCCTTCAAATAAATTGCTTCTGAGAGTTAATTAATGGAATTAATAAAGCACTCCAATGCTGTTCTATTTCCAGATTTCCAGATTTGTCTTACCTCCCTTACCATCCTCCTCACACAGTGAGTTTGGTCCACTATTGTTTGTCACAGTACCAATTGTTTTAAGTGTTTTAAAAAGTACTCCAACTTTGATGTGGGCAAGTTTAGGTGAGTAGTTATTTCCTTGTAGCAATTACCTGATGTATGAAGACCAGTGCACCTCTTTCTTAATAAATGGCATGTTCTCCCATCTTTCCTGTTTGTAAGAATTGCTAAGAGAAACACACCTGTGTTACAAAGTTTTTATACTCCAGGTCATTAGGAAGTCATGGATTACTTCACTGAATAATTATCATATTAAAAGGCTGGATTTTTCACATTTTGTGGCATGAGATCATACTGCTGCAAAAAGAAAATGCATCTCTCTTTTTTTTCCACATACCTTTACCAAGGGTCCCAATAATTGGGGAGGTTGCTGAATTTTTGTTATCCATTTAATTATTTCTAATGTTAGCTTCAGAGTTAATCTAACTGAAAAAAATATGAGAAACCCCTGACAAAAATCTAAGAAAATGAATTCAAAACATTAAAGGAAAAAACACAAGAATGCACTAAGAAACTAAACAGACAGGAATGAACTGATATGGCAGCACCATTCTAACAATAATAAACACAGGGACCTTAACTGAATGTGGCAAAACCAATTGATCATAAATAAACCAGAAGGAAATGATCAAAACACAAACAATAGAAAACCAAAACCCAAACACCCAAAGATCGTAACAAAAAGAGCACTGGTGCCAATTAAAGCATTCCACTCGTTTGAATGATTTAAACTAAAACTGTTGCAAAGCTATTGCTTTGTGGTTCTTTTGCTTTATCATCATTCAGCAAATATGAGAGTTGTACTTGTGGCAGGATGAACTAAACAAAGAAACACACCGCACTGCCCTTCAGCTTAATATTGACTCTGTATTTTTCCTCCCTGTGCAGCTGTTGACACCAGAGATAGCTGAAAATATCACCCTCAGTCACATATTAATTTCACATCCTCTTATCAGGAGTCAGGCTCTTTGTTTAGTCTTGACATGGAATATTTGAACAATCGGCATCCAATTAAAGCTGACCTTTAACATGGTGTATCTATCCATTGTCCTTCCGCACATACTGTTTGTTGCCCATCAATATTTCTCTACTTCCAGATAAACTGACATTCAGGACAGGAAGCACAGACTGCAGGTATTTACCAAGTTATGACAAGGATTTGACTGAGGAATGGAGGAATACACATTTATTTCAAACATCTAATAGATGATACAGGAAGGCAGATGAGATTCAGGCAGAGATTATGTCTGTGGAATAAAAAAAAAAAAAAAAAAAAAAAAAAAAAAAAAAAAAAAAAAAAAAAAAAAAAAAAAAAAATGGAGGAATATTAGCTGAGGATGAGGATAAAACACTGCAGCCCAGCAAGGCTCAAATTTGTCTTTTCTGCATATATTACTCATTCAGGGCTTGTGGTGTAAAACTCAGATAAGAGCAAAACCAGAGTGGTGACCTTAAAGAATTGCAAGCTCCAGAATTACACATTATTCTTTAACCACAATGTAACTCAAAGCATGTTTATGGATCATTCTCTTCAATTTACCATGTACCATTTATCCTGTATGCTGTTTTTTTTCACACCTTCCACTTCATTGGTAACAAGTGCTGATCTTCTTCACACCTATGCAGCTCAAACATATGTGAAAAAGACATCCTCCATTGTTAAGATGTAAAATTAACAACCAAGAAAGATGTGGCTTTATCTAATTTATTGTGTGCTGTATCTAAATGATACGAGGCTTTGTAATATTCATCTTCTTTTATCTTAGCAGAGCTTTGTTACTTAATGGGTAAACTAGAAAAAGAACGTGAATTCTAAGCTGAAGACAGATCAGTGTTCATTTGTAAAATCTAGAAAAATAAGGTTGTAGTCTGAAGGTTAAATGCATTCATTAATTTGTTCATTTAATTAGAGTACATTTCCACAAATTTTGTTGTCAGGGTTTAAAAAGACAAAGATTCCTCAGAATCCTCTTTTATAAATCTAGTTTGATATCCAATTGTTTGTTGTTGGGTTTTTTTTAATTAGAGTACTTTTTTTACAGATTTCAAATTCCCACAAATTTTGATGTCAGGACTTTAAAAAGACCATTTCAGAAGCTTGTTAGCCTGCTTTATTAATTCCATTAATTAATATCAGTTTGATGAGTAGAAATTTCTAAATTTTAACCATTTAGCTGTTCACCACCCTGCAGTATACCCGCACCACTGGCTGTGAGACAGCCCCATAGCATGGTGCCATTGTCACCATGCTTTATAGTTGGAACAGTGTTCTAAGGTTCAAAAGCCTTTTCTTAAACTCCTTCAAAACTCACTTCTTATTAATGTGGCAAATAAGCTAAAACATTTCTTCTTAAGGTGTTTGCCTTCTCTAAATGAAAGGATGCTAGTTTTACATTTTGGAGAAGGGAATTAGCTAGCAAATACAAAACTCAGTTCACTGTGATCAGTGACACTGATGTCCCAACATCTTCCAGAATACCACTATCAGGAGCCTTAGTGATTATTTGGTTGTTCCTTAAGATCACAACCAACTGAGTTACAGCTAATGAAAATAGTTCTGGAGTCTCATTTATAAAGGTGGCATACACACAAAATGGGCCTGAAACTGGCATATGTCACTTTCCATGCAAAGGTTATGATCTATAAAAGCAAACTTTATGGGATACTCATACGCATACTCTGACCCATGCGTTTGCTTGTTTTGGAGCGGAAACTGGGGATGCAGATGGTGAGGTGGGGATTTTTTTCATTTTTTCCAGCAGTAAAAGGATCAGTTTCAAAGCACTTATCACAGTAGCCAATACTCCAAGATCTAAGAATGGCAATTCTAGATTTACACCTGATGAGAACATCATTTGAAGCTATTTCTAAATAATTACAGAGTCCAAGATCAGGTCAAACAACTATACCACAGTAAGTTTGGATGTATCAACTCTTTATCAAGGTCTGCAAAAAGAGCTGGGGTCTCATTTATAAAGCTGGTGTAGGCACAAAACAGGGCCTGAAACTGGCATATGTCACTTTCCACACAAAGGTTGTGATCAATAAAAAACAAACATGACAGGAAAATGCGTGGTCCCTCACATTAACTCTGACCCATGCATACCGTTTACGGTTGTTTTGGAGACAGGGGAAACTGGCGACACAGATGCTGAGGTGGGAAATTGAAGCCACACTGCATCATGATTCCTCTAAGACATTTAATTTCACTCCATATCAAACTTTAATTATAGATCAACTTTATCATAAGCACTCAAAACAGAAATGTTATTTAAACTACCAGATAGAGTCAATATAATAAACTAGAAATAGATCAGGTTCTAGATTAGGTTCAAACTCGCATACCCAATCCTTGTTTTGACAAAATATTGTAGTTCAGTGTTGACAGATCATCCCACCATGGAAGTGGAGGCTCTGAAATAAATCAAAGACCAAAACTAAATCTACATAGATGTTCATGATGAATGTATAATAAACAACAGAGCAGAACTGTATCCCAGTTGGGTTCTGTGCAAGTACGAGGAAATGGTTTTCTGTGTGTTAAATGAAAAACACCTTTCTCAACAGACAAACATGAAGTAAAATTCAATCATAATGCTTGTTTACAGTTTTACTATTTATTCAGCTCAGTACATGTAATAGTGATCATGTTTATAAGTGAATAAAAAAAAATCAACCAAAACAGCTATTCACCTGAGCAAAAGAGAAAAGCTGAAGAACATGCAAAACTAAAGAAAAACAGTGTTAAAAGCACACCTGTTACACACATATACGAAGAAAGCCAAGTGGATGTCCCGGCAATCTGAAGATGATACTGAAAGAAGATCTGCTGTTTCTACCACTTGCTTCCATGACAACAGCCTTGCAGTGCCCCCAACCCCCTGGTCTGTCTGTAATGAATCATGTGCCCTGGAGGTGTGGTAACACTCACTATAACACGTTTATGTATGCAAAGATTCACATATATGTGACAAAACATCCATTTTTGGCATGACAGCACACACTGTACATAACTGTTCCATGTGGCTTTCCAAGAATTCCTGTTAACGTGTATTAGATGAGATGTCCAGAAAAAAAAAAAAAAAAAGTAATACAGATTTTTTTTTTTTTTTTTTTTTTTTTTTTTTTTTTTTTTTTTTTTTTTAGGCCAAGAGGATTGTTTTCCCATGTTAAATGTATTTAAGAAAAAGAAAATTGGATTTTCTTTTACATCATTTGGAGACATAACACACCTCTGCTCATTAATGGCCAACTCTGATTGCAGGCTTTGAGTCACGCCAGTAAGCGCAACACCTCAATCGAACATGTACAGTCTGTGTCTCGTCCTGTGTTTTGTGTGTTATGCTATATCCTTGGATCCCAGACAAGCATGCATGTGTGTTTCTGTGAACACTGAATGTGATTCACTTTTCTTTGACAGCTGCTCTGGAGAAAGAAGAAACCAGGCAGACAGACTGTTTGAACCATGTCCTCAATTAGGTTTCCAATGCCAAAACAAAATCACTTTCTGTGGCACTGACAGAAAATGTTTGTTTTGGGATACTAAACATTATCAATATTTTAACCAAATATACTTAAACCTTTAGCTTTTTAAATCCTATAATTAGAGTGTATTTTTTTTTTTAACTAATTTGTTTTTATTTATGACAACAGTAATATTCAATTTAAAAATAATGTTTGCTGACAGTTCTAATGTCAAACCTAGTATTTTTCTAACATTTCCTAGAAATTTGCAAGGTTGTAAAGTAAAAGAATGCAGCCAAACAAGCAAAAAAATGACATGAAATAATACTGAAAACAGAGGGTCTTAAATGTATAAATAAGCTAAGAAATTTCACCAGTCATTACACTGATTAAAGCAGTCCGGAAACCTGTAATCAAGCTAAATAAGCTGCTTTTAGAAATATAATTAAATTAGATTTTTTGACCTTCAAACAGTAAGAGTGTATTCAATCTCTCTCCAAATGCAGATTTGTTTCTTACATGGTTGAATGATAACTAAAAGATGTGAAACAGTTCAACAGACTGTTGGTGATTATATTTCTGTTCATTTGGACCTTTTTTTTTTTTTTTTTTTTTTTTTTTTATCTTTGAAGGTTTTCCAGTGGAGCAAGCCTCCACTGGAAAAAGTTATAAGTTGCAATACATTATAATACACTGTACAAATACATCATATTGCTTTGTGAAGGAAAGCATCAGCAGTTGAAAATATCAGGTTTTGCTTTAATTTCAAAAATATACATTGGTTTTCTTCAGGCACGTTGAGTCTTCCTACACTCATTCATGTTGGGGTAACAGGGGACACTAAAATTACAGTTGTGCAAGATTGGTGTCTTTGTTACAAACTGTCCATCTTGATAGGGTGCACTCCAGTTCTATAAGCATGTGTAAGCACAAAGTTTACACATCCCTGTGAAAACGTCAGTTTTCAGTGACGTAAAAAGCGACAGCAGGATGAAAGATTTTCAGACTTTGTGCTTCCAACTCTCACAAAACACAAAAACCTTTGGAAAGTGTGGTGCACAGTTTGTATCAGAATTTTTATCAAACCCCTGGTAAAAGCTTTAAGGTCTTCTCCAAACTATTTAACTCACCATGAAACAGTTATAAATTAACAAGAACAAATAAAGTGGACACACGTCAAAAATTTTGATGAATCCGAACAAAGATGAGCATGCCAAAAAAACTTTTTTAGTTGCATATTGAGCCGGATGATTACAAATGTTCACTCTATATATAGAAAATAACATTGCAGGACATCAAATACTATGGTGTACAGAGGACCTGTTATTTTTTTCCCCACTAGAAAAAGTGTTTTTATTTTTAGTCTAGCTTTTTTATTTTGTTGGACAAACAATCAATATCTTTCACATCTAGGATGCCAGAGAATCATCCCTTTCCTTTCAGGATTGATTTCTAGCAAACATGCTGTGAGCAAACTTGCAGACATAAGTAATCTTCTTCTCTTTAGGCTTTTCCCTTCAGGTGGTTGCCATAGTGAATCATCTGCTTCCATTTAGTTCTATACTCTGCATCCTCCACACTCACACCAACTAACTTCATGCCCTCTTTCACCACATCCACTGGTTTTCCTCTCGGTCTCCTGCCTGGTAGCTCCAATCTCAGCATCTTTCTATTGACACTTTTTTCACACCCGACACTTTTCTCCACCAATTCCAACCTGCTTTTTTTTTTTTTTTTTTTTTTTTACCTCTTTTCCACACTTTCTGTTGCTCTAGACCATTGACCCTAAAAGTCCTCTACCTTCTTTATATCTGCTTCATGTAATCACCATTCCACTTGTGCCCCTCTCATTTTTAATGCTCAGAGACATGCACATCTTGTACATTTTTAATTAAACAACTCAACTGCACATTCCTCTAGATTGGAGTATTTTTTACAACTACACAGTATTCATGTTGAAATTTTGCCTTACTGTACAGTATTTTTAAATTTTTTATTCTGCTTTTTATATATATATATTTTATATTTTTTGTGTGAGTCTGTTTTCCGTAATTGCCTGCCACTGACACTTTGCTGCTGTTGCACTGAAATTTCCCACCGTGGGGCAATAAAGGATATTTCTATTCTATTCTATTCTATTCTATTCTATTCTATTCTATTAACACATAATATTCTATTTTCCTGCAACTAATCTTTATCTCTGTCTTTTCCAGGACATACCTCCACCTCCCTGGCTTTTCCTGTACCTGTGTCCTGCTCTCACTGCAGATCACAATGTCATCTGCAAACATCATAGTCCATGGAGACTTCTGTCTAGCCTCATCTGTTAGCCTGTCCATAACTAAAGCAGAAAAGAAGGGGCTAAAAGCCAATCATTGATATATTCCCTCCTCCACCTTGAACTGCTCTGTCACTTCTATAGCACACCTCACTGCTGTTTTACAGCTTTGATACATGTCCTGCACCACTATTACATACTTCTCTGCCACTCCAGACCTTCCTATGCAATACCACAAGTTCTCTCTAAGCACCCTGTCATTCACTTTCTCTAAATCTACAAATACTTAATGCAGCTCCCTCTGGCCTTCTCTGCACTTCTTCATCAGCATCCTTAAAGTAAAAACTGCACTTCCATACCTCCATGGGTATGTCATTTGGACTAGCTGCCTTTCCCCTCTTCAAAGCTTTCCTCACCTCATTCTTACTAATCTTAGCTACTTTCTGATCCACAACAGTCACCTCTTCTATTCTACATCCTCTCTCATTTTCCTCATTCATCAGCTCTTGAAAGTACTCTTTCCATTTTCCCATCACACACTTGGCATTGGTCAGTACATTTCCTTAATTTGTCCCCAATCACTTGTTGCACATCCTTTCCATCTCTATCTCTATGCCACGCCAACCTGTACAAATCATTCTCTCCCTCTTTACTGTCCAATCTGGCATACAGATCATCATACGCCCTTTATTTAGCCTTTACCACCTCTACGCTACATCTCCCTGTACTCCTGTCTTCTCTCCTCAGTCCTCTCAGTGTCAGACTTCTTCTTAGCTAACTTTTTAGCTAGAGTTTAGCTAGAGAAGACTTTTTTGTTCCACCACAAAGTATCCTAATCTACTTTACCCCTTCCAGATGATGTAGCAAGTACCCCCCTACTTGTCTCCCTAATCACATTAGCTGTAGCTGTCCAGTCATCTGGGAGCAACTCCTGACCACCAAGAGCCTGTCTCAACTCCTCCCTGAAAACCCCACAACACTTATTTTTTCAGTTTCTACCACCTGGTTCTCTGCTCTGCCTTTGTTTTCTTCATCTTCTTCACCATCAGCCTCACCATACAGACTACCATCCTATGCTGTCTCGCAACACTCTCGCCAACCACTACCTTGCAGTCAATAATCTTCTTCAGAATACATCTATATAAGATGTAGTCCAACCGTGTGCACGTACCTCCACTCTTAGTCAAGTCACTCGAGGTCCCTACCTCGTCTGGAAGAAAGTATTTACAACCACCATTTCCATTCTTTTCACAAAATCCACCACCATCTATCCCTCTCCGTTCCTGTCCTGGAAACCAAACCTGGCCTCATTACCACTGTTCCCTTCACCAACATGTTCATTAAAGTCTGCACTAATCACCAATCTCTTAACTCTGGGAATACTCTGGATCACATCATCTGGCTTCCTCCAGAATGTCTGCTTCTCTTGTAACTCACATCCTTACCTGTGGGGCATAACCACTGTGGGGCCAAACTTCGCTAGTCGAAGCTCATCCACCATGGGTGAGGAGTTGCCAGATCCATTTCAAGGTTCTGTATCTCATTTAAAAAAAAGGTTCCAATCACACCTTGATGCAAACCCATTAACTATGATACATGTGTGACATGGTCAAAAAACTGTTTGCTTCTTTCATTTCTCATCACACCTGAACACTTTTACACCTGGATTAAATGGGTGTGGAGACAGTGAGAGGTAGCATATTACTCCCCCTTGTGCTAACAAGCTGAAATAACACCAACAACATAAAATGGTTCTAACAGCCACTAACAACATTGATCATCATACCACCATTTTCGAGCTTCAGACTCATCTGCCTATCTGACACTCTTTTCTCTTCCTTAATGTTCCTAACAAACTCTTCCTTCAGGATAAAATTTTAACAATATTTTAATAATACTTTCCTTAACACTGCAGTAGAACAAGACAAGTCAAGTTTGTATAGCGCATTTCAGCAACAAAGCAGTTCAAAGTGCTTTACATCTTGAAAACATAAAAACATCATAAACACACCAAACAGTCACCAGTTGTGAAACCAGTAGCAAACATTACATTTTGTTAAGTGCCATCATTAAAAACATCAACACACATCAAATATGTTGGTCAACGTTTTGGTTATTATGGGTCAAAAGCAGCTCTAAACAGGTGGGGTTTAGCCTTGATTTAAAGGAACTCAGTGTTTCAGGTATTTTGCAGTTTTCTGGAAGTGTGTTCAAGATTTGTGGAGCACAGAAGCTGAATGCTGCTTCTCCATGTTTGGTTCTGGTTCTAGGGATGCAGAATAGACCAGAAGCAGAAGACCTGAGTGGTCTGGTAGGTTGATACAACAACAATAGGTCTTTAATGTATTTTGGTGCTAAGCTGTGAGCACCGAAACTGGACTGAAAAACATCAAAGTGGCTGGTCGTTTTAAGAAAGCTATTTCACTGTTGAAACACAGTTTTTTCAATAATTTTACTGATATATGGAAGGTTGGAGATTGGCCTATAATTCTGCAGATGTGATTTGTCCAGATTGCTCTTTTTATCAATGGTTTGATAACTGCTGTTTTTAAAGCTGGGAGAAAACACCTGATGAAAGGGATGAGTTTAATATTTCAGGTCAGATGCAATGACAGGCAGAACTTTTTAAAGAAAAGTTATAGGAAGGATATCAAAACAGCAGGAAGAGGAGCTTAATTGATTTATAACTTTTTCTAAGCTTTTGTAGTTGAAATGTAGTCATTTTCTCTGCATTTATGTTTGAGCATAGCATTGGTACTGGATTTGGTGTGGATGTACAAGTTCTTAAGCTTCTTGACTTGTCACCTTTCTGCCTGGTCTCTTGAACACAGCATATCCTCCTTCCTTCGCTGCATCATGTCCACCAACTCTCTCGCTTTACCCATCATAGTTCGAATGCGACAGGTAAAGCATTCAAAGTCCCTACACTCAGTTCTGAACTCTTGCCTTTCCTCTTCTCTCTCTGCCTACAAACATGCCTTCCTCCTCTCTTCCATCAAGATGCAAGTAATCTGACCTGTTATTCTTGAAATGACCATTACACAAGGAAGGTTCAAAGGGGCAAGTTGACATGGATCCACAGTAACTAGAATAATGCAGCTCTTAACTGGCTGGCTAACAGCTATGTTATCCAGTATATTTGTTTACAATCACTTCATTCAGCCCTATTATAATAAACATTCTCATCCCATTCCTGTTAGATTTGTAGTCTGAAATACCAGAGTTTAGGAGCATGTTGTATATCAAGGGTCTTCAAATCAGGGGTCTTCACAGTGTCCTGCAACTTTTAGATGTGTCTCTGCTTCAACACACCTGAGTCAAATATTGAGGATATTAGCAGGACTCTGGAGAATTTGACTACATACTAAAGAGGTAATTCAGCCATTTGATTCAGGGGTGCTGGATCAGGGACACATCTAAAAGTTGCAGGACACCAGCTCTCAAGGCCTGGATTTAAGGACCCCTGGTGTGTACACTGCCGCTGCTCTGGGAGACTCATCTATATTGTTTATTTATGTTGGCATTCATCTGTAAAAATCATCAATTAAGATAAGTTTCTAAACATTAAGATATCATAGGGAATAAAATGATGTGCTAAACACTTACAAAATGCTAATTTCGTCTCACATAATAACCAAAATTACTGTAAATGACAACATACCTATCTGGGTCGCAAAGCTCTTGACTGCTCATTCAGCTGCTCGGTTGGGTCAATTTCCCCTAGTTTTGTGGCAACAGCATTAACATCCTTTTAATCACTTCTGGTCTATCTCCAAAAACATCCTTGATGTATGTTGGATATAGTTCTCCTCACTGCTAACTTTTTTTCACCAAAAATCTTTATGCTGCAATATTTACAGTTAAGCTATTCTTTTCCCATTAGGCTGTTGTTTCTCCCTGGAGGTGACTGAGGCGAGTGAAGTATACTTCAGTCTTCCTGTCATGTTTGACTTTTCCATTAAAATATTATAATCTTTTGGTTGTTCTGACATCTAGAAGATACAAGATACAAAAAAAAAAAAAAAAAAAAAAAAAAAAAAAAAAAAAAAAAAAAAAAAGATGGTTGTGATCCTGAATAAATACAAATTTCTAAACTTTGTAAAAACAATTTATTTTTGACTGGACAGCAGTTTTCTTTGGCCAGCTAGAAGAGGAAAAACAGTGCTCACAGCTGTTTCAGGAGGAAAACAGCATTCTGAAGTTAGCATCTGATTTGTCGCTTCCGAATCGAAGATTGAGCGAGTTAGTCTTTACAGTCCTTTCACAAGCAACAGATTTCATGCTAACTTCAACTTATATGGACAACAAAACGTGCCTGTTAAAGTCACTTAGCTTAAATGTCAAATGAAGACTACTTTAGTTTTTCAAATAACTGTATAATTTGATATTATATGTTATATGCAATATGAATATCCACGAAATTTCTAGGTTTTTTTTGTAAATGGGGCCAAAACATGCCATTTTCTACAAACCCAAGTAGTCTTCATTTGACCTTTAAGCATCTTCTACTTGTGTCGCGTTCCAAGCCCACATATGCACGTCTACGTGTACAAGATCGAAATTTCACGTTTATGAATATCTCTGGTCACTTGGCAGGAGGAAGGCAACCTGTTGTCGTCTCATCGTGCTAGTTCTATAGGAAATGAATAAAGAGGGAGTAACATCACCTCCCGTTTGTCGAGCCATTCAGTTTCACAGACCTATACAATAATACAACGAACCGTTTTGATGTGGTCTATATTGAACTTCACATAAGACAGCTATTAATCCGACAGCGGTCCGTGTCTGCACAGAACTCCTTTCAACCAGTCAACATCACTAAACAGGGCCTATGCTGCTTGATGTGAGCTCACTGCCATCTGCTGCTTCATTCTCCCAACTGCTTGACCACCAACAACACGACGGTGAGAGATTTACAGGTCACAGAGGAGCGACTGAGCCACTGCAGAAATTACACCAGAAATTACACACTCAAGTAACAGTAATGTCTTATGTAATTTTTATGTAAAATAATGACGATATTGCGTTCTAAACACAGATAAATTGTGATTGGTGTGCATTTAGCAACCTACCATGTTGCATTTCCTGTCCTCTCAGCATTCCCGTCAGGGTCGCTTACCTTGTCATATTGTTATTCAGAGCTTTCTGTCTGCACAGCAGATTCTCCAGTCGTTAGGACAGGTTCAAATTGGTAATGGCTGGATGGTTTTTATATTTAAATTCGTAGCGAAATCCTATTCAGTGTCAGAGAAAGACATGATGGCAGGCGGATAGTTAGTCTACAGTGACGTCACAGTAACGTTAGTCTGCCTTAGACACGAGAATTCTCATTTTCAGCTCTGCTTCGTAGCTACATTCACTTGGTGGGGGGAGGGGGACGGGTCTGAATCCTAATAAAATATTAATCTGTTTTAAATTTTTTATATTCTTAATATAATTGTATGACTACAAGTAACATAGAATATTCTTTTTTTTTGTAATCTGCTCTTTGCTGAAACCAGTAGTATAAAATACATAAAGAAAATAATAAATTAGCTTAAAACATCTAATAAAGAAGAAATACCCCATCATTAAGCTGATTTAACACATTTCTAAAACTCCAACCAAGGTGAAAAGGCTTTTTAAAAAAATATATATTTAGATTAAATATATATTACCTTTTAAGTAGATACAACTTTTATAGAGTAATAAACAGGACTCCAAATGCATACATGGTGTTATTATAGGTTTTGAATAACAGTTAAAAGGCTGATGTTATAAAATGAACAAATAGTTCATGTTAAAAAGAAACCAACCTAAAGTCACTCGATGAAGAAATGTTTAACTGTTTGAGTTTGAATCTTGTTTTAAGGCCAAAAGATGTCTCTATGTGTCCTACATTTCCAGCACTCTGTATCCTTACAAGGTGAATTAAGACGATGGGTTCTGCACAGGCCACCATACTTCTGAGGATTTTCTTATCCCTGATGAATCAATGTGATATGCAATGTATTTTCTAACCTACTTACCAAAGCATGACCTGTGCATGTACATGGACTGACAAGCAAGAGCTTCATGTGCAAGCTGAGCAAAAACAAAAATTAGACAGGAGCCCCATCAAATCTTATCTGCTGCCAATGTTGAGACCTGCGAGCATTTTTCTTGTGTTACTGTCTTTAAATTGTATTTGGTCTTTCTTTCCCAATTGCCACAAACAAAAAAAAGTAACAATCAGAAAAAACATTTACAATATTTGTGAGAAAGCATAATTAAAACAGTACAATAATTTAAAATATAAAGTAGATGATTGTTTACTGTGCCTTTTTCTAATTTGTGTGATAAATCAACACAAGGTAGGGCATAATTGTGAAGTGGCAGCAAAATTACAAAGTTGAAACCAGATATTTACAAACACAGAATAAAGACACATACACATTTTTTTTCTCACTGTCTGAAGTTAAATCAGACCAAACTTCTCTTGGTTTAGGTTAGTTACAATTACCAAAATTATTTATATTTGCTAAATGCTAGAAAACTTAGCGAGCATTTTTTTTTTTTTTTTTTTTTTTTTTTCAAATTCAGAGGTTTACATACATTTGGTCAATATCAGGGATCATTGATTTTTAAACTGTATGACTTGGGTCAAACCTTTTAGGTTTCCTTCCACAAGCTTCTCATAATAGTTTGCTTAAGTTCTGGCCCATTCTTCCTGACAGAAACCAGTGTACCTCAGTCAAGTCTTTAGGTCGCCTCACTCACACACACATTTTCAGATCTACTCACAAATCCTCCACAAGATTGAAATCAGAACTTTGTGATGGTGACATTGACTTTGCTGTCCTTACTTTATAACCACTTTGGCTGCATGCTTAGGGTTATTGCCCATTTGGAAGATCAGTCTGCGCCCAAGCTTGAACTTCCTGGCTGATGTCTTTAAATGTTGCTTCAATATTTCCACATGATGTTCTTTCCTCATGATGCCATCTATTTTATGAAGTGCAAAAGTTCCTCCTGCATCAAAACAGTCCCACAGCATAATGCTGTTACCCCCATATGTCACAGTTAGGATGGTACAAGCATCCCTATTTTTCTTCCAAATGTAATGATGGTCATTATGGCCAAACTGTTCCACTTCAGTTTCATCAGATCACAACTTATCAAAAATGAAGGTTTTTGTCACTGTGTGAGAACTGTAATCTGGCGTTTTATGTTTCTTTTGGAGTAAAGGCTTCTTCATCACTGAAAGGCCTTTCAGGCCATGTCAGTACATTACATGTTTCACTGTGGATATTAACAATATCTTACCAGGTTCAGCCAGCATCTTCAGAAAGTCTTTGGCTTTTGTTCTGGTGTCAATTTGCACATGTTGGACTGAAATACATTCATCACTGGGACACCGAACCTGTCTCTTTCCTGAGCAGTATGATGATTGGATATTCCCATCATGTCTATACTTACGCATAATTGTTTGAACAGATGAATGTAGTACCTTCAAGCATCAGGAAATTATTCCCAAGAATGAACCAGACTTGTGCAGCTCCACAATTCTCTTCCTGATATATTAGCTGATTTCCTTTGACTTCCTAATCTTGTCAAACAAGAAAGCAATGTATAGGTGTGACCTTAAAATACATCCACAGGTGTCCCTCCGGTTAACTCAAATGTGTTAGTTAACCTATCAGAGGTATGAAAGCCATGGCATCATCATCTGGGCTTTCCCTCATTGTTTAAAGAGATAGTAATCATTCTATTTGTAAACATCTGAAATCAAAGAAAGTTGCAAAAAAAAAAAAAAAAAAAAAAAAAAAAAAAAACTCTAAAATATGTTCTTGCTAAGTTTTATGGCATTTAGGAAATAGAAATTATTTTGGTAATTCTAACTAACCTAAAACAAGAGAAAGTTTGGTCTGATTTAACGTCAGACAATGAGGAAAAAAATGTGTATGTCTTTTTATTTAGTGTATGTAAACTTCTGGTTTCAACTGCACACACTTTTTTGAAAGTTTAACAAATAAAAACTGGATTTCTATTTAGCCCAAACGGGATCAATACACTGTAGATGTAATTACATCTACAAGTCTTCTGGGATATGTCTTTTCCAGCTTTGGGCATCTAGGGAAAATTTTGTTCATTCTTCTTTGCAAAATAACTCTAGTCAGATTGGATGGAGAGTGTTGGTGAACAGCAATTTCCAAGTCTTGCCTTAGATTCTTAATTGAATTTAGGTACAGACAGAGTGAGCCAGTCTTACACATGAACATGCTTTGATGCAAGGGATCATTGTTTCTCTGGAAAGAGAACCTTCATCTCAGTTCTCAGGTTTAAAACAATTCCATTATCACTCTGGCTGTATGACAAGTTCAATGAAAGGTGGATCCCCAACCCAGACTTAAGTCTTTTGCAGCCTCCATGTTTATCTTCTAGGACTGCCCTGTGTTTAGCTACATACTGCTTCCTTGGGTTTATTAGTCATGTGGCATTATCCTCTGGGTATTAATAACCTATTTCAACGAAACAATGACCCCTGGTGGTAACAATCATGCTTTACTACAGTAAAGCATGGTTGTTACCACCAGGGGGAACATATGTTCGACACAGCTGCTCTCTACCTCTGATGTAAATAAGCTCACTGAGCTCTGTGATGATAATGAAAGCGTTTTGATTCTGCTCATGGATATGTGGGAACTGAGGCCTTAATATATTAGACAGATTAATCAATGTAAGTCACAATCACAGTTGCTCCTGTTATGTAACTCCATTCACAGAGAAAGTTCTGTGCAATCCTACAAAACGTAGTGGTTTTCCCTTCTGTCATCTTATTGTTCGGCTTTTCCAAATAAACTCCGATTTTGTAAGGTGAAGTTCATGCCTATCAGTAAGTGAAAATGGTATTAAGGTAAAATTTTGTTACAAAAGGTATAGATTGGATTTTAAGTTACTATAGAGATGATACCCTTACCTTACCTGTAGAAGACAGATGCAATTTCACTGGGGGATTGTAGAAAAGAGAATTTTTTTTTTTTTTTTTTTTTTTTTTTTAAAGTGGTAAGGCTAATAGCTTGTCAGAGAGACATTTTAGCTGTTTTTTGGAATTTAAAGCACCCTAGATTAAAAACATTTTTAATGCATGAATACAATGGTTTATTAGTGGATATTAACTGTCTACACTTTCACAAGAGATCATTTTTAAGTTTTGTCATTGGTTTCTCAGCAGAGTAACATGGATGTTATTCCATTCAAGTTATGCTGGTTGAGGCTGCAGGCTATATCAGTCCACCTCCTCAACTGCAACTGTAAATTTGATCTAAATTCACCAAAAGGTGGTGTGAACTTCTGGATGTTGCTACAGGATGTCATTCTTGCAATAACCTCAGAGATAGTACATTTCCATTTTTTTCAGGTATAGTTGTTTGGAAATTATTTGGGCAGATTCAACTGATTCTACTTGCAGCCTCAGTTAACCTAACTTTAACTGAGAAAGCAGTGATAAATTTAACAGTCTCTTGAAATTTTAGATGATTATGGCCTCTGATATACTGTAGGCTTATGCCATGTATACAAACCTTCTCAGTCTTAGTTGTTTTAGCAGAATCAGATGATCCTACCAAAGTAGTTGAACTTGTATCCACTGGGTTAAGGCTCCCACATACTCAGGCGTACTATATGCATTCTGTTAGCTGCGTGGACCTCTATGGGTCAATAGCGACTGCGTACGCTTACTCAGCGTCACACAGTGAACTGCTCGGCAGGAAATTATTCACATGAAATTGTTTTATATTGAGTCAGTGCTATTTTGTGGATGAAATGGAATCAAAATTTGAAGAGCGTCTGATGGAAGAGATTAGAAAATATAGCAACTTGTATGATACATCAATGAGGGAATATAAGGACTTTCAGAGAATAAAAAAAATACATGGGAGGAAATAGCTCAGACCCTGGGTAAGGATGAGGCACTGTGTCAAGTTAGATATATTATAGGACTTTGTCACTTTTTCTACAGAAACATTGTTTATGTGATAAATCAACACAAAGTAGGGCATATGAAATGTTTCTACTACAGATAAGGAAAATATTACTAATAATTAGTGATGGGCAAGTGAAACCTCACGAAATGCTGAAGCTTACCTTCTGAGTTGTGCCAAAAAAAATCACAAGCTTCGAAGCTTCAGTCTAATTAAGAACAGTGAAATTTGGTGTCCAACTAAACCAATCTTTCAAGAGCACAGCTGAAGCGATGGTCAGAAAAACCAAGTGGTTGTTCTAATCTGTTGATGTTTTGTTTATGCAGTTGATGCAATCTGCTGGGTTTCCTTAGACAAAAACTTTTTAAACTACTTTGAATAATGAATTGAGCTTACTGTACTGTTTGATAACTCAAATCAGTTGTATGACTGAATTGAAATGACTTATTTATTTATTTTTTTGGTAAAGTGTCTCAAGATGAGATTTGTCGTGAATTGGAGCTATATAAATTGAATTGAATTTATTTATAGAAATTCATGAGTAAATTATTACATATCAAAATAATTTTTCTCTTGATAGAAAAAGGTTAATGCATCAGAAACATTATTAAGTTCTTTGCTAAAAGGAATAAAACATTAATTATAAACAACACAGCATTCCATATTAAGCTAATGGAATAGTTCAGACCATTTAACAGCAATCAGAGCTCGGGGTTGAAGTAACTGATGACATATGAACTTCTGATTATCACTTTATCACTGGTCATGTGACAGCTGTTTTCTTAGAACCCTGAACAAAGTCTTTCAAGTCACCCCCCTACAGGAAACATTGGTATGATCTTTCCATCACCACGAATATATGGAATGAACCTTGACTATATTGAATGAAAGTCTGAATAAATGGAATGAAAGTCGGACTGGCCTCGAGGAATTATGGGTAATGTGGTTCAAAACATGCATACTTGTCTGTGGGTGTGAATTCGCGTGCTTTTGAAACTTCATCGGCAGTGGCCCAAGTACTGTTCCAATTCTAAGTACGCATCAAAACAAGTACTCTAAATGAACCTAGATATGTTCTTATTTCCTCCATTTTATTGAGGATCCATCCTTCTGCGGACTTGGGCCAGCAACATATCCCACAATGCATTGCACCACCAGCAGTGGTAAACAGAGAAGGCAAGGGCATAAGCTTAGCGTTTTCATACTATTCTGAGTTTTTCCACAAAAAGTTTCAAGATATTTTAAGTATAAAAGTATATCTCAGTTTTTTTCTGCCCAGTCAGTTCATCAACAATGAGCACACATTGAAATATGCTTTGGGGTTTTGGGAGCAGCACAGCTTGGTTCACAAACCGGTTTGACTACGAAGCTAAGATAAACTAAGCGGAATTGGAGTGGGATTTTCCTAAATCTTTTAATATTTTTATTTCATTTACATATTTCATAATTTGCGCCACATTATTTATCTTCCCAACTTTTTTGTCTCAAATTAGCAAGAAAATATTCTTTTGGCGTTTCTCTTAATAGTAAAACACTTTCACTTTTACTTGTCGATAAAATAAAATTTTTTAAAAATCCCAAATGAATTAATTTCAGCCTAACTTATTGGTGCGTGAATTCTTGATTATTTTCCAATTTTCATGGTTTTATACAGACAGTTCTACAGGAGGAGAGACCAAGTTTTAATGCGGTTTGCCAGGTCCCAGTGATCCTCTTTACCCTCGTGTCATAACATTGTCTACTCCCCTCCTTCCACATCTTCTTTTATATCATTTAATGATCTTCTGATTAGACAACCAAGTTATCAATTCCTTGTATAGCTACTTCCTGACTGATTGTCTTTTTTTGTTGTTGTTGTTTTTGTTATTCAAATAAATCTTTTTTTTTTTTTTACTAAAATCTTTTTTTTCTGTTTGTGCGATATACATATCTGAAATGAGTTTGTTCATAATGAGTGTGTCCATAATTTATTTAGTAGTGAATATAATTGTTGGTACCCCTTCTTTCTGTTAATGACTTAAAAACCAACAATGGTCTCTGAAATAATTTGAAACTGACAAAAGTAATAAAACATTTTAAAAAATTACTGAAAATTCCCCATGAAATTTAGAAAATTTTCACAGGTAAATTTTTTTATTGTGGTTGAACCACAATTCAAACTGAAAAATTTGAAATGTAGTTCAACATAATCATTACAAAAACACTAATAAAACAGGGCTGGACAAAAATCATGGTACCGCTCAAAAAATTATTTGATCACAGGGTATATTGAACAATATAAGGTGTTGTGTAACACCGCGTTATTTAATAGCACCGCAGTATATAATAATACAACAAAATCTGTCTTCAAAAGGCAATAGAACACTAAAACTGCACTATGTAATAATCGATGCAAAACGTAATACTCCTTGAACATTTATAATCGTTTCTGCCAGGCTTTAGGTCATTTAGTTGCATATTCAGACAAATATCCATAATTAACCTACGGGTCATTCAATATGGTAATAGGTATGTAATAAGTACACAGTTATGACAGATATATCTCTCATTTTCTCTTTATTTATTTTGTTTTTCACCTGCAATGGCGACTACTGCTCTATTACCATAAAGCACCATGTATGCACAAAGCTGACTTGACCGCGTATTTCCAAGGGTGAGCTCACTTGACCGCAGTCTGCGCTGGCAGTGTTATGCTAAGCTAGTGCATAGATAAGAGAGGCTAATTGGCTGAGGTTGTCGGTTGTTGCATTTGACAGGTTATTGATCGTCTCTGTTGAAGCCAAAATATTGTTCAGTAATACCACTGCTTCTGTAAGGCGTTCAGCGGGTAGATGAGCAGACATCGATGTTTTGATTGGGAAAATATCAGCTGAAAATCAGCAAATATTTTACTAGTGTGTATGAATGGTTTTCACTAGTTTGTATGAAAGGTAAAGCTTTTCACCAGTTTGTATTAATGCTTTTCACTAGTGTGTATGAACGCTTTTCACTGGAGTATGAATGTTTTTCACTCGTGTGTATGAAAGTTAAAGCTTTTCACCTGTTTATATGAACAGTTCTCACTACTTTGTATGAAAGCTTTTCAGTAGGTTATATAAGAGGTAAATGTTTTCACTAGTTTATGTGAGAGCTTGTCACTAGTCTTTGTGCAAGGTTTTCAGTATAGTATGTAGAAGAGTTTTATTTCATATGTGTATATGGAAGTTAATTCTAATTAATGTATGGCACCCCATACCAGGTCTGTCTGCCTCTATGGACAGAGTCACACCACTCCCTTCATGAGAACCACCATCGACAGCCCCCACCTATAATCTTCGCCAGTTCACCCGAAAAGGACCAAGACCTAAAAGGTAGGACTATATCACATAAAATGCGCACTGTCAATTATATTGCTCTATCTACGCTGTGGTTATTCAATGTGAAACAGCATGTGCTTTGTCTGCAATGAAAATAAACAAACATTGTAGATAAGATCTGTCTGTTATAGGATACTTGGACATAAAGGGTGCCCTGTGCTTGAGCCTTGCAGGGGGTGCTCACCTTGGAATCCCTTTAAAGCTTAGAAGTGCATTTTGCTAAGGCAAAAACTTTGCAATGTTTTATGGCTGAAGTATGGAGACAAAGGGCCTGATCTTCAAGATTTCAAATAAGGAGGGCGAAATTTATTGCGGTAAATAAATCATTTAAAAAAAGACACAATTTGTGGGTGTGTGTGCTACTGGCTGTCAGTGAATGTCGGAGGGAAGAGTGTCCATAAAATAAAGATTAAGTTGAAAGTCATAGTGCTGGGGTAATAATATTTAATAATAAAAAATACAATAATAACAACATTAGGCTACATTTGAATATGTATCTCAAAGTCGTGCAACATAACAGTAAAAACATTTAAAAATCAAACAAACTAGCTCCAGACAGCTGTGTTTAGCTCCACCAACTTCCTCCCGGCCAAGTGGGAATTACCAATAAATCTGTAATTCTCAGTGCCTGTCAAAGTTAAGGATCTCGAAGACAACAGATTACATGTTGGATTGAGAGAAAGAGACAGAGAGAGAAATGTATATTCATGTTCAAAAAACAAACAAAACTCTGGCTATGTCAAAAACATGACTGTATCCATACCTAATGTTTCTTTTTAATTATGTTCTTAATCTCTATGCTTTATATGTATGATCTTGCATATGTTGTTAATATCATGTGTTATTATTTTGCATTATTATTATTATTATTATTATTATTATTATTATTATTATTATTATTATTATTATTGTTTCATTTTGTAATAGCTTTAATATATTGTTTAGAAAAGGCCAGCCAGGGACAAGTGCTATAAATTAGCTTACGCTATAAGCACAATGATACTGCATGGGACTGCTGTTTTGTTCAGTTTGTCTATGTTATTGTGCATCTGTCCCTGTCAAATAAACCTAATAAAAATAAAAAACAAATTCAAACAGAATGCTGGGAAGCTGGATCCTCAGTCAGACTGATTTGTCAAGAATACTGCACACACAAAGCGTGTTTGTAATAGTCTTTCTGTAAATTGGTATGTACCCACAGATAGTAAAACTGTATTAGGATAATATTGATAATGAAACATGAAAAAAAAAAAAAATACATTTTTTAAATAAATGATTGTTTTATAATTTATTTTTCTTAGGTTTTGGGCTCCTTTAAACTGTGTACGGCCCGTTGCTCAGTCTTTCACCAAAGAGGTCATTCTTCTGCCAGACCATACATCTGCACATGTGCCAAGACGTGCCAAGAAAGACTTGGCTGTTTGAAAATGGACTCATTAAATCTGCCTTGGAATTTCAGAATGACTGGGACTCAAATAGAGTAATGCAGGAAATAACAGCAGCCTTCCATCCAGTTGTGGCAGGATGCAGGTAAGCTTTTCATATGTTACCTTTACACAATGAAAACTTTAATTAGTTTAATAGTTTGTTTGATAAATTCCTTTAATTATTTTTTTATTTTCTATTACAATAGCTAATTTCTAACAAGTTGGATAGGACTTGCAAAAAACAGTTTGACTTCTGCTCATATTTTTTCAATATTTCAGGTCGTTTTTTAAAAAAAGTGATAAAACATAAACTTAATTTGAATAATAAAAACCATTTCTTTATTTGGCTGGACATAGAAATTACTAAAGCATTAACCTTTATGTGTAGTGTCATGTAGTCATTTGAAAATAAAGTTTTATTTACATTATGGTTTCCACTCACCTAGGTTACAAATCTTGATGCCCTGCCACAACAAACTGGTAGAGCCTTCCCTTACAACCAACCAGAGTTTGACAGGAGACCTTCTGAAAAAGCTGTTTCATCAGAAGTCCATTTATGTCAGTCCTGACAAAGTAATTGTAACCGAGGAAAAAAAAATCAGTAAGTGATAATTTTATAAAATATACGACAGCAACAACAGTTTCTTTCCGCTTCTTGAAGTTTGTTGTCACCTAAAATTATTAAAATTAAAATAATTATATAAATTAAAAATATAAATCTTGCTATTCTTTTTCATTTTTGTGGTTAACCGGTCAATTTCAGAGGAAGACACTAGAGATGCGAAGAGCTGTGATCTTGAAGAGGTATTTGACAGTGATAAATGTGGTATTAATACAAATATAAATCAATTAATCTTTGGAAAATTAATTTAAAAACATCTAATTATTATACTGTGCAGTGAGAAAGTATTATCCCCCTTGCAGGTTTGTTGAGTTGTTTCTTTTTTATCACACTTACAGGTGCAGTAGGTAACTTTTATAAAAATATGTTTGTTACATTTTTCTTAAAACTGTCGCTATCTGAGAGTTTTAACAAATATGTAAAAAGCTAATGATTGATGGTTTTCTGCTGCTGTGCTAATGGCGAAGAAACAACCTAACCTTACAGGAAAACTGTTTATCCGCCATCATTGGTGACCATGTTTACTATCCTGCGCATTCATTGCAGGCTCTGTTGTGGTGAAGGAGCTGTAGTGTAGCAGAGAATAAGGAGGAGGGTGTGAGCAGCGTGTACACAAACCTGATTGACAGTGCTGACTTTGATCGGTTGTTTCTGACTGAGCGGTGTATTTCTGCAAATGGCTGTAGGACCTCAGAAAAGAGGTTGAGGAGCTAAATTTTTTCACTGATTATGTATCTCATATTATACTGTCAAGATATAAAGACAGTTTTAACAAATATATAAATGTATTTGTTGTAAAGTTAACCTTGTTGTGGAAAAAAAAAATATTGCCAATCACTGTTAGGAGAAAATCACTCAGGTTTACTTAATACCATGTGCATGATATGAGAGCCACAAGATCAAAACTCCTGAACAGGAGTAAAGCTCCATGTAAACCTCAGAGTGAGTCCTGTGTTTTCTCTGTCAACAGGCAGACAACATAACAGTTTTATACCAAGGACAATGAATGAAACAGTGGAGAGAGAGTCTGACTCCCATGCAGCAGGAGAAAACAGCATCTAACCTAAGGTGTGTAGCCCAGAGTGGTTCATTTGGTGAGGGTTAAAGCATTTAGAATAAAGACATAACATAGCATGACCATCAGATTATTAAAGTCATAATGTGTTACCTTACAATAAAAATTTCCACCAGAAAGCCACTGCAGCTTTAAATGAGAAATCAGATCATCAAGAACTTCTATATAGGAAAAATACGCCTTTGACATGGTGTTATCATTTATTGAGGGTAAAAGCAATAAAAAATATACCCGACCCTTTGGTAAAACGCAACTGCTGCCTTAATCTCAAAACTGGTTGTATCACACTTGGCAGGAATAACTGCCAACACACATTTGCAATAATTGGCACTGAGTCATCCTCATGACCTTGGAGGAATTTTGGCCTACTTTTCTTGGCAGAATTGTCCTAATATACTTACAACTGCAAGTTTTTAAGTATGGTAGGTCTGTTTAGGATCATGACACAATCATTATCAGATTAAAGTTTAGAGTGAGATTATGAAACTCAAAAACCTTCCTTTTTAACCCATTCAGAGGAGGACTTGATGGGTTTTTTTGTTCATTATCCTACTCCATAACTAACCTCTTCTGGAGCTTAAGGTCATGAACTGGTGGACAGGCAATCTTGTTCTGGATTTTCAGGTAAAGACCTGAAATCATGGTTGTATCTATTTGCAAAACTTATCCAGATTTTAAAATAATCTCAAGACCATCACTGCAACATGAAAATGTTTCCAAAATATTGTGTTAATTTTACAGCAGATGTAATGGGACCTTCCAAAAAGTTCCACTTTTGTCTTGTCAGTTCAAAGAATTTTCTTTCAAAAGCCTTGGGTATTATCAAGATATTTTTTGGCAGATGTGAGGCAGGGCTTTGTGTTCTTTTGGGTAAGCAGTGTGTGGCCTTGAAACTCTACCATGGATGCCATTTGAATTGAAAATTGCTGAGTGCTATAAAACACTGATGAAAATAGCTGAAAAAATATTTTCTTTGGGAGCAACAGCTTTTTTCACAAGACAGTATTGAACAATAACAGAAATAGTATTTGAACAATTCTGTTTTAAATTCTGCCTTGCATATAAATAAATGGTCACTAAGCAACAAAATACAAAATGAATATCTATACATGTTTTTTTCAGTAATTGGAAGAGTCTGTAACATTCCCAAAGAAGCTGTTTCATCCATTGTCACTGTAGAAGGCCAGTCCCTCTCCAGTGATATTCCTTCCATCTCTACTGGTGATGATGTCATTTGGTGTGTTACCACTCAAGATATTTGCACCAGTGCTCTCTCATCTGATACCCTCACTATGTCTACTAGTGCCAGTTATCACTATTGATGACAGTCTCAGCTTGTCTGGTGGAACCTCAGTCACCTCCAGTGGTCACACCCAGGCACTCTCAAGTTGTTGCCTTACCAGTGCTGACAATGAGTGCCTTTCTGCTGTGTCCAATGGTTTGCCCCAACACAGCATACCTGAAAGTAACTCATCCATTACACCCTACAGGTATTTTTTAGTTTTTGATAGTTTTCATGTCATTTATATAGTCTATTCATCTTACAATGTTTATAATTTTATAACTATGGACCCTTTTTGATGACAGATTTTTATTAGAATAGACTTAGGCTGTATAATTTCCGTATGTTTAACATTTGTAAATAAATGTCCTATACATTCAATTATATCTTGTAGCACATACCTTGACCTATTTGAGGAAGGCTATCCCTCTGATGACCCAGATCTCCAGGAAGTCATTTCAAGGTCTTCAGACACCAGTGCAGGTGAAAGGTATAGATATTAATAAGATATACAACATAATTGAAATATTTAAGGTGTCATTTGGACTAAAAAAAAATTATAAAAAATGCCTTTCAATGTATTCCAAATTATTACTTTATGAGAAAATAAGAAACACATACACCTGAGTGAAAAATATAATGACTGTATAAAATGATCAGGTTATTTCTGTATGTCTCAAAAGTCAATATTACTTTAAATACAATTCAAAGCTAAAGTCAGACCACTTGAATTTTGGAAATTTTGTCCAATTTAAATAAGAATTTGTGCCCAGGTGGGTAATATTTGGAAAACTGTAGTTAGTTCAGAGGGTAGTGTTAATGCATTTTACCCTATTGTTTATTTATTATGGTTTCAGTGACCGAAAGATACCAGTTGAAAGAATAGTGGAGCAGATTACTTCTCGCGTAAACGATGAAGGCACTGTATGCTTCAACATCGTAAGAAGAAATGTGTGGGATGGAGCATCCAGAGCCATGGGCAGATCAAACATTGTGCCTGAGAAGAAAGTTGATGTTAAGTTTACTGATGACTATGGAATATCTGAAGGAGCTATAGACAATGGAGGCCCTACGTGGGAGTTTTCCGACTGTTTACATGAAATCAAGGACAAGATTGGCATCTTTGAGGGACCATCTAATGTCAAAGTCCTGACATGCAACTCCAAAGGTATTCATAAATTAATGTAGCAGTATTGGTCTGAATGGTTCCTATGGCTTTGTATATTTATTTTATATGCTGTTGTACAATTACTTTTGTGGAAGCGAACAAATTTTGAGAGATTTCTATTGATACATTTCAAAGAAAGGTCTTATACAGAAACTGAAATCTGAGTTTTAATTTTATTTTTAAACAGCAATGAAAGACAACTGATACTACTATGCTGGCCAGCTCATGGCAATGTCCATGGAGGGCAGAGTCCATGCTTCCTGTCTGGACTCTTATATGAGTGTCTGCAAAAGGGTCCAGATAACATCAAGGTCGGACCAGAAGACATTCCTGATGAAGACATTAAATCAAAGGTTATGTCTGTGAGTATAAATTGTTTTAATTAAGTTGTTTCAAAACATGAATTCTTTAAATTTTAGGCACTCATTCGCAAACAAATGTACTAATTTAAGCTTACAGCTGAATACCTGCATTTAGATAGAAAGGAAAGGCTCTTTAATATCTTGACATCCTTCTTAAGAAGCTCAGCTAAAGGAAACAAATCAGCTCTCTTAAACCAACTTGGGCAACTTTGTTACTTTTAATGACTCAAAGCATAAATACTAGAAATTATGTATGTTTCTATGTTTTATTAAAAGGCAACTAACTATAAATGAGGGGGTAAGCAAGAGCAACAAATTAGGGCAGAGCCAGTTAATCATAAATGATAGGAAAGAGGGCAGGACGGAAGAGGATCTGAAACAGTGGAAGGGAAACAGCCAACTAAACTTGAAACAAGTGTAAGAAAGAAAAAGATTTTGTATACATTTTTTGTAATTAAACTCACATTAGAAAAACAATGGCAAATTACAATAAGTGAACAAAAATAAACATAGATTGACTTAAAAAAAGCAAGACTGAATTCAGAGGAGCTGAACTGGACATCCCATTAATATGGTTGTGTCATCTGATCTTTAGAACTTGCAGGCTGAGACTGAATCACAACTACAAGATGCAGTTACACAGGCAGCTAGCTTGATCAGTCTCGCTGGTCATAGTGTGCGCATAGCTCTCGCAAACAAACAAGAGGCGGCTTTTGACTTGGCTCACTGGTATGTGCTTCAACGGACCTGTGCTCCTTTTGAGAGGTATGATGTCCATGCACACACGACACTGTTATTGTACCTTGGCAGAGAGTTAAAGGCTCTTGAATAAGATGGATAAAGGCAGAACATATCCAAGAGTTAACACTTCTTTGAGTGGCTATCAAGTAATTTGTGGTTTATGAAAATGGTAGATTTAAAGATCATAAGTGTAATGACAGAATATAGATGGAAAGGTCTCTTAGCAGAATAATGTTAAAAACATTCAGGAAATAAAATAAAACCTAAATAAATAAAACCTGCTGGAAGGTTGTTACAGAAGCTTGCTGAAGACAAATGCAATTGTATAGAGTATGGTAAGTGATAAATTGGTAATCTACAATTTTACAAACGAAAGTGCAGGGAAGATATTTATTCTATCGTCTTTACTCTTTTAAAAAATAACATCCATTTCAATCTGGGGATGTCCTATCATTACTAAATATTGTCCACCTGTGTGTTTTAATGCTCAGTTTAAATTCAGATGTTCTGTGAAGGCCTCAGAGGTATGTTAGAGAAGAGAAGTGGACCAAGAGCACCATGAAGACCAAGGAACACAATGAGAATGCTGTTGAAAAGTTTCAGCACGGTTATGTTTGAAAAGTATATACCAAGCTATGAACATTTTTCTAAGCATGTAATCAATCTGGTATTCTAAAATGAAAACAGAATGGCACAACTGAAAGTGTCAAGCTGGTGAGTGTTTTTGGGATGGAGCAAAATAGTGTTAAAAACTGTTAAGAGGTTGCAAAAGACTTGAAACTGAACTCAACAGGACTACCACCCTGAAACCATAGCCGGAGCTATAATGACATGTTTAAGATCTAATAATGTTTACCTTATCTTAAGTGACTTTTTAAAAAAAAGTTAAAAAAAAATTGTAGGAGTAGCTATACAGCACTATTCTTTCAACTTCCACTTGGATTCACTACTTAGTGTTGATATATCAAGCAAAATCCCCTAAAAACAATGCCTTTGTGGTCATAGAATGGCCAAATGTGAAAATGTTCAAGTTACATAACTACTTTTCCAACGGAAGTGTACGTGCACAAAAGAGAATTTGTTTTGTTTGTTTGTTTTATTTTTATCAAGCAGCAATGTCAAAAGACTTTTCCTTAGTTATAAGATCTAATGGTCTATAAGTGATATTCAGATTTTGTCCATAAATTATGACCCTTTTGAAGGAGGTCATAATCTCTCTGACAGCACCTCTGATTTTATCTGGTATTCATTGTGTGACTGCAGTAAAACATAATGAAAGCACAATAAAAACTGTGCTTTTCACAACATCCTCCTTATTGTGTAAAGTCGCTATTACAATTTGTTTTTGTTTGTTTTACTAGGTTCAGAGATGGCTTAATGGCTCTTGGAGTACTGGATGAGTTCCTAAGATATCCTTTACAACTGAAGAGCCTTTTCACAAAGCCAGAAAAGGGTGTGACGGCAACCTAAATAGAGAACCTCTTTCATATCAAATGGTCTGAAAGAGGGAGCAACACATTCCAAAAAGAGAGTTGAGCACTGGCTTTCTGGCAAGACTATCTTCAGGATGCTGAATGTAAGTTTGCCATTTGGCAGAAGTTTTCAGCATACACCATAATTTACAGATTTAAGTTGAAAAATTGCACAGCTTGTCTAAAAAGACAACAGAAAAAGATTAAAATAAATCAGGCCTGGCTCAGCATAATTGCTGTTTTACAGCAGGTTCCTGTTCTGCAGAACATAGAAAAAAACCACACAGACATCCAACATTACATCACATTAATAGACACACAAACATACCAATGTACAAAATAGAATAATAGCAGCATTTACACAGCATACGCCTGACAGTGATTGCCAAAAAAGATGACCAACAAATGACTTTTGTATAGGGCTGCAACTAATGATCATTTTGGTTATTGATTAATCTATCAGTTATTCTGACGATTAATTGATTAATCGGATAAAAAAAACTGACACATTGTGCAGATTTTTCATTAAAGCCTTTTTTATGCAATATTAGAAATATATTCAAACAATTATTAAATTCCTTTTTTAAATAAGAAAAACATTTCATTGCCGAAAATGCAATAGTATAGGATTCCTTTAGTGAATGCTTGATCATCTGTAGTAAAGGATGCATCTGCAGTGAAAAAAATACTTCAGCTTCAGTTTATTCTTGGAAGAGAAACATGGTGAAGAGACCTAATGTGGAGGGGGTTGGTGCTATCTAAAATTCTAGTATTCTCCATGAAGAGGAAGAGGTCTTTGAAATAGAATGACACCACTCGGTTTAGTTCTCCCCACAATCTTTCTATCCTTTGATTGTGAACACTACGTCCAACCATAAAACTTCCCCTGTTTGCTCCTATGTTTTCAGTCATAAACCTTGCAATATCAGTATTCTGAAGCCATCAGCTCCACTATGAAATGCAAATCCTCATGGATTTAACTTGAGATTTGTGTCAACATGCCTGGAACAATGAATGATAATATTATGATTAATTCACTGAGTGGCCATGCAATGACTGGAAAATTAATAAAATCTACAAATTAATCCTTACCAGACTTTATTGGGGACAAAAACATTATAGACTCAGCATTGAACTGCCCTCCAACCTCTGAAGGCTCTCCCCACTGGATCTATTATCCTTAAACGCTGTTGTACTTGCATTGCTGAACTCTGATCCCCCTCCCACCTAAACTAGCAGTGATGTAGGTCTCTCCTGATCCAGGAGTTTGATTAAGGACCTCAGTAATAACAGAATCAGGAACCTCATTTGAAATATTGATGAAGCTCCTATAGTCAGCTAATCCAAATTGTGTCCTGTGATTGTACAGTGTTCGAATGTTGACAGAACAACATTCGGGACGTAGCCATCCAACTAAATCCTAAGTCCCGCATGTGAGTCAGTTGAAGAGCTTGAATGTTGTATCTTTAAAGAGTAAAAAACACAAATGTATTACTTCATATATTGTGAATGTTAATATATTTTTAAGATTAGCATTTGCTTATGTTACATTTGTTATGCATATTCTTCTCTGAGCCACATTTTTGGGGGACAAAGTAACTCATAAGCTCTGCAAATGTGTCAATTATCGATATATGATCTTCAACCCATTGAGATATGGACTCCAAAGGGTTTGTATCATGAAAAGCATGAATTGCTGTTGCCAAAAAGCTTTCAAGTTCAACAAAATAATGGAATATTCCCTCTGATGCCATTTTGTAAACCAGGAAGTTAAAGAAGCAAAAGTTTAGTAAGCTAACTGATTTATTGTATTTCAAGCAATATATTCAGACTTCCATTCAATATATTCAAGTTTCATTCCATATATTCAGACTTTTGAATCTATCTATCTATCCATCCATCCATCCATCCATCCAACCAACCAACCAACCAACCAACCAACCAACCATCCAACCAACCAACCAACCACCCACCCACCCACCCACAATAATTTCCTGAACACCATGCCATGATATATATATATATATATATATATATATATATATATATATATATATATATATATATATATATATATATATATATATATATATATATATATAAAACAAAATAACACAAAAATGATCAGTGTAAATCTGAATTCTTTCACCATGGAGATCTGGACTTTGGTTCATACTCAATATGAAAGTGGAAAATAACATGTAAAATAACAACGCCAGTGACTATTCCTCAAGACAAGTCTAAATGAGGCTCAGTAGTGTGTGTAGGCCACACACACTGCTGCCTGTATAACTTCCCGACTACGCCTGGGCATGCTCCTGATGAGATGGTAGATATTCTCCTGAGGGATCTCTTCCCAGACCTGGATTAGAACATCAGTTAGCTCCTGAACAGTCTGTGGTGCGACATAGCGTTGGTGGATTGACCAAAACATGATCTCCCAGATGTGCTCAATTGGATTCAGGTCTGGGGAATGGGCAGGCCAGTCCATAACATCAATGTCCTCATCATGCAGAAACTGCTGACATACTTTAGCCACATGAAGCCTAGCATTGTCATGCATAAGAAAGAACCCAGGGCCCACTGCACTAGCTTATGGTCTCACAATGGGTCTGAGGATGTCATCCCGGTACCTTATGGCAGTCAGGGCACCTCTGGCTAGCACATAGAGGGCTGTGCAGCCATCCAAAGAAATGGCTCCCCACACCATGACTGTCCCACCACCAAACCGGTCATGCTGGAGGATGTTGCAGGCAGCATAACGTTCTCCACTGTGTCTCCAGACTCTGTCACGTCTGTTACATGTGCCCAGTGTGAACCTGCTTTCATCCATGAAGAGAGCAGGGCGCCAGTGGCGAATCTGCCAATTTTGGTGTTCCCTAGCAAATGCCAATCATCCTGCACAGTGTTGGGCTGTAAGAACTGGCCCTGTATGTGGACGTCGGGCCCTCATACCATCCTCATGGAGTCTGTTTCTGACAGTTTGAGTAGAAACATGCATATTAGTGGCCTGCTGGAGGTCATTTTGTAGGGCCCTGGCAGTGGACCTCCTATTCCTCCTTGCACACAGGATGAAGTAGCGGTCCTGCTACTGGGTTGTAGCCCTCCTATGGCCCTCTCCATGTCTCCTGGTGTACTGGCCTATCTCCTAGTACCTATTCCATGCTCTGGACAATGTGCTGAGAGACACAGCAAATCTTCTTGCCACCGCTCGCATTGATGTTCTGTTTTGGATTAGCGACTTGGACTTGAGCAACTTCAGTGTGCTGTAAAAAACTCCACATGATGCCTCTGTGCGTGACAGCACTGACAAAATGAAAAAGTGACTAAAAGTTCAACCAGAAAGGAGAACAGAGAGATGATCTGTGGTCACCACCTGCAGAATCACTCTTTTATAGGGATTGTCTTGCTAACTGCCTTTCATTTCCACCTGTTGTATGTTCCATTTGTAAAGCAGCAGGTGAAATTGATTCACAATAAGTGTTACTACCTAACTGGTGACATTGATTCCACAAAGGTGTGACTGATGTGGAGTTACATTGTTTTGTTTAGGTGTTCCCTTTATTTTTTTGAGCAGTGTATATAATTCCCAAGACTACAACATTCTCTAAAAATAAAATTTTGCGCTCAATTTACCCATGGTGTGAATGTTTTTTTGTAAGTTGCTTTAAGCAACAGTGAGCACTTCCCAATTCATATGATTACAGGGAGAATTCAAAGAGTTTAGGGTTTGTTGCCATGCAACTGCTCCTTTTCTTCTCCTGCTGAATAAATAATGGCAGGCTTCCTTCTTTACAGAGAGCAATGAAAACACTATCTTTGTTGCATCCTTGAAGTTGGAGAATAAAGACTAGAGATTACAAACCATATATTTATCTACTGCATACTGTACAGTTGAATAAATCATGTTGTCAGCTGTATAAACTGTCAACATTACCTTAATTACATTCCGGAAAATCCACAGGAGATTTAATTTGATTTCTGGACATCCTCAGTTTATAAGGAGACATAAAATAAACAACACTTTTGCTGCTTCTCCCTGAAAAAAAAAATGTTTTCAATGATGTTTGCTTTTCTTCAATAAGAATGTAATTTAAAGCTCCCTTTCTTGTAAATATGTATTTAATGGAGTGTTGCATTTGAAGGATGCATCGAAAGCTGCACTTTTTGTTCCATGATAGTTTTATTTACTTTAAGCATGTCTGCTGTTATTGAACTGCAAATGTTCTAAGGAGCACAGCATGACTTGTTAATTGTTAATTTCACCAATCATTATTATCACTTAGTGTGTAGGATTTCTCATTACATAACAAAGTATCAGTAAACAATTCCCAATTAGTGTGACCTGATGCAGATCATGTCAGAGGTTCTTAATAATTTATCAGACTCTGTTCCCAGGGAAGTAGATTTGATCCTGATCAGGAATTTTATTTCAGTTTGATTTTAACTGCTTTAACTTTTTGTTTAACATTTTTTTCCATCTTCCTTTATATGTATCAAGGATCAGAATAGACATGCTTGGAAAAACTTGTGACATTTAATCAGCATGAGTGGAAGATCAAATTAAATTTGTAAAAATGTGACAAATCAGGTTGGCCTCAGAAACAAGGATGCACACAGAAAACAAAGACACTGCTTGTTTTCTGTTCTATTTGACAGACTTCATGTTGGGTCCACATCTTGTGATTGCAGCTTGTGATCGGCTATACAAGCTTCAGATAATAGCAAGAAATGGATTATAATTGGTCAGAAAGAAAAAGGGAGATACATTGGTGTTTGAAATACATTTATTATAAAACTATAGTAATTATTATTGTTCCATTCATTAAACAACAGAGTGTACCCTGTTGAGTTGAATCCTTGAGCTTGTTTAGTTTAGTGTTCTATTTGTTGAAAGGAGAGTGACCACCATGATAAGATCCACTAAGGCCTTCAGATATAAGATTGTAGCAGTTTTTAAGTCTGATCATTTAAAAGGGTCTCAAAAGGATTTGAAATTAGCTTTTGGACGTTTCAGTAAATCTTTTGGAAGTAGAGGAAATTCAAAACAATTTTTTAACATGCCAAGCGCTGACCATCCAAGAAAGTTCACCCTGAAAGCAGACTGCAAAATGATGCAAGAAGCCTACAAAAACATTAAAATATCATGAAGGAGCCTCCAGCCGGGTTTTTTTTTTTTGTTTTTTTTACTGTTGATATGAAAGCCCATAGTTAACAATCAGAAAGAGACTGCAAACATTTAAGAGACTGCAAACATTTAACATTTAACTTCCTGGGCTGCCACTTTATCATGGTGGAGGGGTTTGAGTGTTCCAGTGATCCTAGGAGCTATGTTGTCAGGAGGTTTATGCCCCTGTTAGGGTCACCCAAAGCAGACAGGAATCAGACAAAGAGCAGCCCAAAGACAACCTTATGAGTGCAATCAGTGGAAACTGTGTTCCCTCACCCAGACGTGGGTCACTGGGGCCCCACTCTGGAGCCAGGCGCTCTTCCCATGGGCTCACCACCTGTATCCCACAGGTGGTGAGCCCATGGGCCAGAGGGGTCGTATGCAATGTGGAATGGGTGGTGGCCGAAGACAGGGATGTTGACGCTCTGATCCGTGGCTACAGAAGCTGGCTCTTGGGATGTGGATTGTCACCTCTCTGGTGGGAAAGGAGTCTGAGCTGGTGTGTGAGATTGAGAGGTTCTGACTATAAATAGTCGGACTCACCTCAACGCACAGCTCTGGCTCTGGAACCAGTCTCTTTGAGAGTGGTTGGACACTCTTCCACTCTGGAGTTGCCCCCAATGATAGGCGGCAAGCAGGAGTGGGCATACTTGTTGCCCACTCCTGCTCCTGAAGTTGCCATACTTAGAACACTTCTTCAGTACCACCAGCAGATCTTCCACTGAGGAAGCAGAGCCTGGGGTCCTTGGGTCGGGCTCTCCAATCTCTAGTGCTGAGGTCACTGAGGTGGTTAAAAAGGTCCTTGGTGGCAAGGTGGATGAGATTCGCCCAGAGTTCTTTAAGGCTCTGGATGTTGTAGGGTTGTGCTGGCTTACAAGACTCTACAATATCATGTAGACATCGGTGGCAGTTCCACTGGATTGGCAGACCGGGGTGGCGGTCCCCCTATTCAAAAAAGGGGGACCATAGAGTGTGTTCCAATTACAGGCGGACCAGATTCTTAAGCCTACCTGGTAAGGTCTATTCAGGGATTCTGGAGGGTCTGTTGGATAGTCGAACCTCAGATTCAGGAAGAGTAGTGTTGTTTTCGTCCTGGCCGTGGAAGACTGGACCAGCTCTACACCCTCAGCATGGTCCAGAAAGGTGCACGGGAGTTTGCCCAACCAGTCTACATGTGCTTTGTGGACTTGGAGAAGGTGTTTGACCATGTCCCTTTGGGAATCCTGTGGGGGGTACCAGGCACTTTGATACGGGCTGTTAGGTCCCTGTATGACTGGTGCCAGAGCTTGGTCCGCATTACCAGCAGTAGGTCAGGGGAATTGGACTCTGCCAAGGTTGCCCTTTGTCATCGATTCTGTTCATAACTTTTATGAACACAATTTCTAGGCACAGCCAAGGTGTTGAGGGGATCCGTTTTGGTGGCCTTAGGATTGCATCTCTGCTTTTTGTACATGATGTGGCCCTATTGGCTTCATCAGGTCATGATCTACAACTTTTGCTGGAGCAGTTCGCAGCCGAGTATGAAGCGGCCGGGATGAGGATCAGTGCCTCCAAATCCAAAGTCATGGTCTTGAAAAAGGTAGAGTGCTTTCTCCAGGTCAGGAAGGAGGTCCTGTCCCAAGTGGTGGAGTTCAAGTATCTTGGGGTCTCGTTCACAAATGAGGGAAAAATGGAGCGGGAGATTGATAGGCAGATTGGTGCTGGTCTGTCATGGTAAAGAGAGAGCTGAGTCAAAGGGCGAAGCTCTTGATTTACCGGTCGATCTACGTTCCTACCCTCATTGAAAGAACCAAAAGAACGAGATCATGGATACAAGCGGCCGAAATGCGTTTTCTCCGCGGGGTGTCTGGGCTCTCCCTTAGAGATAGGGTGAGAAGCTTGGTACAGCTGCAATCTACAATTTACAGCTACAATCCCACAGTGGTCCAGGACTTCTGGAATAACGTTCTTTGGACAGATGAGTCTAAAACTGATTTTTTTTAAACACCAGACAGAGGACATGTTTGACACAAACTACATACAGCTTTCCAGGAGAAGAATCTCATACCGGCTGTGGAGTACAGAGATGGAAGTATCAAAGTTTGGGTATCCTTTGCTGCAGCAGGACCTGGCCAGCTCACCATCATAGCATCCATCCATCATTAATTTTACAGCGTATCAGAGTGTGCTTGAGGAGGATGTGAGACCAAGTAAAAAAAGATTAAGCTAAAGCAGAACCAGACTCTTGAACATGACAATAACTGAAAAAATATCAATAAATCTTGATGGGAACTAAGAAATGGAAACTCCTGGTCAAATCCGAGATCTTGATTACAATGAGATGATGTGTTGTGACTTGAATCAAGCTGTTTATGCAAGAAACCCCTCAAACATCTTGCAGCTGAAAGTGAGGAGTAGAGCAGATTTTCCTCAGATTATAATCAGAGACCGATGGCTACAAGAAGTGTCTCACTAAAGTTGTTTTAACCAAAAAGGGTAAGATCAATGATCAGGTGGCAGGTTGCCCTAACTTCTTCCTCAACTAGAAAACTTATTTTATGTATAGCTGATTTTTAATGAGCAAAACAAGGTCAATTTTTAGTGTTTAGTTATTTTTAATTCAGTTTCTTTTTCCAGGGAAAATAAGATTAAATACCAGTGTGGTGCATTACTAACAGTGGAAATAACAAATTCCATTTATATGAGGTTCTTTTTAAAGTTTGCCACTAGCTATGTAAGGGAACCAGCAAACATGTAGAAGAAAGTTGCACCAGTCAGATGTGACAAATACCACACTTTTTGGCCCCTGTTAAGTGTTGAAATACTGACACTGGACACATCATCCCAAAAGTGACAAATGGGGGAGTCAGCATTAGGCTGTGGGGAGTTTTTTCTCTAGGAGGGACAGGGAAGATGTACAGCAATTATGGAATTATGGAAAGATAAATGGAATTAATTACAGTAAAATACTGAAAGGAAGCATGGAAAAAGATGGAAAGAACTTGTACTGAATCAAAGTATATATATATGTCTTATAATAGTCCTGTCAAAGTCTACACCTGTGGAAAGACTTGGAAATTGATGTTTTCAGACACACTCCATCCAGTTTGACTGAACTTGAGCTACTTTGCAGAGAAGAATGTATCAAAAATGTAATCTCCAGATGTATGAAACTGATAGACATACCCCTAAAAGACTTGCAGCTTCTCAGTGACAATAAAAGACTCAGATTCACATTGATTGTTAACAGTCAAAAGACTCAAAAACACTGAATGTCAAGCGCCAGGACTAAAAATACAACTACTTACAACCCCCCTGCTGCTCATATGTTGATATGGAAACCTTTTCTTCACATGCACCATAATGTGGGTCATATTCAAAGATAGACATGTCTTTTTCTAGTATACTGGAAAAGAAGCTTCAGAAACAAAGCGCTCTGTTGATGTAAACTTATATGCAGGAACACCGAGAAAGAAAGATAAAGTAAAATGAAGAGGCTTGAATTACACAGCTGTTGTCATTAAGCCATTCTATTGCTCTGAATTGCAAAGTGATCTGAACTTCATTATGTTTAATTTTAGCAATGTTTAGATGGGTTTTTGCTCAAGAATTTTTTTACTTTAAGAATTTTGTCTTAAAATCCTTTTGATGAAATTTTCTTTTAAATTTCAACTGTAAAGAGCTGTTATCCTTTCACTCGTTATTGGCGAAGAACAAATTAACCTCAATGGGCTTACACATTTGCAAGTAAGTAAATGTCTATAGTGATGGTCACAAAAACAACTGTAACCAATCCCTATGGTCATACTGAGAGTTGATCTGTCTCTATGGTAGATGTCCAGTTCCCTCCTTGTGACCTAAACCCATGGTTCATAGAGTTTCCACCTGTTCCTGCAACAAAATCTACATACATCCCAGCATTCCAAATCCAAGGGTTGACAGAAGCCTGACCTGCACACCTGCTGAAAGTTTGTATTCTCCACCTAGTGTGTATTGGCCCACGATCTCCTGACATTTCCTAATTTTTCCTATCCCGCCTGTCATCCAGACAATCTCCAATGGTTTATATTGCCAAGAGCCTCCAGGAGGGTTTTTTAGCTGTTAAGCCTGACCTAGCTGATTGCTGGAAGGATTCCGCTATTGTCAACAAAATCCATTCTTGTTAAGCCCTGCACGTCTCTTTTGCTTGCCTGATATCCATAACATTATCCATAACAGTCTCATTTGTCGGCCTGGTCACCTGGCCATCCCTTTGGAAGGTTTTTCCTGTCTGTCCACTGGTTACTTTCCTAAGGAGTCTGTTTATCCTAAAAAAAAAAAAGTCCTTAAATTATGTCTACCTGCAAATTAATTTGAACTATTCCATCATGACGTTTTGTTTTGTCTTCTTGTCCATTTCCTGAACCCCAGGCTCTGTATGCTTCCATCAGAAATGAAGCCTAGGTGTAAATTCAACCTGGAAGACTCTTCCCAGCCTCACCTGCATCATCCAATTGCCGAGTGATGTGCCTCAGCTGTAGCCCATCAGCTTCAGACCACACCTTGTTGTAGCTGATCATTGTGAAAGTCTCTGCTTATAAGGCTCTCCATCCATGGCTCCACCTGCTCCCCTGTTGAGCAACAACCCGCCTCCACTCCTTCTCCATCCTTGTTCTCTCATGGCTCCATCAGGCTTCCTTCTTTCCTTTGGCCTCCACTCCACCACCAGTGTCCGGGCCCCGGGGGAAGACATACCTAATCCTAAACTGCCCGTCCATGTTTGTTGCATTTCACAGTGTATTTGTCTTCTGTTGGGGTCTGAGTGCCAAAAACTTTATTCATTCATGTCAATAAAACCTTCTAATTGCTGCTATGTCTTTGTGTGAGTCTCTCCAGGTTAAAATATCTTGTAGTTGTCCCTTTGAAAGGGTCAACTACAATTTTTCTTCTAATTGTTTGTTTTTTTTCTTAGATTTGTAGGCACATAAGCAATGCAATGATGTACATCAGAAATCTAAACTCTGAAGTTGTATTCTGCTCTTATATGGGCATATCTGCATTCTTGGTTTTAAAAATAAAAACAACACAGTCCTACACAAATGTAGTCTGTTTACTACGAGACTGGAAAATAGCTTAGAATTTAGAGATGACTGATTCAAATACACTCATATACAACACATTTTAAAATAACAACCTTTAAACAGGTATGAAACATACTTTTTATTAAGCCCAGATATATGTATTAATGTTCTTTTATTGGTATAATATAATATTCTTGTCCTAAATGTTGTGTTTTCATTAGCTGTAAATGGAAAATCGTCTTAATTGACAGAAATAAAAGCTTTAAAACTGTGTATAACTTACATAACATGTTAGATTTTGTGAATAGAATTACTGAAATAAAGGAATCTTTCAATAACATGAAAATTTGTTGAATGGGTCTGAAAACCCATATGTAAGTATGGGTAAAGAAAAACCTTCAACCAGATTCAGCTTTTATTGCATTATCTTCCTCTGGCACTGAAAAATTGCAGCATTTCACCTACAGTCAGCTTTGTGGGTTTTTCATCTTCCTTACCATCCTCCTCACTGCATGGTGGGCTGATAAACTTGTTGCCTTGTTTGTCACAGTTTCCAGTTACTTTAATAGTTTAAATGGTTGTAAAAAGATATTTTCTTGCAGCTATTTCCTGACTCATAAAGATCACAGACATTTGCATTCCAGAGTTGCATGTTCTTTTGTCTTTCCCATCTTAAACAGTGGTCAAGAGAAATGGGCCTCTGTGTCATGTGATATTTGTACTGCTGGAAAACAGAGAATCACTGATTACCGAGTTAAGTTTCCAAGACACTTTGGTTATCTTTTGAAAAAAAAAAAAAAAAAAAAAAAAGAAATAAGAAATCCTTCTGTTACATATCTTTGATAGCAATTTTATAGGGGTGCAACTAACTGCTAATTTTGTGTACAATCAGTATTTTTTTTTACAATTGATCTTTTCAATTAGATTATATTCTGAATGAATTTGGTTGGATTTTTCTACATATTTCAGTGTGAGATGATGCTTCAACAATTAAATATGTATTTGTTTTGAGAATTTTTGCACATCTTTGCTAGGGGTGCTAGTAATTCTGAAACATTATTTTTTATAAAGAAACACACAAGCTTCTGTTGAACAGAATTGTTTTCCTTAAAAACAAAGTGGGAAAATATAATTAAATGCTGAAACTCACTGATTTGTTCATCTTATAATCTTGATGTACCACTGAATCTTCCATCTCTTGTACTAGTTATTTTTTTTTTTTTAATGTAGTTGAAAAATAATTCAAGAACTGACATTAAGTGGGATCTGATCTGCTGCTTAGCAAATAGTGATCATGTCAGAGCATCTGCTCTGCTCTGCATGAGTTCTGTTGGTCTCTTGTTTATTCTAGCAGAGGTCACTGGAGTTACAAGACAAAGCACAAGATAAGACTATCTCAGCAAGCTCAGAGGGGGCTCAGGTTCCAGTTAACTCTTGCTTACCAGCACATCAGTACATCTGCTGATTGGCATCTAGTTCGGAAATGACACGAATGATGGCTACAGAGAAAGGCATATGCAGTCCATTGCAAAGGTAATCATAACCCCTTGAACAGTTTTGTATTTTGTCACATTGCAACTACAAACTTTAATGTATTTTATTGAGATTTTGTGTCAGTGATCTACACAAGCAAGGGCATAAATGTGATGTTGAAAAATAATATGTAGCTTTCAATATTTTCACAAACAAAAGTCTGAAAAGAGTGTTAAGCTTACATTTGGGCTCCTGAGTTGTTCCTTTGTAGAACCACTTTTTGCACTAGTTTTGCAAATTGGCAGTCAATGAGGATTTACAAGGATGTGGGCCCCTGGACTGGAGCCAGTTTTGGTGCCCTATCACTAAGGAAAGATTCTTTTACCAATTCAAATTAAAATACATTAACAGGTAATCCTACACATCAGCAGGTATGAATTGATGCATGGTAGGTTTAATACGTCCTCTAGCCAATAGTTTCATGTTGTTTCCAAGGATATCGACTATAACTTCATAACTATTCAAATACTTGAATATTGTTTATATTCCCCCAAAACAATTGGGGCCCCAGGCTACTACCCCTGTAAGCCCTTTCTAAAGTCTGGCCCAAGTGCCATATTCTTTTCATTTTTGAATTATGGATTGAACAGTGCTCCGAGACATGTTCAAAGCTTGAGGTAATGTTTTAAAACCTAACCATACAATTCTCCACAACTTCATCCCTGACCTGTCTGCTGTGTTTCTTGGTCTTCATTGTGCTGTTTTTAAATAATGTTCTCTAAAAAAACATCTCAAGCCCTTACAGAGCAGATGGCTTTATACAATGAATTATGACACAAAGGAGGACTCCATTTACAAACCAGGTTATTTTAATGCTTATGAATACTTATGCACTTTTGTGGTAAAATTAAAAACAAATGTAATAAATAAATTTAATAAATGTAATAAAAGTACATTTTTATTTTTATTTTTTCTGAAGAAAGGCAGTTTTTTTTGGAAACTGCCTGACCTACATGACACGTCAATACATAACTTTCAACATGAAGAGAGAACAACAAAACACAAACACCCTGGATTCATTCAGTCTAATGACCGTCTGAACAGGTGGTCCAAAGCACACCTGCAATAGACTGACCTCTGGACCTGGTTTCCAGACACTGGTCGCCTCTCCAATTCGCTCACAAAGCCCGTAAACACCTTTGTGTTTGGGAGTGAACAAATAACAGGGAGAGCTTGCCTGAAAATAGGTGAAGATTGAAGCTGCATTGAAGAAGACACAAAAAGCAAAAACACAGTCATCACAGAAGGAACAGCATTTTGTCCTTCTATTCCAATAAATGGTGACATCTACAAATTGGTCAGTCTTTCTTTATTTTTGTCACGCAGGCAATTTACAGCCACATAACAAAGAAAACTCTGATATTTAATATTTTTTCAGATATGTTGCCCTACATACACTTTTTGATGACTGCTGAAAACAAATGGACAGTTTATACAAACTAATGGGACTCCTGTTGGACATAAAAGTTGTGATTGCTGTAATTTTTCCTTTTAGCTGAAGCAACAACAAAAGTATTAAAAACCATAAGAAGTCCCATTTTAGACAATGCCAACAAATTTGTTTTGATCAAATATAGTTTTTCAACACAGAGACCTTTTCTAGGTTTGTAATAGTTATTTTCTTTTTTCTGTGTTGTTTCTGCTGACACATCTCTGTACTAATAAAATAATATCAAGTCAAAACTACAGGAAACTGGTAGAACAGTGGACAATGTTCTTAGTTTCAAATTAGATAACCTATTTGAAACTACAACTTCTTTTGTTATGACAGAATCTGTTAAAGTTTACCTCAATTGATCAGTTTGGGAAAAATGTTTATTTTACCACTAAATGTATCAGACAGTAATAAGTGTAGTTAGAAATAAAAACTACATAATTATAAACAGCATTTGTAAATCACACCAATTACACATAAATGTACAGTGTAAAGAGACAAAAAAAAAACCCTTTTATTTCTCACTGTCTGATAGTGAATCACACTAAAGTTTTCCTCTTTTAGGTCTATTAGAATGACTAAAATTATGTTTACTTACTAGATGTCAGAATAAGGAGAGAGTGAATATGTTAGAGATTTTTATTCACTTTCTTTAAATTCAGCGGTTGTAGATACATCTCCTCAGTATTGGACTGAATTGCCTTTTAAACTGTATGACTTGTGCCAAATGTTTTGCGTATCTTTCAACAAGCTTCTTACAATTGTGTGCAACAATAGGTTGATTTGGCAATACAGAACTATCATAGTGGCTTGCAAAAGCATTCATACCCCTTGAACCTTTCCATATTCTGTCACATTACAACCACAAACATAAATATATTTCATTGGAATTTTATGTGAAAGACCAACACAAAGTGGTATACAATTGTGAAGTAGAAAGAAAATTATGCATGATTCAAAAGACTTTTTTACAAATAAAAAACTGAAAATTCCAGTGTGCAAAAGTATTCAGCCTCCCAGAGTCAATACTTTGTGGATCCAGCTTCTGCTGCTATTCCAGCTGCAAATCTTTTAGGGTCTGTCTCCACCAGCTTTGCTCATCTAGTGACTGGAATTTTTGCCCATTCTTCTTTGCAAAACAGCTCAAGGTCAGTCAGATTAGATGGAGAGCATTTGTGAACAGCAGTTTTCAGATCTTGCCATAGATTCTCAATTGGGTTTAGGTCTGAACTTTGACTAGGCCATTCTAACACATGAATATATTTTGTTTTAAACCATTCCATTGTAGCTCTGGCTTTATGTTTAGAGTCGTTCTCCTGCTGGAAGGTGAACCTCCGCCCCAGTCTCAAATCTTTTGCAGACTCCAACAGGTTTTCTTCCAAGATTGCCCTGTATTTGGCTCCATCCATCGTCCCATCAACTCTGACCATCTTCCCCGACCCTGCTGAAGAGAAGCACCCCCAGAGCATGATGCTTCCACCACCATATTTGACAGTGGGGATGGTGTATTCAGAGTGATGTGCGTTGTTAGTTCTCAACCACACATAGCATTTCCATTTTGGCCAGCAAGTTCAATTTTGGTCTCATCTGACCAAATCACCTTCCTCCACATGTTTGCTGTGTCCCCAACATGGCCTCTGGCAAACTGCAAATGGGACTTCTTATGGTTTTCTTTTAATAATGGCTTTCTTCTTGTTTAGGTGGACGGCCTCGTCTTGGTAGGTTTACAGTTGTACCATACTCTTTTCCGGATGATGGATTGAACAGTGCTCTGTGAGATGTTCAAAGCTTGGGAAATCTTTTTATAGCCTAAGCCTGCTTTAAACTTCTCCACAACTTTATCCCTGACCTGTCTGCTGTGTTCCTTGGACTTCATGATGCCGTTTGCTCCTCACAATTCTCTTAACCAACCTCCGAGGCCGTCACAGAGCAGCTGTATTTGTACTGAGATTAGATTACACACAGGTGGACTCTATTTAGTTTCTAGCAATCATCAGGTAACTTCTGGAGGCAATTGGCTGCACTCAGAGAAAAGGGGGCTGAATACTTTTGCACACCGCACTTTTCAGTTTTTTTATTTGTAAAAAATGTTTTGAGTCATTTCTAATTTTCTTTCTACTTCACAATTGTTTACCACTTTGTGTTGGTGTTTCACATAAAATTTCAGTGAAATATATTTGTTTGTGGTTGTAATGTGACAAATATGGAAAAGTTCAAGGGGTATGAATACTTTTGCAAGCTACTGTAGTAAATGCCAAAGGCAATTATCCACAAAGTTATTAATTTAGATCAAGATTACGGAGTCGGGGTACAACCTAAATATCAGGAATTAATAGCCAAACAGCTCTCAGTAACTGTCAGGTATTGTTTTAAGAATACCTGCCTGGTGAGGTGTGGCATTATAGGACAATAGATGGAGTGAATTAAGGCACTGACTTTTTCAAACAGCAAGCTCTGCACACATATACAGATGAACACAAACAGCTTCTCTCCAAAATATAAGAATTTATGAACAAAATACTTCAATTTTCAGTTGAAATGCTTTAGTCAAGAAACAGTTTCAGTTTTACCAGACCAGAGGTCATGTGTGCAAAAATGTCTTTGTTACTGAATGTAATTGCAAAACGTTATCTGGCTTTTTATGTTGACTTTGGAGAAATAGCTTCTTCCTCACAGGTTGGCCTTTCAGCTCAGGTTGGTAGAGGACTCATTGTACTGTGGATAATGACACTGTTTTACCAGCTTGAGCCAGCATCTTCATGAGGTTCTTTGTTTTTGTCTTTATTATTAATTCATACATTTTACACCAAAGGATGTTCATCTCTAGGACACTGACTCCATCTGCTTCCTGAATTGTATGATGGCTGGACAGTGTTTATACTTGCATACAAATGAATGAACAGATGAACATGGCACCTTCAAGCATCTGGAAATTGTACCAAAGGAGGAGAATTGTGGACCTCCACAATTCATGGCCTGACTTCTTTGGATTCTCCCATGATGTCACCCAGGGAAACAGTGTATTCAAGGTGCTGACTTAAAATACATTTATTGTTGTGCTTCCATTTAATTCAAATGATTTGAATCAGAGGCTTAGAAATAAAATTAGATCATCCTCTTGGCTTTTGTAAATTGTTCAGAGGCGTTTAAATTTACTTTCTATTTTGACAAAAAAAAATTTAAAACTCTATTCTCACTTATTATTCCTAAATGACCTCAAACAGGAAAAGTTTAGTAGATTTAAAGTTTAAGATTAATATTTATCATCAAATGGTGGGAAAAAGGTTTGTTTTTATCTAGTTTGTGTAAATATTTGGTTTCATCTGTAACCAAGTCCTTGTGTTTGCAATTTAAAAGTCACCATTCATCTAGATTTGTACACCATAGCAGCACCAAATAGCACTCCAAGGCCTAAGACACTTTTTAAAAATAGGTCACAAACAAAGTTTTAAAGAAGTACTGATTTGAGGTTGTCTACCATTAAATCTAACTTTAGAAAGGAGTGTGGCACAGCAACAAACCTGTCAAGAAACGACAGACCACCTAAATTTTCCAAAAGAAAAAATAAGGGGGTGAAAAAAGAGCCAACCCAAGAGGAGCTGTAAAAACTCTATAGCAAAAATATTTTTGTACAGGAAGCCCAAAAGCTGTGGATTATAAAAAATTGTTCTTGTTGAAAGAAAAAATATGATTGGAGTTCATCAGAAGATGTCAAAGACAGGAGCTTTGGTCAGATGGGACCAATCAGAAAATTCATTTTTTCTGTCATCATGCTATAAATAAATTGAAAGAAAGCTGGAGATCTAACAACTCCTAGGATATCTAATAAACCCAATGCAAACACATATATGGGTGGTATAACTGATAGCCCAGGGTGGCGGAATTTAAGGAGCAACATACAGGGGGAGTGGAGGTTTTCAGGATGACATTTTTGCATAATAATAGTAACATTAAAAGTTGTCTTCAGTTGCACCCTTAATTACTCTACTATTGCATGTTCTGTCAGTGGAAATGGGTGTTTTGTACTGTCATAAAATATTTCTGTACACCATGTATGTCTGATCACACAACAGGTGGTATATGATTTATAGCTACTAAGTTGGTGCCCACTGCTGCAATTGCTTTGCAGCAAGACAGTCTGGGGCTTGAAACCCTCCCTGGGGTCTTTCTGTGAGGAGTTTGCATCTTTTCCCTGTGGATGCTTGGCTTCTCTCCAGGGACACATATACATAAAAGATTAGTTCTTTTCCTCCCTCGGTCCAAGATCTTGACTGTTGTGTTGCCCTGTGATGGACTGGGAATCAGTCCTGAGTGTACCCCACCTCTCACCAAATGACCACCGGAGATAGGCACGAGCACAACCTGCAACCCTGCAAGCATAAACGCGAATGTATGGATGGATGGATGGATAGATCTGGAGCATAGTAAAGGGCAAGTTCTGTGTTTTAAGAAGTCTGGACTGCATTTACCCATCTGTAGTTCCAAATCTTACGTATTTTTATGCATTTAACTGATCAAAACTTCACCAGATAATTTAACACCTAGATTTTTTAAACTTTTCTTCAAATTTTTAGGATACTCAAAAACAGCATTGTTAATTTGTTCTTGGCATTGTATTGTTTTAGATTTGGGAAAGTGTGAAAACTATCTGTCAATGTGTCTAAACCAATTAAAGCTGCAGTATGTAACTTTTATAAAACATATTTTTCCACATATCTATTGAAACTGTCACTATGTTGCGACAAAATGGTATATGACAGATACTCTGTGAAAAAAATGAACCTCATCTGCCATCTTCCAGTGCTCCTCGTCCTAACTGCAGAAATACACCACTCAGTCAGCAACAACCAATCAGAGCCAGGTGGTGGGTCTCAGTGCTGTCAATCACTGTCCCTGTGGTGCTGCTCACCCCCTGTTGTGAATACTAATGCTAGTAAGCATGGCCACCAATGACGATGGATCAAGGGTTTTGTTTTTCTGCCATTTGTATGTTTAGTAGCAAATAAATGAGGTTGAGTGACAGCACTAAGCCACTCCTCCTGGCTCTGATTGGTTGTTTTAGGTTGGAAGCAGCTCAGGGAGGAGGTGGAGGAAATCGATCTTTTCACAGATTATCTGTCTCATAACAAACTGTCATGACATGGTGACAGTTTTAACAAATATGTAAAAAACATATTTTCTATAAAAGTTACATACTGCAGCTTTAATATGAAATCAGTACTTTTTAAAAGGCCTAGTTTAAGGTTCTAAGATGTTACATAGTGAAAAATGGTTCTTGCCTTTGTTGGTAATCTATCTACATTTTGACTGGGGCAAGAGAAGAATAGCCTTACCTAGCGTACCATTTATGCAAGAACCGCCACTGAAAACACCATCCTCATTGAGAAGGATGGTGATAGCAGCATCATATTCAACCATATCAGGCCTGGCAAGTTTGTTATCTGGATCTCTGTTATTACCCCCCCCCCCCAAAAAAAAAAATATTTAGCAAGAGGAAGCTTTACTGTTAACAACAATTCAATTCAATTTAGTTTATTTCAATTCAATTCAGTTTATTTATATAGCGCCAGTTCACAACAAATGTCCAGAGGCACTTTACAAAAAAAAAAAATAAAAAAATAAAAAAAAATCAATCATACATACAATCCAATTGATCCTAGTAATCAAACAGTACAATAAGCTCAATTAATTATTCAATGGAGCTCCAAAAGTTTCTAAGGAAACCCAACAAATTCCATTGAGCCATTGACATGCAGCATTCACTCCTCCTGGCCAAGCATGTAGCGACCGCATGGCGTTGTGTTGTTGACTTTACAGCAATCCCTCTATGGACAACAGCCTGTAGAGCAATATTTGGATGGTTTAAATGAAACATTAAAATTCCTGACACTATTCTTGTCAAAGTCGGGAGATGAGTCTGTCAGAAAATCAGTGGTGTGTGTTAAAGGATGATTGAAATCACCCAGCCTGAAGAAACTGAGGCTGTTCTGCCTTCAGGAAAGGCCAAAAAAGGTTTACAGCATTATGTCAAAAATGTATAAATGTCCCAGTGGAGCTGGTTTCAAGACAAAAATGGTTATCCTGTGATGACAAACTGATAGGTTTGCCTGAGAAAAATCTACTTTAGATGGCTAACATTAATTCATAATCAGCTGTAAATGCTGATTTATCCTAAAACTGCTTGTATGACTTGTTATATCTTCTATGTTAAATTACAAGTTTTAATATCATCACAGAAAAAAATATTTGCCCCACTAGTTAAAAATGTGGAAAAAGTATTAAAATGGGATGAAGTGTGTGTAGCAGTAGAGCCTTTATACAGAGGACATTAGTTCTCAATGCAGCCAACTGGGATTCGATTCCCGACTTTAGAAGTTTTGCTGCATGTCTTCCTCCCTTCTCTCTCTGTCCATTTTCTGTCTGGTTATTGTGCACAAAGGCCACTAGCACCACATAAAAGTCTTATATAAAACAACAAAAAAAATGTGCCATATATTACAGTAACAAAACCTCATGTTGAAATTTTTTGACAAATCCATCTTTTACTTTAGTACCCTGTCATAGTTATTTGTATGCTTCACAGTCCATTCATTGTTAATGTGACTGAAGGATTTTTTTTCTTTATACTTTACTTTATATGTTTATTTGAGATTCTTTTAACTTCTAATTATGAATTATGTCTGTGATGCTGCGGGCCTGCTTCTAACCCCAAATGCCCCAGAAATGGTGCGTGGCATAATGAATTCTTTTAAATAACATGAAACTATTCATAAAAATGTTGTTGCTGATGCTGATCTTTTAGCAAGATATTGATCCAAAACATAAAGCAAAATCAACACACTACTGGTTTCACCAGATACAAAATAAAGGCTCCTCAGCCTGTAACTCCTCCAATGTAAATTTCAAAGAGAACCTGTGGCCTGAGCTAAATAAAATATTTTTTCCCCCTGAATAAATGGGGAACATCAGTTGTCATCATGTAGGTCCCATGATCACAACTGATGTTGAAAGGTTGGTTTCTTCTATTTTTAGAAAATAAACATGTAATCCACACCCTTTCATCATTTAACTTTAACTTGATATCCCTTCCTTAACCCTCCAAATGTTAATCGTGGACCAGTTGCAGTAACTTTACTTATTTTAATTCCTGCTGGCTTTCTGGTGACCATTTTAGAAGCTGCAGAAATTAATAAACAAACAAACAGCAAAGTCTCCTTGCTGTTTGGTTTGTTGATGTTTATTTCCCCACCTACACTGTTTGCATGGGGCACAGCTGCAAGACTTGCTTACTTGCCAATTAGACCTACATGTTTACTCACTTACCCTGATGATTTTCCAATTACACCTACACAGTGACACACAAGTTACTATAATTAGGTCTCTACACCCTCTGAGACTCACAGATGTACATATGAAGTGCCACTGCATAGGTTAATGCTCGTAATTCACAGCTGGCTAACTTCTCTTTCAAATAATTTAAATAAGAAGGTAGCAATAACGCGAGGTAAAGTGAACATCCTTCAGTTTTCTGTTGTGAGGTAAAGGTATGGTAAAAACCTTTAGCTATGGACATCTTCAGATTGTTCTTTGTATTTTCAGTTGTACTCAGGATTATAGAGCTACAGTCATATGAAAACATTAAGACATCCAATTATGTGAGTGAGGATGAATGAATAAACATTCATTCATCCTCACTGTTTATACCCACTTATCCCTGTCGGGTCAATGTCATTGGGTAATCAGATACCCTGGGCAGTCGGTCAGTCTGTCACAGGACTTATTAAACATTTTGCTGTTTAATAACAAATTTTCATACATTGATGTTTATTCCCTTTTATTTTTGATAGCATCAAATAATGATCTTGTTTTATGGGGTGATGGTGGTGACCGTGGTAGGAGTTTGTCCTACTCAGTGTGTTTCTGGTTTGAGCCCCCTCTCCGTCGTTGTGTCCTTGGGCAGCCTTGCCTGCTGGTGATGGTCAGAGGGCCCAGTGGTGCTGCTGGTGGTGTCAGCTGTGGCTACAATCCAGTAGCTTCCCAGCATTAGCTGGGAAGTGCAGCACTTTATATTTAAGTATAAGACCATTTACCAATTTTTTCACTAAGCACGAATGTGTGGAAAAAGTTAGAATACTTTGTTTCCTAATAGCTAGTCTTACATCTCTTGAAATAACTTCAGTGAGATGCTTCTTGTGGCCATTTACTAGTCTCAGATATCAGTCTCAGGAAAGTTTTTCCCTCTCTTTACTTTCATCTTTGAGATGTTTGAGGGGCTTCTTACATCTACAGCTTGTTTCAAGTCACCCCACAGCGTCTCAGTGAGATAAAGATCTGGACTTGGACCTGGAACAGGAATTTCTATTTCTTAATTCTCTTGGTGGATTTACTAGGCCATTGTTATCTTGCAGGATCTAGATCTGCATTAAATCTTTTGTTTTCTGTTTTTTTTTAGAGGGTGATATATTTTCTGATATATGGGCCCTGCTGAAGTAAACCATCTCCAAACCATGACACTTCCACCTCCATGCTTCACAACTGGAATTATTAACTGGAATTAGTTATTCTCCTGGAATACTGTATTTAGTTTAAGGAAATCATGTCTATTATTCAGGTGTTCAATATTTCAACTTTTGACTCATCTGTCTAAAGAACATGTTTGCATAAGTTCTGGTCTTGTCTATGTTCGTTCCCTCTGGAAACGTTAGTCTGCCCTTGACATTTTTCTTAAATAACCAAGGTTTCCTTTTTGCACACCCAGAATGAAAGTTCCAAGAGCCTGCTGTAGGTCCCATGATGACAAATAAAACTTTTTGAAAATATCTTTAACCATCTTGCAGTCTTCTGTCAGGGTGAATTTGCATAGACGGTAAGATCTGGGCATGCTGGAAGTTGAATTTCTTTCACTTGTAAACTATTTTCTATGTGAGTTAGGTGAGTGGCTGATTTAAAATTAATTTGAGACAACTTTAAATCTGGTTTCTACAGGCACATATAAGTTTGATCATGATTTCATCTGTGCTTCAGCCATTAGTAGTTTTCTCCAAATATTTCTCCAAAATTGGGCTCTACTGTTGATGTCAGACACAAGTTCTTTATTACTTTTCACTGAGAGAAAAAGGCAGCACAAAAACACTTCTCTGTTTCCTGACAGGCTTCTGTTGACTGTGTGACTGACTCACTCAAAAAAGTAAAACTTCACAAACACTCAGTTCTGCATCAGCTAAGCTTTACTTCTGAAGCAGTTCTGTATACACCAGGACTTAAATCATCCTTACAACTACAAATAGCGTGGTGTTAATATAGGGAATTTCATCCTAAGAATTAAAGAGTTTCTTTGTTTGCAACATCTTATCATCAAAACTAAACATTTCCGTCAGTCACTGAGCCAACATAGAAACAAATTTTTATGAAGTCCTTTTTCAGTTTGTGCTCTCCCTATATGTCCACCTGAGGGCGCCCGTCTTCCACTTAAACTAAACAAATTGCACCTGCCTTCCTGTACCTTCTGCTCTACTGCAGTCTCCTTTCGTGTGTCTTATTGTTTCACATTTCAGTTATCTTGATTTAATTTCATTATCTCCCTCCTATTTCTTATAGTTCATCTTATTGATGAAACTCTTAATATATAATTATGTATCAGACAAAAATAATCAAATTGAAAAAGTATTTCAGAAAAGACTCCAAAAAGCAATGTAAATTCAACTGGTTATTAAACTTGAGGGAGGTAAAGGATGCATGGTAAACCTCTTCATTACCATATACTGCTCTTTAATGCTGATAATCACTTAGTTTTTTTGTGTTTTGAAAAATTGGCAGTGCCCAGGGCACACAAGATGCTCCTCCGTGCTCTACATATGAAGCAGATGTCAACTCATTAGTGTCACAAAGTCTCTGTTTGGTCTCAGGAAAGACGCTGTAGTTACCCCAGAGCAAACATGTGAAAACAGAGCTGCTCTGATGCACCAATTTTTGCTCCAGGCCTTTATCAGTGTTGCATGTTTTTTGTGTATGTGGTATTGTTTAATTCATGAGTACAGCACCAACTCAGAATAAACAGAAGATGCTATTTTATCTCACCTGGCACTTGCATGTAATTGGTCACAAGTGAAGTCATCAGTAAAACAGCTTCTGTGCCCTCTTGCTTTTTCCTAAAATGGATAATAGTAGTAACTTGCAAAAATATTCATACCCCATTAACTGTTCCACATCATAACAACCAACTTCAGCCTAGTTTATTGGGAATGGAGCATTAATCAGTGAGCCCAATTAGAGGCCCATATTAGCTTAGCAAGATATAACTAACAAGAGGAGCTGATCTTTTGACTGGCTATGACATATTATTCATACCCTCCACAAATCTGACCTCTATGGGAGAGTGGCAGCAAGATAGAAGAAGAATTGTTGTTTGCCACAAACCATTTAGTGAACACAACAATCATGTGAAACAAGCTGATCTAGTCAGATGAGATCAAAATGCATAAATGCCATGTGTGGCAGAAAACTAATTTTGCACATTAGCCTGAAGACACAGTCCCCTAGGTGAAACATGGTGATGGCACCATCATGCTGTGAGGGAACTTTTTGTCAGCAGCGATGAGGAGTCTGGTGAAAGATGGGTGGAGCTAAACACAACATTTGAAGGAAATCTGTTAGAGGCTGTAAAACACTCGACACAAGGGTGGAGGTTCACCTTTCAGCAGCACAACAATGCTAAATGCTAAATGCAAAGCCACCATGTAGCAAAGAGCACAAAATGTGCACTTTGTAATACCTCAAGGCTCAGATGATTTTTCATCACTTGTTTTCCAGATTTATCTCACTCTCCCAAAAGTGCAGCTTGTGCAATCCTTACCTTGAGCTACATGTAGCAGTTGCAATGCATTGTGGGACATATACTGCACCGTGAGTACTACATTTACAGGCCATTTATCACAAATATGTGAAATTATCTCTTGGACTGGATATATTGGTATTGCTGGTCCAATGTGGCCTGCAGGCCTTGAGCATGACATGTCTGGTCTAGCACAATAAATCCCAATAAAAACAGTGCAGAGTGTGAAATGTGAAAAACTTCAAGGGGTATGAAAACTAATGCAAGGGCCTCTGCATGTTTTCTTACAGTCATCCGTTGAGTCATATTTTTACTTGTTCCTTTTTCCTTCTCACTCTTAAAAATGAAAAGATTAGCATTTCCAAGAATTCAGATGTTGATTTGGAGGACTAGAGGGATGGCCTTGTTTTGAGCTCAACTGTGGAGACAGAGTCAAATCAAAGAGAGTACCCACTGGCACTGTTTCAGCCTTTTTTGTTAATCAGATTCATCATAATGAGTGTGTCGCTGCAGGACAGGGAGACAAAAGAGGATTTTTTGATGTTTGGATGGACTGATGGACAGAAAGACAAATGGATGGTCAGAAGGACAGATATCTTTGGGATAAACAGACTTGGTTTTTAAAAAAAATTATTCTGGCTTGAACTGGGTGTAAACAAGCTGTAAATTATCCCAGAGGTGGCACATGCAGTCAGTCCCTTCAGCCTGTCATTTGAACACTGCAGCACTGGAGGGCTTCGATCCCATAAAACACAAGCGAATGAGAAGCACTGACATATCCTCTCAGCCCTGCACCACTCAACAGATGTGAAACGGGCTGATAGGCTCCCTGGAGAGATGATGAGCTGGATTGGGAAAAGCAGAGGAGAGAAAAAGAGGTCAAGAAACAGATTTCACAGGGCAACATGAGCTGAAAGGGACATTGAACAATAAAGTCTCTTTTTTAAAATGCTTGATTTAAAAGCACTTTTTAAGGCAAGTACAAAAGGCTTGTTTCCTCTTGGGCATTAACTGAAACAATAATACTCAATGGTTTTAAATTAGCAGCATTCTCCATCTGAGAATGGGAACTAAACAACGTGGTACATTATGCAGTGTACCACATTGCCTGTTCATGTATTTAAGATCAACTTTTTGACATTTCAATCCCAAACTTAAATATATTCATTAAAATTACCAAGATTTTCTCAACCAGCAAATGGTTTTATAGATTTTTCATAATACAAACTAGACTTACTACACGCCTGATATAAAAAAAGAAAGGTAAAAAAGCCTTAAGACTAATACATTTGTTATTTCAATAACACCCAACACATTTTCATTTGAAAAAAAATATATGTTGGGGATTTTTACACAGCTTTTATAGACGTGGTAATAAATGTGAAGGACTTTATATATCCTGTTGCTGTTGTTGGTTCATTTAAAATTTTACACTATATAAAACATATTTATTAGCCCTCATAAGTTGCAGATATAGTGACCTTATTTGTATCTGTTAGGTTCATGTCAGTTTTAACAACTTAAAATTATTGCCAGGTTATGGAGATGGAAGAAATTATACAGAAATAAGAATAAATCTAAGGAGAGAAGTTAGCTTTTAACCCCAACAGCTTTAGTAAGATTTCAATTGATTGATATTAGGTTACTGATTAGGGGCTGAAAAAAATTACTGAGCCATTTGTTCCCTCATGAATAAATGTCCCATGTGGCTCCATCATGATTGCTTGCTCATTAAAGCACATAGTATGAATTTTAGTGAAGAATTCATAAAACTGTTCCAATTAAGGAGTCTTGATACTGAATATTTCATCAGTCCCCCCTGCCTTGCATCGCACCAAAAGTAATTTTTAATGTACAAGTAGCTGAGGTTTAGATTTTCCTCTTTCTCTCTTAATGTTTGGAACATGGTAAGCAATAGGTTAATATGAAGGTATACATATTTTATTGATGTTCTCTATGTTTATGCCACAGCAAAATGCAACAAAGGTACGTCTGGAAACCAGATTGAAAAGGCAGATACCCACAAAAGGTCAACACTGATTATATTACAATAAATAATGCAATAGTGAAGGCAGCTGTGGCTCAGATGTTAATAGTGGAAGTCCAAAAATCAGGAAGCTAGTTGCCTCTGATTCTCTGGCTCTACACTTGTTGAACATGTGCAGAACACTGGACACACTTTAACCCTTGATGTGTTTTTGCAGACTGTAAGTGTGAAAGGAACACAGTCTTTGCAACTTTGCAAGGCTAAAAGGGTGGCCTTACATAAGTAAATTAACTGTTACATATTTTACCCTATATAAATGTCACGTGTATAATTCTGAGAAAAACATTTGAACTCTTACAGATTTTTTTTTCTGTTTTTGCTTTTTTTGTCACAATTAAGTGATTATATTCATCAAACAAAGATAACTTGACTAAATACAAAATGTAGTTTTAAAATAATGATGGAATTTGTTAAAACCCCAATCCAAATCAACTGAAAAAGTAATAGCATATTACTAAAAAGGCTTTGACCTAAATACATTCAGGAACAGATGAGAAGCAATATCCGCGAGGAAAGGGCTACAAAGTCATTTCTGAGGGTTTGGGACTCCAGTGAACCACAGTGAGAGCCTGTATCTACAAAGATAAAACATGGAAAGGAGGTGAACCTTTCCAGAAGTGTTCGGCCTTCCAAAATTACTCTAAGAGTGAATTCATAACTCATCCAGGAGGTCACAAAGGAACCCAGAGCAACACTGAGAGCACTGCAGGCCTCACCGACCTCAGTTAAGGTAAGGCAATAACAGAAAACAGACTCACACAAAGAATATAAAATATATATATAAAATAGAATTAAAGAATAGAAAAAAAATACTGTAAAGCAAGGCAAAATTTCAACATGAATACTGTGTAGTTGTAAAAAATACTCCAGTCCACAGGAATGTGCAACTGAGTTGATTAATTAAAAATGTACAAGATCTGCATGTCTCCAAGCATTAGAAATACAAACTCTTCACAGTTAGTGACAATAGAAAAACAGTAAAGTTGTACAGATACTAGCATGGATATAAACACTTATTGATTTTGTTGAGACTAATGATGGTTATAGAGTCTAACAGCTGCTGGGAGGAAAGATCTCTTATAATGCTCCTTAGTGCACCTGGGATGCAGCAATCTGTCACTGAAGGAGCTCTCCAGCTTAGCAACAGCTTCATGCATGGGGTGGGAGACTTTGTCCTTTAGTGATATTATTTTAGCTCGAGTCCTTCTGTCTCCCACCACCTGCACTGGGTCGTGGGGGCATCCTAGTACAGAATTTGCCTTCCCGATGAGCTTATCTAACTGCTTCCTCTCAGCTGTAGATAAGCTGCCGCTCCAACATACAGTTCAATCACACTTGAGTTATGTAGCAGAACAATGATCTGAAGAACACTACAAGGTCATCCTCTAAAAAAAAAATCCAAATAAAATAATTAGAGTGGCGTAGTCAAAGTTTGGACCTAAATATGATTAAGAGGCTGCAGCTTGACCTAAAACGGGCTATTCAAGGTTGAAAACAATCCAGTGTGACTGATTTAAAACAATTCTGCAAAGAAGAATGGGCTAAAATCCCTCCACAGTGATTGCAAAGACTCATTGCCTGTTATTGCAAGTACTTAACGTCAGCTGTTGATGTATTCAGTGGCTCTTCCCCCTTAAAAGATTAAATCATCATTTGAAAACTGCATTTCATTTTGGCAATGATATGAAACGAGTAAGTATGACAGTTACATAAATCTTAATTTCCCAAACACTTTATTTCACATTACAAAGCTTAAATTACAAAAACAGAGTACATTACAGACAAGGTCTGTTCAATTTTATCACACATATTATGTAATATATTCACAAATTTGAAAGTCTTGTATATAGAAGTGGATTGTAGATGTGCAAATGACTATATTTAGTTACTTATACCTTCACAAATCCTAATTTTGAATATTTTTAAGAATGATTTGTAATTAGAAAGGATTAAAAAAAAACCACTTGTGAAATACTTAGCTGTAGGTTAACTGTGTTGATCGCCCAGCGGTTGGAGAGAAGAAGAGAGAGAAATTTTGACTGATAGTCTTAACCACACAAGGAAGAGTGGGTGGTTATATTACAAATATAATACATTAATAACATTATTTCTTTTTGACTTATTGAATAAAATTAAAACAGGAAAGAATAAATATGTAAGACTATAATAAAATGTACTAAAATGACAACAATCGTTCTTTTCCTTCTTATGCATTTTCCTTACCCTAATAGTGAAATCATCCACATAGGAGCAGTGAAAATTTTCATAATCATCCCTGATAAAGTCTTAAGATGGTGCTGTTGTTGAAATTAAAAGTCAGCACACTCTCAATTTGTTGCCTTATATTACAGTCTGATCATCATTATGGCAGAATGAAAATATTTGTTAAATGAAAATATAAATCACATGATATTTTCTGCTCAATGCTTTAGCTTGTTTTTACCCTGTAAATGACCATTTTCTACTAAATGGCTCCTGTAAAGAAGCTAACAAATGTTATTAGAGATGAACACATGATTCCAATTTTGAAAAAGTGTTTTAATGGGTCAGTTATGGACTGTATCATAAGGAGAAAAAACCCCAACCCAAAGCAACTAATCGACGCCCCTAGAAAATGCTTTTGTGCATTGAGCGGACAGTCTAGGAGCAAGATATCAGGCCATTTTCTTTGCTCCAGTACATTCTGACAAAGCTTCTGTGCAATTATTTCATTTGTGCAACCAGACTCCAATTATTTTAGTTACATTCAATTTCATATTTGCTTCTCTATTTTATAAGTTCTGTTTACTTGGCAATGGATTTTGCAATGTTCTAATTACTATTATTTGTTGGTTTAAACAGGCAATGATTGCTACTTTAAAATGTATTTTTATCTGAGCAAGGACGTTGACTTTGCAAAATATATGTTAAACATAAACCAATGTTAAATTTAAGTGGTTATTAACGATTTTTGTTTAAAAAAATGTAAAAAAAAAAACAAAAACTTTTTTTTTTTTTTTTTTTAGGTGAAGCAAATTATGAATAGCTTGAGTATGGTAATAAACTCTTGAAAATAATCTTTTCAAGAAAAAATATAAAAAGCTTATACAATATTTAATTTGCAGCAAAAAAATTGTCGAGCTCCTTCCACAAACCACTTACCAGATTTTTCTTTAAAATCAGCAAACTGACTTTAGATAAAGCTTGTCACTCATAGAACATCTGTGATGGCCAGTTTTGCAATTGAGCTGTATAATGTAATTTAATCAGGACAAAATCTAGCATCCAAAAAACAAGTTTCCACATGGATGCCTCTGTTGACATCACAGAATGAATAAAGTAACTGACCTTTTTCTTTTCAGTTTCTCTATTAGTATTTTTGATTTTTTTTCTGTTTAGTCACTTTTTTTAGTCAGACTCCTCCATCATAGGTCTTGTATTTTAGACAGCAGCAGAAAAATTTCTGTGACAACATTGCGTGAATTTCAAGGAAATCTGGTAAAATTACTATTTGTAGATTAGATGGGGGATAGACATGTTTTGGTTTGATGACCATAATGTATAAACTAGAACCTCTGCCATTTTAAAATGTCTCATGATCCACATTGAAATCTGCAAAAGTCACTTGTCTGCCATATTCTTTACTAATAGCAAGCTGATTCGCATGATTTGTATGCCTTTTGTAATGTCATTAAGTGAAATAAATGTTGAGCAAAATTAGTAGTTTTGTTCTGCAGTGAGCCTTTTAAAAACTAGAATTTTGTGAAATCCTGCCATGGATATCCATAATTCCACCACTGTAGAAGAACTTAATGTGCTTCTGTTTTTACAGTTTGTTTCAATAAAGTAATAAAGGGGGTAAATAAGAAGTCAAAGACACTGCAGTCAGTGATCACAACTTAGACAAGAATGTCTGAGTGGTTTATTAGAATAAGAAAATTAACATAGAGCAAAGTCTCCATGCGGAGTGACAGGCAGAACTTGGGACATTGTGGTGGATGGTGAACAACTGCTGGAGTGAGTCCGGTTTTCATGTGCCTGTGTGTGTGCTGGGCAGCTGTTGGAGGGTGCATGCATGTGTTGGTGTGGTTGTTTTGTGTGACAAGAGACACATTTGTTTGCGGACACGAGCGCACACACCTGCATGTACGGTACAAATTCACACATCGCTACTTCAGTACACACACACACGAAGGCTGTGTTGTCATGCAGCTACTGCACTGAAATTACATGTAAGCATTTAGGTTATGTACACATAGCAGGGACATGTGTTGCCATCTGATGACAGCCATCCCAACACCCCCATTGCCCTCAAACACCCCTTCTTTAGGCTGACTAGGGGTGGGGGGGATGATGGGGATCCTTCACAGTAGCAGGAGACTTCACATTAGTCTTTATAAGTTAATTTACTTCCTCTGTTCTTGAAATTCATCATTTAATCAGGACACAACACTTCAGTCCTCACAGTACTGCTTCATAATAATAATAATGATAATAATGATAATAATAATAATAATAATAATAATAATAATAATAATAATAATAATAGTCATCAGGTTCACCTTCATTGTCATTAAAGAAAAAAATTCAGCACACCAGAGAACTGAAACATCCCATAGAAGTTTTAAACCAAATGTCTTCCACAAAAACAAACAAGAGTAAAAAAAGCAAAGTAGTTAACAGTGCTGCCTAAATACATCTACAAGTTTACAAAAACACAAATATCAACTGGAATCTTGCTTTTGTGCTTATTCCAACGTTCCACGTTGGCTTGTATGGGAGCAGCTTGATGACACGACTTTCTTCCATTTAGTTCCTGTCTCTGAACAATTTTTAGGATGCCGAGAAACATGCAGGGTGGGTCAAGACAGCAGTTATTGACTGGGGCCTCACACTGCAGGGCCACACAGTGAAAAAAAGCAACCAAACCCCAACACATACTGAGGCGTGGTGTGTTCAACAAGAGCAAAGACACAAGATGATAAAAACACACACAGTGTAGATGGGGATTTTCTGCATATGTGAAACAGAGAAGACTTTTGTTGCTTTGCAAAAGTATTCACACCAGTTGGCAATTTTCACATTTTGCCACATTTCAAACACAAGCCTCGAATTTTATGTGAAAGACAAACATATTGGTGCATAACTGTGAAGTGAAAGGAACATGACACATAGTTAAAATAAGTACAAATCTAAAAGGATCAGTGTGCGTTTGCAATAAGCCCCTTTGTCCCTTCAAGTCTAATAATCCCAGATTAATTCAAGCAGCCTTCAGAAGTCACCAAACTAGTAAATAAAGTTATTTAATCTCAGTAAAAATACAGCTGTGGTGTGAACGCCTTAGAGGTTTGTTTGAGAATGTTGAGAACAGCAAACAATTTACACCAAACCTGGCCCAAAAGCCATTGTTAACATGACATTAGAAGTCTCATTTTCAGTTGTACAGAACAAAGGTGCTCTGGTCTAAAAAATCCAAAATCTAGACCTTTAGTCTACATGCAACTAGCTCTGTGGAGAAAAACAAATGCAGAAGGTAACCATGAACACATCATCTCCAAACACCACCTTGAAAATGCCACGTTTCACCATGGTGATGGCATTGTCATGCTGTGGAGATCATCTTGTTTAACAGGGACAGGGAATCCGATTAAAGTTAAAGTGGAGTTAAATACAGTGAAAACTTTCAAGAGGATGAAAAAGGCATGAGAGTGAGAACCAACCCACAGCATACAGCCAGACCTGAAGGAGAATGGCCCCCAGTTTACACTGCTTGTGTTGCCGCTCCTCTCTGCCATGGAATGGACTCTGCAAGCGTGGAATCAATTTTCAAAGATCACATAGCTCCAACAGCAAAATGCACTAGCACAACACCCGTATTTTCAAAATAATTCACCAAAACAAACTACATATTCTTGAAATACTAGCTATATTAATGAATATATGGGTATATTTATACATCTATGCTGTCAGCATGTATCATTTATGTTGATGCATACACACAAAAGGTGGATTTAATTCTGAAACCAAGTTTTCTCATTGAAGTCGTAGCAGGAGAATTGGTGAAGGCAGATGAAGTGAGAGAGCACTGGATGGAAAAAAGATTAATTTTGGAAGTTGAGAACTACAGTATTTTATGACACCACTCATCCTTTTCATCACTGGCCTCATGGTGCGATCTCTCATTTCCCATGCATACTTCTTGGAGCACCTCTAGGCTTTGCAGTGGAGAAGAGCTACATGCAGTGTAAATCCAGGGTTAAATCAAAGCATATTCATGTGCTAGAATGACCCAGGTAAAGTCCAGACCTAAGTCTATTTAAGAATTTGTGACAAGACTTGGAAATTGCTGGTATGGATACTATCCAATTAATCTCACAGAGTTGGGGCTATTTTGCAAGAAAGAAAGGGTAAATAACACATTTTTGTAGATTAACAGAACTGGAAGAGATGTAATTCAAAGAACCTGAAGCTGTGACTGCAGCAAGGGTTGGTTTTATAAAGTATGGAATACTGGAATAAATGGAAATGCACACATTTTAGACTTTTATTTGTAAAGATTTTCAAAAATGACATATCCTTCACAATCCATTTGCCATTATGCACTACTTTGTGATGGCCTGTCTGATAAAATGCATTTGAGCATTATGGCATAAAAAAGGTATAAATACTTATGCAAAGCACCATAGGTGTGCACATGAAGAACAAAGAAGAAAAAACTCCAAACTAAATCAGTGACATAAAAGAAAAGCAATTTCCTGCATGAGAAGGTAAAGAAACATCTAAAGAAAGAGTTTGGCATTAAGGATTTGACATGAATTAAGGTGTGGTGGTGGGGGTGGGGCGTTCTGACTCATTAAATTAACCTGCAGACCTTTAACAGTGAAAAACACAATGAAAACCCTGGCTTTCACTTAGTGGAGATAATATGAGTGCATTCCCAGTCAAAAGGGCTTAAAACACAAAAAGCAGCTGTTAGAAGAGAAGGGAAAGGAATGGGAATTACGTGAAGTATGGAGAGATGATGGAGGATGAAGTCTTTGATAAACACACTTCCCTCTATGAGGTTATACCTGAATACTTTAGCTGCCTTGTAATGTTGAACTAAAGTAATCAATTTGTGCGGTGAGAAAGATAACATCATGACGTGTACTTCCTTTATTTGAACCGGCCTGTGTAAGGCTCCAGTTTCATTTCTGATTTAATTTAATTACATTCCCCAATTTGTCAAATGGGGTACTTGTGTGCATGTGTGTCTGTATACATGTGTGTGTGGCTGGTGGTCTGTAAAGGGTCAGAAAGCGCTCGTTGAACGAGTAGCTCCCTCTCAGAGACAACCTGTCTGCAGCAATCTTCTCATGGGGCACATCAGGCCATTTGAGGGGCTGGGCATGTACTTTGCCTCATCAAGCATGTTTAGTGAAACACTAGGAGAGATGCGGAGTGAGGACACGGCTGGGTGGGCACGCCAGGCCCAGATAAAGAGGCCACATTTACAAATGCACATATAAAGATCCAGAAATGGGGACACAGGATGAGCATGAGAGGCTGGGTTTAGAGAGTGGAGCGGTCCTTGACACTAATGACCCATTTCAGGGTCGAATGTGTAAAGCATACACTGTGCTAATATGGCGAGGGAGTAATGTATTAACATCACATTTGCCTGTCTGACCTCCTATGCTTGGACTTGCTTTTATAAATCTCTTTAACTTCATTGCCTCACATATGACCATTGGTGCTTGCTGTACATGTATTGAGGCTATGCTTCAAAACTCCGCAGAAACGAGTTTGCATCCTTTCATTAAAAACTTAATTCACTTGCCTAACTAAATTTCTTTGAAGAAATTGTAAATCTATGCTTTTTATTTTGTATCAAATAAAAATCTTTGATGTGAGCCCAGTGTACATTTTAAGAAAAGGTCAGCATTTGGACAGGTTGAAAAACCACACTTCACACCTTAAAGCAGAAACTCGACTTCTCCCCAAGCAGACTCTTGTTGTGGTCATGTATAATTGATGGTATATTTCTTTCAGCATCCATTGTCATAGCACAAGTTTTGCATTTGCAGTACTGTTTCTGTAAATGGTTTCCAAGCAGTATGCATCACTGCAGTGCAATGCATGTTACTGTTGCCTCAAAAAACTAGAGGTCCAAACCTGCTAGTCTTCTGCAACAAACACATTTTTCATACATTTTTCAAACCTATCAATGCAACAAGCAGGTAAGCCTGCCCTGTGGCACAAAACTTATTTTGCAGTTTGACATTTTCAGCGTGCAAATTTATTGGTCAGAGGTTTTTTTGATGGAGCTTGAAAACAGTAACATTATTCCTGTCTTTTACCAAATATGTTTACACTGCTCATGGCTTTTTGCACATAAAGCTGGTAAATGTAATGGATAGGCAAAGAGCTTAACATCAAAGTATCAGTGGAACTGTTTCTGAGAACTGATTATTTCATAAAGTATGAGGATCTGTCACACGCACATTTGTCATGTGATTTGTTACATGCACATCAAGTTTGAGATAATGATGAACATCCATATATTTAGGATAATGTATTTCTTTTAATGGAGAAGTTGCATAAAACACAACTTACTTAGAGCTGCAAGTACATGTACATAGGCAATATGTGTATCAACAAGAAAGAGACTATTGTGTTTTTTTGATTGTCTCCATAGCCTTTATCCTGATGCTATGGTTAACGTCTTAGTTGAAATATGAAGCGGCAATGGAAGTGATGAAGGCAACCACCACTTTTTGGCCAGTACAGCAGATGGTTACTATGGAGACTGAACAAAGGCTTTGAACAGACTGCTTGGGCATCAGGACATGTGACAGGTGCTGCTCCCCATCCGGATGTTTGTTGGTTCTACAGCTAAATGAAGACACTGCTTTATCAATATCCTGAAGATAAGAGAAATGTAATTTTTGTTACATTCAATATATTTTGTATATTTGAAATTACAAATGAATGACTTATGGTCCATGGGTTAATCCACCACTTATAATAAAACATTTTTTAAAAGTTTTCAACTTCAAAATGAGAAAATTATAGTAGATGAATAAATGTATGTTTAGTGGAAATATTAAGTTTGGCATACATAAAATAACATACTACAAGTAAATGAGTTCCAAAAACATAATGAACAATAGGAGGAACCTCTCAAAACAAAACAATAGGTGTGATTTTATTTGCATAAAAGCATTGGTTTTCATTGATCTCTGTGAATTGTCAGGTGCTCGTCATTTCACCCCTTCGGGATGGTTTATTTATACCAGCCATGCATCAATTCATACCTGCCTCAGGATGTTTTGTGCCCGTTTGACATATGATTAAAAATATCTTATGCAACACCAATAAATAATGGCTACTTGCATGAATATGCTTGTAATTATTTTACTTTGATCAGACATCATAATCCCTAATATTTCATAGGAGTCGACTGGCCTGCACAGGAATTAAAACCACAACCAGCGGGGAAAAAAATTGCGTAATTTAAAATGTTCTGAAAATAAAACTGGAAAATTAAATTACATTTTGTGAAATATGAGAATTTTTCTGGCTATTTATTATTCATAAAAATACTTTACAATTAACACAATGAAACTGACATGCCAATGGTAATTACATGGGTAATAACTGGTTTGCTTACATAAATGTAATCAAAAGAGGTTGAGACAAAAGAAAAAACAAACACATGGGTATGAAAAGTACCAACTGGTGAGGAGGCAATTTGACACAAGGCTTTCTCTGTCACCAGGCTTGATTAAGGTATTACTGTACCTCTGTATGTTATAGCATGCTGTTATTTTCTATATTTCAATTCCTTTATAACTCAGCCTGGGGAGTCTGGTGCTCTTTTGCTTACTTCAATGACCTATCATATTGGAAAACAGCAGTGACTGAAAACATGATCAATTTCCTAATTGACGCAAATTTTAAAATTTAGGTCAAATGTAGTCTGTTAGAGGGAACTACTGGTCCTATACAGTGTTTCAAGAAAGTTTTGATAGCCTTTGAACTTCCTCACATCATGTTATTAAGACAAATTTTTGTGTATTTCTTTTGGATTTTATGTGCGAGACTTACACAAAGTAATGCAAAATTGTGAAGGGGAAGAAAGAGGATATATAGAAATAAGAGTATTTGTATTTACCCCCCTTCATTCTGATAGTACTAAATAAAATCCAGTGCAACAGTAAACATAGTTCACTTGTATGTAATTTTATATCAGCTTGCAGTTTGCCACAAGCCAAGCAAGGGCACGCAGCCCTGGAAAACTAATGCTGAAGGTGACCCTGATAGGACTTCTCCACAGTGATACTTGGTGGTGGCAGCAAGAGACAGAAAAAAATATTCAAAAATTACAGTGTTTTCCGAATAGATATGGGGGGACAAACACTTAAACAAGAAAATTTTATTAGGGGTGTATATATCAGTCAGCCCTGATTTCCTTCATTTTGGGTGGTCAGAAGTTGGCCGATACTTGTGAAACCAATCTTATCCACCAATCTTATCTACCTACAAAGGTCTAAAGATCCTCCACTGTCCCCTTTTGCTCTGCCGTGAGAGAAGTCTAACTTGATAGTCCCACCTACCTTTTCATGTCTGCAAGTGCACGGTTAACAACAATCACCCCTCTGTTGCCAACTTAGTGACTTTATTGCTATATTTAGCAGAAAAAAAAATATCAGTACGTCAGGCTTTTTAAAGATCGGTGGTCGGCTAGAAAACTGCAATCAGTGCACCCCTACTTTCTTTTTAAAATAGTAATTGTTCTGTAGAACAATTGATTGCTGTAATTCATGGAGTTTTCTCCAAAAATGAGCTCTCATAGAGGGATGATATAAATGCCAGGCGAAGATACTCTGCAAGTAGCACACGCAATCCCTGCAAAAATCCAGAGGTGCATGACCAGGTGCCCTGACAGCGCATGGGGAAAATGCTTATTGACCCAGGCGCACCCTCAGTAATAAAATTAATGACATTAACTGTGAAAACCTATAATTACTACATGCTGTGATCTTCTTGGGGGAATGGACGGTCACGTTGGCGGAGCGTCCTCCTTGGATAACGATAATGGTAGGGGAAATGCTGGGTCAGAATGGGCCAGTCAAAGTCCAGACCTGAATTCAATTGAGTCTCTGTGGTAAGACTTGAAGAATGAGCTCTATCTAATCTGACTAAATTCGAATTTGAAGAAGAGCAGGCACAAAATGTAATGTGCTAAACTGGTAGAGGCATAGCCCAAAAGAATAACTACAACGACTGGTGCTTCTAATCCTAGTATCGAGTCAGGGGGGTGAATTCAAAGGCATTTCCTATTTTTGAGATTTCTGTTTGCAAAACATCTTAGAAACCATCTTTTTCTTCCACTTCACAGTACTAAACTACTTTTTATTGGCCAATCAAATCAAATTCCATATAAATACATTGAACTTTGTTATTGCAGTGTAACAAAATGTGGAAAAGTTCAGGGGGTATGAATATTTTTGAAAGGGAGTGTGCATTATTTAGCTTTTTGAAAAAAAAATCTCAATACCTTTGCCAGAGCCTTTCAAACTAAGCTCTAAATCATAAAACATGTGTGGCCTTGTTATATTAACGATATCAATCATGCAAAAGGAAAAACAACAACTTGTTCCTCCATTTCAACAGGATTTTAGGTTCCATCTAATACTTTTTACCTAAATTTTGCAGCAGCACACTGCTCCCACACAAAGTGCTAACACTGTTAGTACCTATTTGTAAATGTAAGGCGGACCGAGTTGAAAAGATAAGAAGGGTGGGGTAAGAGTGAAACTGATCAAAGCTGTTTCTTGCACTCAATATGAGCAACACAGTGATGTAAACAAGCCCTAAGAGACTCTCTCATACACAAGCTGACAAACACAAACAGAGCTAATATCACCTTTTACTGAACCCTGACCCAGATGGATTAAAGCTAAGCATATCTACATTTGAATCAAGAACGGATGAAAGCAGACAAAAAAAACATAAAACACGAAAAGATCAGACAACGGAGTGAAAGAGAAACTCCACACCCAAGTGTATGTGTGACCATCTGTTTTCTTGATCCAGCTTTTGTTGAGAATCACAATGAAAGGAAAAAAAGGGACAAAGCCACCAGGGATGACCATTGTGATGGTTAGCTGTGTTCTGACACTGACCCATGCCACAGCTTCAAGCCCCAGGTCCTCCCTGCACTGCCCAACGAGCGATTCACCACAGCTGGTGATCCACAGGAGATGCTCGAACCTGACTGGATGGAGCTGAAGCTCTCCTCATTGCTATTCTGCTACGCTGTGGTGAGTCAGATCCCTGACTCTAAATTGTTATTTGTGGCCGCAGTTTCCTCCTGCGCCTGGGGCACAAAGAGGCTCAGTGTCGGCAGAGTAGACTGAATGGAGATCCCAAGCGGCCGAGCCTCTCTGCCTCGGTCATATCGCCAGACAGCTCACATTCCCCTCCTTCAAATGCACCACAGAGCCCAGGGAGGCCTCATTTTGGGTTGGGTCAGACAGACCCAGGCATGTGGAGAGCCAGAAACTGTCCTTGTCTTTGCTGTAAAGACTAATTTTATAAAAATACTTAAATTAAAGTCTTTTTCTCATCGTCATTCATTTAGCTAATTATTGCTTTCTCTTGCTCCATCATGGCTCTGGACAGCCCTAACTAGCCATTGATCAGCCTCTTAAGCTTCTGATTGGTAATCACACTTAAAATTACACACAATAAAATCATTTCTGTATGAACAATGTAATCACCAAATTCATTATATAGCCATACTTCACAGTTAAGACAGGACGCTGGTTGGGGTTGCTGTGGCCAAACACACACCCTTACATGATGCATGATTTCTGTCTTTTTTCACAGTCAAGGCCCTCTGGCAGAGCTACAACAGTTTCGTCTCATCTGAAATCCAAAGTAAAGCACATCGTTGTCTGCTGTTTGCCCCTGGCACAAGAAAACAAAGAGACAAAAAAAAATCACCAAGATAAAATCCGATCGGAACTTAGCAATGAACGAAACGGTTGAGGGGGGCCTTTCACATTTGCCGTTGTGAGGAATATTGTCTTTTTTTAGGGATAAAACCTCCAATTGTCCTTTCAAGAAGGTTTCTATTTCTTCTTGGCCCCTCTCTTTACCTTCCTGTTAGACTTGTATCAGAGCAATGAACTGTGGGAGGCACACCACAGGTTATGAACAGAGAAACTCAATGGTTTGAGAATTATCTCATCTTTCAACTCTTTTCTCTCTGTCTCTCTCTAAAGTTTGCTGAATGACGTCAGAACATTAAATGACAGTGAGAGAGGACAGAAAGGATAAGGTTGGATCAAGACGATGAGTCTAAGGGGTTGATATTTTCCAGTTTTCTGTTAGCAGGAATGGTTTTTTCAGAGAGCTCAGGGTCAATGCTCATCTGACATCACCTCATTGGCCACTGGGTGCATGCTCTCCCATGTTCTTCCCCAGAAGGTGGCTGAATTCAGCCAGATCTCCCAGACCTCGAGGCCCATGCATGTCTGGCCTGATGAGACCCTGGCGCTGGGCGTAATAGGGCATGCCGTTGTTGGTGTTGTAATTGAGCGCCTCATGACTCCAGCGAGGCTCTCCGTAGTCCACATGTGGGGTGGGAGCAGAGACCACCCTACGTCGATCAGGCGAATCCTGTGGTGTGGCAGGGTAGATGTATTCCCCTGCTGAGTTCCTCAGGCTGCCGGTGGGACGGCTGCCTCCATGGTCCCCTCTTTGGGTGGCAAGGATAAGGTAACGCTGGCGATCTGAGTGTGGGGGCAGCACCACCTCGCCGGGGTCCTCTATCCGTACCAAACCCCCTCCTCCTCCGCCTCCATGCAGAAACTTAGAGCTCAGGTAGATGACAGCATTGTTGGGGCAGGGGTTTCCCACAGATGTGAGGAAGGTCTGGCTCTGATCCCAGTCGGTATCTGGGAGGCGCATGACCCGCTTCTGCTGCAGTGGGGTCTGCTCAGGTGTTGGCAGTAAACCTGGGTCCATTTCTCCTTTAGGCCAACCATTGGGCATCACGAACAGGTTATCTGGCTGCGAGCGACGTCTCTCACCTCCGCTTGTTCTGGTCACACTCATCACTGACCCGCTGCGACCCTGCCCAAGCATGCTCTGCTCTTTGTCATTTTTGCGTCGGGCCCCGTTGGCTCCAGAGCCGCGGGAGTTTCTATGGCGGTGGCTCATGATCCAGCAGACAGTGAGACCAGAGAGGATGGCCCCAGTGGAGAAAGCTGAAACAGCAGATACCACCAGCAAGTTTACAGACACTAGGCCGTCTGGCTCCTCGATGAAACTCTCCTGAGACAGCATTCCTGCAGACAAAGATACAATAACACACAGACAGAGGGGTCATCAGTCAACTGGTGTAACTATCTTAATGGTGTAAATATTTCTTGTATTAAACTTGTGGGAGTTAATGAACAGCCAAATAAAAACAACTTATTTTCTCTCTTCCCTCTGTGGGTGGGAATGAGCATATGTTTTCTAGCCAAGGTAGCTCTGGTTAATTGCCTTCATTACATAAAGTGGATAGTGATTTTAATGGCTATAATAACTGTCTTCCTGATTGAGAATGGCTCTCAACCGTAACATGTTTTGCAACATTAGCTTTACAGGGAGAGAAGCCAAGTCTGGCAGTAATGGTGAGTAATAATTAAATGTTTTCATAAAATAAAATCTGCAATGTTTACAGTATACAAGAGAGGTGAGGGCAACTACGTGCAACTTCATCTACAAAACCATTGCAGATTGCAACACAAATTCTTATGGATATGCAAAAGTATTACTAGACAAAATGAATGGCAATTGCCATGCTGAGGAAAACTGATTCTTTCACAACAATATAAATGGTATTCAAACAACAGATATCTGGTTACAGGACTCCTGTTCCATTAAGATCCTATGCTCCTTTTACAAGTACTTCAATTACTGTGAGCTGACAGATTTTGAATTATCTTATATGTAGGCAACATCTGAAAAGGGCCCATTATGATGTTGTAGAACATTTGTTATGTAGTCACTGATGTTGGAGCCATTTTTTCTAATGTGTTATCTTTACCATTTAGTTTTTTTTTTTTTTATCTTAGGCTTTTTTATCTATAGTAAATATGCAGACTTTTTTCTTTTAAATCATTGCACTGGCATAATAAATGTCTGCTTTTTGTAAGCCTGAATATCTATCAGTGTGTTTATGGATAAAGGATACCACATCTATAAATTAAATTATTCTTTATCATCTTTATATAAGTGCATTTAATGAACTCCCTCTCTGTGAAAATACTTATGAATTATTGAAGACATGACTACAGCAAGACCAAAGACAGCACAGGCTGCCGTGGATCAATTAGAAAAATGCCAGAAGAAAAGTAGTTTTTTTGGCTTCACGAGCTCCTGGGACCAACAGCGGCGAATACAATGAAATTGTGCCAAGGGAAGCAGATTGGAGAAAAGCAGATGAGGAAAAGAGGAGTGAGTTACAAAAAGAGAAAGAGAGATAAAGAGAGAGAGAAAGACAGAGAGTTGCCTAAAGCAAACTTGAGCATTTGGGGCCTTAGACAAACAGTAGTAATAGTTGTTAAATTATAGCAGCAATAGTGGCAGAGTGTCTCCACAAGGACAGGAAAATAAATTCCTTTTCACAGAAAATTAATGGATGTCATTAATAGGAATTGGGACCCACTTGCTCACTAACACCAAGCAGAAAAAGCAAGAGCAGAGAGAAGGAATAAAAATCTTCAGGAAAATAGTCATACTTTTTATAAATAAACAAACATTTTTTTTAAATTATTTGATGAATTATTATTTAATGGGGACTCTGAAAGTTGTTAGTGTAGAAGATCCTGCAGTGAGAGTTGGCCTGGTGGGTAATTAATGTGGCCTGTGGCTTTGTAATGTAAAGTGTTACTCTAGACACATCACATCAAGCTGAGGAATGGTAGATTAAACTCTGTGAAAAACCCTTAAACTACTGTGCCGCACTAGAGGTGATGTTGTACATTTTAAACTGTTAATATGCACAAAAAGGAAACTAAGAATTAATGGTGATAATATATTTTCTTGTCTGGGCCCAAACCTGAGAGTCTATAAGGAGCAATAACTGTAATGGGAAAAATACACAGCAGATATAACAACAGGGTGAAGAAGGAAGCCACATTCTACAGACACATCTTACAGAAATGTAAATGTTTCTCCCCCAAGTAATTTAGGGTAATTACCATGGCAGCACAAAGATATACAGTAACCCTGCTTAAGATTCAAAGCACAGCTGCATCTTGTGGGCTGAGAGAGTCATGAACACCTTTAATAATAACAGAAACATCAACTAAAAAATAAATACAAAAAACAATTTCAATTGTGAACAAAACACTTAATAAAAAGCCTGACAAAGGTTAACATCTAACTTAGTATAGCTACAAACTGCAAATACAACAAGATTATCAGAAGTTGATCATTTCTTTGCTTAGACAATAAGGTGAAACTTGTTCGTCACTATTGTGAAAATAGAGATTGTGAATTATTGCTTCGGACTACAATGCAATTCTGAACTATTTGAGCTAAAAACATTTAATATATTGTTTCATGGTTCTTGTGTAATGTGCAGGTATCAAAAGCAAAGGTCATGCAGAGAATACCAAAACTTAGAGTGTGGCTGCAGAGCAAAATAAAAAGAGAACTGGCCCTCAGCATGATGTTTCCACCACCATGCTTGACTGTTTTCTTAGATTTGAAAGCCTCACTGTGACTCTTCCAAACAGTCTTCCTTTTTTGGTGAAAAAAAGCTCAACACTTGTCTCTCATGGCGAAGCTTTCTCATGGAAGCGAAGCAATCTAACAGAACTCTACCAGTTCAGATATGGAGACTTGTAGAAGCTTACTGGTCGCATTAAGCATGTGGTTTCTTTGTAACTTGCTTTGAAATGTTTATCAAGATTTTAATGTTGGTGAATGTATATATCTACCCTATATGTATAATTCTTATTATGTGTGGATTAGTTTACTATCTAGGAAGTACATTATCAAACACTGAAACTAATACTCCTTAAAACAGTGTCATGTGGCCTGGGCAATCTTACATTTGTAATTTCTGGTGGGAAATCAATGAAAACAATATTTATCACATTTCCCTCTGCTACAAAATGCTTGGAGCTTGTGCAGTAGAAAAATAGCTTTCAGTCTGTCAGCGTGATTGCATCTGCTAACCGGTAATAAAAGTAAAAAAATGAACACTCTGCAGATGGTGTTATTAAATATGTCTTAGTCTTTAGTCTCCAACAAAACACTGTGCATATTTTGGTGCTGGATTAAAAAAGGTTTGAACTGTTGTTAGCATTCCTCTTAAGGGGGCATGGAAACATCAAATTTAGTGACATTTCATGACACTTGCTGACAAGTATTTACTTTTTTTAAAAAAGATCAACATTAGTAGTTAGTGTTGTCTCAAGGATATTTAACTGGATTAACATTTTCTGTTTTTCTTTTGTCAAGCATTTCACTGCTGAACTTTTTCTTCTCAACCCTAAAGCACAACTTCCACTAAAAGCTAAGATAACAATGACACAGACATTTATTAAGCCTTTTATCCATTTTGTGTCACCAACGACTGGATGTCAGAGATCAGACAAAGGATCCTCAATGTTGTCGATGCAAATCAGCGTCCTCAACAAGTTCGTCTTTCCCATTGATCGAGACTTGCCGTAAATCAACAGGCCATGTTGGTGAATCAATATCCTTTCAGCACTAATTACTACTTTATTACCAGCCTGATAAGCGAGGTGATCCACATGAAAGCAGGTTGTAGTTATTGCTTGTTAATTATGTGACAGGAACACTTCAGTTCTTCACCTTTTCAGAGAAATCCTTCCCTCTATTCCCTATCATATTTTATCAGGGGATTAAGGTGAATTTATGCAAAATTTGCTTTTAATTCACTCTTTTGTGTGATGTCATGACCCTCTCTTCCCCAATTTCTTTTCACATCAACTCTCCATTATTTCAGCACCACTTCTGAATGTTCATTTTTACAAGAAAAAATGAACTCCACTTGAAGTGGGTCCAGGGTAATAGATTTAGAAATGTTTTTTTAAGGTATTTCTTAAAGGTTTCTCTAGGGTGTTGCTGTTCTGAAAAGCATGATTCAAAATAACTCAAAACTATTGCAACTTCTACTTCAAAGCCTCCTAAACATCAGTTTTTACATAATCCAGATTTTTTTCACATTATTGATTTGTAAAATTTATATATGATAGTTTGAAGCATATATGATAGATATTATTAATTGAATATTACTTTTCTCCCTGAAAGTGTCATTAGGATCTTGGTATGAACGAAGACTACATTCCTGTTCTGAAGGGTCTTGCAAATGTATTCACACCCTTTGAATTGCAACTAAAGCAGCAAGTCTTTTGAGTATGCCTCTACCAGCTTTACACATGTAGACACTGAAATTTTTGCCCATTCTTCTTTGCAAAACATCTTAAGCTCAGTTAGATTGGATGGGGAAGGTCTGTGGGCAACAGTCTTCAAGTGATGCTCCAGATTTTTAATGAAATTTAGGTTTGGATTTTGTATGAGTTTTTGATGGAGCTCTTGGCTACTTCATTGCATGATGACTTCACAATTTAGGTGGACAACCATGTCTTGGTGGGTCTGCAGTTTTGCTATAAACCTTCTTGTTAGATGCTGTATTTAATGGCGTTCTGTGTTCATCATCCTCCTGCTTCACAGTTATATACTACTATTTGTTAGTCTGCCACATTAATTCCCAATAAAATACATCAAATTTTGCAATGTGACAAGTTGTGAAAATTATATTATCATATTAGAAAAACTTTGCATGGTTCTGTAGCAAATCTTATGGTTTCCAAATATTGTGTAGCCCTAATTTAAATTCCGCCACATAGTCTTTTTTTTTTTTTTTTTTTTTTTTTTACATTTAATGTGATCACAAAGTCAGGTCTTGATTGCTGGACCTGATTGGCTAAGATGCCCTGTTTTTCTCTGATAGTTCAGCAGCCATCATTGCATGTTAAAATCTACAAGTACAGGTCAAAAGATGTTTTTTTCAGTGGAGCTAAAGTTCCTCTCCTTTGCACAGAAACAACATCAGAGCTGCAGATATAAAACAAAAAAATGAATCTGCTGGTTAAAACCAACACAAATTAAAAAAGCTCCAGAGGGTCAGGTTTAACGGATCGACCACAACCTTGATGACTTTCTAAACTAAATGAAAAGGCCAAAAGCACAGACCAATTCAGAGAAAGAAAATTAATAACCACAAATCTACAGTCTTTCACAAACACTACATCTGGAAATGTTCTGCAGAGGTTGTAGAAGGCTCTCTGACATTTATCTCCACTGTGGTTCAGGGTTGCTGTGTGACACTTCTGATTAAGTTCTGCATACTGCAATAACACTGCTGTCACATTCACACAGGGAGAATGGTTCTGACAGAATGGAGACAGACCTGTTCAGTTTCTTCGCCTGCATGTGGATACCCCATTATCCCAAACTTATGTTTTATCTTGGATGAACAAAAGCTAAACAAACATTTTTAGCCAATGGCTAAAAGTTCTATGCTAGATACACAGATATTTGTCACTATGTGTATGTGTGTATATATGTGTTGCTGTGACACATTTCTCTTCATGCTACCAGGGGTGACAATAAAAACAGCTGGCTGGGCACTCTGTCCTTCCACAACCTTTTCCCAATCCCGATCGCTTGTTAAAGCTTAATGGAAGCCAACAGGCTGTCTGTCAGCCCGACGAACACTGAGCTGTTTGTCTCGAGGTTTCTAGCTCCAATTACAGCATAACGAGAGGAGAGGAGAGTAACGGGGAGGCAAGCCAAGGAGAGGAGAGAGATTTTTACAGTATGTGTGCTGAAAAGAATTGGGAGGACAAGTGAGGAAATGAGACAAAAGAGATGACACAAAAGAGTTGAGAGTACAAGAGGAGGATTCAGCCAAAGAAAACAGCTCGGGCAAAAAAGAGCAGATAGGAGATGATTAAAGCAGTGAATGGAGCGAGAAAGGCAACATGGGAGCAAAAAGGACTAAAAGCACTGGAGCTCTAAACAGCTGAGTTGCTACAAACAGTACCTGTGTATTTGTAATGTGTATTTGTGCAAGTATAGTTTTAGACCAGTTAATATTTAAAGCATGAAGACAGTCTAGTTTAATACCGAGTTTAGTTTTTCCTTTATTTGAATTACTTTTCTCTACATATGTTGTCTCCACCTTTCCTCCCAGATCCTACTGTTAGCCGTTAATCCTCTCCCAATATATCTTTTGTACTCACCTGCCCTATGATATGAAATATGTCGGCATGATGGGAACAATTTCAAATCCCAAAGAAATGCACATATCAATTGGTGCCAGTTCTACTTCTTGTTGAACAGCATTTGTCTTTGTCCACATTTTACTAATCTTTTCTCTGTTTTACTTTCCTGGGACAACCAGTAAGAGACAAAAAATTCTTATATAGTCACATAGAAGTTGCTAGAATATTTTCTCAATTTTTCCTCTGGTACAGTATGATCAGTCAATTATCAGAGTTAGGCTGCGTTTTGCACTTGTATATGGATGTGAACAAAACCATCCATTGTCCATACCCACTTATTGTTGCAGCTCATTGGGGTAGAGGGGTGGGCGGTACACCATGGACAGGTCGCCAGTCCATCGCAGGGCATGAATGAAACCAATAAAGAATAAATCTTTTTTTTTTTTTTTTTTTTTTTTTTTTTTTTTTTTTTTTTTTTTTTTTTTTTTTTTTTTTTTTTTATCTCTGCCTGTTGTCATTTTAGCTTGGGATATCCATCCACACATTCATTTCTATTTGTGACCAATTGGATTGAATTTTCATGATTTTGGCTGTCAATTTGGGCAATGGGGGGATGTAATCATTTATTACATCTTTTTCATTAACCTGACAAAACCACGGTATTGACAGTTTTGTAACAGTACCAAATTTATCTATAGTTTTCTTCTATAAGTCAATTATTTTCAGATGTATAATCTCTCAATTACACATTTCTGTTACCAAAAGGAAACTTTTTGTTTTCAGATGCTAAAACAAAACAGAAAAGAGATGCATGGATCAGGGTTGCAATATCATCCTCCAGTTTTTATTTTGAGGTCTAATAGAAAACTAAGAAACTGCAAGATTATTCCACCGGTGGCTTAAAGCATATGTCCCTAACAGTGATGGGTTTAAGGACTTGTGATTCTACTCTTGCAGTTTGACGTATTTTTCCCAATAATCACGAAAGTTAGCCATGGTGAAATGTACTACATTACAGCAGAAACATTAAGATGTGCAACTATACATCTAAACCCTACACAACAACCATTGCGCCTGTAAGTTTATTATTTTTATGACTGGTTTTACTGTGTACTCTACCCATAGCAAGTTGTAGCTTCAGGATTATAACATATAAACCTATCTATCTATCTATCTATCTATCTATCTATCTATCTATCTATCTATCTATCTATCTATCTATCTATCTATCTATCTATCACAATGCTTATTCTTCCTAGTCTGTTAATGTATATGAAGTTCTGAAGTATAATCAAACCCAAATAATCTTTGCAAAGAAACCCCCCAGAAAACATTTCTAGTAGATGGTCGAAATCATGTGATTTCATGAAATCATGTAATCAAAGCCAGTGCTGTGACCAAGAAGCTGCTTGGCCACAGCACTGGCTTTGATTACTGCTTGGGAAGGTAGGTGCTTACTAATTAATTTGAGAGCAATTCTGAAGCTGCCTACGGTTCGATAGGTTTCTTAATCAAAAGCCAGACCTGGGAACGTTTTATTCACTTTCACAGTTAGAATACGCGTATTACAATCAGGGCACATCAAACTCGAACAAAGAGACTTCACAGCATCCCAGTGGACCTGTCGATGGCATAAGCACACACTTCTAAGCTTGATAGGCTATGACTGTGTCATGGAGCTGCAAGTGATCTGAAGGGCTTTCATCTCCACAATCTACCGTTTCTATGCATAATGCTAATGTGTTTATGTACGAAGTGGAAGAGGGATGCACATGCCAGTGTGTGTGCACTCCATTGTGAATATGTTTCCATTGATGCAGGAATATAAGAGTGTTAAGTAAATGCACACACTGCTTCCATGGCTGAGTGACTTTGCTCATTATCCTCCTCTCCTTATACTTTGCTTAAAGGCTGCCACTTGTTTTATCCACCTTTTTGTTCCCACTGCTTTCTTTCTCTTAACATAGATATATTTTCATCTATTGCTTCCATTTCTCTATCACACACCACCAGACAGTTCCTCTCATGTTAGCTGTCAAACTAAGACTGATGTGTATTCTTTCAGCACTGAAACAAACTAATAAAGAATAAAGCTGCTTTGAAAAAAAGAGCTCAGTTCCTTACTTGGACTAATCCCTGGTTACAACCAAATCGTCTTTACTCTCGGGATGACTGTAAAACTGTTTATGGCCCTTCCCTGACAGTGTTTTCAGGGCTAGGCTCTGGAAAGTTGCTGGTGAGTTCTGCATCAGCCTATTTAGAAAAAAAATAAGGTTAAGAAAAAATTCATTCAGCCTTCTATCCTGAGGGTCTGTCAGACATGCCTTGCCTGATCAATATGGTGAAGCATTTATGCACAGCAGCTGCTCATATGTTTATAATTAAAATTCTGTATAATCTGCACCAAAAACACACTCTTGATAGATTCAGGTCTTCTTCAGGGTTTATTACCAGGGGTGAATCAGGCTGAGGGTCAAGGTTTGCTATGATGACTGCATAATCACATACCTGCATGACTCTCCTATTACCTTCACGTTCCTCTTTGGCATATTTTGTTTTCTCCTGCTACCCAGAAGAGCTTCATTTTTAATTCAGCCTCATTTAGGTTTCTTTTTCGTGCTTAGAGAGTGGAAAGGTTTCTGTGCAGGGTAAGTGCGGTAACTCCATATTTGCTTCAGGGTACCATGTGTGTTAAAATCATGGGGTGGGGTGGCAGCCAAGTAATCATAAGGTAAAGACTTCTTTTTTTCTTTTTCCCATGAAGGTTTTTCAATGCCTGGCCTGCAATCAGGAATATGTGGATTCAATTATATCAGCAGACTTTTCAGTTTGTTTTCTCAAATCTGGTCAGTCTTTTTAAAGGGCAGCTTAACAAGTACCTTCAGCTAAATCTAATCCAAACCAAGCCACTGGGTTGTGGTGGGCACTGTGGTGAAAGAAATTGTTTTATGTGCATATGTGGAAAAACTCTGATTTGGTTTGTCAGTGGGAGGCATTGTTTTTTTTTTTCCTTTCTATAATGGCTTTCAAAAGTGTATACACTCTTTTTAGAACACCAGGTTTTGGTAATGGAAAAAAAATGAGACAAATAAAAATCATTTCAAACGATTTTCTACCTTCATTGTTGGCATGTATCCTGTTAAATTAAACTGAAACGCAAACACATTTGTTAGGGGATAATGCGTAAAAAATAAAGAAAGATATAATAACCTTGTTGGAAGTGTGTACAATCTGTGACCTAAGCTTTGCAGAACAAGCTACTGATTTAATTTCAACATTCTGTCTTTTTGGGTACACTCCCAACATGAGTTATAGCATATATAATTATCCAGAAATTAGGTTCAACTGTCCGAGTAGAATCTTCACAATATATGCCACTGTAAATTCTTTGGCTAAAGCCAGAATTTGCAAAGAGGTAACAAAATCTCCACTGGATCTCAATGTACAAAGGGCATAAGAGGACAAGGGCATAAAAACCATCTACAACACATCCCAAGGAATAGTAAATATGGTTTTCAAAATGGGTAAAAAAAAATACATATATTTATTTATTTATGTTTATGTCAATCTTTGACCTTCATGTTGTGAGTTTGAAATATGTCACTCACTGTGTATTGCAGCTCTAATTCCTGCCTGGGTTTTTATTTTGATGACAATCCAAGATCATCACAGGCCCCAATTTAGCCCTCTTTAGGAACTTCCTGGATACAACCCTGCTCAGCAATCTTAGGGAGCCATTAAATATAAACATTAATATTCAAGCATTAATACCTTCAAATATTTTTAATATGAGGCACTAAATTAAAACTCACTAAAGGGTTAAACCCAGCAGGTCTGATGCTCATTCGTAAATATCGTTATTAATTCAAACACTTTGCTCTGTTGCTGAAAAATCCTCTCCATAGCTTAGGTCCATAAACCAGCTACTCTGAGCGTCACCACGGTGCGCACAGCATTTAGTGTCTTAATGTGATCAGGACCGCTTTGCATTACGCCTTAGCAGCGCCAGAACCTGCTGCACAGAGTTCTGAAATATATATTATATACATTATATTTTATTGTGGGTGCAGCAGTAGTGGCTTGTTCTGCTTCACTTTCAACTCTGCGCCACAATCTGCTCAGCTTGGATGTGACGCAGATTGTGTCAAGATGTGAAGTCATGCAACTGAGAAATACAGAGACCTGTTGAAGAACGGTGTACCATGGAAACAGATTTAAATCCTAAATGATTCAGTTGTCATCTTGTACCTAAAGTCTCTGCACTAAGACCAACACAACTACGGCAGACTTTGGTCACAATATTGTCGGACATGTGCGACATCAGCACAATACGTCGCTTATGTATAGACAGTTTTTGTCATGGAAAATGCAACATTTGTCACAACTGTACAGCCCTGTGGTTTTTAAGATTTTTTTAAGGCAATATATTTGCAAGGTTAGAGGAAAAGCAGAGAAGCAGAAGCACTTCAGTCAACATGTCTGACAATTTTAACTTTTTGTCAGACAATGTCAGGTAATTGTCATGTTGTGGTGGACCCAAATACAGATGAGGGAGAGGTGCTGAGTAGATGAGGTATATGTAATAAAGAAATAATTTAACAAAACTTACAAAAACATGAAGAACACTGGTGAGTGTGAGCGGAACAAAACAGAACCAGATGCACAAAGATAAGAGGGAAGTAACGGGAGAATCCAGCAAAGAGTGAAATGAAAGAGGTGGTTAAATACTTGGAGTGTGAATGGTGGAACAATAGACTGGGGCTGATTAGTTAACAGGTTGCAGGTGTGTGGGGAGAGAGCAGAAGGCAGACCGAGGAGAGAGAGAGAGAGAGAGAGAGAGAGAGCAAGAAAGAGAATGGCACAAGGGTGTGAGGGAGAGTAAACAGGGGAACTAGGAAAACAAATCTAACTGTAACAAAGAATAACGAGATACAAGGAATAAATAATGAACATCATCTAACCAAACTAACTGAACAGGGTAGAACAGAAACAAAGCTGATCTAATCAAAATTAAAGCAGATATCAAATGAACTAAGAACCCAGAAAAAACCCAAAACAAACCAAAAAACTGACAGTAATGTCCAAAGTGTTTTTGCAAACACTGTGGTGGCAAAACATGAACCTGCTTCCACATACTTAAGCGTATTGTTTGTATTCTGTGGACCATGCACTGTCTGCGGACTGTTGAGATATTATAGTCAAGTGTACTGATTGCCTACATTTCTCATGACAAATTCCTTAATTCCCACAATCTGAATAGATAATAGCAAGTTTGATGGGCTAATTGAGTGCCGAGCCCAGTTTCTTCTCCAGCAGGGCAGCCACCGAGAGTGGAAGTCACACTATTGCATTCTTGCGACTGGTTGCACTGAATCTTAACATTATCAGCTCGGTGTTGCATACAAAACAGTTCAATGTGAACACTGTTTCCTGCTGAGTTGTTTCCTGTGCGAGTCAGTGCGTCACTAAGTACTGTTTACGGTCGTAAAAATGTACCTTTGTGTGGATGTCCGCTTTGAGCCCGCCTCAAGTACTCGTGGTCCTCTAAGGAGTGAAGTACAGCCTAGTATGAAACTGCTGCTGTGCATGTTACACAACAAGTTGTTGCTAGATAACCAAAGAGTGAGTCAGTTGGTTGATGCTGTAAACCTTTCTTAGCTGGGCTGTGAGAAGTTGAGCAGCTAAAGCCTTTCCTCTGCCTACATCCCCCAGAATGCTGAGTTGTTCTGTATCAGAGTTCTGTGAAATTATCAAAATACTATCAGACATATCTGTTCATACTGATCACTTGTCTATCACGATAAATTTTATTGCTTTATTGTCCACCCCTACCCTGAATGATAGGACTCAAGCCTCAGTTATAGAAAGCTGTTCTTTGTTTTTTACTGCTTTGCTAGCTTATAATGCTTTGCACACCCTTCAACCACCCAACACAAGCTTCATACAGCAGGAGAGAAGATGAGGACGGTCATGGTTATACTTAATGGTGCATGTTTTTTATATTTAATAGTGCAGAAGAGGATTTTTGTTTCTGCCAAAGGAACACAAGTTCTATTTTTTGTCTATTTGTTACATTTTCCTTAAATTTTGTTTCTATATTACAAATGGCACTACGATGTTAATAATGCAACAGATGTAGTAAAGAACTACATGGGTAGGCCTATTTGACATTTATAGCCTATTTTGAAATGTTTTAGTGATGAAAATACATACATAACCATTTTTCTGCAAGAACATACTGTGGTTCACTTTTTTGGGTGGGGGTGGGGGATTGTCTGCAGCTGCTGAATATAAAATAACTTGTGATCTAACTTAGTTACTTTTGAAATCAAGTAATCATTAAAGTAGCTAAGTTACTAAGTAAAGATTAATCACTAATCAGTCGGATTACTTTTTCAAAGTAACTGTGGCAACACTGGTGGTTGACTGAACTGCTCTCACCTTGTTCCTTCCACCTATTGCCTTTGGTAATTTAGAAATCACTTTTAATGACATGTCTAATCTCTGACCCGAGGCCAAAATACCTTTGAATGGACATGCTATCAGCTAGCTCAAGTGCGTGACTTGAGCTGAATAATCGCTCAGGATCAGTGCGCCTGTCTGGACCTTGGACTACAGAGAGCTTCAGCTGATAAATACTGAAGTACCCTGGTAAACTCTGGGGTTTTAAGGTGATAGGAAAGAGCTGATGGAAATATGAATAGAGGAAAAAACATTGGGAGAAGTGACAGAGATGGACTGAAGACGGTCTGCCACAGAGAAAAGAAGCCTACATGGGGTGAAAGCAAATGAGAATACTGAAGAAAGGGAGTGAGACTGGTGAGACTGAGTGGAAGTCAAAGAGTAAGTGGAAATGTGAAAGAAGGATAGCGATGTTGTTGATATACTGCAGAAAAGAGGGAAGGTTTACTCAACACAGAGTTATTCAAACTCATCTGGAAGATTTTTGCTTTAGTGATAGAAAAACATTACAGCAGCGGCAAGAGTGAATTCAGAATTCCTTTATTTGGCCCCCAGGGGGGATATTACATTCCAGTACACCCCATCCAAAAAAAACAAAAACAAACCCCCAAAAAAGACAACATAAGACATGGGAGGGCAGTAGTCTGAGGCTGCAGCCATCGAGAGGCACCGTCCTTTCATTAGATGAAAAAAACGACCACATAAGGGTAGGAAAAAAAATCACGAAGCTATTAATAACAGACCACAGAATAACAGACGTAGTACCTTGCATATCACATTATAGGACTTTTAAGCTTTTACCCAGTGCCATCAAGACCTACTCTCTACTAACTGTGCAACATCAACCAGGAGGACTCATAATCATAGATAAGTTTAAAAAAATCTGTGAAATAAAAATAGGACATATCACTATCTGTGTGCTTAGTTTAGTGTAAAATGAGTTTTATTTAGGTGTTAATCCATCACTTTTTGTTATTACCAAAATAATATGCTCAATAACAGCATAACTACAGCGAGATGTTTTAACCCTTAGATGCATGAGTGACGGGACCCTACACTCTTCCATAATTGGGTCAAAAATGACCTGCATTTGAATCAATGTGTTTCTGGGCTATTTTTGTCATTTTAGTTTTGGATTGTAATTTGTAATATATTGTATTATAATTGTGTCCACACAACAATGAATTTTAAAGTTCAAATCGTTTTATTTTTAACATTTTGAACATTTTTAAAATACTTAAAACATTTTGAAAGTTGGTAAAGGAAATTGCACAACAGCAATAAAATGATATCAGTATCTATTTTGTGTGCCTGTAGTGTGTAAGCGTATGTGCGTGCAGAAGTAAGTATGACTTCATCCAACATTTATAGGAACATTTCAGCAGTATACCTTGCAGCCATGATACCTTGGATGAGTAAACAGAAAAGGAAAAGAAATGTTTGAATTATAAGCAAACCTAATTATCAATATGCATGCACACATGCAAATGCCAGCACACACTGAAACACCAGCACAATACATACAGTAACAGCAGCTAGCAACTTTAGAAAACTATAACATTGACCAGAGCTCTTCAAATCCAGGCCTCGAGGGCCAGTGTCCAGCGACTTTTAGATGTTTCCCTGGTCCAACACACCTGCATCAAAGGGCTGAATTTCCTACTCAGTGTTTAGTCAAACACTGCTAATGACCTAATTTGACTAGTTTGACTCAGGTGTGTTGAAGCAGAGACACATCTAATAACTGCAGGACACCAACCTTCGAGGACTGGAGTTGAAGACCCCTGAAATAGACTGATTCAATGATGATAATAACAAATAAGACATGTTCTTTCACACAACGGTCATGAATAACACACAGACATACATTGTAAATGAGGTAATGTTTGCAAGTTTAGAAAAAATCAATAGTATATAGTAAACACAGTGACACAATAGTGATGAATCACACACACTCGTGCGTACCCACAGCACAATAATAAGTGGAGTTTTTCCTTTCCACTGTCGCTACATACATGCTCAATATGATGGATTGTTGCAAAGTCAATGGCACAATGCATTTGTTTACTGTTGCTGCATGCTCATCCAGGAAGAGTGAATGCTGCAAGTCAATGACTCAATGCAATCTGCTTGGTTTCCTTAGAAAACTTTTTAATCAATTTGAATAATAAACTGATCTTGATGCACTGATTGACAACAAAGATCAACTGGAATGGATGGATGATTGGATTGAAATGACGTTTTGTGAAGTGCCTTGAGATAACATGTCAATTGGTGTTATAATAAACTGAATTGAATAAAATTATCATTCATGCCATCTCCTTCACAGAGTACAAATACAAATAATTATGGGGTAAAAACAATGATTACATGTGCCAGTCGTTGGTGTTTAACCTTTAGAGGTGACATATGTAATAAAATTCTGTGTGGTCCACAAAATATATACGGTTGTCAGTCACAGTTGATCAAAATCAAATGATCCAATGAAATTCCATAGGAAATGACCCACTTATGGAAGCTTGGAGTAGTAATGTGAAAATTTAAATTTTGTAAAATGTAACAGAGGTAAAATCAAATTTTTGATGCCCTGATGTCAATAACACATTTTTTGAGGAATAGTTGGAATATGAAATAACTTTTTGTTGAAAAGATATAGCAAGAAAACAATCTCATTGAGTCTTTTTTGACCCACTTAAAATAAGTTTTTATTACTGTATGGAACTTTTAAAGTTTACATACACTAAGATTGCTATGCCTTAAAACAATTAGGAAAATCCTCAATGTTGATGCAATCACTTTGTAAGAATGTACTTTTCCAACAGGATTTGTGTTAAAGGGAGGCACATCTGTAGGTGTATATTAAGGCAGCACTTTAAACACACTTCTTTGCTTCACTGCTTTCTTGTGTGACATAATAGAAAACACAAAGGAAATCAGTCAAGATACCAGGGAGAGAAATGGAGACCTCCAAAGGTCCAGTTCATACTTGGGCACAACTCCCAGATGGCTGAAGGTGCCACATTCATCTGTTCAGACAATTATATGCAAGTATAAAAAAATCAAGGGAATGTCCATCTAGAGGATATGATAAGAATTATTGATGGGACTTAATTAACATTTTTTATTCAGTTAATTGTAGAGTCTGCAATTAATGAATCACAATTAGTCGCATTTCAAAAACCATATTTTGACAAAATACGCAACATTTTCAATTCAAAAACCGTTTTTGCTGCTAAACTGTTGAATAAATAGGCATATGAGCTCAACAACAAAGATATTTATTGTTTTAATCTGTTATTTAGGTTATTCAACTATCAGATTGATGAAAAGTGCTATTATACCTACAGTCATATTCAATAAATTAAAATATATGTTCCAATAAAGCTCATTTGTCAGCTTAAAAGTACCTTTTCAAAACTGACAACCTTTAAGTAAGTATTAAACATACTTTTCCGCAAGGCTACATTTCTGAATTAAAAACATTTTTTTTATTGGTCTGATGTAATATTTTAATTTTAAATGTCATGTTTTTATTAGCTGTAAGTGGAAAAATCATCATAATTAACAGAAATAAAGTCTTTCAAACATCTGTCTGTGCATAATTAATCTATATCATGTGTTTCACTTAATGATAAAGTTCCTGAAATAAGCTGACTTTCAATAATATTCTAATTGATTGAATGGGTTTATATTCAACTTTAACTTTAAAAACACATTTTTAGAAACGTGAACTGTGGCTGCTGACATCAGCATTGGGGATGTCTGTGCTCGCTGCAACATGTTTAGCATTGAGATAGTATTATAGGCTTGAATGGCTTCGGTAATAGGCTAGCTCCTTTTTGCACAACTTGCACACAACAATAGTCTTTTCTAGAGTCCTTAATGGGCCAAGAAACCCATCTTTGTTGTCCATTGCTGTTGTTTGCAGATGTCGCTTGTGCGTTGGATTTACGAACGTATTAAAAACACAATATAAAGGTTCCGGCTCAGGACTTTTGTATGTGAAAAAAAAAGAGCAATTAATTGTGTTAAAATTTTTAAAATGATTGTTTCATTAAATAATTGAAATTAACACATTAAAGTCTCAGCCCTAATAAAAATATATCATAGTAAAAAAATAGCTGCTAAAGTTTAGGTGAATAATAAGCACTGGTGAGGTATCAGGGCCTTCAGGGTATTCAGAGAAGACCCTGAGAGATCTCAGAAAAAATAAAATGAACATAAACACATAACAATTTTATGTTATCATAAATAAGCTTGATTTGGAGTTATTTAACCAAGAATTTGAAAGCTTTGAGATTCTAAAGTGTTAAATTAAAGCTACATCAAATGCTAAAATGAGAGGTGGCAACAAGAAGAGACAGACTCTATTTATGAAGAACGCTAATAGAGCGAATCAGAGTTTACTACAAGATGCTGCATATATTCAACAAGTCTTGAATAGTTTTCTCTTGTCATAATCTGTTAGTGGAGCAACATTAGAGCACATGACTCAATGAAATCTAGGAAGGTAAATAAGGCTGGATCTGTGCTGTGGAGTGTTGCAGAGAAACCCTTGAGCTCACTCAAAGCAGAATATGGCAGGAGTTCCCAAGCATAACGGAAAATATTGCACACTTTCCACACAACATGATGATAAAAACAGGAAAGTTTCTTCAGCTGCATTTCTGTTTAACTCTGCTGCAAAAAGAACCAGTCCAGATGGTCATTCTTGCCCACAGTTATGGTCCTAAAGAGTTTTGAAAAATATTCACAGCATTAGTTTATTTTCTTTTAATTAACATTTTACTTTCCATTAATTATATGTACACCAACAACATAACATTCCCCGATGGAATTAAGAAAGAATTATTTAATTCAGTTTAAATAGGAAACATAATTACTATGTTTTCAGTTTGGATTAAACCCCCCCACCCAAAAAAACCACTTTATTTACTGCACTGCAATCAGAGAAAATGTTTTTCTTTCTTAAGAATTGTCCTTAAGGTACTCTTTAAGGCATTTAATGATTGTTTTTACAACCGAAATATTATGAAAGTAATGTGATATAATTTAAACTTTTTTTCTGAAAAGTTAAAAATGACTGTGGGGATATTCCAGTAAATTCAAGATTTATTTCACAATCACAAATGACATTTAGAATTTACATACCTAAGTTAAGGGTCATGAGTTGTAACTGTAGGCCATTCTGAGTAGAGCCCAAAACACACAAACTCATTTCAGCAAGTCCTTGAAAACACCCATCTATCAGCAAGGACCTGCTGCTTGCTGAAGGGTAAGCCAGCCCCCTCGTGTTTTCTCAAGGCTCTCTGAGTTACACGCTGTGTAGAGGAAGATGTGAGGAGCAAAGGAAGGACTGAGAAGAACAGATCAGATGAAAGAGTTAAAGCCTTCAGGAATTCTTGCACCTCACCAGGCTTTCCAAGAGCTCAAGTCACTGCTCTTCTTTTAAAATTTCTTAAAAAGAAGTCTCTATATGACAAATTGCACAAACCACAAGGTTTAGTAATATATCAAAGCACAATATTAGACCAATTGCAATGATGTTTTTTAATTTCAGTAACGGGATCAGGTTTGTCTCATAAGCCTCTCTGAAACTCATTGGGATGGGAGCGAAGGCTACAGGTCCTTGCATACATTTCCATATTCCACGCTTTTTCACATTTTGTCACATTATAACTATAAACTTCAATGTTTCTTTTTGACATATTGTGTGGCAGACCAACCAAACGTAATGCACAGTTGTGAAGTAGGAAAAAATCTGAGGTGTGGTGTGCATTTGTATTTCACCCAGGACCATCTTTCACTGGAGTAACAGCTGCAAGTCTTTGGGGTATATCTCCACCAGCTTTGCACATCTAGAAGATTTTTGCCCAATCTTTTTTTTTTTTTTTTTTTTTTTTTTTTACGAAAAGGTTAGGTTTGGGCAGACTGGATGGAAAACATCTCTAAACATCACTTTAAATTTTCAAGTCACAGATTCTGAATTGGATTTTGATCAGGACTTTGGCTGAGTCATTCTAAGATATGATTAAATGTTAGTGTAGCGTTTTCCATAATCCAGAACATGGCAATACTAAGTGCTTACATAGAAGACAACTTGACTTTTCTTGTGTGAAGACCACGCAGTTTCACCATGGGGATGGTGTGTTCAGGGTGATGTGGAAAGTTACGTGTCTACCATCAATAGTGCTTTGTATGCTAACCAAATAGTTTGATTTTGAGCTTGTCTGACTAGAGCTTCTTCTTCTTCCATGGGTTTGCTTTATCTTGTACATAGCTTATGGACAACTGCAAATGGGACATATTATGGCTTTTTTTTCAGGCCACTGTACCATAAAAGGCATGAAGAAAATTTCAAAGTATGTGTCTTTTACCTTTCACTTCACAATTATGCACTGTTTTGTGTTAGTGTATAACAGAAAACCTTAATAAAACTTACTGAAGTTCATGCAACATAAAAATGTGGACATTTCAAAAAGTATGAATACCTTTCCAAGGTACACTCCAAGTTTGTGATCATTTGTGGTATTTCAACGCAAACCATGTTTTCCCATTCTGCTAATCTAGTCCATCTATCTGCTCTGTTGTGTTCTAGTGGAGTGACGGTTTAGGGAGTCAAGATCAAAAGAAGGTTACAGAGCTTTCTTTGTCTTTGAAGGACGAGAGTTTGTAAAGAAGAGAACTCCTCAAATACTCTGTTTCTTTCTCATTTCCTCTCTCTGTTTCTCTGTTGGGTTTCAGGCTAAAGGACAACACATTTATTATGAGCAGACCAAAAACTCAGTGTTTTAACAAGCTGTTTGTAAATCGAAAGAACTGTGGAGGTTTTGTCGGTTCCCCCTCTTAAACCTCAGTGCCAGCCTCTCTCTCCAGACCGCAGCAATTAGAGAGGAGTTAGATGAGCCCGCTGTCGTAAATTTGCCAACTAATTTTCTTTCCTATAGGAAACCTCCCACACACATTAAAACCACCTCACAGAAAGCTAGAGTGTGACCTGGCTCTGCGGTGATCGTCTCCTGCTCTGACGTGACGCCACAAGGAATCTCCAGTCTGCTCACACCTCGATGTTTCAGTGGACCTCATTTACTGAGTAACTGCGTACCCACTGTTCAACCACTCAAAACACTCCCTTTCTTCAGGAAATATTTTCACAGCACCATAATTGCTTCCATCTGTAGCTACACTGCAGCAACACTAGCTGTGTCATTACAACCGGTATAGTTCAAGCTAAAACGGGTGCTGAATGCATGTGTGACTGAGAGAGTTTTAGTGGCAGCCTGGATTGCGAGTTATACTCTGTTTTTATGAGCAGAGAGGCAACAAAGATCTGAGGAAAGTGTTGTGATACTCCTGCAGCTATCGGGTCACACTTCCTAAACACGCATTAGCTCCTACTACTGATTTAATACAACTAGGTTAGCAGATTACAGTGCTGTGAAAAGTATTCCCCTGCTTCCAGTTTTTTTTATTGCTTTATTTATTTATTTTGCTTTTTTGTCTCACCTAAAGGTTTGAGATCAATAAAAAATTTATTATATCAGACAATGATGACCTGAATAAATGCCAAAAACTGCTTTCAAATAATTATTTAATTTATTAAGGGGAAAAAAAACCTACCCAAAGCAACCTGGCCCTCTGTGACGAAGCAATTGTTCACCTTTGTAAAAAAAAAACTGATTAACTGTGAATAACCACATATTTTGTATAGCTTAGTTCAGGTTCATAAGTCATTTAAATAGAACCTGTTGAGCAACAAGAAGTAGACTATGAGGTCTCAAAAAGCAACACATCAGTCCACAAGCCCAAAAAATGTAAAAACAGTCAATGAAACAAAGTCACTGAGCAAACCAAACTGAGACACATTAACCAACAAATTTTAGAAAGGGAACATACTTACGGTCAAACAGTAGTCGTGATAGTGTTATGTTTTTGGACTGTTTTGGTTCTTTAGGACCTGGACAACTTTATGATATTGATGGCACTATAAATTCTGGTCTCTACCAGAAAATTCCTTAATTTGTGACATTAAGCTCAAGGAAGCTTAGGTTATGCAGCAGGACAATGATCCAAAGCACACCAGAAAGTCTACCTCTGGATAACAAAAAAAAAAAAAACAGAAAAGGTTTTTGGAATGACCTAGTTAAAGTTGGAACTTGAATCCAATTACTATAGTGTGGCATTAATACTCAAAAACACTCCAATGTGGTTGAATTAAGACAATTCTTCAAAGAAAAGTGGATCACAATGACTGCACATGATTGCAAGTGACTAATTTCCGGTTGTTATAAACACTTTATGGCAGTTGCTGACATCAATAGTGGCCCAGTTAATTATGATGTTTAGGGAGAAAATACTTTTTCACTGAGGACCCTGTTAATTTGGAATACTTTTTCATTTACTCAGCTTATCTATGTCTGAGATTAAAAGTCGTTTGACGATGTGAAACATTTAAGTGTGGCAAAAAAGTAAAAACTGAAGGAATTTATAAAGGGGCAGATATTTTCAAATGGCAATTTAGGGATTTGTAATCATCAACCAAATGTGACACTTTCCTCCAAAAAACTGCAAAAAACTAAATTACAAAAAAGGGAACATGAAGCTCTTTCCTAATGCAGTATTGCAGGATCCCAATAAAAGATTTGCATGCATAAATCTATCCTTTATAATTATTATCAACTCATAGTAAATCAAAAGAGTGAACTTGGCAGTATGGCAGTGGATTCAGTCCATGTTTAGGCTGTAACTGATTGTCCTGTCAGTAAAGGTCGCGACATGTCGCTATAACGTGCAGCAAGTGGATCTGACATCCTATATGGTCTGCTGATGGTTGAACCAAAGCTAACTCATTACGATGTAAACAGTTTACACCACCTGTCACATGCATGTTCACCCCTGCTCATCTCTGGTGTGAACACATATAGAAACACAGCTTGGAGGTTTCTGTTAGCAAAGTAAGCACTACTGAAACATCTGTGACACTGAATCCAGTGTAAATCTAGGTGCAGTTTAGAAAACTGGCGACACAAAGACATGTTATTCGTTGGCATCCAAAATTAAAATGGGAATTTTCAGGATTTTAATGCATTTTCTTTTTCTTGTGATTTCTCTTTCAAGTTACAGAAAAGTAATTAGGTTAAGAATGGAACATCAAACTCTGGTATCTTTGCGGCGTAACATAATGGCCACCCGAGAAGAAAGTAATCATAGCAAAGTTAATAGTTCAGATGTAAGCTCGTACGATGAAAGTTTTGAAGGAAGAGGAAGATGGGACAAAGTGTCTGAAATGCTGATCATCCATTACATTAGAGACAAAGGACAGATGGCCTGCCAATTTAAATCAAAGGCACTGCTGTGCAGACAAGGTGGAAGCCATGATGCTGGTGGAGGAGGACCAAAATCAAACAGAAAGTTGACTCGTAGTTATTATTTTTGTAGGTCTGTTTATCACAGTGTCATTTTTTGTAATTTATTTTATACATCCTAAATGTTGAAAAGATCACTACTGCCGATCTGTTATTTGCACTGCTGTAAAATTGTTCTAATCACCAGTTCAGTTGGGCTCTGTTTTCTTCCTTCTGTGGGAAGGCACTGTGCAAAAACTCTCACATATATCACGTCTGCAATTTAAAGGGTGTAATATTATTATGTACAAAGTCTGAATTTCTGCATTCATATTTTTACTTCTACTCTGTGTTATTTATAAATAGTAATACTTTTTTTTGCTCTTTTTTTAATGAGCTGCTTTAAAGAGCAAATTTCTCCACAGTGGATAGGGTAAAACTTGTATTTTTCTTTTTTTAATCTTCATTTTGTTATTTGTGATCTTTGTTTTAACATTCATATGATGATTTTAAAATCTATGAGTTTTCACATCTATCTCTAGTGTCTCCCCATCATCACTATAACTGTTTCTCCTTTGTCCTGAAAAACAAACCATCACCACTTCTCTTAACTACACATTTCTGGACATTTTGATTTTTTTTTCATGTCATGCTTTTTTTTTTGTCTTGTGCTGAAAATTTTTTTGCCCTTGTTTATGAAAAGTCCTCTGTTTTCCTACTTTTATAAGAGGACTTAGTATTTATATGAACTGTGGGTGTAAAAAAGGTCTTTTTTATTATTAAGGAGTGCTGCAATGCTCACAATAAATGCTTTTATCTTATGCAATAAACAGGTGCTACAGACAGATTGTTAGAAGTAACTTTTGCGGTTTACTGCAGAATTGCAGGCTTTTTGCTTTGAACTGTGAGCACAGTCAGATTGTCAGGTATAGCTATAATTTTAACCACTTCTGACATAACTCTTGTCTGTCTGTTTGACAACCACCCTTCATCCCCATTTTTGCTATAATTATGTACATTAACAGGCAATGGTGCTCTAGTTTTCCATATAATACATTCTAAACTCCATATATAGTAGCACATACTTTGTTTTACAAAGGATTCCTTCCAAAGGCTCTCATTGTATAGGAGAATATTAATTTAACATCAATGTTCTTCTTTGAAAAGCAGCAGAAATGTCACTTAAGACTGATTTAAGTTAGCTCTGATATTTTTAGCAGATTTTCTGGCTCCAAATATGATGAAATATGTCATTTACCGTGCAACCAAACAGTAGACCCAAAGAGGCTGACCAACTAATTTGTGCAATATTTAGTGAACACATACACAGGCCATGCAGAGCACAGACCTGATTACAGAAAGGGATTAATAGATTAAAAGATTAATATTTTATTAGAAGGAGAAAAACAATATCAGCAGGAGTTGGAAGCACCTTGAATCATTGAAAATCACATGATGTTTATTTTTTTCCTTCAAAAAAGAAAATGCCCATTGAGAAAAAAAAGAAAAAGAAATGTTAGGAGTTTTGAATTCTATTTTATTTTTCTCTCATTTTGATAAAAGAAATATATAATACAAAGGCATTATTGATAATATCAGGCACCATCAATTAACTTTTTACAAGTATGTGTTTAGTATATTACATTATGGCTCTTTCGGGACAATATTTTTTTTTTTTTTGTTAAAGAATGTATCCAAGTGATTCTTGTAATTCTGTCCATCCTAACGTCACTCATGGGACTTTCTGTTTTTAATGTTTTCGATAAACATGTCTCCTTTTTCTGTAGTTGAATAAACGACAACAATGAACAGCATTTTCACATCCATCTCTCTCTCTCTCTCTCTCTCTCTCTCTCTCTCTCTCTCTCTCTCTCTCTCTCTCACTCTCACAAGCAAAGTCTAAACCCAAACAAATAAAAAACATATCAATATTTTACTGTACTGTAGGCTACCTGCATGGATAACAAAGAAAGTAGAAGTACTTGACAATGTGAATGAAACATATTTTGATTGTTAAGGTACTAGCATTCAGGGGTTGGAAAGTAACATTTACTCACGTTGCTGTAATTAATTACAATTTGTCTCTAATTTGTTCTTTAAGTTGTTTACAAAACCTGAACTCTTACTTTTACTTGAAAGTATTTTACATTTGAAATAATATCCATTCATTAATCAAAAATTTAAAAAAAGAAAACACCAGAACAAATAACATTGATCCTTCTGGTGGGTTAGTAATCAGATTCCCTGGTGTTGCATCAACGGGAAGACAGAGATGCTGGAAAAACCCATCCGGTATAGTTCAACGTAACCTCTGAGAAAAAGAGAACCCCTCTCCATACTTAAGGGGCTAGTTTAACTATAAGCATGAGAAAGGCAACAGCTTTATTATACAGTGTAAACTTAGTTTGGTTTATTTTCAACACTATGACCATGTAAATATTCTACATAATATTTTAACAACAAATGTAAATAATATCAGTCTTATCTGGTACTTGTGATTATATTGGCTAATGCTAAAAACAGGATCAGGTGCTTAATTTGGAGTCTGTTATTTAAAACTATAGAAGCTTCATAGATGAAGGATGCAGAGGGTTTTGTGTAACAGAGAAGGATGCTGAGATTAGGGCAATGATCAGCTGCAGAGAACCCTAACAAAAATATTGCAAATTTATGTCCCCTTAAAAATTACACATAATACCTCCCAAAAATTCATGATGTCATCAGCTAACATGTTTTATTTTGTGTTACAGTTTTACTAATAAAGGTGCTCCTTTAATTAAAAACAGTTTGAGACCAATATGTTAACTTACTTAAAGTAAAAATTTAATTAGGCACTTTTTACTTTTAATATTAGTAGTTTTAATTGGGTCACCCACATTATATTTTGTACTCTTTCCACCTCTGCTGGCATGTATGAAACACTGATAAACAATTTTCTGATGTATTGTCGTATCTGGGGTAACTTTTCATCTTCAGTATTCATGTCTTTTCTTTTGAACAAATTATTAGTTATTGTTCTCTGCATTGTTACCAAATTTTGATTTTGTTTGCGTACCAGCACATAATCTTTTAGTGGTATGCAGTACCAAACCATACTGGACCGTACCGACTTACCCCTAAGTGTATATATGTTTAATGAAACTATTGAAAATTATGTGCAGTTTGTATGACCTCTCCTGCAAAAATTAATGAACCACACTAAAATTGGTTACAAGCTGAAAATGATAAAAATGATTGATTAATTAAATGAGTCATGAAAAAGGAGAGTAAAAATGTTAATATTAGCCTAGTATTCAGTAAACTGATCTGTATAAAAACACCACCAGCAGGAGCAAGATGTAAACTTATTGATATTACAGTTTTGTTGCAGCTGTGTTTATATCCATGCTAGTATTTGTACAACTCCACCATCTTTCTATTGTCACTAACTGTGAGTGGTTTGTATTTTTAATGTTCAGAGACATGCACATCTTGTACATTTTTAATTAACCAACTCAGTTGCACATTCCTCTGGACTGGAGTATTTTTTACAACTACACAGTATTCATGTTGAAATTTTGCCTTACTTTACAGTTTTTACATGTTTTTATTCTTTCTTCTGTTTTTTCTACATATTTTTACATTCTTTGTGTGAGTCTGTTTTTTCTGTTATTGCCTGAAGAAATTTCCCCATCGTAGGACAATGAAGGAGATTTCTACTCTTTTGGGTGTCTATTCTAACAGACTGGTTGATTTGTTGGGTTGCTAGGGTTACCAGCCTGCAGTCAGCTTCTTTACAGACATGCAACTCTTTTTTTGCACACTAGTTTAAAGACAGGATCATCTTAACAGGAGTGATAGTGGGTGCTGCTTTATTTTGAACACTCTAGCTGTCCATTTTAGGGTTAGTATTTCCATGTCTTTGTTGTAAGAGACAGAAAATAACTTTTACCATAGGAACAATATGACAGAAACAATTTGCAGTTTTAAAGGTAACTTTTTAAAACCCTAGAGTAACTTGATACTGGTAACTGTACAAATTTGATGTCTTCTCTAAAAACAGTTTTTCTATTTTAACATAAGATATTCTTGCTTTTTTGAAAACACTGAAACTAAAAGATGGTTTGCTTACAGACTTTAAAGCAAATATGAGTGTTTGGACCATGAAAATACCAACCAAAAACAATCTTAGTGGCTTAAGGAAGTATAAGCCAGAGACTAAGAGATTTACAGTACTTTATGCACAAACACATGTATAACTGAATACATACATTTCACTGAAAACTCTTTCATCAGGACTGTACCTCCTACAACATTTGGGCTCAACTGGATTTTATGCTCCCAAAGTGTGCTTTGATCAGATCAGGTTTAGAGGAAGGGCATGTCTTTTCTACATCCTAATATCTGGGTATGTTGGAAAGCGGGTGCAAGGTGAGTTACTTTAGCCTCCAATAAATGAATTAGTGTCGCTTGTAACCACAAGTTAATACTCAACTCCCTCTGTTTCCCATTATGAAACTGATCCTTCTTGGTGGTATTCTGATGCTGCACCAAGACATTCCCTCAGTGATACAGTCAAGAACATCGTTCTCCTCTTATTGATTTTTTTAATGACAGATATGAAACAAAACTGAATGACACAAACTTTATAATTTGAGAGAAATAAGGAGAGGTGCAGCAAAAGTGGGATAATAAAAAGAAGAGCTTAGAAGAAAATGAAGCAGGTGGCTTACACGGACTTGACAGAGTTATAGCCTGGCAGTAGGCCATCTGAGGAGGCCAGTGGCAGTGTTGTGACACAGGAGATGGCAGTGGCACTTGTAGCCCATTTGTCATTGTGGCCCGACTGAACAGTCAGAAAACAGATGCTGCTCTTGCCTCCCTGCAGCTTTCTTTGTGCTTAGAAATCAGGGGACAGCTTCCAAAAGCAAACAGTGAGCTTTTCTAAGCTGATCCAAAAGTACAAAAACCTGTCTGGCCAACAATATGGACAGCAAGCTGAGGAAGAGTGCAACATCTAACTAATTACAGTGCTGTGAAAACATATTCCCCCCCATTACAGAATTCTTATGGTTTTGATTTTTTTCATCACTCTTAAATGTTCAGACAGTTAACAAATTTTAAGTGTAAGATTTCCTGAGTGGAACAAAAATCATCTCAAAAATTATGTTTAAATTATCAAAGGAACAATCTCAACCAACTTTGCTTTGTGAAAAAAAAAAAACATAATATCCCAACCTATTAACTTGTGGTGTCCTCTTGGTGACAACGACTGAAATCAAACATTCGCATCTTGCAATGAGTAGTGATGGGAGCAACCGTTCATTTGAGTGTACTGAATCTCTAGGATCAGTACATTACAATGATCCGTTCACAAGATTCGTTCACCGGATCACACGGTTCATTTCTGCAGAACAGCACCTCTTCCAGCACAATCCGTGTACTGCACGACTCAGAACGTGATCTGTTCACGCTGTGACACAGCGCCATTCCAGCACAGTGTGTCACTCTTTTTCCGAGCTAATAGCTAATGTTGTGTCAAGCCACATAAGAACAAATGCACACACGTCCCTGTCCCCCGACTGCATCAAGTAACGCATTATATTGCTTTGCACTAAGCCTACATATTTGTCTCTGGGACTAGACAGTGCCAATGTCCTGTTTCGTGCAGCAAGCGACTCACGTACTGTGCTGTGGAGCTGTGGTACAGTGTGAACGGATCACGTCCTGATGTGCAGCAAACTGTGCCGTTCACACAGCATGAAATGGTTTGTTCCTGCTTTAGACAAGAACGACAGTGATAATAACCATGCTGAACAGAAAAATATTTAAAAATCCGCGTGAATGGCTCATGTCCTGACACGCAGCGCACTGTGCCGTCACATCCTGATTCAGCTACTTTGCTGGAGTGGCGCTGTCTCTCTCACCGGGTGACTCTTTATCATACATTTTATGAGTCACAGAACATGGAAGTTCCATCTGGCCGGCATGCTGGAGCTGACCTCTTCTTTTTTTATTTTAGAACCTCATCTGAACTGACAAATGAACAAATCAGTAAATAAAATTATATGCTTTAGTTTGTTTTCTCAAATGATTCGTTCATTTGAACGGGTCATTCATGAACGACAACACTAGCAATGACTATATCACAATGTTGTGATATACTCATTGGAGGAATACTGGTTCACAGTTCTTTGCAAAATGGTTTTAGTTCAACTGCATTGGAGGGTTTTCAAATATGAATGATCTGCAACAGAATGTCAATTGAATTTACCTATGAACTTTGACTAGGCCACTCCTAAACCTGCATTTTCTTTTGTTAGAACCATTAATTGCTTTGACAGACAGCAAAGTTCATGTTTACATAAGTTATAAAAAGCCACCCGGGTCCCGAGGCAGTATATACCATTACACTGCCACCACATCTGTAACAGATTCTTTTTTCTGAAAGTGCTATTTAGGTTTACGCTAGAGGTGTGCAATACTGCATATTTTGGTATCAATCCGATACCAAGTCAATGCAGGGCCCATATCACCAATACCAACACTGATACCGATACTTTTTATTTAAGTTTGATATATCGTCAAGCTTCTGACCTTTAGATGTTTTTGGTTTTTTTCCTTTGACTATTTTGTTCAAACCTGGGACAGAATTTGGACAAAGTTTATAGGTATCTACAAAATACCTTAATAACATATTAAAAGGATTTGTGCGGATCATTCCTTAATTAAAGTGCAAAAAAGTATCTTCTGACAGAAAATTAAAACAAAGTCTTTTTTGAGGTAGATCTGAGAAACTATAACCCCCCCCCCCCTGAAATTTCAAGAGGGAATATGAAACTAAAGTATTGATCTTACCACACTGGTATTGCTCCGATATTATTAATATTTTGGATCGATCTGCCCACCTCTAGTTTACGCATCTTTCTTCTCTTTGGTCAGCGGTCTTTTAACATTTTGGAACTCTTTTGTAGAAACCATTTTTGCTCAGTCTCTTTTTACTGGTGTTATTTATAGTTTAACAGAAGTCTTTGGGATCCTCAAGATATATATATTTTTGGCAAATGTGAGATGGATTTTTTTTTTTTTGGTCTTTTAGGTCAACAGTGATTTTAGTGTTGCTGAATCAGAAACACTGACCTTCACTGAGGCAGGTGAGGCTAGCTGAGCTTTAGATGTTTTTGATTCTTTTGTGACCACCTGAAGGTGTTGTCAATCTACTCTTGGAGTAATTTTGGTGGGCCTGCTATTTTTGAGAAGGTTCACCACTGTTCCATGTCTAAATTTGTGGATAATGGTTCTCACTGTGGCTTGCTGGAGCTTAAAAGTCTTAGAAATCTATTTGCAACCCTTTTCAGACTGATAGATGTCAGTGACTTGTTTCTCATCTATTCTTGAAATTCTTTCAATTGAGGTTTGATGTGTTGCTTTTTAAGGTCCTGCTTCAGGTTGATTTGGATAGCTTATTATCCCCTTAATATATATATATATATATATATATATATATATATATATATATATATATATTTTTTTTGAAAACTGTTCTTTGTGATTACTCTCTTTTTATTTTTTTTTTGTCACACCAAAATGGAAGAATATTTCATATTTAAGTAGGAAAACACACTTTTAATTGGACCATAAGTAAACTATGCATCCATAAGGAAAAAAAAGCAAAAACTCCAGACACAAACATGTGATAAGTGAAAAGCTTTCATCCATCCCTTGCTTATATATCTTTCTGTAACCTTACTCTTCCTCTGTCCTCTCGCCATCTCCTTTCAATATTCATACTTCTTATCACCTGAGCCACTTCGCCCTTTCAAACCTCAAAGTTTTCCTTCGTCCTATGATCTCTCAATCTCTTTCTCATTCCTTTTTTCTCTGCCCTTTACTCCTCGATTTGATTTAACCATCCTTCCCTCTCCACTCTTGCTCTTCTCAGCCCCATTCCTTTCCCCTTGCAGCATCACCCTTGATATCTATTCGCCTGCCATCAGCCAGAAAGGAGATGAAAATCGATTCTCCTTCCAGCAACTGCTTCTCCCTGGTTAAGGGGAGAGGGGAGGCAGTTGGCTGGGCTCTAAGTAAGGCCGTCCATCCATCTCCCTTTGTGGTCTGACGACAAGGCTGCTCTCAAATCAGTGCAGCCCCAACTGAGACAGCAGAGAAATGAGTAAAAGGAGAAGCACAGGGAAAGCAAAAGAGCCAAAACTACATTGTACAGTAATAGGCTTGAAATAAAAAAAACAAAAGCATGTGTTCTAAAACTTAAATATAACTAACCTAACCTCAAGGGCTTGATTAAGATAAGCAACTATTTCTTGTCTAAAGAACCTCTCTGATGAAGACCATACAGTTTTGTTTTAAAATTTAGTTTAAAACCATATGGAGATCAGATCTCAATTTTCTAAGTCAGAATAAAATTACTTCTGACTTGACTTGCTAGCTGGTGGTTACCCCCCTACCAGATGTCAGGACCAAAGAACTGTTGTTGCAAACTAATTGTATGTAGTATAGGTACAGTGGACCCCGAGTATTCACGGGGTTAGGATCGACAACTGCCCATAAAGAGCTGCAAGCCGTGAATACATGAGACCCCCTCTAGAAACGCTTATTACTGCCTAATTTAATAGTTCAAACACCAAATATTCCTTTATATGCATTAATACACACAATCGAAACTGTCTCGGTGCTACTGCAGAAGATAACATCACACGCTTAATAGTGCTCTGACACGTGCTCTCTGACAATTCTTGCTCTGCCAGACAGCTGTCAAACTTGAGATCCCTATTTGGCACAGCGCTCAGAGCAGGAAAGTGCCAGGTTCAAACTTGAGATTGAGGCAGAATTGAACAGACCACTAGGAGAGCGGAGACAGGGGCGCACAGGAGATTCAGCTTTTCCTCACGTAAAAATTTTACTTTTTTATTGACTCTTTAAGAGAGCTTTACATACTTTTGTTTTTAATATGTTGTGATTATGATAACTATAATGACAATGATTTTTCACGAGCCGGATCTTTTGGTGCCCCCCACTCCCCAAGCACTTGATGCCCTACGTACAGTGCATCATGGGCGTGGGTGGAGCTACGGCACTGAATGTGACCATGCTGTCGGTGTTGGGGAGAGGTGTGAGATTGAAGAGGAAACTCGAGTCATTAAATTTTATGGAATTCAAAGCAAAACACTAAGGTCATTAAGTATAAGTTTTTTTCAGAAAGTTTTCCCCAAACACTTAAGATTAGCTAGAACCATACTGAAATAAATTATGACACCAGTTATCAATGAGCCATATCAAAATGGACTGTGAACATGCAATTATTAGATTATCATAAAAACATGGTCAGCACAATGATGTGAGCTCATTGAGAACTGCTGCTATATGTGTCAAGTGAAATTTTTAGAAATAAATCATGAAGCTGTGCACATTGTAGTTGATGTGTAGTCAGAATATTAATGTAAATATGTTAAGTATGTTAATTAGTTAGAGAAGCATATTGAGGCAAGCTTTTAGAAACTCTGATTTGGACAAATTATCTGACAGGAGACCTGCAATGGTCGAAGCATTACGGGTAAATTAGTTAAGAGGGACACAATCCCAATACTTATGTAGAGCATGTGATTCTGATGAAATGTTTGGTTTTACTGCAATTATTTGATTTTTAATCATATACCCAACATCTATTTTAATAAAATGCAGGACTGGGACTTGGTGCGAAATCCTTAAGCTTTATGCTTTTATTGTAAATCAGTTGCAGGAAGAGTTTTAAAAAGGCTAGGTGGATTCAAACAAATGCTACCATATTTATAAATGAAATATCACACCACATAAAATTTAAATATGAAGATAAAGGAAGAAAAGCTAAAATAGATATTAATATTAATCAGATTCCATAATGAACTACCTACAAATCCACCAAGCAAAGCTTTTAAAACAAATCCCTTCATGTCTGCACTTTGGATGAATGTGTCAAGTTGACAAATGTTTCAATGCTTTTTATTTTTAGTTAGACTTGCTAAGTGATTAACTTGGGAGACTCTTGTTTGTATATAGCTCTGATTACGATAACCCTTGCTTTTTAAGTTGTTTTTTATGTTACAAATATCGAGCTTTTGAACTGTGACTGGAAGCCAGAGAGAGAAATTTTTGTTTGACCTGCGGCTACAGAGAGTGACTCACAGAGGGAAAAAATATAGCAAAGGCAGAGTGAAAATGAATGTGCTGAAATTTTCCCAAAGAGAGATAAACCAGCCAGACCACAACTCTGCTTTCATCTGGTGGGTCAAGATACAGACAGGTGAAATGAGCCAAATACAGGAGACATGAAATATTCAGCAGGAAATATTTCAAAGCGTTTGTGTTAATGTGGACAAATCCTGTGTGAACATGTTTACAGGTACAAAGATGCAGAGTATGTGTCCTGAATACATGAAGAACAAGACCCATAATAAAAGGGAAGCTCAGAGACAGACCCGGAGAGAGTGTGCAGACAGTTTTCAAAGTCTTAGTGGTGTCAGTGACAGTTTGTCATAACAAGCTTCTTGAAGCTGTGTCTCTCCGTCTTCCTCTGACAGAAGATTGTGTGTGCAGACGGCTGTAAAGATCTCAGCCAAACAGAAAGCATTAACAAGGAGAACATGAGCATCCAAGACAAGGCAAAGTGTCAAATTTAAATTGATATTTGATTTGAAAATAGGTCATAACCCATGAGATTAAGTTTCTTATAATATCTCACAACAACTGAGCTCACTGCTGTAAACAATGTTCAGCTCAGGCATTTTCAATGGCAGCCAAATGAGCCCAACTATTCCTAAAAGAGATTTCCAGAGAGCAGAAGATCTTTACATGATATTGCTATAAGACTAGTAGAGAACTGAGCTCTTCACATGCTCGTGGGCATCATGAAGAGTTTATGTGTTTAAATCAGAAACTAAACAGAGAGATATGAGTGCCAATTCTTAGCAGCATGCCCACTTGCTTGCTCTGAGTCAATGATCTGGAAAATTACATCCTTTGCACATTGTCTCACCGACTGATCCCCAGTAGAAATTCTTCTTTGAGGAATAGATGTCTGCAAGAAGGTCCTTTTGCTTCTGTATTTTTGGACGTCTTGCTTTAACAGGACACATTTTTCTGAGACCAAACTATATATTGTACAGTAATTAGTGAAACTCCCTGTCATTCAGTCCACAGCACTTTTTCACGGCTGAATAAAGTTTAATTTTATGGCAGGTGTAATTGCAGAGGACTGACAGGTGTTGCCCAATACAGCAAGAGCAGCGTGTATGCAAAGAAAATTTTCTACATTTACCTTTGAAATATCAGAACAAGGCTAAATACCCATTACTTTTAATTAACAAACAGAAATCTAAGATTGGGAACCTACAGGTGGAATTTCACAACATATATAAAATACTGCATGGGAATGCAACGAGCCATTTGTTGTTAGAAGTTCACATTCCTTTGTTTTCAGAATGATAGCTGCCTTTTTTGGTGGCTGACAGCAGGCAGACGTGATAGCTGCTTCTTCTGTTTTTCTTAATATTTAGTTTTTCTCACTGTATTTGATATTTTTCATTTATCTGTGTTGTGTTGTTCAACCATAAACGATACAAACAAAATATTACTTTTAGATCAAATAAAGCTGAAAAATGGTTCAGGTAGTACCAATAAAGATTTAATTATATGGCAGCCAACTTAAATTATTTCAACTATTTTATCTCTCATGCCTTTATAGCCTATGTTGTAGAAACACAAAACAAGTTGGACCTGTGGAAAATTACAGGAATCTATTTAGCAACCATTTCCTGTTTAACACTAGGCTTCTCAGATCCAATCAGACTCCTTTGGTTATCATTAAAATGAAATAAATTCCTCTGTTTGTGCATTATTAACAATAACACTGGACAATGTCCTTTTATGTGCAGCAGCCATGTACAACAACCATAACTTTGTCAGCTAGAGTTGGGCCTAAAATTATTGTACTGGTAGATCTAGGTTTAAAGGAATCTTCTAATTTTTTTCAACGTGTTTCCTCTGACTAGAAGTGACATTTTTGGAATCACCAGAGTCCCAACTTGAATCTCAGAATCTGTAGAGTGAGCTAAAAATTAGGTTGATGGCAAGAAGGCCTTCCAACCTCAAAGACTTGGACCTCAGCACTAAAGATAAATCATCAAAATACCAGTGGAAAGAAAGATAAGATTTGAATTGACTGATTGACTGCTGTACCAATAAAGTTTTTTCACTGATTATGGAGAAGAGTATAAATAATTTCAACATGTAATTTTTAAAAAAAAAAAAAAAAAAATATATATATATATATATATATATATATATATATATATATATATTTTCAAAACTTATATTCCTCTAATTTGTTTCATTGTGATTTGAGAGAATGTCTGTCCCATTTATTTCAGAAACAAACTTGTGGGTTGAATAAAAATAAATTTAAATCTGAACCTGACAGGAATATGAACAATTTTAGGCTCAACTGTATTTGTCTTAGTAAATCTGTCCCACTGATGTTCACGTTCCTAAATTTGACACTCATTTACATGTGTTATAATGTATCTTGTGCCACAAAAATTACATTTTACTTGATTTGTACGAAGTATAAATCAGATTTAGATTGATATGAATTTGGAATTAGCTTTTGGATAAAGCAATAAAAAAAATGTTACAATAGCAACAATAAATGAAATAGATATAATGGATAAAGCTGTTGTGCACAACTCTGACAAGTAGATTTCACAAAACATTTTGGCACAAGCACTGCTGATAGAACGTTTTAATCTGACATTCTGAATATTTGTGCTTTCTAAAAAATAGCAGCAGAAATGTAGGTAAAAGAGTGAATGTATTAAAAATAACATCTACTGATATCTAAAAACTTTTTGCAAAAGTCTCCATCTCATGAAAAAATTATGAATGAACATAAGCTGGTTCATGCTTGGTGGTAAATTTAGCTCAGCACAATGTAAGTAGTGAACATACATTATTCAGATTTAATCTGTGTGGGTTGAAAATAGAGCTACCCATCATGAAGGGTAAACGCGTATAAGAATGTGTTACAGTAAAAAAACATGTTAGGTTGCAAAACAAGAATACTGACTGATCCAACCCACGATGCTAGGCTACAAGCAGAGAAGCAGAATTTTTTAAATGAGTTTAAATCTAATAACTCTCACAAAACTTCACCTGTCTTTGAAATTAAATCCTAACTTGTAGTGTTACCATATTATAAAACACAGAGACTGCCTTTCTCGTATAATTACAAAATTGTTTTACATATGCAAACTTTGAATGAAACTACAAAAAAGAGGTGGTTTCAGTCTTTAGTTTGTAGAGGACAATGTATGCAAATGGATAATGAATAATTACGCTCATCTCCCAATTATAGCTATAGTTGGGAAAATAGCATTAATGTTAAGAGTTTAATTACAAGTTTTCTGTATATATCTGTTCATCTGAAAGATGTAGGTAGAAATTAGGGAGTAAAGCCATTGTCACATTTGTCATTAGGATTAAATGTATTATTAAAAAATAACAGGAACCTTTCATAAGACAATCTGTGTTAGACACAGGTTGAAGATCATTTGACAGCTCTTTAGAAGTAGTGCCAACATTTTTGTTAATGTCCCTCGGTTGTTCCGTAAAATAGACCCACATGGGCTTAGTGAAGACAAATAACTAGCCCAGCTTCACCACATGCAGACTGAGCACCGGCCCTCGATTACAGGGTTCAGCTCCTCCCCACCCCCGGTTCATTGGTCAGCAGATCTGAAGTGAGAGCACAGCATCAAACGAAGCACCCAGCACCCATCTAAAACAGGATTAGACTTGTACGCGAGCACCCTCTCTGCAATATTTATCTCTCTCTTTTCTCCAGGAGCATGACACATGAACTCAGGAAACTTTCACAAGTGAAGGATTAATTTGCACGCTCTGGAATTAGCACTAAGATCAAAGTGAGAGGATGTCAGGGGAGTATCCTAAAAACCTCTGTGTATCTACAGCAGAGATTATGCTTTGCTTTTAATCAGCTTCTATTTTCATAATGATACATAGAAAGAAAAAAAGGCTAGAGTTACACATAATTGGTTACTTGTAGATGGAGTAGAGCCAAGCAGAAAAGCATAAAGCAAAATAAAACATTTGCTTTTTATGCTAACATAAGACAAAGTGTGACCAGCAGGGTGTCATGTTAAATTTTGATGTTTGCTCTGCAGAGAAATGAGACACTACAGCGCATTGAAGAGAACTGGAACTTGTCTTTGAAGTTATTTGTGCATTTCTGTGCAAGTCAAATCAAGTCAAGTTTATTTGTATAGCACATTTCAGCAGCAAGGCAGTTCAAAATGCTTCACATCATAAAAAACATCAATCAAGAATACAGCAAATCATCAAAATCATTAAGCAAATACAAGTGACAATTATCAAAATCATCGAGCAAATATCAATGCATCAAAATCATTAGGATCTTCAAGCAAATATCATTAAGCAAATATAGTTCAATGTTCCACTTACTACTGATCAAAGGCAGCTCTAAACAGGTGGGTTCTTAGCCTTGATTTAAAGGAACTCAGTGTTTTGGCTGTTTTGCAGTTTTCTGGATGTTTGTTCCAGATTTATGGTGCATAAAAACTGAAAACTGATTCTCCATGTTTGGTTCTGGTTCTCGAGATGCAGAGTAGACTAAAACCAGAAGACCTGAGTGGTCTGGAAGGTTGATACAATGACAACAGGTCTTTAATGTATTTTGGTGCTAAGTCATTCAGTGATTTATAAACTAACAGAAGTATTTTAAAGAGAACGCGAGCAGCAGCATTTTGGATCAGCTGCAGCTGTCCAATTGATTTTTTAGGCAGACCTGTTAAGACACTGTTGCAGTAAACAATGCAACTAAAGATAAACACATGGATGAGTTTCTCTAGATCTTGTTGAGACATTAGACCTTTGATTCTGGAATTATTCTTCATATGATAGAAGACTGACTTTGTAACTGTTTTCATGTGTCTGTGAAGGTTCAGATCTGTGTCCATCACTCCATTCAGATTTTGGGCCTGATCACTAGTTTCTAGTTGTAATAACTGACGCTGCATGCTCTTCCCTCTTGATCTTCCCTCTTTAGGTCCAAAGATAATAACTTTGGTTTTATTTCTGTTCAGCTAGAGAACGTTTTGGCACATCCATGCATTGATTAGTTCTAAGCATCTGTTCAGTGCTCGGATGGGTTTAGAGTCACCTGGTGATATTGTAATGTAGTGCTGTGTATCATCTGTGCAGTTATTGTAGATGATCTTATTACTTGTTGTAATCTGAGCTAATGGGAACATGTAGATATTAAATAGGAGGGGTCCCAGGATTGAACCTTGGTGTACTCCACATGTGACTTCTGTCCGCTCCAATGAGAAGTTGCCTATTGACACAAAGAAATCCCTGTTCTTTAGGTGGGATTCAAACCAATTAAGTTCTGTACCAGATAGTCCAACCCAGCTCTCCAGTTGCTTCAATAATAGATCATGGTCAACAGTGTCAAATGCTGCGCAAAGGTCCAACAGAACCAACACTGTGGTTCTTCCTCAGTCTATATTTGTGTGGATATCATTGAACACTTTGACGAGGGCAGTGTCAATGCTGTGGTGAACATGGAAACCGGACTGAAAGACATCAAAGCGGTTTGTCATTGTTAAGAAGCTGTTTTGAACTGTTGAAACAGCTTTTTCAAAAATGTTGCTGATGAATTACAGGCCAAGTTAGAGCTTGGCCTGTAATTTTGCAGTTGTGATTTGTCCAGATTGTTCTTTTTTTTAACAGTGGTTTCATAACCGCTGTTTTTAGAGCCTGGGGGAAAACACCTGATGAGGGATGAGTTTATTATTTGAATCAGATCATATGCAGTTACAGGCAGAACTTTCATAAGGAAGGTTGTAGGTAGGATATTGAGACAGCAGTAGGATGGACTGGGCTTAATTGTTTTGAAATTTCTTCTAAGTTTTCATGGTTGAGTTGGTGAAATTCAGCCATTTTCTCTGCATTTATGTTTGGGCATTACATTGTTATTGGATTTGGTGTGGATGTGCAGATTAACCCTCTAATTTTTTTAATTTTCTATATAAAAAAGTTGGCAAATTCATTGCAGGCCCTAGTAGAGTGGAGTTCAGATGGTAAAAATCACAGGAGGGTTTGTCAACCTGTCAACTGTGGCAAACAAGGCACAAGCATTGTTGATGTTTTTGTTTATGATTTCCTCAAAAAAAATTTCCCTTGCATGTTTTAGGGTTAAGTGATAGCTTCGCAGCCTTTCTTTGTAGATTTCATAGTGAATGTGAAGTCGAGTTTTAAGCCATTTACATTCAGCCCTTCGACAAAGGCTTCTTTCACTTCTTACAAGTGGAGCATTTATCCACGGATATTTCTTCCTACCAGACACAATCTTCACTTTAACAGGCGCAATGAAATCAATGATGTCTGAAATTTTAGAGTACAGGTTATATACCAGTTCATCAACTGGTTTACAGCATGGAAGTGAGGTAGTGGAGAAGATTTGATTAAAAGTTTCAGCTGTGTTGTCTGAAAGAGAACATTTTGCAATAATATCTGTTTTACTAAGCGAGTCACAAAAGGAAACAACTGGGCTTTTTATCCCTTATGTTGTATTATTATTTGAACTGAGACCACAAAACTCATGTAAAGATCTACGAAATATAAGAAATGCCATTTATTTTGACCTGTCTTGGTAAACTGACAAAGAATCAGTCCTCTTACCGTCACAGTCACCCAAGTGGGCCACGTTTCCGTGTTCAACGTCTTGCTCGAATGGCAGTCTATGGAGGATAAAAGGCACACTCATTAATCAGAGGACACACAAGCACAGTAAGCCAGCCACTGAAACACAGCACAGATTGGCTTTGATAAGGCTAGGTTATCTCAGTGTTACAGGTAAGGACCATGTGAATCTTTACAAGATTCTTTCCTCGTCAAATTCAAGAAACTCGTTTGTATTTTAAGATAGTGGATAAAAATATCATTAAATCATAAAAATAACTAAAGAGGCCCTTGAGGTACCTAATGTTCCCTAATAATTACCATTCTAATTTTAAAGATAACCATTCATGCCTGCAGTTGCGTCCATAATGAAGCTAATTCAAGCACTGGATGACAAATACTTCTAGGTCAGCATACGAGTCTTCACACCAAGTTTCCTGCCTGTAAATATAAACTCCAAGTCTTCAAGGATTAAGAGTTTGAGTTGCTTTCAAAAATCAATTTACTTTAAATGCACATAACCAAACATGGGTTTTATGTTTATAAAACCCATGTTATTCTATGTCATAATAAAGAATATTATTCATTGTTCAGATGGCTGCTTGAGATACTCTGCTAGTCTACATGGAGGATGATAATGTTGCTTTTTTGCTTCTTGTACATACAATGATGGGACAAAGCATCTGATTACAAAGAAATTAATAGTTTGCAATTTGCATAATATTTTCATATTCTATGAAATACAATATCAACAAGAATTCCCAAAAAAACACAAAGCATAAAAGTAAAAAAATAAAAAGATCTGCATGCCTTTATGTAAAATAGTTACTTGATCCCCAGCAAAATGTGAGCTAGTTCTAAGAAAAACCTTTCTTGCCAACGCAGCATGTGTTTCTTTTAGCTGGCCATAATGTTTGAACACATATCAGGAGGGATCCTAGCCCACTCCTCTTCGCATAAAGTCTCTAAATTCTTCAGGTTTCTTGGCAACTTAATGACTTTTATGTGATTCTTTTCAAGCCACTTCTCTGTTGCCTTTGCTGTATTTTTTTGTCACTGTCACAAGGCTGAACCAATCTAAAGCTGATCTTCAAGATTCTTGCTCAGTGAAAAAAAGGTCCCTGCCCAAGACTTTACTGTATATGGCCCCTTCATATGGTTGAAGTTATTCTGTATCCTTAGAAGAAACTGCTCCAAACTGCTTGTAACTCCATGCTGACTCTGGGGAAGATTATTGGGTTATATTCAGCATTTCCTATTCTCCAAATCCAATAGCTAAGACAGAAAACACACGTTTCAAACACTTGGCTCTTTATCAGAACATTAAAACAGCAACATTTTAAATAACATGTGTCATGTGGCCATATCAAGTGAGCAAGAAAGTTTCAAAACATGTGAATCTGTGAAAACATTACTTGACAGTCTTAGTCGCAAGGAGAAAGGCTATATTACAAATAGTTTAAATGATCATATACAGGTCTATATGCAGGCATAAATATGGAAAACTGTTCTAGAAAACAGGCTTGAAACGTAACTTTTCCATCTCTGTTTTTGCCTGGAGGGACTGTGCCGATCACGTCATACTCAGCATCCCTCCTCATCCAACAACTCCCAACTCTTTGGTTAAGAGTTGGGTTTTGGTCACCTTCTCACAAGCCTTCTCAGGCTCATCTCTTGCAAACCAAAGCTAGACCTCTACATGCCCTGCTATAGCAAGGGGCTGCAACATAGTACATTTCCAATCATGTTCTTTGTGAATGTGGTCCAAACTACCACCAGATTATTAACAGATTCCTCCTGTTTAACTGTGAACTGAATTCTCAACTTTGTCATGATCACCTTCCCCCCATGATCCAAGATCTTGCATGGAGCTCCAGGCTCAAAGTGACTGATGGTCATCTAATATTTCTACATTCCCTGAATGAATGCAATAACAGCTGTCCCCTTGTTCCCAAGCTTCTTGCTGATGTTTCTGGACAATATTCCAGCCTTGTTCAGATTTACTCTTTTTTTCCCCGACATCCCTTGAAAGCTCTATGTTACTGCTGATGGTGTTGGAGGCTTGGACTGTGAGAAACTCATGACTTTGTGGACAGGTGTGTTTTATACATACAACCAGTTGAGGTTAAGAGTGTCTTTAATTGGCTGGTACACTGATTGAACCAATCTGTTGGAGCCAGAACTTGGGCTGTGTTGCAGGGGATCAAATATTTCTTTTTCTCAGTGACATGCATCTTATATCATATATTTTTAGCTCTTAAATTATGTTTTTTTTTTTTAAATTTGGTTGATTTTCTCTCTGTATTAAAAACAAATTACCCTTGCAACCACATGATATTAATTTTCTTGTAAGCACGAGATCAAGTACTTATTTCCCTGCATTCCCTATATTTAAGATACTGGTTTCATAAAATTCCAGAAGAATATTGTCTAATTATTCAAATGTTAATCTAAGAAACCAAACATGTAAATAAGAATTTCAATAATTTCACAAAAATTATAACTTATTGTATTTCTGCAAATAATTTTTATTTGCGCAACACAGAGAGCAGAAAACTCAACACAATATAAGTTATGATGAAGTAAGGAAGTCCAGAGGAAATGAGAGCAGTTCAGCACAGGCCAGGTGCTCTCAAAGAAAAACACAACTGCTTTTGGTTATGGCTCATGTCAGTAGAACAGCACCGCATTTCAACCTGGCAGAAACAGAGAGTGTGTGTAGTTTAGTCTGAGCACATTGTACTTGCCTGCAGGCTTCATTTAGTACAGAAATAATTTAATGAAATTCATGTGAAAGGAAACGTTATTGTTTTTAGGGATTTAAGGAAAACATATGTTAAAGTTTTGATTGGCCATTATTTAAGAGCAAATTAAAACATACTGCGTCCTGCAAAACTATATATACTCCACGAGCTTTTCACATTTTTTTCAAGTTAGGGTCATGTGCTTCAGAGTATTTTATTGGGATTTCATGTTATAACCCAACACAAAGTAGTCCGTAATTGGAAGTAAAATAATACAAGGTTTTCTAATTTCTTACTGATCAAAATATGAAAAAAATTTTAATCAGGATCATAAGTCAATACTTTGTAGAACCACTTTTCACTGCAATTATAGCTGCAAATTTTTTGGTGTATGTTTTTACCACTGTACAAAACCACCATGTATCACAGCGGGAAAGGTGTGCTCAGAATTATGTGCATTGTCTTTCTGATAGACGTAGCATTTTGTATATATCTCATTAAGTTGAATACGTGTTTGATCTTTGGAGCACCTTCTTCCACCTGTTTCCTACAAGGCTTGCAACAAATATCACAATTTCATGTGGCTTTCAAACAACAATGGCTTTCCTTTATAACTTTTCCTTAAAGGCCATATTCATATGGCTTTTTTGTAAAGCATATCATATATAAAGCATATGATATGCTTTACAAATAGTACTGTTGAAAAAAAGAAATCCCACGGGAGCTGTGGACCTCTGCAGGTCTTCCAGAGTTACCACGAGTCTCTTGCATGCTTTTCTAAACAATAAAAGCCATGTTTCCATCCAATTGGGATGCAAATTTTGAGTGAATTTTTAAAATGACACTAAAAAAGAAAATGCAAATTAGGCGTGTTTCCATCTACTGGTTTGAAGTGAATCAACCAGGCCACACAAAGTGTAATGTCGTTAGATGTTGACGCTACATATGGCTGTTGAAAGAGCATGATGTAGAAATTTTCCTGAGTTTTGTGCCTCTAGTAAAGCACAAACTCACCAGTGGATGAGAGTGTCCCACCCAGAGGTTGCGCAAGACTTTTTCGTTGTCCGTCATTTTGACAGACGCAATAGAAAAAAAAAAGCCATCATAATCTATTTTTACCTGTCAGTTTTTAAAATGAAAATAAAGACATATTTAAGTGCATTTAATTTTCATTCGGCTTAATTATTATTCAACAAGCTGAACAGAGAATCCACATTGTGCAATTACAGATCAAGCATATGATGTAACTTGCACTTAAATATGAATTGTTCACCCACTTGTGCATAATCAAATGTCTCAGGGTTTGACATTTATCTGGAGGCTGAATCCACGCTCTGCAGCCACACTGGATACTGGAATTACAAGCGGCAGCTAAAGTTTTAAAATCAGGGAACATCTCTCAAAATGAAGTGATCAGTAATCGGCAAGATTCTCTGAGCGAAGGACGATGCGCTCCTGTATCAGCTGTGCTCCAAAGCCTCCATAACCCTTCAACACGATGTCAGCTCCTGGATAGTGAGATGCATTTAGTTGAGTTAAGGTCAGAGATGATACCCAGATGGGATATTTTTATTACCTCTGTGATGTTCTCTGTATGTAAAGTTGAAGATGTCTGCGCGTCTGCACCAAGTAGTCAGGTGTGTGAATTGTAATCCATCAAGATGACGGACAGATGGCCTGCACATTTTCCAGTCATAGTTTGAAAAACCAGCCAAAGATGAAAAATATTCTTTTAACGCGACCCCTGGTTCCACCACTCCCATCCCAGCCTGGAGTGCCTCCAGCCAGACACTCCAGGTTGACAGTCCTCCCCTCCGTGCTGAAGGTTTGGACTTTTAAATTTTTTGTGCACAGGCCCACCAGTGGATGGGAAAAATTGCTATGTAGAAACTTGTTCGGCAAATGTGTTTCCATCTCTCCTTTTGTGCATTAACTCTTTTTCGGAAAATCCAAAAAGCACCTCAAGCGAGCATAAAAACTTTTATTGCAAAATGTATGAAATTTTTTCACATTTTGCCATTTCCATCAACCTTTTCTAATGTGATGCTTCAATATGCGCATAAAACACCTTGGTGGAAATATGGTTAATCTCTTTGCCTGCCCTATCAGTTTAGGTGAATGGCTGATATTGAAATATGACAAAATGTGAAAAAATTCAGCATATGATTACTTTTCCAAGACACTGTAATAGAAGTGGTAATTGAGTAGTTGGTGTATAGTAATTATAGCAATATATGCTATTATTTTATTATATGGATTGTTACATAAAACCAACACATGGAGGGTTTCCATTCTGATTTTAGAGATGTTTTCCAAAGTGACCAACCATAGAAATGCCATATCATGATTATTGTCTATTCAAATTTTACTTTAAATTTTGGTCTAAAAAGAACCAGTTAGGCAGGTAGTGTCAGAATAACCTTTAAAGTCGGTTCAAAATGCCATTCTGATTCGTTTTCTACAGATAAATCTTGATTACTCCACTTTAGTTCCAAAAAAATGTGATGCACACTGCAACATGCAGTGACATTTAAAGTACTGAGCAAAATTCAGGCTTGGTAGGACAACATGGAGAAGAATCAGTGGAAAAGGGGTAAATCTATCAGGTGAAGCTGAAAGGAACAACATCAACAAAGTGTCTCGAACAAAATAATACGGCCACTTGCAAATAACATTACACAAAGTCTGCTCTAAGATCAAATCATAATTTGATTTGTCTGCAGTCTGATTAATGATTACAGTACCTTTCCCTCTTACATTCACAATAAAGCATGAGCGAAGGAAATAGGGGGTTATATGTTTAGATTCTTCCTTAGTGGTAGATGGGGCTGTCGATAACACTCTGTAATTGAATTAAATCTGAGTCCCCAGGCAACAGACCATCAAGTTGGTTTTCATAAAGACCAAAAACAGGAAGAACCAGTGGACCTGACACTGTCCAAAGCCTGATCTGAGGTTCACTGTGGAGTTTAGTGGAAGGAATAATGTTCTGGCGCAAATTAATAAAACTCATGCCAGAAGTGCATTCCCCCAAATCTTAAACATATGTCTTGATAACCTTCCATATTTCAGAATTTCTCTTGACTTCAATAATTAGTTGGTGAAAATCTTTGGGAGCACACAGAGAAACAAGCCAAAGTCACATTGTACTTTCTTATACAATGTAGATTATAACATTTCTTTAAATAAGTCAGATTGTTTTGCTTATGGTTTCATGGAAAACAAAGGCCTGACCCACATACAACATCTAAAGAATGAGAGCTGATGAGACTGCATGGGCTAGATTATCTTTGAAAGTTTGGATTTGCAATTAGAAAACCTTGCTGCACAGTAACCATTTGCCCTTTACATGCCTGAAAAACACATTGATGAATGAGTTTAAATATGTGGTGAACACACGGCAGATGTCATCATAATAAAGACTAATGTCTTGAGTTCAGCTGGCTGCCTCACACACACTGCTAGGCTACATGTAGGCTGACAATGTTGCTTTTTTACTCCTTGTACATTCGTCCAGGTACACTGACTCATTATTCAGAGCCTTCAAAATAAGATATATAAAGACCAGATGATGTCCGTGCTCCATGCTGTACATAGTGTTGCAACATGGAGTCCAAAACTTAGGTGCTAATAACCTTTATTGCATTCCTACAAAAGAAAAATAGGATATCAAGTAATTATCATAATTTCCTGACAAAACATCTGTACACTTGTACATTGAACCAATTTTAAAAGTACAAGTTTGCTGGCAATAGAACAGAGATGTTGAAACTTCAAGCTGAAATGGCTCATGAAGTTTATGAAAGGAACACCTTCCTTCAACATAGATGCTTAGATCCTTGGCATAGATGCAAATATAAAAGAGCAAAGAAGATGGAAATTACAGTTCCAGTCAGAAGTTTACATGCAGTCATCAAAGACATGAATGTCAATTTATTTTTCCCTTTTTTAATAACAAGTTGCACCCGTTTTATTAAGTGTATTGTAATTGTTATTTTGTTCATGTAATTATGTAGTTTTATTTTTATTCCTTTAGGGAGACTTACCATCTGTCTAGGGACTGCAGGTGAAAAATAGCCTTCTTGCTAACTCTGGCATATTGACAGAAATGTTATTAATATGTACTGTCCCTGTAATAAAAAAAATTTAAAAAATCATCAAAGTTTGAGGTTATAATTTTATTTCATACACAGGGGGCCAAAATTATACATACAGGCATACTGATGTGCATATACCCGCTACTAATACAGTATTTAGATAAATGCTGCTTAGTAAGTCCCACCTCAAGAACTCGCTCTTTGTAGCAATTAGCATACTTCTGGCACAATTTTCACTGGATATTTCACCAGTTTTTATTTTAATTGGTTGTTCTTATGACAGGGAGCCAATCTTCAAGCATAGACTACATATTTTGATATATTCCCCAAAGCCCCATAGTTCATGTCATATTTAGGAAGCCTAATGTAAGCCTTCCAAAACCATTATCGTTATCCTGTGGAAACTCAATTGTGATCAAGTTTCTGGATATGGACTCAAACGGTCACTCTGAGATGAAAGGAAATTGGTTAGGATCTTCAGGAACAATTTAGTTACTGTGATCTCTTTAACATCAACATTAACCAGGTACCAAGCAAGAAAGTAGTGCCTGCCCTATCAGTGACATCATCAGTCCTGATTAAATTTTGTAGCTTCCTAAGAAATAATCTGCATTTAGATGAGACAACAATTTATCTGTGTAGCCACAATGACCAAAAGTATATTTGGAAATATCGGGATGCACTGTTCCAGCTGCTAAGCATGGTGGTAGTAGCATTATGCTGATGGGTTATTTCATTACAATATTTGCTGAACTTTGCACCAGGTGAATGGAATAATGAAGATGGAGGTCTACATCCAAATTCTTGTACTTCAGCTCATATCAAACATTCAGTCCTTTGAAACTTGAACAGAACTGGATGTTCCAGAAGGACAATGCTCCCAACCACACATCGAACTGGTTTTGAAATGGATAAAGCACGCTAACATTAAGGCTCTCTCTGACTGACTCTGATCTAACCCTATTAAAAATGAATGATCTTTGCATAAAAGCTGGGTCAGTGCTAGAAAACTGACCAGTTAAATATTCTATATCAGTTCTGCCAAGAAGAATATTCAACTATCCAGCCAGAATTATGCCAAGACCTTGTAGATGAATAGTTCAAATAAATCATTAAAAGCGAATAGTTAATATGACATTCATGCTCTGTTGGTAAGTATTAACTTCTGACAGAACCTGTGTACAATATCCCCTACTTAATTTCTTTATTTTATACTAAAATCAGGAAAGCACAACTACAAAAATACCATCAAAACCATAAGGCTAATTTTACACAATATTACTATTAAAAATACAAAACTTTCTTAGTGGCTGTCCAAATTACAAACTCAGAGTGTGATATTCTCCTCTGGCAATGGCTACCTGGGAAAGGTTGCATTATTCCACAAAGAGGAAATCCTCTGAAACTCAATGCGTATTCGATTGGCAAGTTGACTGCCCTTGGTAAATCTAATCAAGACAAACACAGAAGCCTTTAATAGTATAAGCAGCCTGCCCGAGGTGGTATTTAAGGCCCATGTTGTCTGTTCAGCTGGCACTACACTTGTGTTTGAAAGCCTAATTCAATAAGTGGCTTGACTTATGAGAAATTTGATTTCAGTGGAGGGAAACGATCAAGACTGGAGGTGAGCAGTGAAGACAGACAACTGCAGTAGGAACAAAGATGGGTCTCACACTCGTACTGGATGCAAACTCAACATCTCTGACACCTGCCCAATGTTTTGTGACAACTCAACAGGTAAACTTAAAAAACAATATTTAGGATAAGCTGTAAGTACACAGAGATAAGACTATGTGATAGACAAGATACAGGGAAAAAAAATCTAACTTGAAAGGCTAGAACCAAACTTAAAACTCCCAGGCTGGATAAATAATGCATGTGATATCTCTAAGGATGTCAGTTCTGCTTTCAGAAGGCAGAAATCACCATAGGATGACTAATAAAGAAATAAAGCAACACTAAAACAAATCTTTAGGATCAAAGAGAAAGAACAGGGAATAGTGGTAACAAAACACTTATAACTTCAAAAGAGGATAAAGAAACTGTGTCACAGAGCAGACAGGAAATAGAAGTATTTGGTGTGGTTGTGTAACTACAAAGGAAAAGTGTCCCACCTGGTTCCAGGTCTGAGAAAGGAGCAGGTGCTTCCTCTGGTCCAGCCGCAGTACGGGTCCCTAGAGGCGATGCAGTTCCTGAAGGAAAAACAGAAAAAAATTAATTACTTCAACCTCAAAGATTAAACTGGGTTCCCTTAAGGAGGCCTTAAAGTTAGTCTCTGATATGCTTGATGATGAGAGCAGCTTAAAGGGACAGTATTCTAAAACATGAAGGCTCACAGTTAACTTAATGTAGTTTGCATAACAATTTTACATACAGAAGAAAATTTATATTTATACACACTTAATAGAAAGCACACATAAGCTTTTTTCACTCTGCCTGACATAAAATCAGATTAAGTATATTTTCCATTTAACAACAGTAATGAATACAAATCTGTTATATGTATGCATTTGCCTACATATAACAATAAACACAACATATGCAGTTGAAATCAATCATAATTCAAAATTTTGGTGACAAGGTTGTTTTTAGGGCAACCAAGGCTATAAAGGACACTAATGTGTTTGAAAGACTTTTAAAAAACTATAAATAAGCTATGATAAACTATAATTAAGCTATAATAAGCTAACACATATAAACAATGTGTTTGTTATTGACATGCTCCATTAACTTTCACCTGGATTTATATTTAGTTTTGATTGGTTTTGTTTTAAAACTGAAACGTTTCCTAAATGTCAATCAGGCCGTCATCCAGTGAAAATGAATGTAACCTGAGTCAGCAATACCTGAATGCCTTTCAGCAATATTTGAATAGTTTTCTTCACAAAGCAGAAAAGGCTCTCACAGTTCTTTACATTGCAGAAAAGCAATAGTAATAGAGATGCTGACTGTATCTAAATTCTCCATCTACAGCCTGTAGAGGACATTTTCAGTTAACTGCCAAGGTTACAACATTTATTATGACAATAAACCAGAAGTAATATGCAATACTTTAATGACGTAATAAAAAAAAAGTGCACTAATTTATGGCAGGAAAATTCTTTAATGGCAGTCTTTTAAGTTTTAAATAACGAAACAGAGTATGTACACTTATCTTCTCAGAATTGTTTCCACCTCCAAAGAAATAACTGAGTTCTCTTTAACAACTTGAAGTTTGGTTAAAATCATGGTAATCGTGTTTTTAGTGTTTTTATTTTATAGAAAATCCAGCTGGCTGAGTGATTCTGTATTTAGCTGTGTCTCTTTTCTGTACGAAGCCAATGATTGGGCTGTTGATCCAAATACCTATGTGTACTTGTGGGTTCCCCCCCTCCCAAAAAAATCCCCAGGGCATCTGAGTTTTTCAGTATCCTTTTTCTGTCCTCTCAGGCCCCAGCTAAATGTGGTTCAGAGTTGAAGGACTGCTAGAAAGTCAACAGCTTAATGCAATTGGCTGACTTGCTTAAAAACATAACATTTTATAAATTGGAATTAAGATCAATCAAAGCTAACTATGTTGTTTTATAATTTCATGTTATTTTTTAGTTTATTTATATAGGGTTTAGTGTTCAATGTCAATAAACACTGAAGACTTCAACATTTAAAACCTAACTTGATTCATAATGCTTGACCCTAGTTGGGCTTTTTATTACAAACAATATTATAAAAATTTTGAAATACAAACACAAAACAGTGTAAAAACATTATACTTATTAAGACTCAACAGTACACAACACAATTTGGATTGAGCTGGAGTGAATGTAAATGGTTCTAAATCATACTATATGGACTGGATTGGAATGAATTGGACTGATTTGAGCTGAATTTGGACCAAATAAGGTTCCTTACAACTGGATATGAGTTGAACCAGTTTGTTCTGTAAAGTGTCTTGTGAGTACCTTTTTAATTTGGCTCTATACAAATAAACAGCTAATTTTACTTCATACCAACATGACTAGATTTTCTTTTAGTATAAAGAAACTGAAAATACATCATCATAAACCTGCTTTAGGAAATGTTGTCAGCTTCCGTATTGCTTGGTGTACGATTTCAGTGCACCATATTAAACTACAAATAAAACATTTAGTCTCCTGAACATCAAATGTGACAAGCTGTATTTAGTAGTAATAACTAACAAATCTTTGCTGCTAACAGTGACCACTGCCACACAATAAAAGACAGGAACCCAGGGGCGTAACCATCATCTCAGAAGTGAGGGGGACAAATTTTTCAGAGGTCTATAAAATGATTTATCATCCTCTCATATTCAATCATACCTCTTCTTACTGCCTAAAAACACACAATCACTAACAGGCACAACACAGCAACAGGGACCTAACTTTAGTACTTTAAACTACATACTAACAAAAGCTAACGTTTTAGCTGCCAACCTCTGGTTGACACAGTTACTCTCGAACATCTACAGGGTAAGTAGCCAGGTTATTAAGTGCCAATTGGCAAATTGCAAATTATAACTTGGCACACAAAATGGAAAGGAAATGACAGGTAACAGGGTAATAAGCCTCATTATTTTTATTTAATGGTATGAACAAAAAAAGTGACATAACATGAAACACATTGACATTTTAGTCAAATGTGACAGCATAGATGTAAATGGCCTGTACTTGTATAGCGCTTTATCAAGTCCAGAAGACCCCAAAGCGCTTCACACTATATTCAGTCATTCACACATTCACACACACATTCACACACTGATGGTGGTAAGCTGCTGGATAGTAGCCACAGCTGCCCTGGGGCAGTCTGACAGAAGCAAGGATGCCATACGCCACTGGGCCCTCTGACCACCACCAGCAGGAAAGGCAGGTGAAGTGCCTTGCCCAAGGACACAACGACAAAGGCGGACGGAACAGGGATCAACCCAACAACCCACCTGAGACGACCTCCTACCACTGTTGCCACATCGTCCCCATGTGCCAGATATGCCAATTATTGCCACTTATTCAAGAGAAATAAAAATAAAATGAACTATATCTGCTGCCTTTACAAACACAATTTATACAGAAGTCAAATAATATCTGAAAAAAAGTCTAAATATAAACTACACATGGCCTTCTCTCTGTGATACTTACAATACAGTCAAAAAAATATTTTAGAGTGTGAACAAGAGTGATTCTGAAACATCTGTAAGAAAAACCCTGTACTGATACCTCCCTGGTTTCTCCCAGCAACAGATCTCTCTTTTTTTTTCAGCAAGTTATAATCTCTCCTTACCTGAGAAGATCCTGCATCATCATTGTGCTGCTGGCTTATGGTCTAATGTCTCCTCCCTAACTTTGCTCTTTCTATTGTGACAATAAAGACTGCTTTTAAATATGTGGAAAGCAATAGTGAGCACACCTTCTACACAGGAGGACTGGGTTTATTCCTGGCATTAAACAACAAGCAAGGAATGTAAAATATAAATGTTAGTATTCTTTTGAACAAGCTTAACATGACATACTGGCAAGGATTAATTAGTCATTTAGCTAACATTATCTGCATGCAACAGCATTACTCAACTTACAAGGTTTGTTTGAAAGAAAACTATGAAAAGTTTTTTGCCTTTTGGCTCTGGCTGGTTGCTGAACATGGCACAGACTGTGGGGCTCCGCTCAACAGCACTGCTTTAAAGCAGGTCTCTACCCTTGGTGATCAGATCCACAGGCATAACCAGTGACAGCATGTGTACGCTCGTGGTGCGTTTAAAGATGGCTCTGAAAATCACGTTTCCACATCTTAATAATCAATTGAACAATTGTAATGGGTGAAAAAAGTGCAGGGGAACAGAGGGCACAGTTACGGCAAGTGCAGGGGACATGTCCCACATGTACCCCGCGTCAGTTATGCCCACGCAGGAACCCAATAATATTGTTTGAAAAACTAAAATTCTCTCTTGTAAAGTATCCCAAAGGGGATAAACACAGAAAAAAATGTCAATTTTAAGTTTAATTGAACAATTGTAATTAAATAGACACATCATTGTTCATTATGCTAAACAAATACTCAAAATCACTGCTCAAAGGCTAAAAAAAAAAGAGCAGGAACTGCTGAAGCATGACTAAGAAATCTTGAGCCTACTCATGCACAGAAAAAGAACCCTGATACTCAAATATAATAGGCACACATGCTAAACACACCTCAGGGAGCACATGAGAGGTTTCCAAATGTGGTTTGGATTACACGCCTATATGACTCACCTGCCCCAGTGAACACACGCCACATCTGCTGCCAGGGTGTGCACTCATTTGTGTTAGTGTGGCGGTGGACTCCAGCAGGCCACAGCCACAGGTCTCGAGAATAGAGGGGTGGGGCCTGTGGTGCTCTGATTGCATGGGTGTATGCAGGTGGAACATCAATATATCACATTTATGCATCTTGTATATGTAATAATGAGTAAAATTGCTCATAGCATAAAAAAGCTGTCAAAATAGTCTGAGTCATTCTTTTTGGGTTTTCCTCTTGATTACACTTCATTTTTTGAGCATAGTGGTTAAAATCAAATAATCAAACTTTGATTAGTATTTAGAAAAAAAAAACTCATGATCCTTTATAGGTCAGCAGATAAGTAATGTCAGTAGGTGGCAATAATCCCAACATTTATAACAAAATACAAAAAAGGAAATATGCTGAACATAGCCATCAATTCTCTAAAAGCAGAGGATATTTTTCTTTGAGATGTTTATGATTTCCTTTGAATAATTAACACATCAAAGTTTGATGACAACAGTGCCAGAAGAAAAAAAAAACAAATTGGGTATGATCAGAGAAGGTTGCTATGTTATTGTTTACTAAAATAAGAATATGGCATCACAGGCTACGCTCAAGCTAGCACAGGCTAGCAATGTATAGCAGTAATTGAAAGTTCAGAAAAATAACAAAGCATAATTTTCAGAGCAGTCATTTAACAAATATGCACACAGTGGAAAAATGTGTAAGGTCATTTTCATGGAATGCTGTGATTTAGTAACTTGTGAAAGATTTACTCATTTTCCACGCCAACTTTCTGATTGTGTATCGTAATGTCAAAGCTGACTTGTGGTGAAACAGAGGAAGTCAGTCTGTGTCTGAGAACTATTTGTAGGTTCTGCTCATAAGCAGCCGTAACTGAGCTCAGGATTTCTTAAGAAAATGCCAGTACTTAAATCATTACTGTAGGAATCTGGACTGTTAGATTTATAAATAATCATTTTCACAAAACATTTAATAACACAAGATGATGAACAGAATTTATAAAAATGTAAACTATAACTGCTGTCAATCTCTCCAGCATAATTGTGCACAGGAAGAAGGAACTGTACTTTAATATTAGGTAATCAGAGGCAATTGAATCAGTTTCATGTTCTAAGCCAAGCCATTGCAGAGTTTTGCCAAAATATAGCATCACATTAAAGTCTAGAACAGACAATATTTCAATACTGCTAAAACCGCCACAGGGAGTCATTTTTACTCCGTCAGACGTACCTATCTATGACAAACATGACATTCTAACTTTTGCTTCACTTATGATAATTTTATTAATTCTTTGTATTTTTTGTTGTGATGTATCACTTTAAAAAAACCTTAGGGAGATATGTTTAATCAATCATCTTTTGTTCATTACTTCTGCTAAATACTATGGGCGAAGACATCAAAACGATTAATAAATATGGATATGGTGTGTTAATGACCATTGTTTCCAGTCACCAAACTTATCAAAACTGAAGCTATCGGCACTGCTTTTTGCCATTAAAGGACATCAAAAGTCACACCTGGAACTTGTCCTACAAGCTGAGCAGCTTAGCTTCTCTCTTACTGCAGCAAAGCTCAGGTCTGCTGCAGCTGACAAAGCTCTACTTTTCACCCTGCTTACAGACAAAATGTTAGATGGTCCCTCCAAGGTCACCAAGCTTCTTTTCCTACCCCACTGCCCATTTATGGTATGGTGTGTGTTTTATGCTTTGCAAGCTTACTTCATGCATCGAGAGTAGAGTTGGCATCGGGCCACCGGCACTCTGACCACACAGGATGGGAAGGCGAGAAGCAGTGTGTGGCTCACCCGGTCCAGAGTGAGAGACAACAGCTGCCTGGCTTGCATAGAGTCCTCAGCACACCTGCATCATAGAAACAGGCAGGGACACACAAAACAAAACAAAAAAGAATTTGCATTAGGCAATTTCAGTTACTAGCTCGTGACTGCACATTATACCCCTGACTTTGATCTGACAGGGCAAAAACGTCTCTCTTGACTCATTGTGAAACACAAACAAGTAAAAAGTGTTCTATAAATAAAAACTATAATAAAAGGGAGAGCTACAAGTGCTGGATGTTAAAATGCCAACCCAAATAGGCAGAGCTGATTGTGGAACTTCAAGGGGTCGACTGGCCTTCAAAAACAGCAGCCAGGATCCAAATCGGCTCTAATTGGCACTTAGAGTCACAAGAGCTGGCAACAACCTGCCTTCATGCAGCTGATTTACACCATATTATGCACATGTGCACCCATGCATTAGTTATATCTAGACGGTTTATGGTAATAAGATTGCGGATGGCCCATAGTCATTAAGAAGAATATATCATTCTGCTAAGGCCAAGCTGTGAGTCATTCTTCACAGCTAGCATCATGAAATGCAGAGAAATGAAGAGGGAGAGTTCTGGAAAAAGGAGAAAAAAGTAAAGAAGCCTTGAGCAAAGAACATTAAAGAAGCAAGAAGGGAAGTAAATAGCAGGAGATACACGGTGAGTTAGAGTATACAGACCTGTTTCACAGCAGACTTTAAGAAGGTTGCAGTATACCTAAAATATGTTCTCCTTTGTACAGATAGCCAGTGTGTTTGACTAGAAATAGAAGGCCCATCGTAGGTGCTAGTTTCATTTTTGAACCCAATGTGTCATTTTGTGCTTTTCTTATCTGTCATTGTGTGTCTTTAAATGTGTCTGTTTTGGCAAATGGCATCTCAAAGCTCCTGTTTTTGGTAAATTTGCACAAAGAAATTGACTTATGATTGGGATGGGAAGATTTTCAGATTGCTCAGCCTTAAACAGTGACCAGTGGGTCTGAAACTCAAAAATCCTATCTTTTTCTTATTGTGGTCTGATCAGTGGTTTGACAATTTAACAGTTTGTCAAAATAGCAAAGGAAAGACTGACCTGGAGCCAACTTTGGCAGAATACTAGGAAGGCTCAATGTGTACCAGCAAAGCTCCTTTTTTTTTTTTTTTTTTTTTTTTTTTTTTTTTTTTTTTTTTTTTTTTTTTTTTTTTTTAGCTTTTTAAGCTTTTAGCTTTCTAAATGCTGAATGTTGAAGTCATTTGGAAATCTTTAAATAAAAGGTGAGGATGTGCATTCTTTAGGAAAAATACATGAAGACTGGCATTTACAGTTAGTAATGCTAACCTTGCTAATCACAAATAAAACATTTTACAATGACCATCATTCCAAATTATTTTTTGTCTTTGTTTAAAAAAAAAAAAAGATGACCACCCTGTCTTACTGGGACATCTCTTTCAAAGACTGAAATTAAATATTTTGACCACCGTTTTGAGAAAAATCGGAAATAGCTAAAATTAATGTTAGTAGGTCAAAGCGTGAAAATCAGAGATCAGAAATTGGCAAATTTCTAATCTCTAGTGAATCTCTAGGGTTTTTTTTGTTTGTTTCTGATGTACAGGTTAGGGTGATGAAGACCTGGAGCAACATGCAACTGTGCTCTGTCTTCTGATTAGACAGATGCCTGCTGTGGTAGCTGGACTGTCAGCAACCTCCTGGTGAGTTCACTGTGCACACTAAATTATTCCTAACACACTGGCTCCAGCTCTCACCAGCCTGTTCATCATACTGTCCCACTCATTTCACTTGCAATCACTGTCCCTTATTTTGTCAAATTTGTGGCAGAAATCAGTCATAGGTTGAAGGAGATGTAAAAGGACTCAAAGAAAAAAGCCAGTTAAAGCTGCAGTATGTAACTGTTATAAAAAATATTTTTCTACATATTTGTTGAAACTGTCACTATGTCATGACAGAACGGTCAGAGGCAGATAGTCTGTGGAAAAAGCTCCTCTTCCTTCTCCCAGTGCTATCTAGAAACAACCAATCAGAGCCAGGAGGCGGGTCTTAGCGCTGTCAATCACCGTCTGAGAGGTGTGAGCACGACCACTGATGATGACGGATAAACGGTTTTCCTGGAACAGGAAGTTGTTTCTCCACCATCAGCACATTTAGCAGCGAGTAAACGAAGTTGACCGACAGCGCTAAGACACTCCTCCTGGCTCTGATTGGTTGTTTTAGGTCAGGAGCGGTGCACAGTTACATACTGCAGCTTTAATTCAAGAAATACTCGACTTTCACTTATTGTTGGAAAAATGCTCTATATATTCCCAATTAGCGCAACAGAAATTGTTTACAAACATCTAGTTTCTTTTTAAAGGCTTCTAATTAATAGTGAATGATAATCAGCGTCCAAAGCTGCCTGCATCTGTGTGACAATTATCCCCCCTCCCCACTGCTGTCATGTGGAACGCTGCATTTCAGCAAAGAACAAAACACAAAAAAAGTGAAAAGGAAACGCACCCAGTGTTCATTACGTAATGACCAAGATCAAGTGAAGCCTCAAAGCTGTGCGCTTCGTGTAAAATGCTAATTACAGAAGCACAAGAGGCCCTGCTCAATCCAATCTTTTGTTAAGATGCAGATAAGGAATAGGATTCAATTCAGACTGTAGATAGAGGGTCAGTCTTCCTGGCAATAACTTTGGTCAAGATCAAGGATGATTGGATTTTCACCTCTCTTTCATTATTTTCTAATGTTTGCTCATAACAGTTTGTCTCAACCTCATTAGAGGACAGTGAGATTTCATGATAATGATTATTAGGCTCTAATTCAAGTCTTATCTAATTACCCTAGTACTACTTCTTGTGTGTTATTGGATTGTTTCCGACACTGCATAATGATTTATATCTTGCTGGGCACATTGAAATGAACACATTTATTTGTTGTACTTACATTCTATATGAGTTTTGAACTTTTTTTTATCTGAGGAAATCAAACTGAGCACAACTTAGCAATAATTAGGAGTAACTTTGACAACTTATTGCATAAAAAGGTACAGAATATTTCTCCCTTTAAGGGAAAAATCTTGTTGTCCAATGTGCATCCAATGCTGTCTGGCTGCTATACACATATGTAATGTAATGCCCTCACTGAATAAATTGTTGTGGTAAACTAATTATAAAATCTTAAAATTAGTTGTCTGTCCATGATAACTGAGAACTGATGTTGAGTTGTGTCTACATTGCTGGTTCCTGCTAATCCAGACCCTGACACAGACAAAAAGTACAAAGCACAGAGATGAGCTCAATCAAGAACATTCGGACATTGTACCATTTTTAACTTTTCTCGGTATAGACTTTATTTTACTTTTGTTTTGATACGAGTAAGCATTTGTTAGATGATTTTTTGAACTAGTTAAATCAAAATAGTTTTAAAGTAGGGCACCAACATTAAAATGCTAAAAATGACAAGTGGGCCTTTTCCACCAAACCAGTTCCAGTGATAAACTGGTGCTGGAGCTTACTTAGTACCAGTTATTTGTGTTTCTGCTGAAAAGAGCTCTCGTTCTGGACCCAATTAAATGGTTGCTATCCACAACTTCGCTTCTGGACAAAACAAGGAAAAATACTTTTGTCAGGAGCGAGAGGCATGCTCCTAGGAAAGACAGACAATCACAACATTTTGAGCACAATGTTTGTTTTTGTTTTTGATCAGTCTAATTTCAAAACAAAAAACACCTAAAAAAAAAAACTGCATCAGAATTGCATTAGCATCAAAATAATGCAAACCGACTGTCTCTTATCTTCCTACAGTTTTTATATCATCCATGCTGGAGTTTAAGTAGGTCAATGTCCTGTTTACAGCTGAGCTCACAGCTGAATATATTCCACTTGATCCATAAACTAACTCTGTTTTCCTTTGCTGCAAATATGGATGAAGGACCAGCTGATTAGGATTGTGAAGCATTTACAACCACCATGTTTAAAACAGCATTTTTAAATGAAGTTAGTGATTTTAGGGTGCTTTTTGCAGTGATATTGGGATAAATAATGATATATTTTGTGGAACTGTCTCTATGGACTACAATTCTTTATAAAAACACAGAATTAAACAGAGGGAGTTAATTCAATATATGAATGAAACATTTATAATGACAAATGATGTGGCTCCAACTTGGTCCCCAGGTGGTGGAAAAGTAAAATGATTTTGTTGCAGAGCCAGTTAGAAACTGGTTCTCGCACTGGACAATCACTGGAGCCACTTAGTTCCATATTACCTTTGCTTTCTACCTGTTTGATCTGAAGTTTGAAGTAGATTTTGTTAAGTGTGAACTTGCATACCATTGTTTTTTTTGCATGATTAGGAATAGACTGTTTTAAAGAGAGGTCTTAACCTCTGAATAACTGTACAGGCAGTTTTACATTAACATCTACCACTGTCCTGGATTCCTTTGCTCAAAAGCCTTCACCTAATTTATAGTAATTTCATAGAGAATGCCCAAATTAATGAGCTACAGCATATAAGTAAGTAAGTAAGTAAGTAAGTAAGTAACTAAAACCTTCCTGTGACATATATTTTGATTTGTAATACACTAATGGAATATGATGAGCTATCTAAATCAGAGTATGAACTGTTTTCTCCCTTTTTGAATCGATTTTCTTTCTCAAATGTCTAAATATTTTTTTAAACTCCATTCTTTGATTTTAGCTGGTGATTTATCGAAAAACTAGGTGGTAAACATAATCCTCTGATTTTCTTAACTGGCCCGATTGGGTAGTTGGATGGTCGAAAATCAGATCTTTATCCCGTCAAACAAGTCACTCTAACAAACTCTGGTGTGTTTGCTGTTACAGAGGGCACATGACCCAAAAGCTCTTTTTAGCACCAGCTAAGTGTATAAAAATGAAGTGAGGGGATGCATAAAAAGTTTAAGATGCTATTTAAAAGCAAACTGCATTTTCTATGAAGACTAATCACTAACATGCGGTGCTGTTAATTGTAGCTGTTAAAGAGAAATCTAAGTTGTCTAAAAATTGGTATTAGCAGGTCAAAGTTTTACAAAAACAAAAACTGTAAATCAGAATAAAGCTGTGATTCATAACTAATTTGTGTAATGGTCTATGGTCTTACTTGTCAGGGTTAAATCCTTCCAGTTCCTCCAGAAAGATGTTGCTGCTGGTCACCGTGTTGTCTTGGTTTGGCATAATGAGAAACTTGAGGATGGTTCCTCTGCTTGACCCAAGGAAGAGGACGGTGCGGTTTTTATATGGCCCGGCCTCTGTGTCCACCACAATCTTATTCAGCTGATACCTGAACCACAGGAGAGACACAGAGTGCTCCATTAATGCCACAGAATGAAGCAGGTCATTTGGGACCTTCCATTTATGAAAGCTAAAAGCGTTGTCAAGAAACTCCTGGAGGCCAGTCTATGATTTAAGTGCATTAAAACAGATTGGCTAAAGTGAAACATACAGAGTCATGTGAAGTAAAATCAAAATATGTCATTTCTCTTGAGTAACTGTAAAATGAAGTAAAATACACAGAGTAGAAACTGCTTATTAAATTTGCATATTAAACTAATTATACCAGACATTTCAGTCATTAATAATATCAGTCAAGTGAATGGATTTGAAAAGAAACAATAGCAGAGCACAGTGGAGCTACACACAGTTCTGACTGTGTGAGTGAATAGATGAGAATGAAAGCCATGTTGTGCAGAGTTTATATTCCCAATGCACCCCATCCTCATAACTCCCTTGTGACTGGTGGACAGGGGGACTCCATGTATAAGATAACGCGGTGGGAACAACACAATGAGCATCCAATAATGTACATAAATAGCACTATAGCTCAGTGGTGTCCAAAGTCAGCCCTGAAGGGCTGGTGTCCTGCAGCAGTTGAATGTTTCCCTGATTCAATACACCTGAATCAAACAGATACTTGATTACCAGGACCCTGCAGAGATTGATGACATGCTGAGGAGGTAATTCAGCCATTTGAATCAGCCGTGATGGAGCAGAAACACATCTAAAACAATGGGGACTATTATCATAACCTTTAACAGCAACCCAGAAAAAAGTTAACAGGAAGATGTAGATCATTCATGTGTCATTGTACATTCATCTGTATATCTATAATTACATCATAATTACATAATTATATCTATAGTTACTAATCTATAAAATACAATACAGAATGTTAATGTACATAAAGTTTAAACGTATTTTAAGCCTGAATAAGTTCTAGTGATTTTACTCTTATTATTATATTGGATGTTTGAGAAAAGACATCCATCCACCCACCCAATCATAATCAATTCTTCTTTGCTTTATCCATTCAGACTATTCATATCTTCATGAAAAATCATAAAAAGCTTGAGTGCCATTCTTTGGACCTTCAAAATCCAGGTCAAACTAGCAAAAAATGCATAAAGTTTATGAAAATTTGGAATGGCTAATAGTTGGAAAAATATGACATGAGTTGTAAAGGATTGGTAATATTGTGATGTATAAACATACTTCAGTGATGTGTCATGATAAAGAAGAAGGCAGAGGAAACTCAGGAAATTCTGAATATGGTTTTTGGGCATAACCACTTCGCTCAGATTCAAACAAATCTGAGCAAAGTGGTTATGTCAATCAAAATTTGATTGGACACTGCTTCAAAAGGTAAAGATGGACAATGACCCAAAAAATACCCTGAAGGCAAATCATAAGGTTTTGCAGAGAAGGTAAGAGAATGTCTGTTAAGGTACAAATGATGGGCAGAAAAGACAGATAGTATCAACATAAACGTTTGAAAAAAGATATCTGCCAAAACATGATACAGCAGGAAATTAATCTGTGATTTCCATTATTTCCAGATTCCTGGATACAATAGTGTGTGGAAAGTTCTATTTAATCTGGTTATATTAAAAACCAGGTAGGCTAATAATAGTGTTAAGAAGCACTAAGGTCTTCTCTAACTTTTCTACAACAGTTCTACAGTGTGGGGTTAATTGAGAACATTTTGTGCTAATGTACTGCTGAAATGTTTGTTACAATGCGGATGTGTCCTCTGTGTCAGCCATCCTGTGTTCTAGCTAAAGAGAAAGCCCACCTCAAACTTAGCTTTTATAGGAAGTTAGCTGATAAGAGCAGGAGTTTGACTGGTTGAGAATGGGAAGAAAGTCAAAGAAATTAAAAGAATAAATTGAGTTGTAAATTGTGCATCTATATACATAACATGCTTGCTTAATGTTTCATTATTGATAAATAATTGTTTTATTTATGTGAAAGTCTACTTTTTTGTTTTCTTTTCCCATTCTGAAAGGCTGAGATGATTGGCCGATTTGATCTAAGAAGGTGCGGTCTAAAATGTATATGAGAGGATTTCTGGATGTAGAGAGAGTGGTGGAAGGGCTGCCATTTTTAAAGCTGCTGTGATGCATAGAAAAAAATAAACCAGCTTTGTTTGAAGTACAGCCAAGTCAGAGTGATGATTCCTCTTTTCCACACTACATTTCTCAGTGTAATAAATGGTTATGTTCTTTATCTTATTGCACATCTAATTTCCCAAAAAATACTAGCCTATTACAGCGTTACAGTTGCTAAACTTCTTCTACAATTTGTATTTGGTTATCTGGGAAATCGTAAGCAAAACGGCCAAGCCACTTTTTCACAGAGTTCTTACCTGACCATGGTTCTCACAATCCAAGGTCTTTGTCCCAGTGATGGAACTGCTTCGTCCATCAGGGGATGTGTCTTGACAAAGTTCAGCATTTCATCGGGGAACGAGTTGGAGGAATTAAACTTGGACCCTTGAACAGCACAGCCACCAGGTCTGGAGACAACAAGATGGAGCACATCAAAAAGAGTGGAGCGAATTTATTTGACATCAAGCCACTCATGTCTCCATAATGATATATTATTAAAAGGACAGTCTAGACTGTCTGAGTGACTCATATTCACGTCGCAATTCTTTGGTAACACCACTGGAGAAAAAAACCCTACAAAAAAAAAGTTTTCTTAAAGATTTTCCAAGATTTTTCAACATATTTTTTTACTGAGTTATCTTTGAGTTTTTTACTAAAACTCAAAAAAATATATACAAAAAATCAGAGGACACTTTAGTCATGTAATGAATGCCTGCCTGTGAAAATGTCACAGGTGGTACACTGACTTGAAAAAGTATTCACACCCTTGAATCCCTCTTCATTTTGTTTTAATACAACCACAAACTTCAGCATATTTTAGAGGGATTTTGGTGACAAACACAAAGTAATAAGAAATTGTGAGGTTGAAGAATAATCGAGCTTCTGTACACTTTAGTATCATTTAGGTGGAAAGACATGCCTTGGCAGTCATAATGTTTCTGTTTTCAGATGATGGTTGAACAAATGTCCAAAGCTTAGGATATTGTTTTCTAACCTAACCCTAATTTGAACTTCTCCACAGCTTTCTTCCTGACCTGTCTGCATTCCTTGGTCCTCATAAGGCTGTTTATTCAATAATGTTCCCAAAAAAATCCTTAGAGGCCTTCACAGAACAGCTGCATTTGAACCAAGATTAAATTATACAAAGGGCTGTCAGATTAAATGGGTTAAATATGTATTCACACAACACTGTTTGGAGTTTTCTCTGTACCCATGTTTCCTTTTTCTTCACCGTGATACAGTACTTTGCGTTGGTCTATTAAATTAAAAAAACAGTTATCTACATTGAACTTTGACACCTGGGTGTTAAAACAATAATGTCCAGTCCTCGAGGACTGGTGTCCTACAAATTTTCGATGTTTCTCTGATCCAACACACCTGAACCAAGTAATTAGGTCATTGGGAGGACTTAGAGAAGAATGTGACTACATAGTGACGATGCAATTTAGCCATTTGATTCAGGTGTGTTGGACCAAGGACAGATCTCAAAGTTGCCAGCCTTTGAGGACAGGAGTCTGTGCCCCCATTTCAACATGACAACATGTGAAAATGTTCACTAGGTATGAAAACTTTTGCAAAGTTCTGTAAACCACTTCCCATAAAACACTACTTTCTGCAGTAGTATCTTGTTTCAGAACAGCATTGTCATCCCCCCCAGCTTGTTGATAACAATCTGAAAGCACAGGTGTATGCATTAAGTACTGCCATATGGCTTCACCTTGGCTTTGGGATGAGTTCATCTGGAACAGGCGTCCAAATAGACTCCGGAGATTTCTGCTCCTTAAACCTTCCATCAAACACAGCAGCCAGCTGCTCCATGTCAAAAGCGCACACAGCCGAACCTGGTATGCTGCAGAGAAGGAGACGGATGGTGAGACAGAGGCAGATGAAGTACTTTGAGGTGACACAAAATGACTGTCAGCTCCATGTCAAGCAGGCTCTATACTCCAACAAGGTTGCAAAGAGAAAAAAATGACAGAAAAAGGAAAGAAAGGATTATACCCGCACTAAAAAACTGGCGGTAAAACTAAACTCAGATGTACAAACTGTAAAAGAATTGGAGCCCAGCTAAGATGAAAAACCTGGCTTTTCATTTTTTGGGAGCCGACAGGGGAGCACAAAGGAAATTATGACTGATACAGACTGAGAATAAAGAAAAGAGAGACACTATCAGCTCTGGGCCATAGCATATAGATGTGCAGCAGATAGAAAGCTATATTAGGGCTGAGAAAAGATCCTGGTAGAAATTCCTGGAATATAAAGCAACAATAGGAAATGAGTCACTGAAATTCAGTTCCCCACAAAAGGAGGAGGGAAAGATTCTCGTAAAGGAAATGAACCCACGAAAACATTCCAGTTAAAAGCCTGGTGTACCTCAGAGGGTGTTTAACCGCTCATGAACCCAGTTGCTCAGGGAAGTGTCCGGTGCACCCCCGTGCAAATAAACACAAAGAGACATTTACAACAAACTCAGAGGCGTCCAAACAGTCAGGCTGTCTCTGCTGAGCCTGATGCTACATTTGTACGTTTAAGCCAGAGACAGAGAAAAGAGGAGAGAGCTGTCAGGATTAGATAAAAGATTAGTTTAAAGAAACAAAGAAAACACTATGCTTTCTGCTCCACTCTGTTCTGAAAGTGTCCTCATCAATGAGTAACTATGTACAATCAGAGAAATCTTTAAACTACTTTAGAGATAGGCACAGAGACTGAACCACTGGTTATCCAGTGCTACATGAATTCCAGCTGTTTATTTCTTTTTCTGACTTTTACTTTAAAATAAATGTCCAGCTGTTGATTTTAAGTCCCTCCTGGATTATGTTCTGAGCTGAGGGTCATTTTCAGAAGTGTGTGGAAGAGCTGTGTTTGTGGGCTGGATTTTCTGGCTGCAGCTGGGAACCGTGCTCTCATGATGTACTATTTGATGGGGTCAGGCTGTCGCCTCTCCGTACTTATCATTTGCAGACATTTACAGGCAGGGATATGACCCAAGCCTGGCTAGAGCAGCGAAGCAGTAGTCATACAGTGCTGAGAAAAAGTATTTGCCCCTTTATAGTTTCCCTCTGATCTGCTTGTTTGTCACACTGTAATGTTTTAGCTCATCAGTATCATAAAAAAGGTAGCTTAGATCTAACACAAAAAGCAAATGATCATCATATAGACAGTCCTACATGGCAGTGGTAGTCTGCTGGTATGGACTGCTGGACTTCTTGCAAAAACTGGCAGAGAAATGAATTCTGCTCTTTCCCAGCCATTGCTGAAGGAACGTGTCTGTATTTGTGAACTTAAGCTGAAGCAGACTTGGCTTATGCAGCAGAAGAGTGATTCAAAGCACTCCAGTAAATCCATCTGTAAATGCCTAAAAATAACAAGACTGACTGAGATGCTGTGGCATGACCTCAAACAGGCTGGGTATTCTCAAAATTCTCCAATATAACTGAATTTAAACAATTAAAAAAAAAAAAAAAAAAAAAGTGTACCAAAATTCCCACACAGAGAAGTAAAAATACTCGTCAGTTATTGCAAACACCTGACCGCAGCTGTTGTCACCTAGTTATAAGGTTTAAGCGCAAATGATTTTTCACATTCGGTCAGGATGTTTTGGATAGCTTTTTTCCCTTGTAATAAATGAAATATTGTTAAAAAAAAATTTTGTATTCACTCAGGTTGTTTTGGCTGATACAAAAAAATTTACTTAATGATTTCAAACATTTAAGTGTGACAAAAAGTAAAAACAGAAGAAATCTGTGAAGGGGCAAATACTTTTTCACAGCACTTTGTATGTGGACGATGCAGCTTCTCTCTAAGGACTGAAGCACCAGATGTTATATGTGATGTGTCTGCCAGCGCTGCCAGCTTTCTCTACCCTCACCAACCTCTCCACCCTCCCATCACTCTGCTTGCAGGTCACTGGGTTTGCCCTGTGTATGACTCTAAATCCAACAGAAGAAAGCCAAAAGGCCTCAAGCTGTTTTTCTCTCATAACTGTCTTTTATTATTCTCATTTCTAACAGTAGTTTCTCTCACTTGTGCTACTCAGTCATGTTTTAGATTCCTACTTATATTTCCCTTCAGTTATTTCTTTGTTATTTTTTTTTTCTGTGTGGCTCTTCATTATTCTTTTTGTTTTAAGGTAAAGTTTTGCAGATTGGATGCATATGTCTCCTGTTTGAATGAGCAGCCCTATTGTTTAAAAACTCTCAGACAGCATGAAATTACTCGTCTTATCAGCCACATGATGGGCTCCAGAGATAAATGAGGAAAAGAAGAAAAATGGAAGTCAGGAGATCTTTAATCTAATCCTTTAATTACAGGGTGCATCTAGAAATGTTCCACATTCCTCAATAAACTCAAAATAAAGATCTGCCAAATCAATTATCTCCAAGAAGGGTACATAGTTTCTACAGAAACATTCCTAAAACAACTTAAATTGGGCAACCACAGTAGATCATACTATAGTCATAAACAAACAGTGCTCATTAAAACAAATAATTTGGCAGCTAGTGAGTTCTAAACTTTGGCATGTACCAACTACCAACTTTTATTCAAATAAACCTAGATGCAGGCCAGCCCAAAGTTGTGTTGGGGCCTAAGTAGAATTTCATTCGGGGGCCCAAAACATCCAAGTAGAGATCATTTCAGTCGTTACAAACTGTGACGTGTCGGTGCGAGGGTGTCAAGTTTCATCTTTTGTTTACAAGCCACCACGGAAAAAAGGCTATTACTTGGTGATGTACACAATGAAAGCGTGCAAGAAATGTGATTTCACCCCAGACATGGCTGCACAAAAAAAGCTTTAAAATATGAGTTATATTTTAATATTTGAATTAAAGAGGTTTTCCTTTGAATGGTACCACTGGTGCCTTTGTAAGAGTCCTATTGACCTGCTTTTAGGGGTCACAGACCAGCAGGGACCTGAGGGCCCAATGAAGGCCGATGTTGATGAGAAATAAAAAGCATGTTTTCAGTCGGACACATGGAGCGTTATTCTCCCATACATTTTCTTTAACTGTAGCTTGCGACCTTATTATGTATTCCTTTGCCTAGTCTACTTGTGGGCCCAGCGGGAGTCTATCCTGCACATCTGTGCAATCTCCCCTGTGTCGCATTCTTCATGGCATCATAAACCTGCTCTCCTCCTGCTCCTCGTCGCTGCTGTGTTTTTTCCCCAGAGGGACATCCTGCTGTCACACAGAATTCTCCACATGGAAAACGAGAGACGGTGTCCCGCTTTCAGGGTACACGAGATTTCATTTACAATGCGAGGGAAATTATACAGCTCTATTAAACCCAAAGAGCCCACGTCAGTCAATGCAAATGATATTTTCAACTGGCAAAACAAAAACCAGCCAATATGAAAACTTTTTTGGTTTGTTGCTCTCATACTCATAATCTTGATGGTATACTTTGGAAAAAGAGGCCAAAAAATATTCCACGAATGCAGCTGGTATGGGGTGGTAAAAATAATCCCTGAAGTGTGTGGACACAGGAGGAGATGAACTCCCTCAGAATGTCAAGGGGGAAACAATAAATCCTTGACTACATTTCATCACTCCCATACCATGATGCAGTTTGGTGGATGTTGCAATGAGCCAAGTGGTAGGAGTGAACAGCTATTACCTTCCTCCAAGGTCCTGCTTCATGCTGTTTCCACTACACTCTACCAGCCAAGGCAATTTGTCTGGCAAGCACTTTGCCGGTGTGCCGCAGCAGGTCACAAGGGGCTGATGGGAGTTTTGCCGCTCACCTCACATGTTCTCCCTGATAATTCCTGCTCATTTTCTTCCACCTTACGTTTCTGTATCTTTCCTCAAAAACCTCCATTTCTGCCTTGGCTGTCAGTAATTTAAAACATGACCAAGGGCAGGTTACCCAAGCAGGGGTTGACTGCCTCTGTGTGTTCAGGTGGTCCTCCCATCCTTTGTGCAGAAATGTAAAAGCTTTTTTCTGGGAACCATTGCAATTGTTTCTGAAAGTGTGCTTATTTGTGTATGAGTCTGCATATGTGAGGCATCCATCTGACTCTCCAGGTAGCGGGCCACCCTCTCATAGTGTATCCTTCCAAACATGCAGATAAGATGCAGCTGATGAAACAGTTTTAGGTCTCAGGGAGTGGGAGGCACACGTGTTGTCCATTACTGACTTCCTTGTCCTTAGATTTCTCATCCTTCTAATCTTCCTTTTTGTTCACACTCTCCCTCTTCAACCCATCAGTAACTTTTCTACTTTTGATCCATTTTCTTCTTCTAATGTCAGTAGCAAAGATGCAAAAGACCTACTGATAAATTATGTAGCTGAAGATGTTTACTGTTTATATTCCACAAAACATATAGACAGTAATATGCTCAGACAACCAAATAATGCTAAGTGGGTTTCCAGCTTAGCATACCATAACCTAAAAGGTATTCCAACTGAATTCATGCAAGTGATTTTAAAGGCAATTTATTGGCACCCCTAGTAAAGATGTATAAAAGCCTTAAAAGAAATTTCTCATTTATTACAATAGTAAAATCTCAAAATCCAGTCTTTAAGTGGGAAAAAAAATTCCACATTAAGAAATTAGTGTTTAAAAAATATATATATAACTGGTGACACCATTATTGATAGGCCTGCTGTTAATACATTGTACAACCCTGATATGGCAAGAGGACAATATTCATTTCTAACTATTTCTTCTGTAACATTTCACACTGTTGGAACACATGGACAGAGGAATCTTTAACTATTACTGTTTGCACAATATCTCCCATATGCTCTTTTCATTCATTCCACAGGTTTTCTACAGGGTTTAGGCCTGGAGACTTAGATAGCAATGAAAAAAGGTTGATTTTTTTTTCCTGCTGTCATTTTTGTGTTGATTTGCTGTAAGTTTTGGATCATTGTCATGTTGCAAGACCCAATGGTAACCCATTTTTAGTTTACTGACAAAACTATATTTCAATCTAATATATCCTGGTATTTTAAGGAGTTCAAGATGCCATGCACTCTAACAAGGTTCCTAAGCTCTTTGGAAGAGAAACTGTCCCAAAGCATCTTAGATCTTCCACCATACTCACCAGTGGGCATTATGGGTTTTTTAACCCACATTCATTCATTGCTTCACCCAAAATCCACATTTAGTGTTTGTTGCCTAAAAGATTAATCTCCTACTCCTGACACACTATTGTGTATCAGCCTTTTTCTCTCTATGCTTTTAAAACTGCATAAATAATTTGATCACTAGATAAATCAGGTATCCACACATTTTGGGGAAAAGTCCAAAAATAAGTGCAACAGCTCTCACATGGCATGTATACCACCTATGGGAACTACTGATAAAGAATCAATTTACCTGACACTCAAACATTAAAGCAACCCATAATCTCTTGTTCTTTCACTCACCTAAGGAGGCTGGAACATCAAACTGACAGTGAAATTTAATGCATCTTTTATAGAATGAGTGATTCAGCTAATAATTATCTCATCACTTGGGGACTCCCATAGAGTGTTCAAAATCATTGCTAGATTTTCACTTTATTTTTTTTATATAAAAAAAATTAAACAAGATGGTGACATCCCAGAAAAGTAATGTACTTGGTCATGCCAGAGCATGACGCAGTGAATATTACCTTATTTGCTCCAGTATACACACATTATGGTGAATAGGAGCACATCAAAAATGTCACACATGCTTCCAAGACATCATGGCACTTCATATTCCACAAAATCCCCTTAATTTTCTTACGGTTAGATCCATGTTTCAGAGAGTAGTCATACCAGGCAAGGCAGTGAACAGTGTGACAGCACCTCGGGTCTCAGCTTACTGATATACATGCCTCCAGTTAGAGTTCATGAAAAGCTTGAACTCCACTTGCTTCCTTTTTCCTAGCATCATTCCAAAACACCAGCTGGCATGTTAGAGTTTCATGGTAGTTATGCTGACCCAAACATACCACTTACTCTGAGCTGCAGATCTTTGATCTTTGGATCTTTGAACAAGCTTTTTTTTTTCTTTAACCTCCCTTACCATCCTCCTCACTGTGCATCATAGAAATGAAGACTCTGTAAATTCAACCTGGCAGACTCTCTCCAGCCTACTTGCATTATCCATCACCGGGCCACAGTTCCACTGCTGCCAATTATCGTCCAGGATTCCAGATATAAGGCTCACAATCCATGGTTCTGCTCACCAGCCAAGCTTCATCCCGCCGCCACCCCTGTCTCCACCCTCACCCTCTTGGGCTCCTCTGGGCTCCCTTTCCTCCACCTCTACTCCACCACCAGGTCTGGGCCCTGGGGGGGAAGACGACCCTAAATCATCACCCTATGTTGTTCATTCAAGCTCACGGTGATTCTCAGAACACAAGTCTTCTGCCGGGGTCTGAGCGCCAAAAAAAACTTTAAGTCAATAAAACTCTAATTGTCTCTATCTCTCTGTGAGTCTCTCCAGGTTGAAATGTAAATATGAGGCCTCATTCAGGTCAATAGCTAGCGGCCAAAAATGTTTTCATTGCAGGGAACCAAAACTTCATAAATTATAATTTAGAAATTTCTAAATTTTTAACAGGGACCTAGCAAAATTCTCAAGCAAGCAATTGACACTATACACTAGGTTTAGCATGACAAGATATAAAGTGATTTGATTAAATATCCTAACAAATGCATGACAAGGTGCTTACTGTGTTGTGAAAGAATCAGGAGGATAAGGGAAAATTAATATTGAAAGCATCAAAATAAATAAATAAATAAATCAACATGGATAAATTAATTCCTTTGTGTACATTAGTCCTGCTGTAATTAAAGCACAGCTCTATATTTAGATCATAAATAGCTTTAAAGTAGTTATGGAGTGTGCGTTAATACTGTCACATTCCCTTGTTTAATCCTCGAAACAGTTTCTCTGGTTTAATTCCCTTCAGTTTCCATGTTGCACTGTATGGCTTAAATTACTCTATACCCTGACCCCCCACCACCCTCACCTCCAAGCTTGACCTCTGCACCTTCACATAGCAACTTGGATTTCTCTAAAACTCTGTTTGGTCTGTGAGAAGCCTTGCTGTTTTTAGCTTCATAGACGAACAAACAGCAGTGCTTGAATAAAATTTCAAGGTGCGCCATGTGAATGTGCCTTCACACAGGGGGGTCTGCCTTGGTCTCTGTTTGAAGGAGGCTAAAATGGATTTTTATTCATGTGTATCCAGCTATTCTTGAATCTTGAAGCTGTTTTTCCTGACTCATTTTTTGTGATTTCAGTCGCTAATTATATCCGTCTCCAAGTAAACAAAGCCCTAACAAAGTTTAGGTTAGATAAGACACCATATTCTCTCTGATTTTTACTATTTATTTACCTGATTTGTAAGTTCATTCAAGATGCTGTGATCAAACACAAAGCTCTCTGGAATACCGAATGGTTTCAATCATAGTTAAGGTCTATGAGTGTTGAAATAATTTCACCAACTGTAACCCAGTACAAATTTTGATGCAAACAAGTTTAAAAAGTCATTAGCAGTTTTTGAAATGTCTGTCAGCTAGAAATTTGAATTATGTAACTTTTCAGGAAGTGGAAGTAACACAAAAGAAATGATATGTCAGTGGAGACCTGAACAAGTTTTTTGCTACTGCTCATTTGCATGTCTATTAAAACGGGAACGGTGCCTCCTGTACAACAAAATATAATCATACATTGCAGGTGACGCTGAAGTTGGTATCTGGTTCAGAGCTCCCAATTTGGAGGTAAATTAAAAGGGCTAAATTTAATTTATTAAGAAAAACAACATTTCTAATGCATTTTTGGCACTGATACCACCTTCGATCGAGGCACACTTAAGAGCTGTAATATATTCCAGTGGACTTGTCAAACCTGAAAAATCTTTTTACACTGATCATAAACTCTTTAAGACATAGTTTGTAATGTGTGAAACCCTTGTGAAAAAAACTGTGAAAGCAACTACAAAAAATTACAATAATTCTTACTTTTTTCAAAAATATTAACATTTGTGCTTATCTTGCAGAATGTGGAGGTGCACAAAAAACCACCACTGGTCAAAATACAGTTTGTTGAAGATTCACGCAATACAGGACAGAATTATAATCAGCTTAGGCCAAATTCACAAAACAATTATATATTAATAGAAATGGTTTAAGTTATACTAACCTGCATCATAAAATCAAATACAAAAAAACCCTCTTAAAATAAACAAACAGAGAATATTTGTACTGAATCAGCAAAGATATACTCCAAAAAGTTTGGAAGAATGCTGAGTAGTTAAAAATTATGAACAGGACAAGATACAGCACACTGTCAAAGTAACTGTGAAATAGGTAAAAATCTCACTCTTACAGTCATTTAAAGTTATTCTTAAATGGTTAAATCATATTTTCTTCCTAAAAAGCTAAACAGGAGGAAAACTGGACACACATCTATAAGAGAAGAGACATATACGTGTGTTTGTGTTGTACCTGTTTGCCGGTGTGGAGAATACGCCCAGGATGATGTCCCTGCCGTGCATCCTGATGATTGGGCTGGTGGAGTGCAGCAGGTTGAAATAAAAGTGAGAATCTCCAGGTATGGAGCAGTTGAGCCGGGCCTTGAGGAACGATGTCCACTGCTTCTCCAGGACACGCTGCGAGCCACCTTGATCGCGTTTGCACACACGGGCAACGCGCGACACGACCACCTGTGAACAGCAGGCCACAGCTGGCTTTATGATAGGACTTTACAATGTAGCTAAGACCCTTGACACTAATGATAACCCAAGGATGTTTAAGTTTTATCTCCAAAAGAAGAAATTGAAAATCTCTTTATCTCCACTGTGATGAGTCGTTTGCATGCTATTTGCAAAGTGATAACCCTGTTTTGACAGATCATCATTTTATAATGCTAAAATCAGCATCAATTATTCATGAAATGTCAGTGAATTTCACAATTGCTTTTGAACAACCAATTGTAATGCTGTTTAAGCATCCATTTACTCTGCTCCCTGTAAACATGTCAAAGCCAGAAACCTCCTGCAAACACTTCCAGAATGTGAACTGCTAATTTATTAGATTTGGCACTTCGCGTACTTTTTAAATGTGCTTTAAAGAAAGAAATAATTTATTGAAGATGTGTTATCAGCGCAGAAAACAAACAAAAACATTGAAACCATAATAATAAAGCTTTTGTCAGGTTAACACAGAATCATTTTCTGTATTTTGTTAGATTAGATATGCATACAAACAAGTAAAATAATGAAATTCATTGTGGCTGTGAGTAAAAGTGATGATGTTGAAATGTAAACAATACTGCTGGTTTAGCATCTCTTTTCATGTTTGTTTTTTAAACAACACATTCATATATTCCACAGAAGTCCTTTTAAAGGATGCACTGAAAAGTCAGCTCCCTCCTCTGCATGAAAAATTCAGACACAAAAGACAAAATAGATTTTTATCTGATTTCCTTTTATACCTTTTCCAAGTAGTTGAACTCCATGGCTATCTCTCTGAAGAAGAAGTAGATGTGAGGTCCCCACTCCACAGCACTCACAAAATAGGGCTCTGTGTTGGTGTACAGAAAGAATGCATAGATGGTTCATGAGAAATTATGGATCCAAAACATTCCATATGTGAATGAAGCATTAATTCCCACAACACTAGAGTAACATGAGGGCAGGGGCATAGAGGCATAAGCCAGGCCTAATTTCATTATATGCTGAAAGGGGATTTCACAGCAAATAATAAGAGAATTATGTCTCACTGGCAATTCTGAGAAATGACTTTCATGCTGATTTTGGTAATAATTCAGCCAGGACTTTCTACAACACGTGTCAATGGTAACATTGAACATGATGCGGAGAGATTGTGTATCCCGCAATCAGCCTGCTGAGTCAAACCTCAGCTGCTGACACATGGATCAGGCTGCTGAGTAACGTGGACACACACTCAAACCCATCCAGCTCTAACGACAGCAGAAATAGAGGGGAGTGATTCTGACCATAGGACATATTGCATCAGGGGAGCGATTCGTTTAAAAGCACAAACATACAAGCACATCTTGACAAGCACGCACATTCACACACGTGTCTGTTGGTACCTCTGAACCACTTCGAGTCGTGCTTGACGGTGCGCAGAGCGGGGCTGTCCCCAAGGCTACGATAAATCACCGCATCAATGGCCAGGAAGTCTGTCACCGTAGCTGTAAACAGATTCCCCTCTGAAACACACAAACATACATAGATATTGGTGAGCTGAACAGAATAATAAAGCAACTATAAACAGAGAAATGCAAAAATTGACAGACCCCTGGTCAGCCTGAAAATACTTTTTTCAGCTTTGTTTTTTAGTTTCTATTTTCTTGTTTGTTTGTTTTTTTTTTAACTCCAGCAGCATCTCGGTTCTTTGAGATCTTTAGATGTTTTTTGTTTATTCTCGTTAGAATACTCTCATTTATTTTGGACAATGTTTAGATTGGAGGACTATCAGGCCAGCAGTAAAATCACCAACATGCACTTGAGTCAGTTTTTCTTATCAGCTGCGTGGAGAAGCTCTAAACAGTTGCGTATGAAGGAAACAAAACAAAACAAAAAAAACACAGAATTTGAAAGACCTTATTAGCATTTGGGGTTAGGAATGGGCTAGCTTTCAGTTTTAAGATAATCTAAGTATGCAGTAATTAAGATTTGTTTTAAAATCGGTGATTTAAAACAAAATATTTTTTGAGAAATGATTTTGCAAGAAAAACATTTTTCAAACAATTAACATTGGGAAAAAGATGTTTTAAACTGTTCTGTAAAATGTAATTTAAACAATAAATTTTTGATGAGAAAAATATTAGGATACACTCACTTTTATTCTCGCTTAAAATGGCTAAAATCACACAGACATATCACATCAGGTGCGCATGATAATATAATCTGGTGTGCTCTTGACTGATTTAGTGGGAGTGAACACCATGGTGAAATCGAAAGAGCTGTTTTAGGTCTCAGAGAGATGACAAGCAGCTTATGAGTCTGATACAGGATTTAAGGAGGTCTGAAAATAATTTGAACTTAGACATTCCACTGTTTGGAGAATAGTTTACAAGTGGAGGAAACTTAAAACAGCTGCCAAAATGTGTAGGTCTGACTGTCCAAGCAAGTTCACCATGAAAGCAGACCGCAAAACGCTAAGTCTTCAAAATATTATCATGGGACCTACAGCATGCTCCTTGTACTGCTGTTATCAAAATGCATAATTGTCCAATCAGAAAAAAGACTGTACAGATTTCATTTTCATAGGTGTCCAAATTGAAAACTGTTGCTCTCCAAGGAAAACATGAAGGCCAGACTGAAGAATACCAGAGAGAAACTAGACAAAGACCAGGAGAGCCACAATAATGTTCTTTGGACAGATTAGTCTAAAAATTAATTAATTATTTAGACACTACAACACAGGATAGTTTGTTTTTACAACTGTATTTACATTATTTAGCAGGTGTTGATTGTATATCTTTTTTTTTCAACTGTTGTGTCCATCTGTTTAAACACCTTTTAAACAGCCTGCAGGATGTATGGTGTTTGAGCAAACACTGAGTCAGAGAGTCAAGCCTTCATTTTCAATGTATCTAACAGACTATACAACACACTCAGTTGTGTTCGATCATTTTTCTTAATCAGTATCAACACATAAAAAAAAGTTAAAATAACTAAGCAATTATATAAAATCTTATTTTACTTTTTATGTAATATTGCTGAAATATGTTAAAATATTTTAACAGCAGTAGTAACAGTGTTTCTCTTTCATAAAAGCAAGCATATCAGGTTATAGAGTTTGATATTTTTGTCTACATACTTGAATCTAGTTGCTCAGGTTATTATACATAAATACTATAGATGTTTTCATAGTGACACTATATCTCCACAAACCTAAGTACATAACAAAAGTGACACAAAAGTAAAAATATGTAATCAAGATGGAAAAATGCTGAGAGCTGACAGCGTAGTTTTTTAGTTAACACTGTTTGAATGTGAGAGCAACATCTACTTAGCTATCAGCAGAGACAAATGATGGCTGCCTAAACTAATTCAGGCCATTATAATGACAAACAATAAAGCAAAATGTTTGTTATCATAAACATGACAGCTGACAAGACTAAAATATTACTGCATTAAAAAACATGATGACTGTTCCATAATGGCCCTCTGCAGTTTGTCTTCACAGAGCTGATGATTACATTATTAGTGAAGTGAGGTAAACAAGGAAACTACAAAAAAACTAATTGAAGTTGAACTTATATGTCATATTAAAGTGACAAACATCAAGTTTCATAGAGGAACTGGGTTATTCTTTAGTTTTTCATCCATGTCCAACAATGCTGTAAGATCCAAACACAGAAGAGCAGCCTGTTGGCTTACCAGCAAACAGAGCAACGTTGGCGTGTTTGGGGTCATAAGGGCATCTCGCCATTCCATTGACTGGGTCTCCTATCATCTCCAGAGTGTCGCCCTTTAAATCAACACACACAAACAGAAACAGGCTTCAATCAGTGCACTCCAAACAATATAAATCCATCTATGGCAGCGTCATGAAAACAAGCCACAAGGGAATGGCAATTAGACAGTGTTATGGAGGGTGCAAACTAATGATTCAGTGGTGGCAATTAGGCAATGAGACAGTTACATTCTCATACATAAATAAGAGACCAACGGATACATACAGGCACCCACATGAAGTCTTGTTAATAATTCACACAAGTTTTCATCCCATTATTACACCGTTCTGCATTTATACGGTGAAATCTCTGGTTCTGTGTCAATTACGGCACATGTATATTTAAAAGGTAGCCACAAGCACCCATTTAAACTGTTTCTGGAGAAAAACATAACTTTGAATACCTCCCATCCACCGTCAAGAGCAAAATCATTTATAAATGTCATTTCATTAAAACTGAGCTATAAATAAAAAAGCAGCTTGCATTGCTAACTAGTCCCCTGAGAAACAGACAGCCTATCAGGCAGAGACAGGTGTTGTAGGGCGTCATTAGTGGCTGACAGATAATGGCCCAGGTTTGTTTCTATGTTCCAATGTTGCACTAAATCTGAAATGTGAGAGAATGAAAATAACACTTATCCAAAAAAAAGCCTTTGATGGTGAAAGATTTATTTTGTCATTTCCCGCACTGTTTTTCCTAGCTCTGACTGCCTCCATTCTCTCAAAATCTCTGAAGAATGATGTGAAATCAGCTAAACCCATTATTAATATTTATGTGTATTTTTTTTTCCCCCCTTCAGCGAGTCTCGGATAGTTGCCGTAATTGAGTGAGACAGAGATCGCCTGGGAAAGTGGAGCGAGCTGTGTGGAGGAAGGTTCAGGTGAGTTGAAACTTGATGGGTACAAATCTTCTGATTCTGACAATTGTATTTTAGGAACAAACTGTTGGGGGTAATACTCTGTAAATGTGGGAAAATTGACTGAATCAGGCCTGTTGACACTCTGACTTGTTGCTTAAAACCTTTGGTCTTTATTCAGCTACTTTTTTTTACAGTGTCTTGTCAAAGTGTTCAAATCTCTTGAACTTTTTTACATTTTGCAAACTTTGGTGTGTTTTATTGATATTCTATGAGATGGGCCAACAAAATTAGTGCATAACTGTGAAGTGGTAGGAAAATTATTTACATTGGAGATGGAACTCAACACGGAAACTTTCTGCAAGAAAGCCTCTTAGAGGCAGACACCCTCTATCCATTCTGACTTATTTTGAGCCATTATACAAAGAATAATGAGCAAAAATGTCAGTTTTTAGATGTAGAAAGCTGGTACAGACATATCCTAAAAGACTTTCAGCTGGAATTTCAAAAAAAGGTGGCTTGTAAAGGACTAATACAGGATAGGGGGGACTAATACAAATGTCTGCCACACTTCTCAGATTTTCATTCCTACAAAATGTGAAAAAAAGCACGTATTGGTTTTCTTCCACCTCACAATTTTGCATTACATTGTGTTGGTTTATCTCATGAAATCCAAATGAAATACACTGAAGTTTGCCGTTGTAATGTGACAATTTGTGAACAAGTTCAACAGGCTGAATACTTTTGTAAGGCACTTCATTTGGAATTTCTGTTTTTTCTTTACCACAAGCAAAACAATAAATAACAATCAAACCAAGTAAACAAGTCACATCTCCAGCCTTCCTCTTAGGCTACTTTCTTCATCCCCTTTTCCCTCTTTTTGTTCTCCTTGATTTTCTGTCTTTGACTTTTAAGCTCAGCAGGCCAGAAGGTTTAACCACCAAGAAATAACAAGTGTTGTTTCCCTGAAAAACAAGGAACTAAAACTGTCAGACAGAAAGGATAAATAACTACTTGGGAGGAAGTCAACACCTCCTCAAGTGCCAAACAAACAACCCAAATTGAGCTGTAAGCTTTCACCTGAGTAGATGTACTAATTGCATTGCTAAATCAAGATCTGGAAACATAGATACGCTATTTATCGATTATGTCAAAGCATTTCTGTGAACGAGTGTGATATTGGCTGGTCTACGAAGAGGTCTGAAAAAGTAACAGAAGAGCTGGCAGATGTGATGTTGTTGCTTACAGTGTAGTTGGCACAGAGCGGGTTGAAGGCGTTGGTGCCACACAAAAACAGGCCTCCTTGTCTGCTGAGCAGCACCTTGATGAAGTTGCGGCATTCGTCCTGCAGGAACGAAAAAGACAGACAGGGAGAGTTTAATGTGCAGCAGGAGTAAAAAAACAAAAAACAAAGAGCAAAATGGTGGTGCAAAGGGGAAAAAACAAATAAGAAGACTGATTATCCAAAACACTGTGTGAAATGAAGCTTTTTAGCTGCCTGATGTGAGGAATTATTACACCATTAATGCTGTCAATCATATTGATACACTCCAAAGGAAGCCTGCAGAGACTTTAAGTGCCTACCTGCTACACACATGTGCACGTAGGCAGCTGTTTTTGATTGACAGACTAATCTAAACCAGCCTCAGGATTTTTTTAACAAGTAACAGACTTAAGGCTAATTTCAACATGAGGAATCAAACTCTACTCAAAGCCAGCTGGGTGACTAAATCAAGCTGTGTTGCAGTATCCTTGTTCCATATTTGTTCTTTAGAATGAGTAGTCATGCTGTTTGTAATGCACCAGATCAGAGCTGCTTTCCCACACTGCAACAAGCAGCCATGAATATAGGCACAATGAAAGTTAACCTGTTTTCAGTCCACTGCCTCAATAAATGTTAACATAGGTAAACTTGCACTTAGACACACTGGTATCAAATTCACGGTGAAGGATGTGTTGTATTTGTACAAGTTCCTTCCACAAGTATTCATATTCCTACTTATTCGGATTTCTTGTGATGAACCAAAATGATGTAGTACATCATTGTGAAAGGAAAGGAAATATCAACAAAAAAGTCTACACATACAGAGTTTGGAATTTTTCTCCACTCAGTTCTTACAGCATATCCACTCTAATGCATGGAAATGCTTTAATCTATTACATTCTAGCTGCTGAAAGGTAAGCTTTTGCCACAGACTCAAGCCTTTTACCACCTCCAACAGCTGTGTCTGATTGAGAATAAAAATTCATGACACCAAAAGTCTCAAGCTGGACTCTTACAGCTTTCTTTCAGCAATGACTTTCTTCTTGCGTCTCCTCCAAAAAGGACAGATTTGTTGAGTGCCCGACTAATAGCTGTTCTGTAAACAGATTCTCCCAGTCAGGCTGTGGTTCCCTGAATCTCCTTACAGAGGCCATTGGTTACATGAAGTTTGTTTAGAGGAATCAGAGTAAAAGGGGACTGAATGCAAATCCACGGCAGACTTTTCATTTCCAAAAAAAAGAAAGAAAATGATTTTTAGTGTTTCTTCTACTTCACAATAATGCACCACTTTGTTGAAAAAAAAAAAAAAACACATTGCATTTGCAGCTGTAACAAGACAAAATGTTAAAATGGTAACAGGTGTGAATATTTTTACAAAAAAATATTTTTAAAATTCTTTTATAGGTACTGGGAAGAAATTCCAGTTTTAACTTTAAAATATAAACGTCAACAATTTGTGACAGCAGCTTGCATTTGCAGAGAGACAAGGAAGCCACCTGCAAGTGGGTGGTGATACATAGCACATCAATGGTAGTCAACAACCAGCAAATCCCCTTCCTCAAATGGCAAGTGTCCCAGCCAGCATGGCACCAGAAGTGACACACACACAGATACACAAACACCAAATGGGGTCTACTTCAAGACCAACACCTGCACTGATGTCATCTGAAAGAGCAGTGGGGCTGAAGCAGAGGCTGCAGAAAATGTGATAGCTGATATGTCAAAGCAAAGTGTGAGTGTGTGTGTGTGTGTGTGTGTGTGTGTGTGTGTGTGTGTGTGTGTGTGTGTGTGTGAGACAGGGATCAGAGAGAAAGCAGTGACATGAGAGACGAGTGAATGTTATTCCAGATGCTCCACCCTGCCCCGCTCTCTCTCCCCTCCGCGTTCCCACTTCACTCCCTGCAGGGTTCTCGTTTTTCACCGGAAAAATAGACACAGGAAAAAAGGAAGTGTTTTCATCTTCGAGGATGCAGAGCTCTGGTGCTCGGGGTGTTTGGGGTGTGTCAAGTTCGAGCTGTTTTTTCTAATGCCGGAGCAAAATGTGACAAACTGAGTTGAGACTGTGTCGGTTTATCTGTGGGTATGTCACGCACATACATGCAGCATGTGCTTCATATGGTGCCTATAACTCATCTGGTGATGTTTATCAGAGCACAGATGCAAGCTCACATTGGGGAACCATTTGCATGCTGTTTGTTGTTGGGTTGTCAGCTTGGTTTGATCTGTAATGACAAATTCAGATGAAGCACTCCTAATAACAACCCAGTCCAAATGCCAACATTTCAGAGAGGGGTGTGAATACTAAGAAGACCCAGACCACTGCACAAATGTCTTCATTTGGCACTGATTGTACAAATAAAATGAACGATTTCAAGATTGCAGGATAAAAACAACACTTAGAGCCTTTGTAGCATCAACAATTGAGCTCTGATTGCCATTCCCACTTTACCACCATCATCAAAATGTATGCAGAGCTGCATACGTGCAGCATCAATTCACCCAAATTCAAATATCCCAGGAAGTGATTCTGTATTTCCACGAAAGAATCTTTATTCAAAGCCTAATTCTGCACACAGAATTAAAGCTTTATTATTCTCTCCACACAAAATCACAAACCAATTATAAAGGATCAAACAGTGAGTCACTGATTTAAATAATTACATATAAATCCAAAGGATGTGTGTCCTGTTGTCTGTCTCTTCTCTCGCTGCATTCCTCTCTTGTTTTGCACACTCACTTGCTGTGCAAAATCCAGACAAAACACCACCTGTACAATCTGGCAATATTTCCCAAGACTCAAACGCCTGCAAACCTTCTCCCTTTCTGTCTCCTCTTTGTAACTGAGCTGCCTGTGTCCTAAAAACGAACCTGTGGCAAAGAGGAGTACACAGGACCAGCAAGCCACAATTTCTATAAAGACTGATTTATATATTGTATCTGAAAATTTAAATAAATAAATCAGATGTTGGGGTCAATGTGACAAGCCACAGTGACATTTCAAACTGTTTCACAGAGCACACTAGCCCCGAAACTAGGAAATATATCAGACTTAAATTTAACATACAACACATTCATTCATAATTTTTGATCTATTATTTTTGATTGAATTATTGTTTGATATAGTCAATATTTTGAACAAATAAAAAAAAAACATTGAATGTGTTCATTTCAAATGTAATTCAAATGATCCCATATACTTTTTAATTGTATTTTGTTCATTGGAGGGATGAGCAGATATCGTGTGGTTTATCTTTACTGTAGAAAAACATAATCCTGATAAGAATTAGTTAACCTGTAATAGTAATGAAAACCTCTGAATAATTGTATTTCAGAATCAGCTTTATTGGCCAAAACTGTGTCAAACAAGGAATTTAACTTCAGTTTTCAAGCCGTTGCAGCACATAAAGTATAAATATATAAACTTTAGATGAAATAAAATAAGAATAAAGGAACAATATGTAAATGTGTTTGAAGCCATTTTTTATAAAGAAAGGAAAAAAGAAGGTTGAAGCTGTGCATATGTTTTGTTTTTGTTTTGTTTTTTTTAAAGCAGAGTAGCTGACCACTCTGATTGTTACCAGCTGCTTTTTGCAAATAGCGTTCTGTAGCGCCAACCTGAAGGTAAAGTTTAAACAGCCTGTGTCCAGAATGTGTGGGGTCTGAAGAGATGTTAGTTCCCCTTTTTATGACCCTAGACCTGTTTGTTAATCCCATAAACTGCTTGGATGATTAGGATTGTTACTTTTGCTTTAGGAACTATTTTCACTATTGGTTTGATAAGAGATCAATAACTATACGTTTTACATTTTAAAATAATTGCAATTATTGTGCAATGTTTACCAGCGAAGTTACACTGCTTAATGTAACTGTTGTAGCAAAATAGCCTTTTTGATTATAGGCAAATTGCATTTTTAAATCACTGTTTGTTTTCCTGAACCTCTGACTATATGCAGGTAAAGATTTAAAACAAAGAACAGAAATGAATTTTAAAATACTCTTTATTGTCAATATTTTTGTAATCCTAATAAATATCACAAAACACTGTGATAAATCCAAATTGCCTACCTGTAGTAGACTTTGGTGCTTTTCTGCCTACATACAGAGGCATATTCCTCAGTGTGAATACTGATGTAGCTGTTAATGTTAGGAAAGGTGAGTGGAAAAGATGCATAAGCGAGGATATGTTTGGATATGCAAATGTGTTGTAATATAAACCAGACACTAAGCAGGTAGCACGTTTTAAATCAGCTCCTCACTCTGGAGAAAGATAATAGCCAGGCCACTTTTTTTTAGATGTTGAGTGAGCAAGTGAAGTTCCCAGCAAAGCCACACATCCACCATCTTTCTTTAACTCACACACAAAATTGAATCATCCAAAAAGCATTTATGGGGATATAAATGCGGCTGACATACACAAAATCCCAGGACTGACAACGAGTTCTCTGTTGCTACAACACATTGTCTCCAAACAACCTGCAGCAGAGAGACACCATTAAAAAACTCAGGAGGCTCCAACTTTAGCATCTGCTTCTCATCTATTATCTGGAACTCAACCTTGTGCTATTAAATGATAAACAGCTTTTCATTTGACCAAAGCCTGGACCTAATGTTTGTTCTAATGATGAGAGAAAAAAAAGATCTTTATATGTTTTACCTCTGGCGGCAATTAGCATTCCGGTTTTGAGAGTAACCAAATTACAACACTGTTTACGGCTGTAAAACCTTTGGTTTACAATGTTTTTACTCTTTAGGGAGTAGCAACAGCATTTTTGTTGCGTGATGAAATATAATAAAATATTCCAATTTTATCATGATGACCTGCACAGTAGGAGCCATCTGAGGGAGAACGAGAACATTTGCGGGTCATTTTTAGTGAGCAGCTTCTCTAAATCTCCAAAGTTTCCATTACATGCCTGGCTGGTCCCCTGATGTTCGAGGTGAGTGCTGTTCTCCCAAGAGCGGCTATGAGCCAGAACTCTCCCACACACATGCACTCATACTGTATACACAATAGACATGCACACAAAGCCCTTTCTGAAACCCACTTCTCTGCTCATTAAGGACAAGTCTGTCATCTTCAGAAAAAATAATCCCAGATGCACAATTCTGACTGAAAACAGAGCGATTCTGTGTGGCAGGAACACAGCATGAATCTATGTTTGTACAAACGTGGGTGGAGGATAAATTAACAGCAGTACTAATTTAGCAGCAATGTGCTGTTCCAAGTGCTGTGGTCTTACTCAGCATGTTAAAGCTATTCTACATCCCTCTAAAACCCCTTTTCACTGTTTGACAGTAATTCTGACTGAACTGACCACAGGCCATGAACAAACAATCAGTCACAAGGGGAAGAGTGAGAAGGGAGGAACAGGGGAGTAGTGGAAATGTGATGATAAGTGAAGAAAAAGAAAATGAGAAGGGATCAGAAGAAAAAAAAGTTTTCCAGGTGGGTCAGCCAGATCAGTAATGGCATCAGCTTAGCTAAATTCCCTGTTGGAAACACACACCCATCCTGTAATAGTAAAAGAAGATTTTTAAGAAATACTTTTATAAAGAAAAGTTAAACTTTTAACACTTTAGAGCCTCCAAAAACCTCAAAAAAGATTTGCTGTGCTCTGGTATGTGGGTATAACACTACAGTACTGACAATTTTTGGCATGGGCCTTTCGGCTTCGGACCTAAGTGCACCTAAGGGATGCAGCTCACTTTTAAACCTGTACGCATGCAGCACGTTTATCTGTAGAACCAAAATTCAGAGCTCCACTGTAGCTGCACAATATATTGCAACTATTGTCATCTCAGTATAAATGTCACATTTTAGTATCAGTATCGCAAAACACTGTTTGGAATGCAAGAAAAATTAGCTAAAATATTCATGGGTTCACACTTGGCATGCCAATAGGAGATTCAGCCAATTGGATGGAGTCTGGCTGCAACAGATGCAAAAAACTGGTATGGATTATGTATTAAATTAATGCCTAAGATACAAAAGGTCACAGAGTGAGATAGAAGCAAAATGGAAAAAGAGAGGATGAAGAAAAAATATGATTTATAACAGGTTATGATCTCTTTACAATTTTTATTCTCCATTCCACTGGCCAACTTTCAGAAGGTAGCACAGGAAACCAAAATAAAATGACCCAACATATAATACGCAGCTCAGACACAGTTCAGTTGTGGTATGGTAATTTTTACTTGGAAGAAATGATTTCTGAATTTATCTTAAGATCCTCCCTGGCTATTAAAAGTTATAACAGATTGGCATTAGAAAGGCAACAAGATTTTAGCATATTGCTCTGAATACAGGACACAAATGCAGGAAAAAATGGTAAGTAAATAAATAAATAAAATTGTAACCTAAATGCATGTGGCATGATTGCTATGTGTCAGAAGATAATTATCTGAACTAAACTATTTTTATATTAGCATGATGACCTAAACATACCCAAATCTTCAATTCAATCCTTATTTTTATTATTATTTATTTTATTTTTATTTATTTTTTGCTACTGTCTTCCATACTGATGGTAAAGCTAATCTGAATACAAGAATTGCATTGAGGTATTGTTCATGTTCTAAATGTGCACTTTAATAAAGAATTTTGTTTTTAGTTTGTAAATTTACTTTAAAGACTATTTATTTTCATTTCATGCTTTCATTTAATGTTGAATTAGGTAAAACACATAATGCAGATTTGTGTAAGCTATTATTCTATATGATTAACACCTCCAAAGTTTTTCAATCAAAATATTTTAGCTTAGAACTTCATACTAAACATAAATACACCTGTTACCTTAAAAATGATGCAACTAGATGCATCAGACATCTTTTTCATCAGATCAATGGTACAAACATCGCTGTTATTGTTGTGTTTTTACTCTTTTGCTGAGTTTTTAAAATTTTTGTGCAATATTGCACCCCTATTATGCATCATTGTACAATTTCAAATCAGAAGTTACCAGACTTGTGTTTTTTCTGGAGTAAATGTGAATTAGAAGTGTTTCATGTTTTTGTGTTGTGCAATAATTTTATTTCTGCAGTTCAAGCCTGCAACACATTCATAGAAAAGTTTATGTTAACAGGGTAGGATAACAGTTCTGCTGATTTTGTAAGACAGGTAAGCGACTTGGGGTTTTGTGTCAAAAAATACGAATAAATCATTGAAGAATTAAAAAATGTCATTAATGATGCAATGCTGCCTGCAAAATTAGAAATAATTGGTGTCCATGTTAGATTTTCTCCCTGATCTTTGCTTATTTAAATTCATTCACATTCTAAAACTGTTTGATAACATATATTCAGCTGTAGAGGGGGAAATGTGTAAATTAATTTTAATGTTTTTTGAAGTATTTTTTAACTGTTTTATGTCCAAGAATTATTGAAGGAAACCTTTGTCCAGCACTATGAAATACAGTCATGTTCACAAATACCATTTAAAACTCTACTGTGCAATGAAGAATCCTCCTATTAGCCTTCTCTGGAGGTGGCTTAGATATCCCTGGACTTTGGAGCATCTATAAATGGGCCATCACAGAGAATAAATCAGTATTCCAGGTCTCTCTTTGCCCTTGACAAAGCTCGTTTAAACTTTTGTAATTGTGGTGTTATTGCAAGAAAGCACACTGAGATTTTAGCTCAAGATAAGCTGCCTTTGAGATGACATGCTTTCCAGGGATTTCAAAGCAATTTTTAAAAAGACAAAGCAAAACAGCTTTCTGCACACATTACAAAAAGAAGGCAGTGAAATAAAAGGGCATGTATTATATTGGAGTGTATGTGAGTGTCTCACCTGTAGCTAATAGAGCAGGTTTTAGCATTTTGAACAAAAACAACGGCAAGTCAAAACCTTCATATTTCTGAAGGTTTATTTACAGAGGTAATGGGATAAAAACACATGAAAGGCTTAAAGATTTGTAAGCAGTGATTGCAACACTATCAACATTGCACCACAGACAAACCATTACTGCCCAAATTTTGCTTGAATTAAGAGGGCCTAAAAATGGATATATAGCAGCTAAAGTAAAACTGCTCAAGATAAAAACATGAGAAGTCTTGAGCTGATAGCATCTCTATTTATGCAAAAGTCAAACTACAGTCTGTACAGAACTTGTTTAACTCTGGACAATAACTCAGAACCTTACAATGATATAACATCATCAACTAGGAAGTTTTTTTAATCATAACTGGGCAAAAACAGGAAACATTTCGTCCGGTGTATTGCCAGACAGCGACAATAAAAAAAGATAAAAGATCTAGTGTATGTCAACATCTGGGTTCAAATGTAAAGTGTTACATTTGCTTTAAAAACATTTTGTATCTTTTATGTCACCCAATTAAAAGAAACTACAAAATTAACTGGTATGGTACACATAACATCCATCCATCCATTGTCTATACCCATTTATCATTAAAGGGTCGTGGGGAGGTCTATCACTAGTGGTCATTAGGTAAGAGGCAGGGTTCACCCTGAACAGGTCACCAGTACATCACAAAGCAACATAGAGACATTCAGTACAGACAACCGTGCACACACGCACACACACACTCATACCCGAGGACAATTTGAGACCAATGAGAAACCAATTAACCTAACTGTCATGACTTTGTACTGTGGGAGGAAGCTGGAGCACTTGGAGAGAACCCAGCGCGAGGAGAACATGCAAACTTGAACCCGGGACTTTCTTGCAGCTAGGCAATATATCCATTATTTCGTGGTCAGAAAACAGCAAAGAAACATTTGTTTTTCAACCTCAAACCAAGAAAAGGTGATGTGGTTGGACAATTTAAAATCCAAGAGCATGATCAAGGCAACATTGATTAAACAATCTTGGTAAGTGCTGGTCATTGCAATGCCCAACCACTCTTCAGAAGTGCATGACTTTGTTTGCATGCAAATGGAAGCCGTCATTGCCCAATGTTGGCATGCAGCCATTCTACTTTATATGATGCTATAATAGGAGTGAAAGGAAAAAATAAAACAAAGAAAAGATATGACAGCAAGACACAATCAAATGCCAAAGATGCAAAACAAGGGGACTCCAAAAAGCAACTAAATGATCTGTAAGAATGTTAAGGCTGGTTGTCGCAACAATCCTTTGGTCAACGCAAGGAGAGGAAAAAAGTAGGAGACATAGAATATTGAATCTTAAGCCTAATTAAGGCAGAATACTGTGTCCTTCCTGATCAACCAAGCAGAAATATTTAATTACAAAACCAATTCTGAGGTGGCAAGTGTATCACATCTGACACAACCTTCCCCCAAGCAGAACAGGATATTTTCAGAGGGCAAAGAGGAGGAGTGAAGACAAGGAAGGGATAAATAAAACAACAGTGTTGATTCTAGAGGATTTGGAGAAAAATCTGTTTAGGATAAACAGAATAAGAGAGAATACTAGAAAAGCAAACCTAGAAACATAAATACTCATAAATGTACACATACTTGAAATTTGGTGATATGGTTTATAATAACTGTAATAATACCCATCATGCATAATGTTTATGTATATGCATGAAGTTAGACTATGCCTATTAAGTTTTACATTAAGATAGATATCAACTAATAAAAAAATAAAGATTCTAGGAAATGTACACATTTATGTTAAGATCATATAAAAACTGTACAGATGGTGCTTTTTGTACAATTGTGCAAGACATAACATATCATTAACATATTGCTTATGATCCACTTTTAACTTTCATGCTGTTTTTCTACCCTGAATTTAAAATATATTAAGTAATTTCTAGTCATAACAGAGTTCTTGTTGTATGTACATTTTTACATATTTCCACCATATTTCCAAAAGTCCTTGGACAGTACTTATCTGGAACCAGTTAAATTTGGCTATCTCAGTTGGCAGTCTGTAGTGTAGCACCCATTTCCATCTGCTTTGGCATGTATGTGAAGACACTGTTTATGTTTCACATTATGCAATACTCAGGTAGGTCATGGTTATAACTATATTAAGTGCAATAATTTCCCAGATATTGAACACTTACAGTATAACTGTTACATGCTTTGCTGTTGACAAATGTAACCTTTATGCATTCTGTTGTAAAAATGCATTGCCACCATTTGTCTGCTCCACAGTGACACTGTTGTATCTTTAAACTTTGATACTACATACACTGGACCACTAAAGCTTAATATGATAAATGTTTTAAGTAAAAGACCCTTTGGAGGCACTCAAAGACAGGCACTCAGCAACAGAAGCAATAGGTGCTGACTGTGCAAAGATGCCCCTGAGACAGTCCAGCACATAATAGCTGGGTGTAAGATGCCAACAGGGAGAGTGTATATGGGATGCCATTACAAAGAGGCTGAAACATGAACATCTGTATTTAGTATAGACTAAAAGTCCCACTATCCAAGTGGGAGCCACCACAAAGAGTGATTGGAAATTACAGGGCCAACATCTTGTGGGACTTCCAGCTCCAGACTGACAATCAGATGATGGCGGACCAACCGGACATTGTGGTAAAGGACAATAACGCAGTAGGGAAAGACACAGTGATTTCATGCAACATCGTGAATAAGAAACTCAAACTTGAAGTGACCTCCTCAAGAAGATGTGTGTCGAGACATTTTTAATACATATGTTAACGACTAAAACTATTCACACCCCTGGCAGATTCAAAATAATGTTTTACCTCTATGCTTCTTCTAATTGGAAGGTAGCCAGAGTCCTGACTTGAAATTGATAGAGAATAAGTGGAGGGAGCCAATGATTAGGGTGATGATATGTATGCCTTCCAACCTCCAACACTTACAACTCAGGTAAGTAAATGATCAAAATACCAGTGGGCACATGGTATTTTAGTAGAAATAATAATAAGAGTTTGGTTGCTGTAGTGTGAATCAAGATTTCTGATTGAGTTTTAAGAACATACATTTTTACCATGCCATTTTATTAAAATGGCATGTTGATATATATAGAGAAAGTGCTTATTTTTATGTAAATAAAAATAGGTAATTTATTTTTCACAATATATACTCCTTTTACATTGTTACATTATCTTTTCAGAGATGCCTGTCTCATTTCCAATCAGAGACAAAATTTTCAGTTTAAAATTATTTTCATAACTGTAAACATAATACTTCATACACTGTTTTGCATGAACCCATTCAGAAAAGAATGTTAACTGGCATTACCATGTTTTGAGTAGTGTGAGATCAAATACACTGGTTTACACATTAAGGAACAAAGCACGATTCATTCTGGTGACATGAAACAGTGTTCTGTCTTTGAGTGAACAGCTGCTGCAAATTTAAAGACTTTTTGGATAAACTTCAGCTACTTCATGTTGAAAAGAGTCATCAGTTTTATTTTCTTTTATGGACAGATTATAGTACTCTGGTTTGTTTGTACCATGTTGTTCGATTCATACTGGATTTGTGTTCGCAAATCTTTACTGTTCAGCTATTATTTTTTTCTTTTCCCATAGTATAACCATATACTTTTCTACAGTTACATTTACAAACATTGTCTTTAAATAGGATAATTATGTACATTTTTTCCCCCACTGATATGGTGCCTGAAAAGCTTGACATAGTACATCAGATTACCCATCACATATTAATTTATTTAATTTCCCTTTGGGATTAATAAAGTATTTTTTATTTTATTTTATTTTTTTTTTTGAATAGAATTAAATTGAATAAACAATGCGTGTGGATGTGTGCGTGAATAGGTGAATGACTGAATGTAGTGTAAAGCGCTTTGAGGCCCTCTGGACTTGATAATGCACTATATAAGTACAGGCTATTTACCATTTACCAATGTTAACTGACACTGATGCTTGTTTATCAAATTTTTGTCAAAGACTTTAAAAATATTTATGCAGTAAATTTACAATTTGGTGGAAGTACCAAATTGGTGTTCTCTTGGTGGAATCATGAACAAAACACATTTTTAATCTGTGTTGTCAGAAGTTGGAACTAGTTTCGTTAGTCTTTGCTTAACATTGGTTACATTATACTAATATTTTCAGCAAAAGCAAATATAACTGCTCACTGACAGAAGACCTTCATCACATCATCTTTTTCTGGAACAGTGAATATTAACCCACACTGTTTAATCTCAACATGTTTTCAAAAATATGAATTGAAAAATATTTTCTTTTTAAATTATATTTTTTTAATGTGAATATTTCTGCACTATTTTATCAAATGTAAGTATATTTATGCTTTTAATGCTGTTTATTGTTTGAGGCATAAGTGTGGTTATAAATGTATGTGATTGTTGACTGTGAAACTGTATATTATTGTTTGTCCTTACTATATGTTTCCTCTGCCTGTCAGGTCAATATTGTAAAAAGAACTTATTCTTAATAGCTTACTTAGTTAAATAAAGGTTGAATGAATGAATGAAGAAGTGTTTAGAATAAGAAGAGTTCATGTGAAAAATAGTAAGAAACATTGACCTTAAAGTAACTAAAGGTTTACATAAATCTGTATGCCTTTCTATGGGCATGGATCTCCATTGAAAAGCATCTGAGCCCTCAGAGAGCTGACTGAAAGGACCTGGCAGTGTTCTTATCTTCCTCGCGTTGCTGTGTAACTCATAGTATTAGCAGGCAGCACAGTCATTAGGGGCAAGAAGACCTTTCATATCTCCGTCAGCCCCACAGCCCTCCTCAGGGTCGGCCAGCAGGGACTCACACACTCCCCGCCTCTTCCCTCCTCTGAGCCTCAGCTTTTTGTCTCAGTCCCTCGATCCTCCATTGTGCCTCCGTCTGCCACTGTCTCACACAGATTTAATGTCAGGTGTTCTCTCGCTGTGTTAAATAAGTCATTTTTTTTCTATGCCTGAAGGGGTGACAGCCTATGTGGCCCCCTTCAACCACATCTATCAACCACTGCATAAAACCACTCGCACACATCAGCCTAATATGTACTGTTTATGTGTGGCAGACAGCAGCTTGGAATATGAGTGTTGGAAATATAAGAGGTATTCAGGCGTGGGCTGCTGGCCGCTATTGGGACATATCACCCCGTCTCTTCCTCACCACACTGGTTTTTTGACACCCACGTACATTTAGTGAGGACACAGACTGCGGTGTTAACCCACGATGGAGGAAAAAGTTTTAAGCAGAAAGAAATGATTCTACTATTTCCTTCCTGTGTGAGTGAATGGCTCATAAGAAAAATGACTTCCAAAGAACAATTTGCATACTTGAAACTGTGTTTTCTAGCATGGATAATGCATATTGTAGTTTTTAACCAAAGTATCTCAAACAAAACTAATAGAAGTTGATTTTGTGCTACAAAAGTTTAACATTTTGCAGGGGAAAGATAATAATCAATAAATTACAACCTAGTTCCACCAAAGAAACTGCTTGCTGGGTGGTAGAACAGCATGTCAAGTTAAAGAAAATGAAATGCTCGCCAGTTTCTCCAAAACTGCTGACATTTTAACATCAATTTTTCGTCCTCATTAGTTTTAATTTAGACAGACACCTTAGTTTAATAGAACTTATAAAATCCACTAGTTATTTCTGCATTTGCAGGTTTGCCTTCAGCATAAAGCATGTCATTAAATCAAGCAGAACAGATGTTTTTTCTCTCATCATTTAGGAATGCAGCATCACCTGGGAAGACTGAATATAATTACAGAAAGAAAACTCTCAAGTAGACAGACCAATTTCCGATATCAAAATATATCAAGGTTTTACAAAGTACACTATATGACTCTGTGGCTCAGTGGGTAGAGTTAGTTGTCTTGCAATTGGAAGGTTCTAGGTTTGATTCCAGCTTTCTTCTGTTGCATATCAATGTGCACCTGGGCTAGGCACTTAACCTCAAGTTCCCTACTGATCTGTGTATCAATGTATAAATGTTTGTGACTGTGAATGGGTGAATGTGGCTCTAATGTAAAGCACTTTGAGCAGTCAGTGTGACTGGAAAATTGCTATATAAGTTCAGTCTATTTACCATTTTACAAAATGGTTAAAAAATTTTCCATCATGCTGCTCCCAAAGGGCAAAGTCTTTTAAATGAGATGCCAGAGAAGGTGATCAGAGTACATGGTAATGCAGCACACAGTTGCAGACTGAAATAAGACTACTTCACTCTCTTACTTACAAGGAAAAACAATTAATAGAAATATTTCTGGTCTTGAAAAACCCCGACAGTTATGGTGTGGACACTAAAAAAGTGCCACCCACCACCCTGGTCAAGTTAGCACTGTTTTAAAAACTATAGCTGGGAAACTTACAGTCCCATGCAAGCCACTCATGCAGATAGCCTGACTAATTATTCAGCTAGTATCTGATTGCTGTCCAGCCTATTACTCTCTAAGGAGCAGAATGACATAACAGTATAATATTCTTCACAATAAACACACTTTATAACTACCACGGTTTAGCAGGTCTACGTATTAGACTCAAAACAAGGATAAATAGTTGTCTTATATATTAACTCTTTTTTTAACAGCAGTAGGAATTATTCCCTCTTGCTTTTAGTTACTGTAATATGATAATCTCATACTGAGGTATTTGCAAATGTAAGGAAAAGAACAAACTGGACTGATGAACTCATTACTAGATAAGATAGCTCATCATGAATATTAGTAAAACTAAGCTTAACTTTGACTGGACATTCTGATGTGACGCAGTAGCTGCTGGACAAGTGAACAGCTGACTGCGAAGTCTCTTCAAGGCCTTAAAATGTATAAATATAAGAGTAAGCTACATGAAGAAACTGTCTCTTACCTCATGTTTGCCCTTCATCCTGCAGATTCTGATGTCATTTTTATTAGACTCCCATGTTCTTTTCTGTGAAGGAAAGAGACCCAAATTACACATGCATTTCTCTGCAGACATAAAGTAACATTTCTACAGAGGTTGTAAATCCTATGTGTGACTGTCTGGAAGACATACTTTGCTGTAAAACATCTCATCCCCTGCACTGTTGTCCAACTCCACTCGGAAAAGATCATCCCTGTACAGGGAGACAAAGAGAGAGAAGGTGACTGAGCTGTGTTCATCAGTGCACCTTTATTCACAGCTTCAAAGACACAGAAATACATTAAACAGACCATGAAACATTACTGTCTATACAAGACCAGAAAATGGATGTTATTGCAATCTCAGTATTTTCATATTTTTGGAATAATTCCAACCCCCTCAACCCCGAGTATCTCTTTCCATCCCCTGTACAAGTCTGTGCTGTGAAGTTTGTGATTGTAATGTGACAAATCGTGAAAAGGTTCAGGTGGTATTAATATTTCTGCAACTAATGTGTGTAAAAACTTAGGAACAGAATATTTCTAAGTTGTGTAGAGTTTTGCACTGGTGAAGCAAAGAAATCAGCTACATTTATTCATTAAAAACAATTTATCAGACAGACATTTAGATCAGTTTTACTAGGTCTTCCACTTGTCTGCAATCATATGAGAAATGATACCAGACTAAGTTGTAAAGTCTCATATTTCTCAATCTCAACTTTTCTCTCTGATCATTAAACTTGACTCACTGCCTTGAATTTTCTGCTCAGCCTCCCAATTCAGGCTTATCAGTCATACTGAAAAGCCTGTAATTGAATTAATGAATGATTTAATCAAGTGGTTACATTGAAGCTTTCACACCCTCACATGCTGCCCACACGTGGCCAAAAAACCTAACACCATGAATAAATTCACAAAACTCCAAACACCGCTTTATTGCACTTTTAATCCCCAGATAATTGTGTGGCAACCTTGGATGTTCCTGTGAAAAATGCCGACTGAACAAGAGTTATGCTGGGCAGATAACAGCTGTCGTTTGCATATTGATTAAGGTTTTCCTATCTGCTGGGATGGATCTGAAGTGTGGGCTTCAGCTGAGCGCAGGGCCACGCTCTGAATGGCCTTATCTGTAAATCTCCGATAGCTATGTTAGTGCTGCGGTATCGATCCCATTTCTCATCCAGCTCCGTCTCCCATCTGTGCTGCGTGTTCGCTCTTGGTTTCACCTTTTCTCTGACAGATGAAGAGGTTATCTTTGTGCACTGCCTATGTGAATCCTCTTAAAAACTGAGAGCATACATCCAGAGTATGTGTGGATTTGCAGCTGATTTTATTAAAAAAGAAAACTTTAGGAGTGAGGGTCTAATGAAACAGCAGGTACCAACTGATTACCCTTCTCCTGAATAATTTATCTTTATTTCCTGTTGTTCTGTTAGAAGATTACCACCCTTAGTCAGCCTTGTGGAGCTCAGGGGCGAAGAGGCATTGGCTTAGTGAACACCCTGCTTAACAGGTCAAAGTCTCAAAATAATGTGGAGCAGAGAGTCAGAGCTAATCTCATCAAGGCTGTCTCAGCATTGCATCAGCATTAATACAGTGGATGAAGCTTTGGATTATGAAGATGAGCAGGGATATTGTTTTAACAGCCTTTCTTCATTTTTATCTGAACCTTTAACAGCTCATTAAAATCAACATGTGCAACATGTGGTCTGAAAATGTAAAAACAAAAATATTTAAAGATTGAAAATTAGAACCAAGTCCAGAAACATTTTGTGATTGAATCCCTTAAGTAGTAAGTAAGTCTGAGATTAAGCAGAAACTGCCAAGAGGATTTTTGCAAAGGTCATTAGAGAGGTGCATAATGGTAAAAAGTGATCTTCTTTTAAATTGCAAAACAAATATTTCATTTTCGTACCAGATCTACCCCGAAAGAGCTATTCTAGTCCTTTATATGCCTGGTCAGTAAAAAAAAAAATGACTGACTCACTTACTCTGGGTCTGATTAAATAGTTGCATTGAATGGTGAAAAAAGTCCCTCTTATCTTTATTAAATTATTTTTCTTTTAAGCCTATTATAAAATGTAATGTAATTATGTAAATAAGGCACAGCAAATTTATAAGAAAAAAGAAGAATCTGACCAAATTACAAAATTATTATTGTATTGTAGGATTAGACAGTAATCTGCTACATTTTCCAGGGGATGGTTTGTGTTTCTTGTCCTAAATGACATTATAGGATATGCTCTGAAACTCGTTATCTTAACTAGTTCTACTTAGCTTAGCTACTACATAAATACTGCAGGATAATTTATCTCAGTTAGGAAAGCCAATTTGACTAGTTTATTAAACTGCCTTAGTTTTGATTGGAGCAAAATTAAAATTAAGGTCTACTTTTATTGATGGGTAAATCAGACCACTGCATAAAATTTTCTTCTACTCATGTACAGGATTATTCATGTAGTAGTTATTCCAGCTGTAAAAATCATGTCTGATGCTTCCTGAACGCTTTCATAATCTAAGACAAGTAAAAACTGGCATTAATTTCAGAAGCACCGTGGTTTCTTAAAGCCCTCTTGTTGAACCATTGAGTATTTATGTATTTGGAGCCTCTGAACCACATGTTTAGCTAAACCCAGGTAGGGAGCGCTTTCCCTCCTTGAACGGCCCATGACTCCACTCATCCTCATCACCTCAGTTTGGCTTAAGATTTTACATGAAGTTTCATCTTTCAGTCTGTCAGACCTTGTTTTTGTATTCATAATATGTGTGTCCCCATTACCTGTCTGACATTATAAATGGATTCAACCCCTCTGACCTTTGTATTAGAAAGTCAGCATTTCTTCCAGATAAACTGTCAACATTTCCCAAATTTTTCTTGTCCTCCTCATGAACCTTTTTCTTATAGCTCAGCCATACAACAGCAAAGCTGAGGTCAAGACCTCTAAAGCCTCACATTTTTCTTTTAGGTTCTCCTGTCTTTGGTAGCTGCCGAACTATGGTTGAGTGTGAACTGAAGGAATATTTTCTCGTACACTAGAGAAGAAGTTGCTTTAATGGATTAAACAAGAAAGGCTTGAATCTGTGTTCGAGTGGCTTAGAGAGTTGTGTTTAGAAATGAGGATATCTGAGAGAAAATCACTCATTTTCAGGTATTGAACTAACCGTTTAAAAAAAAAAAAAAAAAAAAAAAATCTTGTATTCAGAGAGGCCATGGACAACTATAACAACTAATAGAAAAACAATACACTAAAACCCAAAACATACAGTAAGACTAAACAGTACAGAAGGTTGGGTACTCAAACCCAGGTAAACAAAGCTTGCATTTTGAAACCATCTTCGCATTTTGAAACCACCTTCGCTGTGAGGGTGGTAGGAGTTTGTCCTGTAATTGACAGGTTGTTGGTTCGAGCCCCACTCCGTCCGTCTCCATCTTTGTGTTCTTGGGAGAGATACTTCACCCACCTTGCCTAATGTGCAGCGCCTCCCAAGATGGCTGCAGCCTCAGACACCTGTCTACCTTGGATGGGCTGTACTGAAAAGGTAATTTCTCCCCTGTGGGACTAATAAAAAGGCTTTCTTTCTGTCATTTTATTGCCCATATGCAAAACTGCAGGTGCTTGTTTTAGGAGAACCATATCCCAACCTTTCTTGCAGTATGATGACTTCTCAACAGGCTTCAGTAAAATAAATTAAATGGAAAAAATATGTGTAAATAAAAAATAAGTGCTCTCTCAATACATTTTCTTTACCCACTTAACCTCTGGAGAGTTGTTCTCCCAACTCCCTCAAAATACAATTATGAAGGGACTAAAAACTGTAATTATTGCTGATGGTGTTGTCAGAGTTGTTGTATTGGCAGCTCAGACTAAGATATTGAACAACTTTCAATTTAAATATTTTATTTAAAACTGCAGCAAAAAATCATGAATTTCAGCACTGATTGCAATGCCAAATATTAAAGGAGGCATTTATATAAAAAACATCCATGTTGGTACTATTCAATATCATATAAACTGTAAGTGTTCTCACATCACCTGTGTGAGTTTGTCTTTCAAATACATTCTGGTCTGCATTCAAAGTGGTGTCTTTCAGCTCCATCAGGATGGCAGCTGGGGACCTCCTAGCTTTCCCGTGTTTATATCAACCAAGTTGCATTGTAGCTGTCTGCCATGAAGCATTTGACCTGACTGTGACCAGAGCAGGACCCTGTTGACATCTGAAGTCAGCGTCCATGGGCTAATAACCGACCTCCAACCTGGAAGTGAGACAGCAGCTCAAACAGACTCACATAGTTAAAATCATTTCACAACTGTAACAGGAGTTGACTTTGTCCCATCATATTGTCAAATATAAGTACTCAAACTGGTTAATATTTGCAAGGATTAGCCTTTTGGATCTGAGTGAGTGTTGGAGCCCACAGCATCCACAGCTGCTCATCTTTACAGCAATGAAACATGGCTTAACGCAGCAAGGTGCTTACTCCCACCTGGCAGCAGGCAAATACATAGTTTAATTTCATTTAGGAAGGCTAGAAATAGAGCAGGGAGGGGTAGCTTCTCTCAGCAGGTGCTTGCAGCAGGGATTTAGCTCTGCTTGCAGTCTCAGGAGCAGCTATGCTAACGGTGACACGACTCAGGGATGATTGGGGAGTCTTATCAGACTGTGCATTCCGTGGGAGCTTTTGGCAGCTATACCCTGCCACTACCGATACTTATATATTCATTGTACATTTTAACACTGTTGCCGACTTGGCTTACACATGCATTCACACATGTATCTGTTTCTTTCAGGCTTAAATGAAAAAAAGAATGCCTCATTGTTTTCTCTCTTTCTTGCTACTTTTAACAAACCTGTCTAAAAACATCAAGTAGGCTAAAAAATCTCACAAAGCCTTACATCATCTACTTATCTAAAGATATGATAGAACAGATAACAAGCCAAGTTATTGCTATCTATCAGTCTGGAGAGGGTTTATAGAAACCTCTAAGTTTTCAGGACTCCAGTGAACCACAATAAAAGTAATTATCCTTCTCATCCAAAAATTATCCTGGATTGAGAAACACCAAGAGCCCACAGAAAACTCATCCAGAAAAACATCTGAAGCACTGCAGACCTTACATCGTTCAGTTAGTGGTCATCAGGGGCAGACTGGCCATCTGTGAGTCCTGGAGAATCACATAACAGCTGGTGCTGCAGGATGGGTGGTGGTGGCCAAGCAGTCATATATATATATATATATATATATATATATATATATATATATATATATATATATATATATATATATATATATATATATATATATAGCCAAGACAAAGTTTGTACTTAAATCTGATTGAGATGCCCTGGTGTGACCTTAAACAACCTCTTAATGGTCAAACACCCTCCAATGTATGGAAAGTCATTTCATTCAAAATTAAACAAATAAATAAATAGTTATTAATAAATTATTAATAAATATTCCATGAACAAAACAAAATATCTAAAAAATGTTTACCTTATTTGTTTATTTTTTATGTATTTCAAGATTTATTTATTTTTCCTTTTACACTTTTCGTTTGTAGAGCTACTTTACGTATTTCATGTTTTTAATTTCATGTTCTTATATTCAAAGGAGGAGGTGAAATTTTCTCTGCGGAGCGGCTCTGGTCAGAGTGCAGCGAGCTGAGAGACAGCGATCTTCAGTACATCTGCATGAGGGTGGAACATGCAAAGCTGCAAGGTATAAGGGGTTGAACTGATGTACCAGTGTCGTGCCAAGGTAGTTATCCTTGACAGAATTTGTGTTCCCTGCATCGCCATGACAGGCCTTGCTTTCCCTTGTAAGCGGGAGAGTTAAGCTATGGTCATGTGCTTTTGTTTTGATGGATCTTCCGGGGTTGTCATTGCCTCGACTGGGTTGTGTTGATTTGAGCGGGTTCTGAAGAGCTTTTGATTAAACAGAGACAAGTTCCCTTAGTACTTCAAAGATATTCCACCTCTCTCATTGTCCTGGGACGTCAGTTCAAACCCTTATATCGCACATGTTTCACCCTCATGCAGATGCTCTGAAGTTCTGGAGCTCTCTGCTCGCTTCAATCTGACCAGAGGCAGCCCCACTCTACTATGAAAACTCCGCCTCCTCATTTGAAAATAAGAACATGAAATAAAAGAGCATGAAATAAAAACGGAGTTAAAAAAATAAATGTCCATAAAATACATAAAAGAACTTTACAAAATAAAAGTGTCGCAAAATAAAACACCATTATGAAATGCATAATCATGAAATAAATATATAAATGAAATAAATAACTCTTGAAATAAATAAACAAAATAAATCTTGAAATAAATAAAAAATAAACGCATAAGGTTAAAAAAAACAACTTTTAAATATTAATTTTTTATTTCATGGGGACATTTGTTTATTTCATGGAATATTCATTAATAATTTATTAGTAACAGTATTTATTTATGTATTTAATTTTGAATGAAACGGCTCTCCATACCAGCGTGGCTGAATTAAGTGACAAAAAGGCAAAAACAGAACAAATCTTTAACTGAGCAAATATTTTTTAACAGTATTATACTTTCGCCCTCCTGCTTTACAATTATTGCTGCTGAGGCAGTCAAGTATTTTACTATCATGAGCTTGGTTGAAACATTTATATCTCATTACCTACTTAGTAAAAAATTTTACTGCTGTAAATCACAATGAATATTTTTGCAACATGGTTCATGGTTCTGGTTATATTTTAGCACAGACCTTCAGACGGCAGTACCTTTGGTTGTCTTGGACAGTTTTATTAGCAGTCTGTTTAAAAATATGCGTGTGTTAGCTTATGGACTGTCTCAGTACAGACAGAATGGCTGCAACCATGTTACATAGTTTGATAAATTTACTACCACGTCCCAGGAGTGAGGTGGGACCAGCTGGGGGCTGGACTGGGTCATTTCCTCAACCACAGTGTCTTTTTACTTTGGAAACTACCAACTTGTTTTTTTTTTTTTAATTAGGAAAAACAGATCCTGATTTGGATTATACATTTATTCATCCATTCAGATTTAGTTTAGCTGATGATTGTTGTCTCAAAAATTGAAGATGTACCTTTTCAGTATAAACAACAATGAGCTGTTTGTCTGTTTCTCGCTGTCTTGACCACCTTGGTTGTGGTCTGTTCAGGATCACCACATTCCCCAGATTCCCCCACACATGTGGAGAACATCATCCCACTGAGACAAAACAAGAACATACTTGACCTGCCATTTGTTGGACAAAAAAAAGGTGCCTGCAGACGCTTCTACTAGACTAGATTTTTTTTTTTTTTTTTAATAAATGAGGAGTGGCATTTGCGATTTGGGACACATGTCTTTTCAAAAAGGACTGCACCAATTATTCTGGACAGGCTACGACAGATTATGAGATGTGTGAAAGGTTAGTTGGCTCCTAACACTTATTTCAACATTTAAAGGCTGCAAGGTTTCTATTACTCTGAGGATGTGAGAGGAGTTTGACGACAGCTGTGACTTTAAGCACCATGTTACCAAGGAATGGTATAGTGACTTTCTTTTCTGAGGATTAAATCAATGCAGTTTTGCATGCTACTGAAATGCAGACCTAAACCTGTGTGGGTACATGCCTTTATTATTTATCCCCATTTACAGTACGTTGCATTGCGCACTGCCATTTTTTAGTGTTATGCAATTTCTCCATTAGACCACTGTGTTTTTGTTTAATATCACCTGAGTATCCCTTTTATTCTCACTTACTAAGATGTTTCCACAGAAACACTGGCCATAAATAATAACATGTTTGGGGTCAGGAAAAGATGACAATTTGAGGTAAAATACAGCCCTTTAAAATCCTGTATGTTTGTCACACCTCATCACCATTTGACAAGGTGGGAGGAACAGAGGTCCTAGGCTTGGCAGGGTTGAAACCTCATGCATCTGTGCTTCCACAAGCTATGCAGCTTTAGAAAAATAATGGTTTTGTTTTGTCTTCTCATAGCAGAATAATCAATAAACTCCGTGAAGGTGTAACTGAGGATAAGATGTAGCAGTTCATAGAGCTTTCAGATGAAGGCAAACACTGCAGTTGACTAAAAGAGTTTGGGTAATCCAGTAACATTTAATGGCAGTGAGTAATAAAACAGCAATAAATGTGATGTTAATACTGGATATGCTTGCTGAAAAATTCTACTATCACTATAAGAAACTGTATATTTTAACTACATCTACTTTAATGTCTACATGCCTTTGAACATTTCCACATTTTGTAATGCTAAAACCACAAACTTTGATGTATTTTATTAGAATTTCATGTGATAGACCAAAACAAAGCAGTGCATAACTGGGAAGTCAATGGAAAATGATTAATGGTTTTTAAAAAGCTTTTTAATGAAAATCTTGAAAGTGTGGAGTGCATTGTGTTTTCAATCCACTTTACTATGATACCCAAAAATAAAATCCAGCACAACCAACTGCTTTCAGAAGATAAAATAAATAAATAAATTCTACCTGTGCATAATTGCATCTCAGTTTAAATGCAGCTGTTCTTTGAAGGCATCAGGGGTTTTGATTTTGAAAAGCTTCTTTGCAGTCAGATGTCAGAGATATATTGGGCTTCAACTGATGAAACATTTCAGAACACTTACAATAATACACTCAAGAAAGCAGTCAAAACAGGAAAAGTCTGGAGAGAAAAAAGGAAAACGCAAAACGTAAAGCATTGTGAAAATCAATTACTCAGCATTGCAGAATGTAATGCATTATGATGCTTTATTCTGCCAAATGCAAAACCATTCTGTTCACCCGAACAAAATGAGTTTTCAAATTTATACTCTCACACTTTGCCAGCAACAAGTTAGTCATGAACTCCACAAACCTGCCTTTACAAAAGAAGAACAACAAAAAAAGAAACCCATAAAAAGCCCTGTTTGCAGCCATGAAGACAGCACCACAAACATGTGGAAGAATGGTCATATAAGACCAAAACTGAACTTTTTGGCCTCCATGCATACGCATATGTGTGGTGGAAAGTTAAGTTGAACATAGCCCTGTAAACAAATGCCCATGGTGAAAGCTGAAGATGGCAGAACTATGAAAATGCTTTTTTAAAGCAGGGACAGAGAAGCTGGTCAGCGCTTATGAGAAAATAGATGAAACCAAAGGGCAGTCCAGGAAGAAAACTTACAAAAGAATTAAGACTAGGCAGAGGCACAACATTGACCCTAAAATGACAAAAACATAGCCAGAGCTACAAAGGGATGGTTCTAATCAATCAATTTTAATTTGTAAAAAAAAAATAATAATAATCTTTTTTTTGTAATCTTCATTTTACTTTGCAGTTATGCACTACTTTGTGTTGTACTGTCACATAAAATCTGCATATTATAAATAGAATTTTAGGATTGTAACGTCGTACAAATGTAACAAAGTTTAAGGGGTATAACTCAAGTCAAGTTTACTTGTACAGCACATTTCAGCAGAAAGGCAGTTCAAAGTGCTTCACATCATAACATCAATTAAGTGTACAGCAAAATCATCAAAACATCAAAATCATCGGCAAAAACATCGATCAATGATTCACTTACTTTATTTAATGGATTTACATTCAAACTTCAACCCTTTGCAAAAACCAAGCTTATCTTACCTGGATTTGTTTGCAGATTTATGGTCCAGACTACTAACCAAAGGCAGCTCTAAACAGGTGGGTTGTCAGCCTTGATTTAAAGGAATTTAGTGGAATTTATAAAAGGTTTTGAAAAGCATTGTGTTTCATGTCAGATGTCCCACTGTTACTAGTATAACTGTATATGGTTCTTGGATACATAGTACTGTATGAGTGTGTGTTATAGCATTTCTTATACCTGGCACCGATGTAGAGTGTCCGGTTGACCTGGATGATCCTCTGGATATGCAGAGGCTCTTGTCTAAGCCATGTTCGGTGCGGTCGACCCAGAAACACGGGGTATCTTCTTACCACTGTTGGTCAGTGACAAGGGAAAATACACAGAAACAACTGATTTCAAACTGGCATTCAACTTTGTCAAAGAAAACAAAACAATAAAATGCTTGGTTTCACAGTTCAGCATTTGCAACAGGTATTTAATGTAAAATGGAAAACATTGTGTCCTTTCATTCACGGCTTAGACAGCTGATTCATTTTGGAGGAATGGTTCATTTACTCTAAGATTCTGTATTTTTCTTGTTTTGTTGTATTCATGCTCCACCAGTTGGTTGATAAGATTCAGAAAGAGATCTGCAAATATCAACATCTTCAGTATTTTAGAGAACATTGTATTCTTTGTGTTGAGGAAAAAAATGTTAGTTTGTACTGAGAGCAAGAAATAAAATATAAAAAATGTCTGAGAATATATAAAGAGAAGAGAGTGAACAATGGCGACATCTGAACAGGTTGGATTACAGTTCGGAATCTATACTGTTATCTGCTTTGACCTTCACTTCAGATGCAGAGAGAAAGTTTGCATCTGATATCCTTTCATCTCCTTGATCTACTATCATTACTTTTTTATATCCCTCTCTATACTTAGCTCATCTCTCTTGATCTTTTTAACCTTTCTACTTCATCCTTTTTCTTAAGGTGTTTATCAAAATTTATTATCCCAAACAAAGGTGACTATCACTTTCTGATACAAAAAGAGTTTCCATTTCTACATTTACATGTGAACTGTATCCTTATATATAATTTTAAATATGCACAGAAAGCCTTTTTGAATGCTTAAGATGTGCTTTGGAGAATATAGATTCAATGGCCAATTTATGAGATACAGTAATTACTCTCCACCATCATGTGGTGAACATGATGTACTGAATTTCAAACCAAGCATCAGAACTGAACAGAAAAAGGGATGTAAGTCCCTTTGACCATGGCATGGATGCTGGTGCCAGATGTCTTGGTCTGAGTATTTCAGAAATTACTGATCTGCAGGGAGTTTCACTCACAAACATCTCTGTTTAACAGAGAAAGGAAGAAAAAGAGAAAATATCCAGATGTGAAAAGGGAATGAGAAGACTGGGTTGAGAAAATAGACGGGCAATGGTAGCTCAAAAAATAAACATTTTTTACAATCAAGGTATGAAAAATACCACCTTTAAACACACAGAAGATTTGCTACAGCGTCAGAAAAAAATACCAAGTCCTGCCCTTTTCAACTAAGAACAGGGAACTTGAGCCATAATTTCCACAGGCTCACCAAAACTGGACAGTAACAGATTGTAAAAATGTTGCCCGATCTCAATGCCAGCTGCAACACTCAGTTGGTATGGTCAGAATCTGTCATAAACAGCATTTAAGTATGAATCTACCAATTGCCTTGTAGCAATAGTTTGGGTGGTGTAATAGTGTGGGGGATATCTGCATGCCACACTTTTGACTCCTTAGTACCAAGTGAGTACCTTTTGAACACAACAGCCTACCCTGGTATAATTGCAGACCATGTATTGATCTTCTGATGGCTGCTTCCTGCAGGATAACGCACCAAGTCAAAATGCTCAATACTGATTTCTCGAACAGGACAATAAGTTGACTGTACTCAAAAAAGCGTCTAAAGTCAACAGATTTAATTTCAACAGAGCACCTTTGGAATGAGGAGAAACAGGAGGTTCACATCATGAATGTGCAGCCAGCAAATCTGCAGTAGCTCTTTGATGCTAGCATGGCAATAAAGATCTCCAACACAAGGATTGAATCAATGCCACAAATAACTGAGTTCGCCTTGGAAGCAAAAGAGGGTCCAACCTGGTACTACTAAGGTGCATCTAATCAGACAGGATAACTGTGGATGTACTATATATACTGTTCCTAACCCTGACAAGGGTATACTTCCCCTAGCAGCAGAAATACCTTTAAATTATTCTGATATATTTACATTGCTTCACTGGATCAAGGAAAAAAATTACATATACATCTTTGGAAGGACGAACTTGGGAAATGTGTTAAGAGGTTTGACAGATGTTGCCAGATTTCTCTGAAAAAAGACTGCAGTTCTTTGTGTAACATGTTCGAGCTGAGTTCACATAATCTTGTGGTCAACACATGTAGCTGTAAAAGTTCAAAAGGTTTCTTTGTAAAAGTAAGTACCTGTTTTACAGGAGACTACTTACAATGTATAGTCTCAAATGACACTTATATTATGACTCTTCACAAAATATAAAAAGCACATTATCTCACAGGTTCAACTGAGAAGCAGGCTCCCAATTAAAATCATAAGGATAAAAGTTTCAACATTTACTAATTGCAGATTATGTCTCTATTATACATTACAATAACATATATTTTTCTATCCTTATCCTGCATTTGTCCTGCTTTTAACGTCCTGTACCAAGTTGTACCAATGTTTAAAATAAGTTTAAAAACTATAAAAAAAAAAAAAAAAAAAAAAAGGTAACACTGTCTGAACAGAGAGCCTGATCTATTAACCAGCTAATATCAACATGTTATGCTGGTGTTATTCCACAAAGATAGTCTTTTTTTTTCTTTTTTGCTTTAGTCTATCTATTAAAAACAAAACAATAAATAAATGTTACAGAGAACATCACTGTAACGGTCTTAACCAATGTATATTATTTTAGCAGCATTGTTGCTTTTCTGTTTGAGATAAACTTCTATTTGGATCTCGGTGTACATTTTGGTTCCAAATCTGTAAGTTAACAGTGTATTTTTGTTCTTTTGTAGACTATGTATTTTTCTCTGTGACTGTTTTGTTCAATCTTATGTGTGCTGTTGATGAAGGCTGTCCACTATAATTCAGCTGATCTAGTGTGGAACTCAGTAACCTGACAATGTCTGCTCTGTATTGATGCTTGGGAAGGGTCCGGACTGGGTTGGGAAACCATCAGTCACTATTATCGAACTATAATCAATCAAAGTCTGGTCAGAACTGGAGACTGCCAAGCTGATGTGGAGACACAGAGTCTGAGCACCGAAGGAGCAGCGTCTCTTGAGGGTCTAAGCATGTTGGCGAGGGGAAGTTGTGAATCTGAGAGCTCCTTCTTACACGCATGATCTCAACCCTGACGGTGGCCCCAAATCACCTGACCTGGACACCAGTCAACACCCTTCGTGTGAGAGCCTGTGTGACCTCCATGACCTACACCGTGACCCTTCTTCGCACCCCTACCCCCTCTATTCATCACCATGCGTGTTTGGCTGCAGTCCAGAGCTTCCCACTTTGTGTCTTGTGAAAGAGTGCACACAAGGGAATAAGAGGCTACAAGGCAGAAAAACCAGGAGGTCATTACCTTCGGTGGGGATGAAGTTCAGGGGTCCGGGTTCCTCTGGGAATGCCAGGCTGGCTGTTTGGAGGAACCAACACATCAGGAACAAGGAACGAGAGATCACTGCTGCCATTGCAACACAACTGTGGATTCTGTACACAAATACAAAAATAAATACAATGAATGAGTAAAACACAAAACTGATCTAAAAAAAAAATCTTGCTGTCTTCAACTAACAGTCAGGCTGGTTTTCTGTACTGACACTATTTCTTTGAACTCCCAGAGTTCAGAAATTTCTATCTCCATGCTGAGATGTGCAGGGAGATAAGTGGCCACTCCAACTCATGGATTAAGACATCATCTGTAGTGGAACTGTCTAGTCAGCTCTGAATGCAGCCTGATCACTGTGGCATCAAACATCACACCACTATGACAAATCTAAAGCCTTTGAGTAAGACACATGAGAGCAGAGGAGTGGCTAAAGATCTTGGGTGAGACGGGGGGGGAGATATGCCATTTACATGGATGAAACCAAATCTCCAAAGGAGCAGAGTGAGAGAAGTGCTCCAGACGTCAGGCATTATCTAAGACATGAAAGCGACTGACTGAGAGGGGGAGAGAAGTGGTGGTTTACTTAAATTAAATGTTTTCCAGCGGCACAAATCACCCCTCTGTCAAGGTGGCTTAAACTGATGGTGTTTTTTATTGAGCAGCACTGAGACACATGTAGGTTCTAGGATTTAATTCATGTGGAAATACAAATGATACCCAAATGAAGTTACCGTCCACGATCAATCTAGAAAATGACTCCTGTGCTTTGCCACTTTGGAGAAAAGCTTCTGGGATTGCTACTGACTTGAGCCACAAACCTCACAGGAAATAAAGTGACTGACCACAGCCCCCACATTCTGATACTGCAATTTTGCTTCAAAAGCGCATGTGTGACTCAAAGTGCTTCCAAAAAGCACTTTGTCAAGCTGTTACTGACTCATCTTTAAGAATGTGTCAGGTTTCTCCTCCATTGCTGGCATCAAATTGTGTTTTCACTTAAACTGCACACAAGGTAATTTGAAGAATCCTGAAAATGAGCACTCCTCTCATTGAGTAATTTGCTTTAAAAGTCTTTATTTCAACCACTAGAAACACAAAACATTTCTTACAGTCATGCACAATTGCAACATCTCACAATTTGAATAGCCAAAGCTGAATTTCTTTATGCAAAATACAAAGGAATTTTACTGTGGTCTCAGATGGGCATTGTGTGAAACTATGCAAATAATTGAACAGAGGGTACTTTCGAGAGTTGCTGTGCCAAAGGGGCGTGATCAGTTTATGAAAATATTTAGATTAAACTAAAAAATAAAATCATTATTATTTGGAGAATATTTAAACAGTTCCAGATGAAAATTTTGCCTCAGACAATAAGTTCTGGTTTTCATTGAACCTATTGTCACAGACCCATTTCTGTCCTAATCCTTCATTTGTCCTATATTTCTCTAAAGTATGGTCAGTTACTAAGGAACCAGCCAGAGTCTCATTCACCCTACAGAAAATTCATGGAAATATTTATTCTTATCTTTTTTGCTGAGAAATTTTTACATTTGAACTTTGTTAGTCCATAGTTCCAATGCAAATTTAGCCTAAATATATAAAGGTGTTGAAATTAAAACTCGATTAGCTCATTTTATTACCCCAAGTACCTTAACTGAAGGCTCTACCCTAAACAGATAACTTTACTAATTAATTAGCTAATAACAGCTTGTTGTATTGGTATTAAGAGGAGAAGGTATTTTCATTTAATTTCTTTATTTTATTTCAGCAAACAAGATACGATTTTTTACATACATTGACAGAGAAGAAAAACATTGTAAATTGCTCAAACGGAGTAGGGTGGAGTGGAATATATTTAAGTGTGTATGTTATTAATTTTTCAACTGTATTGAGTTTTAAATTTCTTTAAAATTGATGTCATTTTGTACAGGCTTTAATTTCTACACTTAAGCTATTCCATAAATCTACTCCAAACCTTGTAATGCACTTTTATTTCATTGTAGTATGAACACATTGGTTTTTGTTTTTTGTTTAAATTTCCCCCTTAAATTGTATGCTTCCTCTCTTTCACTAAGCAAGGTTTTGATATAGTAAATTTTGTCTTGTTTGTATAATTTTTGTAGAGTATTGAATTCAATAATATTGAAAGAATATTATTTTGTGCAGGAAGAACTTGAAAACTTTTGTTTTATTTAGCAGATGTTAAAGCTGAAGTCTATATAAAAATAAATAAGTGCTACGGATAGAAAGATCATAACTAATCATGTTACACCATTTCAGAAGTTTTGTTTGAAATTAAAACAATGTGCTTATTATATACATTGTGACATAATTCTATGGTATTTTTTACTCAAGGGTTGTTTTGTTTTGTTTTCTTTTATACTACCTATTGTTTATTTCTGTACAAAACATACATTACTATCTTATCAGTATCTGTGTTTCTATTGACCATAAAATTGCACAAATTGGAATTACGAAAATAAGTTTGCTTAGTGGAAAAATAGCAAATTTGAAAAAACTCACTTTAAAAAAAAAAAAAAAAAAAAAGTCGAAGCCATGTTCAAATTGGTGTTTCTCGCAAAACTGCAATGGAAACACTTTTTTCGCATCACATCGGTTTGCATACAGCATCAACACGCTTATTTATAGGTACTGGCCTCCTTGTACAATGCACAGCTGGATCCACCAGAGGTCTCACAGCATCACACAGTTCATCAAAAGTTGAGTTTGTCATTTGAAAGTGTTAAATCCATAGCTCTTCTGTAAAATCACTTACTACAATTTCCCCAAAACACCGCAAGTATAAGAGGCTTGTCACCCCAACACCTGAATAAGACGCTCCTCTGATGGCTGATGATGACCTCTAATGCCATGGCTGAAATATGAATATATCTTATGTGTTTACATCGGTCACTGCCATGATTTTTAATTATCATGTGAACAAGCTTATTCACATGTGATTTTCATTGCATTTCTTATTTAATGGAAAAACCACAATTGTGTTTTTCCAACATTAGCAGAATATTAAAAAAGTAGTGCACTCATTTGTAATGGAATCGCAACTAGTGATATAATCTTTAAAAATGTAAAATGAACAATGGAAACCTTCTGAAATGTCCAGAACAATATGACGGTAATTTGAACAAGCAAAAACAAATACCAATAACTGGTTCTTGTTAGTATTTTAGTTTGTTTAATTAGATTTTAAGTTAAATTAATCTTGGTAGGCACCACATTTGCATGAAGCACTGGATGGTAAAAGTAGGATTCTGTTTGAGTTAATGGCACAGAGCCAGAAATGTAGAGTCCTTTTCAGAAATGTACGAAATATCTTTTATTTGGTCTAAATAGTTCTTGAAACAAGAGACAGCAAAAATTAGAGAAAAATGCATTAGTGGGTATCAAATCTGCAGGTTAAGATCAATGGACCCCAGCAACTGTAAGACAGAAAGCCTGTAACAATGAAACATCTGCAAGTTCACTGAACAGTGCTAGCACATTCTTTCACACAACAAATATACAAGCAGTGGCTCCTTTATTTATCCTGCTCTGCTGCATAATTCCAGCTAGAGTCACAAAATCACAGTCATAAAAAAATAATTAAATCTTGCCTGGCTTTAAGATATCCATTTGTAACAGAGGTAAAGGGATTTAGACCAAACAGTGTCCTATACTGACTGCTTCAAGAAGGTTTTAATTGTTGCTTAATCTTTTTTGTATCAATTTCCAGCAATGACCCCCGTTAGTCACTGTTTATGGCTGGGCAAAGAAAGATGTAATAAGGAAGCAGACGTGGGCTGGAAAAGTCAAATAATTTAACAACATGAGACTCAAATTTGAGACCAGCTGTTCTTTCTTTCATTACTTTTTGCTTGCTGTTTACCATTAGCTTCATTCATTGTTTGGTTTGTTTTGGGAAATGCAATTTTCTGGCTAAATAAGTTGATGAGTATAGTCGAGTGTAGGGTTCAGAGCACACTCACACTCAAGGTTTCAAGCTGTGTTGATCTGTGATGCCTGGTAAAACAACTCTACTGTCAAAGTGAACAGTGCCAACTAAAATAAGACAATAAGGTTGCTTAAGCATCCCTGAAATTGGGGGAAAAAAGATGAATGTCTATATTGGAAAATATATTTTTGCACAAATTGTTTGTTTTACAGTCTGACCAATCAAATCACGAGCAAATTATGTTGTTTAAGTTACCTTTATGTTACCAACACCAGCCATAGACAATTGCTCAGATGGTTTTAAATATATCAACGCATCTGGTTTGTCAGGGAAGCTATTAATAACATCCAAAGCTTGAAAACATGTGTTCTGAATAAACCTTTCTAACACAATGAAACCTCTAACACAGTCAGCTATTTCCAGCCAGTTTGTTGTTGGTAAATCATTTTGATTTGTGCTCGTCATTAAAAAAAACCTATTGCTGATAAAAAAAAAAAAAAAAAGAAAAGAAAAAATCTTATATTATCATAAATTCAGTGAAACCTTAGTTTCTATTTCAACAAAATCATTTTAGGTTCGACTTGAAAAATTGGCTGCTTTTGATTTCCTCATTGGGAACTCAAACATTCTGCCTTGAAAATACAAAGCACAGCATTAACCCTAATTCTAACTCTCTAAACAACTGCTTTTCAAAGAATATTATGCATGTACAAATACTTTGATTTTAAATTAAATGTGGGCTGGTGTTGACTTGTGTTATCTCTAGGCTTATCTCTATGTTTTCTTCTCTCCTCTACTTCTTTCTATCTCCTTTCTCTTTAAACCTTTGCTTCATCTTTCTCTCTTTCCTTTCCCCCTTTTTTATTTGTGTCCATTACATTTGAACTAAAACCAAAGCAATTTCTAATAAAGTTTCATATTTATACCAAGGGGAACATCATGGCGAAAGCAGTAATGCTCTGTTTGTGAAATTAAATTTGTTGGGCCTCACCTTGACACTCAGACAACAATTCTCAGTGCAACATTGCCGACAGGACACATAAAAAAAAAAAAATAAATAAATGAAATGCAGCTTTAACAACTCACCTTTGCACAGAATGACTAAAACTATTAAATGAAAAGCATAACAAGCAGAAATGCATGGGTTAGTATGAATACAAAACCATCTCCAACTATTTGGTTAACTAGGTGCTTCTTTAAAAATGTCTGATAAGACAATCTGTAATTTTTTTTTACTTACTTTAACTGCAAGACTCAACCCCAGTAATATCCCTTCTTTTATCTAAGTAAAGACTATAAAAGCTTTTTCCACTGTTGGAATGTGCTTTCCATCTGAGGTCATTTTTAAGTTTCTCTCTCACATGCTCTCAGTCTTCCCCGAAGGATACAAACAGTCATTGTGCAGCCCATCTCTTTAATGGAGTCACAGACATAACTTTATCAGGACACATAATCTTTATGGGACATTTCTCAAATTCTCTGCAATGACAGCAGAATAAAAGTGGGAGGCATGATAATTACTCAACACCCACAAGCAAAATTACAAGAGGTGAAGGTTAAAGAGTCATGTTGAGAAGAAAGAAAGTCGTTGGACTGAAAGTGATAGATTTAGAGAGATAAGTGAGACTGAATAAGACACAAAGAAGATGAAAAGTCAGAGAGATAGTATATCCAATCAGAGAATCTTTTGTTTCACCTATTAAAAATGTATGAGTGAATGTCAGGCAGTATGCATTCGATTAGTATAATTAGACACCCGGGGCTATAGTATTTCGCCGGCCAGCAGAATAAGTAGATACACAAGTCATAAAACAAGCGTAAAAGGGAGTTGTTTATTGTGCATGTGTACATGTACGTGTAAAACTGTAATTATGACAAACGGCACCAGCCAAGTCCATTCAGCGGCATCTCTTTGAGGTAAAAGCTGTATTTTAGCATGCCATTATCACTGGACATTGCATGCTGTGGCTCCAATTTAACATTTGAAGTAAAACTCTTAATTGAACACCTGGGTGTCGTAACCCCCCCATGTTCAAACCTTAAATGTTTGGGGGGGTTTTTTATTGATACTGGAGTTTCCACACAGCATGCGCTTCAAGGACATAGAAAGCATTAACAGAAAAATGACACCATCAGAGGTAAATGGACAGTTCGATCAACAAAGGAGGGATTCTGTTTTCAGGGGTTTACCATGCATATTCACAGAAGGCCTTGATTTATAAAACTTGCTAGGTTCCCAAGTTACTACTTGACGTTATTAAAATAAATTGCAAACAACTGTTTATCGAGAGTAACTTGAGCTGTAACTTAAAAATAGGATTCTTGAACCAGCAGGAGCACAACATTCCACAATAGGGATGTAGTCCCCAATACTGTCAAGAGTTATTTAAGATTAAGCATTTGCCAATACCAATTCTTAATTCCATATCTGCATTTTTTACAACAGACTTACACACAACACACCATAAGTAGAATAAATGTAATTAAATCAATTGTGATCTTAGTAGCTAGACAGAAATTTGAGGAGCATGAAATGAAAAAAATATAGTATGTTTCTCTTACCAATGCTGTGATCTTTTGTACCGTACTGCTTTCCACTGAAACCTTTTCTGTTTAGAGATCCTCCTGCATGTTTTAGATGTCCCTCTGATTCAACACACCTGAATCAAATTAATAGTAATTATGAGGCCTCTGCTGAACTTTATGAAATACTGGGGACATAATTTAACTATTGATTCAACTGTTTTAGGTAAGGGACATATCAAGAACATGCCGGACACTGGCTCCTGAAGACAGGAGTTGTCCATCACTGCTGTAGACATTAGGGCAACAACCAAGGTCAAGGGTTTATTATTGTCAGCTACTCTAAAATGCATCAATCAAAAAGACCTCAATCAGGACCCCCAGCTAATACTTGTTTTTCGATTTAGTTCAGTAAGATTAAGTAGATCTTGGTATTTAAGTCTTTTGTGACCCGAAACTGTTAGAGATCATTTAAGTGTCAGTGGTTCAGAGTGAACTTCTTCCTCATTTCTGCTAATTTACATTACAAATTAGCAGAAAAATCTATAACGTCTACTCTCTTAAGCAAAACCTCAATGAAAACACACTCAAGTCAGGTTAAAGTACAAAGCTATTTTGGAAGAAGGAAAATAATTGGATTGAAAAACAGACTTCTGAAGAATGTCTATGGTGTTAAATTAGATGCTGCTTACAGACAGTGACCCTGTATTTCACAGGTCTGGGTGCTTTGCATGAAAAAAGAACACATCATCATCAAATGAAGATACTGATAAGCTCTGAACTGTTTTTGTTACTTATTACAGTTGCCATGGTGTCTCCTGCTTTCTTTTCTCTTTCAATCTTTTTTAAATTTCTGCACCATCTTGTTATGCAGTGATTTAACCCTCAGTCTTGATGATGTATTTTTGTAACACTGCTGTGAGGGACTTGCAAAAAAAAAAAAAAGAAAAAATTGGACTAAAAAGGGGGTTTAAAGAAAGCTAAGATTATGCATGTCCTACATGTAAGGAGCCTGGTAATGAAATACAGCCAAATTAATAGGGAAATGTAGGGTGTAGGTTGGGGAATTCTTGATTAAAATATTAAACAGGATGGTTTCAAGTATTATGCAAAGGTATCAGGACGCAATAGTGCATAATATAATCCCTTTTCACACTTGCCGCCCTGCTTCATAAAGCTTGTGAAGAAGAAATGTGAACGTAAACATTCTCCATTTCCAATCAAATCCTTTTATCACTATTTTACAGGGCAAAGTGTTTTTTCTCTGTTAACAGAAGATCATAGCCTACTATTTCTTCTGTGGATTGTAAACCTATTATAGCCAGCTTCATCAAGGTTAACATAGTCTTCATAACAACTAGAACTCACAAGAACAAAAATGGTACATTGTTAAAAGGGGACGATATAAGGATTAAACTCTAATTCACCAGTTAACTTCAGTAAAATGAATTACCTTGTTTCAGCTTCCAGTCTTTTAAGGCTCAACATTAGTTCTAGTTTTCTCTGGCAGATTTTTATAAAAGCCTTTCCAGCTGCAGAAGGCTACTGTTTCAGTGGAAATGCTCTGAGGAAAAGGTTGCACATTTCATATTTGGCACAAAGTGATAGCAAGTCATTACTGACTTGTGAGCACGTCTCACATTTAGCGGGTGAAGAGATGGATGTTTTACCAAGAACATAAACAGAACAAACCCAAGTGATATTCATTAGGAAGGGAATTAAGAGAGCTCAAAATAAATTGTGCCATTGCTGCTGGATGATGAAATGACAGCGTGTCACCACATATTAGCAATCCTACTTTGATAAGATGATAATTAAGTGAAGCGTTACTGGGCTTACAACTTCTTGCACTTCCAAGCTGTTAATTTGCATAATTAGTCCAGGTCTGAAGTTTTTACATCTTCATGCATTCATCGGTTTCTGTGAATTTTGCAAAGATCTAAGTAGAAAAATTCTCAAAGAGATCTAAGTTTTGTCTGCCATATTCTGTAATCCTTTCATGTGGTTTGTGATTTTACTCGTAAAAATGGTTGATGCTGTACAAAAATCTTGTTTTTATTAGTAGTCCAAACCCATGAAGGGAAGAGAACATGGTTGAAAAGTAGCAGCTTTGTCATGCCACCAACAGACCATGGATCCCTATTGTAACACCTCTGTTTTTATTATTTTCCCAAATAAAACTCATACTACTGCCTAAACCAGAAACAACTTGAGGTTTCCTTGGAAGCTGCTTCCACTACCTACAAAGCTAATCAGATACAAAAATTCTCTACTGTCCGCCAATAAGTGGGATTTTGTTCAGCTCCACACATCTTGGCCAATAACTCCTAAACTTTAAATCACATCTACAAAAGCATCCACAATCCATGTTTGTTTCTGCACCAGAGAGCCCAAGTCATGCACATTTCCATCTTGAAAATGTTTTTGCTACTGTGGAAAACATTCTATGTCCCTTTTAAGCACAACAAAGTTTTATTGCTGACAAGATGAAAAGCTAATTAGACATATTTCAGACATCATAATGGATATTTAGATGAAATTCCTGATTAAAACCAGAAACACAATTCTAAGGTAATGTACAAACTGTGTGAAACATTCAACATACAGGGCACAAATAACTTTATGTTTTTGATGGGAAAATTGATTTTCACTTTTAAGTAAAGATTATGCTCAAAAGCTTCATATTTAAGATGAAGATAAACTAAATTTATAAACTTTCATTTAGAAAATCCCGGGAAAATCCCTGTTAGTCCAGAAAAGCTCTGTTTATTAAGATACATATTCACTTTACTTGAACATTTGTTAGAGTGTGACTTGTAATGAAGCTTGACGTTTGTCACTCTACTTTTTCACAAGTTCATATTTAACACTTATCTCTGAATCACACTGGAACTATTGCAATAAACTATTGTGACTATTGATGAATTTGCTGTACCCGTTTTGGTTCGGTGTTCAGTTGTTTGTTTAAAGGTTTGATTCAAATGTTAAGTAACATAATGAAATGTGCTGATGGTTCATAAGAGAGAGAATTGAAAGAGCAGGTGCAATCCACAGTGCCAGACCTGCCAAGTGTGGTTAGGACACCTGTCATAACTGCCTGCAGGTCTAGCTCACCTTAAAAAGTAATGCTCTCTGGACAATAAAAAAAAAAAAAAAAGTATGACTGAACTGGGGCTAAGATGGACAACATAGAGCTAAGGTCTGTTACTGTTAAATAACTTTTATTACAACAAAACAAACCACAACTTCTTGCAGGAAGGGAGTGGGAGACACTGTGATGACCTTCAGGCTTCTGAACATTAAATTGTGCAGAAACATGAGGAAGGATGTTATGTGAGCAGTTTTATGATTGTTCTACTTTTTCCTTGTGGAGCAAAAGACAGCTTATAGATTTCCAGCAGACTGGGCTAATCATCTTATTAGAGAGACGGGAAAGGCTGCTTTATGGACTGAGTAAAATCAATGACAGGTGAAAGCCCACTGCTCTTTGGATCTCCTTCATTCGACAATGACACAAGCAACTGCAGGGACTAGAAGATGAATAGGGATAAAGAGATGTGGAAAATAAGCTTGGGAACAGGAATTCAAGACATAGATTAAAACAAACACAGCCACAAAGATCAGGGGTGAGAAAAGTGGAGGAGGACACGGCACAAGAAGAAATAAAGTGTAATCAAAGTGAAATATGACAAGTCGTCTATTCAAAAAGAGAGGAGTCACAGCGGAAATATAGAGGGGAAAGCCAAAGAATGTGTGGAATGAGAGAGACGGAAAGGCAAAGATTCAGAAGAGGAAGAGTTTGGAGCCAAAAGGACTCGTGTGCTGCCAGATTTAACTGCACTGGGAGCCAAGAGCAGACTAGCAGCAAGAACCTTCAAGCTCACCACTCGCCTGGTATGCATCTAATCAAAATGGTGATATTTTGTCTGTACTTCTCATGTGGTCAATGGTTGTAAATTTAAATAATTGCCAGGTGGAATCAAAAACTTCCTGCAGAGGGAAAGGTATCACAATCTTTATCCATGGAAATAAATCTGAACAGTATGGTTGATGTTATTATCTTCTAGAGAGATGTCACCAATGAATCAACATTATAAACATTTCTGTTCATTTTACATGTATAAGAACTTTAATACAAAGATTTATACATCTTCATTTAGAGAGTGTATGCACCCCCAAGTTTGTCAAGGTTTGATTTGTAATCTAAGCTTGATCAGTTTTACTTTAAAAAGACAGTCCATCTCTGCTTTGACTAATGGACAAAACTGGCTGAAATCGGTTGCCATCTGACATTAGCTCTCTGCTTATTGAGGAGCGTAAAAGAAGTAACTGAGGAAGCCTTTGTTTTTCTCTATTTTCAGACATTAAGAGAACTTTGACTACATCTTGTTTGTAATGCTTACACTTAGAAAAGCACAACTGAAAATCTTGCATGAAAAACAACAGCAAGACAAGAAAAACTGGCAATCATGTTAACAGATTACTTAATTTACATTGTTATGATTGTTCAAGCAATGAAGCATTAAGTCTACTATATTTGACTTGATATTTTTCCTACCCTCAGACAGGCTTAATAACAAAACATTTGTTTTGTTGTTGAGACAGCAAACTGCAGAGGAGTGAAAGGTCCAGGAAAACTGGTCCTGAAAAGCCCTATGCTCAACCAAGAAATTCAGTAAAGCTCCTATCTATAAGCATTTAAAATATTATCATCAAATACATATGCACAATATGTGACAGGCCATGACAAAAGTAGGAATAAGTTGACAGAACAGAAATAGGGAAAAAAAGATAAAAACCACCAATTGAGAACATAATGATTTTTGTTTTTTATTTTGCAAACTATACCAGTTCAAGTCATGAAACAAACCATCCCATGCTTTAAATAGCAGTTTCAGAGGTTTTAAAATGGTAAACTTTGTGTTTGAATTCAGCTTGTTTACAGAGTAAAACTGAGCCGTTTTTTTTTGGTGGGGGGTGGGGTTCAAAGTGAATTAACATAGCACCGTTTCTTGGCTATTCACATGCTTTTGTTTTGATTACGCCCAATAAGTTGCAAGTTTGAGGTAAAAAAAAAAATGGCTCATTCACATCTCCAACACATAACTCAACCCACACCGGTAACGGGCATTAGAAAAAAAGATACTTCGAAGATGAAAACATCCACGATAAAGATACCGGTGGAAAGAAAACAATGCCAGGACTACTTATATGATCGGAGGAATTTTTCAGTTTCTCGGGTGAGTTGTGGAACTTTTATTGTTTTTAGAACACTATTATGATACATAGCATGCCACCGGCATTCAGATCTGGGTCTGCTTGGTCTGGGGTGATATGATGATATGATGGTGACTAACTGAATAAAATAATTATTTGCATCAGGCTTTATTCGGGCTGAAAGAAAACATTGTCTAACATCTTACATGTCTTGTTTTCTTCTGCTTATTTGAGGGAATCACCAGCCGTTTCCTGGCCAGCTGAAAAACCATCCAGCGTGTATTTAGGCATGGTTTAATTCCACAAGAGCTCAGGGTTCACAGACTCCATAAGAAAGGCTAACAAGACAGAAGCTCTCAGCCTCATTGGAAAATGGATCAAAAGCTTAAAACTTCTGACAATATATATTTCTAACTAGATAAGCCAAGTCATACCTGTTGATGTGTCGTTCATGAGCGATTTGATTCTTTTGAACGGCTCTTTGCGGTAAACGGTAGGACTCAAGTTTCAATTACTGAGAGCTGTTCTTTGTTTTTTACAACTGAGCTTGCTTATAATGCTCTGCACTCACATCAACAGCTATTATTATTTTTATTTAATTTAAAATTATTTAATTGGCAAATAAATGCAATAGATAAATACAATTGATAGAAATGGGTGGATAATTTTTATATTTAATGGTGCAAAAGAGGATTTTTGTTTCTGCCAAAGTACCTCGTCTATTTTTTTTTCTTTTATTATGCTTCTAAATTACAAATAGCCCTAAAATGTAACTAATGCACACAACACTTGCAGTAAAGAACTACATGGTTATTTGAGATTTATATTTTAAAATGTTAAATAACCATTTTTTTCTGCAAGGACATACTGTGGTTGTTTCTTGCAATGTTTGAACAAATACCACTGCTCCCAACAAAATCAATAAGTGTTTATATCCATGCTGGTATCTGTACAACTTTACTGTTTTTCTATTGTCACTAACTGTAAATAATTTGTATTTTGATGCCTAGAGACATTAACATCTTGTACATTCTTAATTAACCAACTAAGTTGCTGGAGTATTTTTCACAACTACACAGTATTCCATTTCGAAATTTTGCCTTACTGTACAGTATGTTTTCTATTTATTCTTTATTCTGTTTTTTCTCCATATTTTTATATTCTTTGTGTGATCTTGTTTTTTTATTACTGCCTGCCACTTCCACTTTGCTGCACAGAAATTTCTCCCATTGTGTGACAATGAGGGATATATCTATTCTATTCATTTTACTTAATACAGATGATTCTATGTTTTTGTGAACTTCGAAATCTGTATTAGGGATAAAACATAAAATAATAATAAATAGAAAAATATAAATGTTCAAAAATGGATCCTTTTAATAACTCTTTAAAGTGAAATGATCCTGAAGAGTTGGGTTCAAAAAGCCACAAGTCCCAGTGTTAGTTGGCAGTCAATGCTGGGGGATGGGGTAATTGCAATGTAATGTAAATGAACAGCCTTTGTTAACTCCCCCAGGTTTGGGGGAGAAACTTTCAGAGCTGATTTCTCTGAAATCTTGTTTTTCTGAGTGCCACCATTCATATCTTAATTGCTTTTTTGATTTACATGTGTTTCACATCATTGGAAAGCTTAGAATCCACACTTTAAGAATCTGTAAATAACTCAAAACTCCCCGAGGGAGTTGTTAATGCTTTTGCCGTGGCCAGTCACATATATAAAGTAAATACATGGTTACTGCGCTTCCTCTGTGTGCAACATCAGAATATCAAAGAACCACTTAGGCTGCAATAAATCAGCTAATTATATAAGCACTATTTAGTCAGGATCTCTATGGCAGTAATATATTTGGTGATGTCTGTTGTTTAACCCAGCAAAAATGTTTCAGGAAGGCAGTCAGAAGGGAGTCATCCTTCTCCACTGTCACTAGATGCTTGGTGAGGATGAGGGACTGCTTCAAAGGCAACGACCTTATGGAATTGGCTCAGCTTCCTTAGATAAATAACTCTTTACCAGTTGGCATTAGATGATCAATTGAATTTGAGTGTAATATATTATAATGAGGACTGGGTTGGCTTTTATGCAATTGAACACAAATCTCACAATGTGACCGAGTTTCACTGGTTTTATTGGAAAGATTGGGATTGAATCTAAGCCAAATTTGATTCTGCATAACTGGATATGAATTGAACATGTCCCTTGTTGTGAATTTGTGTTATATAGCCACACACTGAGTAGAAATGAACACAAATCAAAAAAGCAATCTGCTCCAACAAAGCAACTGTTTAGGAGATTTAAGGCAATAGTAATTCCTGTGAATGTTTTGGCTTTATTTAACATAAGTAAATCTGCTTTTTTTGTATCAATGGAATAAATTATATAAAAGCATATTTATCTTGTACTGAAAACCAACACACAAACATTTCTTCTGCGCATTGTGTCTTCGCTTAAGTTAAACCCCAATCGTCTCCCTCCATCTCTCTCAGGCCCAAGTGTAAAAAAAAAAAGGCATCTAGGAATTCCCTCCACTGCCAAGTTATGAACACACAATTTCATCCCTTTTGCCTGTCACTTGAGTGACCTGAGGTCTGTTTATTGGAAATTTACATCAGCATGAAATCCTGGAGCCTTAGTAACATCACACATATTTAAAGTGAGAGACAGAGTGTGAGGGGAAAGAACAGAGAGGAGAGAGGGAGAAGGGGAGGAGTGAATGGTAAATGAAGGATGAAGAGTGACCTTTTTGCACAGAATGCTTATTTTCCCATGCACAGAGAAATAGCATAGATTCATTTTGTGAGAAAGATGTTCAGCGTTAGTAACCGAACAAAAATTCATCTCTTTTCCCCATTTTGCTGTTATTAAATCCCAGGACTTTCTACCACATCATTACTTTCTGACTTACTGCTGATAAGGTCTTTGAGTCTGTTGTTCACTAGACTTTGATATTTGGGCTTTGTTCTTTGTCTCATTATCTTTGGGTATAGTTAAATTTCAATCATGACATGTCTCAGTTTAGAGTAGGTTTACTTCTCCTTATTTCCTTGTGTGCCTCAGTTTGTCCCTTCTTTTTTCAGTTTGTCTTTGTGTTTTTGTTTCTTCTTCAATTTGTGTAGGGTACCTGTAGTAGGAGTCTTTTATGTCAGGTTTTAGGTCCCAAACCTCTACAATTTTAAGCACTTACAAATACTGTGTCTGCTCCTTTATGTCAAAGACTGAACTTTGGCACCCATGGGCTAAAGGATTTAAACTGTACCTTGCAAAAGCCTTCATGTTCAGGGTGATAATTTTCCCCAACCATGTTGTTTTGCATGTAGGTTGAAAAGTTTGATTTTGTTATGATCTGACCAGATCACCTTCTTCTTCATCTTTACATAATTCTTTTAAAAACAATTGCTCTTTTTGCCATTTTTCACAGGGGACTGACTTGTTTAGTGTGCAACTAACAGTTGTCTTATCGATCAAGGGGTACCACTGAAAGGCTCTGTAAGAGGGGGGATTTAAGGTTGGAACTGGTAACCTCTTTTACATGTGGATAAGGTCGCATTATTGTGTGAAAAGCAGTCTGATACAAGAGTGCTAGATGAAAGAGTGCTAATGTAACACTTGCGATAGCTTATTGTTGATTGGCTATATTTGAGTATTGCCAAAGCTCTACATGAAATTGTGTCTCTGTCATTAACCTTCACACTCCTCCAAATTGCAGCAGCAGGGACAAAGAGGAAGAAGACTGTAGTCACAATCTGAAAGAGCCAGAACAAAAATTCAATAGTGCTGTCTGACAATATATGCATGTTAATTATGGGTCTAGTTTCAGAAAGACTGTTTGAAAAGCATATACCTTTTATCATCATAGTTATCTGTCTTGTTCTACTTTCACGCTTTAATATTCCACATACCTTCCCTTCAGTTCTGTGTTGAACTGTTTCCATGCATGCTCTGCAGTCCTAAATTTAAATGGACTTTACTAATAGATGTGTAAGAATGCAGATATCCAGGTCAGTCGGACCAGACTTATATGTTTTCCAGGCACATAGTGCCATTTTATACCACAATCAAGTAAATGTTACCGTCAGTTGTTACGAAAATGCTGTATATATCAAAAACAACAACAAAAAAAATTTTGACTTCGCATCATAGCCGTATCTCACACCTTGAAATTGACCTCTGTTTATTTAAGAACCTCCTACCCTTTCTGAGTTATTTACCCCTTTAGGTTTGGGTAAATAAGCGGCACACTATATGTGCAGGCGCTAAGGCATCCCCAAATGGCTAACAGGGGACATTTAAGGATTTCTCAAAGATCCATGAATGAGTCAAAGCAATACTCTGGGTATGTGTTTGATGAGGAAATGACATTATAACATGATATAAAGGTCCAAAAAGTTGATTTTGCATAATATACCAATTTAAACACACCTTACCCAACTATCTCCCTGATAAAAGTGTTTTTAATGCCTGATTGGGCCTGAATTAAAGAGGGGGTTTATATATTTTCCAGGCACATAGTGCTATTTTATAGCACAATCAAGTAACTTTATTACCTTCAGTTGTCATAAAAACGCTGTTTACATTAAACATAACTTAAAAGAAATCTGACTTTGCAATTTGATGTGTTGAAATCGGCCTCTGTCTCTTTAAGAAGCTGGTGCTCTTTCCTATACTCCACTTTCAGCATGTCACCACAATAATGCTACTCAATTATCCCGTTTACAAGCATACTTAGGAGCATTGGACTGAGAAGTAGTTCATATGATGAGCTCAGCAGACCACTGTTTGCCAATTGTTGATGCCGCTAGTCTGGAGGAGATGAGTGAAGAAGGCGTGGGGGAAGGGTGCTCTGTGAGGCAGAAGCTCAGCTGGGGACTGCAGGTCCAAGGAGGAGCTTTGTGGAAATAGGCGGCACTTTGTGAGACCTTGGTGGCTTAGGCACCCCTGAATGGCTGCCAGGGGAGATTGAAGGATTCTTCAAACATGCATGAAAGGATCAAAGCAGCACGGTTGGTTGGTAGTTTGGTAGGTAGGTCTGGGACCATGTAGCTGAGCTCAAAAAACAAAGATGTACTGCAGCAGAAACAAAGCAGTATCCACTTAAACCCATCTGTTTTTTTGGTGGGTTTTTTTTTTTGTTTGGCGGGGGTGATCTGGTATAAATACTCTATCATCATTACTAAAATTTCAACTAAAAATCTAGAGAGAAACATCTTGGGTCTAAAATTATAAAAGACTTTCAAGGGACAGCAAAAGTAGTTGCTTAAAGCAAAAAATGGCCGTATGGGAACAGATCAAATAGGGTGGTAAAAATTGAAAAATAAACTCACAATTGCAATTATATCACATTTTCCTTATCCAAAAACAAAGTCCTTATAGAAAGCCAGATAAAAGAACACTGAGGCCAAATAATGTTAGGTTTGTGAACTCAAATTATATGCAGTTGTCATTTAATAAATATGTTGATGTATTTAAGAACTGAATAACAGTAAGTCTCAGATTGTTTAACCTAATTAAACGACTACATCTTAAACACAAAAGTAAAAAAAAAAAAAAAAAAACTACCACAGAATTAACATATATGCAGATAACATTATGATATCTGTGCTTTGGCCGATAATCAACATGTTCCAATACTTTAAGGTCTAGTACTTTCACTACTCAAATCTGGACCAAAATTTTTGAAAAAAAACTTTTGGAGCCAAGATTGTCAGACAAATTCAAAGAAAAGCAAAAGCCAAATTCATGACTTTAACACAATTTCACTCGGTAGAAGATAACTCTATAACTGAGCATTTCGATCAAACATTTATGAATAGCTTTTATTCAATTTGTGCTATTTTGCCAACTACAGCCAAGAATTGATGAAGGCTATTTCAAATTTAGGGTTTGAAGTACACTTGATCTCAGATTGCTTTCCCTAATTAAAAAAAAACATATTTTAAATTAAATAGTAAACAAAAACAACACTGAATGATTTATTCAGTGATATCAAAATCTCTTTCCTATGGCAGATTTGCAAATGTTTTTTTAACCTTTCATGACCTAATGTCATTAAATCACCTACATTTACTTTCCAATGATCTCCCTATCCATCTTTATTGTGAGGATAATTTTTTTAGATACGATGTTGCTTTGATAAAGCATCATTGTATCCTGCTACCTGCATGCTCCGTCAAGATACCGTCATAGTCAATAAATCAGAATATGTGTTCAAATGAGGACATTAAAAGTACCTTTCGAAAATAACAACCTTTAAGCAGGTATTAAACATACTTTTCATTAAGCCAACATTCTGTATTAAATGTGTTTTTAATGGTCTGATGTAATATTCTAATGTTAAATGTCATGTTTTCATTACCTATAAGTGGAACATCATCATAATTAACAGAAATAACAAACAGAGCAAACATCTATCTGTGTCTAATTAATGGATATAATGTGTCACTAGGTGATAAAGTTCCTGAAATAAATGGGCTTTTCAGTAATATTCTAATTTATTGAATAGGTCTGTACATTTTCTTGCCTAAAGTAACTAGAGTATTTTGAGACTTGACAACACGTCTGTAGTCTTTTGTGGTGTACTAAATATCTTAGCAGAGGAACTTGGGACTTCATGACAGCATGGCTTTGATCATCAAAACAATACATGAAACCAGAAGATACATCATATTACATCTCAACAGCAGAGATAATCCTGACCTTTGGCTTCCCACCAGTTTACAACAGTCATTAGTGGGGCAGAGATCAAGGCAGAGTCCATAAATCATACTCAAACCATCCTTGTAGGAGGAACCCAGTTACAATGCAGTAAAAATGAAAAGAAAACACACTCCAAGATTGACGGGAGGCTAAAAGCAACTCCATTCATCACTGGCTAGAAGCTCCATAAAGTCCGAAAGGGGAAAACACACAGGGTGATAATCCTCAGCATGGTTATAAATAATATAGAAACCCTACTAATGGTAATAAGTGGTTCTGGAGCATAACAGGACCCCTCTTGATGTGATTATTCGGCTAGATGTTCCCAAAGGACATGCATTATTCTGAACAAATACTCAGAGGTAACTTAATAGGTCAATATGTTCCCATCCAGAGACTGTTTGACCTTTTTGCTTGCGAATCAAGAGGAGAGGTGGATTTATTATAATACCAACAAGTGGCTGCCAGAGGAGGCGTAGGAGTTGGGTGGCAGACAGAAACAGAACATTTTGTGGAGAAAGGAGGACAATGTAAGATGAAAACAGTCTGCAGACAGTGCTGGGATGATTTGTGCTCATTAGTACAATGTGTTAGAGTTTGGAGATAGCTTTATGAAAAAAAATTCATTACGTGCAGAATACTGAAGAGATATAAATAAAGGATTCATGTCTGATGAATGATGATGGCAACAGTTACTAACTGGGTTCTTGGGACTCCTTAAAGTAGTATTTTCTTCATAGAATAGCTGCTGGTTCTCTGTTTTTAATGAACCTGTGAGATACAAACTGCAGACCATGAAACTCTTTTGAATAGTCCAATTATGAGGTTAAATATGAATGTTGAAGCACCTCAAAAACCTGCATCTTGGTCTTGGAAGATAGTGAAGGATACCAATCCAATGCTCTCATTTAAGAAAGCCTTGATCTGTAAACAACCTCAGTCACATGTATCTAAGTACTCCATCCCCTAACGAGACAGCAGCAGCTTCAACACTGACTTCACCCCTTTCTCAGCTAATTTAAAATCCCTGTTGAGAAGTTGTGGGTGCTTCTTTGTTGTATAAGTCAGCATCCTGTAGCAGTGTGATAATTACAGAAACAACTATCTTTCTTTGAAAAAGACAGAGCACAACAATTTTTTGTGTTAAACGGGTTTGAGCTTTGATAACATTGTAGACTGCAAATTAATCCCCAGTGCCATTTGCCTAATAATTGTGCAGGCTCTGTAACTTGAAATAATGCACTTTATGTGAAAGGAGAATAAAAATTACCTGCCAAAGCAATTCTGTTCAAGCTTAAAAGAGATTTAGGCTAGACAGACAGAGGTGGTGTGTTTGGCATTCAACCAAACTGGTTCCTATGTTAATACTAGTGATGGCGTCAGTTCTCAGTGTTTCCATCATTGCAAGCTAAGACTGAGTAATTAATCAAAAGTATTGTACAACAATAATTTTGTCTATCTTTTAATCTGCTTGGTTTAAGACCAAAGAAAGCATAAAAACTATTAGTTTCAAGAATAATGAAAAAGGCTGGATTAGCAGGAATGATATAAGATCAGCTCCCTATCTTCCTACTGTTTGTTTGTGACCCATCACTGAGTTTAAGCCAATCAATAGGCCCACATAGAGCTCTAGTCACAGCCAATATTTTCTGCCGAATCCATAAAAGCCTTTTCCAACTCAGTTTTATACACCGTTAGTTTTTTAATATCAAAGACTGTATGTAAATGCTGCTTCAATGTGTGTAATTCCAGTTTTCTGAGGGACCTGGTTTAAGAGCAGCTGGTTGGGAATGCTGGAGAATTCAACACCGCTTGTTGTAAAAATTGATAAAGTTTGCTTTTGTTTTCTGTTTTTTAGACTACATAACCATACATTTCTCCTCTAGCCCTCTAGCCATCTTTTTAGCAGCAATGTCCACTTGTGCTGAGAAAAAACAATGTTTTTTTTAAAAAAGGTGCCAACCAAAACGTTTATTTATGGGAGTCAGAAGTAAAGTGGGGCTGCCCTGTGGCACAGTTGGTCACTGATGCCTTGCAAAAAGAACGTCCTGGGTTTGAATCCCAGCCAGGGTTTTTTATTTATTCATTTATTTTTGCATGCAATTTGTATGTTTTCCAGCTTCCTCCCGTGGTCCAAAAACAGGACTATTAGGTTAATTGGTCTCTCTAAATTGCCCTTAGGTGTGAGTATGTTTCTAGGTTGCCTTGTGATGGACTAGTGACCTGTCCAGTGTGTACCCTGCCTCTTGCCCTATGACCACAGGAGATAGGCACCACCCCCTCTCCAACCCTGCATGGACATGTAGGTTTAGACAATGGATGGATGGAAGTAAAGTGGTGGACTCAGAGTAGTCAAACTTGTACTCAGAAATTACAACTTGAATTTAAATGATCAAACTAAATGTACTGTGAAATGAAAGACCATGCTTATTTTTGACAACTGTTTGGTTAAATAACTATAAAGTCTAGCTGACAGTATGGTAGGTCACATTTTAATGTGTAACTGCAGTGTCTATTATTGCCAGAAGAAGATAAGACCTATATTTACAGCTTTTTAAAGTTTAAAGTTTAAAGTTTTTCTTTTTTTTAATTCTTGAAATAATTGTGTTTAGCTAATGATCAACAACAGTCATTTTTGCTTATATGGAAGTCTGGAAAAATTAAATGGCCACTTGTGTATAGGGGCATCTGTTAAATAATGTACTTTGTGTCAACGGTCTCCCTCTCCTACAATCATCCAAAAAAATTGAGAATAAAACAAGTAGGATCAAACATTTATTGTAGAAATGCTTTTACAGACATAATGTTGTGGCATCAAGCTGGTTCTTTGGCTTTGAAACCAAGTAAGAACTGCAAATGTAGCACCAGCCCTGTTTAAACACAGATACTGTATAAATAATATCTTATATTATTTATCTTCTGCTTCTTTTCAGCTACTCACTCTTGCACAGAACCAGACCCTTCTGTTTGCTTTCAAAACATTCTGCATAAACATAATGAAGAAATAATTCACAGCACCCATTTGCTGCAAAATAAATAGGTGTTTAAAACTAAAAATAATAACCCCTAAACTGTGTCCAGATTTGTTACATTTATAGTCCAAAATTTTGCCAGCAATCATCTTGTCACAAGCTTCGCTGTGAATGTCCTTATGATAAACAGTATCTGATTGCTGTTTTCTCTGTCTTGACAGAGACAGTGAGGCATGGTGCTGTATCTTCCCATAGCAGAAGGCTGACGGAGCAGACCAGCAAAGGTAAAGATAGAAAAATGTACCTGCATGTCACTGGCCCTTTGATTTCACACAGACACATCGGGTCTTGCTTCATCTGTGCACGTCCAGGCTCAAACTCAACACGCTATCGGTTTGGACGCCTCTCAGCCCTTCTTTTTTCTTTTCAGCATTCACATTTCACATTCACCTTCATTTCCCCTTCTTCCGTCTTCCATCATCACAAATCAGCCACCTGCTCATCCGATTCATTTAGATATATTCCACCTGTATCACTTTCAATTTCAAAACAACTTGTGCACTGCATTAACTTCAGTTTTCGTTTTCTCCCTCATCCCTCTGTGCTGCTTTGATTGTCACATTTCATGTGGTACACAGACACACAAAGAGACATGCACACTGCAGCATCAATCAGCAAACGTCTACAGTTGACACTGTGCACACAAGACAGCTGCGAACAAAGATGCCTTCATGCATGTGTACCAAGCAATAGATCCAAATTACAAACAAACTAACAGTTTCGAAGACACAAACCTATGCACACAAATTCTTTCAGGGCACTGCAGGCAAAATCCCCAGACCTCGCTGTGTGCAAGTTTGATTCTCCTCACTGCGTCTGAGAAGCATGTTAATCAGCAAAGGAGGCTGCAAGCTCCGCAATTTATGTCTCCATCTTTCAGCTTCTATCTGCATCAATTGTTGCCAATCCACTTGAGCAAAAGGTCTGACTTGCTGTATATACTGTATCTCACAATCTTACTATGCCTCTTTATACCGAGACTCTTATTTCTCTCAAGGATAGATAATGTAAAAAATATATTACCCACACAGTCTAATATTTTACCAACTCCTTCAATATGTTTGTACTCCGGTTTGTGTAGCAATTAGCCCATTCTCAGGTCAAAAACTGTCAAAATAATTATTTTTCCTGTTTTGTAAGTGCATTAAAACTGAAAATTCTCACTTTGTTTTTTTTGTCTGTAAATGCATCAATAGTATGCTGAGGACCAGATTTGGGAAACACTGGTTTAATGCACTTTTTGCTTTGAGTTTGGTAAAAATCAGATAAAGGATAGGAGCTTGGATGTGCTTGGATGCATAAATTTTAGGGGTGTAAAAAGATCTTGTTCAATGAGATTTTGCAACAGCACAGTATTTCTCAGTGAAGTCTGCCTTTCGGTGTTTTATCCAGTTTCAGGATTTGACTTCTGTTCCACTTTGCTGTCAATGTACAGACATATTAAACATAAAAATATAAATTTGGTTTGAAAAATAAAAACGTAAATTTATAAAGGGTGATTTTTGCTTGAAATCCTGTTCAATCTATGTTTGAGGTTCTTGATTTGTTAGGAAGGCTATTATTCAGTTGTAGATAGAACCAATGTTCCCATATAGTATTTAATCAGAACAAGTGTCATATTATTTCTATCTTCTTCTGTCTTGTGTTTAGTCCTGTTTCACTCTTTTCTGTTTCTTGTGTGCTTGGTACCACTTTTTGTGTCCATTTTTTTCACACTAGTGAATGCAGTTTGCTGGTTACATAAATCTGCTCTACACCCAGTCACCCAGTAAAGCCTTGCAGACTGGAACAAATGGAAAACTTTAAATGGATGATGCAGGGTGTTTGTAGTAAGCTTCTGGAGTAGATATGGCCTTAATGCAAACTTTCCAAACTTTACATTTTCTTCAAAATCATTTCATGATGAAACAGGAGACACGCTGTCTGCTGATGTCCTGCTGTTGTGGTGGAGAAGACACTTCTATCTAATTTATTCTTAAAGTAAAAGAAACACTGTTTAATTTGAGCTGTCTTTCCCATCTTTTGGTCAGCCTCCCCTTGAACCCCTCTGCTCCACGAATTTGAATTCTGCTTATGGAGGCTTTAAAACCAATTCAGTCACGGTGTCTGGAAGATGGTGGGCGGTTGTGGGATACTGGATAACTTTCACAGGCTGACTTTCAAAGGGTGAGCTGTGAGAGCTGTAGGGCTAAGAGGAAGAGGAAGGAAAGATGGCCAGAGGAGAGGCCATTGTGCAGAAAGAGAGATATTCTATGTATGAGATGATTCCTTGGGAGATTTCAGCCCAAGCATTCAGTTATAATTCATGTGGAGCAGGAAGTGAGTGGTGGTGGTCATTGTAACACAGACACTGATAACAATGGTGAGACAGATGATGAGGCAGCAGAGGAGACAGAAGAGGGTAAATTAGAACAGAAGAAGAACATGCATTAGGGCTTGAAGAGAAGAACAAGCCCATTCAGCCGCACCACATGTAAAAAGCCACTGACAAAAGAGGCCCTTCAGCTTTATTAGACAAAGGTGTGGTAGCCCAAATTAAAAGAGATGTTTCTTCCATGACCTGAATGACTCAAACGGATAGTCAATAAAGACGTGTCATGGTTGAAAGCCTCTTTTCTTCATTTCACCCCATGTAACTTGGCCTCTATTCATGGCGTTGCACTTAAAAATAAATGCATTCACATGGCACACTTCATAGATAACATCTCAATGGGATTTTCCCTTGCTCAGTCACCCACTAACATCCACTTCTATTAGCATAAAACACCCCCGAGCTCCTCGTCGGTCCACCATCGAAGGGATGTTTTGCAATTTCATTCGCTACCTGGCATCTTCCACAGCAGATTAAGTCAATAAAAGCCATTTCCTTTTAAAGTCAATGGTCCCCGCTTTGGCTGTCAGGTTAAGCCAATAAAATCAGAGATGAAAAAATTGAGAGCAGAGAAAAACACTCGTGAGCTCTCACTTATCTAACACGGGGCCATCACAAGTAAAAGCATTTAAGCAAGTATGCGGGACATTTGCGGTATTGATTGTGAGGGCTGGAACACACAACAGGCTCCAGGATAGGCTAAACACAGCAGAGCTATTCTCACTGTGTTACCTGTCAGGAAGCCAGTGGAGAGGAATGAGGCAGCTCATCTGGGCTTTCTAAATCCCACATAACAAAAACAAAAATCCAGCACACAGCTCCATCAGCTCTGTCTGATCTCCCCATTAAATAAAGTGAGGCTCCGGCACGTGGATCCTTCGCACTGTCTACACTTTGGCAGGTTGAGGAATACAGACATGATTGTTTTCTCTGTAACAGGGCTAAGTAACTCGTTCATTGATTGCTCTTTCTTCGGGTTCTTGAGAAATGGGGTAAAACACTGTAAAGCCAAGCAGACAGGAGAAGAACCCCCTGCTGCAGCTGTTGACAGAGGCTGCCCTTAAAAAGAAACAGAGAAAAGAATGGAACCACCAAGGCACTGAAGCAAACTAAGGTTTTCCTCCAACAAACTATTGTGTCACCATTACTAAACAAAGGGGAATACTGAAAGAGATTAAGACTATTTGAATGACTGTTGTCTGATTTAGTATGGATATAATATTACGAAGCTAGATTGTTTTTCAGCATGATATACTCTCAATCTGTTACATCAACTAAATGGCTTTTACATTCCTTTAGAGTGCCTTGAACTGCATGTGAAGTGTGTGAAGTTTTCAAAATTTTCAAAAATGACTAAATATCCTGGGAAAAAAAAGTGATTCATATGACAATACTGTACAATTTCCTCATCATGCTTCCAAGGAACCCAACTTTCTTATTATCAGTTTGTGTGTTCAAGTGTTCTTGATAAACAGTTCTCGAGGCTTTCTAAAGAAGAACATTGGATGCTTTTTTACTCATTTTCAGTCTGATAATCAAGAGGTGCACCATCCTTCAGATGACGATCTAATGACCCAGTTTTACAACTGCAAGATAACTAGTGGTGGTACTTGGGGTGCCTTTAGTGGTGCTCAGAAGACATTTTGGCACAATTATTTGCAAGATAAATATGATCAAATAAACTGAGATATAGCACCGACAGCCACAAAGATGTGTTGCTCAAGTACATGTATTTTTGATCATCAGAAACCTCCTAAAACAAAAGCTCAGTGCAGAATATTTTAAGAACTCTGTATGAATTGAAGCAGGCAACAGTGAAATTGGAACAAGTGGTGGTGGCTACTCATGCTATGCTGGATTTACCTATGAAGTCAGTAGTTGGATCTGGGAATGATATCAAACCCAAATTAACTGTGATCCAGCTCCATGCTCTAAAACCAGCAAGATTTTCTAATTCATATGTTCTGCAATTAGGCTAATTACTATTAGCCAAATGAGCTAAGTATGTATTTGTTTACTTTCAAACAGTATAGAAACATGTTGTATGCTGGTGTGAATGAAAGAATTAGTGAGATAAAAATAATCAAAAGTGTTTTATAAGCAAGACAACCATATTGGATTTGGGGGTCAGGGTTGGTCAGAAACCTTAGATTTTCCAAGCTGGAATTCTGACTTTCCACTTTTCCAATCTTGTAAATTTCAACCTCAACATAAAAATGGAATACATAATTAAATTGCATCCTTTAACCAATCATGCAGTGGCAATAGATAAGAATGTTTTAATTTTTAATTTTTTGTTTTGTTTTGTTTCTGTCATGTGATGGACTAGATAGGAACCAGTCCAATGTGGCCACAGAGGAGTCAGTTTCTGTCAAATAAAAAAAATCAGATCTCTCCTCGATTAATTTCACATATTTACAAAAGCAGACCTGGAAATTCTCTAATGAAAAAAATGAAATTTTTCTGTGATCAAAGGCATAAATTTACAAAACTAGGATATTCTGTGACATTGTAAAGTTCAAGATATATAAGAAAAAATGTATATGTTTCAGAATTTAACTGGTAGATCCGGGTTTGTTTTCTGGATCAGAACGACATTTCCCAGGTACAGATTCGATGCAGCCATGTTGCAGCTTCTTCCTCACTGTCTCAGGTGTGTATTCTGAGTCCTGTTCAGGCGTTGATGGTGAGTTGGAAGATGTCATTCTGATACAAGAAAAGGGCATGGATCTACTACTTACACTTTGGAAAATATCAGATGTTCATCTCATAAATTTACTACTTCAGTGTTAGAGGACTGCTGGTATTTTTTGTTGCAAATGTCTGACTTTATAAACTCACTAAACATCTGAATTTTTTCATGAAAATTTCTGACTAAGATGTCAGAGAATGTCTTAGTCTTAATATAGATTTATGCCTTAAATTATGGATAATTATGTTGGGGGTTTTTTTTGTTTTTTTTTTTGCCAATTTATGACTTTTCAACATCAGAGAATATCAATGTTTTTTTCTTATAAATAGGTAAATGAGTTTTTTGGAGGAAATTTACTTCTCTCTGGCCATATAATTTTTTCCCATACAACCCTAATATTCTGTCATACTTTGAGAGCTACGGATGTAATGTATGCCAATCATCTTTATGCTAAAATACAAGTTTGTCAGTCATACCTCAATTCTCTTTGCTTTTTAAAATAATTTGTTTATAAGTATTATTTTCTTTTAAATTCAACTAAAGAATTTTTGAAAAATTGCGGCCATGATAAGCTGCAATCAAAAACTGCCTAAAGAACCAATTCAAAATTGCTTTTTGCAAAATTGTCTGTAAAATAATAATAAAAAAAATTCACAGGAATGAAGAAGAAAATCAACCACAGTCCACAAAACCTTTGAAGCTTTCAGGAAACCAAGAGTATGTTTGATTAAGACCAGAAACTAAAAAAAATAATCAAGAAAGCATGGCTCCTAGGTAGCCAAATATTTTAAAAAATAAGGATTGTCTGAAGACTTTTAGTTGAACTGAAAGTGCATCTAGCCCAAGTCATAAAGCAAAATGACGTTAAAAATACAGCACAGGATGACTGATGTACAATTATTTCTAATTTGTTTAATGGAAAAAAATTCCATTTTAGACTGTAGTTAATGTTAAAGACTTCATTACTATTGATGATAATAATTGAACATACTACCAAATCCATATTTTACACAGAGACAGCTTTAACCGTACTTTAGCTGATAATTTAACCATTACTTTTGCTGTTGGAACTAGTATGGTTAAATGAATACCAAGGTTTAAAAGGTAAGATTTTAAAGCTGCTAATTTTTTTCCATTATACTGTACCTATGGTTTAGAGTTCTTTCATTGAGATGCCAGAGTGGCAGAGTGAAAAAGGGGTAGCATTTTTCACATAAAGGAATTCTACTTGAAAACTACTTTTCTCATTCTATAATTTTCTCAAGTATATGTTTTAATATCAGAATTGCAATAAATAACTACTTTAGATAACATTATTTTAAATGTAAGAATTAATATTTTCTATTATTTTAGCAGCAATAGGAATAATCACTGCTTTTCTGATTTAAATAAAGGTAATTGTTACACACTTTAGGTTAAATCAATGTTATAATTCGGTGAATGTCTCATAATGACCATTCCAAAGATCAAATGAATAATCAGTGGAGCGGCATTGCCCAGAGGGCCCAAATGCAAAAACAGATCTGTCAGTTAACTAAGTCTTGAGTCATTCTGACCTCTTATTTTATTACAAACATTTGCTTCCAGGACTGTATTTTTTTAAGCTGAAAAACAAGCAAAAGTTATTGTGTTGCAGATTCCCTAATATTTAGGCATGTTTCCAACATAGCTTTGCTATGTGCATTTGAACAGAACTAAAACATCAAATCTAAACTGAGATGGAAAAAAATGAAATGTTAGATCTTCAAAAATACTTCAAGAAATGCTTGGGGAACTTTCTAAAAGTCAAACAAGGTTGTGTACATTTCTAAAGAATATTGAACAGAAGCTGTATGAACACTGGCCCACATAAAAAGTAGGAAACATGTGTTGCATTGTCAGCGCACATGGCAATTATAAGTGAAGCTATGGTCAGGGCCTGGATTGATCCAATAGCAACAACAACCTGCCTGTTATTGACAGATCTCTGGAGTTTCACTGATGCACACATGCCCAGAGGCCACTTTGCCAGGCTCCAGCTCCCACCCCCTATCCCTCCATCTTTCGCTCCCACTGGCTCACTCTTTGTGGGAGAAACAACACTATTCAGCAGTGTCTCAGCGGTGTCAGGCTTGGTGTTCCTATCAACAAAAGAAATCCACTCTCCGAGTCTGAAGACTGTTATTATTCAATTCTTCTCCTGGCATAATACTTTGATAAAGACTTTTTTTTGCTTCTGGAAATATGGGCTTGTCTCCCATTGCTTGAGTTTAATTCAGTGTGCAGTCTGCATTCATATGATGTGCAAATAACATTTCTGTCACAAACATTATTAAATATTGAAAATGTGGCAGATTCAGATCAACATTTGACAAGCCTCTATTTACAGGCTCCAGCTCTATTTAAATGGTTTTGTAGAATAGGTTTATATATTTTTTGTTTTGTTTTGTTTTGTTTTGTTTTTGCTCAACAATGTTTGTTTAATCTGCTCTGGTTGGTCTACTAACGGGTTAGAAATATTGCTGTGCCTATTTTTGCTTTGAGATATAACAAAGTAGATGCAAGTCGGTGACTATGCAAATATGTACACAGGTAAATGAAGAAAGCCAAGACTCCAAATGAGGAGCTTAAGGCGAAGTGTATTTAATTAGTAGATAATTACTTCATTTGGTTTGGACTAACATCTTTGAAAAAACTTGGGGAGCTTTTAAATGAACAAAGAATGAAAATAAAATGTTCAGTATTACATATGCTGTTTCATTGCTTTGATCATAATTACTGTTTATAATGATTCACTTAGACATCAAAGCATATCTAAACGTCCTTAGATCAGTGGCTGGCACTGCTGCAAAATAAAAATTTTAAATAATTACACTGACTGCCATTAAATTCAGTACCAAGATTTTGAACACAGAAAACAAAACTGACATTTTCAAACCACAATTGAGTTGTACGACATATCTCATGATTTTCTGGTAAGATATCGCAATAATGGTTTCATAATTGTATTAATACTGGTTGTTTTTCTTCTGAGGGTTAAATTTTTCCAATAATGAGCTCAGAAAATGTCTTCTCTGTGTAAACATTTCTCAGTTGTCAGTGACAATAAAGTGAACCACTGTACCAACTATTTTTGCTCCAGATGAACCACAGCATTCCACTCAGAGCTATATTTGTCTCTAGAGCCTGATAGGTATACAAACATAATCAATTTGTGAATCATTATTACATCAATTCACATTTTTTTTTATCACAATCAACTTTTTTCGTAACAAAACAATAGCATAATTCCCCATCCCTATTGAGTTCTCACCTGGGTATCAGAGCAGTTTTTGTTGCTCTTTTTTTGTCTTTGCCAAAACGAGAAAAAAGCAAATCTTCTCATGGTGTATTTTTTAAAACAAGCTTTATTGCTGCTTTTTTCTGTTTGTGATCTGATACACTATATAAAGGTTCACCAACAAATCTTCTAGGGACCAAAATTGGCTGACTTTTAGCATTATTGGCCTTGACAACTGATCAACAGGTTGGAAACTCAAATATTTAATCTTTTTCCAAACCACAAACACACTATATTAACCACAACCAGGGTGCACTGACAGCAATATTGTTGTTTTCACTGCAAAAGAAGACTCAAAGTTAACAAATATCAGTATCACTATTAATATCAATATCACTGAGAAATTTCAATCTGGATTTAAAGGTGGTCATATTATTGAAACGGCTTTGCTCCAAATGTATAATGATCTTCTTTTAACAGTTGACTTGGGCAATATTGCTGTTTTATTACTTCTAGATTTGAGCGCTGCGTTTGATACTATAGGTCATCAAATTCTCTTATTTAGACTGCAACATTGTGTTGGCTTGTGGACCAGATTTTTGGAATGGTTTAAATCATATTTAGAAAACAGAAATTTCTTAGTCCGTCTTGACCACTGTTGTTCTGGGGCCACGCCTTTAAAGTACAGATTCCCCCAAGGCTCAGTTCTAGGCCCTATTTTGTTTATTTTATATTTATTGCCTCTTGGGCAGATTTTTTGGAAATTCAACATTTCGTTTCATTTCTTTGCGGATGTTGTCCAGATTTACATGCCCCTAAAAACGCTACATGATGAAAATGAATCTGTACAGGCATTAATAGATTGTTAAGACGAAGTTGCATCATGGATGGACCTAAATTTTCTTCACCGCAATCATAACAAAACTCAAGTCATATTATTCGGTCAAAATATTATTCAGTACTTCAGTACTAGCTCCGTTTTGTTGGACTTCTGTCAGGAATCTTGGTGTTATCTTTGACAGCTGTCTAAAATTAGACAAACAAGTCAGTTCAGTTGTTAAATCAAGTTTTTTCCACCTGCGTCTTTTGGCAAAGGTGAAATTTTATTTATTTATTTTTTTAGGATTTTGAAAGAATTATTCATGCCTTTATTACATCACGATTGGATTATTGTAATTCATTATATAAAGGCGTGGATAAATCCTTAATACAGCATCTTAAAGTGATCCAGAATACAGCAGCTCGACTTCTTACAGACACCCAGAAGCCTGAACATATAAGGCAAATATTGGCCTCTTTACACTGGTTGCCTGTTTTATATTGGATAGATTTTAAGATTCTTTTAACAACTTATAAAGTTTTAAATGGATTTGCCCCTTCTTATCTTCAGGATCTTTTGAAACTACTCTCTGTGTCCAGAACCTTTAGATCAAATAATCAGTTTATATTAAATGTCCCTCGGACTCGACTTAAGAGCAAAGGAGACCATGCTTTCGCCGTTGTTGCTCCTATTCTCTGGAATAAGCGACCCTTCCAGATTAGATGTGCCCACACTCTGGGTCATTTTAAATCACTTCTTAAAACTTATTTTTATTCTTTGGCATTCAATTGAGGTCTGATACTGTAACTTTTCTGTTGTGATGTTTTAGTTTTATTTTCTTTTTGTCATTTTATTCTACCGTGATTATTTTATGTGTCCTTGTACAGCATTTTAGTGAAGTTTCAACCAGTTTATATGTAAATAAACATGACATTGACATGACATCAGTGAGGTTGTTTAAAGCTAAAGTGAGAAAAAGGACGGAAATGTAACAAACTGTACAAAAAGACAGCTTTTCTCATGACATGTAGAGAAATACAGTGGACTCCTGCCTTTTTGTAGTTCAGCATTTGTGGATTAACCTATTGTCAATATAACTCCAATTTATTCATGGAAAATTTGCTTATTCACAGATTTTTTTTGCAGTGCAAATCTAAAATACAGGAAAGAAAACTGGGCGCAATAGCTAGTTAGCTAATGCCATGTGGGAAATTGTTTTGTTACAGCAGCAACAACAGGCATATAGATAAATAAATGTGTACATAAATAAATATAAAACAATATACACATACACAAGTATGTATAAGTACACGTATAGTCACATCAATAAAAATGATTTTTTTTTTTTTTTTTTTAAAAGGACACAATATATGAAATATAATTACACATACTAGACGTCATAACTCTGAGTAAGTTATCAATTGATACACTTTTGGCTGGCGTTTGCAAAGCAGCTGATCCAAGAGCAGCATTTACTTTCTTTGGTGCTGATTGGTTGTACCCCCAAGAACAGAAATAAGGAAGACTAGCTGTTGGCTTCTATAGTAGTGCCAAGTATCTCAAATATTCGTAGATTTTAACTATTTGCATGTGGATGTGGTCCCTAACCCCTGCGAATACCAGGGCTCCACTGTATGTGGGATTAGATAGTATTAAAATGTTTTGAATACTTACATTTTCTTATAGTTCATAAAGAGAATAAAAAAGGAGCCAGTCAAAGCAATACAAAAGAGATCAGAAAAAAGCCACAAAATTCTGATTGGTGCTTCTCTGTTTCTGTAACTGGGGTGTTTGGCGGCACCCTTTGAGTCAGAGATTTTCAGTCGAATCCTGCTCATACCATAAGCACAGTCAGAAAAATCTGAGCTCAGTCTGGATGTTTGTAGAGAGATCCAAGAGATCAGGTAGAGATGCTGAAATTTACAGATTGCAGATAATCAAGCAGATTAGGAGGTATGGATTCAATGTAAAACCTCACTGAGTTAGCAAAAAACTGCTGAGTCTTAGTGGCATAAACGTCTACTAAGATAATTCTTAGAAAGTAAAACTATACCATTACTGGTATTACATTGAGATTGTCTTTTATATTTTATGTTGTTTTTACATAAAAATGCAATTAGTATTTTTTTATTGTTACATAAATGAGTATACCACCTCATTTACCCTCCAGAATAAATACTTTTCTTTTGAAAAGTTTCAACCAACTGCACCAAATCTCCTAATTTTTGTAATTTATTCGTTACTTAATGAAACCTTCATTTTAAACTGGACTCAATTTTCAGTTCTCCTTAGGCTTTCATATGATTTTTTTGCTGCACTTCAATGAAAAAAAGGCTTTTTCCTATACAGACTAATCTCAAATAACCTTTTGTGAGTCCATTTAAAGGTAGACTTTTCACAGCAAACTTTTTTTATGTGAGAACATTACTGTTCATTACAGCTGTATCAATAATTCATATATGTTATTATACCTAATTTTCCCTTTTAAAAGGCCTTTTTACTCCAATACTCCATATAATATCACAGTCAGAGGTTTTATTTCTTCAGTGTTTGATCTATATGTTGACTCTACTTCTACTTCACATTTTTACTAAATTTAGAGGTAAGTATTATTTTAAGCATTTGCATTCTTCTTCTTCAACTATGTTTGATATCTTGATAGTTTGTTTTATTTAAAAAAATTAGACTTGAACGATCAAGCAGTTTATCAAAAATGTATTTTAGGCAGACACTTCAGATTTTGTATTTTGATCCCCAAGAAAATCTATAATATGACCAAACAGTATGAGCACTAGCTTGCAAAACTATTTCTCCCCCTTGATCTTCTGTCAGATGATAACCGCAAACTTTTATTGGGATACTATGTCAAAAGCCAAGATAAAGGAGTGAAGACTGTGAAGTGGAAGGTAATTAATCACAGCCCACAATACTGCAATTACACTCCATGTCTCTACCAGCTTTCCATGCAAGATTTTCTTCTCTATTCTTCCTTGCAAAATACCCCAGACTGGGTCAGTTTGGATGGAGAGTATCTGTGAACATCAGTTTTCAAGTCCTATGGATTCTTCATTGGATTTAGGTTTGCCATACTAAAACATGAATGTGTTTTAAGCCATACCATTGCAACTTTGGTTGTATGTTGTTATCCTGCTAGAAGGTAAGCTTCAACCCCAGTTTCAAGTGTTTTGCAGCCTCTAACAATTTTTCATCCAGTATGGTTCTGTATTTAGCTCCATCCATTTACCCATCAAATCTGACCAGCTCCCCTGTGTCTGCAAAAAAGCATCTTCACAGCATGTTCTGAAAAAATAGTTTTCAGTATTTGCACCTTTTAATTTTATGTATTTTCCATGAAAATACCAACTTAAAAAATGACTGTTATTGATTTTTATGATAGCCTTATGATTAATGTTTAAATGCCTTGTTATAAATATGAGTGAGTGAGCTAAAGCTACATATTTTATGTCTTTTTGAAGTACTGAACATTTTACTTTGTTTATGAATAAAAATAGAATTCTTTTCTTTTATAAGAGACTGAAGTTACACAAACGTTTTGGTTTTAACTGAAATGTGGTTAATTGAAAGTAAAGGAATATTTCCCCCTCTTTCATCGAGATGCACTGGTTATTTTGATTTAATACTGTGCTTGTATTTGTGTTATGTGATTTTTTTTTTCTACTATCCAGGTTTCAAACTATACAATATTTTCATTTAATAACCTTGAGGAGTTAAAAAAAATGTCCATGATTTGAGCTGCAGCTTGTTTACAGGTCTGATGGTGGGTACCAAAGCCCGACCAGTTATTTATTAAAGGATTATGTTGACTAATTTGATGAACTTCTGAAAGCCCTTGGTTGCACTGGATTTTATTCATGGTATCAGAATAACAGGAGCAGAATTCATATGAATATCACACTGTTTGGATTATTATTTTTAAAACATGAAAAATGGTAACCTTTTCCTTCCTTGTCACAATTTTGCATTACCTTGGGTCAGTTATTACATAAATTTCCAATAAAATACACTGATGCTTGTGGTTTTAACCACAAATATTTAAAGAGGTTCAACAGGCACTGTCAGCACTATAGCTGTGACATCACTTTACAGACTCAGCTTTTCAGCACAAAAAAGCTACACATAACAGTTTACATCAAAGCTGTCATTTGGGTGTGCAGTAACTATGTTAACTCATGTGCTATGTAGACATACATAGTCCACATGCATCCAATATGGTTATGGAAACAGCAAAGGCATCTCTGAAAAGCTAAAAGTTTTTTAAAAAAGAATAAAGGAAAACTAGAAAAAGAAGTGATATCTGTTTGATACTGAGGATAGGGAAAAAATGTATGTAACAGGAAGCAAAGGCAAAGAGGAGAGGAGTAATCTCAGAGTAAGAGGGCCTAAATGAATTTTAGAGTCAGAGTGAGATGACAAAGGCAGATATAAACGGAAATAGGGGGTTCGATTGGACTGGCTGGAGACAAATGGAAAGATATCTGAAAAGTAGCCTCGCCAGCGGTGCTGTAATTCTGTGTTCTCTTGTTGAAACAGCTTGGCTCATGATAAGATAAGTCAGCCATTACAACCTGAGCCTCCCAACTGGTGGCTCAATAACATTCATAAAACAATTTTGAGCGCAGATGTTATTTAAAAAAAAATCACACAAACACAGGGAGTGATAAATCTGATTAGATGTTTCAGATGCTTTAAATGGAATTTAAAGACCATTACAAAGGGACAGGCATGGATCATCAACCTGGCACACATGAATTGGACTATTGGTTTTATGAGTCTGTACCTGTAATGGCTCATCTGTTTCTGTTGTGCAGAGCTCTGGCCGAAGAGGAGAGGAGCTTCTGTTTCAGACTACATATTATAGCCTCTATGAGCTTCTGAGATGGCAGCTCAGAGCCAGAGCGAGTCATGCTGGGTAAAATCTGTCCTTTAAAGCAGGAAGGCAAAAATGCTCCAAAGAAGCAAAAACAGCAGGTTAAATAATCAAACTTTCATCCATATGATTGGTCATTAAGCTCCGCATTCACCACATGCTGGTCTCTAACTCATATATTTCTTGAGTACTTCCTCCTCTGTATGTCCTACATTCTGGCTCCCTCTTTCTTTGACTCAGCCTTGCTGTAACTGTCAATGCCAAACCGGCACTATGGCAACAAGATACTCCTGCAGAGTTTCTGTGAACATGGGAATCAACATGTGTGCCAGTTTGACTGCATGCACGATTTTACATACTGTTCACTACGAGCTATAAAAGAGGAGAAAACAGCAATGCATCGAGATAACATTTTTGCCCCAATTTTATTTTCAGATGTAATTCTTTTTTTCAATTTTGTTTTATTGGGGTAATGATGACCCAAACACCACAATCTTAACCTTATTACTCAACTGAGGAACAACAGGTCTCTGAATATGGTTATATTGACCATTTGAAACAAACAACCCTGCATTCTGACAGTACCTCTGGTGTACTGAATCCTGATATGAATGGAGTCTGGATCAGAGGATTCTGGCAATCTACATCAATCTAAATAATCTGCATCAATCACTGAGATATGAATTTCTTGGTAACATAGGGCCCTGGGAACACAGAGCTTTAGAAACAAAACAAGAAAACATCTTGAGAATATAAAAGGTTAGACAATTACAGCAAGTTACGTTTGCAGCATCAGAAGGCACTGAAACTAAAGAGAAAACTGTGTCTATAGCAATTACATTTAAGTAAAACACGAGTGTTGTGCATGAACATGTTCAAAAGAGCACATTATTGGGAATGTCCTTGGTAGGATATTAGACTTTAAATGCTATGGATGTAAAGTCTGTACGCCAACAACCTTTTGGCCCGTTGGCTATACTGCTCCAAATCCTGCACTTGATGTATATTTTAGTGGACTAGATGCTGCAGCTCACAAAGAGTGGTTTGGAATTGATGTTGTCATTGCAATGTTCAGCAGCATACTACAATTACATGTTTTCTTGATAATACGGACCCACTGTTGAATGTACAGGATTTATTCTCCTTGCTATTGCAAACTCTCTTGACACCTGTGTTAGCACTATCACATAAGATCACTAAAATTCTTGATTTGTCATTTCACTTTTTCTCTCTGAACTTTGTCCTATCTGTTACTTAGTCAATGGTCAAGCTGCAAACTTAATCCTGTTGCACAATGCTGTTCATCTTATTGTTTCTAATTTAGGAACCTGGATATGGTTTGAAGTGGTGACATTAAACAATGATTTATTTGGGAGTGAAGAGCTATTGGTAAACCGAGTCTTTAAGGAGAAATGCTCAAATATCCATTCAAGAAAAGAGTCTGCACAGTAAGTCTTTTACTCCTGTATATTTGTACTTTTGTCTTCATTCATCCATTAGTCTTTTTGTTCCTTCATGTAACTAGAGGAAAAAACAACATCACAGATACTATTTTTTCATTCCATTATGATATAGATATTTTTATTTTATCATTCCTTCAAAGTGATGGTGATTCAACACAAATTCTCAAAGGACCACTTTGGAGTTGGAATTTCAGTCTTTTTGTGCTTTCATATAACATAAGGAACATGAATTGCATTAATTTTCCTGTCAGCGGCTTCAAATACATGAACTAAAAGAATATGAAAGAAGCCAAGGAATGTACAGAGATGGCTCAAGCCACACTGCAAATGCAGAATGAAGATACAAATTATATGCTAGCTGTCAAATAACCTCACCTTCCAACATTTACCCACTTTCTACAGCAGACATTATCTCACAAGAAAATGATAAAAATGAACAAGCATTTCATTCATTGTGGATTTTTCTTTTTTAACCATGGTCAGCTCAGATAAGATGGCTCACTAAGAAGTTTATGCTCCAAGTTAAGTTTGTTTTATTCTGATGATTGGATTTTTCTATGTGTACTGAAAATCACTTTAAATGGCTTCAATGGGGAATGAAAACACAAATAGATTCTGAAATCCTTATTACACTATAAAGAAGATGAAGACGAAAACAAAAACAAAAGCCGAATTAGTTAACCTTTTGTGTATTCAGCTTCAGCATCATCTGGCCAGAGCTTATGTCAGCCTCCGGCTGTGCTTCTATGTGAATACATCTAGTCATGAAGAATTAAAGCTTGCAATATCATAACGCTTTCCTCAGAAAGAAGTGAAGAATCATCAAATATAATTTAGCTCTGAGGAGGTGAAGGCGTTAAAAAAAGATTGTGAAATCACACACTTCTTTTTATATACGAGGAACTCTTTTGATGGTTTTCAATGAAGGAAACAAAGGCTTTGAGCCTATGAAGTCTGCAAAGAAATAGGCTAGAGTCCATAACAAATCAAAAGTAAACTACATTGTTAGCCTCTAAAAAAGGCTGGTTGTCTTGTTAAGATGAACTTAACACTTTAACTGCCTTGTCAGATGAGTTGCTCTGATGGTAGTTTGAATAATAAGTAAAATGATCTGTAACCTGTTAAAATGGTGCTTTAGATGATGCTAAGAGGTTCCTAGGTGTGAAGGTGGGAGTCAGCCAAGGCAGATGACACATTTGGAGCCTTCAAACACCATTACAACATGTGTTACTGAGCTTGGATACAATAGTTAGTTTTAGCTTCTTGCAGCATCACTATGAAGCTGCTTCTGAGGGTGTAAGGGACCAGATGATGGAATGCATTTTCTATTAGCTGCTCTTAATATAAGTAGACAGGGATCTTGTTATTATGAAAGCACCAGATGCAGTTTATAGTGATGAAAGATGGGTGGAAAAATGAATCAAGATAATGAGATGGAGTGAGGATGGTGCAGATTTTTATAAATAAACTCTAAATGTCTTTTGGTGTTAATGAGATCAAAGCTTTAAATTTGATCCAAGTGACACTGATGTGGGAAAAAGGAAGTAGATAAAAGTAAATAACTAAATAAAATATAATTAGGTTTCATGGCACTAAAGGCAGTTCCCTGCTGATTTTGAAATTGCCACATATTGAATGTAGGGGGAGGTACTGCAAAATTCATATCAAAACACAGCTTCCTTTGAGTTTATGTTAAGTACACTAATGAATGCTTCTATAATAGAAAAAAATGAACTGGAATTTGGTTGATTATTTGAACACTTTTAATTGTAGGTTCTTTTGGGATAACCTGTATGTTGGCAGAAGGTGTTATTCAGAGGCTGATAAGACCTCTACCTCACTAAGCAGATAATTTTGACAGATCTTTACAGATTGACAGCTTTAAATGTCAGTTACAATAGGAAGCCAAAGTAAATGAAATCGAAATATTAAAGAAAGTTAATTTCTTTCTATGCCTCACCTACATTATAAGGCAGGAAATGGATGTAAAATCCTTGCTGATGTGTGCGTGCATTCATGACAAGCACCACCCAACAGCTTTTTAAAGCCAGTCATTGAAGGGGAGCCTGGCTACAATGCCTCCTGTTCATGTTGTAAGAGTATAATCAGACATGGCGTCAGTTAACAGCACCAGCACATGCAGTCCATCTTTCACTGCACACTTGGCCCAAACTTCAAGGCTGCTGAAAGAGGGGAACATGTGTAGGAGAAGGCCATATGCTCACCGACACGATAGTGGGGGAGCGTGTGATTTTTATTTTTTTGTGTCGGTGTAATCTTCTGATTGTGTGGGGTCGACTTGACGGCTGTGCCTGGTGATGAATGACAACATGATCTGAAACAACAGGGATTGAAGCTTTGAAGCTAGGCCTGTTGTGCTGTCAAATCTGACCCATTATGTTTCCTTTGCTCTCGTGTTAATGAAGAAAATCACCTTGAAAAAGTGTTAGAACCTTAAATCTCTTCAGGGAAACAGAGATTTTGCTGACAGGTAACATATGTTAAACAATAGAAAGTGTAAAAATGCAGTGTATCTATCTGCACTCCTGAATAGAGCACTGTTAAATGACATCAGGAGGAGCTGTGCTCTTTGGGTTTGCCATGTAGCTGCATTGCTCAGTTAACAGTTTTCAAAAAGTGAGTGCCACTGACATTTATGTAAACATCTGGGAAAAGGTATAATCAGTAAAAGGAATTCAACCCCATAATTTTATTAACTTTTGTAAGAAATGTGTTATTAACTAAGTTAACTATTGTTAACTAAGATAAAAACACACATTTAAAGCTGCAGTTTGTAACTTTCACAAAAATATGTTTTTTGCATATTTGTTAAAACTGTCACCATGTTGTGACAGTATAATATGAGACAAATAATCTGTGTAAAGATCGAGTTCCATCTCTGGATGTTTTGAAACATATCTACCTTCATACTCCTCCACCTCCTCCCTGAGCTACTATTGCCATCTAAAGAAATGAACCGCTCCCGACCTAAAGCAACCAACCAGAGCCAGGAGGAAGGTCTTAGTTCTGTCAATCAATCTTGTGTACGCGCTGCTAAATGTGCTAATGGTGAAGAACCAACTTTCAGTTCCAGGAAAACTGTTTATCCGCTGTCATCGGTGGCCATACTAACTAGCCTTAGCATTCATGGCAGGCTATGTTGTGGTGAACCAGCTGTAGCGTAGCAGACAGCAATAGGGAGCACGTGGGTGATTGCATGAGGGTGATTATCAGAGCTAAGACCCCTCTCCTGGCTCTGACTGGTTGTTTCTGACTGAGTGGTGTATTTCTGCAGTTAGTACTGGGAGCACTGGGAGGCAGAGGAGCTTGGTTTTCACAGATTAATGATAATTTTAATAAATATGTAAAAAACATTTTTCATAAAAGTTACATACCGCAGCATTAAGCAGGGATAGTTTTTTTTTTGTTTGTTTTGTTTTTTTTTTTTTAAAATCCAGTCGAAGTTGACGATCAAACATGGGATGGAGAAAAGAGGAAACCAGAGCCAGAAAGAGAACAAAACCAGTCTACGAGGCCAGCTTCCCTTTGGCATTCGTCCAAGCACTAGTTTGTGTGGGTAGGGCACCAGCTGATGCAAGGCTTTTCCACTGTGCCCTAAATGCCACATGCAAGGTTCACACGAAGAGACGCTACTACTTTCCAAGCCATCCTGTCACTTTTCAGTGATGCCTATCCCACGCTTAAGTGGTGGGAGTTGTTGTGCATTGCAGAGACTGGATCTCTTCCTTTTACTCATCTGTCTTTCTGTCTATTACTCTCCTCTTTCTGTCCATCCATGCATTTTGCTCGTCTGCTCTGCTCTAAGAGGTCTCCATTGATCATCGTATTTTATCTTTATCTTTAATCAAAAGACTAGAAAATTCTGTTGTTTAATTGATGAGTCTCAGTGAGAGTCTCTCTCAGCAGTTCCCACAGAACCAGCTCAAATTTATAATTAATAAACTGCTGCTAATTATCCGAGCACTGCTCCACACCAGCCACGTCCTATATACAGAGAGAAGAAAAGAGAAGAAGACTGAAGAGGGAGGAGAAATAGAGTAGGGAGGAAAAATGTCAGGAACAAGAGACAGAGTGGGGATTTGCAAAGTTTGTTGTGGAGAAGGAGGAGAAGATGAGAGCCATCACCTGTGGTTGCCTTCCATAATCTATCTCAATTTCATCATTTCTCTCATCTCCACTGCATCACACACTTCCTCTACCCATTTTTATCTTCTTATCAAAAAAGACCTAGAACTTTTATGGGCTCTGAGAGAACAGAAAGAGAAAGAGAGTCATCTGCAAAGACAAGCAGAAGATAGAAAAAATTTTACTGATTTGAGACAGAATAATGTATAAGAGGCTTATATGTTTATTTATTTATTCTTGCACACATCTTTGCACCAAACATCTCCTCATAGTTTATTTTTGAAATGCTCAAAAACAGTTTTGGAATCTTAAATTCAAGCAAGCGAGCTTCAGGCACAGGGAGGGAGATAGGGCTCGTATGGATGGAACAGCGGTCTCTAATAATGCTCCATCTGGATGTGAATTGACCTGCTTGTCTCCCTACAACCGCCTAATGCAGATTGATAAATGGGTGGAGTGCTGTTGACCATTGGATGAGAAGAGCCTGCAGGGGAGTAAACTGGGATGGCACATCATGAGCTCAGAACAGAAGAGTCCTGGCTTCTCATTGCTGCTAGCAGCAAGTAGTATGAAGCGAGCCATAAGTGTGTGGGTCTTTGTTTTACTATATTTAAGCAGAATTAAAAATCAGGCATCTATTACAGTAGGAGACTCTGGCAGCTTTGTGGGGACCTAATTCCTGAAGCCAATGAGCTTAAATGGCTTTTTTAAAACAAAAGAACCCAGATAATTCAAGCCAACTTCCTGCAATGTGTGTGAGCTTAAAATCATCATTGTAGACATTTCACTCTTTATGTGGCTTCACCTAATAGGACCACATTTCACTGCAAACTTGTGTCAAAAAAAGAAACATTTTTTCTGTCCTGAGAAAAAACATTGATTTAAATATTTTACTATGTTAACCATGGGCCAGTTACCTGTGTCAAGGTATATCCACGTTTTAAACTATTTCGGTCTCATACTCAATAAAGTTTGTCAACCCATTCCTTTGGCTTAATGTTTTTTAACAAGCTGTCAGAGTTTTGTTCCACCAGTAAACAGAGTGACCCAACACTGTCCTTCTCCCTTCAGTTGCTGCACACTGTTTATTTACTGGGAAAAACAGAACTTCTGTAGGTTTTCTCACTTATAAAAAATGCTAATTTAGTGGACAGTTATGGTGTATAATGTAAAGGAGGGCCACTACTCACTCTTATGACGGAAAAGCTGTTTTAAAACCACAAAACTGCCAAGTTAAGAGCAGCATGTCTGTTAAGCAATTGACCACACGCTAGCTACCAGAGCACATATCCTGACTAATTAAAAAACTAATATAAGCTTATTATCTTTATAGAAAAGAAAAGGCTATAATTCTGCATAACAGGCACTTATAAACTACTACAGTTATAGATAATAACATAATTATAATATTTTAAAAGTATTGTTTTAGCAACATTTGGAATAATTCTTGCTTTCATATTAGATAAACTTTATACAACTTTATTTTTAAGGTTTGTTTCAATACAGTGAACCCATGGTATTCTAATCAAGGTTATTATACCCATGAGAATCTGGAATAAATTTCTAAAACAAAGTTTAAATGTTACCATTATCAATCATTGCTTATTGATTATGTTAATATAGTTATTTCAAAATGTGGGATTTTTTTCTCCACTAAATAAATGTATTCATATTAAAAGGTATTTCTATTGCTACTGCAATAAATTATGGATTTAATTTAAGATTTTTTGTTTGTTGTTCAGAATGTTTCTCAAATGCCTACTAATGATTTATCATCTTCATATGTTTTTAGGCTCCTAATTAAGTACCATTGTTTGCAGGTAACCCCTATTCTGTTTTTTTTTTTAACTTAATTTCAACCCTTTACAACGTAATGCTGTCAAGATATAACATTAATTAAAGTTATGAGAGTTTAGCAATTAGGCCCGAGGGTGGATTTAAACTTTGGTAACAAAGGTTAAGATTGCTCTACATCAATGGAGAGCCTCCACAAAGACGGGAATGTGTGTTTGAACAGATTCACAGACGGAAATCTATAGCAAGCTTAAAGTCTTCATTGCTTAGAATGTATGCTCTTTAAATCAATACCATAAACAGTAAGAAATCCATGTAGTCACATTCACAGAATGAATAAACTGCAGCTGCTTCACTCTATTAATTGGCCTCTGATGTCTGTTAAACAAACAGATGCAGCTATCTATCTACTTTAAGGCAATTCTCATGGTGTACTTTGGCTGTCAACGAACAAATTAACAGATTGACTTGTTTCTGTTTGTCTGTAAAACTCCATTTTATGATGCAAAATGTATCTTCAGGTTTATTTTAACAAGCAGGAAGTATTGTTAAGTTTTACAGTGAGATGCCTTGAGTATTAGCACACTGCTTTTGGCGCCAGCTTGCACTCCTTCACTGTTCACTCCAAACTTTGAGATAAAATCTAACCTTTACACTAGCCAAAACCAGAACTGGATCTTATCTTTTAAGAAGCTAGCCCAGCCTAAATTTTCTTTTCTACAATCTTTGAACACCGCTTTAACTGACCTGATGGGTATGAATGTGTTTTATGATCAGTCAGCCTTGATTGCCCAGCACTCCCACTTTAAATTCTTATCCAGAGATTAAATTACAAAGCCTCAAAGACACACCTCCTGTTTTCTCTCTCATCTTGGCTCTGGTCCATCTCTTGCTCTGCCTCCAGTATGTTTCGGCCTCTGCATCCCGAAACTCCATCCATGTTACTCTCTTTTTTGCTGCAGATATTTTAGCTGCACCAGCAATCTGGTCATTCCCCAAAACAAAATGTCTTTGGCTAACCGGTCCTTCACAATGCCTTGCAAAAGTATTCATATTATTTGAACTTTTTGGCATTCTATCCCATTACAACCAAAAACTTTAATGTATTTTATTTAGCTTTTATGTAATATACCAACACAAGGTGGTGCATAACTGTGAAGTACAATAAAAATGGTAGTTGTAATATTTGTAATTGTTTTTGCTAATAAAAATCTGAAAAGTGTGTTGTGCATTTGAATTTGCTCTCCTTTAATCGGATACCCCTAAATAACATCCAGTGCAACCAATTAGATTAAGAAGCAACCCAATTAGTAAATAGAGCGTGCTTTTATAAATTAACCTTAATATAAGTCATGTTAAGTCCAGTTAGTCTGTAAAGGCACCAGAATCTTGTTAGAGAACATTAGTGAACAAGACCATGGAATATAGCAGACAGGTCAGAGATAAAGGTTTGGAGAAATTTAAAGATAATCCCAAGATCTGATCATCTCACAGAGCTCTGTTCGATCTACCATCCAAAATATGAGTATGGCACAACTGTAATCCTACCAAGACATGACTATCCAAATAAACTGATGGGGTAAAAAAGGAAGGCATTAATCTTTCAACTATCAGTTTGCACTGATCTGTCACATAAAATTAAATAAAATACATTAACATGAAAGACATTTGAAAAAGTTCAAAGGATATGAATCCTTTTGCAAGCAACTTTACACCTGAAATGATAATCTGGGGGGTCTTAAGTGAAATACAAGACTAAAAGAAATGAATAGAAAGGAACAGAAGACCCCTCAGTCCCTTCCATCAAGCTCCCCGACCCACTCATGTAGCCTTGCCCCTTCCTCTCAAATGACACTAATGGTTTATATGGTGCGTTCCCCTTGAGATCTGGGGTGGACTGGGGCCAGGGTGAAGGGTCCAGCTGACAATTTATGAGTCAACTAAAGGTCACTGGTAAGCTTTGCACTTCAATTATGAAGCTTCTCTTGGTAACAGTAATCAAAACGCACCCACAAATACACACTTGTGTAGCATCTATTTTCAAATGAATTCATGTCACACGATTTTTTTTTTTTTTTTTTTGAAAGCAAAGGAACACAAATCAGAAAGAAGAAAAATTATTCATCACTGCAATCTGCAGTCACCAGACAGGGCCAGATAAAATGGTATCTCCTATGACATGCTGTACTCCCACTGATTCTGTCACTGTTGTGCAGAGAAAAAAAATTGAGCAGTGAATGTGTAGAAATCTTTTCTTTTAACCATACTGTGGAAAAATGTTCTTTCTCTGTGAAATTAAAAACAGTCCAAGTGTACCTTCTCTATCTGCTACATGGGAAATTTGTAATTTGAGCAAGCAAATATTATTTCTCTGTGACTGAGCTAATATGTTATAGTTTTCAAGAGCTTTCTGTTCTCCTGCCTCAGAGCAGGGTTCGTGCTTTTGCACCCTGTAATGACAGCTGTAAAGTCCTGTTCATGCCGCTCCTAAAAGCAAAAGAGAAGTTTTGATAGTCAAGTAAGGTACATTTCACACTGAATTTACTATTTTATTGAAAAGAATACTACAAATTAAATATGTGAATACATATTGTGTGCCAATCTGGATTTGACATTTGTAGATGCACCAGGAGTCTCAGTCTAATACTTTATTAAATTAATTTCATGAATGAAACAGCTACTTAGTCCCAATCAAAGTTGCTGCAGGATAGTCGTTAGATTTCTCCAACAAAGGTTTATTAAAAAAGCCACAGTGCCTTCCCAATGCATGCCTTGAACTTTTTCACATTTTGCTACAATCACAGACTGAGGTGAACAGAAATTTTGAAAAACATGGTTTTCAGTGTCTAAAAATATACAAAATTGAAAAGTGCATCACGCATTTGTATTCAGCCCCTTTTGTTGTGATGCCCCTAAATCAAATCAGATATTGGTCGGTAACTTAAAATCACAATAAAATATTTTGAAGTTTGTGGTTGTAACACGGCAATAGTTTAAGGGGTAGCCCACTACAAAGGGGTTGCAAAGAAAATGTACTTAAATTTGCTGACAATATTTCACTTGAAAGGTGCATAACTAAATCATTTTTATCTAAAAATAGCTCTTACTAGACATATATCATTACAGATTTGAATAAACTCACAAAGCAGTTTACTCTGCTAAAATAACATGCTAGTGCTAAACATGCTAGACTAACACTAGCATGTTTATTATCCATTTTGATATGACTCATTATTAATTCATCTTGAAGAATATTTCAGTGCAGTTCCAGTTCATTATTTGGACTAAACTTCCAGAAACAGTTACTGTCCCGCTTCATAAACATTTTGGTTTGCTTCAAATGCCATAAAGTGTAATTATAGGCTGCCGGATAGCTTTTGTTGCAGTTAAATGTTTCAGATCACTGAACGAATTTAATACCAGAGAAAAGTAACCTGACTAATTACAAAAATCTGTTTTCAAATGATGATTTCATTTTTTCTGGAAAAAGTACCCAAATCAGCCTAGTCATATGAAAAAACTTTTTTTAATTATTTATTACTGGAACCACAAATTCTGCTCTCTGTCAGAAAATCCTGAAGGAGAATGTCCGACCATTAGTTTGTCACCTTAATCTCAAGCACTCTTGAGTTATGCAGCAGGACAATGATATTGCATTAAAATTATCATACACTGGCATATAATATACAATTTTATATAGCTTTAACAAAGAAGACAAAATTTTAAGTTGCTATTTTGGAATTAGGTTAGCTGTAGTTTGCAGTTGCTTTTGACTTGCAAAAAAAATTTTTTTTAAATGGATCAACTTTCTGATGCTGCAATGACACATGTAGTGACAAAGTTTCCAGATGCACCAGTTTTGCTTTGTAAAGTTGAGGCAATGTCATTTTTATGTGATTTTATATGGTGACACAGCATTTCTGCTCCACATAACAGCCCAAGGTTGAGCTGTCCTAAAGCTGACTCCTGTTTGTCAGTCTCTCTCCCTCAGGGCACTGGGTCTTCCCACACAGACAGCCAGCAGATACAGATGGACTCCACTTGATACATGGCAGCAAATATTTGCTTTTGCTATGAGAGACAAGCTCTGTGAGTCAGAAAATAGAGAAAGACAGGAGAAAAATACACACACAAAGTTCCTTTGCGTCCCCTGTCACTTGCTGACAGCTTTTATGTCTGATTGTTTTATTTGCCACACCAAAATGAAAAATGTCTGCTAAGTTGTTTCTGCAACAGCCAGATTTTCTTTGAACGTGTACAGATCACACTTTGAACACATTAGAAGATGATAGACATGACAATCTGCAAGGATGCCTTGTGTTTAACAAATCCCAAAACTCACCACCCTGAAGGTTGGAAATAACCCTGTGACTGTCTGCATCACCTAAGCAAACATTGCTAACACATTATGTTGTCTTTATACAGATAACCGTTTCTGTACAGACACCCACACATCCATCATTTTTCTAAGTGAGAGACATTTACACACACAAAGACATGCACAACTCTGAGTTCCAAGCACTGGTCTCAAATTGAGACTAAATATAGGTGGTGAGGTAGAACCATAGGTAGTTGTCAGATGAGGTCCCATTATCGGCCTCAGACTGTGGGGCTCTTGTGTTCTTCCATAATGACCAGCCACTGCACCTGTCTTTCTGCACATGGGTACTCTCATGTCAGACTAAATATAGCAGTGCTTCCCCTCTATGCCTCTCTGTTGCCCCACGCTGCACTACTCTGCACAGCAGCTCCCTTTCCCCCACCCCTTCTTTTAAAGCTCCCAGTTGGAGTAAAGTTGGTACAGGAGCCACTGCTGCCTGCAGAGTCACATCGGCTCTCACCTCATCCCCTTTTATAGAAACATGATGACATTACAGTTGTACAGGAATGACAAACAGGAACCAATTGGCATCAGGAAGGTGGCCATCAAACATTACCCAATTTGATTTTAGGATTGAAGTCTGTCTCTCATAAAACTGTCTTTAGAGCACAAGAAAGTCATGCTCGGTTAGTCTCTAAGCAGAAAAAATTATTTATCAATGTAAATAACTTCAGGTCTTTACTTCATGATCAGTTAAAATTTTGGTTGTGTTTAATTCATTCTGATTATGAAATCTACATCACCCCAAGACTTTGCAATGTGTTTGCTTTTACAAATTTCTCCATTTAAAGCCACATCTAATCAATGTAAAAGTGTTTTTAAAGCACTTTTTATCTTTGTCAGGTTTTGGATTGGATTCTTGGATTGTTTCAATAAAATAATCAAATCTTTACAAAATTTTATAAACGGGTTCCTTAAATCATAGTGGCTGAAAGAAATCAATTACAAAAATAGGCAAAAAGAAACTAGATTCAAAATCATCTGACATATTCATCATCATGTCTCCTTCCCTCGAGCAGAACTTTGTGAGAACATTTTCTTCACAAAAAATTGTGACTTCTATTCAAAGAAAACATAAAAACCTTGATAACTTCTTGTGTATTCATCCATTCATCCTGCTTCTGTCCTGTAGGTGGTCTTACAGCCTGACTCATCTCAGAAAATATTCTAGTTAAAGACAGAAAGACATCCTACAAGGGAGAGCTGCTTATTACAGATCAAAAGAACCCAAAGAGATAATTACCCAACGGCACAATTATCATCACCCTTCTATGATAAGAATCTTCAAGATGTCTTCAACAGATATCCAAATAAAAATTTTCCCTTCTAAGAGCAACAATGCACTTTGCTGGGACATGCAAGGGTGTATTCCTCCTCATCTATCTTAACAAGTATTCAACCAACACAAATGAATTTGCATAGTCCTCCACAAAATGTTGGTAAAATGCTGACAGGTCTTTCAGCCTAAGAAAACCCATTTGCTCAACATGGCTGGGTCTTGATGACAAAAGTCTTAAGTTTAAGTTCAGTTTAATTTATTTCAGATACACATACGAGACAGGCAAAGTGTTATACACCAAATACAAAACAATAGGCTGCAGGTTGAAGCTTTGACTTATTCTCTTTGACTCTCTTTATAGATACACATCTCTGTTTTATGCTCGTTCTTGCTTTAGCTTTTTAAACATTTCTGTTTTGTGTTCATATTGACTTTTCTCTGTTTCAAATAGCATCTAAGTGAGAAAGCAAATTATGGTGAAATTGAACACAATTTAAATTGTTTCATAATGAACCAAATCATGACATTTCAAACTCTGCAAATTACTGAATAGTAGATTGGTTGGATCATAACAATTTTATTGGTTAATAACTCTTAGAGTCCTCTCTTGTAGCAAGTAAATTGGTAGTGTGTTAGTTTTATTGCAAAAAGAGCGTTTAACCCCTTAACTGTCATCCCAAAAACACTTAAATGCAAGTCACTGGTGTCCTAATGATAGTTTAGGAGTTAAAATGTATTTTGTTTTGTGTGGTTCATGTTTAGGACAAGGAGAGAAGTTGTTATAAGAAGTTCATGAAATCACTTTTTCTTCTGTCACCAAACGTCACAGAAATGGGTGAGGATGTACCAAGTCTTCCATCACTTAGGGTCTAGACAGATGCCTAAGTGCAAGAGTCAAACGGTATCTGACATAATTATAATGTATAATTAGTTGCACAGCTAGAAAAGTTGGATATCCAACATACAGTATATCAGTGCATGTCCATAAAAAGACAAAACCACAACACTTCACAATTAAAAAGAAGTGTCTGAGGAAATGCATTATGTAGATTGGACAACGTGTTACACTAAAAATTAAAAACATTCATTTATTTTGCTGAAACATATTGCAGCACTGTTCTAGCTATATCTGTAATTTATTTATGAAGATACAAAGCTCATATGCTATTTGTGTTTATATAACTAGATAACTAGTCTCTTACATCTGCACTGAATTTAATTCAGCTGCTTATCTTCCTTTGGGATATGGCTTACTGTTTCATAAAGTTCATCTTTCTACCTTAAACAGTCAGCACTTAAAAAGCTTTTCTGTCACCAGTATTGGTGTTTACATAACAAAAACCTAATTTAGATGGAAACAAATAGCTTTTGGCTTTCTCTAGTGGACACTTTGATTACCTTTATTTTTTTTAGTGATGGACCATTAACTAAATATATTTGATTCAGTGTGCATATAGGACATGCTAGTCCCCAAATAGTTAATGCTGCAGTCCAATGTGTTTAAATTGTTTTATTCTGCGGGCCAGTTTTTGATTAATACATTAGCCAACAGTCCAACAAATGTATACAACACTGACCTTAAGGTGTTACTAGCAGTACAAAGAATCACTTTTATAGTTCTAACACTACCCAGAGAGGAAGACATGTGCGAGCTTGAAGCTTGCACCTACTTTACAGTCACCTGATTGACCTAAATGTGATGTATTAAGCTGTGAAAAGGTGTTGCACCTCATGAAAACAAATGCAGGCATGCAAACAGACAACATATCCAGCTGAGAAGGAGCTTTATATCTGGAACCCTTTTACAATGAAACATGAGTGCTAATCCCTGCAACACAAAGAAACTGGAAGACAGATTCACTTAGATAGCCTTATTAGTATTTTTACACCCTTAAACATTTTTTACATGTAGTAACTATATGTAAACGTCAATGGATTTCATTGTAACGTTATGTGATCCTTTCAGGTCCTTTCTTGTCATTTTCAGGATGTTTTTCTTCTTCTATATATCTTCCTGTCAACTCTGACAAGCTTCCCTGTCCCTGTTGAAAAACAACATCCCCACAGCATTATGCTGCCACCATGGCAACATGTGTTTAGGAATATGCACAATGTTAATTTTCTGCCACACATGTTGCAAATTTGTAAATTGCACAATAAATAACATTCATAGGAGCTCATCTATTTCTCACAATGGGAGCTCGGTGGATTACTTGTGAATGAAATGCAGAGTTTGTTATCAGTATCAGTATCAATAATAACTGAAACATTTAGAGAGACTGAAACTAGCTTTCATTGTGCTGCATCACCTAAATGCTTTTATTAGCTCCCTATAAGTTTGTGATAAGCAATCAATCTCCCAGTTTCTTGCTATGCCTGGTGTTTGTGCTCCTCCTGAAATTCTAATAAAAAGTAATGATTGTCATTATGGATAGTAGGAAAACAGATAATCTACTCCATAGGATTCTGTCCACAGTACCAGCAGCTGCATAAAGAAAACGAAAAAAAATTCTAAATGCGTTTTTTCCCCAGATCCCTGAGAGTTTGTTTCAATTCCTTGAGAGAATATTAATTCCCTGGAGCAAAGTGGAAATATTACTGTCAGTCATATTATGTTTTCTTTCTCCTTTCCATTCTCTGGCTGACAAAATGCCCAATACTGCAGGCAGTAAAAACATCTGCAGAGCCTGCACCCTGGAGGAGAACGACTTTCTGTGGTAATAAAAGATGAGATGGAGTGATTAGAGAAATGCCAGTGAATTGCTGTGAGGCATTTTGGTTCACTCCTTTTCCTTACAAATGCCATTCAGAGTAACTTTTGACGGTGGAGAAAACGTACACCAGCTGAACCTCGGCAGAAACACTTATCTCTTTCTATTGAAAAAAAATTAAAAAAAAAAAAAAACTAAATGAAAAACTCCAATAATATTTTTGTCAGATAGAAACATTACTGTCCTACATCTTCATTTCCAATTCTCAGGTTACCAGTGATGCAGGCAGCGTGTAATCAGAAATGGGCCAAAACATTCTGCTGATAAAATTGACTACACCACGGCGCACTCCATGGCCTCCTCTCCCCTGTCTCTGTTACCCTGGAAACTGTTGTCCATGTAGGAAGGAGCAATTCTATTACAGCAACTATACGGCCAGCCAGCAGATAGAACTATAAAATGTGACTTAACGGTTAAAAAAGAATGAGGGGAAGCAAAGATGAAAACTGCAAGCGAAAGGAGCAACACTGGGGGAAAAACAAGAGCAGGAGTTGAAGACAGATTAAAAGAAGAAAGGGCATCAGAGGTGGTGAGAGAGATAAAAAGAAGTGCGAGGAAATATAAAGACAATGTACTGGAGATTTCTTTCAATCCTCTGACCCCCCGAGTCTTGCAGAAATGTAAGGGAGTTTTAACATTTACTTAAGAACAATACAGGGGAGAATCGTAATGCACACTTGGCACAGTTCACAATAATAATGCTATAAGAGCACGTCTGATTACACACGGAAAGCGTGAGGAGAAGGAGAGCAGGGAACGAGGCCAGAAGCAATAAGCTAGTTAAGCAAACTGCGTGATCTGCCCGTGTCTTTCACGCATCTATTCACATCCTGTCAAAAGCCCCGTCTATCCCTCAACAACCACCGTTACCCTCAACTCATAATGGATCTATTGAGTCACTCCATTTGTCTTCCATCACAAGCCCAAAGCCAAATCCTTTCTTTTTATTTTCTTTTCTTTAGTTTTTTTTTTTTTTTTTTTTTTTTTTTTTTTTTTTTTTTTTTTTTTCATTTTGTTTTTACACCCCCACACTGTCTCACACTATCTCCATCAAGGGTAAATTACCATGCTCGTGGCGAGAGGCGGAGCTCAGTTTCTGTGCGAGTGGGTGTATACAGACAGGCAGGGAAGGTCAGAGTGGACGGGGCCAGCAGGGAGACACAGGAGACGAACGAATGGCAGGGATCAAATACTAATCAATGCTGAGCACATAGTCTCTTATAGTGGCCTTACACTTAACCAAGTCTTGTTCCTTTCACACTCTCGTGCTTACTGGGGGGGCAGCTAAGATATCGGCCTATGTTAGAGTGGTATCAGCTTTCGCTTCTTTAGCTAACGGCAAGGGAAAGGTCCCTCTCTGATGTGACATGGCCCCAGAGAAACTTGTTTGTGTGTGTGACCCCTCCATGCCTGGGAATCATTGCGTAGGAATATCACATTACGAGCTGGCTTAGGCCTGGCTTACTTTGTTCTGGGATAAACTACACTAGCCCATAAAGCAGCCACAGCCTATGGCTGTAATACCTGACACGGGTCACATTACACTACCTAAATCCATTTCAGTGCTTTTGTGTAATCAACTCCAAGTTGCACGATGGAAATACAAGCGGGTCAATCCTAAGGCTTTAAAGTGTCTAGCCCTTAAAACTTGTTAGCAAATAGCTGTTAAGGACATTTTCTTGTGGAAATATGATTCTGATGTGTTTTTTAATAATCAGGTCATAAACAGGGCTGAAAGAAAGATGGCTTTGAAATTACATCAAAGCTGGGCTCAGAAAACTGACAGCTACTATGTGCAACGACTGATATGAAGTCCCTCCACATTACTCATAGTCGATGCATGGTCTCGCTGTAAGTCTGTCACTTTGTTTTTCAGTTTACACAGCATTCATTATGGACTGTTCTTTTTTGGCTAATAGAGTTTGACTTAAGTAACGATAATCTGTATGACATGCAAGATGATGATTTTGTGATGTAGAACATTGCACTTCACACCTCAGTTGATGAGTTTTGTGTTTTACAGGTTCAAGGAGACTGATTCAGATTAGCACCAAAATACAGTAATGGGTCTTCCTTCTCACATGCTGTATTTTCCCACCAAGTTTGACACAACAGTTCTGCTATATTTGATCCCTCTTCTTTGATCACTCTTCTTGGAAAAAAAGTGAAAATCATTCAGCTATAATAGTTTACATACATAAACCTACCTTTAAAGCACTTATCACACATTTTTAACAGAGATGCAGAATACTGGTGTGATCTTAAAGAGAAAAACATCCTAGAGTAAACCTTACAGAGAAAGTGCACCTTCTGTTCCTGTGAAATGAATAGTCACTCATTATGAGCATAAATGTCTTAATAATTTGAGGTTTTCAATTTTTTTAACTGTTCTGTTTTAGATAAGAATGACCAGACAATAAACTTCAATGAATTTCAAAACCAACAATTGGGGGCACAGGTTTAAATTTGTTGGGAATTTTCTCCAATCCATGCAAGGTGACAAGGTCCCTGCATAATTCTGGTATATTTGATCCCTCTTCTTGGAATAAAGTGAAACTGAGCTTTAAAGCACTTATCACATATTTTTAATAGAGATGTAGTTGGGTTTTTTTTGTTTGTTTTGCTTTTTTTTTTTTTACAGCCTGTTAGTCAGCTTTATCAATTCAAAATCTAATTTTGATGTGCATTTGTCCTGTTGGAACACCCAGTTTTGTCAATTTTTCAACTACCAATCTGCTGAGAAGTTGAGGAATTTAAAGGTAGTCTCACCTCATTGTTTTATAGACTTTGGTGCACTGCACCAACCAGTGGTAGCAAATTGGACTCACTTCATGATGCTACCACCACCATGCATGACACTCATGTTCTTTGAAAGGTCTCACATTAACTCTGCCAAACATACTTCTTGTCAATGCAGCCAAATTGCTCAGTCTTTGCCTCATCTGACTTTAAATGCTTTCTCCAGAAGGAATTTGGCTTCCTTTAATCTGAGGGTGACAGTTTATGTCAGATGGTTGTCACTTGGACACATAAGATTTGCCAACAGAACAATAATCCAAAACATACTTAAAACTTGGTTTTGTACAAGAGAAATCTGTCTTCTGAAGTACCCTTTCCAAAGCTCCAAACTCGACTGAATTAAAACTTTGTGGACTATGTTTAAAAGCTAGGTCCATGTGAGTAAACCAACCAATTTTGATGAAACGCTACAAATTATGTGACAATGTTTGGCAAAATTTCCAATCAGAATAATGTCAATTTTTTGTTAATGGTAACAAAAAGCACGTAGTAAGGGTGCAATTATCTGAGGGATATTTCACAAAATATCAGTGGAGGTGTATGTATGTATGTATTTGGGTCTATAAGTATATTGACCCTACTTGATCAGAGGAGAGCTACAAAAAAAAAAATGAAACTTATGCACTCAATTCTTGAATTTGAAATCAATTAAATTGTTCCTGAAAAAAAGAACAATTCATCATTAAAGTCCCTAAATTATTATGAAATTCTTTCCCATGATCAACGTATGAAAACCGTCTAAAAGGAGCAGCACGTTGTCAAATATGATGCAACAAAGTCAAATTGCTCTTGCTGTAAAATACTCAAGTGTTCTCAGGTGCAACTTATCAATGTGTTTGTCTTCAAGACAAAGAAATACTTGAAATTTAGTAAACTGAGTGTTCATGAAGATTTGTATCACTATTTTTTCCTTCAGTTATTTTAGGATAAACTTGATTCATTGCATTATAGCCTTGTTGAGGTTGGGTTTTGGGCTTGAATTCTTTTTATTGATTGCCCTTAAAGGAGGCTACATTTTATATAGCAACTGTTCACCTTCACATAAACCAATTTGTTTCCCAATATTTGGTACTAATATTTAATACTATTGGAATCTGGTGTGAATTTGTTGTTGTTCAAGATCGTCATATATGTACTTTACAGCATAAATCCGTCACAGACACTCAAACTGCAAAACGAATGAAGACCTTTAGTCTTTTAGAAGCTTTCTTTCACAGATGTCTTTAAAACCAAGAAAAAGTAAAGCAAAGTAAAACAGGAGAGAACCAATTCTGCAGGATGTAAAAGGACTACTGGATCAAACAACTGACACTTAATGCTGAATGTTTTTCATTTTCAAGACACAACTATAAGAGTAGAGGAGAGAGGGACACATGGGAAAACGGGATAGATTTATTGCATACTGTATCTGTTTTCCACCTAGGAAAATTCACCCTTTAACAGAATTAAAGGAATACTTTATTATACCATCACTTATATAAAGATGCTAATTTCTGCATGTCCAATTTTTAATCAAAGAGCCATTTATGGAAACAGATCACTGTGGATTTAGGAGTCTCTCTGGATAATCTGCCAGTTTAGAAAACACTTAAATTGTGATTGCTTTGAAAACTATTCAAAAGTGGAACAACATATTGCTGTCTTTGCTTTTAACTTATTGCTTAGTGGAAATTTAAGACAGCTGTGAGGCAGTTTGAAGTGACACAATGCTTTTTGTTCATGTGCCTCCTGTCATCTACACTCAGTGAGGGATCCTGGTTATCTCTTGTAATAAAATGGAAAAGCTTCTATTAAAGTTTGATGAGTGCAGAAATTTCCTATGAACCCCCCACTACCCACCCAAAACAATGCAAACTAGATATAAAAAAAGAAAAGAGAGAAGCAGACAGGAAAAGGCAACATTTAGAAACAGTCACTTAAGCAAAGGGAGACAAAGAAGCAAAATAAAGAATAATCTGTTCGGAGGTGAATCTAAACCATTGTCTTACTTTTTTATTACCTCTAGGTTTTTCATCTCCTCCTCATTACTTTAAATCAAAGGTATTGGGACCTGTGACTAAGAGGTGGAGGAAGTTTGTTTAAACTGTTTTACTGTTGCACTTTCTTAATAATGAATACCTGTTTCTTAGCCCACTATGAGGATGTTACTTTGTATGATAAGTTTTCAACTTTATCATAGTTAGTCTAACCTCAAAATAACTTCCCCTTAGACTAGCAGCTCGTCCAACCTTTCTTCAAGAAAAACTTTTCCCATATTAAATATCCAACCCGTCACTTCACCTGTTGCTGCCAGTCTTCTACCCCTAACCAAGTCATCTGGCTGCTGCTTTCAGATCTCGTGGTGTTGCCACAGGCCACTGGGGCTCTGTGGGAAGTATTTATCAGGCTAAAATTGTGGGTTCAATTCCAGCTTCCTGCTGTCACATGTCAATGTACCCCTGGGAAAAAGCACTTACCACAAGTTGTCCACCTATCTGCATATTGGTATATGAATGTGAGCATGTTTGTGAGTGCAATATAAATTCAATCTGACTCTTATGCAGATGCTCCAATTCACTAAAGGTCGATTGAGAAAAGAACATTAAATATTTTCAGATAATATGCTCACTGACCACTGTGTCCTCATAATGACATCTCTTCACATCAATGTTGTGTATTAAGGAAGCTGCAGTTTAAATAAACTTTATCTCAAGGTGCTTTATTTAAATAAATAATGAAAAATATATATGATGATAGACTTTTTAAGTTGGCTCTTTAATATCTCTCCATTTGTTGGCAGCCATTACTAAAACATAAAACATTTAAGACATTTGGAGAACGTGTGGGGAAATTGCTGTGATTTTCATGTTGTATAACACACTTGCTTTATTGAGAACTAACCTTGGATGTCTCCCTATAATACCATATTATTAATAGATGTTTACTGGCATTAATTTATGGTGAATAGGTCAAATAAAAATTGGCAGTAAGATTTACTTTTGTTAAGATATTAAACTAACAGGAACCATAAATAAGAGAAAACCTTTTATTTTACTACCCTTGTAATGAAGGCAGATTTAATAAGTGAAAAAGGCAGGAAAACAAGCTGAAGTCATCCCATTGCATTTACTCAATCATTTCACACAAAACCATCAGGAATTAATGACTTTACGGTACGAAAAATCAGTTATATTTTATATAGTTATATTAAATCAGTTATGGTCATTGAACTCACTCAAGAGATATTACAAGTTTCACAATTCATTTATCCTAACAAATATAACTATAAGGCAGAAAGTATTCCACAGCTAAAGCATTGAGTGACTAAACATGACGATTTAAGGCTTTACAAAAGTAACTTCAGTGTGTTTTAGTGGGATTAACACGTGATTATTCTAAAATGTTTAACACGTTAATATCACATAGTGCAGATTAATCATATTACCTATTCTGACCTAAAAAACCTCTCTCCTGCAGAGGGTTACTTGGTTCAAATCAGCACGTTACACTGTCTTGTACTGCGGTCAACAATGCAGAGTCGCAAATAAGAGAGCGAAGATGAGTGAGGGGAGTCAGACTGGTGTGCTCAGTGGCAAATTTCACTTTAAAAAACACTCCGGTTAGAGCGGGCGCCCCGTATACTGAGGCTATAGACCTCGATGCTGCTGTCCCCAGTTCAAATCCCAGCCGAATACTGTCCTTGGTTCCTTTGCTGCATGTCTTTTCCCCTTCTCTCTGCCCTCTTCCTGTGAAATAAAAGCCACTAATGCCAAAAAAAAGAAACAAAAACACACAGCGATGGACGTTTGGATAAAACCAAGGTAGTATGTAGCGTACTCATTGCAACGGTGAATTATCCTTCCACCAAAACACAACCAGTTTATGTTAATATTTCAAAATTATGTTTGAACCAAAATAACTTCTTTTAAACCTTCCTGAATATGAAAACCTGGAAAAATGAGATGTCTGGTTTGAGACAATAAATATATCTTAAACGTGTTTTTTAAACGTGCATATTTAGATTTCAAGCTTACAAAGTTAAGCACAGTGATTAATCACAGCACTAGAGTGTGATTAACCTGATTACATTTTTTAATTGATTGACAGCACTAGTTATAAAACAGTATTCAACAGTATGGCACGACTGCAAACCTACCATGGTGAGAGATTGGCAAGGAGAGCATAATCAGAGAATCAGCCAAAAAGCCCATGGTAACCCTGGTGGGGCTGCAGAAATTTATAGCTCAGGTCAGAGAATCTGTTGACAGGACAATTATTGGCTGGGCAAGTTATAACTCTGGATATTGCAGGGGCAATAAGCCATTGTTGAAAAAAAAAAACAAAAAAAAAACAGCCTATATTAGATATTCTGTTAGTTTGTCAGTGGACATGCTGGGGATGAAACAAGCGTAGTCCACTGTAAAACATGGTGGTGGCAGCATCATGTGGTGGGGAAGCTTTTCCTCAGCCATGACAGGAAAACTGGTCAGAGTTGAAAGCATGCCATTTACAAATGCTCTTGTAATGTTCTTTACAACAAATATTTTGCACAATTTTCTAAAGCATATATCAATCATAAACACCATTCAATACCATAAACAGAAAGTGTTTTGTGTCATTAGAAATGTGAGCTCTAAAGTGATGGAAAATGAATTGTGTTTCAAATAATTCCTGCTGCCGTAGGAAACTGTTCATTGCTGCTGTAAAAAAAGAAAAGCCTCTTCTGTTCATTTGAACACCTAATTCACTTCTACTTTTAAGCTGGCCCAGTCATCTCAAACAACCCATTTTTATCTTCACTTTAGTGTTTTCGCAGAATGCCCATCTCCAACCAGGTAAAAAGAAGACATATGGGCAGTTTTATGGTGCAATCATGTATTTGTCATGTCTAAAACAAACAAATGGGCTAGGCAGAGGTAGAAAAAAGCAGAGCTAGAGTAAGATGTGAGAAAAAAAAAAGAAAGACCTCAGGGTAAAGGACACCATCTCCTATATCCCACTTCAGTCCTGACAGCAGTAACCTGTTTTTATAGCTGTGAATGAAAGCGATATGAGTAGAACTGTACCTACGCATGTTAGACCACTTAACAGCACCGCTGCTGCGACTTTCTCCCTAAGTGACTGTTCTCAGTCCTCTTTCACTAATGTTTCTAAATGGCCCTGACTGGTAATCAGTGTAAGAATCAATAATTAATTTTAAAGTCAGTATTAAGTGCTTTGTTACTCCAACTTTGGATAAAACACAGAGACCTGATCGCAACATCTGAAAGGATAAAAGCTGCATTGAAAATAGGCCAAAATGTTTGTTCTTTTCATATAAAAGTCACTTCATGGACTCGGATATGGGGCATGTTTTAAAAATGTTAAACATGCTACCTTCTACTTTTCTACTTTTCTAAATTTATCATTTCTGTAATGGACTCCAGTTCTCTGCTCTTTAGAAAAGGGACAGTTTCTTTTCAGTCGTTCAGTGCTTCTCCTTGACACATGCACAAACACAAAAATTGAGCTCATTATGAGTCGAGCCCTCCAAAAGGCTGCTTACTTATAGCTGATTGCACCAGCAAATGTAATAACTGGGCTCCAACAACTGGCCAGGAATTAGGGATGAATTAAACACAAATCAATTATTAAATCAAAGGTTAAGCAGCAGCTGTGTACTGTGACTGTTCAGGTCAAAAGCTAGAACTGTTGAACTAAGGTAAATTTAGACATTGATCCAATGTGGGGGTTTTTATGTGGAGGAAAAAACAATACATGACTTTGACAACAATCTTTTTTAGATAGAAAGTTGCATTGGACAGCAATCTGTATGCACTTTTTTTAAAAAGATAAAAAAAACAAAAAAAAAAACAAAAAAAAAAAACAAAGAAGGGATTATTACCTAGAGATGCAGTAATCAATAAACCAGAGACTAGAATCAAACCATTTTCCACTGAGTGGCTCCAACTGATAATTGACAGACCAAACACAGAAAAATAGGAATTTTTCCCAAATTACATGCATCAAACCTAAGAAGTCCCACAATTTTTGTTCAAGAAATGTATTAACCAACAGCGTTTATTTTGATGCACTTTTAGTAATTTTGATTTCACGACAAATCAGATTACATATTATTTTTTTGTATAAAAAGGAGCATTCTGTTAATTCTTTCATTTTCTGTTGGATTCAAAAGTATTACATCCATAAAAACTGCAGCAAATATTTTGTATTTTATCTTTCATAGTCCTTATAGTAAATGACCAGAAGCGCATTTCTACTTCAGATGCTGCACTTACACTTTATGCTTTTATTAAAAACTTACATAGGAACTATATGGTATAAGATGTTGATTTCAATTCAATTGCACTTTATTTATCCCAGAGGGGAAATTACAATTCCAGTACAACCCATCCAGGACATTCACACATCTTTACCATCTGGTAAAGGTAATGCAGAATTGGTTAAAATTAGGTAGGTTTAAAACTTAAAGAAAACTTGATCGGTGCATCTGTAATTGTGACTGATTTCATCCATCTGCCTGCAAGTAGTCACTCACACTCAAAGTTTGGTTTAAAGCAAGTGGAGGGATTGCATCATCTATTCCATTGAATTTCAACAACGAGCCAATACATTGCATGAAAACTTTGCTATTTTATCTTGTGCATCCAGATGACACGAATGAAAAATTAAAGATGTAAGGTACATTACTGCTTGGGTATGTTATGAAAAACTGTGGAAGACTTTGTTCTATGGAAAGAAGAAAATATGAGGGCAGAGAGTGATTGGCAGCCATCACTTTGTAGATCAAAGCCCTGCCTGCAGCACTCCTCTCCTCTTCGTTTGGGAAAAGGGAAGGGGACTGAGAGAGGGATGCTGGGAGAGGTCTGCATAGAGGAGCTGACATGGAAAAAAACAAGACTTTTTTTCTTGTTCACTTTGCTCTTACACCCTGATGCTGTCTCCCTCATTAAAAACAACCTTCCATCACACCCTCTCGACATGCAAGCAAACAAAGCACAAATTTGACACACATTCACGCAGAGCAGGGGCTGCAAGCAAATCATGGAGTTAATGAAGCAAAGGTCACTCTTAGCCCAGCAACCCAGGGGGAGTCCGTAATGTGACCTTGATCTGTGCAACTCATTCACTTTCTTCACTTTATTCTCTCCTGCTCATGCACACAAACCCACACGGAAAGATAAAGCTCTTCCTCTTCTTAACCTGAAAGAGGGATTAAACAGTGAAGGGGAAAAAACATAGATATGCTGCATAATCTCTCGTGCTGAGCTCAGCTGACTGCAGCAGGTTCTTTGCTGAAAGTTTGCCCCTAAAAGTTTATCCCCCAACATTAACTCTTTTCAAACCAGTGGTGAGCTTCTGCCTGCAAGCCTCTGCAGAGCTAAGAAGTTAATGTCTGCATCTGAAAAAGAAACACAAACAGTGCAGTGAAGTGTTGCGTCTGGATTAGTAGGTCTTTATGAAAAAAAAAAAAAAAAAAACACAGAGTAGCAACCAAGAGGTCATTCTCTGGAGGAGCTGTAGAGATCCAATGCTGAGGTGGTAAAATCTGTTGACATGGAAGCAATTACTCGTTCACTCAACGAATCTGGCCTGTATGAAAGTATGGCCTGAAGGAAGCCAGTGTTAAAAGAAAGACATAGCAAATATTTGCAGTAAGGACTGACCATGTTTGAGCTATGGTGCAAAGATGAATTGGCAAAGAAATTAGTGTAGATGTACAAAGCTGGTGGATATATATCCCAAAAGATTTCCACCTGTAACTGCAGTAATATGTGGGACTAAAAAGTATTTGTATTGGCTGAATACTTTCTATGAGTCTATCACATCAAATCTCAGTAAAATACATTGAGTTTGTGCTTCTAATGTGAAAATATAAATGAGGCCAAGTGGTATGATTATTTTTACAAAGCACTATGGCTGTGGTGTATTTGGAAGTTTCTGATGCATTAAGAGCTCAAGTTTGTGAAACTTGAATAAGAGCCAAACACAAATGCAGAGGATTAGGAGGTGGTGAGAGGCCTCACTGACAGCCTCTGAAATAAAGTCAACGCCACTGTGATGCCGCGTCAACTTAAGCTTTCCTCTCTCCTCCGCTGCTAGCTGTCCATCTCCTGTTTGACATGACATGAAGGAAATGGAGGATTTGCTGTGTAAACATGACCTCTGACCTCTATATATTCAATATTCCTCTAGGAAAACAGTTGGGAAGCCCCTCATTTCCTAAATGTAGCTAATACTAACTGACATCTACATCACGCCACCTCAACTTGGAGCAGCTACAGGAGAAGGAAAGGGGGAAAGATAGCAGGTTCCTATGCCTTACAGCATGACAAACACCTAAACACAATCCTCCTGATGGCTGAGAGACATACAGCAATCTTCTGGGGCCGGTTCCTTGGGGGATGACTAGAATCTCATAAGCAGGGACAGGAAGAGCAGGAGGAAAAAAAAATCAGTCCTAACCTTGCTCAAAAAAAACCTTCTGTAATAGAGGAAGGCGAGGAAAACGGTGGGCCATCCAGTGGCTCAGTTATATTGCTTGCTCCCTCTTGTGCCCTAGGCAGTCTGAGTCTGATTTAGTTTTCTTAATCAGAAACTGCTCCGTCCATAGAGTATCATACAAACCCTGTGCAGACGAAGCAGGGGAGAAACAGTGAGAGTGAGAGAAGTGGGACAAATGAGAGTCATATTTATTGCTGGACAGAGAAGCCAAATAAAGCATGTGTTATAGAGCTTTGTTAAACAGCCGAGCCCTGTCCTTTGGCAGTTCTCTGAAGGTCCACTGGTGTTTCTTTGGCTTAAGTCCCCACACCTCTGATTCTTGTGCAGAAGCCAAACAACACAGTCTCCCCTTTTAAAAAACCCAGAGAGCAGAACCTGATCTCTTTAGCACCAGGTTTGTGATCCCACTTTATTGGTGTTGGGTGAGGGTATTACCACAAGTAGTCACAGCAATCCTGAACAAATAGTAGCAGAGCAAAATGCTCCCAAAATAAATTTTTCTGGATTGTGTCACGTGTACTTTATAATGCTATGAAACAAAAACTCAAACTCAGGGTATGATGACAAAAAAAAAATGACATACGTAAGAGCTGCTGTCATTAACCAACAGTAGGCTGATGTTTTTAGGCCATTTTACTGATCAATGTGGTCAGGGACAACAACCTTCTAGTAGGGAAGGTTTTGTGATAATAAAACTCAGTTTTAGGTTTACTTCCTTAAACCTACTTTGAAAAAGGGCATTTCAATACTTTATTGGCATTCAAACCACCTTAGAATTAGAAAAGCATTAATACATGAGTCAGACCTGGACCAAAATATTCTACACTGATTAAAGATTCATTAAAACACAGTTTGTGTTTTGTGAAACCTTTACTCGAGAGATCCACAATCACTGGTTGGATGCAATATTTAGTATGCTATAACAATTTGGGTGCCATGCATTAAAACTCTGCATGAAAATATTATATTTAGCCAGCTGGAAGGATTTCACAGCCTTTTATCTTGACACTTGATAAACAGTAGAAGTTAGTGACCAAGTTCATAATTCAGAAAGAGCCTGAAGAAGATTGTCCATCGATCCCACCCTTAACAGGTAGATGCAGGTTCCACTCATAACAGGTTGTCAGTCCACCAAAGGGCAACGCTGGCCTAATAACCATGCAAACACATTTACACCTAATGCTAATTCAGAGAGATCAATTAACCTAATATGCAGGAGTACCAGTAGAGAACCCATAGGTGCATGAGGAGAAAACATGCAAATAGACTTCAGCTGGAATTTGACCTCTGGACCTTCTTGCTGCAAGACAGCAGTTCTAACAACTGTACCACCATGCTGTCCCTATGGAAGAAACAGACTAGGGCAGCAAATATTTGTTAATTGCATCAGTGTCTAGCAATATTCATCAACAATATCTCAATGTTTTCCCAATGTAATGCAGCCCTGCTTTACTCTGTTGGTAAAACAATGTATTAGCTATTCTCAGTTTCCCTGGAAAAATTGCTAAAATCTCTTCTTATTAACCCAATTTCATCTACATCATCCTGCCGCACGAGCTGAATGTATAGGTACACCTCTGATGTATCACCACCAATAAAAGAAAAATCAGATGGACTTACTCAGACAGTTGTTCTTTGTCCCAAGTCCAGCATCAGTGCTTAAATAGCTGACTGCAATGAGGCTGAGCAGGAAGCAAGTGTGGAAGCTCGTTGCTGCTTGTTAGGCCAACTAGGAGCTTCCCGTTCTGCACCATTTCATGAGGTGTGGTGATTTTTAATTTCAGGACACCCGGTTACAGTCTAGCTATATTCAGTCCATCTGTTGTCTGTGTTGAGACTTCCTAATTTGCAGCCAGCTAAATGCGCTATAAAATGCCTTGGTTTCATCAAAATCTAATTAGTATAACTCAATCAGGAGGAGTCTGAACAGAGATCAATTAAAGAGCCAGACTGTAAACACACACTGCTAGAAATTCTTGATTATTAGCTGATTTTTTTTCCTGATGATGGTTGCTTGCTGGATCCCCAGAGGTGGTGTAAGCTGTTGAGCCATTAATACACCAGAATATAAGAAGATATTCAAACAATATAAACACTGTAAAATCAACAGAGCTTAATGCTGTGAGGGAGTGTTTATCTCTTCGTCACACCAGAGGTTTCATATTTAAAAAACCCTAACACCCAGTCAAAATCATCAACATCAGAGTGTTTTCATTTCCACTGTAAATTGCACTGGGACCTCCGTGGCGAGACATGCAAGCAAAATAGAAAGGAGCCCTGCAGTGAAGCACCCTCCACCAGCCGTTCTCATCTACCACCAAGAGGACAAGAAGCAACCAGCAGATGTTGTGCTTTGCCAGTACAGGGGGGCATGGAGTTAAATAAGATTGCAGCAGAGTCAAACACAATTCCTCTGCTCCTGACTCCTACATTTTAGCTCCAGCACAGAGTGATAATACACTAAAGGTGCCCGGTGGTAAGTAGATAAGTGCCATCAGAAAGAGGATTGGGTATGGCACCTTTTAAATGTGCATTTCAGAGCCACTCTCTGAAGCGAGTCAGGTCCACAGAGACTGAGAACAACCGTGAAGACTTGGATCTGTTGATGTCAAGAGTATCTCATTATCAGGAGACACAGAGTACAGTGGGTGTCTTCAAAGAGGTGGGACCAGGCCGTGATCTGGCTACGCACCACTTGGCAGGCCAAGAAACTGTGCCTGTTCCAGAATAAAAACTAGGTTTGAGAGTGCAGCAGCACAGGGACAATGTATTTTTCTGTAAGGACATTGCTTGAAAAAAACAGTTCTGAGAGTGCTTCCTTTACTGCATATTTTTGTTTGTGGATAAACTGTAAGTCATGTTTTTAGTTTTAGTTTTAGTAGAAGAAGATGCTCTTGTTACACATGAGTAAAAAGCAAACTTTCTGACCTAAATGCAAAACAGTAAGTCTGTCAGAAAAACTGTTTACATCACCCTGTGCACACAATTCCTCTAGTGAAACATGGTGGTGACTGCATGATGCTGTGGTAATGTTTTTCTTTTCAGTAGATATATGGAGCAAAATACAGGTCTATATTGGATGTAAACCCATCAGAGGCTGAAAAAGACTTGGGACAGCACTGAATGACCTTAAACATGTACAATGTAATTTATTTTATTTAGGGGTATCAAATTAATGGTGGGTAATACAAATGTCCACTACACTTTTCAGATTTCTGTTTAAAAAAAAACATTGAAAACCTTGTTTTGTTTTCCTTCAACTATTTATGTTCTATTTTGTGTTGTTCAATCACACAAAATCCCAATAAAATACGATAAGCTTTGTGATTCAAATGTGGCAAAATGTAGATAAACAACAGCTTAAGGTATATGAATACTTTGTACTGTGTTTTTCTCCATACAATGGAACCCTCAATAATGAATTTTTTGGCTGACATTTAAAATACAGCAGAAATGTTCAAATAAAGCACATTAAAGGAACAGCACTTCACAACTAAAACAGACAATCCCTCAGAAAACAAACCTGTAACAGAACTCTAATGCACCTGATCCCAACAGCATTTCTATTTGTGTTCTCGCTTCAACAGTGACTGACACCAAAGCCCCCCCACTTGTAACCCAAGAAATGCCACTTAGCACCTGACAAGAGATGCTATAACTTTAGCGATAAACTCAGAGATGGATGACAGCTGGCATGCCTATGCCTTCACCCTTGTCGTATCATTACTTAATCCTCCTGCTTGCAATTATCTCTGAGGGGAACAAAGGAGGTTGCCAGGCATCTATTACTGAAATGGTAGCTCAATGAACAACACAGCCCTTATTTCTATAGGGCCAATTTGCAAAGGAACTGCAACAAAGCCTGGCCTAATGAAGGGAAATTTTTACATCGGCAAGCACATACTACAGTCACCTCAGCAGGAGCTCAACATCTCAGCATGGAGCAAAAGCAAAAAGAGAGCAGGAGGATTGTGGAAGAGAGCAGCATTGTGTTTTTGGACAATCCCTAGATTTCTTTTCAAATCTGAAAAATACCCAGAAACAAGAAAGTCAGTTAAAACATCTTAAGCACGCTTTTTTTCCCCACCTTGATTCATTAGTTTGCTATTTCTTATTTACTTTATAGGGAAGAGAATTTCGTTCAAACATGGAAACAAGTTATCTAAGTTAGTTAACAATCAGAGGCAATTGCCAAAATATAAACAAGTACAAGGCACTAGGGAACCAAACATTACATAACCTCCTAAATCAACCACATTTAGTCTTTGAAAACATGTTTTTCTGTTTGTGGCCCAGAATAGACTGAATGAATCATGGTTCCCAATGTTGTTGCTTGGACACTCCAGCGAGGCAGATAATTACACGTGACAATCAGTGCTAGTATTGGGATTGGGAGTATAATAAATCAACATTATAATGAAATATACTCTGGTGATCTGAAAGTTGACCCTAGTGAAACACCAAAGCAATTATTTTTTAATGCTATAATGTGACTGTTCTTGGTCAGCCTCTTGTAGTTTTTATTAGCCAACTTTGTCTGTGGAACAGAGCAACTCAAGAACTACTTCCTTTGTTACTTCAAAATTAGAGTCTAAAGCAGACTACTGACTGAGGCTAAAGGTACAATCTTCATATTGGAGTTTGTAGTCAAAATGTATACTTCTTTTATTGGACAAACTCGCATGATGACACAGCAAGTAGATAGCTGTCTTTACTTGAGTAAGAAATATAGTGGTGTTTTAACATCACAGTCACACCATTAAAAGCAATATTTATTAGCAGAATTAAAGTAATAAGAAATTGATTAGACACTTTCGTCCTCCAAATCCGAAGCTAACTTCTGCATTAGCAGTGTTGTTTCATGATTTGCAGAACACAGATAATAAAACTAGGCATATCTATTTTTGATTTAAATGTCCAGAATGTTGTAAAAAAAAAAATGCAAGAAAAATTTTTTATTAAAGAATGTATAAAATATTGACATGTAAAATTTGTAGGAACCCTGAATACTGAAAACATTTCTGATATTAAGACATTTGCAATGATATCCCCTCTTTTTAGCTGAAGATATCACATTCTATTAATTAATTTGAACCCAGCAATTTTAAGTGAATTAATTTTCTATTTTCAGATTGTGTTGAAAAAATCCAATTCAGAATCCAAAAGTTGTTTTTAAAGAGAAAAATGAAACCACAGAGGCTGTGATTATAGAAGACACAAAAGGTACATTAGAATTAATTAGCAGTTAAAATAAAGTGAGAGTACCTACAACAAAAATAAAAGCCTGCATTATCAGAAGTAGCCATTTTGATGGGGCAAACTTGAGAGCAAAGACAAAATGTCAGGTCACAGGAAGTAGGTGGTATACAGGACTAGAACTGCACAGTGACTAGGGGAAGAAAGGGTCATGGGATGTGTGCGCAGTCTGCATGTTGTGAGCCAGAGTAAGCAGTGACATAGTACACAGCAGTCAGGCTATTATCTGCCTTTCAAAACCATGGGACGCAGTTTAGAAAACACTCAGCAAATATCTGCTGGGAAAAGGAGGAGGAAACAGACCGTGCAACAGATAAATAACAGCAGGTGGACATCTTTTGGCAAAAATATTTGCTGGCATAAGACAGGAGAAGACATGAGTTTGAGAAAGTTACTATAAAAAAAAAAGATAGTAATTATGAAAGAAATATGTTAGAAAGCTTGAAATGGCATCTGTTCTTTTAGGACAGTGAAGTGATATCTTCTTTCCAGGGTGAAAATGAGACAAGCTCCACAACAGAGGGAACAAACAAGGAGGTAGGGAAGCAGTTAGGTTTTGTTTGGGGACGTTGTGAATGTTAATCATTCCCACCAAGAGTCCAGCATGTTCTGTCTACCAGCACACCAATGAAATGTATTTACCTGCACAGCTGCAGAGCAACTGGGTTTCCGTCTGGAAATTACTTCTGTGGGAAGAAATGCAACATCATTGGGAGTGCTTTTAAAAAACTGGCTCAGCATAAGACAGATTTTTCATCGAACTCCTGCCATCATTTCTCTCTCATGATGAGATTCCCAGCTGTTATTTCTGGGAAGATGAGTAAACAGCCTGAAACAACCTGCTGCACTTTTTTTTTTTTCTTCCTAAATCTTCCTCCCATGAGAAGGAAGAGAAGGAAGAGAGGGTGTTCACCTCAATGTGTTTATCAGCCCAAAGAATCAGTTTTAGTCTTTTTGGTTAATTAACTAAGTGGTGTCTCTAGGCCATGTTTGTGCACTATTCGTTGCCAAACTCCATCAAGCCACCCAACTGTCTGAGACACTCTAACCTCAGGCAGATCGTTCCTGGACCCAGGATGATAATTGCAAAAGCAACACAGGGGAGGAGTGAACATGCACACACTGAAACAATTATTACTTTCCCATTAGCTCCTGATTTCCCCGTTCCTCACACCTACTAATTCTACTGCTTTGTCACAACTTAGCATAATACTCCTATTTGGTATAGTGCATTAAATTTTTCCACATACTTCACAATTTTCCACTAGTTTGTTTATTTGTCACATAAAATCAAAACAAGACACTGAAGTGGAAGAAAAATGATACATGGTTTTCAAACAGCTTTACAACTAAAACTCAGAAAATGTGGCATGTCAGCCCACATACTCTCAATACTTGGGAGAGCCACACTTCACTCCAGTTACAGTTGCAGGTCTTTTGTGGTTTGTCTCCATCAGCTTTGCACATCTAGAGACAGAAATTATTGTGCATTCTTCTTTGCAAAATTGCTCAAGCTCATCCCGGTTGAATGAAGAGATTCTGAGAAGAACAATTTTCAAGTCTTCCGACAGACTCTTAATTAGATTGACGTCTCGACTTTGATCAGTTCGTTGTAACACATGAAGTTGCTTAGACCTAAACCATTCCACTGTAGGCCCTAGCAGTATTTTTAGGGTTGTTGTCCAACTGGATGGAGAAGCTGCAGTCTCAGTTCATTGAAGCCTCTAACAGGTTTTTTTTTAGCATTGTCCTGTATTTATATGTAGCTCCATTCATCTTGACATTGTGTTCAAGATAATATGCAGTGTCAGTGTAACTTCTCACAAACCATTTCTTAGATGGGCCAATTGTTTTTTCTCAACTGACCAGTGAATCTTCTTCTGCATCTTTGCTGTGTTTTCTACTGTACATGGCTTGAGCTAACCTGTAAATGGGAAATCTTATGGCTTTCTTTCAACAATGGGTTTCTTCTTGCCCTTCTCCCTTAACTGACCGGTTTGTGGAGTGTCTGATTAATAGCAGTTCAGTCAACAAATTCTTCAACCTGAGCTATAGATCTCTTCAGCTCCTCCATAGCTAGCTTTTCTGATTAATGCTCTCCTTGCTCAGCTATCAGTTAGGGTGGACAGCCATGTCTTGGTAGGATGAACTGAACAGTGCTCTGTCAGAAATTCTAATTATATTGCTAATTATACTGTTTTCTATGGTGGCCCAGAAGGGCCAACAAAATGCAAAAGCCACAACACAACAGCAAAAAGCCAAAACAGAAAAAACAGAAGTTATGATAAACTTGCGAGCATAACTCTCATTTTAGCCTAACTTGTGGCTTTCTGTTGCTGTGTTGTGGCTTTTTGCTGTTGCATTGTGGGCTTTTGCATTTTGTCGACCCTTTTGGGTCACTGTAGTTTTCTAAGTTAATCTTGCCTAAAACTTCTCTGCAAGTTTTCCCCTGACCTTTCCGCTGTGTTCTTTGGTTATCATGATGCTGTTTGTTCCAGAATGTTCTGAGCCATATTCACCCACGGTCATTTCTAAAGCAAATTGGTTGTACAGGCTTTTATTTACAAGCATCATAATTTGCCCCTAAATGCATATAATTGCATAAACACTTGGAGTGTGATTTTACCTTGAAAAAAATGTCAAAAAATTCAAAGGGTGGGAATACTTTTGCAAGGCTCTGTATATAAAACTTTCTACTCTACCATTATATTCTCCCCCCTCTTCCCTTCTGTAATGTTGTGGCTTTCTACTTAAAGATTTACTATATCCTGGGCTCTCACACTTGAGAGTGCAAAGAACCCTCTTCCAGACTCCAGCAATCTTTCTCATTTACTCGGGGGTTTTTTTCTCCTCTCTTCTCCTTCAGACTCTTCCATTCCCTGTGCTAGGGCTTTGGCAAGAGACAGCCAGACTTCCCTCATGCTAAACTCTTCAAGCTCTCCCTCTTTCTCGCTATGGTCATTTATTTCTTTGCTTTCCTGGCTGGTAGCGAGTTGCATTCTTCCAAAGGCTCTTATGGAGCAGTGGAAGTTGTTCTGGATCTGACTAAGGCTCTTCTCCTTTTTGTGCCCCAGCAGACACCCACAGACAAGAAAAAGGACGAACCCGAGCTGAAGAAAGGAGAGCACAAAAACGCCTGTACACTCAAATTCATATACAGTATAAACACAGAGAGTCAAACTTTGACTTTGCTGAAAGCGTAACCCTTCAGAGCTTGGTGCCAATCTCCATTTGAAGAGGGATGTAGCTCCTTCAGCTGAAGCAGTCGTCTTCCAGCTGAAATCACACAATGTTTTTATAGATGAAGGTATTTCTTTCTCTTGTATTGGCACCTCCTTCAATGACCTCTTTTCTGATACAAGCTATATTAATTTATGGCAAACAGCGATTTTGGCAACCGAGCATCCAGGAAAATAAGTTGCAATTGTGACATTTCCAGAAACCACAAAAACATGCAACATTTAATTCTTTCTGAAGTCACAACCTCAGAAAACTGAACTAGATTCTGAGGGTGGCGATGTTTTACTCTTTCTTTAGTTCTCAGGAATTTGGGGAAATACAACACTTTGTAGGAGGAGGAAAAATGAAGTACTTTTCCTCATTGAGGTTCTAGCTACTGCAAAGGACATGAGCTAATTCTTGCCTCTTTCACACAAACCATATGGTCATATGCGACAGTGAAAAGCAAGTCATGACCTGTCCTGCCTTGCTCTGCAGTGTTTTTCCATCAAAGATCAGTTTAGATGAATTATGACCCTTAAAAACACTGACTTCCATTACACATCCTGTAGTAATCCATCATATGGTAAGCTTTGTGACATTTCAACCTTTACTAGTTTTTTTTTCAGTTTCAGTGCAATAACACAATAAAGAAGATTTATAAGGAAATTGTTGCTGATTCACACTGATAAAATAGAGGTGAAGCAATTTCCTTCCTCTTGTGCGTGCTTTAAAAATGGTGTTACAGGATCAGAGGTGTAAAATTAGGGTTGGTGTCTCAAGTGACATTTTTGCGGTAAACGAGCATGTTGTATGAGTATGAATGATATAGCAGAGAAAGTACAAAGAGTCCATAAGGCTTCATAATATTAGGAACCCACACAATTTTTGAGGTTACACTATTGTCAAAAATCCTCATTTTCCTTACTTTCTTAAGTCATTATGATATTTCCAAAACCCTATCACCTTAGCATCTTGTGTGCTGTCATATTTGTCATTACTTTGAACTTTATACAACCCCTTTCAGCCAATAGGAGAGCACTTAGGCTTGTCCTATACCATTTCACAATGTTGGAGAATACAGAGAGAGGAATATTGAACAATTGCTGTTGCTACAATATCTCCAGATCATTCTCAATTAACTCAAAGTTCTCCAAGTACCACCACACTAACAGACATTTTAAAACAGAAGAAAAACAAGTCAGACTTTTTTCATCTGTTCTGATTTTTACCCAGAAGTGAAAATTTCCAAGATTACAGTTGGAAAAGTCAGCAGAAATGTAGGCATAGGAATTCAGGGTGGGAAAGTCACCAACTTCAACCTCAAAATTAAATATGGCTTCCCTGCATTTAAAACTTAGACAACTGCTATGTCTGGCAGGGGCAGTCTTATTGGCAAGCAAAGAGTGTTTTTTATTTTTGTTTTTTTTTTTTTAACGTGTCCTATCCAGCACATCCATACAAGTAGCAAACTTATTCAGGGGACAATTGATGGATAAGACATATTTTATTTTCTAGTTCTTGAGTGCCCCACCCCTTTCTAATACAGCCCTGGGCAACTGCCCATATAGCCCAGCTCAAAAACCAACACTGTATGCACATTTTCAAAAAATACTTAAGAAAATGTTTTATTTTCTCAAACCCAACATCTTTGAAGATTCTCAGTTTTCTAGGTTTTCATATTCAGGAAGGTTTAAAGGAAGTCATTTTGTTTTAAACATTAATTTAGACACGTTAACTATAAACTGCTTGTAATCATTGCAATATGTATATACTACCTTGTTTTTATCCAAACCTCCATCAGGGTGTTATTTTTTAAAATTTTCCACGAAGCACAGAGCGTGGACTCTCCTAGCTCATCTTTTCACTTTTGTTCACGATTCTACATTGTTGACCGCAGTACAAGACTTTGTGACGGGGTCAACACACAGGAGGTGACATCACTCCGTCTCCATTAATTTCCCATGGAACTTGTGTGATGAGACAACAATCGCTTGCCCTCCTCCAACCAAGTGACCAGCAAAATTCGTGCATGTACACGTAGATGTGTTTGTGCATGCCCACCACCAGGGTTTTTAAAAAATCCTAGAGGAAACCCTGGTGTGGCACTCAGAATTGTCTGAGTGTCAAGGTGAAGCCCAACAGATTTATTTTCACAAGCGGAGCATTACGGCTTTTGACATGATGCTCCACTTGATATATATGCGAAATATATATATTAGAAATTGCTTTGAGTTTATTTCAAATGTAATGGACACAGAGATGAAAAAGAAAGGAGCAAAGACAGGGAGAATGGTGAGGAAAAGGTTTAAGAGAAAGGAGATAGAAGTAGAGGAGAGAAAGAAGCACAGACAGAACATAAGTCAGCACCCTTGAAGTCTGCCTCTAAACCTGCAAAAAGAGAAAAAACAAAACCGAGAAACCACAACAAACATTTGCATGTATAACAATAACAGTTGTAACATCATTGCAAAGTACACGATACAAGGTAATACACGATGTATTTAGTGACAACTGCAGCCCAACTGAGAGTGTTTCTGATAAACACCTGAATCTTAACACCTGCGTGTGTATGTGTGTGTGTGAGTGTGCTTGTGTCTATAAGGTTTCTCCATAAGAAAGTTCAATAGTGGGTGTAGGCACCTACTGACACCCGTGTCGTCCTCATGTCCTGGGGGACATGAGGACGAAAAGAGGAAGACCAAAGCCACAGACACCCAGGGGGCCCCCAAGCATGGAGCCCCATACATAATTATCATTATTAAAGTTCGCTTCATAAGAGCCAGTACATTATTCCTACATAGTTAATTGTAGTTGAATTTAGCTTCATGGAATACTTGACAGGACTAAAATTCCAGATTTAAATTATCTGCACATGAGAGATTTGGTGATTTGTGGTGGTCAAGCCTTATCTGATATTATCTGGGCCCCCCTCACAAAAGGCAGCAGCCATTTAAAAGTAGAAGCCCTATTATTGGCCAGTTAAAGTGCCAGACTGAATTTCACACGCTGACACACACCATTACATTCGTGGGTGAGGGGGGGCAGCCTGGCCCATTTGCTCAGTTCTCTTGGAATAATAGATCTTTGAAGCCTGATGCTCTGGCCAGTCCTAGAACTCCTTTAGGGAGTGATTAAAGTAGTTACACTCTTATTATGTGTTTATGTATGTTTAATACTAGGCTTTGATTTAATGTGCCATTTAAGTTGAGGGGATGGTCAGGTCCAGAATGATTCCTAGATTGCCCCTCAGAGGTTAGTTCACAAACGCACACTTTTCTTAAAATAACAGGCTTTTATGTTTTGTTACAGCTGTATGTAATGAGACACATAATGGCTGTAGTTGGGACAGTGGGATCACTCTGGGGAGTCATGTTTGTCTTTTCCTCTGAAGTCTCCCTGCAGTTGAAGCATTAGCAGAATAGCTTGCAATTATGAGGCTTATAGAGTCAATCCCACTTTGTTTTCATACATTCGGGGAGACCACAGAGCAATGTATACGTGCTTTTCTCATTTTTACCTCTACTATCAGACTGCTTGGTACATCATTTCATCCTTTTTACTGGATGATAAACAGTGTGTAGTTGCCTTCATTGCAAAGCTGTGTGTTAAATCATAATGACTGACTTTAAGCTTACATAACCAATCTGAAGCAATATATAATTTTTATTTAGTTATATACAGCATTTAAGTACAGATCTGGTGTATTCTTTATGTTAATGATGCAATTTAGTTTCTAATTAGTTCATATTATTATACTTTGCAAACAGAAACCACACACACATCTCAACTCTAAAGATAAGGAGTAATAACTTTATTTCTTGGACTCTGCCTGTTTTTTCCACTCTCATCTGAACAATATGAGAGTCTTGACCCGACACTATGGCGTGATTGCCCCACCTCAGATCTATACAGCCTTTCAACCCTCCCCCCACAACAAAGGTCATTATGACACAACACCTCAATGTAAGTTTCATTAGACCACAGGACATGTCTCCAAAAATTAAGTTATTTGTCCCTGTGCACATTTGCAAACAATAATCCAGCTTTTAATGCCGCTTAGAGTAGTGGCTTCATCCTCTCTGAATGGCTTTTCAGCCTTTATCAGTACAGGACTCGTTTCACTGTAAATAATGACAATCCCTTACCAGCTTCACCCAGCATCTTCACAAGGACTATTGCTTTTGTTGTTGGTTCGCACAAATACATATTTATCTCTAGGACATAAAATGGTTTGATGACTTGACATCAATACTTATATATTATTATACTTGCATATAATTGTTTGAATAGATAAAAGTGGCATCTTTAGGCTTCAAGCAATTGGACCCAAGGATGAACCAGAGTGGTGAAGGTCCACAATTCTCTTCCCAGTATATTGGATCATTTCTTTTGATTTTCCCATGATCTTATACACTGTATGTATAAGATGGTTTAAATTTTACTTTGATACTGGTAACTAGAGCCCATGCCTACCACTTTTTTTCTGGAAAATCGCGTGAAGAAAATGAATCTTTTTATTTTTCATCGTAAACATTTCAGTTATGCATGTTTAAAAATATCCCCTTGCAATAAATAAAGTTTATCTCACTTTTATCAGCTGCATTAGATAAAAAATGCTAATTAAGAGCATGATCAAAGCCCTAAAATCCATTAAGTTTACATCAGCAAATTTTACTTTCAAAAACAACATTGCAGAAAAGTACCAGCCTACCACTTACACACACAAACACAACCTCACACAGAAAAATACTGCCTAAATAAGATGAAAATCCATTTCAGACAGAGGATGAGATATCAGAACTCTCTTCGCAGCTGTCAGAATGATCTAAGACACAAATGACTCAACATGAGTGGACATTTTGATTTTTCACACTTGTGAGCCAGTGAACACTTTGGCTGAATGGTTCATGACTGTGGCCCCACTTCTTCCAAGTGTATAATCAGTCACATTAATGAGAGTGGTAATGCGATGCACAAGAATTAGTCCAGGTCCTTGGGGTTGAGTCTCAGGAGGAGTTTTGGAAGAGAAACAAGTTGCCTTGGCCATGAACTCGCTGAGCTTTGAAAAACGGCAGTGAGCTGTCTTGATTGTGCCGTTATTAACAAAATATCCCCATGCATACACACTCTAAATAGCAATATTTCACTGCTGAAAGTGCTCTGACAAAATCAATAGTGTACTCTTGTTAATAGTACTGATGGAAGCTGAATGAGCAGAGCCCTGGGACTCACCTACCCACAGACAAGCATTTAGCCGAAAAGAACAAGTTCACCAAATCTACACACACTCCTGTTCCTGTAAGGTAGAAGCTGGGGTGTGTTTATGGACACAAATTCAGGCTATTTCTATAACTAGCCTCCCATGAGAGCCTGCATCCCCTAGCACACAGATGAAAGAAAACTAGTTCGCTAAAGTAAAGCGTCAGTTCTGCTCTAAGATTTATCTCTTCATCCACCAACACAGACATTTCTAATCCTTTAGTCAAACTAAATATCAGCTCCTCAGTTAACACAACAAGTTGTTTGTTGAGCTAATTTTCAAGACTGTGTGTGTACAAGTGATAGAGCACAATTATGTTCGGTATGTTCAACATTCACTCTATTTTTCTCATCATTTCTTTCCAGCTCTTCATTAGATTCTGCAAGGGCAGCAATAAGTCAAACCAAGGCTCACTGGGGTGTTTGGTTTAGGGTTTATCCAGCTAAACTTCTCAGAGAGGTGTGAGGTGACCATCATAATCAGTCCATGATTTTCCAAACTCAAACTGTGTACATTTTAAGTCAACAATAGTTAGTTTGTGGTTTTTGGTTGGTTTTTTTTTTTGTTGTTTTTTTTTGTTAATACACAGTTAAGATTTAGATGATTACACAGTTTTGCTGTACAACAACTATTTCAATTTCCTATTGGCTCTTTTCTCAGTTGTAGTATTATAAAGCTATGTTAGCATTTAGAGTAAAAAAAAAAAAAAGAAGGCAGCAGAAGATTCTAGTGATGACTCTAACCTGGAACTAATATATTTGATACTGTGTGTAGAACACACTTTCTATGAATGGTAAATAGTAAAGTGTCCTGCATCCAGCGCTTTCTCAAGTTTGAGGACTCCAAGGTGCTTTACACTACATTTAATCATTCATCCACTCGTATACACATTCACACACTGATGGTGGTAAGCTGCCCTGGGACAAACTGACATAAGTGAGTTTAGATGCAATCAGCACCACCAGGCCCTCTGATCACCACCACCAGTAGGCAAGATGGCTGAAGTGAAACTTAAATCTCTGTGGCATACTTGTCGGCTCCACATCAGTGATCTAAATCTGCTGCTTTGCTTCATCCCAAAAGTGATCTGGATTGAGATCTGGTGACTGTGGAGGCCATAGAAGTGCAGTGAACTCATATCCTGTTTGAGATGATTTCATTTTTATGACATTGTGCATTATCCTGGCTGAAGTAGCACTACATCTAGCAGGATAATACTGTGGGACTGTGCGGCCAACATTTGCAGAACTGCAGTATGTTAGATAAAGTTCTCAAGATCAAATTTATGCACCCAAGACTTGTTTTTAAAAAACACTCACCTTGTACTTTAAATGATAACTCTACCCTGCAAAAAGAATTGTCTAAATAAATAATCGAAAGCCCAAAATTAATGACATTGATGCAAACTTGCGACCACAACTGTATCAGGGACATAAGTAAATAACCTACTTCTAGTGATGCTTTATTTTATTGATTTGACAATAGAAAAAAAATACATGTTACAATACTTTTTTCATAATCATGCAGCTACAGAAAAACCCTTTCATGCTTTTCAATACTTAGTAGGATCCCTGGCATCAGTTCATATCGGATCCACTGTTGCTGGAATAAAGACTTCCAACATGAACATTTTCTACAATTGCAACCCCTGCCCTGCACCCCCAACCTTCCCCATACACACACACACACACACACACACACACACACACACACACACACACGCACGCACATACTCTCCACTAATTTTCCTATCTGTTCTGTTTCACACTTCTACATCTGTAATCCTTGTTCAGTTGTAATTTTGCTCCTGTGTACTTGCCTCAAGAGAAAGAAACTAATTTTCAGGAGTGAAAAGGGATTATCAGATGCAAACCAAATCTCTCCACCTCCAGACAAAGATATTCGCATAGACTTTTCTGCTGGAACAAAACGATTCTCAGAGTTTGCTTTAGCCTGTATGGGAGCTCTCGAGGAGGCATCTCGTCAGCCACCGTGCTTGCAGTTTCTCCTTATCAGTGCAGGAAAAGAAAGTTCACAATAGCATGAAAAATGCTGAGCTGGTGGCTCAGAAACCACAGGCAGAAGTGACAGCACATAATATAATCAGATTCACCTCATTATGTTGCCTGAATTTTGTATTTAGTGTCAAATATGTGAAAAGGAAGCAATGCAGTCAGATGGAATCCTTGTGTATTTTACCTCAACAAACAAGTCTCAACAACAAAGGAGAGCTACTACATGAAAGTATCCTACTCATGGAGGCTCTTTTGTTTATGCTTTGGGCTGATTCAAACATGCCATTTATAATCTCCTTCACTTTTTCACTTGTCTCATTATTGCAATGCATGCTGTTATTTTACCCTACCTGTTTACAGCAGGTAAAATATCTATTGAACACGTTGACATTTCCAACAGTTTCAACAACCCAACTAATCCACATATACATAGAAATCAAAACAATTACATCTATAAATAAGGTTACGAATGATAAAGTGGAAGGACAGGGGGAGTGGTGTTGAATAAATGAAGAAAATACGATGCAAAGAAGCCTGGAAACCCAACAGAATAGCTGGAATCGGTCAGTATTCAGAAACCAATCCTGTACTTTATCCCTGCAAATTAATGTCAGGTTTAGTCCCAATAGACCTTAAAAGTTTTCTCAACGCCACTTTCACCATACTGATGACATTGTTTTCAGATGTCTAGACTTTTGAATGCTGGCATAGAGTCTATGAACAGTCACTGCACAAGACTTCACTGTAGAAGAAAAAGCATGTTGAAGTTCATTTAAAGTTTGATGCAAACCATTTAAACAAGTCAGTAAAGTACTGAGAGAATAACTGAACTGAAATTGAACTCTTTGGATGTAACTGTTTATCAATCCCACAACATTGTATCAACAAGTTTTGAGCTTTGTAACATTGTGCTTATTTTTACTTAATTAAACATAACTTTATTTATGGACTAATTTGAGTTTGATTCTTAGTATGTGTGAATCATGTAGGTAGGTTATAATCAACATGTGGTGTGAATTTCATGTCAGCATCCCTATTAGAGAAATATTTACTGATGAAAATGTTGCCATGTTCAGCAGTTATTTTCCCTGCTGTACTCTCGCATACAAGCAGGGCCACATACATGCACACAGGCTGACACACAAAACCCCTACTGAACGAGCCAAGGAAACCATAGTGACAGGCTCAGAAAACAAAGAAAAGGAGCGGAAGGAAGATGAAAAGTGTCTATGTTTGGAGCCAGCTGGGTAAAGCTAACAGTAAATTAGAAATTGGATTAAGACTTGAAAAGAAAAAAAAATCAACAACATCCAATTAGGAGACCACAATACATACATAAATAGAGAGATTCACAAAAAGCCTTAAAAAAATTTATTATTTTATGCATTCTTTGCTTTGGAATAGTTTATCGTTGTTGATCCATCTTGCTGCACCTGTCAAAGTCCAATTTAATGATTGAAGAAGCAGAGATGTGAGTAGACAGGAGAAGCCAAAGAAACAGACATAATTGGTCTAGATGTGTTTAAAACCTTATCTTATGAAAGGGGGATAAAAATGTGAGCTAAAAAGCAAACAGCAGAGGCCCTGAAGCTTTACTTCCATTATATCCTGAGCCTGAAGCTGCCCTTCTATCACAACCAAAGCCCAGCACAGCTTCAAAGCCACATAGTCCATTAATGGTGCTGATGACAGCAGAGAGGATTTGTGCGCCAGGTAAAACGGCACTAGCCAAAGCAGCAAAAAAGAGGTGTTGTATGGTAAGCAAGTGGTAAAAACTCAAAAAATGTCATTTTTAACATTAGGCTGGACCACTTTAAGTCATTCTTTCTGTCACTAAACACTGAGCTTCCCCTTCTCATGGGTATGCACAATGAAAAACACACAGACTGAGTTATTGATAACATAAATTAGGAAGCAAAACAAACAACTTTCAATTCTTATTGGATGCATGCAGGGAAGGGAGGGGGCAGACATGAAAGGTAACTCTTTGAATGCATGTTTCACATTGCTTTGAATAATTCTGACTCCTGCTCTCTTACTGCTACAGTAAACAACAAGGCTTTCATGTTTTTCTCCAATGTGCAAGAGGAAAAACTCACTAAGTCAATTCATCTCTGTTGTTGCAGCACTCTTAATGGTTCATGGCACATGAGACCACTCAAGTGCCAGGTTTAGACATTTTCTGTCTAGTTTATTCCTCAAGTTTAGACTCTGCTATACAGTTTTCTCAGTAGTCGCACTGCTGCACCAGAAATACAAAGCCAGGGCAGAGCGTGGCTGCTTTTGAAAGGACAACAGACAGTACAAGCAAATCTATTTTATAAGAAGCAAGCAAGATAATTGTTGAAAAGGTTAGTGAGGCTATAACAGGTAACAAGTGAGCCACATGTTGATGTGCACAACTGGATAAAGAGGTGACGTTGCTGACAGGAAAAAGCATGGTCATGGAGAGCCCTATTTGGATCCATTCTTAGTAAGCTACAAAAGAAGAAGATTCCCACCAAATTTAGGCATCAACAAAGACTTCACAAACTATAACATACCACAAATCTACATACTATACAGAATAAAACACAACAAAGCAGCAACAGCTAAACTTTTTTTCATATTTTTGAAGAAAAACCATATAAGGTAACGTCACACCAGACTAATGTCATATACAGACATGTAAACTGAGAGGTTTTCAAAATAGCTTCTCCAGTTTATTTATGTATGCCCACACAATTTCCCACACAAGTAGAGACAGACCAACAAAGCTTGAAAAATAATCCACCAGGGTATAAAAATCGAGCTTTCTTTTTCACAAATGTACAACAAAAATATTGAACTGCAAAACATTGATTCTGCCCTGAAAGACATTTTTGCACCTGGAAAATATTCCAACCTCTTGAACTCTTTCAAACCTTATCATATTAAAACCACAAACTTCAATGTATTTTATTGGGATTCTTTTTTTTTTTTTTTTTTTTGAAAGACCAACACAAAGTTGCGTATAATTGTAAAATGGAAGGAAAATTATTTCAAAACTTTTTATGAACAAAATTCAGAAAAGTGTTGCATGCATAAATACATAGCCCCCTCTGACAATACTGTGGAAAACTCTTTTTGTGTATGTTTCTATGAGTTTCTCAAACCTAAAAACCAACATTTCTTGCACATTGTGCTTTGCTAAGTAACTTAAGCTCAGTCAGATTGAACAAAGAACTTGAGTGAACAAGAAACATGGTCACTCAAGCTCTCTGTTCAGTCTGACTGACCATGTTTCTTGTTCACTCAAACTCTTTTTTTCCTCTTGCCACAAAGGCCAGATTTGTTAGGTGGCTGACTAAAAGTTGTACTTTCAACAAATACTTCCACCTTAGCTGTGGATCTCAGCAGCTCCTCATGTGTCCTCATGAACCTTTTGGTTGGTTCTCTAATAAACAATCTCCTGCATGATCTTGTCTCCTAGTTGTGGCATATTTGCAGCTTTGCCAAACTCTTTCCATAGTTAAAACCAGGCAAGGGAACAATGAGGTGTTCAAAGCTTGGCATATTGTAATATTACCCAACCCTGCTGTCTAAAACTTTCCTCCTGACCTATCCACTGCGTTCCTTGGTCTTGAATGATACTGTTTGTTCACTAATGTTCTCTGACAAACCTCATTTTGCTTGGTAGACTTCTTGAGACTGTTGGTTTTTATTTGGGGTATCAGGCTAAAGGGGGCTGATTACAGATGCATAGTACATTATCACATTTTTATTTGCAAATCATTTTGAAACTAACCTTTTTTCCTTCCAAATAATGCACTACTTTGTGCCTTCTTGTGTTACATAAATCCCACGAAAAGTTCTTTAAAAGTCATTAAAGTTTTTCACTTCAAAAACTAAACATAAAACGAATCATGCAAAAATCAAAAAGCCATCTCTATAAGACCAAATGTGCATAAAAAAGGGTTCCAGAGAAAAGCTCAAAAATATCTGGAAGATGAAAGCCTGGGGAACTTTTGCTCATGACCACTTTAGAAGATTACAAGAAAGTCTGGCTCCTTTGAAGCAAAACAAACTGAAATAAGGGGTGGCAGAATTCTGCACTGTACTGTAAATAAAGACTCCATCTGAAAGTGTGGAAGTAAATGTTTCCTTTACATTCCCATTTCCAGCCTTTCATTTACTCCAACACTATTTCCTTCCAGAGATATCATGCCCCACAGTGTCCCCTCGCGCCTGCCTTGCTCAGCAACCAGAGAAGACAGTCAAGCTGAGAGACTCAGAGAGCGATGCATCATTTGATGACATGGGCTGATAGATGCCTGACAGACTGCCAAACCCTGCGACGTGCTACATGAGTCAAGAACAAACACTCCTCCGATGTGCAGATATGCTTTTGCACATGTATCCATCATCGCCATGTAGGAAGTGTGTGTATGAGTATGTTTTTAAGAGCTGATCTGAGAGAGAGAAACCATGCGAATTGTCCATCTCAGTTTATGGAGGAATGAAGGAGACCAAGTCCAGACCCAACAGTTTGATGATGAGGAAAGCAGAAATGGAAATTAAGTTCCTCTGACTCAATCACAAAACAATCTGCTTACATGATGCAGCTGAAACCAGATATTTACATACACTACATGAAAACCCACATTATCTTTTTTCCCCTCAGCCTCTAATATTGATGCACACTAAACTTACTGATTTAGGTCAGTTAGGATTGCCAAGAATATTTCTGTTGGCTAAATTCCTGAATAATGGGAATGAGAATTTGTTACTACCAGCTTAAAAGTCAGACGATTATATACACTAAGATGACTATGCCTTTAAACAATTTGGGAAAGCCAAGATAATGGTGTTATGGTTTTGTAAGCTTCTGATAGGGTAAATCATAACATCTGAGTTAAATGGAGCCACACCTGTGGACATATTTTAAGTCAACATCTTAAACATTCTGGTTCCTTGTGTGGCACCATTGAAAAACCAATTGAAACTATCCAAAATTTTAGGAAGTGAACTCTGGTTTATTAACTCTGGTTGGGTACAATTTAGAAATCCTTGCCTCTTCAAACAATGATATGCAAGTATAAGCACCAAGGCTATGTCCAATTATCGTACTGTTTAAGAAGGAGACAGGTGTCTCATAAATGAATATGTTTTGGTGTGAACATGTGTATCAACCCAAGAACAAAAGCAAAGATTTTGTAAAGATGCTAGTTGAAACTGGAAAGGCAGTATCAGTATCCACAGGTGGTACAGTCCTGACTGAAAGGCTAACCAGCAACGAAAAAACCTTTACTGCAAAAGCAACATAAAAAGCTAGATTAAAGTTTGGAAATGCACTAAAAGATAAAGAACATAATTTTGGGGACATGTTCTGTGGTCTGATGAAAGTAAAATTTAAGCGTTTGGGCATAATTATTTGATTTAGAGGAAGGGGGGGTATCTTTCAAGCCAGAGAACTCCATCTTAACTGTGAAGTATGGGTGTGGCAGAATCATGTTGCGGGGTGTTTTACTGCAGGAGAGACCAGTGCACTTCATAAAATAGATGGTACCATGGGGAAAGAACATTATGTGGACAAATTAAAACAACATCTCCAGACATCACCTGAAAGTTAAAGGATGGGGACAAATGGGTCTTTAATATGGACAGTGACAATAAGAATATCAAAAATGTATTCTAATCACACAGATGATTTGTGCATAGAGTTGAAAAGGTGTGTGTGAGTGTGGCAGCCTACAAACCTTACTCAGTTAAAGCAGGTCTGTCAGGAGGAATGGGCCAAACATCCAGCAAACTATTGTAAGAAGCTTGCAGAAGGAAACCCCAAATATGTGAGTTATGCAGTTTAAAGGCAATTCATTAAAATACTGAGGAAATGTATGCAAACTTCTGAATTTAAAGAAAATCTCTAAAAATCATTTTCTTCCATTATTCTGGTATTTAATGAATAGAGAAAATTTTGAAAATCCTAACTGATCTAAAACAGGAAAAGTTCACTCTGATTTAATGTCCAAGACTGGGAGAAAAAAAGTTTGTTTCTTTTTATACATTGTGTATGAATATGTGGTCTCAACTGCATCACATCCGCACATACAAAGATGCACTCCCTTCCTGTCTTTTCGACTCCTCTTTCCCACAGAAATAAATTTGTAAATGAACAAGCCCTGTTGGAAGTAAGCGGTGACGCCAGCCCAGAGCTCTGAATGTCACAGTCACTCATTGCAGCCTCCCTCTAAGTGATGCAGACAGAGCCCCATTCTCATTACCCCACCAGTCAAGCCAGGGGGTGAAAAACATTTACATGCAAATACGAATGACCCACCGGCTACCGCGAGTGCACTGGCTGCCGTGTTGTAAAAGCATGGCAATGACAGAAAATCCGCTTGCCAATCAACAGCTCTATTGTAAAAACACAAGCTATAGAAGAAAGTGGTATGTGTGTAGCGTATTAATTATTTTATTTGATTTTATTGGCTGATTGGTTTGTAACTTCTGTTAGTGCTCCTCATGTCCAGTGACATTAATTTTAATGGATTCAGACATTACCAGTCTGAACATTATCAACTACATTAACAGATGTGTGGGGAAGAAGCTTAAATTCCTTTCTATGGTTTCCACAAAACCACAGAGTTTACATACCGTCTACCCTCCTCACTGGACTCGTCTCTGACAGCTGTGCCCAGCGCCACATAATCAAACCCTCATTCACTCTGAACTATTAGGAATATAGAGCTCATAACAAACATGGGTCTGCCATCACACTGATGCGGTTAATATCAGAGGACAGATTGCTGATGGACTGGCTGGGTCTCCAGGGGTTCTGGGCAAGAGCAAATTCTTCCTGCTCGCAAGATACTTGGATCAAAAACCAGCCTGCTGTCATCAGACCTGTTGCCTCCAGATGGGTCCTGGGTCTGTCCGTGTGATTCGCACCCTCAGAGAGCACGTTGCGTCCTCTTCCTCCTCCTCTTCTTCCTCCAGTCCTTATTTCATCTCACTTTTCCTAACCAGCAAAAAAAACACATCAAACCTGACCTTCTCCTTCATCTTTTCAGCACTTCTTAACAAAGTCCAAGCCATCATCCTTTTGTTCTCTAACCTTGACACACGGCTTTTTAACTCCGTGTGAGGCTTTCATCTGAAATCATACTCATTGGCTCAGTTTCTTGGCTAAAATCCCCCCTGAGTGCGGCATGCGCGGGGGCGTGCGAGTGCATGAGCTCACATGCTTGGTGCCAGGGAGATGAGCAGACGCACCGCGCAGCAAGGCCTCTTTGATGCAGCACAGCAGAGACCCACGGCAGGGCTGTACATTAATTGCAGCTTCTGAGCCGTTAATTTGGGAGAGTACGTTCAAGGACCCTCTTTTCCTCCACTTTCCAACAGCAACAGAGGCTGAACAAGCATCCTCTCAAGACCCATCCACTTTTTTTTACCTCTTCTCATGGCCTTCTGTCTGTAAGTGCCTCTCCATCCATACAGTTTAGCTTAATCCACAAACATGTCATAGCTCCTTGTTTTGCCTCTTTTGGTTTCCCTTCTCTTTGGACTGCCATCACTGAGCAAAGAGACAGTAGGTCACAGCTTCTCCACTGTCCTGCCACTTTCGCCAACTGGTAAATACTCCCTGCCAAAAATCCAGAGTTGTCTTTCTTTTTTTCCCCAGCATGATCGATCCCCTCAAGCTACAAAATGTACTGAGCTGATAATTAACTCAAATAACAAAATAAGTGAAATCTTAGTAGAAATAAAGTGCACATTACACAAACTACAAGTAGAGATTTTCAACATAAGCTAGGCTACGGGTGGTACACAATTCTGTCAAGAGCAAAAACATGACAATGAGAGCATTCTCATTTTGTTTTCGCAGCATCTCTGTGACCATAAAACCACAGGATAGAGCCGCTTTGGCTGAAAGTTCCCCTAAGAAATGAATCAGCTATAAAAACCGCAGCGGGATAACTGTAGTCTGCCCCGCAGGGCACGATCTCTGCAGATTCACACTGTGCTGATGCGGGAAATGATTCAGGATGTGTGTGGCCAGCATCTTCTCATTTATGTCTCCCACCAATAAGGTAATTAAACCTGCCCACTTATTAGGTAACTGAGAAAAAAAAATGTGTCAGGAAATGCTAGGTCAGGAACAAATGCTACTATTTATCCAGTGGCAGAGGAAATTAATGTAATAAGCCACAAGAAGTTTAAAAGGAATCATTTGACAGGAAAACTATTAGTTGTGTACTAAGCGTGGAAGAGTGGCAAAGGAAAAGCCATTGTTAAAAGAAACCCATAAGAAATATTATTTGCAGTTTGCATAATCCATAAAAGGATATATGGAAGAAAGTACAATTAACAGTTTTACCTTACATGCAAAATGCTATGGGTGATGGGAAACCAACACAGCATATTACCTTAAACACAACAACCCAACTGTGAAACATGGCAGTGGCAGTATCATGCTGTGGGCATGATTTTCTTTAGTAGAAGCAGGGAATTTGGTCAAAGTTGACTGGAAGATGGAGGAGCTAAAATCAATGCAAGAAGATCTGTTAGGAGCTGCATCAGCCTGAGGTAGGAAGGTAATCTGTTCACCAAATTTTAAAATTTTAAATTAAAAATAAAAATAAATAAAATATAAATAAACCCTGTGGAAAATAACATAATTTCAGTGTAATGGCTGACATCAAATATAATGCATGAGAGTTCAGCCTTAGACTTAGAGGATTATTTGTGTGCATTTGTGCATGACAGTAAATGATGTAAAATGTCCTGTTTGTAACAGTTTGTTGGTTATGTTAGGCCTTGTTAGGGTCCAATTTTGGTGAGAAAATGAGGGTCATTTGCCTCTGAAATTATAAACAGAGTGTTAGAATCTGTGAAAAAGAGAAACTGACAGAAAGAGAGGGGACCTATGTGAACTCAAGCAAACTGGCCATGAAAACATTCAACCCACACTCACAAATTGTTAATTTGTGTCCAAGGAAGTAAACATTGGTGCCCGTCTCCATCGTTTCTACCCGTCTTTTCATTCTGACCTGTATTACCCATGGTATGCTGCCAAACGTTCATACACATGGAAATGTCTTTTTCCCAATGCAGAGAAGAATGCAAGAGCACCCCTTCCCCCTCCCCAAGACTTTTGTTCAGATATAGGAAAGAGACACTTTTACATACACATGAGCAGAGAGGAAGAAGCCCTGCTTGTGGAAGTACACTAAGCCTACATGGAATGCCAGTTTTTCCCCAACCAGAGTCATCTTTATTCAACAGCCACTTGGCCTTTGGTGATAGCAGCTGCATTCTCTGTTCCTGTCATACTGCACCACCTCGGGCTTACACAACATGATGCTGCTCCAACTTCTCCAAGACAATATGTCACAGTTAAAGTGCACTGGTAAAAATACTGAAATCACAGGCTTCCTAAGGAAAACTCTGAGGAGAAACTAGCCTGTGGCTCCTGATGAGAGCAACTGTATAAAAGAGTTTTCAAAGAAAAATGAAGGCGTGCTTATTACTGACTGCACTGAGCTTCCTTCTTTGAACTCTCATCTACTGCTTGGGCTTTGCGGTGGATGTGCAAGAAAAATGAAGACGAAAAGATGAGTGAAAGGAAGATGGTGCTGGAAAACATGTGATTAAAAGATAAAAGGAAGAGAGCAGATGATGAGGGACCGGCACTGTGTGATTAAATGGCAGAGGTGATCCCATTGGGCCGCAGCCCTTATTGCATTTTAATAGACAACAGGATGATCCTTGACCTTTTTTGAGGCAGAGGTAGCGTTTAGTGCAAACTGCTCGCCTTGATACACCTCTAACCTGCAGGGCATGTGGGCATTAGAAGTAACACGAGCTATGTGAGGCCTTGAAGGGTCACAAGCAAATGTGCTTATTCTCCTTCCACAGCATCTCAAGCAGCAGCCTTGGGCAAATAACAACAAGCAAAGCCATGTGCATCTGTGTGTGTGTATGTGTCAAAGAGGATTTTAAAATATGAGTAATGCAATATAATTTTAAGTCTTTAATTCCTACATTTCAAAGAGCTTTCCTACTCTCTCATCCTGTTCCCTTCACCCACCTGACCCCCACTCCAAAAAAAAAAGACCTTCAATCATCAGTTCCTCCTTTTCACCTTCTCTTTCTCCCAGCTCCACATGCTAAGTGGGAACATTGTTACGGTCAATTTGTCCCATTCAGGGTCCCGGTGGGCAGTGTCCCTGCCCTGACAGCCCACAGACAGAGACCACACTGCCTGAGAGGCCTTGACATCGAAGTCCGGAGCAGGCTTGGAATGAGGAGGAGGAGGGGAAAATCGCAGGGCAGAGGAAAGAGAAGGGAGGGAGAAACTAGAGAGGAGAGGTGACAAAGAAAGCATTGGAATGGAGACAAAATGTGTGAAGGAAAACAAGTTTTGGGGGAATGCTGCAGCAAAAGAATGCAGAGGGAAAGAGAAGGAGGCAGGGGTGCCTGTCTTATTGTGGGCCTTAAGATTCTGCTCAATGCTGTTTTGTAGTTGTCGATCAATCCCAGGTTTGATGCAATAGATGATGACAGGATTGCTTACACAGAAGAAAACCTAAATACATGATTTATGGTTTTTTATTCATGTTCATTTGCATCGATCTAAACATCTCGGGAACTCAGTCAGCACAACAGCTTAAATACAAATCCCATTCCTCAGTTTGAGACTAAGTGCAGGTCAACCACTACAGACTGTAGTAGTTAATCAGAAAAGATGTCAACAGTAGTAGAGGTCACTGCAAAGAAAAACAACAAATCCTGGGTTTAAAACCTGAAGCTAATGAGAGACTTTCTAAAGTGCCTCTGCCAGCTTCTTGACTCCCATCGCTCCAACAGGCTTTCAATCAAAAAGCGTCACCTTGTCTTTAAATACTGCACAGTCAATGAACAATGTCTGCCGCTCAATACACTGACATTAGCTATTACATTAATTCTAATCAATGTGCTGCTCATTTATCTTGAAAATAATATGAGAATTTAAGAGACACTTAAACAGAGATGTTTCTATTTACTCAGGATGATAGACTACTAATGGCTGCCAAAACCTAGGTTTAAAAAGTAAAAATTTTCAAAAATACTTCCAAAGTGTGACAAGTGCGAGTCACCCTGCTGTTTTCAGTGGGAAGTGTTAAAACTGGCAATAGAAAATAGAATTATTGATGGAAATTTGTGAGTTTTTTAGAGATAACAGTTAAACAGGAATAATCTGAAAATAAATAAATAAAATGAAACAGTGACATAACAGCAAATGTAACAAGCACTGTCCTGATGCAGTTGAACACTGTGAACTCCACACCTTCGATACAAATGCTCTGCTCAGAACAGGGGTGGAACCAAGCTGACACACATACTTGAAAGGCCTATTTAGTAATTGTTTTTTAGTATCCCAACTTTAATGATGGACAACAATACAGAAAGAATTTAAAACTTTTTTTTTCTTTAGCACAGATATTGAAAGGACTCAACTGACCACGTTCTGCTAAAAAAAAAAAAGTAATCGGATTGTAAAGTTTGCTGACCCCTGCTTTACGTTGAGGTAAAAGACAGGCATGTCAGAAAAAACCAAGAAGTTTGTTTCAAACACAGGCCTCAAAATGTTAACCCAAAAGTTTCAATTTCTTTTGTTATCCACAGATATCTGCACATAGATCCATAGAGACAGACTATGGAGTCGGGAGTATGCTGCATAACATGCCTGTCCTAAATCTGTGGCACGATTCTGAGTTAAAAGTCAAAGCATTAATAATAGCGGTGGGAACTACTGCTATCCATCATCAAGTACAGCAGTTTGCTATAATGGACCCAGGCTGGTGGAGAGACACTGCTGACTAAGCAATCACACTGATTTCTTATAGGCAAATCCTCCTGCTGCTTCAGCATCCAAGTTTCTGAGAGGTGGTGCTACCCTCCCAAGTACTGTGTCATCTAATTCATTAAATTTGGTTTACTTATAAATAAATTATTTGTTAATTGCTCTTACTTTGACAGTGTGAATAGAAACACATGAAAATGTATTGAAAAACTGATGGGATGAGACTTCAGGCACATCTTTGCTTTATCAGCATTTCACTAAACTACAGTATGACTTGTCCTACTGTGCAGGAACTGGCCCAAGCCCACAGGTGAAGTTAACCCCCCTGCCAACACAATTCAGCAAAGATGAGGGATTAAGTGACTGTGTAAAGGCACCTGTTATTTCTGCACACAGGGTGCAACACTTGCTCCAAAGGAAGAGGCCCCGAGCGGCTGTTAGCGTCAGGAGCGAGGCTCAAACAGGGCACCCATTCAACCAAGGCTGGCAGTGCTGAATCACACTCGCATTGGGCCCAGACAGACTGACTCACACATGTGCACACATACAGAGTCCGTACAATACAGGAAGGCAAACAGACACAACAAGATAGACACCGACCCTTATGTTTCTCTCTGATAGACATGGACAAACTCTCACCCTGCCGTTCTCTCCCGTGTCTTTGATCCCAACACACACACACATCGACTTCTTCAAACTAATTGCCAATTCAGACTCCAGAGTTGAGACAGCGGGAATCTGTCAGGGGCCCTGTGTATGGGAAGCGATGTTGCAGATCTCCTTAAATGAGCTAACTTTATAATAAATCACTGGGTACTGCTAGCCAAGGATTAGGCAAGCTCCAGCGAGCAGTTTGTTAAGCTGCAGAGAGAAGAAGCACTGGAGATGGAGAGAGGGCCGCCAAAAACCGTTCCAGCTCCAGGACCTTGGAACGGTAAACCCTCCCATGCCGCCTGGTTTCCTGGGCACACGTTTAGCCTTGTTATCTGAGTTCTCCACTGACACAAAATCCCACTGCTATTAGGCCTTTACATGGAATTATGGTGTTTGCTTCTGTAGGGGATTTTAGACTAAACACTTATTGTCCAGGACATGAGCTCTACCCTCAGGTACACAGTTTTTCAAACTGCTCTCTTTACGTTTGCCCCAAATAATTTCTGCACTGTCTTGCCTCCTACTGAGTCATTTCTCTTGGAAGGAGTAATGCTTCCTACAGTGAGGTTATTTATACATGGACCTGCACAACATTTATACACTCTCCTGTACCTGCAGAAGAACAATAGATAAAAATAATCACTTCTTCTAGCAAATTTCCTCACTGATTTAAGAGTTATCACTGATTCCTTCTGTGTTATCATGGCTGTTTTCTTAAACTTTAAAACAAGCAGCTTATGTTTTCAAAGTTTAAAAGGAGCCTTCTGAGGCTTTTTAGTTTGGTTTTTCCTTCTTCTTCATCTCTTCTAAGTATAGACATATTGTCAACATACTTTAATCTAAACTTGGCCAGTAAACAAATTACAATACCACGCAAAGATCGTAGATCAAGTCATGTAGATGATTTGTCTTTTAATTTGCTGCTTGTGATAGCACTTCTCATATAATTACTAGCTGACATGGGACATGAACATATCAGTAAAACAAGAGTTTGTTTCTCCTTCACAGTTATCTCAAGAAAGCTGCACAGTATAGATGACTATACCAATTTATGGTGATCTGAGGTTTCACAGATATTTATCCTATCTCCCAGTCAGCATTTCCTTGGATCTACAGCGGTCTGAAAATATATTCATAGCCCCTGTGAACTTTTTAACATTTTGTCATTTACAACCCCAGACTTCAATGTGTTTTATTGGGGTTTTATGTGACAGACCAACACTAAGATGTGTATAACCGCAAAAGGGAAGGAAAATGACATATGGTTCTCAAAATTTATAACATAAAAAGTTGATCCTTTTAGAAACTCCTTTCACTGTAGTTTCAACTGAAAGGTTTTTGGGGCTGTCTCTACCAGCTTAGCAAAACTACAAACATTTTTGCCCATTCCCCTTTATAAATTAGCTCAAGCTCAGACACATCAGATGAAAAGATTCTGTGAACGTCAGTTTTCTATTTTTCCTTCTCTTGTCAAAGATTCTCAGTAGGGTACAGGTCTGTACTTTGACTAGATTTGATATAAGCCATTCAGTCTTTAGCTCTATGTGATCTTTAACCAGCTTCTTTGTCCTTGCTGAAGATAATGGAGATGGTGTGTTCAGGTTGATTTGTTGTGTTGATTTTATGCAGTACAAGCAACCAAGAACTAGTTACTACCTTACAGAATTCTTTTGTTTTTATGTTTCCATCACACTTAAATATTTCATAACATCAAACGGTGTTTGATGTTATGATGTTATGTGTTTGTCTTCCTCCACCATGACTCACCATGGTGTGTTCTGGGTGACACCCACTAATTCCTGCCACATATAAAGCTTTGCTTGTAGGTTACATGGTTCAGTTTATATCTCATTTAATGGAAGCGCCTTCTTTCACATGTATATTGTGTCTTTCAACAGTGGTTATTTTCTTCCACCTTAGCTTTGGATTTCTGCAGCTCCTCCAGATTTTCCATGGACCTCTTGGCTGCTTCTTTGATTAATGTTCTCCTTTCACAGCTAGGTAACTGGCCATGTTTTGGATGGTCTAAGGTGTGCCATACTTTTCATACTTTTTCCATTTTCAGATGATGGGCTGAACAGTGCTCTTTGAGATTATCAAAGCTTCTTTAACCTAACCCTGCTTTAAATTTCTTAACTTTATCCCTGACCTGTGTCATGTGTTTATTGGATTTTATTTAGCTATCAGAGTAGCAGAGCAGGATACAAACATGCTACACTTTTCAGATTAGGGTTTTTTTTTTTCTTCATTCTTTTTTCAAAACTATGCATCTTCTCCTTTCCATTTCACAATTGAGAACTACTTTGTGTTGGTCTATCACCAAAAAAAATCCAACTAAAACTCATTGAACGTGGTTGTAGGATGACAAAATGTGAATAATGTCATGGGTGTAAATACTTTTTCAAGGCACTACACCTTCTATTAAATTTAAAATGACCAAGCCTGATTCAGCAAGTTACTGCCTGATGTGAGCAGCAGAGGATAAAGGATCCTATGCAACCTCCAGCAGCCTCCCTGAGCTCTGGCTGCCAGAGCAGGCGACACCCCAGAGGAAAAGGAATTAAAGAGCCTCTTTTCCACCAAGGTTGATTGATACTGTTAAGAGTGACAGCAAGGTTAAAGGAGCTACTGGTCTTCTCTCCTCATACTGGACTGCCTCACTTTCTTTAGATGCCCTGCAACTCTCCACGTCTCTCCTCTCACACAAACTGAGCCTCATTTTTAAGAGCACCCCGTTCCCTTGGGGGCTTTAGTTAGTTCTCTATCTCTCTTTTCCAGTCCACAAACCTCAGCACCGGACAAAAGGCAGCTTGAAAGCCAAATTGAATTTAAAACACGAGGGGAGACACAGGAAAAAATGTGTAACTCCCAAATGGGAAAACTTGAGGCGACTTGGAGCCAGCTATGGTGCAGGGCGTTAATAGTAAATTCAGTGTACAGTATTAGGACAAGAGCCTGCAGAGAAAGGAGAGGTACGTGGTAGAGCGGGCGTAATTATAGTGGAAATTAGAGACCCAGAAGGTTGGACTGTAGAACAGACAGCAGATAAGAGGAAAAACCCCTAATGCAATTCTGCAACACATAATTAAAAAAATTAGATTCAAGCTTCAATAAAATGCAGGTTTTTCAGATTGTATTATTTATTTAAGAAACTGAGTTTATTAGTTTTAATTGACAAACAACAACAAACGAATTCCCATCATGATATATTTGATATGTGGATGGAGATGGCTCCTGACAGCTCAAATCTGGTTTTCAGTGCGGCTGCAAGCTACGCAGTATGAAATTGGACGCGTAGATGCCACAGATTACACCCACTACTGACTATGGGATGAGTTGGTTCAATTTAGATAACTAGATTCCCTCCACTAATCAATGCATCCAAAACATTAAGGCGAGACAGCGCTAAAGCAGCGCACCACCAGCACCACCCCAGCGCAGCCCTTCACCGGACCCCTCGGATCACTCACCTCTGATTACCAGGGAAAAAAGCGCCGCCGACGTAACAATAGTATGACTCAATTGTCTGTGTCCCACTTGGTACCAAATATCCGAGCGCGATCTAGTGCGTTATCAGATCCCGTGTTGGGCTTTGGAAAGTGTCCCTTCCTGTCGCACCTGTCTCTGAAAAAAAAAAAAAAAAAAAAAAAAAAAACTGTTCCCGACATCCATACAACTGTCTCAGGGGTTGGTGTGTGTCCGTACCACTCTTTTATGGCTCTCAGCATTCACGTATGCACACACACATGCACCACCTGTCCCTCCCGGTGCAGAGTAGCCCACAAAGAGCGTCTATGTGGCGCAACGACACATGGTCAGTTTCTGCTGCAATATACTCCCTCGAACCGAGATCTCAAAGTATTCTGGAGGCAGTAGCTGATAAAACCAGCAGGACGGAACAAATACAAAAAAAAGGGGCAACACATCCGTTTGGAAATCACATCTGCCTCTTCAGCCGCTGCTCCTCCAGTTGGGAGATCATGTCTCTGCTGTGCCCACAATAGTTGGTTTATTTATTTCTCCCGCTGCGCACCGCCGCTGATCTGTCTCTACTGCGTGCTCTCCACCTCAGCTCTCAGTGTTTGGGGAAAACTGCGCTTTCTCCACTTCCACGTACAGGCAGCGCATGGCGAAATCCCATTCATCGGCTGATTTAAAAAAAAACCAGTTCGTGCTCCCCGAAGCTGCGCTCCAGAGCTTCGGTGAAGTGGGAGGACCAATGCGTTAGTCTCTGAGCACCAGCATCTACAGCGCTGCTGTCATCCCCCAGACTCCTGGAGACTGTTCGTGCCAAAACCTGAAGCAGAATTACGCAGGCTGGAATGGAACTGATTAGGGACTAATTGGAGTTAATTGGGAGTGTTCGCGTTACCTAAAATAAAACTGATGTCAAAGTTAGGTCAACCTCGTGTGGACTCTTTTTCCTGTTGACCTGACATTCTTTTAGTTCATTTCAGTAGAAACTAAACCATAGTTTAACCAGAAAACTTGGTGTAGCATTTGATTTAGGATGGCTACAATGGATATCGGATTTCTGAGGTAAAATAGAAATACAATATAACTGGTTTTCATTTGTTTTTATAAATAAAAATAGGCTGAGTGTGCTGTGCCTGTTTTATTCAATCTTTGCGCCATTTGTGGTTCTCAAGCAATGGAAATTTATTGGGAATATATACCAATTTTATCTTCCAGGTCAGGAAGAATAGCATCTCTGGACATCAAAATGTAAGTCTTGGCTCAGATTTTTAGTTGAACTTTGACTTGGCCATTCTAACACATAAATGCACTTTGATCCAAACCATTCAGCTGAAGTTCTGGCTGTACATTTATTTTTGGTTGTCGTTATCTTTTGCAGCCTCTTAGTGCTTTTCTGCTGGTATTGCCCATAATAGAGCATCATCCATCTTCACATCAACTATGATCAGTTTTCCCTCCCTGCTGAAGAAAAGCATCCTGACACCAGGATGCTGTCATCACCTTGTTTTATTGTCAAGCTGCTGTGTCCCAGGTGAGGTGTGGAATCAATTTAGCATTCATAGACTTTAGCATGTTGGTCTTCAAGATAATTTTTAGCCTTATCTGACCATACCACATTCTTTTACATGTTTAATGTCTCTCATATGGCTTGCAGGATATTTAAAACTGAAGTTCTTATAATCACTCTTCCATAAAGGCCACATTTACACAAAACTAGTTGTCCTGTCAATAGATTCTCCCACCTGAGCTGTATATCTTTGCAGCTGCTCCAGTGTCACCCTATGGCTCTTCTCTGATCAATGCTCTACTTGTTTGTATTAATTCAGGTGGATATCCAGACCAAACCATGCAAGATTACTATCATTAAAATATATCGGATTCATTATATACAAGTTTTTTAATCATTAATGTTTTTAGTGTCAATCTTCAGTTTACAGTGAACAAGAAAATACAAAAGCATTTTGACATGTAAACCATTTTCCTTCTTGTCCACCCTGCCACTGACTTTGACAATCCTATCCATTCTGACAGGTCATTCTGATCTGATAATCTGTGCTAAGTAAAGACCCATGTCAAATTTTGGATTGGATGTGCTAAAATCCAGTGCAGCCTTCTTAAAACAACAAAAACAGCCTTGTAGTTGAGAAGAATGCAGCCACTATTTTCAGAACTCCCTTGTTCTTAAGCTCCAATGCTCTCTGTTCTTTTCCGGTTCATAAATTCTTTGCTTTCGTGCCCTAATGCCTAAACCAACCCTAACTTCGACATCTAACCCCATTCCCAAAGAGTGGTGCAAATGGAGAACTCCTTCAAGATGCAACTGACAGATAATATATCAGTCATTAAAGAAATAAACTGCCACAGCTAAGCAGTGGTGGTTCTTGATTTACACCAAATGGGTAGCTGCCCAGGGTAGCATTGTCAAGATGGGCCCACAAGTACCCAATAGAAAAAAATAATAATAATTTACCCATCAGTTTCACCTTGAGCAGGTCACAGTTGCTTTTAGGCATGTGCAGTCAATGCAGAGTTGGTGCTTTCTGACTGCGTAGAGAGCAGGGAGACTGCTAATTTGTTTTTGCAGGATTGCACTGCATTTAATCCCATCACCAGGAATTTCAATGATTTTCTGCAGCTTGATTAGTTGGGGCCAGCAGAAGGAGGGGCTCACCCATGGTGCCATTCATGCAGGAAAAGCCACTGCTGTTTCAGTCATGATTACTGACTAATAAAATCAGTTGGTTGTATTTTAGTCAATGGTTGACTGAACCAGTGTATTCACCTAAATTTTTTCAAAATCTTTATCTAGAGATTTTAATTGTTGTTGGAATTTAACAATTACTGAACACTGAAAAAAATATTTATGGATGGTTACTATTGAAAGAAGGAATTCATTTTCCTGATGTGGTGTGCCAACCTGACAGAGACAAAAAACAGCAGTAGTGGAATTAGGTAGGAGGCTTTATCTGTGACATATCTTGTTCTGTTGTTCAAAAAAAAAAAAATCATGGGGCTGCTTCAAAGCACTCTTCCCAAAAATGAGCTTTTATATCTGAAAAATCAGATGGTCAAACAACAGGGAAATTTACCTCGGAGCAGCTGCATGAGTCACAAAGTGGCTCCAGAATAAACTAAACAGACGAAGTACTGAGACAGTCTGCAATTTAATTTCAGAAGAATTCGGTCAGTTTATCTTCAGTTTCATTATGATGTAGGTTCGTATTTGTAGAACACACTTCTAAGCAAAATGTTTTGGTCACAGATCCTGGAAGTCCCATTTACAGCAATGCTTATAAACCATTTGAACTTGAAAAAAAGGTTGTATGTTTGCATTTACACATTACTCTTGGCCTAAAGTAACAGGGAATAATTTAGCTTTATCAGATCTCAGATATTCTCCAGTGAAAACAAATTCTTTATTCCCAAGCTTGTATTTGACAGTTAAAACATCATTTATATCTATTTAACGTTTAAAAGACAAAAGAGTAGATATATGAAAAACATATTGGTAATTTCTAACTTAAGCAGATAAGTCTGGTGCTTCATGTGCAAAAGGAGTCAAAAGCCCACTGGACCTTTCCATCAAATTGCAGAAGCCACTTTTAAGATTTCATGTATGAATAATTAATATCTGAAATAATGACTACGACTGGCTTGAAGGCTCCTGTGCCTAGTGCTCCCTTCACAATCCCAACAAATCTGCTCCACTGCAGCCTGTCAGCCCTCAGACAAGCTGCAGATCAGCTGTGGCAAATCAGACAGCTCAGCCTCTGTGTGTGTGGGAGGACTCTGCAAAAAGCAAACAAGAAAACCTCACTATATATCATCTAACCTAACATAATAACCTGCTCATTATCTGCATGCATGTAAAGGTTTTCAGAATATTTTTGTGATGCAGCCAGAAACAAGTTTCAAAAGTCTTGCATGTGAAGTTTATAAAATGTCCTATTCTTGTCTGACTTTCATATTTTTGTAGGACATTGTTTTGCTGTTTACTATTTAGTTTTTTCCCCTTATCTTTATTTACACAGGCAAAAATTCTGTGTTCCCAAGCAGTGTAATGCTCATTAACATTATTCATTCAGCTTATCACCACAAGCTACCTCTAACTTTGTCGCTTCTACAATTACAACTTAAAACAAAAATTATATTATGAAAACCTGCTGAGAACAGAGGACATCTCTCTTTGGCAGTGGCATCGTTATTCATGCCCCGTAAAACTGTGGAATATTGATAAGCTCTTCTTCCTTAGTTGAATTCTGCTTTCACTTGAATGTCTCATGTGTCTGCAAGAACTTAAACCAATAGGTTTTGTCTTTTCGCAAGATGCTGCCAATAGAGCTGCTGAGGACACAATAAGTATGATCAACCCAGTGCAATGCAGAAAAGAAAGAGAAATCCTCCATTGTTTGGAGGTATTTAGATAGTGTGCATTCACACCTAAAAAAAACCCCTCAATGAACTGGTCATAAAGTCAATATAACTAAGAACTTTTATGTGTGATATGATGTGTAATATGATGAGTGTAATTTGTTATTCAAGTTTAATAGTTTGTCAATATCAGTCTTATTAGACGATACAAAATAAATATGCTTCTGCGGCCAGTTATTATTACTTTCTGCAAGAAGGTTCTAGGTTCAAATCCCAAGAGGGGTAACTCCAAAGTGTGGAGTTCACATATTGGCTAAACTGGGTAAACCTCGGTTTCTCTCTGCTTTCTCCCAGTCCCTCCCATGCAAATCACCTTTAGGTGTGAATATGTGCATGCATGGTTATCTCTGTTAATATCCTATGGTGAACTGACAACCTGTCCAGATTATACCCCAGTAGATAGGCAAAAGTCCCCCTGCAAGTGGGTTAAGAAGAGGTACGGATCAGAAACACTTTATTTTAACCCACAAGTCAGTTGGGTATGGGTTGTTCTTTTCAACTCACTCTTTTGTAGTCTCAGTTTTGGAAAGTAAGCATTGAACAGTATGTAATTGTATGATAACTTTGAGTTAACATGCCACAATTTCATGGTGTTTACATTAAAAAAAATTAAAACTAAAATGTTCAATATGACAAAACTGCTTTTATTTAAAATAGAAACACAACAATTTTTACTGATGTCGCAAAAACATGTTGACAATCTCGGTCATAATAATACGATATCATCAAGCCCAAAATTATTCACATCCCTAGCAGATTTGGTTTAAAGTAATCTTTAAATTTCACTAACATCTTTCTGGGCTGCACAGTCATGCATTTGGCTGTGCTGTTGCCTTGCAGCATGAAGATCTTGGCTTCAAATCCTGGCCTGGGGCCTTTCTGCATGGAGTTTGCAGGTTCTCCTCGTGCATGCGTGGGTTCTCTCCAGGTACTCCAGCTCCCTCCCACAGTCCAAAAACATGACAATTAGGTTATCTGATTTCTCTAAATTGCCCTTAGGTGTGTGTGTGTGTGTTTGTAAAAGGTTGTTTATTCTGTGTGTTGCCATGTGAAGGACTGGCAACCTTTCCAGGGTGTACCCCACTTCCCACCCATTGACTGCTGGAGATACACACCAGCCCTCCGAACCCTCCATGGACAAGTGGGTATTGACAGTGAATGGATGTTTCTTCTGACTTGTAAGTAATATTGTTGTTTAGAGTGGCCCAGCCAACATCCCAACCTGATGTTGGCTGGTAGAGAATCAGTGGGGGAGCTGGAGATAAGGGTGATGGCAAGGAGGCCAGCAAAATGCTGGTGCACAATCAGAAGAAGAGTTTGATTGCTGTAATGCCAATAAATATATATTTTACTTATTAACTGAGCAGGGTATAAGTAATTTTCAAAATTACAATTTTTACTAAGATGTAAATGAAAATAAATAGACTGTTTACTTTAAATTAATACTTGTTTCACATTATTTTATTATGTTTGAAAGGGGCTTCCCTCATTTCTTATCAGAAACAAACTTTATTTTCATTCTTGGTTGAATGAATATATTGTTGAATGTAAGTCAACCATGAACAACTTTGGGCTTAACTTTATATGTTTATCATTGTTTTGATACATAGGATTTAAGCAAATATTTGGAATAAACTGCAATTAAATTTAGCTGTAGTTTCCACCTGCTAATTATGCAGAATATTATACCTATTATTACCAAACATTCTGCCCTTTTGAAGTTGTACTTTTTCTGACTGATTTTTAAAGAATACATTTTTAAAACCTGGGACATTCACACTACTGACCGGCCCATGATAAATGAAAAAACCTAAAGTAGTTGGCTCATTCAGACTTCCTGTGATGTTAAATCAATCCCTGGTCCGGTTTGGTCCATTTTTGATCAAGTATTGGATGGTAAGAGGAACCTAATTTGGCTTGGTTTTAATGGAGCAGTTTTTAAAGTACAAGATGTATCCCTTTCTACACTCCTGTAGATGCATGTTGCATTTACATATGCAAGAATTTCTGTATTAAAGCATAACCAGTCTCCTTTTTTGTGCACAGTTTTGTTAATTTCTCCAAATCAAGGGTATTTTTCTAGAACACAACAGATAATAAAGCGTCTTTATCACATCACATGTGAAACCTTATTCCTCTGAAGTTGGTGGAGATTAAAAACACACTCTAAGAAGCAGTGATAGCAGGATTTACACTTGGAACAACCTCAAAGAGTGAATGTGAAGTGGATAGAATGAATTTGCATCAAATAAAAATCCTTTAAAAAATGGCTCTTAGCTGGAATATCCCTGCTGTGCTACTAATAAATGCAAGAGGTGCAGAGGAACTTCAACAGTCATTCTTAATATACACACATATACTTCTGAAAATATACTGTTCTACTGGAGCTATCCAGAGTTTTTCTGTTCTTTTCTCAAAATCCCCAGATTAACATTACTATTCTGTTTCTGCTACTTTGCATAAAAATTTTGAGCTACATTCAACAAAAGAACTTTGCTGTTTCATCTCCTGTCAAAGTCTGTGTGCCGACAGTAAATAAATAAAGAAGTTTTCATTATGTTCATCCTTTTCCTTTCATCCTACTTGTGTGTTGTATCAGGCAGCGAACTTGATTATAATTAGGCAAAAAATAAAGAGAAAGGGCTGCTGCAAGAAAGTAAACAAAACAGAGCAGAAGCCACAAACTTTGATGATTTATGAACTTTGTAAGCATTCAATAACATGGGGGAAGTAAAGCTGAGGAGCTTCATTCTGTATATGTGCTTAGGAGAAAGAGAGGAGATGCTGATGCAGGTTGAGATAAAGTCTTTAATCTTCTATATCAGAAGAAATGTGAACATAAATTAAAGACACTAACACTCTTGTGTGACCACTTTTGTCTCTCTGCAGTAATCACATGGTTCAACAAGCTGAGAACAAAACACATAGAAAGAGAGAGTGGGTATTGAGCTCATATGATCAGATGCTGGCTCAGATACCATTCTGACTCATGAAATGATTTTATTTACTGGAACCACATTTCAGTGTTTAAGATTAAGCCAAATTCCTCTGTTTTCAAAAATACATGAAACAGTTTCTAAACACATCACCTTGACCTGTTTGAGTTGTAACTAAAGATGTTAACTGGCACTGCAGATGTGCACTGAAATTTGTAAATGTCATTTTGGAAAACAATGTTGCTCAACCTTTAATTGTTAAACTGTGAATATGTAGTAAGCATGATATATAGAATTCAAGCTAGAATTTTTCAGACTTAACCAATACATCAGATTCAACACAAAAAAAATGTTCATAGTTAAAAAGCTTCACACAGAACCCCCCTTTCCTTTAAAGTAGATGAAAGAATGATTTTTTTATTTTGAAATTGTGTTGTTTTGGGGGACTCAGTCAACTCCAGCAAAAATATTAGAAATCTTAATTTCACAAATGAATCAATAATAATGAATGCAAAACCTGGAATAAAACATTTTTCTTATTTAACTATTTTTGAAATTTAAATGATGTCTCCAAGCATAATTCATTGTTGGTGCTCTTTTTCTTATTTAGGTGGGGGTTCTTTGTATTTTGCCCTGGAAAATTAAACATGTGTATCTTAATACTTAAATGCAAAATGTTAATATTTGGGCTTGCAAAAACACAGTCAGATTGGATGGTGAGTATCTGTGAACAGGAGTTTTCAAGTTCTGTCGATTTTCTTAATTAGATCTAGGTCTTGACTTTGACAGAGCCATTCTAAAACATTAATTTGCTATGTCCTGCTGGATAGGGAACCTCCACCCCAGTATAAAATCCTTTGCAGCCTCTAGCAGGTTTCCTATTTCCTTGCATTTAGCTTTGTTCAGCTTCTCCATACCTGCTGAAGCAAAGCATCCCCACAGTATGATCCTTTCACCACTGTGTTTCACAGTGGGAATGATATGTTCTGGGTGGTGTGCAGAGTCAGATTTCTACCATACATAGAGTTTTGAATGTGGGCCAAAAATTTCAATTTTGGTCATATTTGACAAGAACACTTTCTTTCCTCTTTGCCGCATCCCCTCTGTGGCTTTTGGCAACTACAAACAGGATTTCTTACAGCTTTCTATTTAAACAAAAGTTTTCTGAACTGATTAAACAGAACTCTTTGAGATATTTAAAGCTTGAGATATTGTTTTATAACCTAACCCTGCTTTAAATGTCTTTTAAACTTTGTCTGTGACCAATGTGGTGTGTAACTTGGTATTCATCATGCTGTTTGTTCAATAATGTGTTCCAGCAAACCTTTAAAACCTTCTTAGAACAGTTGTATTCATATTGAGATTAGATTACACATAGATGACCATATGTATAAATAATGTGAATCTGAAGACAATTGGTTGCACTGGACTTTATTTAGCAATATCAGGGTTATAGGGGTTGAATACAAAATAAGCCACCCTTTTCAGATGTTTATTTGTAAGAAATGTTCATATGTGATATGAACATCACATATGCTTTTCCTTCTCTTCTGCAATTCGGCACTGTTTTATGTTGAGTTACCCCATACAGTCTCAACTAAAAACACTGAAATTTATGCTAGTAATATGACAACATATGAAAGAGTTTAAGGGATGTAAATCCTTTTGCAAGGCATTTTAAATTTAAGCTCTAAAATAGTTAAAGAAATTCAGTCCTGGATTTAAATTCTCTGTGCTCAAAGATAAAATCTGATCCCAAAAAGGAAGACAAGAAAACTGATGATGCAAATTTTATTTTTAAAAAACTAGTGAAAAGTGACAGGAAACAGGGTGGAGAGCGTGGGGAAAGACATGCAGTAAATGGTCCGAGACTGGGAATCAAACACAGGACTGCCACGTCAAGGACTGTTTCCTCAGCACATGGTGTTCGGGCGCTACTAACTGAGCCACCCAGCGCCCCATGATGCAAATGTTATTGATGCATTACCCTTGTTTTCCCTCATGCTATTTTGTCTCTTTTTCTGTGGTTAAATTTAGTTACTCATTTCCTGTCAGCTTGTTTATATAAAAAAAAAAAAAAAAAACTGCCTCTGCATGCACAAAGCTACACAAATATAACATGAACCTAATCCAAAGGGCAAACAGTAAACTTATTATGCCTCTCCTGTTTAATAGCCTCCGTTTATGAAAAAAAATTCAGTTTTAAATCTATTTACCTCTTTTTAGCTTATCATCACACAGTCAATAGCCTGAGCTTTAACCCTTCTATTGTTCATGTGGTTCATATGCAGAGTGGTTCCTTGCAAGTAAACAAATGCACTAGATTAATTTAGCCAATTTTCCAGACTGACCTCATGCAAGCTGGTAGCCACATCAGTAAAATTAGCTTCAGCTCTCTGTGTGTGAGCAGTTGCATATTAATACAGATCGCCAAGACGGTGAGCTCATTGGTAAATGGCTCTTATTCTCAGTGTGGCATGTAAACAGTGAAGCGATCAGGGTTTAGAAGTAATCCTTTAGTGAGAGCAATTGAGTCCCTTTTCATTAATGATGGATGTTTGCTCTATATTTGAGTCTTTGTGGAACTGGCAGTAATGGGACCGCACATGTTAATACATCTTATCCTATTAGCTCTGACTTGTATACATGCTTCTTGTTAGTCCATACATTTTATGATATTCATTCTTATACAAAGACTTTGTCACTTAGTTGTAAACTATGATGTGAAGTCTTGCATTGGTACAATGCAGAATTATTATTTCTTTTCTTGTTGCCACACTGACATGTGACTGGACATACTCCAGCATTTTCTAGTGGAGAACTGAATTCATTGTATTTTAAACTATGGTGAGTTTTTCAGGTCATGAAGCAGTAAAACCCTAGACTATGACACCACTACCTCCATGCTTAATGGCTGGCATGATGTTCTCTTTTTGAAATCCTAGTTTTGATGTGACCCACACTCTCTAAAAGGTCCACTTTTATCTCATCAGTTCACAGAATATTTTCCCACAAGTCCTGAGGATCATCAAGATGTTTTGGATTTATTTATTTATTTATTTATTCATTTACTTAATTATTCATTTATTTATTTATTGGAACATGTGAAATAGATTTCTGTGTTAGCTTTATACAGTGGTGGTTTTGCGGGTTGCAGCTTTTCCATGGATGTTGTTTTTGCTCCACATAGATATTGGTGTTGTAGATGTTTAGATGTTGATCTGGGTTCTTTCTTGACCTGCTCGTGAGTTGTCAGCGAGCTTTTAGTGTAATTTTGGTCAACTGGCCGCTTCTGGGAAGGTTCCCCATGTTTCCATGTTTTCTCAATTTGTGGATAAAGGCTCCTTCTGTGGTTCGCAATAGCACAAAGTCAATCTGCTTTCCAGACTGATTTTGTTTCTCATCTGTTCTTAAATTTCTTTATATTGGCAAATGATGTGTTGCATTAAAGATCCTTTTTTGGCCTACTTCTTGCTGCTAGGTTCTATTGGTAATTTTTTAATATTTTGTAGGCCTGGCAGTAATCAGGTCTTTGTGTGTCTCTACTGAAATTGGACCAAAAAACGTTCTTAATTAGACCTAATTCATAATTTAAAAGGTGTTGTAGTTATATTTTCACCCAGGGCCATGTAGGTTTGACATTTCTTCCTTAATAAATGATCATTTAAAATCATCTGAAAACAACCTTTTTTTTATGCATGCCTGTGATTTTTGTCTAATATTAAACTTTGTTGATCAAAAGCACTCAAGTCAGAAAAACAGCAAAAAGAAAAGAATTTAAGGTGGCAAATGTTTTTCACTACACTGTTGCTGTCAATCTAAAACAAGCAATGATCACAAGTTAGATAAAATGGCAGGTAAAGAAGAGTATAGCTACTAAAAATGGATCTACAGAATAACATTTTAAAAATTAAAATGCCTGAATAAATCAAACACCTGAAAGATACACTACAAAAGAGGCATCCAGGCATACTGTATGTAGCGGAATGAGTAAATGGTTGATTTATGCATTTTAACTCCCCTTTCCAAGTCAAAACAGGTAGCGAAACATCAGGGCTATTGTTTGATGAAGGGTTTTTGTACTGTTTTCAAAACTCATACTATCTCAACACTAAAGAACCATACATTTTTCAGGGGCCAGACACATTTCCTCTCCACCTCTTTTGAGTCAGTTGACCCATTGTCAGGGCCCGGGGGTGAAACGAGCTTTCTAAAATAAACAGTGGAGATCTAGAAAAACAGAATGACAGCTGTGGGTGTTAAAGAAGCCACAGTGATTAAACACAGCACTAGGAAAATGGAGCCTGTTAGTCATGGTGGGAGATAGTTCTTTTTGTTGTTGTTGATGTAGCTTTTTTCTTTATATGCTACATGTATGGGTTCTGCTGTTTTCCAGGTCCCCTGACTGTGCCTACAAATCTTTTAGATTATGTGTTTCAAGGTCTGCAAGAGGTTAGCTGCAAATCAACTTTTTTTCAATATCCTTTAAGCTGAAGGCACAAAAGTCGTAAAAGGTCTGTAGCCAGTTAGGTTGTCCTCTGGATAATTTTAAAGATTAAAGACTTAAGGTGATTTAATGACTTTTATGAGCTTTCATTTTAGTCTTCCACTTTTTAATGGACATACTGGAGTTCCTTATCATGTTCAGCTTACATAGCCAGAGTATTTAGTTAATATTGTGTATTCTCTCTTTGAGGTTGTGAATGCATTCAGTGCAGAGGGGAAAAGGCTCAACTAGATTCTAATATATCAATAATCTCAGAGGAAAGATCTCAACAGAGGAAAATCTCAACACTGAAGAAGCTCGACCTTATAGACGTTTATTCTGTATGGTAATAATATACCTTAGTAAGTAGAATGGCATCTTTCAGTATCTGCTGCTCATCATCCTTGGGGAGGGGTCAAAGATGCAATCTGTTTTTGAGAGTCTTCTCATCAAAGGACAAAGCAGGCAACTCAGTAAGAATCAAGCTTTTTAATTCTCCCATCTCTTCAACAGAATACAACAAGAATCTTGTGAGGAGCTATGGAAAACAGAAAGGCAGCCTTCACAGTTACCTGGAAATGACGTTCTGACAGAATGTGAACATGGTGTTTGAAACTAAAGGGTTGTGTGTCTGCTACGATGGCCCATTTGCACTGACACTCTGCAGGGAACAGCACTATTCTCCAGGACTCCGCCTCAGGGTCAAGTTGCCCTGCTGTTGCAGGGTGGGTCAGTGGTGGATGGGAGGCTAAATAACAGAAATAATCAAGGGGTTTGGTTTTTGATGTGGGTACAGTCACTTCATCTTAAATATAAACTGGTCAACAGAGATGATTTTTGAAGGAGAGTTGTTAGAAGATCAGAATCAAGAAACTACAAGATTCCAACAAAGTTCTAGATACTAAATGATTAGGTTTTCAACTATGATAGGATTAGGACCTTACAGTCACAATCGGGAATATTTTCTCAGTGAATGAACATATGACAAAATATGTAAGTATTTCACTTTAACACTTGACAAGCCAAAGTCAAAATTATCATCATCTTATGCAGCTCATAGCTTGATTGCATAATGTAATGTAATGTACAGAGCTCATCTCATTTCAAGTAATTAGTGTAATAAATACATGATCACTTCAAACATCCTCTCACAGGATGTGAGAAACATGAAAGATTTTAACTGTTCATGCTTGCTGTAAGAAAAAAAAGACATTTTAAAGCCTATGCTCCTACAAATGTGTTCAAGAAATTAATCACTTTTGTTGTAAAGGACTATTCTTTCCTGTTATTTGTTTATTTATTTATTTGTTTGAAAGGGTTGGGCTGCAATTTCTCCCCCTAGAAGGGAAACAGTTTTAAAAAGGGAATTTGAGAAGACTGGATATTTTTTGCTATAGAGATTTCCTGAGGGCTTGTGGGTAAAAAAAGGCCTCCTCCTTATTAATGTTAGCGAGAGTGGTGATCCAAATCAGAGGTTCCTACACATTCATGTCTCATGTCACATTCATTCCATTCATGTCTCCACCTTATTGGAGCAATGACCATATGACCAGAACATCAAAGAGTTCTACAAGGCATAGCCTCATCATCTGGGCCAAGTGAAACTGTTTTTCAAAAATCCTTTGTTTCGTCTTTCTTAACAACTCTCTATGTGCATGTACCTGAGACAAATTTTCTGTGTTATCTCTTAGGACCTTGTGTTTTCTTATCATCCACTGGAAGCCTCCTATTGCTGTGCCTGGCTGCTGATATACCCACACTCAACCTCGGCTTGGAGCCAGAGATTTATCCTTCCAAACATCCAAGTCTACCAGACAGAACTCTATTGCTTCATTTTTCTTTCTTTGACAGAAGGAGAGAGAGACATATGGCACAGCCCCATTTGACCGCCCACTTGCTGAGAGTCCCAAGTTCCAAAAGACAGAGTGACTGCTGTTTCCTCTCGGACTTTAGGTGTAGCAAGGGCATCTTATGAGATAGTTCACAAATCTGCCAACTAAATCTATGCCAAACAATCTTTTCACTAATTGTCATATTTGGTGGTAGGTTGTTGAGGACCCAAATGCAGTGAGGCAGAGGCAGAGAGTAGTTCTTGAAGATTTAATGAAAATGATGAACAAAAACTTACAAAGTCACTGAGAATGCAGGAAGCGAACAAAAGAAGAAGAACAAAAACAGAGGAGCACGACAGGGAAGAAAATGGGGAAGAAACAGAAGGAACCTGCAAGGAATGGGAGCAAAAAAGGAGCTTAAATACCGGCTGGTAAAATGGACTAGAGCTGATTGGCAAACAGTTTGCAGGTGTGAAGAAAGAGCTAAATGGAGACTGAGGAGAGAGAGAGAGAGAGAGAATGGCAACAGGGCAACAGGGGGTGAGGGAGAGTAAACAGGGGAGCAAGGAAAAAGAATCTAACAGTAACAGAGGATAACTAGAGACAGGAATTAATAAATATATTTAAAAGAGAATAACTAAGAAAGGACCTTTTCATGAGGATAACCATTATGACCTAATCAATTAAATGTTAAAACTAGTGAACATGCATACATTATTTTAGACCTGAATTGTTTAATTCTTGTTAGTTAGTTAGTTAGTTAGTTAGTTAGTTAGTTAGTAGTTTGCAATTAAAAATTTTATTGGTTGATTGATTGATTGATTGGTTGATTGATTGTCTCATTCATTCATTCATTCATTCATTCAATGACAAACATAAAAGGCTAATTTCTCAAATATACAGTAGTACAATTTACCAAGATCCTAAAAGTCAGTCTTTCTCATTTGTAAGTGAAAATATTTTTCATTTTTTTCATCTTCACCTTGTGAAGCCTTAGCCTTGCTAATATGCTTTTGTTTGCAAAGTTGTAAATGCAGAAGTCCATATCATCTTTCAGTCCTCTGATAATCTGTTACTGTGTTGTATGTTACAGATACATTGTATTGCAAGCCTCCAGGAAATTTGTTGCAGGATGCTGGAAATGAGATTCTGATCAACTGTGTAATGTGGATGAAACCAATGTTGGTCAGCTGTTATTGGGTAACGGATTAGTTTCATGGTTTCCGGGCTAGTGACGATGGAGATCAGAAAGTGAAACAATGTGTAAAAAATGTGGAGTCAATCAGAACTGTTTGATCTATTCCCAAAACACCTTAGACTTTGCAGATTAATAAAGCAAACATGAACTGGAGCAAGTGGATTTCATTAGAGGATAATTGTTATGTTTCTTTGATTGTGCCCAACTGCATTTCAAAAGTGCTTCTTAATGGTGATGGATTTCTTGTTGAAAGGGTTAAAGGTTAATCATCACTCCAATGTTCTTCAAAGACCTAAAAACACAGCTGAAATTTGAGCATCTTGAAGGTAAATGTTGTTCCTTTAGAAATTTTCACTTCAATTTATTATGACTTTTGAGACATTTTATTTTCAACTAAAATAGAATGTGAGTAATTTTAGTTGGGTTGATCAATATGAACAAGGCTGAATGCTGTTCTACAGCCGCAAAATACAATTTCTGTTTATTCTGGCAAAGAAGGCACAAACCACCTTGTGACAAAATCTATACAAACCAGATTTTTATGTTCTTGTCTCAATTCCTTGAAAAATGTTATTGAATTTACAGTCTAATGCTTTGTCCCTAAGCTGTGAGTCTTTGGAGAAAAAAAAGAAAGTGGTGGCAGAAGAGACTGTTCATTATACTCTAAGTTACAGGGGTTTTTCCTGTCATCCACTAATCTTCAGTCACCAGTACACCAGAACAATTCTGTTCCCAGTCAGCTGGTCCAGTAAAGCAGACTTATCAGTAAAGCAGTAACAGATGAAAACCTTTATGCAAAAAGTTGCCGCAACTGGGAGAGGACCCTAACCCTTTCAGAATGTAAAGCTGAAACGACTTAGTCCATCACATATACAGATACCTCCCACATCTACTACCATAACTGACAAAAATATGTAGAAATAAAAATAAATTCATCTTTTGCTACTGTCATATTATGTTATACAAAAAAAAAATAGAAAACAATATTTTTAATTGAAGGATTAACAGAAGACCAAAGATTAGACAAAGTTCAATCAGACTAAAATTTGGTTTGTATTAGGTCAGTTGCAATAACCATGATTTTTTTTTTTATTATTTATTTATTTTTTTTTTTTTTAATTTTTTCCTAAATGCCAGAATGGTTGGGAAGAGAATTTCTTTTGCTTTCTTTAAAGTCAGAAATGAGCATTTCCTTCGTATTTGGTAGACTTGCCTTAATTTTAGTTTCATCCGAACACAGGACATATCTCAAAAAATTATGTTCTTTGTCCATGAGTTCATTGCAAACTGTAATCTGACTTTTATGTTGCTTTTGGAAAAATGGCTTCTTCCTCTCTGTGTGGCTTTTCAGTACTTGTTGATACATGAGTCGTTTCACTGGGAATAATGGTACTCTCTTACTAGTTCAGTCAGCATCTTCCCAAGGTCTAATAATCAGTCATTCAGGTCATCCTAACTGACCTAAAACAGGAAAAGTTTGATCTGAATTATTGCCTGACAGTGAAGGGAAAAACACATATTTGTCTTTTTAAAGATTGCATGTAAATATCTGGTTTCTGCTTTAAGTTAGCCAAATATGTGTTGATCTTCAACATTCTAGTGTTATATAGGAAAGACAATCAATTTGACTGGGGGATGGATCAAAAATGTCAAATGTAGAGAACATAAAAGTAGATTCATACATCAAGCTTATCAGTACTTTATTATAAGTAATCTTTTGGGCACCTTGCCCTTTTTCAGATGACTGAAGTATATATATGATCAAATTTTAGTAAAACTGTCATAAGTATAACATTTAAAAGAGGCACACTTTGTCTATTATAATGGCAATAAATCATACTATCACATAAAAAAAAGAAATATGCACAAAAAGTTAGCACAAAAAGCACAAGCATCATGATATATGACTACTTAAAAAGAGACAACATTAAAAATGTATTAGGAATGTAAAATATCACACTTAGCCTTTAAATCCTTCAGGGCCAGGTGTTTAATATAAATCCAGAAAGATTCACGTCTAAACAGTATGGCATTTAAAATTGTCCCATCTCTGACAATGAAAATGTCTGTTCCAGTGCACGTGTAAATCTTTATAAGTTTGGATATGGCTTCAAGAAAATAGCTACCACCTAAATTTGCCTATATATATATATATATATATATATATAAAAAAAATTCCCTTCTCACCCTCCACGGGTGGTCTTTCCCAACCTCTGAGCTCGGGTCCTCTACCAGAGGCCTGGGAGCTTGAGGGTTCTGCGTAGTATCTTGGCTGTGCCGAGAACTGCGCATTTCTGGACTGAGATGTCTGATGTTGTTCCTGGGATCTGTTTTAGCCACTGCTCCAGCTTGGGGGTGACTGCCCCGAGGGCCCCGATGACCACAGGCACCACTGTGGTCTTCACCTTCCAGGCCTTCTCCAGTTCCTCTCTGAGGCCCTGGTATTTCTCCAGTTTCTCGTGTTCCTTTTTCCTGATGTTGCAATCGCTTGGTATTGCTACATCCACCACAACGGCTTTCCTCTGTTGTTTATCCACCACCACGATGTCCGGTTGGTTCGCCATTACCATTTTGTCTGTCTGGATCTGGAAGTCCCACAGGATCTTAGCTCGGTCATTCTCCACCACCTTTGGGGGTGTGCCCCACTTTGATCTCGGGGCTTCCAGTCCATATCCTGCACAGATGTTTCTGTACACTATGCCCGCCACTTGGTTATGACGTTCCATGTACGCTTTCCCTGCCAGCATCTTGCACCCTGCTGTTATGTGTTGGACTGTCTCAGGGGCCTCATTGCACAATCTACACCTTGGATCTTGTCTGGTGTGGTAGATCTGAGCCTCTATTGCTCTGGTGTTTAGGGCCTGTTCCTGTGCAGCCAGGATGAGTGCCTCTGTGCTGTCCTTGAGTCCAGCTTTTTCCAGCCATTGGTAGGATTTCCTGATATCAGCCACTTCAGTTATTTGTCGGTGGTACATCCCATGTAGGGGCTTATCCTCCCATGATGGTTCCTCCAGCACCTCATCCTCTGGTCCCCATTGTTTAAGACATTCGCTGAGCACATCGTCGGTTGAGGCTTTGACCTTGATGTATTTATGGATCTTGGATGTTTCATCCTGGACAGTGGCTCTCACACTCACTAGTCCTCTGCCTCCATCCTTACGGCTCGCGTATAGTCTCAGGATGCTGGATTTAGGGTGGAACCCTCCATGCATGGTTAGTAGTTTCCGAGTTTTAACATCCATGGTCTTTATCTCTTCCTTTGGCCAGCTTATTATTCCTGCAGGGTATCTGATTACTGGCAAGGCATAGCTGTTTATCGCACGGATCTTGTTCTTGCCGTTAAGCTGGCTTCTCAGGACTTGCCTTACTCGTTGGAGGTATTTGGCCGTGGCTCCTTTCCTTGTGACCTCATCGAGGCTGCCATTTGCTTGTGGTATTCCCAGGTACTTGTAACTGTCCTCAATGTCTGCTATTGTTCCCTCTGGGAGTGAGACCCCTTCTGTGTGGATGACCTTCCCTCTCTGTGTAACCATCCGACCACACTTCTCTAGTCCGAATGACATCCCAATGTCAGTGCTGTAGATCCTGGTGGTGTGGATCAGTGAGTCGATGTCTCGTTTGCTCTTAGCGTACAGCTTGATGTCATCCATGTAGAGGAGGTGACTGATGGTGGCTCCGTTCTTGAGTCGGTATCCGTAGCCAGTCTTGTTGATGACTTGGCTGAGGGGGTTCAGACCTATGCAGAACAGCAGTGGGGACAGAGCGTCTCCTTGGTATATGCCACATTTGATGGACACTTGTGCAATTGGCTTGTAGTTGGCTTCAAGGGTGGTTTTCCACATCCCCATCGAGGCTGCAATGAAGGCTCTTAGAGTCCTGTTGATGTTGTACATCTCTAAGCATTCAATGATCCAAGTGTGTGGCATTGAGTCATAGGCTTTCTTGTAATCAATCCAAGCCGTGCACAGGTTGGTGTGTCGGGTTTTGCAGTCTCGGGCGACTGTTTGGTCTACCAGGAGTTATATATATATATATATATATATATATATATATATATATATATATATATATATATATATATATATATATATATATATATATATATATATATATATATAATCAGAACAAACATTTAAAACTGGAACTGTGACAAACAAGGCTGGACCCAGATTTATTTTGCCACCATTCACTGTGAGGATCATGTTCTAAGAGGTAAAAATGTCTTTAAAGTCATTGTATGGGAACAGCAGCAAAATGTTGCATTTGAGGACACTAAGTCTCAGTAATATTTTATTTATTGCTTTTTTTTAAAACCAGAAGTGCAGACAAATTTTGAAGGGTTCTGTGTGTTAGAAACCTGAAGGAGGAACACAAATTAGATTCAGACAACCCCGTTCATGCTGTTCCCCTCATTCTGCCAAATCTAGTCTCCTGGTCTGGTTTTATAACCTGGGTAATGAACCTGCAAAACAAAGTTATAACAGTGCTGTTTCAGTGAATGTTATCGGTTTTCTTTTTTTAGGAGTCTGGTAGAGGCATTTGGAAAAATTAAATGGAATATTGTAATGAGTTGAAAAATAAAAATCCCTTCTGAATGAAAGGCATAAGCTGACAGTCTACTTCTGTTGAACATATAAAGTTCTCAGTCAGAGCAGTCACTGCAGCTTTTCAGTGTTCTGTGAAAAACACCTTGAATAACGCCATCCCAGTGCATGTTGAAAGAGGTTGTAATTATTGCAGTACTTGCTACAGTCTGTCCTCATTCGTTTTCCATACCCCCAGTTTTCAAGCATATATTTAAATATTTTATTTGTTGACTCAAAATGAGCTCCCTGCTATGAAGTTGTGATGCATCTGCAGAAAAAGAGATCCTACAAAAGAAAATTAAATTTAATGTCCATGTGGGTGAGGCCTGTGGAAAGAACATCACTCAATGTGTAAAGACTGCCCTCTATAGGTCTTACACATCAACTGAACTCTGGGTGGACCGGACATATTCCTCAGATCTGAGTTTGTCCATTCATTTCTCCTCCTTTTGCTGCCTACTACCTTTATAGTCAAAGAACGCATGTGTCTTCTTGACCCAAACAGCAATGTTGTGGGTTGTTAACGTCATTAAGGCCACATGTTTGCCATTTTACAACTCAGACATCATGTGAGACAGAGCATGTCATAAATCAAGGCGCCACTGGCAGTAGAGATGACTGCTTTGTATTGTGTGTGGTTTTGTGTTACTTTTGTGCAGCAATGATCTTTCCAGTTTAACTCAGATGGCCTTTTTCACTCACAACATTACTATCCTCAAAGTAAACTCTATTATCAGTTGGATCCAGTCTGACTGTGAGTCCTGACCTGAAAGACTCCTTCATATAAAGGTCTTTACATTTCCCACTCCACTGAACTGTAAATTGTGTTGGTGTGTTATATCCTCAGGGTGAATTATTTTTTTTTTGTCTGAGAGAGTTGCTCAGTCTGATGTGCTTAGGGATGCTGTGTTTGAAGAGTTTATCCAGACACTTGGGCATTAAGTTAAATTGGGATTTTGTTTTCAGTGTTCATTTTTTTCTTTATTGAGCCAAAATATGTAAGCTTGGAGTATCCCCAAGAGATCTCATTTTCTTTTCTTCAAACCTGGAAACAATCTCAACATAGTGCTGATATTCTGGTGTCAAAGAGCAAGTACTGAGCTGTGTTCATTTTCAGTGAACAAAAAGAGCATAAGACAGTCAAGTCACTGCTGCACACCACAGTCCAAAGTAGAACTCCACAGTGCATAGCACTGGTATTTTGTATGCAATGTGTACGTTATCAAAAGTGCAAAGGACTGCTGGGATTATGTCTCTGCCAGAGTTAGGACCAAGTAATTGTTTTGCAAGCTACAAGTAGGTCTCAAGTCCTTTCACTCAAGTCTCAAGTTAAGTCCCAAGTCAAGACACACAGGTACTTAGTTAAACCCAACCCTAAACTTTAAATTTGAGTCTTGCAGAAGTTATTTGACCCAATATGTAATATGTAAACACAGACTAATAACTAATATTTTTTTGAGCTTAGAAATTGCTTTTAAAAAGTGTTTGGGTTTTTGTTGTTTGTTTGGATGTTTTTGTTTTTGCCAGTCCAACCAGCAACAGGAAGCGACTTTCAAAACCATCAGAAAATCAGTATAGATATTGCTTTTCATAACACATTTAAATTGAAACAAGCAGAACAGCCAGTAAATTTAGAAATAATGAGCAGACTGATCCATTAAAAACAACTGGCTTTTTGAACAAAATAAAAATTAAGTTCACTTTAACCAATACAACAGTACACATCTTATTTTGAAATAATGCATGCATTATCTGATCATTGAAATAGTAAGTCAAATCATTCATACAACTGCATAAAATTGAACTTTCTGAGCAAATTGATTTAATAATAATTAATAAGATGTCATTATTGTGCTGCTATCTTGCAGCTTGGATCATTGGCTGTGTTTTAGATCAGGTTCACAGCACAGAGTCTAGATGTGCACATAAGTAATAATCAGATGAAATATTTTAATTTAAATAAAGAGAATTGGTAAAGTTACAATGAAACCATTAGTGTTACCATCTGATATAAATGCCAGTTTGTCATCTTTTTCAGGTTTAGATCAAAGGGAGAAGCCACAATATTTCTGTCATCTTCTCAAAATGACATTTCAGCCATTATTTAATTAAAATATGGTGGACTCAGTTTTGGTCCTCCATAAAAAAAGAAGTCACGCTGTTGTATGTGGATATGAGCTTTTCTATTGAAAATAAAGAACTTGTATATACTTTGGTTGCACCTTTGGATGCACCTCATGCAACCAAACTAAAGAAATAGAATAGATGAGAAACCAAGTTAATGACATCTATCAGACTGTAAAAGATTTCAATGCCATTTCCAAGGCTTTAGGACTCCAGTTGCCTTGTTGCTGCATTACCTGGACAATTTGTCACAATTGCTTTGATCATAAATTCTGCTCTCTATTCCCTCTTTTAAGCCAAATGAGATGCACAGACACTTTAGTAATGATTTATAAATGTTGGAGAAACCTCAGTACAAAGGACAGAATCTCTTATTTCCAAATTTGAATAGGATGATAGAGTATCAACTTGCAACAAATTTCATCTCAAGGCACATTACTAAACAAACCGACACATTTTATGTTGGGAAATCAATCCAATCATAGACAGATCAAACTCAGGTATTGAGTTTAAACCAGTTTGGTCCAGATTATAACACAGAAGTCAAATTCAGTTCACAGCAAAAACACAAAATTTTGTCCATGTTTGTCTGTGGTTTGTTAAATAAATATATTATTTCATAGGACTTCAATCTTATTAGGAGTCATTGAAAGTTAATCCAAACTTGGAATATTCTGTATGTAAATTTTCCTGATAACTAGAATTCCTCTTTTGTGATTCAGGGCTCTTGTTTTAGTTATTTTAACTGCTTATAAATAAATTTTTCAAATGTACATGAAAAAAAATCGATCTCTGTTTGATGAAAAGCACTTTGTGAATATGTTATAACGGGGTGAAATCATGAAAAGTTAGATTTACAGAATTTGTAAAACTTTCAGTAAACTAATTATCATTGGCAGAAATAAACCAACACTGGTAATAAGCCAATTAAATGGTATAAAACAGCTAAAAATATATTTCTATCTTTTTACCCCTCCTTACCCCATTTAAAGTTTCTTACACAGAAGCTTCTTATTAATAACCCTTAAACATTTTTGACATTTTGTCAGGTTACAGCCTCAAACTTCAATAAATTTTTAGGATTTTATCTGATAAACCGACTCAAAAAAACGCCAAGTCTATATACAGTTAGTGCCAAGTCTTGCCACAAATTCTGAACTTTGACTAGGCCACTCTAGTTCATGAATATATTTTGAACCAAGCCACTCCACTGAATCTCTGTCCCAGTGTTTAGGGTTATTGTCCTGCTGGAAGGTCATAGTTTTCCCCAGTCTGTAAGGTTTTCTTCAAGGGATTCACAGTGCTTGACTCCATCCGTCTTTCCCTCAATTCTGGCCTGTTTCCATGCAATCCCACAATATGAGGCTGCCACCACCCTTCATGTGGGGATGGTGTTTTCAGGATGACATGCGGTGTTAGTTTTCTGTCACGTGTAGCATTTTGTTTCTTTGTTTTGTTCTCACCTATCAGACCACCTCCTTAAACATGCTGTGCTTTGCTATAATTGTTTTTAGGCATATCAAAGAAAATGGGTCTAAATGCAAAAATATAATTGTTAACAATACACAAATACTCTAGTCTCTAGATGTGCAAAGCTGGTAGACACATCCCTCAAAAGCAGAGGTGAGTAAAGTAGCCAGGAATTGTACCCCAAGTCAAGTTTATTTGTATAGCACATTTCAGCAGCAAGGCAGTTCAATGTGCTTCACATCATAAAAAACATCAATCAAGCATCCAGCAAATCATTAAAATCATTGAGCAAATACACATGACAATTATCAAAATCATCGAGCAAATATCAATGTATTAAAATCAAAATGATCATTAAGCAAATATAGTTCAATGTTCTACTTACTACTGGTCAAAGGCAACTCTAAACAGGTGGGTTTTTAGCCTTGATTTAAAGGAACTCAGTGTTTTGGCTGTTTTGCAGTTTTCTGGAAGTTTGTTCCAGATTTATGGTGCATAAAAACTGAAAGCTGATCCTCCATGTTTGGTTCTGGTTCTGAGGATGCAGAGTAGACTAGAACCAGAAGACCTGAATGGTCTGGAAGGTTGATACAATGACAACAGGTCCTTAATGTATTTTGGTGCTAAGCCATTTAATGATTTATAAACTAACAGAAGTATTTTAAAGTCTATTCTCTGATCTACAGGGAGCCAGTGTAAGGACTTTAGAGCCGGGATGATGTATTCTATCTTCCTGGTCTTAGTGAGAACGCAAGCAGCAGCGTTCTGGATTAGCTGCAGCTGTTTGATTGACTTTTTAGGCAGACCTGTGAAGACACTGTTGTAGTAATCAATGTGACTAAAGATAAAAGCATGGATGAGTTTCTCTAGATCTTGTTGAGACATTAGTCCTTTGATCCTGGAAATGTTCTTCAGGTGATAGAAGGCCGACTTTGTAACTGTCTTTATGTGTCTCTGAAGGTTCAGGTCTGAGACTATCACCACACCCAGATTTTGGGCCTGATCACTAGTTTCTAGTTGTAATAACTGAAGCTGCATGCTGACTCTTGATCTTCCCTCTGTATGTCCAAAGATAACAACTTCAGTTTTATTTCTGTTCAACTGGAGAAAGTTTTGGCACATCTACGCATTGATTTGTTCTAAGCATCTGTTCAGTGCTTGGATGGGTTTGGAGTCACCTGGTGACATTGTGGTATAGAGGTGTGTGTCATCTGCATAGTTATGAGAACTAATCTTATTACTTGTTATAATTTGAGCTAGTGGGAGCATGTAGATATTAAATAGGAGGGGTCCCAAGACTGAACCTTGGGGTACTCCACATATGACTTTTGTCCACTCTGATGAGAAGTTGCTTATTGACACAAAGAAATCCCTGTTCTTTAGGTAGGATTTGAACCCCAGTAAGAGTTGCACTACTTCAACATATTTTTACTCAAGTAAAAGTATAAGGTAGCCATCCAAGAAATTACTCAAATAAGAGTATAAAATAATAAAAAAAGGCAACTCAAGTAGTAAGTAACTGATCATAACATCTGATTTAACATTTAAAAATTATTTCATCAGACAGACAAAAATATAAAGTTATGTGCAAATTCTGTTATTTTACAAACTAAAAATAAAATATAAAAATCATACAAATAAATAACATAATTTCAAATTGACAAATTTTAAATGGAAGAAACACTTTTGAAAATCTTTTTTTTTCCAGTATAAAACTTATGAAACTAATACTTACAGTTGATAATATAGTGACAATATACACTGTTTACTGTACATTCACTTGACCTCCAAATGGCACACCAGGCTCAGCAGAAAGAAAATTACATTAGAACAACAAAGCTTGTGTAAAAACAAGAAGTCTCACTTTAACATAAACTGAAGTAGTACCTTTTAAAAAGCAAAATACTTTTACACTCTTATTTGAGTAATTTCTTGGACGGCTGCCTGTCTGTATCTCTGGTAATTTTTTGGTTAAAAGATGTTTGTTCTTTATTCAGTGAAGTTACTCAAGTTGGGTAAAACATCCAGAGATTTTAATTCTTGCAAAAATAGCAATACTTCATAATAATATTACTCAAGTAAAAGTAAAAAGCATAGTACTGTAAAACTACTCCTAAAAGTACTTTTATTTATTTATTTAAAAAAAATTTACTCAAGTAAAAAAAGTAACTAGTTACTACCCACCTCTGCCCAAAAGATTTCAACAGACTTGCAAAAGCTTTCATAAACATAAACCCAGGTAGGCTGAATACAGATGTGTACCACACTTTACAGCTTTTAATATTTTAACATTTTAGAAATTCAGGGATCAATCATTCCATGTCACAGTCATACTCTACTTTGTGTTGGTCTATCAGACAAATTAGCAATAAAATTCACCGAAGTTTGTGGTTGGAAAAGGACAACATGAAAAACCCATGTATTTACATGGAATTGAGTTTGTGCATTATTATTTTAAAAAGCATGTAACGTAATGTTTTAGTATAGTATTAACAGTGAAGCATGAGACACTGAATCAGAGGTAATTGGTGTGTGTGTGTGTGTGTGTGTGTGTGTGTGTAGCTTCCGTACTGTGATTTAATTGGCTGAAAGTTGCTAACCATTGTAAGGCCCCGCCCCTTTTCAGCATTAAGTAGTTGCTCAACACTTCAGTAGAAAGACTGATAAGAGTTGGATCCGTTCATTGAACAACATTGACATCGCAGGTCACTGCAGGGCAGAGAGGGGCCGGTCTGTCAGTGAGGTTAGTGTTTTATTTCACTGCTTCGTTGTGTTTTTAAAGCAGCTTCAAAAACCTTAAATGACCAGCTGTTGCTAAGCTAACTGTATTAACACCAGCTTCTGTGACAAACATGGCGTTGCTGCCACATACAGCCCGGGGTCACAACTGTGTTTACTTTTATTAATGTCGCTAAAAATATATTCAGCTGTTGGGTTATAATGATGATATGTTGATTTAAACAAGAGCAATGTTAGGGACAGCACCAATTCTGTGTCCTCATCTGGGCTAAAGTTCACTAGCCACAAAGTGAAAGGCGTGACAGTGAAACCTCTCTGGTTATGAGATCAACTTCAGTACTTATTGTCAATGATTTTATTTATGTATTTTACAAAGATTATGTTAATATTGTTTCAGGCAGGAATATGACAGTGTTTCCAGCCTGTGATTTCTCCTAAAAGTCCAATAAATATCAGTTTGTGACTTCAAATTGTGTTTATTTTATTCAGAAAAGTCATCATAGCCTTCAAATAAGTATTCACTTCATTAAAAAAAAAAAAAAAAAAAAAGTCATGACTTTGCTAAAATAAGATCTTTGAGATCAGAGCATATTTTATATTACATATTTTGACTTCAGATTTAGCTCTAAGCAGATTAAACAATTTTAAACAAGATGTTGTTAATATGCATGTAAAATTAGAAGGAACAAAAGTTTTTCAAAACAGTTACAAGTTAAACAAAAAACTATGGATTTCTAAACTATTGTGTTTTTGATAGATATGCTCCAATCAGGCTTTTACCGGCTACTAACGATGTCCACTTCAGTTTGAGGTCTGACCTCCCAATTCTAATTGACTTCATGAGGGTTATAACACATGCAAACTTATTTGTGGAAACTTTGTTTTAATTCCACAAGTAAGTGTTACCAACATTGATCATAAAAGAGTAAAATGTGCTGCAGGTTCTTTGATGGGGGTGATAGGTTTGAAGCCACAGAAACTGAAGAAATGTCAGAATTATACCCAGTTATAGGCTTCTATACATTATTTAATCTTCACAAATTTTAAAACAAAAACGAACAGTGTCAAATAACTGTTAATGTGTTTGCAGATTAGCCTGGTAAAAACCAGGCCCTTGTATTCCATTTTGCTTCGTACAGAGGGTCTGAGCTCTCAGCTATTGAGAAACGATTGCTTCCTAGAGGTGTGGATTCTGTTGAGGTTTTAAATTTTACCCAATCACTAACGTTTGTCCGTGACTTATGTAATGCACCAGTTCAACGCTTTGAAGCTTACCAGAAATTGCCTGCGCTGTGAACAACAATCCTCCACTGCCAAGAGAGAAGTGCTGAGCTGAACAAGGTGGCTGATGATGTTAATTCAATATTTGGAAGCGTGGCCAACACGGACTGAACAGCTTTGTTCACTTCCCTCGCTGCCATTTCTAAAACTACAGGCTTACTACAATTCTAAAACAGCGTAGAAAATCTACGTAATTGTTCACAACTTCTTTTATTCGCTGATTGGCCTGGTCGGAAGTCTACCGGAGGAATCCAAGTCAGTGGAAGAAAGCCCAGACTGAGCTGTAAGCGAGATTTGAATAGAGCGGAACAGTGCAGGAAGGCAATGGCCAGGATATTTGCAGATGGGAAAAAAAGTGAGGGGAAAATATACTTTTCTGTATTTGACCTGCTGATCATGATAAAACTGATTGCTGTAATTTCTTTCCAGATTGATTATTATAGCTCCAGTATTACGCTTTCACTTAAAAACCAAACAAAAAGCCTTACCCTTCTGGTTTGGATAGTTTATTTCAAACTGTCTAATTCCATGGTTCGCAAAGTGTGGTAGAAATGACACTGCTGGTACTCAGGAAAAATTTAGGCATTAATTATTTGTAAACTATGTCTGAACCAACTGACCATGATGTAGTGAACAATAGTAAACCAGGAGGTGCTGGTGGTTACTAATGCCGCTGTTAGGAATTGGCAGTTATCATACGATTTATCATCATCATCATCATCGGAGAATTTAAAAAAATATCCTTGAGGTCAGTGATCCTATGGTAATGATGACATCTTTTTGATGATATTTGCTTTTAAAACACTTACGTTTGCTGTTCAAAATATTATTGAGCACAATTATGAACTGTTTATCAGCACAGCTGGACTACTTAATGATATAAATGTAGTAAAATAGGGTAATGTGATTATAAGCAAGTGTATTTGTTTTTTGGAGGCTCTGACTATTTTTAACCTTTAGATTTATAGCCAGTAATACTCCTAGTTGTCACTGTTATCATAGTCTCAATAAATACCACAAAATGTCGTGGTAATATTTTGGATTCCGTTTCACCTGTCAGAGCTGCCTCCAAATGCAGAAAAACCTATTAACAGAGTTTGAGAATCTTTGCTCTAACCTACAAACTCCCTATGTGTGTCTTTTATTTCATATGCATGATAAGGCCTTCTAAATCAAATATCTTAATAGCGCTCATAATCTGTACCAGCCCTAATATCAAAGGTTGTGTTGAGTTGTAGGTTCAAATGGAGTGTAGCAGTCTTCTTCTTTTGACAGATTATGTTTGTTAGCATTATGAGGGTCTTTAAAATTCACTAGGAAGAGTGTTTGGCAGGTTTTCTGTGAGTGTTTTATGGGAATCTGTTGTCAGTGGGCTGATTATTTATGAATGACTAAAAATGTTTTCTCCTGGATGTCTGTCATATCTCAATAATATCTGTCTCAGGTTTATCTTGTGCTCGACTTCGGTGCTGATAGAGTCAGACTTTGGTTAATAATAAAGCCAGTGAAGATGTCAGCAGCTGACACTTGGAAGAAAGCACGTTGCTCAACCAAGCTGTTGCAATAAATTGTAATCTTCCTTTGCACAGAGCCCACAGAGGCTGCAGTTTTGTGAAAACATCAGAGGGAATATTTCATTCCCTTTGACATCTAAAATATGTGAAATGATTAAACAGCATCTCTTTATTAAAGTCAGCTAAAGCTTCTTGAAGCATAATTTGCCATCTCTTTGAACAGTTCCTCCTGTCAGGTGGATGTAACAGGTCCACTAGAGCATTTTCTGCAGGCTGATTACAGGTTGCAACTGCTCAGCCCACTCTTTCTGCTGCCGGTGGTTATTCCTCCAGTAGCTCAGGCTCAAACTCATGTCCTTCTGTGACTTATTTGTCAAATACATCAGGCCAAGCCTGTCGAGCAGCTGTTAACAGTGTCCCAAAACAGGTGAAGACAGGTGGAGTCCATTTATGTCTCTGTGTGCCATCTGTTGGAGCAAAAACAGATGTCATCCACATGTTCTTGGCACCATAAAGACATAAGATTGTTGCTACAGATGCTCTCCTCTTTCCTTCCCTTACTTTTTTTTTTTTTTTTTTTTTTTTTTTTTTTTGCTGTGTCCTAATGTAGGGCAGAGATGAGAAAAGAGGACATTAATCAATAGAAGGAATTGCCTGCTGAGATTGGTTATGCGATTAGGCAAATGCTCTTTCTGGCTGCTGTTAGATAGAAATACCGAAGTGATGCAACAGCCAGCTGGCTGGTGGTGAGTCATACTAAAGTTCAACCAGAAACCGACTGCTCTAATGTCACCTCACAGATGCAGACAAATGTATTGGCACCACTGGTTAAGATGGCTAAATGTCTTGTCTTTGAAATAAATTATGCTACTGTAATATTTTGTTTCAGTAGGATAACCTGATGGAAGAAATCAGAACAATTCCTGAATCGTTTTGAGTGAATTTATTCAGTGGGGGAAAAAAATCCAAAACTGACAAACAGTTGTTTTTAAAAAATTGTTAAGATGAGCTCTAAAGCTCATTGTTGGAGAACTGCAGCAAAGAGTGGCTTTTTATCAAATTTCCAGAACGACCCTTGGATGTTTGGAAGTAATCTCAGATTTAAAAAGAAAAAGGAGAAAAACTTTTTCTGCCTTACCGTCACAAACACCAACATGCAGCTTGCAAATTCTGCTGGAACTGTGTGTGAGAGAATTTAGGAATGGAATTTTTAAAAAACTAACGTTATTAATGGTACCGGCCCTGTATATCTTAAAGGGGCAGTATTATGTGTTTTCCAGACCCATAGAATCATTTTATAGAACAATCCAGTAACTATGTTACCTTCAGTTACAAAAATGCTGTGTATATATTTGAAATATGAAATTTACTGGAGGAGGAGATCTTTCCTGCCACAGCCATCATCATCTATAATGACTCCTTAATTAAATGAGTTACAACAACATTAAAGTTCCCTTTGGGATCAATAAAGTATATTTGAATTGAATTTGACTTTGTAATTTAACACCTTTAAAATTGGGCCTCTGTGTCTTTAAGAAAGTCCTGCTCTTTCTCAAACTGCCTTCAGGAAGTCATCACAACAGCTAGCCTTTTAACATTTTTACCAGCGTTGCAGTGAGAAGTATTTCCTATAATGAGCTAACCAAATGTGATTAAGGTCATTCAGGAGTTTCTTTTCAACCACATTTCTTCCTCAGACGATGGTTCCCCAATTTCCCTCCAGTTTTTAATGTTACACTGGATGATTGTTCATCCAATTCAGTCAGCTTCTGCAATCTTCCTGTTTTCTCTGCTTGATGTATTCCAATGATTTGACCCTTCTTAAACAGGCTAACGTTTTTTTCCACAACCACAGGGTGTGTCTTTCGACATGCTTGTTTAAGAAACGAGAAGCTACTCGTTGCATCAGTTGGGGTTAAATAACTTGTTGCCAGCTGAAAGACAATCATCCATGTAGTAATTATTCTATATCTGTTCAATCTAGAGAGAATGTGCAAGGAGGAATGGTGGGTGATTTCTCTCTCTGCATGCTCCTACCTTTTGAAACGTTCTAGGAGAAGAGTAAGTGCTGTCTTATTAGACAAAGGTTTTGTACAAGGTATTGACAGATGGAGAGCCAACAATTGTACCACTACTGATTTTGTCAGAAGCAGTTATTTCTCAGTTTGGGATTTTCTCATTCATAAATTAATGTAAAATGTAGGAGTTAAAGGTTGGTTTAAAAAAAATCTATTGTGAGACTAAGCTACGACAATAAGATTCCTTTACCAGGGATGCCAAGAAATGTATCTGCAGCCATAGCTTTGAAATGTAGCTCCATTTGAACAGTTGCAGTTGAATCTTAGTTTAAATTCAATTCGGTGCACAAAGACTTTTTTTTTTTTTTTTTTTTTTTTTTTTTTTTGCGCTTTGAAATTTAAATACTGCAGCATTAAGTTGAGTCAGAGGAAAGTGGATTTGTGTCGAGATATTTCACCTCTCATCTAAGCAGCTTCTTTGGTTTAGACTGAGCTGGATAGAGCTCAGTCTAAACTAAGGATAAACTGTTGTCGGCCATTCAGCATCTGAGTTAGCGATTTCACTTGCAAATTGCTGCCGGTCCCATCACTCCTGAAGGCTCTTTGACTTGTTTGTCTGGGTAACATGTGAGTTGATATGGTCTCAAGCTCTGCAATGGCGTAAAATAGTGGTGGTGTTTGCTATTGGCGATATGATTCTTCACCGAGAGCATGCATAGGTGAGCAGCATAAGGAGGGAAAAAAAAAAAATCAGTAAGTTGCACCTAACATGACTTCTCCTTTGTTTGTTTGCGTGTACAGTCAGTGGGACAAGGGTCTCCATGTGTGTAAATGCTGTAAGAAAATATTGCTATAATATTGGGGAGGTGGGGGGTTTGTTTTGTTTTTTTTTTGTTTGTTTTTTTTTTTTTATTCAAATGTTTTTAAGCATTGGGACAACCTTAGCTCAACAGGAGCATACAAACTGCAAAATAAGGACCAGTCAAAACTAGACTGAAATACTGTACTGATTTTGGAAGCAAATTTGAAGATGCCACATCCTACTTTTTTTTTTTTTAAATGTTGGGCTTTTGTTTTACTTTTTTCTCAAAGCAATTCTTTCTGTATAAAATATGTAGATTACTGTCTGTAAATGTGTGACTCATAACATTAGGTTTGTATTTGAAAAAATATAGATATGCAAAATCAACAAGAAAATAAAGTTAAACATTTTTAAATATTAGAATTCTGTGGAGACTTGAATTGTTTGTAGTGGTAGCACAGTTTTATTGTTTTAAACCAGTTTCATCCTTGTTGCATCATAGTGTTGACTAATGGATTTAACATGGTTGAGCTTCCTTTCTTCATGCATTTAAACCATCTGACAGGACAGCTATTCCTGCAAGATAAAGTATATCAGCCACTTTAACAAAGACTTCCAGAGAGGGAGCTATGTTTCATCATGCACTCAGAGCAAAGTGAGGTGAATCTCAATTTCTAACTTTGTCTGTATTCTGTGTCAGAGATTGAACCCAGCAGTCACAATGGCAGACAGCGGGAAAACTAATGAGCCTGGAACTGCAGCAACTGAACCAGCTAATGGAGAGCAGCAGGTGAGGAACACAGAGACCCACTGTCACACCTAATACAAATTATAATTTGTTACACTTGTAATACCTCCCATTTCAAAAAAAGTCAGTGTAAAAATACAACTAAATGAAAGCAAAAGAAATAAGATTTGCTCCAGAAAACAGTATATTTTGCCATTTTTAAGAAACCCTAAATGTTACTTTCTGGTCCCAGAATGTTGTTACGAGAGTGAGCCACTTGCCCCTGGTCAGTTCAGCCTGTGAGGCTGTTTCCAGTGCCTACAGTAGCACCAAAGACAGCGTGCCCCTGCTGAAGGGGGTGATGGATGTTGCAGAGAGTGGGGTCCGAACACTTGGAGCAGCTGCCAGCACGGGGTCCAAGCCTGTTTTGGACATGATTGAACCACAGCGTAAGGTTCTTCTCTCTGCAAAGTGTGATGTAACATGTATGCAATAACACTTCCTAAATGTCCTCTGAAATCTACCAATAAAATAAATCGGGAATGCGATTCAAAAAGGAAAAAGTTAAAGTTAAAAATGTTTCTGGACACTGCTAAAAACAAGCTTTGCACATATTTTACCACACATTTAGTTGAAGCTCTTTGCTGCTGTTATACTGTAAACACAAAAGCATATGTGTTCACATTCATTTGTGTGCTGACTGGGATAGTGGCCCCTATTATTCTTTTATTTCAAGTGAGTTTCTGTGCTGCATGTCATTTCAGTTGCCACAGTGAATGAGTATGCCATGAAAGGACTTGATAAGATGGAAGAGAAGCTGCCGATTCTTCACCAGCCAGCTGACAAGGTCAGGGAGAAGCTGCACAAAACATTTTAGTGTTTCCATCAAGTTATTTTCTTCTCCTCTTCTGAGTAGATCATTTATAAACCAGCACATCATCATCCAATGAGAGGCTGTTATGAAAACTGCTTAGCAAACAAACAAAGATGTGACAAGGCTTTTAAGGTACTGGAATTGCAGTTCAATCAGGTTAAGGTCTGGACTTTGACTGGACCACTGAAACACCGTGATTCCTTAGGTTTTCGGCCACTCTGTTTTTTTTTTTTTTGTTTGTTTTTTTTTGTTTTTTTTTTTTGGAGATTTGTTGTTAAACCCTCAAACAGGATAAAAAAAAAAAAACAGCGGTCATGAACAGGACCATATAATGGAAAAAGGCAACAAAAGGATTCACCAGTTTTTCAGAGCGCTGGATGTTTTTTCTTTTAATTTTCAAGAAATCTTTAACTCATCTCATCAGTTTCTGCCACCAAGGTAGGACTGCAGCTGTTCACAAAAAACCCCACATCGCAGGCCACCCTTAGCAGTCCAGCTTAAATAGATGCAGACAGTATCACTGATAAAATTTAGGGGGTTTGTATATCTTGATTTGCATTTACAAATCAAGATATACAACAGAGTTCGGGAGAGGCCTTGGAGAACGACTTCCGTATGGCTTCAAGGAGGTTCTGGTCCACCATCTGCCGTCTCAGGAAGGGATGGCAGATGGCAGTGCACCACCAACACTGTTTATGGTGAGGGTTGTGTGCTGCTGACCTCGACTTAAGATGATGTGAGTCGGTGGGCAGAGCACTTCACACACACTTCAAAGACCTCCTCAATCCCACCAGCATGTCTTCCAGTGAGGAAGTGGAGTCTGGGGACTTCGGGTCGGGCCCTCCAATCTCTGGTTCTGAAGTCACCGAGGGCCATGGGGTGGATGAGATCTGCCCAATGTTCCTTAAGGCTCTGGATGTTGTAGGATTGTGTCGATGTGCCTCTGCAACATCGTGTGGACATTGGAGGCAGTTCCCTTAGATTGACAGACTCGGGTGGTGGTCCCCCTATTTAACTGCAGATCCAGCTACAGGGAGATCAGATCCCTAACCCTCCCTGGCAGGGTCTATTCAGGGGAGAGGGTACGCCATATAGTTGAGCCTCAGATTCAAGAGGAACAGTGTAGTTTTTGTCCTGGCTGTGGAACACTGGACCAGCTCCCTGCTGAGGGTCAGCAGGATCCTGGATAGGGCTGGGTATTGTTAAGAACCCTACAGTGCGATTTAATTTCGATTCGCTGGCTCACAATTCGATTCAGTATTGATTTTAAATGCTTCAATATCAATTTCATAATAAGAAACACACAAATAAGAGAGTCCCTGTGGATAATTTTGGGATATTTGGAAATATCAATTCATCAGCGCATTGCAATTATTTTTGATATATATATATATATTTTATTTTATTTTTTTTTATTTATTTTTTTTTTTATTTATTTTTTTCTTCCCCAATTCAGTATCGATTCAGAAAACCCTGTGAATCGATTATAGATCCCCTGGCCAGTGGCTTGCGCTATGCTGAGCAACGCTTTCGAGAGCTGTGTGCACTGTCCTGGGACGTTTGAGATTTCATACTCGGGCGTACCACTTCCTACATTTCTTAAATTTTCTGCCTGTGGGACAAAGAAGGGAACTAAATACTACAAAGTTTGATGAACTACTTGAGCACCTAGCATCATTTATTTGCCCCCAGGCACCCATTGCACACGTCATTTCGGTGTGATGTGGCCGTGGTGTTGTGCGTTCTCGTCACATCCTGGCTACTTACTATCTCAGTTTGGTGTCACATAAATACTGGTTATCTTCTTCTTCTTAAGTAATTGGCAGTTGGCAAACAGATATTTAGGTGCATTACCACCATCTACTGGTGAAGAGTGTGGATCAGAATGGCAATACTGTTCAAATATGCTTAAAAAAATTATTCAGAAATGATGTAAATTATCTCCGTTTCCACAAGAAAAGGAGAATTGTTTCAGTTTACATTTACTTAAGTTTAATACAATACTCCATATTCAGCACTAGTGTTATTGTCCTACAGTTTTATTTTCAGTTATTTAATTTTTATGTTGATGTATACCACTTCTGTTTATATGGGCAAGAAAATAAATATCCCGAAATGATCTACTGGGACTCTAATGAATTATTTGTGTACTTCTTATTTTGAAATTGATATCAAAGCATTTAATGCAATATCAAATTGTGACACAAAGAATCGAAATCGAATCAAATTGTGGCGTTCTTAGCAATACCCAGCCCTAATGAACACCTCTTTTTCCACGTTTTGTTACATTACAGACTTACTCTGAATGTTTTTTTTTTTTGTAAGGATCTATATAGATCCAGCAATGACAAAGCTACAACAGCTTTAAAAAAATATTTGCAGTTTATTTTTATATAAGCTTGTTTATCCAGTGTTTTGTCAGTATTCACTCTGATGGCCTATAATTTTGCAATCATTTCCTCAAATTTTCTTGAGTTTGTCTGCTCGAGCTTGGCATATCTGTTTTGAGGTGTTTCATCTCATTCTTTTTTTCTGCACTTACTTGAAGACACTACTTTGTTGTTTTGTCAAAGTGCTTTTGGGTCACTGTCACGGTGGACAATGAACAGTCACCCTAATCTGAATTCCAGGTTTTCTTGAAAGATTTCTTTTTATTTTGCAAGTGTCATCTCTCCCTCTATGCAGACTAGTTGTGTTGTTCCTTCTTGTCTGACTGAGCCTTCTCTGATCGCTCATTTTGATCAGGCAGCCAGATTTATGGATGGTGCTGGTGTCTCCCATTTCTCAATAATTGAGATCACAGTGCTCTTTGGGATGTTCATTGTTGTCGAAATGATTTTGTGTCCTCCAGATTTTCACTTTGACACAGTCTGTTCTCAGAGGTCTACAGACAAAACTATTCTCAAATCTGTTCAAGTATAACAAAATGTGGAAAAAATTTTTAAAAAGTATCTGGGTATGACTATTTTCTGGTAGCATAGTAATATGTATGTTTTGTTTTTATTAGGGTTGTATGCTGCTATCTATCTTTTTTTACTTTACATTTAAATAAATTGTTGACTTTTATCACTCTGCATCTTTAATTTGATGATCATCTTGAATATATCTGAACCCTAAAACACCCTAAACAGTGGTTAATTTTATTATCTTTTGGGGGTTTTTCATCCTGGAGCTATATTATATTCAAAAGGGTTATTGCTTTAAAATTCCATAATCTCTGACACCTTGTCTCTTCATTACTCTCCCAGGTGGTGTCAGACACTGTAGGTATGGTGTACCAGTCAGTGACGGGGGCCAAAGATGCGGTGCTGGGTGCCGTAATGAGTGGTGTCGAGCTGACCCGGGCGGCAGTCAGTGGTAGTATCAACACCGTCATGGGCACCAGGATGGGCCAGATGGTCAGCAGTGGGATGGGTCTGGCCCTCAGCCGCTCTGAGGACTGGGTTGATCAGAACCTGCCACTTACTGAGAGGGAGCTGGGTTAGTATAAATGCTAAATATGCAAATGGTATTAATCCTGTTTTAAAAACAAGACAAGTGACTCCATATGTCTGCCCCTGCAGAGAGGAGTGTTGTGACGGTTTGACGATAATGACATCCTAATGTGATAAATAAGACTGTCCAAAGAATTGAGGATGGGATTTAACTGGGTTCAATTATGCTGCAAGCAGATGTCATGAATGGTTAGGTGCTATTCATAGAGAGGAAGTCAGGACGTTGCAATGAACTTACCTTCTGTTGCCTTGGCTCGTACAGTGCCTGTAATTTCCAACACACAGCTTTGACACCTGCTACTGTGATGTCATGCAATTGTGACAACTTGCAATACTCCAGGTTAGAAATGACGCTCATGGGGACATCGAGTGATTCTGAGCTGTGAAAATACACCATGAAGTATGACAGCCAAAGAAAAGTAGGAATACTCACAACAGATGCATACTGCACCAGTCTGAAGTTTACATACACTCATTGTGAACAGGAATGTCATTAATTTCAGATTTTATCTTATACATTTAAACATTTCTTATTAGGGAACAGGTACAATTATACAACAAACAACCTCAAAGCATTTTAAAAGACAAGTCCAGCTATGTACATACAAAAGTATTTGGTTAATTGTCATTTTGCAGCTTAAGAAGAAATCACACATTTTTGAAGCCATCAACAAGATTGTGGAATAATTTATACTGGTTATTTGACTTCATTTGAATTAGCTGGTTTGTATATGTATTAATTAGAGAAAATCTGCTTTAAAGTCTAAGTCATGCAGCCTATATATATATATATATATATATATATATATATATATATATATATATATATATATATATATATATATATATATATATATATATATATATATATATATATATATAGAAATTCATTAAAGTTTATTGAAAAGAAGGCTCCCTGAAAAGAAGGCTGAAAATGCATGATTAAAACCAGCCTGGTTGTGAATCCTGGGCAGATGTGCTTTTAAATCAAGCTGAACATTTGCTGTGAGAGACAATTAATTGTAATTGTTCCATTAAGTCATTACACCATTAAACTATGGTGTAATAGGTGTTATATACCAAAATGTATTTTTGTGATTGTAAAACTGCAAATTTAAATTTATAAAACAGACTTTACCATATGACGGGATACTAACCATTGTGTGCAAGAAAAATGGCGCTAATTAAAGGTCTTATAATATAATTCTTATAATATCTTATACATTAAATGTATGAAATATTATGTTTAATGTGGGAATATTTAAAACTGAACTGCTCAATTTGTAACACTATTAAAAATGTCATTAACAGTAGTACCTTATATTTGTAACCATTAAATAAAGCATATGACTAAGTGATGATCACATTTCTCTTCCAGCTGCTGTGGCTGAGCCTGCCAACTTGGAGGTGTCAACCACTTCAGCCAGCCCCAGCTACTTTGTCCGTCTGGGTAAACTTTCTGCCAAGGTGCAGGAGCGAGCTCTGGAGCAATCCCTGGTCCGTGCACGAAAGGCCAGGGATGCCACCTATGCTGCAGTGGCTCAGATTACCAGCACCCTGGACTTGGTGGAGAGCGCCCGTTCCGGTCTGGGCACAGCAGGCAACCAAATAGCAGGAGCTTCAGAACAGCTGCTGCAGCGCTGGACTGAGTGGAAGCAGAAACAGGAGGGAGAGGGACTGACAGAGTCAGAACCAGATGGATCCAAAGATGAATCTGAGGTCAGGATTGAACTATTTTGGGGTTTAATTATTTAGAAAGAACGTTTGTTTGTTTTTGTAATCCCACATCCTGTACATCAAACTGAATTGAGAGAATGTACATCCACGGATACTGGATTTATAGATTATACAAGATTATAGTCTGATTTTAATGGCCAGAATGTTTATTTGATCACTTCCCCCCCTCCCCCCAACAACTTATATTTATATTCCATTGGCCGTTCTAGTACTTTTTAATTTTTTATAGTTTATTTTTGTGTTTTTATATTTCAGATATTTTGTTACTAGCTTGTCTGAAATCCGCTTACTGACTTTCTGCTACAGTGAACTCTGCAATCGAGCTGCAAAATAAAACTTTTGTATTTCCACGCTGACAGCAGCTGGAATCTCGGGCCCTTTCTATGGTGCAAGGCCTGAGTGACCAGCTGAGAGCGTCGTGTTCAAGCGTGGTTTCCAGTGCTCAGGGTCTGCCAGGGACGGTCCAGGAACAGTTGACCAGTGCGTGGGCAGCTGCCGAAGAACTGCAGTCCTCTCTCAGAAACGCCAACACCCTCACTCCTGTCCTGCTAGAGCGAAGCCGCCATCATCTAAAACAAGTAAAAAATAAAAAATTCCAATTTAATTTAAAGTATTTTTTTTTTTTTTTTTTTGTATGCATCAGCTAAGGAGAATATCGATGAGATGTTGTTCAGCTTTTTCTTTACTTTACAAAAGTAATGGCCTTCTGCTATCTGCACACACAGGCGTTTACAGCCTTTTATGCTTATGAAGAGCAGTTTCATTCAAAATTAAATAAATACCGTTAATGCATTGATAAATGAAAATTGATAAATATTCCATCAAATAAATAAATGTCCCCATGAAATGAAACAAAATTAATATTTTAAAAATAAAATTTTACCTTGTTTTTATTTATTTCAAGATTTATTTATTTCATTGTTTATTCATTTCGTAATGGTTTATTTTGTAAAGCTACTTTACGTATGGTCAGAGTGAAGCGAGCAGAGAGACCCCGAACTTCAGCTCATCTGCATGAGGGTGAAACATGGGAGGCTGCGAGCCATAAGGGCTTGAACTGACGTATCGGTGTCATGCCAAGATTGTTATCCCTGACAGAATTTGTGTCCCATGCGTTGATACAACAGGCCTTGCTTTCCCTTGTAATTGGGGTTAAGCTATGCTCATGTGCTCTTATTTTGAAACGCATGGTTCTTCCAGGGTAGTCATTACCTCCACTGGGTTGTAAAGGGCTTTTGATGAAATGGAGACAAGTTCTCTTAGTACTACAAAGATATTCCACCTCTTTGATTGTCCTGGGATGTCAGTTCAAGCCCGTATAGCTTGCATGTTTCACCTTCATGCAGATGTGCTGAAGTTTGCTGGTTCTCTGCTCGCTTCACTCTGACCCAAGCCGCTCCACAGAAAAAACTCCGCCTCCACACTTGATAAGAACATGAAATAAAAATGGAGCTAAAATATAAGCCATTAAATAATAAAAAAATAAATAAATAAATAAATAAACAAATAAGGTAAAGATTTCTTTTTAAATTTTTTTAAAAATTTTTTTTCCCCCATGGGGACATTTATTTGATAGAATAGTTATTAACAGTATTTATTTAATATTGAATGAAACGACTCTATATATGTTATATCATTAAAGAGGTCATTAACTTCAGTAATTAGCTTAAAAAGTCATATATAACACAGTTATTACACACAGTGAATTTATTTAAGGTGGTCTTTTCTGTTAATTTTGATGATTATAACTTATCAATGATGGAAACCCACAATTCACCTTCTCAAGAAATTTGAATTTTCCATAAGACCAATACTTTTTTTTTTTTTTTTTAAATACAGAAATGTCTGTCTACTGAAAAGTGTGTATATGTACTATACTCTATATGCACTTAATACTTAGCTGGGGTTCCCCTTACACGAGTTACTGCATTAATGCAATGTAAAATGGAAGTGATCAGCCTTGATTCTGCTGTGCTGTTAAAGAAGTCCTGGTTCCTTTATTAGTGGGCTTCAGGTCACCTGCGTTGTTGGTTCTAATGACTTTCTTTCATTGTCCTTTTGAAAATACTCCATAGATTTTCTATGGGGTTTAAGACAGGAGAGTCTGTTGGCCAATTAAGCATGGTATCACCATGGTTAATAAACCAAATATTGTAACTTTTCACTGTGCAGGTAGGTATCTCCATGAAGCTTGTTGGTAGACTGAAGCATGAAGTGCTCTAAAAATATCTGGCAGATGGCTGTGTTGACTGTGGACTTCAGAAAACACAGTGGACCAACACCAGCAGAGGACATGGCTCCCCAAATCATCACTCAGTGTGGACACTGGACCTCAAGCAATGTGGATTGTTTGACTTTTGCTCTTCCTTCAGACTCTGGGACCTTGATTTCCAAGTAAAATACAACATTTACTTTAGTTTTAAAAGTGAAACAGTCCTGTTCTTTTTCTCCATTGGCAGAGGTAAAACACTTGTAACATTGTCTCTGATTCAGGAGTTGAATGTGACAGTTGTAGCCCATGTCCTGGATTGGTTTGTGCATGGTGGCTCTTGAAGCATATTACTTTTCTCCAACAAACACCTGACAGGGCTTTTCTTTACTATTCTCTGAGCTGTAATTATCCCTTTTACTTGTGCATCTCACTACACTTTTTCTTTCCACTCAATTTTCCATTAATGTGCTTAGCTACAGCACTTTGTGACAAACTAGCTTCTTTATCAGTGACATTATGTGACCTTATGTGGAGGGTGTCAGTGACTGCGTGTTAGACAACTGTCAGTCAGTAGTCATCTGCTATTTTATTTATATATATATATATATATATATATATATATATATATATATATATATATATATAGATAGATAGATAGATAGATAGATGTATGTAGATAGATAGATGTATGTAGATAGATAGATGTATGTATATATATATATATATGTATGTATATATATATATATATATGTATATATGTATATATATGTATGTATATATATATATATATATATATGTATATATATATATATATATATGTATATACATATATATATATATGTATATACATATATATATGTATATATATATATCGTGACATCGTGGTGGTGGATAAACAACAGAGGAAGGCCGTTGTGGTGGATGTAGCAATACCAAGCGATTGCAACATCAGGAAAAAGGAACACGAGAAACTGGAGAAATACCAGGGCCTCAGAGAGGAACTGGAGAAGGCCTGGAAGGTGAAGACCACAGTGGTGCTTGTGGTCATCGGGGCCCTCGGGGCAGTCACCCCCAAACTGGAGCAGTGGCTAAAACAGATCCCAGGAACAACATCAGACATCTCAGTCCAGAAATGCGCAGTTCTCGGCACAGCCAAGATACTACGCAGAACCCTCAAGCTCCCAGGCCTCTGGTAGAGGACCCGAGCTCAGAGGTTGAGAAAGACCACCCGTGGAGGGTGAGAAGGGAATTTTTATATATATATATATATATATATATATATATATTATTATTATTATAATATATATATATTTTTTTTATTATTTTATTTTATTTATTTATTTATTTTTTTTATTAAATGGTCTTATGTAATATTCAGATTTGTCTGAGAAGCTGATTTTTTTTTTTTTTTTTTTTTTTTTTTTTTTTTTTTTTTTTTTTTTTTTTTTTTTTTACCCCCCCCATACTTTGTATATATGTATACATGTGTGTATATGAGACATAGCTTTCACATTTGAACTAAGTTGCTCAAACAAACCACTTTTTTTTCTTTTTTTTTTTTTTTTTAATTCTAATTTCTTTAGATGGACTTTACACTCTCAAGGGTGTATGATTAGACTCAGCATGTCTGAGAATTAGTATTTCTTGTGAGGAAGCTTATTGTATAATTGTAATCAGTTAATTGCTGTTGGTGTTTACCTTTTTTGTAGGTTCAGCTTTCATTGGATGGCGCCATGGACTATTTGCTACGCAACACTCCACTAAACTGGCTGGTGGGACCTTTTGTTGCTCAGAAGACTGAAAGCGAACAGGGGGGAGTGCCAATGGAGCAGGCTAGCCTGAACAACTAGAGCCGAAGATTTTCTGTCCTACCTGTTTTTTCTTTTTGACAGAAGTTTCCAGTATTTTGAAATATATATATATATATATATATATATATATATATATATATAATTTTTTTTTTTTTTTTTTTTTTTTTTTTTTTTTTTTAAAGAATGTCCTTGTTAAATTCTCCATAATGTTCATTTAATCACTTCTTGATGCTTTTTAATAGAGCTTAAAATAAACTGACATTACATTTATCATGGAGTGTTTAATATGGTTAAAATTGAAGGATGGTTTTCCTTATACCTCTTAAATTTGCACATTTTCTTTCTGACAAGTATGAACACATCCCTTTTTAAGATAGGAATTGTTAACATTCCAGTCATTCCAACAACAGAACCAGGGACAAGATGGAAGAGGAGTTGAGAGCACATTTCATTTGGTTTAGTTTATAACATTCATGATTATATTTCATGAAAATGAGCTGTCACTAAGTATTCATTAAATTTTGAACAGATGACTGTCTGTGTCTCTATAGTATTTTATCTGTTTGATCTATTATCTAATAGTGGTATAGTCAGAGGAGTATTGTACTTTGCTATTTTGTCCTTTCACATCTTTATTGAAAACACTTCATAGAATGCAGACACTTTGCACTGATACAAAACAAAAACAGAGTTACACAAACGATGTAGACACAGAGGTTACAGAGACAATCCATCCTGCACTTGTTGGATCACCTTTGCTTGGGTAACGGCATGCATTCTCTCTGGCATCGGGTTTTTTTTTAATAAGCTTCTGCAATGTCACAACATCTATTTCCATCTGAAGTTGCATTAATTTTCCCCAAGATGATGCAGGGTTTCAGATTGCTGTGCAAATTCTTCTCCAGCACCTACCAAAAATTCTCTGTGAGGTTAAGGTCTGCACTCTGTAGTAGACAATCCACGTGTGACAATGATGTCTCATGCTCTTTGAACTACTCTTACAATTTGAACCAGATGAATCTTGGCATTTTTATTCTGGGATATGCAGACCACATGACAGTTTTCCATTGCTTCAGAGTCCAATATTTATGCTTTCAAGGAAACTGATGCCAATTTTTTCCAATCAGTCTTGCTGATCAGTGTTTTATTTAGGGCTACAAAGCTGTTTAGTCTCAATCCCTTAAATTCCCTTCACCTTGTAAATGAGTGTGTAAATGCTATTACCACCACTATTGAACAAAACATGCTGTGGTGTTTTTGACTATTTTACTTCACCAGATATTTACAGTTGAAAGCACAAGTTTCAATGTATCAAATAAAAAGGCATTTTTTTTTTTTTTTTTTTTTTTTTTTTTTTTTTTTTTTTTCACTGAAGTTAAACCAGGTCAAACTTCTCTTCTTTTAGGTCAGTTAGAATGACGAAATTTATTTCTATTTGCTGAATGCCACAATAATGGGAAAATATCTGTGATTTATTTGTCTTCAAAATCAGAAGTTTACATACATTTCCTTTTATATTTGGTATCTTCATCTTTGAACAGAATGACTTTGCTGGAAATCTGGCCCATTTCTTCTGACAGAAATGGTGTAACTGAGTCAGGTTTGTAGGCTGCCTCGCTCACACACCTTTTCAGATCTGCCCTCAAATTCTCTCTAGGACTGAGACCAGAACTTTGTAATGGCCACACCAAAACATTGACTTTGTGCTTAAGCTACTTTATAACCCCTTTGGCTGTAAGCTTAGGGTCATTGTCCATTTGGAAGACCAATTTTAGCCCATGTTTAATTTCCTGGCTGATGTCTTTAGATATTGCTTCAATATGTCCACGTAATATTCTTTCCTCATGATGCCATTTATTGTATGAAGTACACCAGTTCCTCTTGCAGCAACACAGCCCTACAATATGATGCTGCTACCATCATACTTCAGAGTTAGGATGGTGTTCCCCCTTTTTCCTCTTAAATGTAACGATGGTCATTGTGGTCAAACGGTTCCCCTTCAGTTTCATCAGGCCACAGAACGTGTCTCCAAATATGAAGGTTTTTGCCCCTGTGTGCATTTGCAAACTGCAGTCTGGCTTTTTTTATGTTTCTTTTGGAGTAATGGCTTCCCCCTTGCTGAATGGCCTTTCAGGCCATGTCTGTACAGGACATGTTTCACTGTGGATAATGACACTGTCTTACCAGCTTCAGCAGCATCTTCACAAGGTCTTTGGCTTTTGTTCTGGGGTCAATCTGCTCAATTTGGACCAAAATATGTTCATCTTTGGGACACAGAACCAATCTCTTTCCTGAGTGGTATGATGGTTGGACATTCCCATCATGTCTATACTTGCATACAGTTGTTTGAACAGATGAATGCAGCACTTTCAAGCATCTGGAAATTGTTCCCAAGAATGAACCAGACTTGTGCAGCTCCACAATTCTCTTCCTGACATCTTGGCTGATTTCTTTTGACTTCTCATCATGTCAAACAAGAAAGCAATATGTTCCAGGTGTGACCTTAAAATACATCCACAGGTGAGCCTCCAACTTGTTGTTTAAAGAGATGGTAATCATTTCAATGTATGTATGAGAACTTTTGATTTTAAAGATGTTAATAAATAAAACTCTGAAATATTCTTTCATTTTTGTGGTATTTAGCAAACAAATATTTGTGGTGATTCTAACTTACCTAAACAAGAGAAGTTTGGTCTAATTTAACTTCAGACAGTGAGAAAAAAGGTTTTATTCTTCAGTAAATGAAGAAAAACATGTTTTAACCAAAAAATGCACCAGATGCAGACACACACCTATAGTTTATGTCGGGGTTAAACTTCTTGTCTGTACACCAGCTCTGTTATTTTGTATCTGCTGAGCCTACTGAGTCATTTGGAGATCAAGACGATACAGTATACAGTATACCACCTACTCCTGCCTGAATTTTCTGGGGAGCTTCGTTTTAGTCTGAAATATTTAATCAGATGTTATGCTCAGTTACTCAGTAGGCTACTTAAATAACCTTTTACTAAATAATTTTTTTACTTTTACCTGAGTAATCTCTTGAATGACTACTTTTTAGTGTGACTTGAGGAAAAATATGCTGCTGTAGAGCTATTGTTACTATCTATCTATCTATCTAGATAGATAGATAGATAGATAGATAGATAGATAGATAGATAGATAGATAGATAGATAGATAGATAATTTAACTTCCAGATTTAACAGCCCCTCTGTGCACAATCTTCTGGTATCTGTTGGTTCCAGTGATCTGAATTGATGAGGATGACGTCATGGTCACAGTTTCGAATGTCGGGAACGCGCCCTGGGTAGGAGGCCGCGCGTTCTGCTGGGGACACAACTTGTTCAAATCTACAGCTCAAGGTCGTTGACAGCCTCCGGTACCTTGGATTTCAGGTACTGTCTTTATCCCAGACAGACACAGGACTGTCTCGCTGCGTGTTACTAATTTTAAACTCGCCAGAAGAGTGTCGGGAGGCGCACTCGTTGAGGTTGGCTGACTATGCTAACAGCGCGGCTAACGTTAGCCAGCTAAAGCTAGAGTTTATTCGATTAAAAACAACCCGGATTTGATTGTTGTTTGTTACCAAGGACACATTTTTTTCTTTCTCTCTGAGTTCCTTTGTAACGAAATATAAAGGTGTAAGTTTTATTGTTCTTTTCGCGTTGGTATGTAGTGTCAGACAAATAAAACGGCCACCGAGGTTGTTTGCTAATGTTGCTGTTTGCTTTGAGCTATGCCAGCACAGGACGACTGTTGTTTTCTACCACAGCCTGTCAGTGGGAAGTTGTTTAGCTGGATTTTAAGCAATCTTGCCTTCATATTTGCTGACTATTTCGTTATGTAAGAGTTTTGAGATGGTTTCGTTGTTGACATGTCTTTCGGTTTTGTTCCGTTTATGGCAACTTTTTCCTGATCTACATCTTGCTTTGCGGCGGAAGAAAGTGTAATCCATTTGCTAGCTGGTGTTTTCGCATACCGTTGCTCCCCCTTTAAACGGCAGCTGTGAACGAGTCTTTTGTAGCTTTTGTTTGTTGACCCTTTCTCGTTCTTTCCTGATAAATCCCAAGCTTAACAGGATAAAGACTTTTGCAGGCTTAGCCCTAATATTAAAAAATATAGATCAATGTTACTTTTATTTTCACCGTATGCTGTGACCTTTCTTGTATATTTAATATTGTGTTTCTTACATTCCTTTAAAACTTGGTTAGGATTCAGTTTTTAGTTTATTGTTCTTTGATACTGTTAAGAGTGGACTGGACTTTGTCACTCAGTTATTGGTGTTCGTTGGACTTATAAACCAGTTAGGTTAACTTTTATAAAAATTTAAAATTACAACATAACATTGGACCATAACTATCTAAAACCTTGAATTTGCTTCAGCTCTGTTCTCATGCCGCAATGCCAATCTCCAAGCTCTTTTAGCTGAAAAAATGGAAAACCCATCTAGTTAGATGGGGACTGTTGACCATTTTAACTAACTGATTCTACCACATTTTCAGGAATATCCTCTCCCACCCCCCTTCCCCCTCTGTCAGAGCATGGCTCAGGAGACCAATCAGACGCAAGTGCCCATGCTTTGCACTATGGGATGTGGTTTCTATGGTAACCCCCGCACCAACGGCATGTGCTCTGTCTGCTACAAGGAACATCTGCAGAGACAACAGGGAGGGGGACGATCCAGCCCTCCTGGAGAGAAAGGTAGGACAGAAAACCTGCCAACAAGTGGGTTCAGTGTGATGTGGTACTTTAAGGTGAGAAAGATGCATACACTTTCAGGCTTCAGAGCACTTGAATTTGCTAAAAGGGGTTGGAGAACAGCTGCCTATACTGTGGCATAACAAAGCAAGAGAGTGACATTGTCATGTGCTGTTTAACCTGAACTCAAAATACATCTGATTCTCTTTTCCAAGACAGTTTTTTTTTTTTTTTTTTTTTTAACTAAGATACTTCAAATAGGAATAAAAATCATCTCTCTTTAAGTTCTGTGTTATCACACTTTTCACACAGCTGCTACATCACCATCAGGATCACCAACATCAGCGAGTGCAACTGTGGAAGACACAAACTCAGAGCTTAGTACAGAAGCAGCAAGTACCCCACCTGAGGAACAAACAACCAGGTATGCTGATAAACTCCTGGACATTTTGTGTCTTTTATATTTGTATAATTAATTATTCTGGTCCATTTATTGTGACACAATATAAGTTCATTTGATGAATAAGTTTATACGAGTACCATGGATTGCCTCTGCAAAATGAGATAGTAAGCCTTTTTGTAGGATTAAAAAATGGCATAACAGTGTTAGCATAAAGACTTTAAACAAAACTGTGTAAAAAAAAAAAAAAAAAAAAAAAATTATAGCAAATTTTTCAGTTGCTTATTGCTTAGAATATTCCACCATTTTCCTGTTCTGCTCTTTGTAGAGTAACACATGTATGATGGAGTATTAGGACCTTTTGTAGATCAAAGAAAAAAATAATATGGCCATGGAGGACTAAATTTCCACCAAAAAACTCAGAAATTTCCAGATTAATTTAACATATTTACAAGAAAAAATTGGATATCAAAAGTTGTAAATTTACAAGAAATAAAATAATTCTCCCATGATTAAAGGCAAAATTTTACAATCTTAAAACAAATAAATTTGGAAGAAAAAAACTCTCAAATGAAACAGAAAAAAATTGAGAAGTTTAATGAGATTATAAAGTCAGACATCTGCAACAAAAAATGCCAGAAGTCCTCGCACTGCACAGTTAAAATTAGGAGATGCACATCTGGATATTTTCCAGATTGTAAGTGGGACATCCGGGCTCTTTTCCTGTATCAGAATATCTCCTGGGTGCAGAGACAATGCAGCCATGTTGCAGCTTCTTCCTCACTATCTCAGGTGTGTATTCCGGATCCCATTCAGGGCATCTAGCACCTGGAACATGTTGTTCTGATACAGGAATAACCCGATTGTGCCACTCACACTTTGGAAAATAATGTCGCAAATTTTTGGCTTTGTAATCTCAGTAAACTTCACAATTTTATTTTATTTTTTTTAAATGCAAATTTCTGGCTTCGTAATGTCAGAGATTATCTTAGTTTTATTGTCATAAATTTGTCTCTAATCTTTAAAAAAATATTTTTCTTCTTGCAAATGTACTACTTTGCACATTTTGCTTTAGTTTTAAAACGTGTGCTTACACTGGATCTCCAGCCTTTTCAAAAGAGGTACCCATGGTTGTTGAAGGAGGTGTTAAGTAGCAAGCTTGCTTATTAAAAGCAAATTTAGGCAACATTATTTAGATCTGTTGAGTTTACAGTTAACATTATGAACTATACATTTAGACTTTTTTTCAGTCTAAAAATAGTATTTAAATATAATGTAGTAAACAAAAATGGGAAAATTATGTGTCTTTAGTTGGTCAGTGGCATTTAACAGATTTTGTGTTGTTATGAGTTTTAATTGCAGTGGGACTCAGATTTCCAGTTTATCCTCAATTTTCTGTTATACACAAAAATCACCCTTTATACTTGTTCTTACAAACTGACCGTTACTCTTTTCCATTGCATAGTTTTGTTTTTTTCACTGTTTGATTTGTCTAATTTAAAACAATGGTCTTATGTTTGTTGTGATGTTAGTCCCAGCTCTCCGAGCCCAGTAACTCAACAGATGACAGCTATGAGTATCTCCCAAGATTCAGGAGCCGTAGACTCTGATCGAGCTGTGGCTGAGGGAGGAGAGGAAGAGGAGGAGGAGGAGGGTACATCCAATTGCACAGGTAAGCATTAAATAAGGAGTTTCCAAAACAAGACCTAATAGTTGAGCAAGAGAAAAAAAACATATGTTAACTTGTTCCAGCACTACTTTAGTGTTCTAATATTCAGTCTTTTGGAGTGATTGATTTTATTTATTTTTTTCCTCTGGTAAAATAAGCAGTGTGTACTTCTCAGCTTTTACTTTTTTGTTAAAACAGTTCAGCTTTAATGAATGCTCTTGGAAACTTGTTACTGGTAATAGTAGTCATCATACAATTTGTGTGAAGCTGAGTGAAATCCTTATGATGGTTTGCTTCCAGGGGATACATACATGCATGTTAACCCTTAGGGGTCAGTTTAAGTTCTTAAAAACAAAAATATGCACTTCCACAACAGGGTTTCCCCCAGAAAAATTGCTAAGCTTGGTGGTAGGGGCACAAGGGCAGTCCACCAGCAGCCCACTGTGTTTTTGTTTTTAAAAAATGTTGTTGACAGGAAATTTAAAAATATGACCAGATAATTGTTATTGGAAGAGATTATTGATAGTACTTAAATACCAAGTATACAGTCTTAAAAAAGGCAAACACAATCTAATTAAAACATATATATATATATATATATATATATATATATATATATATATATATATATATATATATATATATATATATAATTTTTTTTTTATTTTTTTTTTTTTTTTTTGCACTTAAATCCTAATAAAGTAATCAGCCAGTGGATCTTTAAAACAAGCTGTGTAATGCTGGTCACATTTAAAAGTAGAATACATTAAAAGAAATATTACCTAAAATTGACAATGATGAGTAAACATTTTTATGCTTAGCTAAATATTCTTAAGTTACAAAATTCAAGTATTTATTGTATTAAGTTTTCCTAAATTCTACTGTTTTATTTAATAATGTCTGCCACTTAGTACATTATTTTGATTCGCTTATTGTGATTGGTTGTTATTTATCAACGTGAATGCAGTATTTACAAGAAATACTCTGGATTAAAAAAGACTACTCTGTGTTTGAGTGGTGTGGTTAATTTACATATACTTCATGTAAATAGGCCGGGTTTTTGTTTTTTTTTTTAATGCACAAATACGTATGTATATTTTGTAAATTTTTATCCTACTCAGTTTCACAGTCCTTTGGATTGGAGTACGCTATTTTTAATTGCACAGTATTTTATGTTATAATGTTGCCCTTACTGTACAGTATGCTGTTCTTATTTCTGTTTCTACATATTTTATATTTTTATTTTTGTGTGACTCTACATGATTTGATTGCCAGTCACTTTGCTCCTGTTAGAACGGAAATTCCCCACTGTGGGAGAAATATAGGATATTTCTAAGGCAAGTAAAGCCTGGAGTCCCACCTGGCTTATAATACTCTGGAGGAAACTCTGCACAAAATGCTATAATGATGCATGAAATTATTAAAGTATAAGTTTTCTTTAACTACTAGATACACTTTTTATAATTGTTTACCTCAAATATGATCCTGTTGGAAATTAGTAATATTCTAATGAAGGAATGTGAACTATTTGGATTTCATTCCGGATTTGCTTGAACATTCTTTAGCTAATTTTTCACAACAGAACAGCCGTCCCTGTGAATATTTACACATTTATGGCGTGCTTGTTAAGGATAAGTGAAAAAGTTTCAAAATAAATTAATCCTTTTTTTACAGTAGCATTAAAAAAAGCTAGCCTTTAAGTTGAGTTATTCATTGTGGAACATTTCCACTCTTCCAATGGGAAGAGTGGTCTTGGAGTCATATTCAAGTGGTCAGTATAACTATTAAAGGGGCGATATAACTGCAGTTCATTTACCACAGTGTGACCGAGCCTCTACCATTCTTAATAGTGGACTTGAGGTGCTTTTCCACAGCATCATCCTTTGTTTAAGAAGTGGCTCTCTGGTTCAGTTATCTTCCTCTCAGTTATGACTGGGCAATAAAACGATAATGATATCTGTCGCGATAGACACGTGATCAATATCAATAGAAAACACGTCCGATAAAATGTTCAATAATCTCACTGAATGCTGATCCAGAACCACACAGCATTCTGGGGGACGTAGGCAGAGGAAAGGCTTTAGTTGCTGAACCTCTCAGGGCCCAGCTAAGAAAGGTTGGTGGTATCAGCTAACTCGCTCTATGGTTACCTAGCAACAAGGTATCGTGTGACATGCGCAACAACAGTTTTGCGTTGCCCCCGACCTACTCCGGCCTACTTCACTTGGAGGTCTGCACGTACTCGAGGCAGAACAATGCGGAGTCAAAGTAGACGTCCACTAGACACGTCTGTACAGGTGAGTTTTTACGACCGTTGCATGAAACAGCGTTCACATCGAACTGTTTTGTATGCGACACCGGGATAACGCTGAGAGTCAGCGCAACCTGTTGCAATAAGGACGTCCAGCTTGACTGCCGCTCTCTGTCCGGCACTGACAGGTGTGCGGTGGCTGATCTGGTGGAGAAGAAATGGGCACTAGGCGCCCAACTAGCTCATCAAACTTGCTAGTATCCATTCAGTTTGTGGGAAATGAAGGGATTTGTCACAAGAACTGTAGGCAATCGGTTCGCTTGAGTATGAAATCTCACGGAGAGTGCACGCGGAGTCTGTGCGGTACACAGGATACACACAGCAGGGGTCGCGTTAACGGAATATCTTCTGTCTTTGACCGGTTTTTTTAGAGAAGATTTATGGACAGGAAGCTTTGAAGCACGTCTGGTGCAGGAGCGCATTTTGGGGGATTTCCTCCTGCTAACACAGTTATGTCGACTTCTCATTGCTTCAGGTGGAGAAAAGATTCCCTGATTTCAAAACTTTGGCTGAAATGGTGCTTGCAATTCCAGTTTATAGTGCGGCAGCAGAGCTCGGATTCAGCCTGCAGATCAACATCAGAACCCTGAGACATTTGATTACGCACAATCCGGTGCGCAATTCATGTCCATGTTCATAAATAAGTGCGATAGTTTCATTTCATTGTTTATATGTAATTACTGGTTCCACAGTCAGTGGTTTTTGTCACTGTGGAGAAAAAGTTACATGTATTAATCTGCTTGATGTGTGATGGCACAATGTGGATTTTCCATTCAACTTGTTGAATATTAATTAAACCGAATTAAACTTAAATGCATTTAAATTTGTCATGATTATTATTGACAATCTGTTGGAAAAAATAGATTGACAGAATTTTTTGAGACGATGTCAGTCAAAATGACGGACATTGAGAAAGTCTAGTGCAACCTCTGACACAGTACACCTGAGTATGTGGGAGCAGTTTCATGTTTGCCACTGTGCCTCATAACTGCTTAAAAACAAAAGAATCTCTAGGGTGGAGAGAAAGGAGAAAACGAGGGCAACAGCTCAAGAAGACATTGTGAATAAAAGAGGAAAGGTCATGTCACCAGTTTGGCAGTATTTTGGATATAAGAAAAACCTAATCAATAATTATCGATATCTAGACTGATATGAAATGCTTATATTGTGATTTGTTTTTTAGCCATATCGCCCAGCCCTACTCTCAGTGTATGCTAGCAGGATAAACTTGGATCCTCATCCAGCCTTGCTTGTAACAGTTTCAGTTAATTGAAACCACAGATAAGGACAAGTCTAAACTTGCCGATTTTCTTGTAACCAATTTCTGACTTATAACTTCAACACACAACTGCCTGACGTAAATCGCTTGTTTGTTTTTTTTTTTGGGGGGGGGTTCTTCTTGCCCACTTTGAAGAGTGGCTAAGAATAATAAGTCACTGTGTCATGTTGCAGTTGCACCCCAGAGAAAGTCATATATTGCTGTGGTTTTGATGCCTTGCACTTAATACACTTTGTCTTTTGAGTTGAGGCTTTTATTAAAGCGTTTTCCAATTAACTACAGTAATTCCATTGAGGACATACCACCTCAAAGTTTTAATTTCTAACCTCCATAAAGGCCAATTTACAATTTGTAGTCGTAACACAAAGATATCAGATTCAATATTGATCTTAAATTTTTTTGCTTTAAATTCACTTAAACATTTGTCTGCATTTTTTAACCTTCAACTAAGCATATGCTGTTTTCCTTCTGACATCAGAACCGGTGGGTGATGATGCCCAGGCTTCCTCTGAAGGTGACCAAACTCCTGATAAAAACAAGAAAAAGAACCGCTGCTTTTCTTGCCGGAAGAAAGTGGGCCTGACTGGTAAGCAAGGGAAACAATTTCCACACATTTGGGGTAATTATTAAGCTCTGCAATGAAGCCAAACTCAATAGGTTTGCAACTCATGTCCCAGGATTGCTACAAATCTTTACTTTAAACCGGACATTTAGCTGACACCTCGAAATTGGTTTTATTGCAAGTTCTTTTGTTATCTCTCTAACCCTGTGCAAATGAAGATCCAATCTGTGATCTAACTTCTACCAAAACATTATAGTCTGTGTCCTCTCTAGTTTTCTCCTTTGTCCATTTATTTACAGATTTTTTTTTTTTAATGTGTATAGATAGATAGATAGATAGATAGATTTTATTTATGTTTAATTTGATTTTGAGAGATGTTCATTTAAGTCATTGAACCATGATCTCATAAATGGCATGTATTTTTGGGATTAATTTTAGAAAGTGGCAATTTTAACAGATTGAAATGTAAAAATACAACTGTTACCAAGGTAACAGCAACTAATTGTTGAGTTGTAATTATTAAATATAAAAATAAATTTACTATATAAAAAAATAGCTTTGTTTTAAAGTAAAATTCCCATATAGTGTTCCATAGATAGATAGTACTTTGCTGCTTCTTTTTTTTTTGGGGGGGGGGGAATAAAAAATAAAAAAAAAATTGGTAGCTAATAGATGCTAATCAATGATTTTGTTAATTTGTTTTCAGTAAAATCCCTGAAAGAATTTCTGGAAAATAAACTATTTTGTTTTTTCTCCTTGAAATACCAAATGTAACTTTGATTATACATTCCTACTGTGTAAAACTGTCGTTAGTGTTTGTTGTTGGCCTTGTCAGTGCAACTAGTGTTGCAAAAACCGTGTTCTCCTTGTGTAACCCTTAGTGATAGTTGATTCATACCACAGTGCTCAGGGTTTTGAAAATGCTGCCAGCATTTTTAAAGCTAGCATGTTCCATTATTGAAGTTAAAAGCTCAAAGAATGAATCAGTAGGCCAGTCACAATAAGCAATTAATCAACTATTTGCATGATGAATTAAAATGAGCTTGATAATATCCATTCTGATGATTGATATTTTTTGAAGGGAAATTTGTTTAGACATCACAATCCATTTTTAATTATGGTTTTGGTTGTGTGTAGATTTTATTTCCGTTTTTGTGTTTTGTTCTGTTTTTCCTTGTGGTGTTTTATTTTGGATATTTAAAATGTGTTAAATTACTAATTAAATGCAGAATATGGAAAAAATAGAAAATGAAAAAAGTGACGGTAAATATATATATATAAAAAAAAGCAGAGAAAATTAATAATGAAATAAAGGGAACTAATAAAACAATAAGATTGGAAATAAATGGAAAATTAAATAATAGTGATAATATTAAGTGTTCTTTACAAAATTAAAGTTTATTGATCTTTGAGAGCACAAACTTGCATTATTATGCCATTGTCAATTAATACTTGAAAATGGTCTCAAAACAACAATATTATTATTTATCGCAATAATTTCTGGGTCAATTTATCATCCAGCTAATTTTCTTATTGTGACAGGCCTATAAATCAGAGCAAATTACTTTACTACTTTCTGTTATCTGCTGAAGTGTTTTTTTTGTTTGTTTTTTTTTTTTTTTTTTTTTTTTTTTTGTTGTTATTCCTGGAGTCTGAATGAATGGTAGACATTTTGTAGAAAATAGTTTCTTTTGAAATAGCTTCTTCCATCTTAGTGCTTCCCCTTACTTCATTCTGCTTTGCCCTACAACAACTTGCACTGTGAGAAAGGAATTTTTGACTGGCTCATGAACGGTGATGGCCAGTCGAGCTGGAAATTCTCCAATTGTGGTCACCAGCTGATTTCCCATTACATCTCTGATTAATGGAAAATAGTTACTGTCTGAAAGATGTATATGAGAGTATTTTTTAGAGCTGCAGTTAATTGAAATCTCAACCTGTTGAATTCAGTGCAATAATACATATACAGCATATAGAGCTGTTTGTGTATATTAATGTTTTTATGCTAATATTTAATTAAACAGTTTCTTTCTCTCTCTCTTTTTTTTTAATCAGGTTTTGACTGTCGCTGCGGCAACCTGTTCTGTGCCATCCATCGCTACTCTGACAAACACGACTGTCCATATGATTACCGGAGTGCAGCTGCTGCACGCATACGCAAGGAGAATCCCATTGTGGTGGCTGAAAAAATTCAGAAGTTATGAGGACTAAGTGCAATAAAAGTCTCTAAGACTTTGTGAATTTGAACAATGGCGACTTGGATGGAAAAACACCTGACATCATGGCTTGATTTGTTCAAGGTAGTCTAAGACGGGCAGGGTGAGGCAGCGTGGTCGCAGCAAAAGTCAAGACACGTCCCTTACTTGTATTTTCCTCCCTCTCTTTCTCTCGCTCTCTCTCTGCTAGTGACTGCAGCTAAATCTGAGTGTGTCTGTGTTTTGGGTTTGTATGAAAGTGTGTGTGTTTGCATACATTTGCTTGAGAGTAAGGGAGAGAGTTATAGGGGCTTGATGGACATTTGTTTTGCCATGGGGAGGGAAGGGATTTCATTTTAGCCCATTTTTTTCTCAGCTTGGAGGGATTGTGTTAGTAATGTGTTTTGTTTTGTTTTTTTTTTTTTTTTGTTTTGTTTTTTTTTTTTTTACAATCCCTGTCGGTAATTGAAATAAAATGGGGATAAGCAATTTGGGAATGTTCCATAGTCTGGATAATGACACCAGGTTATTCAGAAGGTGTAGTTAGTTTAAAAAAAGAAAAAATTCATGTGTCAGACCTTTTTAAGGGCTTTGGAATGTTTTTTCCTAGACTTTAAAATCCTGTATCCTTCATAATCAAATTGCTTTATCCCACTCTCCTAACTCACTCAATGGATTACCACATGTTGAAGTCCAAAAGCTCAGCATTTTTTTTTTTTTTTTTAAGGCATTTCTTTCTTTATGTTGACATGTATAGATATTGGGTACATGAACAGCTATTGATTGGGGAAAGAAACCGAGTGATTGAATCCTGTTGGGGGGGGTTGGGGGGAGGAGTTTATTTGTTTTTTTTGTTTTGTCTTGTTTGTTTTGTTTTTTCTGTTTTAATGAGCGTATGACATCAGAAGATCTATATTAATATATTCTAGTTAGCTTGAATTGTGTGATTGCATTCTATTTATTTTATATTGTTTGGTTGGTATATGCTGGAGGATTGGCGGCATGTGTCAGCAAATTGTTAGGATTTGCACTTTGCAGTTTTATTTAATTAATTCCATCTTTATTCTATAACCATGAAAGTAGAATAATACAGCCTCTCATATGGATTGGAGTGCAGTTTCGCTGCAATCTGTGCAGTAAAATTGCTGTTTTCTTTTTTTTTTTTTCTTTTTTTTTTTTTCTCTTTGAAACAAAGCACAACGGATATCAACTGCAGAGCACAAAATATGTGCCACACCTACTTGGTTTTGTTCAGCATTTTGGTCATTTGAAGTTTCTGTCTGAGCTATAGAGCAGGCTCAGAGAAAAAAAAAATTGCCTTGTTTTAGTGATGAGGTTTTTTTTATTTGAGGTTTTCTTTGAAAGCCTTTTTTTTGTGTGTGTTTGTTGTTTGGAGTCAGAGTGAGGCTCCATGTTTCTCTAACCACCAGCAGACCACTGACACATGCTGAATGAAAACTGACTTGGGTCGCAGTTAAGCTACACACAGAAACATGTTCCGCTCAGCTACAGCAAAGATTGTCGCCATGCTGTGCTTTTTTTACATTGCAGTCTGATTCAGATGAGTCCTTATGCAAAGATCGCTTCTAGCTAGCTTCTTTTCAGGAAGATCTGACCTAATGCATGTGTGCGGTTGGACATGAATCGCTGCGTTGCAAGTTGACTACATAGTTGGAAACGTTGGAGCTGTAATCTATAGAAGGCCACACAGCAGTAGCACAATGCATGGCTGAAACCGTTGGGGTTGAGGTTAAAAGGACTCAACAGTTTGGGTTTTTTTTTCCAAATGTAAATAACATATGGCTCCAATTCATATAGTATAATCTTTATGTAGATTATTGCAGGTAACTAAGGTGATGGATTGAGGTGAAGAATAGTACTACGTGTATTAAAATGCTTTTCATAATTATCCAAAAAAAGAAAAGTGCCCTTACTGGCACTGACAATTCTACCAATTTATTACCCCGTTTAATATATAATTATAACATGTAAAATTCAGTGTTTTATGTAAGCCACCCACTATTTGTATCTTCACCAAGCCATGCATCTTCTGGTTTTTTTTTTTTTGTTGTTTTTTTTACAATCATAATGTTAAAAAAAAACTTCCTTAAGCATTTAACATCCCTTACTTACTTTGTATTCCAATCCATGCTTTTATCCTGTTACTGATATTAAAAGTTTTAAAAGGCCCTCATGACATTCAGGTAGCAATTGAGGTTTCACCTTTTCATTATTTAAGCTTTCCCCGTAAACGTTGCTTGATCTTGATCATTAAGTATTTATAGAAGAGCAGTAAAATAGCTGAAAGGAAACTGCAGGACGTTTTTGTTTGGGGGGGGGGTTTCCGCCAAAAGAAGCCAATGTAGATTGTGATCGATGTGAAGCTTTTCTTCTGAGATGCGTTTCCGCTTAAACTCCTCAATTTGAATTCCTGTCAAATTCTGTGTTGGTGATGGACATGTCTGAATGGCTGCTGGGGTGAGGACTTGGCATGCCGATACCGAGCCCATTTACCTGCAATAGGCTGAGCATCGATAAACCTGACTGTGATTAATTTCTCCTGCCGTTTTGCATCTAGTGGAAAATTGAAATTCAGATGGGGGTGAATCTTGGGTGATGACGAGACAAATAACTTGTCTCGCTTTACGAAAACTTATAGCTGGTCCGTTTCTGAATAAATAATTCCCAGACTTTCAAATATTGTTTGATACAGAACATTTTACTTTACAGATGATTTTTTAAAATGATTGTTCAGCTGCATAAATCACGGGGGGATCCATGGTTTGTGCTTATTAATAACTGCTCATATCAGTAACCCAACCCTGTAAACACGCTGTTCCTAATAATTATGAGCAGTTTGAATGTAAACCACAATATTTCATGTTATGATGTCAATTTACCAGACTATTTGGATTTTATTTTTGACTGTTTCAGGGAGAGAATGGATAGCCAGTTGTCCTTTTTACATAAGTGTCAGTTGAACCACTAACATTGTTTAGACTGTGATTTGGCACCAGCAACTAGGGTTAGCATTCCTACATAACCTAGATTCCATCAGTACATTAACCTCTTATTTTATTTTTTTTTCTGTGTATTGATTATGTTCTGCTGTCTTCAATGTTAACATTGCCATTCACAATAAATGTCTTCATCATACAGGGGGTTTGATTAATAATGATAAATCTATATCGTATGACCCTGTTTTAAGTTCTGTTTCACTGCAGGAGTAAAGGCAAATTAAGATTATTTTGATCACTGTTGTTAAAGATGAGTTGTAGAGATTTCAAATGAAATTTATTTTGTTCAGAGATCTAGCTCCTGTCCCTTCGTACTCCAGTCCCCCAGAGACACCACCAGATATTTTTTTTTTTCTTTTAAGAGTTAGGATTGTATGATGTGTAAGATTAAGTATAAAACAATAAAATCACAAAGTTTATTTTAAAGTATACTTGTCTTTTGTTTTCATTGTTATACATGATTGTATTATTACTTTTTACATTTTCTTACATTACAACCACAAACATTGGATTTTATTAAGATTTTAGGTGGCAGACCAACACTAAGTAGGACATAATTGGTGGAGTAGAGGAAATGTTGGCAGGTGTGGTTTGTGGGGAAAAAAAAAAAAAAAAAAAAAAATTCTCTGCCCCCTCTTCACTCCAGTACCTCTACAGAAAATCCTAGCAACTAATCGCCAGATTTCACAAGAAAGTCATTGATTCTTTTTGTAAAGATCACTCTTGCAGTTTACTTCATGTTACAAAGGGGAAAGAGCATGCATGTGGAAGCTGCTCTTGTTAGATTTGACTAAAATTGAACCCTCATGTTAGCGGGATGCTTTTCTTCAGCAGGAACATGAAAACTGGATGGAGGTAAATACATGGCAAGCTTGGACAAAAACCCATTGGTGGCTGCAAAAAGGCAATAGAAAGGTCAGTCAGTCAAAGCATGCTTATATATTAGAATGGCCCATTCTAAGTCCCACTGAGAATCTGTGGTAAGTCTTGGAGATTGCCGTTCAGAGACCCGCTATACAATCTGAGCTGATTTTCAAAATAATGAACAAAGCTGAAGTGACCTGAGAGACTTGCAGCTATACAAAAAAAAAAAAAAAAAAAAAAAAAAAAAAAAATGGCTTTGGGAGGGGTAGATACAGATGCATCCTACATTTCCTCTGATTTCTATTTGTACAAAATTTGTAAGCTATCATTTTCCTTTAGTTTCACAGTCATGCACTAACAGCTCATCTTTCATATAAAATTACTAAATGCAATGAAACTTTTGGCTGTAACAATGTGGAAAAGACGAATGGATATGACTATTTCTGCAAGGCGCTCATGCACTAAATGTTAAAATGCTGATCTAAACCGGTGTCGTTTGGCACGGCCCCTCTGCTTTTGCACTCATTGTTTTCAGATTCAACAAAATGCTGTTGGCACAAATGGTACCATTCAGCAGCACATAATGTGTTTTAGTGTAGTGTAGCTTGCCCAAAGGAATTAAGTTTGCTTTGTCTGTGTATAACTACTGTTGTTTTGTATTCTATCAAAAAAATAAAATTACATTTGGTAAAACTTAAGCTGTGTTCTCTGACGGTATTGTAAACACAGACACACCACCAAAAACAGCTGTTAGTGTTGGGATCTAAAATCATAAAAAAAGGGCCTCTGTCGAGTGCCCTACATAATAAGTGGAGCACCACTGCAGGTGCTGTCTCTTACTAAAATGTCCAGAAAAAAAAACATAAGAGATCAACAGAAGTACCAGAATATATGTTGCAGAAATTAAGATGTTATCAATAGGCTGTGTACATGGTGACATCAGTTTACTTCCCTATTTCCAGCTATGGTTGTCATTCATTTTTGCTCAAGCTTCAAGCACCAGGTATGAGTCCTCACAGACGCCCTGCAGGCCTAAAGAAATTAGTAGATGTTTAATATTGAGTACATAACATTCTACTGGTACAGAAGATGGTTTGATGGTAACCACATCTGAGTCAACTTATACTTCCAAAATCTTTGTCATTGGTGTTCTATTTATAGCTTTACTGCTTTAACACATGCAAAGTAGTTACAAGAAGTAACACGTCTTTTCAACTTACTCTAGTAAAACTCTGTTAAACTGAGTCTCAAGTTGGTACCAACATAACTTTGTTAAATATAATGTTAAATTTATCATCGCCTGATGCACAACCTCAAAGGCTGAACTTTTACAGCTTGTTCTAAATAAAAATGATTTGTTGGAGCTCATCTAAATGAGGGAATAGCTATTCATCAATTAAGTCTGAATTTAACAATTTCTTTGCATTGAGCTTGATTCTCTTTCCATTTAGAGACTGCGTGCACAGTTTTAATAATTTACTTTGTGTTCAGACTTTTTTGTTTGTTTGTTTTTTGCTTTTTTGTTGTTTTTTTTTTTACAGTGGAATTGAACTCTGTACTGCTGTCATTTATTTTTCAAAGAATAGACAGACAATTTTTTAACCAGAGGGTCATGCGTATATGCATTGGCTCTAAGAGCCGTTGCTTTGCTGTGAATCAGAAGAACAGGCTCCCCGCTTTTTTTTCCTTTCGCTGCTCAGCTCTCACTCTCAGTGGCTCTGCCCTGTTCAAGGCAGAGCTTTGTTTTGATTGGCAGCATGGCGGCCTGGAAGCCAATCACATGTGAGGATAGGGGATCATAGCATTATGTGACACATACATGTAGACAGCAGTTAAGAGGAGAGTGAGTTGCAAAGACCCATAAATAGGACTGACACCCATAAACGATGCAGCATCTGCACTTTAAAGATATTATATAATATATTATTATTTTGGTCCTGCTTGATAGATTTGTTTGCAGTGTTTTGTTCATTTGTTTTTATGTTGAATAAAAATTAAAAGTTTGATTAAAATATTACACAAAAGTGAGAATGCCTGCTCTTGTAAAAGAACAAATACTTAAACTTACGCAAGTATAGGGCTCCTCATAAAAACATTAAATACAAAAGGATTTATTAAAATACAAAACATTCATTTTTGCTAAGTTAAGCTAAAATATGAGGGTACAGATAATAATAAATTACAGCCGTTTACACACCAGCTCTTCTATGGGAGCCATGCCACAAGAGCCGCCTCTCTGAAAAAAGCCGAACTTCCCATCACTATTTTCATCATCAAGCTTATGAAACCAACACTTCACAGTAGGTATAGGACATGGTACTTCAAGTGACAATACTATTTACTCTATTCACTTGGCCACCAAAAGGCAGTGTAGGCTAAGCAGAAAGAATATAACATTCAACCAAGCTTGTGTACAAACAAAAAGACATAAACTGTGTGTCTGGTGCATTTTTGGTTGAAACAAGCTTGTTTTTCATTCATTAAAGTTATTTGAGGCTGGTAGAGTAGCCAGAAGTTTTGCTCGAGTAAGAGTAGTGATTGATTGATTGATTTTTATTTATTTATTCAGTCAGTCATCAAGTACTTATTATCCATACCTCAAAACACTGCAACAATTACAGAACTTGATTGAAAAGGTACAGGCAGAAGCACAAGGATTATATTTATGCTTGTCCTACACATCAAATAAAACTAAATTACCCCGTCATAAATCACTACAATATATAAAATTCCCAAAATATATAACTTCTTGTATATAAATCACTCAACCGAAACATAAAAGGAAAAACAACAATCCAAGATCAACACAGATTAACACAGTTTGAAGTTATTTACCCTTGTAACCATCAAATATTTTCTTTCTCATCAGTTTTTGGAAAACCCGTAATGAACTACATGCTCGTAAGTCCATGCTTTCATCATTCCATAATTTAATTCCAATGACAGCAAAAGACCTCATTTTTATCTCTTTTTTTAACTTGTTGTTTTGTCAATTTACAAACTTGTTGCAAATCATATTTGGCTTCATATAAAGTAAAAAAAAAAAAAAAAAAAAAAAAAAAAAAAAAAAAAAAAAAAAATCTTTGCACCCCAACTGGCAGTAAACTTAGCTTTGTTCTGAACATTGTTTGCATTTTATAGTAAACCAAATCATAAAATTTCATGATTGCAGATTTGATAAACAGTGGATTTGTGTGTTCATAGTAACCAGCCTTATTAATAGCCCATATGGCTCTTTTTTGTATAAGCACTATATCGCTTATTGTTGTTTTATGTGTGGATCCCCATACATCCACACAATATAATATATAAGGAAGAATAAGTGAACTGTAGATCACATGTAAAGCCTTGTAATTGAATATAAGTCTAGACCTAGACAATATTGTTATTGTTTTTGCGATATTTTCTTTCTTTAATTCATAATAATAATAATAATAATCAAGTAAAAGTAAAAAGTAGTAATAAAACTACTCCTTTTTTTTTTTTTTTTTTTTTTTTTTTTTTTTTTTTTTTTTTTTTTTTTCGTTTTCAAAAGGTTACTTAAGTAAATTGAACTACTCACCCCTGTTTGTAACGCTACAGACTAGCTTTAATCAGCTATCAGCTACTGATATTTCTGTTGTATATAGGCCATCCTGCGTGTTTCGTTTTTGGTTCATGCGTAAACTGTAAAATCTATTTACGGAAAATATGCAGATATACTAGTTTAACTCCGGGGACTCCGTCACATAAAAGTCTCGCGTCATGTCCGGTGAACTACGCTTCCGGATGCGGTGAAATAGCAAAGGCGGAGGAAAACACTGCTCCAACTAGGATTAATTAAAAGGATGAGACGCTGTCGGTGCAGTTAGCTGAGATACCAGCAAAGCACACATTGAATTCATGTAGAAAGATTCGGTCATTTAAGGCGGTTTGTTACGGTAGTCTTCCTTTGAGCTTTTTGGTTTTTTTACGGAGTGTTTATATTTTCGAGCTGCTAGCTTAAGCCTTGGTTAGCGGGTGCGTAGACAAACGGCTTCTCTGTGAAATGATAATCGGACTCGCTGCTGTTTAATCTGATATAGCACTCCCTCTTTTCCTTGTCGAGGGGGTGCAGCTGGCTACGTGTTTGGTTGTTTTCTAGACGCATTTAGATTGTTTTTGGACTAGGTTAAACCGCAGCACTCGGGTTTGTACAAGCAGAAAACAAGGATTTTGGCCCATCCAGCATACGGGTTTGTTACTTTAAAAAGTATATATTGTCCAAAATCAATAGTATAACTTTACAATATGGCTGGATCCCGGACTTCAGTCTCTTCCAGGAAAAACCTGCAGAGAGTTTGTAAATAACACGTCCCTGTCAGCTGCTAGGCTCCACTACTTTGTCCTTGTTCTGCTGACAGGGCACCTAAACCACATCCTGTGCTGGAAACTGAAGAGGAAGAGCCTTTATTTATTTATTCTCGTTTGTCTAACTAAAGTTTATTTTTCATACGCCGAGATCTTCAGCTCAACAGGTATGTCAGCTTTTCTACTCGTTATAATGTAAATTAGAGTAGTTTTTATGAATTAGTGGACTCTCTGTAAGGTTAAAGTTTTTCACTAACAGTGACAGCAGACTGTGCAGTAGGTGTTTAAAATGTCGAAAACTGGATAAGCAGAGGACAATAGAAGAAACGGTGTCCAGGCCCAAAAATCTATTTTCAGCAGGTGAGCGGTGTCTGAAAATCGTGGGCTTCAGAAATGAATCCAGTAAATGGTCATAATCTGACAGAGGATGTGAGTGATGCCTTTTTCTTTTGTTGATTGATGTCATGTCAAGTTTTCAGCTAATATTACAAAAAATGTCTTGATGAAACAGAATTTGTGAAAAAAGAGATAAGTTAAACAACCTTTTAGAAAAGACTAAGGAATTATTGCTCCAGACCACTTGAACAGTCATCCGTCATTTTTATTGGAAGCGTTATCAGTGTAACACTCTGAGAGCAGTCAATTGACAGTGTGTTACAACAAAGACAAAATGGCCATGATTTGAAATCATAACCATATTTAGCCACTTACATTCACCATGATGCAGATCCTTACCCTGACGCTAAGATTTCCAAAAGACTGTCCACATTTCTAAATCCAGGATGTCATAGAACACTACAAATTTGCTATACTGTCTTTAACATTTCCGTTATCTTAAAGAAACACTTGCTCTCATAACCTGAATGAAAAGCTGACATGTCTCAAAATAACATAAGAAATAGTTTTCTTTTAAAAAGCTTCTTACACCTTTTGTGCCTTCTTTCAATATTGAAAATAGCTTTGAGCAGTCTTTCCTCAGTAACACTGTCCCCAACAAAGAGTGGTGTTGTTATGCAGCCAAGCAGCGCTTCTGTGTGGTGTGTTCACTGACAAGAAAAACACTGGATTTTGAAATTCTCACAGGATGATCATCAGTTAGTGCAGGTCAAACTAAAAAATTGCCCAGTTCAAACAACACATCAAAACCTTTGCAGAGTGCTGTGAATCATATGTTCCAGTAAAGTGTTTTCCTGTTTTTATGATGTTTTTGATGCAATCAGCAAAACCCAAAGCAAAATAAATGTTCCTATTTAATCTGGAAAAATATTTTTAGATATCATAAAGCAAAACCCTTAATACAAATCTTGTTTTATCATTTCTTTTTAGGTTCCGCCATCTGTTCATCTGTAGCAATTCCCAAAACCCAAGTCAATATATTTAGATGTGCTTCTTTGATCAGCAATTTAATAACGTAGTGATATTAATTTTGCTGTGGTTAAATGAGTTGTAAATCAAACATAAATATAAATCATGCAGAAATTAATTATTTTACTGAAAAATGCTCAAATTATCTTATTATATGTCCAAAAGTAAAATTGCCATTTTGTAGCCCCCTCTCCTAATATAGCAATTATGTACACGATCATCTATATCCTACATGTCAGCGACTTCCCAGAGATATAAAAATGTCCATCATTACTGTCACCTCCTGGCAAAGTGCCTCACACGTGACATTGTAATAAGGCTCTTGTTGTGTTAACATGGAGCTAATGTATATTCATTGATACAGTGACTCTCTTGTCTTCTTGCCCCACAGTGAAGGATGAATGGCCTCTCTCTCACAGAGCTCTGCGGCCTGTTCTGCTGCCCACCATGGCCAAGCCGCATCGCGGCCAAGCTGGCCTTCTTGCCTCCGGAACCCACATACGCCTTTCTCCCAGACCCTGAAGCAGGCCCTTCCACACCGGGCGCAACCGGGACATCGAGCTTACGGTCCAGGAGTGGAGCTTCGGTTTCTGGAAGTGGAGGAGCTGGTGCTGTGGAGGGGAAGTGGAAGCTTCACCTGACAGAACGAGCAGAGTTTCAGTACTCTCCGCTAGAGCTCAACACAATCGATGTGTTCCTCACTCACTCCAGCAGAGGAAACAGAGTCGGCTGTATGTACATTCGCTGCGCACCGAATGCCAGGTGAGAAGGTTGAAAGCTTTCCCTACTATTTTTTGAGACTGTGATGTGTTCCAGATTTGAACTTTCTTTACTTATTAATTTTACAGTGCGTCACACTTTCTCAGAAGCATCTGAACCAGGGCTCTCAAACGCCAGTCCTCCAGCTTACTTATGTGTCTTTGGTTCAACACACCTATATCAAATATTTAGGTAGCAGGAATCTGTAGAGCTTGTTCGCATGCTGAGGAGGTGATTCAGGTGTTACGGACCGGAGACGCATCTAATGCCTCGTTTGAGGCTGAGCGGTACGTCACGGGTCGGTGCGGTTCAGCAGCTGTTTTGTCTGTTTCCGTTCTAAAAGCGGCCCATACAACCGACCCGTACTGCACCATTCCTGGGCCCCTGCAGATGTAGGTCCGTAGGACTACGGTACAGTTAGGGCGGAGCTACTGCCGTCACACAACACAGTCCACTGATTGTGGGACAGAAAAGTGTCAGTGCTTGCGACAAGCATGAGATATACTAGTGTGTTACGTGTCGTCGCACTAGTATGACGACACATTAGGCATTTGGGTTTATGTCCAGTGAGAGTCCACCTGGCAATAGAAATGCTCTGCTGAATACATACAATCATAAAATAGCGAACCAAGCTGCTGAGTGGAAACTAAGCAGAAGCGTTGCTTTTTGTTCTTGAGGCTTGGAGTTTATACTGCTGATCTGCATGTAAAGATGCACCAATCAGAAAATTGTAGCCAGCTTTTGATCTTCTTTTTAAAAGTAAAGGTTTGGCAGAGATTTTCTCATCCAGCTTTTTCTAATTGATCACTGTCATTTAAGACTCTTCTCCTCTAAAAATCTAAACTTTCTTCTTTCTTTCTGACTCTGTATAGAAACTTGAAGTTTTTTTTTGTTTTTGTTTTTTTTCCATGTTTGGTTTTTATTGCAGTAATCATAATGAAGCAACGTTACACTCAGTAATATTAGTTTCCAGTAAGTCAGGGATAAAGTCGTCACAGGTCTGTAATTAGCGCTGTATGTAGGGATCAGTACATGGCTTTATGATGCTGGTTTAAACATTAAACAGTATGTTATGAGATAGGAACACAATTTAGATTCATTGAGGGACCAACCCTGCTAATATATCAATTCTTGAGTTCTTGAGTTGCAACATTCGAGATGGAAAGGTCAGAATCCTCCGGGTTTGTGTAAGCATGAATACTGAAAAGATTTTTATGCAGATCACTGAGGAGTGCAACATGTTTTTACTTCATCATGGCTAAAACTAGAACGCCTGACATCATTAGAGTCGTTTTCACTGTGTTTTTTTTTTTTGTTTGTTTTGTTTTGTTTTTTTTTAATAAGAAAATTCTTATTGGTAACGAAATAGATCTCAGTTACTTGATCAAATCCTATTAATCAGAATGATTACCACCTAAACAAACATTATTTCTTACCATAGTTACTAACATTTCAGGAATCTTAAGCACATCTACCAACATATCCTTTGAATGCGTCTTTCCTCAGATTTACCGTCCTTTTCTCCCATGGCAACGCGGTCGACCTCGGCCAGATGAGCAGCTTCTACATCGGCCTTGGCACTCGTATCAACTGCAACATCTTCTCCTACGACTACTCGGGTTATGGAGTCAGCACAGGCAAGCCCACCGAGAAGAACCTCTATGCGGACATAGACGCTGCCTGGCACGCCCTGCGTACTCGGTACGTTATTCTAGAATCGCCCCAGGTTGACGCTCACCGTGATCTCACAAGACTGTTTGTTTTCTTTAGCTTCTTTAGGGTTCATTAAAACTTATGCAATGTTTGAATTAATTAATGGATTGAGTATAAATTAAAAAAATGAAAAACAAAAATCTTGTAAAAAATTAGGACGCCCAGTTTAAAAGATATGACACATACCAGTTCGTGGTAAACTTTTTAAGCTGAGCCTATCTTTTGTAGGAAAACATTTTCCAACCCTCCCCATCTAAGGACGAGAAATAAATGTATAATTTTAGTTGAAGGAAAATGAATATTGCTCAATAAAGTATTCATCTGATTTTTATTTTTTATTGGTGGTTCATTGAAGAAAAAACTAACCACTTTTTATCATTTTGAGTGTGCGATTGTGTCTGAAGTAAAGACGCAATAAAACATCTGTAGTTTCGTAAAAGCCACACATTCTGTATTAATGATGAAAACAATGGATATAAAACTAAGTCTGTAAATGTTTAAGAGCCATAAAGTAAATTTGTGAAGAAAAAAAAAATCCAACTAGAGCCAAGATTCATTTGTCATTCAGCACCACCTCAAAGACACAGTGCCAAACAAAATTATGTTGCACAAGCTCACATAAAGATATGAAAAATGCCAGTATAGTTTAAAGACGAGGTATGTATAATAAATACATTTATTTATTTAACTAAGTCATAAATGTTAATAATTGCAACTAATTGACACCAGTAAATTTCCCAAGGACTGGGTGAGAAGTAAGAATAGGAAACTTCTGGGCTATGTTAACACTCAGTTCTTGATCTCCTTAAGATGCTGTGGGGAGACTTGAAACGGGCTGTACCTGCAAAAAAAACCCTCAAACATCCTGAAACTCAGGAGTGGCGCAAACTTTCCTCAGGCTACAATGGCTACAAGCTGCTTCTCACTGAAATTATTTCAGCTAAAGGGGGTAGCACTAGTCACTAGGCGATAGGATATCCTGACTCTTTCCTTAGTTAGAATATACATTTTTATGTTTTGATTATTAAGTAAAAGAACAATGTTTTCTGTTGTTTAAATTTAATTAAATCAATTTCTTTTCTGCAGATGTTTTAAAAAGATTATGTAATATTGTGTGAACATCTGGTGTGAAAGACCATAATCTTTAATAGTGTGTCCTCAGTTTTTCACATGACTGTAGGTATAATATGTTCACATCAACTTCAGCAAAGATGGGGCTTAAAATGACAAAGGTTGTACTTGGGACAAATGAGGATTGGTAGAAGCATTTGTGTTTTGATACAATGTTTATCTTGATAGATTACATACTGCAGAGCAAGAACTGAAACCTAAGTTACTTTTTTTATTTCAAAAAGTTGCAACAGAACTTTTACGTCGTTAATATCCCTCAAAAGTTCACGACGGTCAATTACATGCAGGGCATAAATCTTCAGACAAACTTTGTTTACTGATACCAGATCTGCCTGGAAAGTTTCGGTGCAGGTGCCTCAAAATGTGGCATGAATTCAAAGTGCCTGTGTGTCTGCAAAGCCGAGATTCGTTCAAAGGATGTGATTTTGTACATTCATTTTGAACCTTTCTGTTATTAGGACTAATAGATTTCAAAAAAAGCTCAATTTAATGTTTTGACAAGTATTTACTGAAATAAACCCAGAAAATGGACTATTATTATTAAGTGACTGTATTTCTGTTTTCCTCCTTGCCATCTCAACACTCCTTTACTAATGAGGCTTTCTCCCTTCATCTGTCTAGATATTGCATAACCCCAGAGAACATTATCCTGTACGGACAGAGCATTGGCACAGTTCCCACTGTGGACTTGGCTTCGCGGTACGAGTGTGCTGCCGTCATTCTTCACTCGCCTTTAACATCTGGGATGAGAGTTGCCTTTCCTGAAACAAAGAAAACCTACTGCTTTGATGCTTTCCCCAAGTAAGTCTCTGCAGTGTCGAAATAGTTTTTGCACTCTGTGCTCAGTGCTACAAGTCTCCTTCTAGGGAAGCACCAATATAAGCATTTGGGCCAATATCAGTATCCGATTATTAATATTACTGTTATGAATGATATATGTATATTTCCCTACCCTTTTAACGGCATTAAAAAAAAACCGACCATAATGCTGCCATTGCTTCTGTGCTTTAAACACCCCACAATCCAGCACTGCACCACTACCACATGACCAAATAAATGCAAACGAACAACCCCCCCTTCCCTACAAATCCCCCTCCTGAAACACAAACGGCAACAACATGGAAATAAATATGGATTGATAATATTGGGCCAGTTTTACTTTTTGGACTGATATGTTTAAAAAAATGACAAACATCGGCCCATGTTATTGCTGATATTTTGTGCATCTCTTTCTGTGCTTTAGGTTAAGTGGTACTGATTTTGGGGGATGTCCAAAGTGCCTGGCTCCCCCAGCACATTTTCATGAAGTACAGCAACTTGTTACTTGTGCTGGTTATTCTAAAGGATAGAAGAAGGAAGAAGGAATGTTTGCCTCAGAACAAGAGCACAGAACTGTAACGTATAGACTTGTTCTGTAGGAAAGTGGACTTTTGTTGTCATCTTGTGCAGAAAATAAAATGAACTCAACCTTCCCACCAGGTGATGAATGAATTGGGAATGGGGGGGGGGTCTAATATAACTTAATGGAAGAGAAACACTGTCAAAATACAGCTATAGAAAGGGAGGCTCCTTTCAACTGTTCTCATGTTATCATGTTACTGTAGGGGCAGAGTATGGTGCGGGAGAATCCCAGTGATAATTCACACTTAAGTGTTAGATTCCATCAGTGGGTGAGAAGCACTTTGTTCCAAGGCTTTTCTAAATGAGATTTTGCATACAGCAAGCGACTCCGTTTGTAGCGTGAAGGCAGAAAGGACTTCTCCATCACCCTGCCATAGAGATGTTTTGCGCTGTATTGTAGAATGATGTACAGAAACACCTTCTGCAGTAGCAAGATGTTCTTGCACATCTTCAGAGGTAATCTGTGGGTGGCTTGTAACCATTCTGAAGATACTCTGCATATCTTACCTCCTGTGTTGTTTTTGTGCCCTCCCCCCTGTGAATGTGGCCTTGCATTTCTTGATTACACTCCTACAGTTGAAAGTAAAGCTTTAAACATATGAGAGAGCGTTTTATACCTCTCGACTGAACCATAAAACTGAACAATCGTTTTCAGATCTTTTGAGAGTTGCTTTGAGGATCCCATGCTGTCACTCTTCAGAGGAGAACAAGCACAACTTGCAAATCTTAAATACCCTTTCTCATGATTGAACACAATGTTCAATGAAGTTCAAAGATTAACAGTCTAATTTGGTTGTTGTATGTCATCTGTATTGAACAGTTACACACATTCACATCAGAAAAATCACATGGGTATCCAAAGTCTTGTACTGACAGTTTTTCACATTTGATTTAATTTCGTCAAATGTTCACTGAACTCTTGCTTCATTGAAGAGCTTTGTTCAAAAAACACCCTAATAATCAGATGTTACCAGGAAATGAAAGGTGGCTGCCGAGGTGGCTTCACTTACCTTTGCATACAACTGTACATGTGGACTATCAGGCAGTATGTTGGGCAACCATTATTTAGGCAGTTTTATAAGATGAAAGACTGAACCAGTAAAACCAGTCGTGTGATCTTGATTTGCATTTTTCTTTTCTGCTTGTACAGAAATAAATTTATTCTCTTCAGTGGTACTGCAACATGGGTTTTGTACATCAATATATCGCTGGTTACTTGTAATCCATATTGTCTTATAAAACTTTAAAAATATAAGAACAGTTTTGAAGAAAAAGTTATTTCTTTTAGTAATTATTTGACTTCAACTCGTCTGTGACAGAGCGGTCACTTTAAAACAAGGGTTTCCTGTTACAATAAAAACAAAATGATTGCCGAGTTCATATTTTAAATTGTCTTTAGCATCTTTTACGGCGTTTAGCACTTTAGCAATACAAAAACAGTCTCAAAAGCAGTTACCTTAAGTCTGACAGTTCCAATAGCTTGCAAACAGTCCCAAATCTAGCGTGTTTCTTGACAGAGGCGTAAACCTCACAAGGATACAACAAATAGCTTTTCTGCGCTTCCTGTTTTCTGCTGAAAGTCTTGCTGAGTAAAGTGCAGATGTCTCAACATGTTTATAATACATCGTCCTTTTAAAAATCTTTTTTTACATCCCTGTGGTTCCTCTGACAACATTTTAAGCACCTCAATGCTACTGTAACTAGCTCACTTTGAAGAACCTCCACTCTGAAGAGTGGTAGCTCTTAGTATTAAACATTTAATGGTATCGCAAAAACAGGATTTCTGAGTCAATAAAAATTCTCCAAGATATTTACTGATATTTCACTGACTCATAACTAAACTTTCTCTCTTCCTTTTTCAGCATTGAAAAAGTGTCTAAAATCACTTCTCCAGTTCTCATCATCCACGGGACGGAGGACGAGGTGATCGACTTTTCTCACGGCTTGGCCCTGTTCGAGCGCTGCCCTAAGGCCGTGGAGCCCCTCTGGGTGGAGGGGGCAGGACACAATGACATTGAGTTGTACAGTCAGTATCTGCAACGCCTCCGACGTTTCATTGACAGTGAATTGGCTGTTCAACATGCCTGACCTTCACACCATCATGTCATTTGATTCTTTCTCTGGCACTTAAAGCGCTGCCTCCCTGTGTGGAAGATGGAAATAATGTCTTCTTAACTGTCCACCACGGCCCGATGCAGAAGTGTCCCACACGCTGTTACTGTAGGGCTTAAAATAAACCACGGACCAATGAGGCACAAAGGAAATCTTTATAATCAGATATGTTTAAGTGTGGAAGACAATATTTAGATGGTTTCATTTAGCAGAAACTGTAATAGTACTGATCATGTTTTAACGGGGCAGATAATGTATCTCTATTCTGTGCAATAATATGGACACAGTCCACAGAACAATGGCTTTTGATGATATTCGAAGAAGATACTGCTAAGAAACCATGGAGGTTTTCTAGTCTACTTGTACTGTGTGTGTGTGTGTGTGTGTGTGTGTGTGTGTGTGTGTGTGTGTGTAAAACATTAATCTGTTGAAGTTGGCAGAATAATGTTGAAGCATGAGAAACACTTTTATTCAAAAAGTCTTCTTGCTAAAAACTGGGATTTTTTTTTTTTTTTTGTTTTCCAGAAATTTCAAATAAGATTCTATATCTGATTTTACATCATCGCCATCGTAGTTTTGCTTAATTTCTAACACATCTCTAGAATCAAGTACAAAACTTATACAAATAATAATACAATCTAGGTTAAATTTGATTTGTTCTATAGCCTTTGTTTGTTGTGGCATTGGACTGCGTTGCGTTGGAGAATAGTTTTCTGTCTTATGCGTGAACTGTGGTCTGAATTTCGGGGAGGGGGAGGATCTCTATGGATTTAAGTTTATATGCTGAGTCTTTGATTTAGTTTTCACTGTACTCAATGTTTTTCTCAGGTAACGCTGTTTTTGACATTGGGGTGGGCACGTTCCCAATTTGTTCTGTTTGTTTAATGAGCTGAAAATTTCTGCAGCTGATTTCATGTCAACCTTTAATTGTAAACCAAGTAATAAACCAAACTTTGATCCAAAAACAAAGGTACTGGTTGCAGCAAAGGTTGGTGAGACTTCTACCTACTTATCTTCTTCTTAGCAACACGTGTAGATCCCAGCAGAGGAGTGGGATTGACTAAATGTGGACAGAAGAAAGGCTTTCAGAATCTCTACGTTTAGTCAAATATTAAAGGTTCATGTTTATCTTTCACACCAGCTCACAGCTGCACATTTTTCTGCAACAGGAGGTTAGCGCTAACACTAAACAGGCCAAGGTTATCTACTTTAAGCCTGTAAATATCTTTGTAATTGTAATACTGCTGATTTTAACTCAACCCTGAGACACATTTTTTCCATCATACAATGAATAAAACTTTCATTCTAAAGAAATTAATATCTGCAATTATCAGGTTTTTGTTTTGTTTTTTTTTCCATTCCCACCATTGTTCACATAAATACCAAGGGATGCCACATTTAAGTACAATAATGTTTGATTATGAAGCACTACCATTCTGCAAAATGTCAAGATAAAATGTTTTCAAGGCTTTTCCTCTTAGTCTTTTTAAAGATCTGTAAACTCTATTTGTGCACAATTATAGAAGCTATGCATCATTACAAATCTTGATTGTCTTGCAACTTCACTTTGCAACTGTTCACTTTGCAGATGATTTTTTTTTTTTTTTTTTTCTGCCATCACAAGAAGATAGCAACTTTTTTTTTAATATGCTCTCACTCAGTCTTTAGCTTTTTTTTTTTTCATTTAGGCTTTTTTTTCCCATGCTGTTTATTGTATAAGTTTGCAAAGTACCAAAGTTTCAAACCATAATGTAAGGTTAAAGCTAAGAATACAGCATTTTTGACTTGTATGGGTTTTTTTCAGCTTTGAGTGATGTACTACAGCAGTTTTCAGGGTTTCTCGTCAGTTTCTGAACCAGTGTCACCCAAAGTACCTGTTACTGATGTTTTCTATCTTCACATGTCTAAGGGGTAACTGTTCAAAGCTGGATTTTTTTTCTGTCTTTTATTTATGATTTTCTGTCCTCTAAGCTAAGTTGGTGTCCATGTTTGAGTTTGGATGTTTATTAAACCAAGTGAGCTGATGAAACACCATAACACAGGAGCCTCATGTAAACACAGCTTCTTTTCTAACGAACTGCAGATCTTATGTTAAACACTCCAATTTATTATACTGACATTTTTTTTAGGTTTTAAAGGTTTTGTTTTTCTCCAAGAGTTGAAAAGAATGAGTCAATAAAATATACCCAGAAGTTAATAGCTATATATATATATTTTTTTCCTTTTTTTATCAAGACTGTGCGCTGAAGGATAAATTTCTCTTCTTTTTTTTTTTCTTTTTTTTTTCCTATTTTTGTTTTAAAGGAATGTTTTTTGTTGGGTTTAGTCTTTCAGTCAAGGCTTTCCTGGCACTCTTTGAATAAATACCTCTCAGGGTTTGATGAGGAAGATTCCAGAATGGCTTGAATGAATAACTGGCTGATAAGTAAATAGGTCTTTTTTTTTTTTTTTTTTTTTTTTTTTTTTTTTACCCTTTTTTTGGATCTGCTGTTCAGCCACTTGTTGGATGGGTTTTTAGCATCTGTGTTTTAACAAGGAGAAGGTTCAGATGAGGTTTAGTTATCTAAACCAGTACAAGGACTGTGATGTGTCCTGGCTTGCTCTCTCTGTCTGCAGCCGCGGTGAGCTGTGTTAAACAGAGCCAGATGGAGCGTAAGCCTCAGTCACTCTTCTTCAGCTCGGATTAAACGCAGCTGCAGTGGCATGTCCCCTCTCACACGAGACAAAGTGAATGCAGACTGACCTGCTGCAGCCGAAAACAATCTGCAACTCTTTGATGCAGCCGGGAGCGCAGAAAGGACGCCTTCTTGCTGAGCTGTGCCAAGCCACAACAACAGAGGAACCCGACGAAGCAATCTGACAGCTGCTGTTGAAAGCTTCTGCATATTTTATTGTGGCTGACAGAAGGCACAAGAAAGACAGATTATCGTCCATGTTTCATTGACCTGTGACAGAGATAGTCAGCTTGCTGCCATTCAAAGATCACAACAGTTATCTGTCTAAACACCTTCTCCTTTCAGGGAGTAATTGATATGCATTGACTTGACATTTAAAGTGCAGAAGATTCCCTAAAGCCTATCATATTTAAAACCCAACTAGTAATGATGCAGACACAGAGCACCTCTTTAGACTCTGTTTAGCATGCACACAAGGTTTTTCAATATCATTCCTGCAATGGTGCCTATTCACAAGAGATTTATGTTGTATTTCCCTGATATTGAGTTTATTCCTGCCGGCTGTTTTCTGCTGTGGGTTGATATTTCTGCTCGGATTCACTCGGTGAACATTCAAGGACAGAGCAGCTTCTGCCAAATGCCAGTAATAAATATCTGCCCCAACCAACAAATCATGTTTACGGTGTGTCAGTGATGCCGGGGGCTGGTTGATTGATGCTAGCCCACAGCCTCATCTCGAGTGTCCCACTTCCTCTCCACCAGCACCACCCAATGTGCCAGATTGAACTCTGTGAAGAAATTTTTTTTTAGATCCGTTTGTCTCCAGATTGATGTGTACACACAGCTGGGTTTAATAAATAACATAGCAACATCATCAACCAGATCAAATAATGTTTTTGGTAGAAATATATCTACATGACAAGAAATTGGTCATAGGAGCTTTAGAAAATCAACAGTCAAGACATGCATGCTGCTGACTCTGTGGAACTGAATCATTAATATAAAGGAGTTTGGTTAAATAACAGTGGAGCTCAACCTTTCATACTGTAAATAAATATATTTGAAACAGGTGTCAAATAGGATGAAGGCAGAAAGTTTTGTACCGATTTGTTTTTAGTGCATTTCACTCTGAAAATCTAAGTAAAACAGGTCTTTTCAGACCTTGTTCAGAAGAATAGGGTACTTTGATTCAAAAATTGATTGGAGAGAGGATAACAGATTTCACAGTCCAGCAAATGATTGACTGCTCAGCTAAAATATTCCAAATGCTTTAGAAAAGAAACTAAAACTAGAAAAATGTGGAAGAAAACAGGAAACTGCTATTCAAAGATTAGTCCCAATGCCAAGACTGAGTGGATAATCAGCTGGTCTGCAGTGACCTGTCAGTACAGCAACAACTGCTGCGCTGTTAGAAGATGGCTATGTGAAGCCGAGGTATCTGCAGGAAGCCCCAGCATAGTCTCACTGTAGAGAGAAATGAGCTCTACTGCAGAGGTTATAATTTACTGAGAACACAATGACGGTTCTTAATAGAAATGTCTGAACATTTTGTGGACTTTGTTCTTTCTCATTCTAAGTCATGTACTAAACCCCATGACAGCCTGTGTATTTTTTATTTTTATTTTTTTTTTTTTACATATTTAGAGATATGGATATGTGATATAAATTTTCACAATTAAAACACTGAAATCAGCAGTAAAATATAAAGAAGGGACTTCTTAACATTTTCTATAAAAATATGATTAAAAAAGATATTTCTGGTGAGGAATAATGTAAATCAGGACACTTCCATATTTATTTTGACTCAAGAAGGCTTAAATTATACACAGGTGTATCACACCAGCTGCACATGTTTGGAACATGATTACTCAGCATTTTGAAGGAAGTTTGTCCTGTTTAAACCTCAGAAATTTAGTCTGGTGAGCTCCTGACTGTTGAACACCGTGATGTGATAAAGAGCTGTCCTCAAAAAGAAGATTCAAGCATCTTATGAGTCTGGCAATGGATTCAGAGATGTCACAAAATAATTTACCTAAAGTCCTCCAATGTGACTAAATTGAAACAATCCTGCAAGGAAGAGAGGGTCACAGTTTCTCTGCACTTAAACCAGAGATGCACAAAGTTTTAGGTTTCAGTCTTAATTTTAACAGCACATTTTAATTTAGCTTTAGTCAGTCATTTTACAGAAATGTAATTTAGTTTTTGTGGCATTTTAGTCACATCCAGTCATTTTAGTTTCAGTTTAGTCTTAGTCGACTAGATCTTACAATATTTAAGTCCAGACCAGACCAAATTTAGTGTAAATTTAAATGACTAAAATCTAAGTCACACAGGAGTGTTTTTAGGGGGTTGTACATCTTTAAGAAAAACCTTTTATCAAGCCTAAATAAATCCATTTTAAGATTATTCCATGCAGAAAGACAGGCTGGGATTCAATCCCAGGATCTTCTTGCTGCAAGACAGCAGTCCTGCCAACTGCTCCATTGTGCAGCCCCCTAAATGAAATCCATTATAAAAAATTAAAAAAAAATGGTATCAATACCTAAACAATGCCTAAACAATCAACAAGTACATGAAATTATACCATATTTTCTGCATCGCCATTACAAGTATTTCTCTGACTTAAAATTTAGTTGACTAAATTTACAGTAGATTTAGTTGATTGATATGTAGGAAGATTTAGTCAACTAATAGTAGACTAAAACTAAAATGACTATGTGACTGAAATGTGACCAAAACTGAATTAAGATGTGCCATCAAAACAAACATTGTTTTCTTTGCATTTGGCATCAGTATGATAAAGCACAACCTTGGAAGTAACTTGGAAATGCAACCTTTTGTCAGATTATTCTTACCACAGCCTGAATAAATGAAACCCCTGCTTTATAAAGACTTGTTAAATTGAGATCTGTTATAATTCTGCCTATTTTAGGATTTTTGACTAAAACCCTGTGGTATTTGCCTTTAAGAACCAGGCTTTAAAAAGATGATCTGAGGAAACTCAGATTCAGGAAAGAAAGTTCATGACAGCTGTAGTCAAGTCAGCAGAAATGTCCTCCAGTCACATAAACAGCCGTGGCTTTGTCCAGGACAGAGTATTGTTTTCTAAACAGGAGCAAGAATGCTGTGCATCATAAGATGATGGACATTCTGTACAGTATTTAAAGAGATATGCTGAAAATATATCCCGAAATCAAAACTCAAACAGACAAGTTTGATAATAATGGCAATAATTTATTTATCCATGTAGAATAAGAGTCTTTGGCAGTGGAGAACAGGAAATGAGGATGGGTTTTAGGAAAACTTCTCAAAGTAAAGCGCTGCATGAAGAAGCCTGACTGGCATGTTAACACAAGTCCCAACTGTGCTCTGCTGGAATAACCGGTCAGACTGGTCAGCATTATATTACGACCAGGACCCTATAGGAGCCTGCCTTTGCCGATCTGATTTAGTGTGAAAGGAAACCGACCTGGGTTGCAGATGAGAAGTGTTTTTTTATTAGACTGATGGATAATAAAATAAAGTGTCCCTCTGAATCAGTCAATGTAAAATCTGACACAGACGGTCTTTTATGACAACTTGAGTTCATTAACACTTGTGTTAAAGATCTCCTGTCACTCTCACATTGGTGAATGAATTCAGCTACAAAATACAAAAAACATAAAAAAGTGACATTTAACAATAAAAACATGAACTCGTTTAGTAAAGAGGGTGTAAAACCACTTACAGAGTGGTTCATTCATCCTTCAAATCCACATAACACTGACATCTGTCAACTGGCAGAAGGTACTAGTCTGAAACATTTATCTGCTTTCTATTTCAGTAGGACGCCAAATTCATTTTCGGTCCTTGCACATTTTATTCCTTTTAATACAAAAAGGAAAATCTGCATCAGAAAGCAGCACTAATTGCACCTCTTCACCCTGAAGATAGGGCAGGTAAGGCCTTTTCAGTATTTGCCGAGGACTTGATAAAACCAAGTACAGGAACCATTCAGAATGCACCTAGCACTGCATTCGTCACACAGCTCACAATATGAGTAGGGTGGGGGGACGTACACACACACAAACATATATACATACATGTATACACATACACTATGCACACTGTGCACAAGCCAGACGGGGGCTGTGTAAGTTGCCCAACTGGGGATAAAATACTGACGTTACAGTTTCTTTCAGTCAGCTAATATGGTTTACAATACTGTTGAAGGTCCATTCAGTCATTATTAACGAAGTCAAACAGGGCTGAACACCAGGTATCTTCTGTTTCATTTCTGTTCAGAGAAAATTAAAGCTTCATCTACACAGACAAGTCATTTTCACAATACTGTCGGAGGTCAGGGAGCTGGGCTGCTCCCGCTTGTGCAAAAATCAGTTCTAAACATTTGAGGCCACTTGGGGTCACTGTTGCACAGTTGCACATTAAGGCTGAGAAGGTGATGATGGCACAGCTTGTGATGAGAGCCAAATTGAAAGAGTTTGAAAACAGTCTAAGAGCTCCTTGAAATGCATCTGGTCCACCTTAAATAACTCAGAGCTCTTTGTTTATTAAATAATCCTCCCACTGTCAGGATCCAAAGTGGTTTGGATTAGTGCAGAGACTGAGGGGGTCACAGCGTGACTTTGCTGAGTCTGACTGAGAGGCTGGAGCGATGCTGAGCACGAGGAAGGGTGGAACTGCAGCGGCTCCTTAGCTGCACAGGTCGACCGGCCGAGCCTCGAGCACGCAACAAGAAGTCGAAGTTCGCCGAGGTGTTCATGGCATAAAAGACGTTGGCGTTGTCAGGAATCACCAGCTCTGAAAGACAAAAGACAAAGAGCTGGAATTCAGTTGCTGTCAGTGATGTATCTCTAAATCAGTTCATGATCAAATAATGAGTGGAAAACTTAAAATGCAACTAAAGCTTAACTCTTTGTTTTTTTGTTGTGAATCTGTTTGCCTTTAAATGACACTGTAGAATGCATTCATTTCATTTTTGACAGCCGTGTTTTACCTTTCTCTTCAGAGATGACTTGGACCAGCTCAAATCCCTCTTCTGGCTCCACCTCCAGGTTGTGCTTTGCCATGGCTCTAGCTATCACAGCAGGGGTCTTGTCTTGACTGGTCAGCTATATTTAAAACAACAGACTTATCAAATTATACTTGGTTTGACATAGATTGTCTCAAAATACAAAGCTGTTTCCTTTTAAAAACACAAAGCATGTGTTTTTGCTCACCAGTATGCTCTTGTACAGATTCCCATTGCCATGTTCCAGGCTGACTCTGATGATGCACGTGTCCTGGGCTTGGGTGTTATAAGCCGGGGTTTGACTCGGGGAACTGGGGGATATGGGTGTGAGGGAGATGCATCGTCTGTGGGTGCCGGGACGCCCAGGCAGAGAGGGAGACGCAGGAGTCATGGAGCCGCTGGCTGTCGATGAATTGGTGTCCATGGAGTGGAGCGAAGTGCAGGATGATGACTCTGAGAGCTGAAGAGAGTCACAGAAATGCTCATGTATGATTGGTATTTTAGCAGCGACTGAAGCGAGAACAGCTGAATCAAAGTGATACTTTTACAAGTTTAATAAAAGTCATTAGAAAGTTAAATTTTTCCTTTTCTATTAATTTTTTCTCCCTTTTTTCCTTCTAGTAACCATAGAATCATATCAAAACATCCAGCTCAATGTTTTGCACCAGATTTTTACTTTAAGTGTAAAATGGTGTCAGTTAAAGTCATTTAAGCATAAATTTGATAAGAAATAACTCTATGCATTTTTCTGTATGCTGAGGGATGATGGTTTATTGTTTTTAATAGTTAGAATTTATTTACTTTAAAAATATCTCTGAGGAAAAATGATTTGACTATGCACTCTTCAACCCCTTGTAGACTGTTATCAAGAATACCCCTAACCTTGTTATTACCCACTGATGCCAGTTTTTTCATACAACACATGTACAAAGGATCATATTGGAAGCAATTTGCTCCTATCTAGCAGTTTCAGACACACATCTAATTATGCCTCATTTTTTGTTCATTCACAATCGAAACTCAGTGTTTACATTCCAGCTCTTACTTGCACATTCTTGTTGTTTGCACTGTTTTTTTTTCACTTCTTATAAATAGGCTTGTTTTTTATGCATAAAATATACAGGAAGATCTTGTACATTTTTTTCCTTCAAAATTACCCTACTCAGTTGCACATTTCTTTTAATATGAGCATGCTTTTCTAATAACTGCATAGTATCATTTTTCTTATGTTATAAATTTGCCCTTACTGTACAGTATCTTATTTTATTTTTTATATCTTTTACCTTTATGTGAATATGCATGCTTCTATTTATCTTTATCTTGCTGGTGTTACACCTGAATTTCTTTACAGTGGGACAGTAAAGGATATTTCTATTCTATTCTATTCTATGCAACCAGTTTGGTTGTAACTCACCTTGTTTTGATTTGAGTCGGAGTTGTGAGTTGGACTGGCAAGCCCCTCGTTGTCCGATGGACTGCTGGAGTCGTTGGACGACACGCTGACCGAGTCCATGCTCTCTCCCGAGCTGCCAGTAGGAGGCGAACGTGGCGTCTCTCTGACTGGTGAACTGGCTGTGCTGCTGTCTGGTCCAAGAAACAGTCTGCACAGTGGAGGAATGGGAGTTATACGTTAGTAAAAGACAGAGATGCTTAGATGTGACGATAAAAACCCCAAATCTTCAGCCATTGATGTCTTTTTTGAGTGCACTCACAGGCTGAATCTCTTCACCATGCTTTTTCGAGGTTTGGGTAAAGTCGGGCTGCTGTCACCAAGACCTTCGATCTCACAAGACAAGGTGTAGCTGTAAGACAGAGCAAGAGCAATGAACCTTCAATATCATAAAACGTTAATAAACCATGTGCACTGCAAGGCAGAGACGGGAAAAGAAAGGCAAAATCAACACAATAGATCAGTGGGGAGTAAAGACATGGTAGAGAGCGGGGAGAAAGAAGCTTCTCTTGTGTTTTTGTGTATGAACAATAGAGCCAACAGACCGTCGCTTATGCACTCATTTGATGGTTAGTTAACAGTACAGTTAGGAGACCAGATATAGTGAGAGAAAAGCAGCAGTACCTCTCCTCCTCGCTGAGCTGAGGTTGGTTCTTAAACCACCGAAGAAAAGCTGGGTCTGCAGTCAGGCAGTAGCTATTACAGGCCGACTGGAGCAGCTTGATCTGAGCGATCACCTCAAACTCCTGCAGAGACAAAAGGACAGTCATCAAAAGACAGAAAAATGCTTCCTATCAAACAGGGCATGTGGGTCCTTCGTGTCAGCTAATAAACAGGAGAATCCCTCACCCTGCGTCTCTTCTCAAAGTTGATCAGGCCCCCCTGTAGATACAAAGACACAAAGATCCTGTCAGACCCTCGGGGCATCGCATACCAGCAACTGCTTAGACAAACAGCATTAGGCTCCAAAAATGAACCAACAGAATTCCTCACAGAAACTCAACACCTCAGTTTGGGACAGCAGGTACAAAGACAAGCTCTCACATCTACAAGGCTCTGTGGACTCAGAACCATACTCTCAAATATTACAGAACAAACAGGGAAATAAACCAGCAAGTGCATTTTTTTTTTACCTCCACAATGTCTGGCAGGGCTGTGTCCAACATGGTCAGGTCAGTCAGAAATGTCCCCAAGTACGGTATCGTTCCTTGCATCGCTCCCTGTAGAGAAGAGGTTATTTGGTCACTTTAACAGTTAATAGGAACAGGCAGGACATAAGCACCAAATAGTGCCTTTGATTTCATAATATTAGTTATGTGTATTTTCATTATACCAGAAAAAAGCATTACAGCACCAATTTATAGCAACAGCAAGCCCTTGAAATTTGACAAATGCCAGTTAATTTAGAGCAAATGAGAGACGTTTTTAGAAGGCTTTGTCTGACACTCCATAAATACGCAGGGAGGGATTTGGAGCTGCTTTAACAGCATATTCATCCCAAAAACCCTTAATTTTTAGCTCTTCATGATGCTGTTGGAAATGAAAGTGCTTGATTTTTCTGTGTCCATCTTTAATTTACTCTGAGCTGTTGACAGATGGCAAGGCAGGCCTGTAAATTACAGCCCCGGCTTAATGTGCATACAGCACACAGTGCATTGGATAAACAAAGCTGAGTATGTGGCTTCAACATCCTGGAGAGGCAAGAATTTGCCTTTCACTACATTGCTCAGGAGGAATGTATTGTTTGCATTTCTTTCCATGTCAACCGCCTTAAATAGAAAAAAAATCCATCTGTCTGGTAGTTGTTTCTGAAGTTCACCAGGAATTCTCTCACCATTTCCTTCTGAAGCTGCAGTCTCTTGTGGGTGCGCTTCTGGTGATCTTTGGCACAACTCTCCAGACTGGCAAACTTTGAAGTACCTTCCTGTAAATGAACCAAAACAAAAGGTTTTCACCTAAAGTTTGACGCCAGTTAAAGTAGGAACGCATTTTGGGATTTGCAAATTGGGTCAGTGAGAGGGAATCCAGATCTGACTTACCCTCATGAGCAGCTCTCTGCTGGTCAGGTAGTTGTTGTGGTCGGAGAAAATGTCTGAGAGCTCCTCAAAAGTCTGCATGCTGTCTCTGCATCAAACAGAGGCTCATGTCAGCAAATGGGATTAGAAACAGGTGCTAAAGTACACATGCAAAAAAGGCAGCAACTTGCTTCCAGAAAATTCTGCCAAAAGGTGGATTTTTTTATATTAAAACCATCTGAGATTATGTGCATACTTGAGAGATTGAATGCTTACTTGTGAACACAGGCCCACACTCTTTTCAATCTGTACAAAGGATTGGACTGCAGTGCCGACACAATTGCTCTCAGAGATGAGAAGTTTTTGCGTATCCTGCATTCCTGCTCCAAGAAACCAAACAAAAACAATAACAACCTGGCTCCCTGGAGCAAATTTTTGATGTATATCTGTGATTTTATGGCCTTTTCCTAACCTGAGCGATGTCTATCCAGCGTTGGATGACCCTCGCCCTGACGTGCGGTCTGAGCTGTCTGTGCTTCAGCACCGTGTTCACCACGCAGGCGGCGATGGCGTTGAACTGGGTGATGGTTGCACGGATGGTCGGAGCGCTGTGCTTGTTGTCCTTCTTGTCCCTCTGAGACCAGATGGAGCCCAGGCAGTGGTGGGGTACGACCTTCTTAAACAACAGCTGGAAAGAAAAGATACAAAAACTAATGATAAGTATGGCCAGAGGTATTGTTAGTTCAGCCCAGAAGTAGCTGAGTTTTCATACAACAGCAGCATAATATCAAGTAATTTAATACTTTCTTTGCATCCTTCAAATTTCACAATAAATATGATAGCAACTGAGCCTCTATGTATACTTTTAACAGATAATTGTTGCCCTATCATCTCAACTTCTGCATCTAAAACTTGTGTAGAAGTCTTTTCACAAGTTTTAAACTGATCTTTTTGTTGTTTAACTCTTTTTGTTAAGTCTCAAAGTTTTTATTTATTTACTTTTACTTGTCGAGGTAAGAAAAATGGAGCAAGACCATCTTGGAAGGAAAGAAAAAAAATTAGTGATCTGGTTTAAACTTTTTACACATTTCTTCTTTTCTAAAAAAAAAAAATATTTTTTTCCTGTTAGGCTTTTCAATTTGATCTATTTTCATTGAAGTGCTCCATCAGAAGAAATTCTGATTATCTGGTTTCATAAATGATGACAAAACTGTTTCAGATCTCCTTAATAAGACAAGCTTCTCTCATTCATCCGCAATCACCAGGGGACAATTATCACATGCAAACAAAGCTGCTTTTCTTTAAGCAAATGTATGAAATTCAAAAGTATTTTTGTGGGCTTAATGCATAAAAATGTTTCTGTATGTGCTGCTGAGTAATTCAGTAATTCAGGGCTCTGGTCTAACAACAGCGACAGCTGTAGTGATATTTCAGAGGAAAGCATCATAGAGATGTACAACGTTTTTCCTTTGGTTTCCATTTCACGTCCCTCCTCTTACCGCGTCCATATAGGTCAGCTGCTCGGCCACCAGGTCAGCGTCAAATGACAGAAAGTCCTCCTGGACCTCGATTTCCACCTCCTCCTCCTCCCCGAGGCAGAAGGAACCGTTTCCCTGAAAACCAACTAAAAACAGAGGACTCTAAATAAATGAGCAACAATAAGGAGGAAATTCAAAATAATTGCAAAAAATGAAACAAAGAACCAATACCATCTGTTTCATCCATGTTGGCCTGGCCCTGCAGCTGCTCAAGCAGACACTCGGCACGTCTCAGAGCCTCTGAACCTGGTAGAGCTTTGCGCAGGTAGTCCATCAACCTGTGGAGGCAGGGGTAGTCTGGAGGCTCCTGGAAGTCCTCAGGACACTGGTCCAACCAGGCACGCAGGATAGAAGCCAGGGCACTGTCGAGACAACAGGTGTAATCAGTCGCTGATGTTAACAGGAGCTCAGATGGAAGTGATTGTTATGTATAAAACTGTGTCTCACTTTCTAATGGCTTCATTGCTCTCAGTGCCTTCCTGCTCGTTTTCCTCCACACTCCCATACCTGCCGGGGAGAAGGAAAACAGACTGAATTTAAATTCACAGCCGTTCACACTCAATAGGAGTATATCATACTTTTAAGTTTTTATATGGATGAAATAAAACCCTTTTTTTCAGCCTACCTGTCCAACAGCAGCTGCAATACAGTCTGGGTGCTGGCAAACGCTCTGTAGGTGGAGAGGAAGATGGAGGTGTAGGTCAGGTCGTTGTCTCCGAATGCCGTCAGTAACGTCTCCACCAGGCGCTCCAGAGTCCCAGCGCGAATACTGCGGATTTTGCAGGTCTCCAGCTGGCTCACCGTGTGGCCGGGAGGCAGGCGATCGCCCTCCGCCTAAACACAAACAAACATACTTTACATTGCTGTAGAAGAATACACTATAACACCTGCTATTTGCTTTTTTTTTGTTTGACTTCAGATGGAACAAGCATATCAGAAAATGTAACTTTAGACTGATTAATCTCATTTACTATTTTCTGTAGGAAAATACATAAATGTATGTGTTCTTGCTATAAGTCTTTCATTTGTGTGTAATTTCCTTCTTGTGTTTTTTTCCTCCCTTTTTCCTCCCAGGTTTATTTATATTTTGTATTTCCTTTTAACATTCCTCTAGCAGTATTTTAGAGTATCGTAGTCATAGCTGTTCCATTACGTTGTCGAGGAAGGCTGTGTTTTTTATAGTGTGTCATACATAGGAATGTACCTGGGAAAAACCAAAACAATGTACTCGAAATATATACTTAGGATTAAAAACAGCTATATGCCAATAGTTTCTGCTAACATTTTTAATTATTCATTTTGTTTATCATCTGCTTATTTCTAACTCTGCTCAGTTCTGCAAATAACAGAGATTAAAGCCTGAAAATTTGAAGAGAATATCCCCTGAAGTTTTGAGTTGGAAAGTTAGAGCTTTCTCACCAAATCTGGCTTCAAAGTGTGATATGGCTGCTGCATGATTAAATTCAATATGCACTGCAGTAGCAATGTTTCATTTATACTTTTGAATGTGTCTCCCAGTTTATCTCAGTAAATCAGTCACCAGTTACAGTAAGGAAAAATCTCACTTACACCTCACTACACTCACCCTTTTCTGCATTAAATGTTGAGAAATATGTTGTTATTGGTTTGTTCAGCTCTACATTTAGCAAATGTCACTCACTTTTAGACTTGCAATTAGAACAGGGTTATTTCCGCATCTGATATCTAAAGCTGGATAGGAGCATAGCAAAAGGATGCGTGACTTCTTTTTTTCATCGATGCAATTGTTCCACCATTTTCTGTGAATTTTATCATCTCAGCCATTAAAACTAGGCATGTAGTGAGCCTCAAGCACATTCTGAGACCATTTAACAGACTAAATATATTACTGGCATACAATGAAAATGCATGGCACTTGAAACCAAAATCCAACCAAATATTGTATCCCAGCAGTCCTTTGCAGTTGCAATCATTGCGATGACTGCTATCCATTATATGATGCAGCTCTAATTTTCAAGAAGCGATAGTGTTTACTGTCAAATTATTTATTTTTATATTTCCTCTTTAAGGCAGTTAACATCCAGTATATTGTAATGGTTCAGATGTAGCTTCATGACACTGTCTAAATTTAATATTAGAGGAAACTGTGAATATATATTTTCTGGATGCAAGTTTCACTTATGACATATTTTTGGCATGCATAAAAACAATGAGTTGACATGTTAACAAGATATAAGGTTATGAAATACAGTCTCTAACATAAAATTAATCCATCACTGATAACCAAAGAATGAGGAGGAAACAGCAATGATAACTGTCACCTAATTTTAATCCCGGTTTCTCCAGATGTGTCCGACTATTGTGTCTAAAGGGGAATCGAGCGAGCTGCTTGGAAAATAACAGGCAGGGAAAGACTAAGGGAGAGTGGCACATATGCACACTAAGAAGGGAGAGACCTTGGTGAAGTTAGCACGCTGCAACAGGAAACGCTCCAATCTGCTTTTAATCACAGTGAAGCCCCTCCTCCACCGGCCCTCCAGACACAGAGGAGGACATCAGCACAGCAAACTTCTCCCACCACTCCCCTCAGATAAGAGCCTACATACACAACAAGTTAGATTTCTATCTATGTGTGGTGAGTCACCACTAGGTCACACACACACACACACACACACACACACACACAAACACACACACAAAGGCTTAAACGTCACAATTCCCAGTGCATGAAAATAAACAAGATTTTCAACTTTGAAATCCTGTAAATACAACTGAACTAATTAGAACTGCTTTTTTCTGAAAAGTCATCATTTCCAGGAAATGTACTGATGTGTCAGCTGGAATTTTCTCCTGTTTTCCCTGATCAGTAGTTGGCACTGTTTAAAACACCCACTTTATTTTAATTAGCTGTAGCACAGTTGGTGCCTCACCCCACTGTCAATACATCAATAGGCCCTTATAGCTACAGGGCTGTTATGTTATTGTGCAGCTTACCCACCAAGCCCCATGCAAAAACACCAAGACAAAATACAAGGCTCTGATTAATCTCAAACAGAAACTCTGTGAGAACTTATAAAATGAACTAATGCCTCTAATTTGGTCCTCAGTACAGCATAATAATACAGTCCACAACATCTTATTATGCTGTACATAACAGCAGACGAAACAGTAATGCCTCATATTCTCTGGAAAAGCATTTAATACTCTGTTTTCATCCGTACCAGCATTTTGTAAAACGCGCTTCCCCATGCGGGGAAACGAGCAGCTTTACCAGCAGCTGGAAAAGTCAGGAAATCACATGCTCTAGCAAAACAGTCCAAGTCGAGCGAAACTGTTGTTTTTTTTTAGCCAGCAGCTGAAAGGTGTTACCTTAGTTAAGCAGGCTTAAAATGTTAAAACAATAACAGTGCTGGTGGAGGACAATGCATGGTGTTGGCCCACAAAAGGCTGCTTTAAACAAAAGGGTCATTTGAAGCTTTCTGGATTTAATCTCAACAAATAGCTTCAACAAACCATCTGTATATGATCAAATTTATGGTGTTTCTACATACATTTTTTGGGGGAAGGGTGCGGGGGGCTTTACATTTTTGCAGCAGAAAGCTGGGAAAGGAAGAAAAGTATCTTAAGTTCATGTGTCTGTTTGGGTTTGTTTTGTGTCTGCTTTTACAACCGATTATTTAAGGTCCTTTTTTGTGATCTAGTCATTATCTACTGTGAAGAAGTGTGCTTATATGACTACAATATTTAATATATGTATTTATATGTATTAGCAGCAGGTCACTCAGAGATATCATGATTTGATCAGAGGTCATAACCTGACATATTTCATATGAGCCCAAACAGGGATCAGAGCCAAAATAAATGGAAAAAAGGGTGTAACAGAAAAACATCCAAAGAATATTACTCTATTAAATTAAGGTATACATAAAAAAGTGAATTTCACGACTTATCGTCACAATTCGTGGAAAATTCTCACATACAGAGAAAAAGAAGCTGATATGCAATGGTTAAGTACAAGGTTTGATTCCACATACAAATTAGAAGTGTGTGTGGTTGGCAATGGCTGGGGATGAAATGGCGTTATAAATTGGCATAGTAGGAAATGTGATTTTGAGCTTGGTTTGATCAGGGGTCATAAGCTTTCACGTTTTGTAAGAGTTGACCAGCACAAATAGGCATCAGAACCACATTCAAACGGAAATATGCTGTGACATTAAACCTCCAGAAAATAACATTAAATTAAATTTAACGAAAGTATGAGATGCGAGCAGTTTGTTATGATTATTTTTACATGGTTTATCATAAATACCTCAAGACTTAACCTGATTCAGGTGTGAAATGAAAGTAAGAGAAGATGAAATGGGCATAAACTGGTAAAGGGGCGAAATGACCCAACACTGGAAAAGTTTGACCAGATTCACCCCTTAATGTCAGACTCACCCCCAGCCATCTTGCTCCCTTGTTGGCCGCCTGCTGAATCTGAACCCTCTTCAGTGTCACATTGTAGATGGCTCCTTCCTCAACTTCCTCCCCCCAGTCCTGCACTGAGCTCTGAAAAGAAGAGGAAAAATGTTATTGAACCTCTGCAGGAGAGGAGGAACCGAGGAACCTCATGTTGAGGATTAAAAGATAAAGCAGCTTCCAGTAAACAGCAGCGGGCTGCAGAGCTGACTTGCACAAATGTCATTACAATTACTTTATAAAACAGGAATTGACTTTTAGAGACTGGTGCAAGAAAAAGAAGCAGAGGTTGAACTCAAAAACACAACCACAGCATAAAGTAAAATGAAGTAGGGGAAGAGAGGAGTGCAGTAAAACATAAAGAAGGACCACACTCCCCCAACCCCCACCAGTGCAGCAGCCTGCCAGGACTCCCTCCCTCTGTCTTTACTCCTTCTTTTATTCCACATCCATCTCTTTCACTGCCTGTCTCTGGAGTTGAAATCTGGTTTGGACTGCTTTCTCAGAGCTCAGACAGACAGAAGATAACAGGCTAAACGAATAAAGTCTCCTGAACAAACACCTTGATTCTCACTTTTTCTCTTTCTCAACACAGACGTCTGTTTGACGAAGCTTAAAGGAGCATGATTACAAATGTGTGCTGAAAGTAAGAGCACTAAGACTAAATAGATTTGTTCTCATCTTGTTGCCAAAGAATGATATGTTTGTATCTGGATGTAAATTACTTCCAAACAGCAGAGTGCATAAACAAACAGAGCGAGCAGAGTGGAGACATAATGCAAAACTCCTGCTTAAAGAGATCTGCTGAGGCATCAGCATACGGAGACAAAAACAGAGGCAGGGCTGGCAGAGAAGGAGAAGAACTGGCCAAATATAAACAAGAAGCTTGCAGCACTTTTTGGACAAATCCTTAAAAATACAAAGACAACAGCAGCCAAGATCGTTCCCACTCTCATTTACACAGCTCAGTGGCAAAGTCCACTTCCACTCCTCAAACACAGGTCCCACCAGGAAAGGGATCAAGGGTCAATGTTGCCATTAACAGGCTCAATGGTTGGTCTAGGAGGCCGGCAGTACTCAGCATTGACTGGGCCATGTTTGGGTTTTAACAGAAGCATGGGATGTGAAAGTGAAAAAGCAGACGCCTCGGAAAAAAAAAAGAAGAAGATAAGAGAAAGAGTACGAATGATTTAAAAACACATTATCTCGTCTGATGGTCAGCAACATGTCCCCCTGTGACTGTCCTGACCTGCTTCTGGGTGTCCAGCCGACTGGCGCAGAGACAGAGAAATACATCAGTGGATGAGTCATGCAGTCCACACACTCTCAAAACAATAGCGGGAGGTCTCAGTACTGCTGAGCTCACAGTCCTGCACACACACTGTCTATTTTTTCATGTGCTGCAGATGGAGATGTGCTTCAGTGCAACAAGTTTGAGGGCTTATTTTGAGACAGTATTCCTGGAGTTTGCATGCAAATGGAAACCAATACATTTCCATTGACACGTGAAGTTATTTCAGCAACAGAGAGTTTACAGAGACATCAAGTTATCAAGCACGACAGGGAGATGAGCTCTAAGCTAGAGAGAGAAGGATAATTCAACATTTCTTAAATGAGGTTTTGTTGAACGGTTATGAGCAGTGAACATCTCATTTGCAGATGAAAACTCTCCTGGTGACTTCATTTAGTGTAACAGGTTCAATTTCTCTCTGGAGTTTTTAGCTTGGATCTAAGGTTGACTTGAGCACTTTCTAGTTGAAAGTCGTAAAGTTAGCGGGATTTGCTTTTTTTTTGTGTTAACTACTATCAGCAATGCAAGCCATTAATAATATATTTCTCTCTATTTTATACATTCAAACACTAAAGGAACATGTTGACAAATAGATACTGTAAACATCATGTGTGCCACTGGTTTAATGAAACAGAAACTGTTAGAAGTGCTAATAAATAGTTCCTACCTGCAACTTTCACTACATTTTATATGAACGTCAACCATACTGGATACTGAACACGCAGCTGCTCCCCTGAAATCATAATTCTGGCTTAAGGGGATGTTCTTGTTGTATATCCAACTGGGAACTCATAAAATCCATTTTCAAAGTATTAAGCTATCACATCATAAATCTAATTAAGCTGAAGACCACTGTTTCAGAACAACTCTTAGCTCAAAAATGCCATAGGAGTCTCTGCTAACACTTTTATACGAACCTTTAAATCATTGTCAAGTTTGGTGGTTATTTACAAAGAAACCAGTGATTATTAAAACACCAGAGGTTGAAGGCAGTGCACCTCAAATGATCTTCCTGTGTGCAACATGCATCAGAAACAGAGCAGAAGGGATGCAGTGTAAAATTCAACACAAATAGCGTGCACTTTAACAGGTATGATACTGATTATTTTATATCAGAAAGTTATTCTGACCAAAAATGTTTTATATTTTTCATTTTTGGTAGTTGATTCACACATAAACATCACTTGTGGAGCACAACCTCCAACTTCTATTTCTAATGCAAAGATTTATTAGCTTCAACGAAAATCCAATGTGAATGTAACACGGTTTTTAAAACTAAATTCTAATGTGTTTTTTTTTCAGTTGTTTTAAGGCAGTAAAAGTCAGATTTGGTCTTGGTCCTTCTCAAAATAGCTATTATAGTCAGATTTCTGGTCCAGCAAAGCTGGATTTATACTAAATAAATACACTAAACTGATGATAAAATATTAGCTGCTTACAACGGATTCATAGAACCTCGCTTCAAAGATGAGGATATGTCCCTTTAACTTGAATTTTTGCACAGAAGATACACAAATGCTGCAGAATACTGAAACGTACACAGAAGCATCTCTTCTCAAAACAGCTATCCAACATTATGAGATGGTTTGAAACAATACCCACAATAAAACAACAACAGTTGTGTTAAATCTGCAGCGCTGATCTACTGCATGTTATTCTTTCCAGGACGCAGCTGGGACCTGTGGAGAGGCTGCTTTGGCCCCTGGGGTGCTGCGCCAATTGTTCCCTTTCTCTGTCACACTGTGGATCCCCAAACAAAAGTTTCCATACCCATCATTGGATCGAGGATTTGGGGCTATATCAGAGGTCCCTCATCCAAAGTCTGCGCCTCATCTTTTACGCAGAAACGCTATGTGGGTTAAACTGGGTTTAAAGCACAATAAAAGCAAAAGTGTTCAGCTGTTCCCCCCCGATATGCACTCTCCTCCTCCTCCTTTCGCCCGTTATCCACTGCTTTCCCAAGCATAAACCCCCTCCTCCTCCCCTCAACCACCAACTCCATAACCTAACTCAGTTCTCCCCTTGCTTTCTAAATCACAAATAACACAGCCCAGACTGAAAAACCATTAGAGCTTTTTTTAGTTGTTTTGTTTTGTTTTATTTTACCATTTTAGTTTTCCAGGCGAACTTCATGGTTAGCGTTTCTTTCATGGTCCGGGGACAGCATCAGAACGCCAGGATAATCCAATCAAGGAAAAAAGAAAAAGTGTTGCTTTTCATATAAAGATCCTTTAAAAATGATATTCTTTCTCACACGTTTCTCTCTAAAGTCAAACTTCTGCTCCTCTGGTCTGTCAGCAAGCACTCCCTTCTTCCACTGAATGACCGATCTCCTCCTCTACTCACAACAGTCCCGTATAAACTCCTCCTCTTTTTTTTTTTTTTTTTTTTTTTTTTTTTTTGTCTGACTTTCATCAGACTGACAACAATGTGCGCACTCATGGAGCTGTGATTTCTGTTTACGCAACTTCACTGGAAACATAAAAATCATTTTCCTCCGCAGTTAAGAGGAAAGGCTCATGTTGCGATCGTTTTTTTCTTTCTTTCTTTCCTATTCTTTCCGGAAAATGGGATGATTGCATATTTTATGGGGAATGTAAAAAAATGATTTCAATCATTTTTGATTGATCAAACTTTTGCTAGATCTCATTCGTTGCTGGTGGATTCTGGTCACAGATCATGGAACAAAAGTAGTTCCAAGATAAATAAAATAAAAATAAATTAAATTATTTTTCATGTAATGTAGCCTATGTCAGACCTGCTGTGACAAGGTGCTTTGGTCAGAAGAATCTAAAATGTTACTTTTTATTTTAAATGCAAAGAGTGTGAAAAGCTAACAGTGAGCATGTATTTATTTTGTATTCTGTAAAATACATTGGTGGCAGCATCATGCTGTGGAATGCCTCCTGTACAGACAGGGAAGCTTGATCAGAGTTGATGTGATGAGGGATGGAGGTAAACAAAGGGCTTTATTGGAAGAAAACCCGATAGAGTCTGCGAAAGATTTGAGACTGGGATGGAGGTTCAGCTTCCAACAGGACAATGACTCCAAACACACAGCCAGACCTACAATGAAATGTTAAGATAAAAAAAATATCAATGTGCTAGAATGGCCCAGTCAAAGTCCAGACCTAAATCCAATTAAAGAATTTTTGGCAATGTGTGAAACTGGATGTCCACAGACAATCAGCATTCAATGTGACAGAGTTTAATCTATTGAGCACAGAAGAATGGGGAGAAACTCCCAGTCTCTGGATGAACAAAGCTGGTAGAGACATATCCTAAAAGATGTGCAGCTGTAATTCCAGCAAGAGGTGATTCTGCAAAGTACTGACTCAGGGAGGCTGATTGCAAAAGCACTCTGCACTCATGTATCATTGCATGGACCATATATATTTAGAGGGGATAAAACATATTGCAGGAGATGTAACTGTTAAAATCTATAATTTTGCAGAAATATCATACTTGTATATGTCTGTTTTTATCTCATATTTTTGTATTTTTAATGTATGGGGAATTCATTCATGTGCATTTATTACATTTCTGTGTCAAGAGGTTAAAAAAAATCTGCTTTGCTCAAGTTGTGATGAACCTTTAAGATCAAATGTTCTTTCTTCATCTAGTTCTATGGATTTTCTCTCACAGTGCCAGTGTCTCTACATGTTGTTTTGTGCTGAAGCCATTGCACACAGGAAGGTGCAGTGATGCTTTTCTCGAAAAGAGAAACACTCATACAACAAATAAGTGCAGAAAACTTTTCATGCATGCAGCAAATTTAACATCAAACCCTCTAAAGTTAAATGTAGCAATAGATCCCTGTTGTAACTCTTTCACATCCACAACTGAAATTAACATTTCGAACACAGATAGCATAAATAATCTACATATAGATTATTATCATCAACCCTACAGCCGCTTGTGTGTGAAACATACAAACACCCCTCCGCCCCTGCGTGGGACAATATGAGGAAAGTGGTGGATGCCGTCACTAGTACTGTGCATTGTCAACGACAGCAGAGGAGAATGGGTTTAGTGTGTCAGAATGGGCTGTACTGTTCCACTGCGAATGTGTCTCCACACGTACTCAAACGCCCCACTTGTGTGAATAAATGGGAAGATGTGAATCAAGCTCTGAGTTTGTGAGCGGTCTTTTTGTAACACAAACTTAAAGCAAATGTGTGCAAGCAGCTTCATACATTTATAAGCTGATATATGACACAAATGAGATTCAAACTTCCCAATCCAGGGTTTTAAAGGCTTAAATGTGGAGACAGTGGGAACATTATAATGCTCATATAGTCTACAATTTTAATATGAAGTTCATAAGATTTGAATACATGTTGGCCTTTATAACGTCAGCACACAACCAAAACATCACATTCAACGTCACTGGCTATGACACATTATCACCCGTCTACGTACACACAAGGTGCCCAGCTGTACTCCCAAACAGCTTCACTCAGAGGGCACTGAGAGGCCAGGGAAGACGGCTGTACGTCTCCGTCAGTCATTCTCCATGTGGGGTATCAACCAGCATTAGTTTTTCTTCTTGCTGACTCCTCGTTGTGCTACAAATCTGGCCTGTGTCCAATTCCCAGGCCGAGTTGCCCTCAGTGTCCACTCGGGTCTGGGGAACTCTGAGAAGCCCAGAGGGGCAGTGGGAAGGTCGTGACCCCAGAAGACCTTCGGCCCAGTCCCAAGGGTTAGGAGTGTTGGTCTCACAGCGGGACTAATGTCAGATGTCCACAGAAAACAAGACATTGTACAAATGTGATGGTTCCAACTGTGTCTGATGGATGACTACATGAATATTGAATGAATGAATACTTCAACTTTGGAACAACAAGTGAACCCTTTTTTCTGAGGTGCATAAAGCACTAAATATGACAGTTACCATCAGATTTAAGGACATTATTATTTTTATCATTATTCTGAGTTGCTAATATTGAGTAAGGGACTAGTTCAGTTTCTTTGACATAGAGAGCTTATAAGGAGTCAGTATTTGACATGCAACAGATAGCAATCTGTCTGCTAACAGTTGCTCAAATCAGGGGCACCTAAATACTGAAGCTATATCTACAGCTGCTCAAACTCAAAACCAAATTAGTTCACAATAAATATTTTTTACAACTCATTAGTATAACATAAACAACTTTTACTATTTTCTCAAGTGGACAACTATTGTCTGTGATTCTGCTTCTGATTACCAGTGTTGTGGCTACAGGGTGTAAGCTGTCAGGAATCAGCAACTGATTGTAAGGTGAAGCTCAGACCACATAAATATTTTGTGGGGCGATAAGGTATACCTGTGTGATGGAAGTTGTAAAGAGAGACAAAATGTTCGTTAGAGAGATAAAAGACGTTTTGCAGGCTCACATAGTCAGCATTAAGATATTTTCAAGAAGATAATTTGGCAAAATAGTGTTGTTTGCTTCAAGTGACCGTTAGCTTTGAGATTATGGGAGGTAAAATCACTACAGTTAAATATTCCACCAAAACATTACTGCAATTAATTGTTTAAAGAAGGGAGGTACACTATATTGTTGGTTTAACCCAAAGGAAAACATTAGAATGAGAAAACAGTTTCACTTATACATTTTGGTCATTGCAAAAATGATAACACTGGCTTGGCTGAAGTCCCTACCACCCAGACCTTTAGCAATAGGGAGAGAGGCCAAACAGCGTATTCATAATGGAATATTTGAAATCAAAAGAAAAAAATTTTATTTGCAGTGCACCAATCAAACCCTTCTTATAAACAATGAGAAGCATTTAGCATGTTTTCACTGGTATTTAGATTATTTATCTTTGGTGATGTGCTTCAGGTCTTTGAGGTTTAAAGGCCTCCTTGCCATCACCTTAATCTTTAGCTCCTTCCACAGATTCTCAATCAGATTCAAGTTGTGAATCTGGCTGGGATCTCCAAAACATTATTATTATTATTACTTACAAATAAAAGAAGGTTGTTGGTAAAACTAAAAGATTACTATAAATCTACATCAGCAAGAAGGGATACTTATATTATTAAACTTAGCTGTACTATTTTCTTTTTTCTTCATTCTCTTCCTGTTATTGCAGTTTTTTTTAGCACTTTTTGTAAAATAAAAATGGATGGATGGATGGATAATTCAGTATTATACAATAGTTCTATAAATTCGTTTTAAATTTTCTGTAACTTCTAAAAGCCTGAGGGTTCAGTGAGGTTGCATGTCTAAAACCCTAGCAGTAATTGCTCGTTGCACTCCAGCATTGTAATTCAGACCATTTCCATCTCCAAGTTTTCCTTTCTGTGGATGTTTAGTGATGTAATTCTACTCAGGAAAGCCCTTGACCAGAGGGGATCCTTTCTTAAAATTATTTATCAAAGGATTCCTGCCATTATCCAGCCTCTCAAGTGCTCTCTTTTCTGTTCCACAGACAGCACTGTGAGCTCCAATACCTACAGAAAGGAGACAAAAACAGGAGGAGCACTGCGAGCGCTGTTATTGCACCACAGTGGGGAAAAACGCACATTCCAGGAAATCTCCCGCTTCCTGCCCTCAGCCTCCTGACTCCAGCAAGGCTGCTGTCCTCATACCTGACTGGCTGGGGAGCCTTTCTGCTGGCCTGAAGCGAGGTCATAAAAGTCGACCAATAAGGGGAAGGAAGGGAGACCTAAAAGAGGCACAGAGCAGGTAATACCAGCAAAAGTGAAGCAAACCCCCAAATAAAGACAGTAAATGTGAGAATCCTGAGCTGTGTTAGTAACATCTCTGTTTATATATGGTCATGCATCAGAGAAAGCGCAGTACACTGTTGACATTAGCTCGAAAGAACATCATCTCCACTTTGAGAGTGAGAGACTGAGGAGTTCACAGCTCAGACTGAAACTGAGAAGAACCATTCTGACCGGAAGACAAGTGTGACGCAACCGGACAATCTTTCCCTGCTGTAGAAAGAACAACTCATTCCCTAATTTCAGACAGGAAAGTGACACGGAAAGAGAGGACAGGACTATCTGTCAGTGGAAATCTTCCAGTGGACTTCACTTCTGGTAAATCTCAAAACGGTGGACACTTCTGAAATAATCCCTGTTTTTAAATCCTGTGTGTCTGTGTGCAAAGGAATATGCTAAATGCTTTTGCTTTTGGCCGAATGTTTGTGTGGTTGATGACTTTGGGTTTCTAAAGCATGCCTCCCACCAGAGGGCAGAGTTCATAAACCGCTGTGTTTATCCAGAGTCAGCAGAGATTTTAGTGAGATCAAGCCAGGAGGGAGGAGAAAAAGAGCATTCGATTTATAATTCATGTGTTTTAACTTCATAAACCATACAAACAAGACAATTAAAGCTGAAATGGGGCATTAAAAAAAGTAATCAGTAGTAATGAGAATATTTTTTTTTAAAAAACACTGGAGATTAAAAAATGAGACCTGGATGAGATCTGGATTTGCGTTCTCCTTTATTTCTTTCTGCTTTCTTTCTGTTTCAGTCTAGGTCGAATGAACCTTTTGTTAAAGCAGTTGCATTAAAGCTCTGTCTACCTCTCTCCTCTACACTCTCATGTCATGTCTCTATTACTCCCCTTAGATCTTTTGTCCAGGCTGTTGTTGAGCTGTCTCTGGTTCGGTGACATCATTCGTTTCCAGTAAAGTCCAAAGCTGCAGACAGTCTCTCCCCCGCCTTCTTCTCCTGCCTGCTCCTCCTCTGAGCTCAACATGCAAGCTCTCTTAAAGGAAAAATGTTAAGTCCAGGTGTTGCATTATTCTTAAAGCTGCCAAATAAGGTTGAGCTTAAATAAAACTGAAAGAAAACATGTTTTTCAGAGTCTTCATGGACTAGAAAGCAAGAGGATGCGAGTATGATTCAGATGGTGCTTGTTGGGATAACTTTAGGGGGGGTTGTATTCAGAGGAATTACCACAAAAATCTAAATGGTTCATTCCAGAAAACCCTTCCCCCACATGTGCCCTCGAGCCTTGACCCCCCTTGAATCTAAGCCCTGCTAAACCTGGAATGAATCGGCCTGAACTGGCTTGGATGTATGTCTGTCTGACCCCATCAGCTAATGAGAGCTGGACCATCTGTTTCCCAGCAAATGTATGTAGCCCCGAAGTTGTCACATATGCAACAAAAACAACACACAGCAGCAATCAAATGAGCAACACACCAGCGACAACCGCTGCCACTGTAAAACTCAAAACACTGAAAAACCACAGCAACACACAAATGTAGCCAGAAAAAATGTGCTAAAACCTTTTTACATTAAACAACATGGAGTTCTGGGGTTTTCTGTAATGTTATGGTGCCGTCTAACACAGTTTGTTTACTTCATTCATGAGCATTGAAGGAAATGAAATTGCAGAAGTGAAGCACAGAACCCAAAATGCAACAGACAAGGGGCAGTAATTCGATTGTGGCACAGAAACATGCTTCAACAACACTGGCGTTACTATGGCATTGACCAAAATGTGACACATTGTAAACTTTAACAACATATAAAGCTAAATGAAATGATGCATGCTGGATTTCCTGTGCTGCATCTTGCATTTTTCTGTTTACATCCTTTTATGACACTGGGACAGTTTTTATTCATGGGGATCTGCTGACACGGGGACTGAGGGAATGCTGACCACTCACATTAAACAGTGCAGAACACAAGTCCTGAGCACTGCAGCTTGATCCTAGTCATGCGTTCTGGCTAAAGCTGCATGTGGGGAAAAGAGAGAATTAAGTGTGTGCATGTGTTTGGGAGGGGACACTTAGCACCGTAACACACACACACACACACATGCATGCACAGAAGCACACGTACAGATCCTTTTATGTAGCTAGCCATGAAACACACACTCGCATACACTTACTTGCACGCGCCACCATCTAGAGCCCTAGCACTACCATATGGTGCAATGAGTTTTTGCCCCAGTTAAGCAAGCTGCTGGTGTTTTGTCGCTACTCTGGGCCAACATGTGGATGACAGGGACAGTGTCAGCAGTATTTACTTTTCACACCAGTCCTATTACATGAACTAATTAGGTCCAAGATCACGACCTTTCCAGAGCTGCAGCTGCAGAGACAGCTTTACAAGCAGGAAGGTCACTTAAGAGAATAAACAGCATTTAAAGTGTTCCACTGATTAAGAAGATCATCGTGACCTGCATTTGGGGCAAAAAAAGGATATTTGGTATTTTGTCAATGGTGGAATTTGAAACATGAAGACATAACAGAGAATTCCAGATAAAAGATCCCGACTGTTCCACGACTCATAGCGCCTTATAAAAGTTTTCGCATTCCTCGCACATTTGCTGGTTTTGTCACATCAGGACCAAAATGTGATGTACTTAAATAAAACCTAATTAAAGTTCAGCACAACCAGTTATCTCCAGAAGACACTAAAAATAGAGTCCACCTAACCATCATTTAATCTCAGTATAATCCAGATGTTTTGTGAAAGGCTCAGAGGTCTATTAAAGAACATTAGTGACATCATGATCACCACGAGGAACAGAGAACATAGAAAACAAGGTAATGGCAGACCTACCAAGGCATGACCATCCACCTGAACTCAGCCCAGGAAACCATTAAACAGAGAAGCAGCCAAGAGAGCCATGGTAACTCTGGAGGAGCCGTGGAGATCCTCAGCTCAGGTTAGAGGGTCTGTTAACGGGACAGTCACAAGACATATTGCCCTCGTAACACTAGCCGCACAATGAAACAGGGTGGTGGCAGCGTTATGCTGTGGGGATGTGTTTCTTCTGGAGAGACAGGTAAACTGGTCAAAGTTGACGGGAAGATGGATGGAGCTACATACAAGATATATTCACCTTCCAGCAGACTTCAGCACGAAATATACAGCCAGCGGCAATGGAATGCTGTATCTCAAGGCAAAATCACCCGGTAAAACAGCTCTCGAAATACAACTGAGAATCTGTGACAAGACTTAAAAAGTGATCTTCACAAATGTTCTCCATTTGATTGAGATTTAGGTATTTTATGAAGAAGACAAACACAAAGTAGAGCATAATTTACTGTTGGGTGTGCAGCTGAGTTACACTGGCCTCTAACTGAAAGTGACAGAAAATTCGGAGAGTAGTTGCATAACACTGAAGAGACATACAATAAAAGACATGTTTCCGCAAAGTATTGAGGGCTAAAATAACATATTTCAAGTAAAGTGGAGTTTGTGCAGCAGTATGTGGAAAAGCTTAACGTGTATAAACACTTTTTCTTTTTCTGAGTTGATCAAAAAGAAGTTTCTGCTTAACCTTAATACCATCCCAGTTATGCTTTATTGTATTAGTGTCAAAACTGAGAAACAACCAGGTCAAAGGTTACAAAAACTAGTCACATCCGGATGAATGAACCCCTTGGAGTGTTGAAATCGTTGTCAAGTCATCAAAACACATGACAAGCAAAAAGAGCCAAAACATCAGAACTGGAAATACTGAGACGTCACAAAGCTTCAGCATGAAACGTGCTCTTTCCAGCTCAAGAAGACAAAAAAGGGGAAGAAGGAGCGCTAACTCAGCTTTCTAACTTTCTTTCAATGGAAAACACAGAATCATCAAAATTCTCTTTCACCCCCCCTTGTTCTCTTTTCTCCCTGTTTTCTTTGCATAAAGTAACTTCTGTGTTTCCGCTAACATGCCAGCAAAGGTTATTGAACTGCCCTGCTGGGTATTACACATCAACAGGACTGAGGGGGTAGAGGATATTCCCTCTGCTTGAGCTTTTATTGATGGGCTGGCAGCTTAATTACATTGCTCTGCGACTGGGTAATGAAAAAGAACGTCTGAGGCTTTAAAACAAAGCTGGAGCTGTGTTATATCGGAGGGAACACACACTGATGTGTCTAATGTCCTTTCAATGCATCTGGTATCAGAAAACCCAGTGCTTTTATTCCAAACATTTATATTTAAAAAACGTTGAGCGGCTTTTCTTGTGGATCAATGCATCCGCCAGCTTGTGTGAACTCAAGTGTTCTGATAATGATGGACACCTCAGCACTCTTTCTTTGTCTCTGACCTGAACTGTGGACTTGACAGTTTTCTCCAACAGCACGGCATGGAGATTACAGAGAGGAAATTAAGCCAAGCCACTGGCTCTGTCACTCGCACAGTTTCATAACCTCCTACAAGGAGGCAAAGGTAAGGCAGTAGAGTGACAAACACCTGACACCTTTAAAGTCAAAGTAATCTGCGTCAGCATAGGGCGGAGGGCAATCTCATAAAGTTATCTTTTTAATCACAAAATGTGATCCATTTGGTGAAAAAAGGAGAGCTTTGGATGTTTCAAATAGTGAAAATATATTAGTGGTTGCTGTAAGGTTGTTTCACCACTAACAGCTCTGTTGTATCCTTGCATAAATTGATGGAAAGTATTTAGCCCTCTCAATAATCGTGTTGTCATCCCGTCGTTCCAGCTGAGACGGCGATCATAAGTCAACGCTGTAAAAACAGTCACAAGGATGAGCCTCATACAAACAGAGTTTATGCAAGTAATCTGAGCTTTCAGAGAGTGTCTGCCAGCTAACCTCCACTCCTCCTTAACCCCCTGAAACAATAGGAGGAAACAGAGCTCTGTGATGGGGCCACATTTCAGCCAGGATGTCAGATAGGCAGCAAGGAGGATGACCTACCGAACTAAAGAACACATATATGGGCATCACAGTGAGACTGTGAGCCTATTCAAATTGAGGAAAAGGTGAAAGAACTACAGATTTAGCTCTATCACGTTTCAGCAGTGCAAAGCCATCAAACTGTTTTTTTCAGCTCCAAAATGGAGATGAACTGTGGGACTGTGAATACTGACAGTGCATCAGTTTGCCCCTGGCAGCGACACATTTCCTACCTGCTGAGAGAACTGATGATTTGCAGTAATTTTCTATACTCTGATGAGTCTACTGTGAGCAAATGTGGTTATGTGACTCCAAAAAATATTAGCTGCCAGCAGGAGGTTCATCAGAGTTATTTGAATTGATCAGAGATCATGATCTGTCATATTTTATGAACGTTGACAGGCCCAAATGGTTATTATAACAAAATAAATGGGCATGCTATGCGAAACAACATTTCCTGATATAGCTATATGTTTTAATGAAATTTGAGCATTTTTAATACCATCGATCTCAATAATTCATGGAAATACTTAACAAAACCAAAAAAATGAACTCATACACCATAGATTAAGTACATGGATGTGAAATGGGACAAAATGGAGGTAGGACATAGGAAGTAGGACAAATGACATAGTAATATTTGGATACAAAATGAGGTTAAAATTTGACCAACAATGATTTAGTGATTTCTTAATTTGCTTTTTTTTCCCCCAAAAACTGTTCAAATCTAAAACTAACACAGTTGACCTAAAATACAATTCCTTTGCAAGCAGTTAGCTTGGAAACCTAGCCAAACTCTGAGTCTCCTGGACAAGCAGATTCAACTCATGACAGTAATTAACATTTATTTACAAACTTTAAATAATAGAGTGTGAAAATCTCATTGTTTCTTTGTCATATAGGTCAAAACTGGGTTTAATTTTTAAATTAAAATATATTTATGCTTCAGCTTTTCTGTATACACTTTATAATAAACACTTATTGGGGGTATTTGTGATGCTTAACCTAAGAGTCTTAGTACCTAGTTGGGTCTTGATAGTTACGGTTATAAGAACAGTTAAACGTACTACAGCACATTTAAATTCACTAACAGATCCACTTTGTTTCGCATGATGGCAGTGACGTTTGACTCCTTTAGAAGCTACAGATAATTCAAACTTGTAGGTAAACGAAATGGGAATTCATACCACTTTGCTGATGTTGTTTGGTACAGTCATTTAATTCTCTAAAAACACACACTTGTGTTCTTTCTTTTAAAAACAAATTTTCAGTCTAAAATATTTTCGGTTTCTAAGTCACAAATTTAATCATAAACTGCTGTCATCTCTTGATGTGTGAAGCAGGGGGGGGGAATCTTCTTAAAGACATGAAAAGACTGTTTTTCTAATAATTACATGGATGTTACAAAAGTTAATCAACTCCTTCTTTCTGCATTTAAGTTGCCCAGTAACTCATAAGAGAATAATTGAAGACCTTCAGGCAGTTTTGTTTTTTTTTTTCAGATTTCAGCCTCTCCACTCACACAAAATCTATGTGGTCATGGAAAACTGTTTTCATGCAAACAGTTATCAATCATACTCCTAAATATGGTGCTTCTGCTGATTGATTTCTGTTAGAGTAATAAAAAAATGCATGTATGGTAGTTTTAAAAGTAGCATAAGCAGCATTTATGTTAGTCTCTTCTTTTAGTTAACATTTAGTTTGCTAAGAATAGAATGGGAGCTGAAGTGAAGTGAGTAATATTTAAATTCTGATCAGTCAGCAAGACGCAACACCCAAAACACACAAAACAACTAATAGGCAGTAGTTATGGTAAAAATTAATCATTTATAAGAATCCAGCTGTCCTTCAGTCTGTGCCACCAAAGATTACTGTAGAGTGTAAATTATTGCACTATGACTTGTCAATCTAATGCATAAAAAGTCATTGAGAAGGAGCCACATATGAGCTGATATTCTCCATCATAATTCAGTGGCTGAGAAATTTAGGTTAACTGGGATTTTTCAAGTAAATTAAACTGGATTTTTGTGTAACTCAGCAAGATATGACCTCTAAAATAGCCATAATTTCACACGTAGGTTGTTTTGTTTTATTTTCCACCCCATCACTGTCCTTCACTTTCTCAAAGTCACCGAGCACCTCTAACCAAACAGACCTTGGAGAAGTTATAAACACCACTGCCATCTCTGATTCTCACTGCATATCTTTAAATGCTTACAGTTCCAAGCCTCTTTTCCAGATATGTATTTTTGGCTCCCATGTTCTAAGAAATTTCCATTGTCTATGTCTATTTTTTAAAAAAAACAATAAAAAGCATCATAAACTATAACACTTCACGCAACAGCAGAAGGCAGTCTTGCAACCGGTCACATCTGTCAGATTGTTTAAGGAGACAGGAAGAACCTGTGCTTTCCAAGAAATGAAAACAAGATTTCAATAGACACAATTATTCTGGCTTATATGGACAACAGGTGCTGTACTGACCCAGTGGTGAGGGCTGCTCTCTGGGGAGCGAGGTTGGTACCTCTGCAGAGTGACACCTCCCTCCCCCTCCAGCAGTAGGGTGCTATCCAGGTCGGGGCAGTAGTTTAGCTGGGCGCTGATGGGCAAAGACAGTAGGGTGGCCAGAGGGCAATGGGAGATCATGGCAGCCAGCTGTATCAGCGGCAGGGATGACAGGGATGGCAGGGCATTCTCCAGTCTTGACGGCAGAGTGGAGCACGCTGTGGTCTTCACTTGCTGGTGATCAGGATGGAGAAGATGCAAATCCTTAAGGACGAACAAGTTTCTTGCCAGATATATTAGTCCTCCCCTCAGTGCTGATGAATGGCAAGTGTTCTCTAAGGCTGTCAAACCCTCTTTCTTCGTCTTACTCTCTTCTGTTTTTTTCTTTCCTTGTTACTTCTCAGCACACATGGAGTTCAGCGTGCCAACAGCTCTACACCACATGAGTGATTAAAGTCTATTGTCTCTCTTTCTCTTTTCACCTCCTGCATTCATCACAAGAGGGGGAGGAGTTATAACTTGGTGGCCCTGCCTCACTGCCTTAAAAAAAACTGCCCAGGGACCAAAGAGAGTTTGAATGTGAAGAAAAAAAGCAAAGAATGACAGGAAAGCTGGGATAGAGGGAAGGATGTTAGAGGAGGGTTTCTAAGAATGAACAACAATGGTAACTACTTTAAAAGAGAGTTGGCTCAGCTATCGCTGATGAAATTTTAAGCCACCCCACAGAGTTTAGACTGACAAAGGTATTTGGGATCTGTTTGTATATTGTTTTATGATCAAATCTGCTGAAAGTTAACTGATTTTATCTGACAAGTGACTGGGAAAAGTGGAGCTTACATTAAACACAGATGTGTGTAGGTGTGACGTGTCCTCACAAAGTTATTAATTATTCAGAGTCTGATTAGCACAGCTTTGTGCCAGCACAAAGGTCAAACCACCAGAAATGTTTAAGGATCATGAACAGAAAGAGAAAATTTCATGTGCGTAATTATGTTTGCTTTAGTGTCTGGTGGGGCCCTGTTCCATGTGTCGACCTTATGGAGGCTAAAACCCAACGTTCTCTTTTTTGCTTCTTTATTCTCTTCCATTCATTGATCTGAACCAAAATGTACATGTTATGCAATAAAGTAACTTTACAGATCCTGGTCTGGTTTTTGTGTTTTTTCAGTGGCTGTTTATTTACTGCACAAAACAGGATGCAATGTTTGACTTTATACTAAAGCTTTTAACTGTAGAAAGCAACTTTCAACATACCTTGTCCAACATTAACTGCTGAGTCCACTGTGTGTTCAAGTGTTTGTGTGTGAGAGAGACTCAGAGCTGTGCCTGGTCCCAGATAATCCTCTTTTCTGTGTTTTACACTTGGCTGGTTCTTATTATTGCACTGAAGTTGATTCCCCTCTCACAAAAGAGACGTCACCTCCAAAACAATCTCTAAAAGCTCCAGTTTCTTTTTAAGACATCTTGTATGTTCTCACTCATTCTGTTAAGTCATGTAAAACTTTTGCCTACACTCATTTACTCTATAAATCTGTGGGAAGAAACTGACCAAACTAGTAAAAATGTCTACTACAGCATTAGTTAAATGTATGCTACTATTTATCTTCAATAATTAAATGTTTATAACACTATGTCACTCATGCATAAGAGCGTCATAACTTGTGGATTGAGAGAACCCTAGTGATTGCAGGAGGCATTTATGGTGATTTATGAGAATAGATGATGTGAAACTCAGAGGATGGCATGGGGAGGACCCAGGAACCATGCTGAACAACATCAGGAGAATCCAGAGAAGAGTGGTTGAAAACAGAGAGCTAGAATAAAGAGCTAATGATTACTGAATTGAGGAAGAGGTGAATAACTTCACTACCTGATTAGAGGAGCAGAAGGACAATAATTTACTGACAGAAAATGGTTATTCAACGCTGAAACATTGAGGTCAGGCAAATTAACTGAACACAGAAAACATGACCAAACGCTAAAACAATCAAAATGTATGGAAAGACAACAATAAGATAAAACTGAAAACCAAAATGACTAAACTTAAAGTCCATAGGACAATGACATTGATAAATTAAACATTTAGAAAGTGCATTTTGTTGCAGAGCATTTTGTTGTATTTTGGCAATACACAGTGGTCTTCTATAAATTAGAATATCCATTTATAATGAGGCTAGTTTGTCAGATTATTTAATAGCACCTTTTGAAAATAACAACCTTTAAGCAGGTATCAAACATACTCTTAATTAAGCCCATATTTTTGCATCTAAAATGTTGTTTTACTGCACTGATGTCATATTTTCATTTTAAATGTCATATTTTCATTAGTTGAAAGCCAAAAATTGTCATAATTAACAGAAATAAAGGCTCTAAAACATCAGTTCATAATTAATCTATATAATGTAATTCACCTAGTGAATTGAGTTATTGAAGTTATTTAAATTTTCAGTAATATTCTAATTTGTTGAATGACTGTATTTCTAAAAAAAAAAAAAAAAAAAAAGTGTCATTTCTAGAAAGAAATGTTATTATTCATAGACAGTAAAAACTATATACATTTCCCTCCATAATTATTGGCTACCCTGGTGAAGAAGTCTATAAAAACCTTAAAATAAATGGTTGGTGAGGAAACTATATGACCCTAAAATGCCAGTCTTTTCTACAGGTCTCTGTTAGAGTGCTTTGAAGCTTTTCTTTACCTTCAGTGTCATCCTGCTGAGTGTGAGGTGGCAAGATAAACTTTAGTTCTCTTCTTAGGTCACATTTCCAGTTATTTTAAACTTATGGTGTGACAGTGGCTCAGGAGGTTGGGATTTGTCCTGTTGGTTGTAGGTTTTAACCCCCAGTTCTATCTATCTCAGTCATTATGTCCTTGGGCAGCTTGCCTGCTGATGGTGGTCAGAGGGCCTGGTGGCGCCAACTGAATGGGAGCCTCACTTCTGTCAGCCTACCCCAGGGCAGCTGTGGCCACAGTGTAGCTTACCATCATCAGTGTGTGAATGGGTGAATGACTAAATGTAGTGTAAAGTGCTTTGGAGTTCTCTGAACTGGATAAAGATACAGGCCATCTACTATTTTTAAATTATTGCTCTGACTGCAGATATTGGTAAGTTTAAATAGGCAACCATTTTTATAGTAAGATTAGCACATATCTGCCTCACTTCTGTGGGATATTCTGCTTTCTTTCCTATTTTGAAGCTGAGCAAAACAGGTCTTTATTTCAGTGGTTCCAAAACCTTTTCACAAAATCTTGGCTTCCAAAGATACGGCACCGTAAGGCTTTAACTTTAACGAGGTTTTAACTGACCAACATATTCAATATGTATTGATGTTTTTAATTATGGCACTAGATAAAATGTATTGTTTGTTACTGGTTTCACAGCCGGTGACGGTTTGATGTGTTTATGATGTTTTTATGTTTTCATGAGGTAAAGCACTTTGAACAGCCTTGTTGCTGAAACGTGCTATACAAATAAATTTGACTGGACTTGACTTTAACTTAATGATTTGGAAATAACATGATTTTTTTTTTTGTACTTTTGTGGAGCACAACTATGGCACTTTAATCATCAAGGCATTTTTCCGTTCTTGTCACTGTACTTGTAATCATATTTTACTTTATCTAAACAATCTTTTACTACAATTAAGATTACCTGCTGACATGTTGAGGGCAACCACTGCTGCAGCACCAGGTACCCTCACTAAGATCTGAGCTGGGTCCAGCTGTGACTCACACCTTCTGTGTGACTCAGTCTGGAAAAATTCCTCTCTATACATGTAACTCATAAATATAACGAGGCTCAAGCTAAGCTATGTTTGTATTTAGCAGTGATTCATGGTTTGAGATCAAGGATGAAAAAATATACAGCATTAAAATGGCTCTCTAGTCAAACCGGATAAATCAAGTTCAGCTGAAGTACCCAAAGCAAGTGAGTGAGTCTTTTCGCTGTGACTGTGTGTGCCTGGGTGAGAGCTGGAAGTGAAAGAGAACATGACAAGCAGGAAGGATGAGTAAACATGCTGCCTTGTCAACTTGCTGTCTGGAGGGCCTTCTAATGAAGCTCCCTCTCCCTCTTCTTCCACAGTTTCCTCTGCATTGCAGAACACTAATTTTCCAAAAACCTGACGTCATATTATCAATTGAGTGGTCTGAATTCAAATGGCAGATAAGATTTATTAAAGCATATTTACAAAATGAGAGGAACTGAGATGACCAAATTCCTAACTTTCTTGTCAAATCCTATATTTCAAACCTCCCTTCTGATACTGTGTTGTACTTCTCTGTGTTCCTGGATTTGTCTTACTTCTCTCTGTTGACATATTAGCTTGGTGACACAGTTTCAGTGTGGCCAGCATCAGTTTACACAGCTTGGAAGCCAAAGCTCTCTTATACACATCACACATTCAAGTTCTTCACAACTTGGGTCAATACAAACATAGATACTGATGGCCTTTTTCCCATTTTCTGTCTCAAACTTTTGGCACAAATATTGCTGTAATCTCAAGTGATTACAGCAGTAAATGCACCATGGTTAAGTAAATGAAAGATAATTTAGGAGATAAAGACAGTTGGAAAACTGTGGGGATTCTTTTACAGTAAGAAAAATCCTTGGCTTTCTATTCTGGTTAAGACTTTAAAGTTCTGCAGTGGCTTACAGCAGTGATGACCCTTGAACTGTGGTCATGTTATAACCACAAACATAAATATATTTTATTGGGATTTTATGTTAGAGCCAAATACAAAGTAGCATATATTTGTAACTTTTTTTTTTTTTTTTTGCAAATAAAAATTTGAAAAGTGTGGCATGTATTTGTATTCAGACCCTTTGACGCTAAATAAAATCCAGTGTAAAATCCAGTCTTCATTGTTAGTAAAGAGACACCAACTGTGTGTAATTTAATTTCTGTATAAAACAGTTATTTTTTGAAGGCCTGTGAGGTTTGTTAGAAAATACTAGAGACCAAACAGCACCATAAAGACCAACACACCAGACAATTCAGGGATAAAGTTGTGGAAAAGATGGATTAGGTTATAAATAACACCAAAAGATTTGGACTTTTCACAAAGCTCTGACCTGAAGACTTGGATATTGAAGAGGGTGTGAATACATGTACACACAGCTGATAAATAAATGTTAAAACCTTGTGTCATGTTCCTTCCACTTTACTTTTATGTATTATTTGTTTTGTTTGGTAGGTCACATCTAATCCTTATAAAACACATCACAAGTTCTGACTGTAATATAAGGAAATGTGAAAAAGGTTCTATATATTGTAGTTGCAGCCACTACACATACTGCCCATTCATTTAGTTTATGATAATAACAGAAGTTGATTGTAAAATTTGTAAATACAACTAAATGTTAAAACTGTTACAACTATTAAAAGGACCCTGGAGGATTCAAATGTACAGTTTTTACCTTGCATGCCATCAGGCAGTTCTAGGAGGCAACATTTGGGAAATCAAATTGCAAGCTCAGTGTGTTAAAATCCTGCTTGTGTAAAATGGGAGGTTTATGTTTTTAATCACTTTACACCACTGAAAGCACATGACAGTAGGTGAAACAAGGTGGCAATACATAACTGTGTTACGTCTTAAGTTATAAAAAGGAAACACTTCATTACATAAAATGTTATTACTCAGCAGTGTCACAACTCCTTACTGCTCTCTGGTGGTCATCAACAGAATTTGACAAATTAGAATCCCTCATTACATTTCTCCAAATGACCAGCATTTATAACATTTTCAAGGTTCACTTAAAGCTTTTGAGATCTTCCTTCTGAGTCTAACTATTGTTACAGCAATGTAGTCTGGCCCTACCCTATTTCGCTAAAGCACACAGTCATTCGCTCAATAGATGTCTGAGAAGATCCTGTTGACACTGAAAAGTCACTCATTATCAGTATAAGGAAGAGGACACAGATAGAAAGAACAAACACTTTCTATTGACCACTGATTAAGAGAGAAGAGAAAACAAGGGGAAAGGTGGAAACTGGGGAGATGTGTTTTTTCCTTCCCCATTTGTTCCACAAATCCTTTCAAACTTGTACATATGTGCATTTTTAGGTCATTTCAGGTCATGTTTAAAGCTGCAGTACTTTTGTAAAAATATGCTTTTTACATATTTGTTAAAACTGTTAAAACTATATCCTGACAGCAGCCAGATTGAATAATCAGGAGAACTGGGACATTTCCCAGTGGGCCGGTCTGACATTCAGGCCACAAGCGTCAGTTTCCCTTTTTTTTTTTTTTTTTTTTTGGGGGAGGGAGTTGGGGGGGGCAGATGTGCAGTGATGGCAGTAAGTTGCCACCACTGAATGGCAGTCCATTTTAATATAAAATAGTTTTTTTCTATCTGTAATCGATCTAAGTGTGGTGAAAACAATTTAAGTTAAAATGACTTATCATAACCGTTGTTCCCAAACCACGTCCCCCTCCATTGGTAGCTTTGATTTTTTCGAAAATTGATTGTAGCTTGATTTTTGTGCCACCAGGTTGAGCCTGACAATTCCTATGACATAAATGAACTGAACATTTTTCTTCTTTACTTTTTAAGCTGGTCAGAGTTTTTGGTACATGTTATTTATTAATTCATGACATTATAACATTATGTCTCTGGATGGCTACACAGTGGTGTGAATGGTAGCATTGTTGCCTTGCAGAAAGAAGGTCTTGTGTTTGAATACCGGCGTGAGGTCACCAAGACTCCATCACACCCAGCTATTGATATGCTAAGCATGCTGGGGAAAAATAAATGATTTTCACTCCATCACTCCAAGTGTTGTGTTGCTGTGAAACAAGGGATGAACATGTGAAATGCACATCATGCCTACTTTTAAGTATGTCAGAGGATATGTGATGTGTGCCTGTTTCTCTTCCATAGACTCTGGAAACCCTATTAGAGTGCATGGTATCCTTAACTCTTTGAAACACCCGGAGAGCTGAAATACAACCCTGGTAAAATCTACCAGAAAACCGAAAATGGATCAACTTTGGCTTTTTCAACAGGAAAATGATCCAGAACATATGGCTAAGTCATCCACACTAGACACGAAATCGATCTTCTTCCACAAACCTAAATCCTACAGAAAACCAGCAGGTTGAGCTGAAGAGAAGAGAGCATAAGAATGACGTTAGGCCATCTGGGCAATCTAGAGAGATTATTCAAAGAAGACTGGTCAAAGATCCCTCACTCTGTATGCTCCAGCCACATGAAACGTTATAGGATGCTTCTCTATAACAACATTATTGCTGTTATAAAACAATTTCTTCTTGGCATGAGATTTTGTTTGTCAGAAAATAAATATAAACACATTTAAGTTTGGATTTCTCTTAATTTTCTAGTAAGAGCTACAGCAATAAAAAATACCATTATTTTAAGGCTTTTTTCACATCTTTACCACTAAATATGGCCAGCAGTGTAAATGTACATTTATTCAAACTCATAAACAGGCAAAATAACATGGCTTTACAGCAGCACTATTTCTTGCATTTTCACTGCTGAACACATAATTACAAGTCATTTCACTCATTTATGAAACTATTTCAGTTTGTTATACAAAGAATCAGTTTTCAGCTTGTCTCTAACACAAACACCTTTTCTCACTTCTGACTAACAGTTCAGCATTTGCATGTACTTTGCATTTCACATGCATCAGCTGAATCATCCATAAAAACATGCAAAATATGGTGATAACACATGACATTTTCCAACTATAAAGATTATTCTTACAGTTTAAAAAAATATTGTTTCTTCAGTACATCACACAGAAATGAAAACCTATAGATACAATTACATTATCTTCTTGTTCTTGTATTGCTTCTCACATACAAGCTTTCAAGACAACTTGGAGCTAATGGATAGGTAAGCTTAAAATGACCAACTACATTGTAGATATATACATATATACATATATATATATATATATATATATATATATATATATATATATATATATATATATATATATATATATATATATATATATATATATATATATATATATATATATATATACACAAAATATGTGTATATATTGAAGTTTTTTAGGCCTTTAGGGGTCTCAGACTCTTTTCACCAATGAACATAGGATGCAATGTATTGAAGTAGTCATTTAAGGAGAGTCACAGGTTCATTTTCAAAAACTGTTTTATTTGCCCCCCAAAGAACTGGCAGAATGGAAATTAATCAAAGGCATGAGAAACTTTGTATATAATTAGGTCCTCAAAACAAGACTTTACTCAATATACTGTATAACACTGTGTATCATGTATCATAGCAGTCACAAATATAAGCAATTAACCAAACCAGATGAGAGAAGATGTGGAAATTCAATTCAGCTGTTTATTTCAGTTTTCTCATGTTTTTGTGTGTTTTTTGTATTTTATGATGAATTGAAGCTTTTGGTCGTTTTTTTTTTTTTTTTTTTTTTTTTTTTTTTTTGTCATTTTGAAATAGAGTTAGGTTTTAAATATTTGCATTTTCTACTTATTGACATGATGAGGTTTGTAAAGGACCCAATTGCAAAGACACACTGTGGAAAAGACAAGATGAACTTACAGAGGGAAAGTGCAGAAAGAGAAGGTCCAGGAACATAGGCAGGGTAACAGAAGAACCCAGCAATAGGTAATGAAAAACCAGTGAGCTCTTAATACTGAGGCAGGGATGGAAAATGACAGGAAAAAAGAATCAGATGAACTAGTCAGAGCCAATGAGGAACATTTATGGCACAATGAAAGCAGGGAGACTAAAGGAGCGAGACTAATTAACACAAGGGAGCTAAACTAAGACTCACAGAAACTACAAACCAAGGGGAAAAGACTAACACTGATTTAAAAGAACTAAATCCAAATGCAGAGAATAAACTAAGAAACTAAACACAAATGACTGAACTCATATAACAAAATCCTTCTAACAAAAATGAACACAAAGAAATCAAAATAGTATGGCAAGACCAATAGAACATAAATGTACAACAAGGAAATGATCAAAATGCAAACACAAATGAAAACCCAAACCAAAACATATAAGGATCGCATCGTTTATGCAGCACCTGTCCAGGAACAACAGATGAAAAATAGAAATTTGACTAACTTTGGCACACTTACTTAGTGGGTTTATTAATATGGACTGTCCCAGTTAATTTAACTAAACTAAACCAAACTAAACAACTCTGCAATTAAATTTGCAACTTGTACTGTTGTAATTAAGTCCAGCAACTTCAAGAACGATAGTGAAATTGGTTGTTGTATTAGGAAAATGATTTTCACATCATTACTGATTAAACGTCATACTTTAGGATCACCTACTTGTCTAAGAGTCAAAACATCCACCTTTACCAAGAAGGTGGCAAGACTGGGATTTAGCCTTTGACAAATATCAATCTATTATGCAATCTAATGGTGAATTCGTAATATGTTCTGCATGCAGGGTTTATATGTATACTCTTATAAGAAATCTGCCCTAGTCCAACAAAAAAAACAACAACAATAATTTCTAACAAATCCACAAAATCCAAAAATAAACAAAATGAATTAAATAATGAAATAAAGACAATTTTCTTTAAATTTTCTTTAAATACAGTTCTTCAAACATCAGTTCAATGAACTTCAGACTAACAGGATCGAGTCCTACTGGAGATCATTTTGTTACTTCAGTCCCTGTGTTAAAAATACGAATTTAGACAATTAGCCATCAAGATGCTCAGTTTGTAACTTGTTGGGATTATTTAGGCCCAACACACATTACTACACTATAACAACTGATTCTGTAAAGAAATATAAAAGTACAGCTATGACATGAATCTAGGAGAATAAAGAAAATCTAAGTAAAAACTTAACAACTAAAGTATCCTTCTGCTGATGTAATTTCACCCGCAATTTGTTTATCACCGTCGTTGTGTGCATGATGGAGAAATGTAGTACAAACCTGGTATCTCCATGTACTGTATACTGAATGCATCACATGAGTACAGGTCACTGACTGTCAAAACTTGCATATCACTGGTGGCCTAAAGTGTAATGTGCACAACAGTAATAGTTAACCTTCAACTACCGTGCATATTTGCAAACCTCCAGCTGAACATCATTCATGATCTCTCAGAGTAATATAAACTTTATTGCTGCATGCTGGAACATAAAGAACTTAACTAATTAAAAATCTAATACCATTTTCCTCTTTGAAAATTCAAAGCAATTCCTCCTAGAAAACACTAGCAATCATTAACCAGCTTTGAAACACAAATAGGCAGAGATGTGTGACTATGAATTAGGTTAGTTTTACTGTTTAGTTTTTGTATCATCAGCTATAATGGTATACAATTAAGTCCCAAGCTGTAGCTCATTAGAGTAACTAAATATTTGAGCTTAGGAGGAGCAGATTCTACAGGTGCATAACAAGACCTAAGTTGATTGTTAAAAAGACATTAAATAAGAATGCAAAACTTAGGTATGCTGTGATCCTTTCCTGGACAGAAATATTAATAAACATGTTTTAATTATTAGACTTTTCATTCAATGTGGGCCTGACAATGCACACAGTGAAGTATTCATCTTTGTCCAACAGATGGCAGCATAGGACAATAAAAGTCCCTTTAAATCCGATGTGAGAAAGAAAACTTGCAAATAGATTTCTTATCAATAATTAACTTTATGACAACACAGCAGCAGAAAGACAGGGATAGTTAATATATTTCAGCTACATATGTCCAACACAGATTATTATGAACATAACTCATGATACTGGAAGAATCTGACAGAAGTTTTGACCCCTTATTCCACCTTAACTGAAAGCAATTGATAAATCAAATACAGTATTTTCTGGACTTTAAAAGTAAAGCACCTCCACAGCATGATGCTGCCACTACTATGTTCCACAGTGGGGCTGGTATGTTTAGGGTGTTGTGCAGGGTTAGTTTTTGACACGGATAGTGTTTTAAAGTTCTGTTGTGCTTGCATCTAAGCGGAGCAGCTTCTTCTACGTTTGCTCTGTATCATACATAGCTGGTGACAAATGGACTCATTGAAACATCTCCAGGACATTTTTTTTTCCTGACCTACCTGTTGTGTTCTTTGGCCTTCATGATGCTGTTTGTTCTCTAATGTTCTCTATAAAACCTCTGTGGCCTTCACAGACCAGCTGGATTCATATTAAGATGTTCCCAATTACGCACATTTACTAATTAAGTGACTTCTGCAAGCAGCTGATTAAACTGGATCTACTTAGGGGTATCAGAGTAACACAAATACACCCATACTTCTCAGATTTTTATTTGGAAAAAAAAATGAAAATCATGAATCATGTCCCTTGGTCTATTACATAAAATCCCGCTAAGTCTTTGGTTGTAACGTCACAAAATGTGGAAAACTTTAGTGGGTGTGAGAACTTTTGCAGGAAACTGTAAATGTAACTCCTTATTACCCCCAGTTGTTGGTTTCTGCTCTCCTTCCATTTTACACCATCTACAGTTGGATCCCACAGCAAACAGGAAGCATAAAACCGTGAAATATATTTCACAGAACTGGTGAACACCAGGAGGTAGCACACAACAAAGACAGATTGTCCTTTACATAATCACTGCTCAAAACCTTAAATTAACAGGGAGGCCTAAACCTCTGTTGTGTTTTCCCACTCAGTGTAATCCCATTATCTCCATTATAGGAGAACCCAAGAGGTCATGGGAACATTCAGAGGAAATCTAAGCTTGTTCTAAACTCTTCAAACAATAATATACACAAGTAAATGACTATTTTAGCTCAGCAGAGAAGAAAAAGTGATTTGTTTCATGGGCTTAAATCTGGTTGAGAATTTTTTTTTTTTTTTTTTTTTTTTTTTTTTTTTTTTGCTGTCTCCAAACACTCCACCATGTCTGTACAACAACAATAACCCAAGAGAGTGTAAAAAGGCAGATAACATCTGCCAGTTTAGTCTGCAGAGACAGAGATAACACAGAGGTGAGGAAGCTTTTTTATTGCTTCAACTCAGCAGCACAACCCAACAAAGAAGAGCCTGTATTGATAGAGAGAATTGAAGAATCCAAAATTTTTTCTAGAAAAAGACAAACTCATAGGTTTTAAAATCACCAGAACTTATTAAAACTTTTTTTCGTTCATTTTAATGGCAACATGATGCCTTGAAATATTAACAAACAGGACCAGCCTGCTATGAAAGATCTTTCTCCTGCAACAAAATGTCTGGCCATGAAATCATCTGTTACTGCCCTGCTGCTTGGCAAGAAACGGCCGCATATTTTTAATTTTTCTGTTTGCATGACATCATCTGAAAAAGTATCACCCCTGGATACAAAACGTCAGCCTCTCTCCTCCCACGTGTGTTTCGTGAGAAAATGAATAAGCACCAGAGAGCAAACCGAAACACAAATACAGTAGAGATGTTGATGCACAGCTTTGTGAAAAAAAAAAAAAAAAAAGTTTTTGGTCAGCACTAAGTTTTTTTATTCTGGTGCAGTTTGTTAGACACATCTGTTCTGTTTAAATAAAAATACTTATCTTTTTTAAACATTTTTTTCCTTTCGCATCATGTAAATGTTGTTAGCCTACTTCCATGTGTAAAGTTTTTCAGGCCAAAACTGGATCCACATGCACTGAGGAGACACATGGAGAATAAATAAAGCTCTTTGTAGAAATTGTGCTGGCCTTCGTCCCAGATTCTGCTTGCTTTGTCCCTTCCTCAGGCAGCAGATACGAAGAGGCTCATCTGATTTCTGCTTTGATCCACCTGCTTTTTATTGGTGTGAGCGCCTGTACAGTATGTCAGCACCAGTTTCTTTTCAAGTGCGCATATGTGGGCTATTCACTGAGTCTCTCCTTCATCTATCAGAGCTCATCACGTGATGCTCGGGCAGCAGGAGGCGGTGAGTCTCCAGTGACGCTGTTCTGTGCTACGGGCCGGATGCGGCCCTGCTGGGCCGTCTTACGGGCGTGCTGCCGGTCCCAGTCTGTGGCAACGGCCTCGTCATCCCAGATGGTAGAAGTCTCAGTGTCGCTGATGTAACCCGGCTCTCCGGTGTAATGGGTGGGATATAGCAGCAGTGGCTCCACAGAGAAGGCCTTCAGGTCCCGTGGTTCAAAATGGGACATGTACTGAACACTGAGGAGGACAAGGGAAAGAGAAAAATGGAGTATTACTGATATTACAAATTTGAATGAAAATAACATATATATATATATATATATATATATATATATATATATATATATATATATATATATATATATATATATATATATATATATATATATAGATAGATAGATAGATAGATAGATAGATAGATAGATATGTTCTTTACCTTAGTTTTTAAGTTAATTGTTGGCTTTACAAGTAATGTGTGGTTTTCTATTTGATATATAGTGGCTTACAATTCTATTCATTCCTTCTTAAACTTGGTCATGTTTTCTTACAAACGCAAACTTCATTGTATTCTTTTGAGATTTTATGTGACACACCAACACAAAGTAGTGTGATATTTAGAAGTCGAAAGAAAAAGATACATGATTTCCAAATCTTTTTACAAACTAAAGTGTGGCATACATATGCATTCAACCCCTATTAATCTAGTACCCCTGAACAAATTTAATGTCTGATACTCCTAAATGCAATTTAATGTCAATAAAACCACAAGTTTTTTTTTTTTATATATAAACAAGGTTAAAATATAAATAATATTTAAAGCTTTATACATCTTATGGAGAGCTTCACTGTCCATCATTTGAAAATGGAAAGGTACAGCTGCTTAGTTTAGTTAGACATGGCTGTCCAACTAAACTTACGGGTCGGGCAAGTAGAGAACTACAGGGTGACTCATTGGATGGAGTAGTTGTCCTACGATCAGAAAGTTGTGGGTTTGATTCCAAATGTCTCCTGCCACTGGTCGATGTGCCCCTGGGCCAGCCACCTAACCTAATGATCTGCATATCAGAGTATAAACGTGTGTTTCCTGTTAGGACAAGAATTTTATATCTCATTATAACAAGAAACTTTCTCATTTCAATGAGAAATAGAAATATGCTCCTCTGACAAATTACACATTTGTAAATAGGGGCATAAAGGGGTTCCTTCTGACTCTCCTTCTAGTCACCCTGTTTTTCCTAACAACATCTCAAAATCCCAAGAGGTGTATACTGTTACGACTTTTCTTATTTAAAAAAAGAAGATATTTTGGCTTTAATTACATATAAATTTCATTATGAGTTTTACTTCTCTGAAGACTGAAGACTTTGCCTGTGGAGTCATTTGCACCTTTAGAAACAAATTAAACGGCTAGTATGCACATTGTAGGTGCTGTCATAACAGTAAACCAGATTTTTTTTTTAACCTAATCAACCCTGTGTTACAGCATATTTAGGCTGCCCTGCAGAAACTCCAGTCGGGACAATATATCTGTCGAGAAAAACTGATACTGCAACACCCAGAACATCTCTGGTGAACAAATTAGTTGCAATGATAAAGGGGAGTAACAATGTTTGTCTTTGCTTCCAGAGGTACAGTTTACAGACCCATATGTACATTTGCTGAACACAGCAGTATTTGGATATCTTGGGACAATTGTTAGGTGTAATTAAGTGACCTCAATAGCATACAAATTATATTGCAGGGAGCCAGGAGTTAAACAACAATTAATGAGGAGAAATTAAGTTTCTTATGTTTCTTACATGATGTGAGAGGAAGATGAGGCACAGAGGTTATGTGTATGCTTTACATAGTATACAAACAGCAGCAAAATAGATGACATGACATTTATGTATGATATGCTTATTTGTAACTAAGCTGGTTGAACAAGGACTTGTCAAATTAGATCGTTATCGGATTGATCAAATGTCTTTAAATTATGTGTGTATCTCAACTAGAGAACATTTTTGAAACAGACCAAAATTATTTCTAATTGAACAATACTGACAAATCTCTGTTAATAATACTTTGTGACTATGTCACTATTAGAATAGATGTTGAACAAAAATATAAACAAAATCAAAATTAAATAATTTTCAGTTCAGCAGGTTTACAATAATTTTTAAAATATTTTTGTTTCTTCTTATCGGTGAACTGCAGCTGCAACGAAGAGAGTATTGAGGGGTGTTTTCTATGTGACACGTCACTACACTAACCCGAATGCTTTATAAGACCTCAATGGAGCTTCAATAACTCACACACAATCACACACATCCTCCACACAATCAAGCCTTTTATACTAGGCTTCCCACTATGATTCCTGTCTCCTTTGTTTCTTTGCATTTAAGTGAGCAATGTGAAAATAATGACAACATGAGTGCTTTACAGACAAACAAATAAATAAATATAAACATATTTGTGACATATTCTCCTCATACTCTTTTGACATTGTTTTTATTGCTTTCTCTTTCTATGCCTTTTGAAAATAAACAAACACTCTTTATTCAGTCATTTATGCACACTGGACAAATATATTGGTGTGTTAAGAAAGAACCACACAGAGACACACACTAAAACATGCACACATGCACAGTGTTCATCTTAAACCAACCCCCACGCTCAGGGCTCTATCAATGGGGATCCTGTCCCCTCGCACCAGCCAGCAGGAAGAGCAATGCTGCTTGACATTCCTCCAAGAGAGGGGGAGGAAAAGTGGGTGACACAGCGATGGAGAAGGTGTACTTTCGAGCAGAACAGAGTGGAACCCAACTTTAAAGAGACAAAGAAGTATGTGAGAAGTTTGGAGAGTGATGGGAGAGAAATGCAGATGATTGAGGAGGGTGGTAGTGGAGGAGGAGAGCAGGGCATAAATGGAAAACCCTACTGTGAAGAAAGAAAAAACATGTTGGCATTGTTTGTCCTGAGTGAGGCACCGTAAGGGACGGCGAGCCCTCAGAACAATCTGTGCCCTGTGTGTGTAAGGAGAGGAGAGGAGGAAAGCTGTGCTGGACAGAAAGGGAAAACTGGAGAAGTACAGATGTATAAAGAGCAAGTACGAGGAGCTGAACATGAAGGAGTCAGTGGTTTACCACAAACTAAAACGCTACACGCCGTCCACAGTGTAAAACAGTCACACAGAGGCCAGGAACTCGATTCCGTGTTTTTTCTATGTTTAGATAATTACTGTACTGTTGTTCAATTAGTAGTTCTGCAATGCTTTTTTGCTTTTTGTAAGAGTCTGTTTTTGTTTCTTTTTAGAGGCAGCATGATTGATGTATGCTCCTGGTTTTTAAATGTATCTTCTTTTTTTAAAATTATTTTACACTAGAACAACCTGATGGATTTCAGGTGCTAACAGCTTACCAGTCTGCCCGGTGCCTGAAGTGAGCAAAGCATTCAGGGACTGCTAACTTGAGAATTGTGGTTTTCCACTTTACAAGTCTAAAAGAGAATTTCACTTGTTTTAAACATTCTTCACGTTCAGTTACCATCACATGTGGGCAAAACATTTTCACATTTTCCAACAAATTTCCAAATATTTTATTGGGATTTCACACAATATACCAAAGCAAAGTAGTCCACAACTGTGAAATGGAAGGAAGATGAGATGTGGTTGTTAAATATCTACAAAAAACATACTTTGTAGAATCAACTTTCACTGCAAAAAAAGCTGCAAGACTTTTAGGATACCAGTTATGTACCCGCAGAACCTGACATTATTTTTCCAAAATAGCTCATCCTGAGTCAAACTGAATGGAAAGGGTCTGTGAGCATCAGTTTTAAAGTTTTGCAACAAATTCTTGATTGGACTGGACTTTGATTAGATCATTCTAAAACGTGAATGTGCTTTGTTCTATCTATTGTGATTGCATTGTGGGGACAATGCAATCAAGTTAATATGTAGCATTAATGTTCCACCACAGCTTTTTGCATGCAGCACAAAAAGTTCACTTTGGGTTCATACAACAACACCTTCTACACGCATCCCTTTCTATAATTGTAGCAAACTACAAACATGACATTCTTTTTTTATTACTCTCTAATAAAAGCCAGACCTTTAGAGTTCATGACTAATAGTTGTTATATCGACAGATTCTCCCACCTGAGTTGTGGATCTCTGCTGCTCCTACAGAGATACCATGTGTCTTTTCGTTGCTTCTCTGATTAATGTTCTTCTTGTCCAGGCTGTCAGTTGAGGTGCACGGCCATGTCTTTATAGGTTTGCAGCTGTGGTCTACTCTTTCAGTTTTCCGGTGATTGACTGGACAAAGTATTAACTCAGGAGGGCTGAATACAAATGATTCCAGATTTTTAGGGTGTTTATTTCAGAAACCTTTCATTTTTCTTCCATTTCACCATTTTATGCTACCTTGTGTTACTCTGTCACTTAAAATCTCAAATAAATACACTGAAGTTTGTGGTTATCATATGAGAAAATGTTAAAAAGGTCAAGTTGTATGAATACTTTTGCAAGGTGGTGTTTGTACTTTAAACTTAGATCAGAGAAGACCAAAGTAAACACTGACTTGGGGTGTTTGTTGAACATGATGGGAAGAAATTCATCGACAGGCAGCATCTTCGTGAAAGGCTGTACCGCCAATAGCTTTCGGGCCCCTTGCTGTGAAAGAGCGTAGGCGAGGGTCCAGTAGGAATAGTCAGCTTCAACCAGGTTGTTCACACCATCCACTGAATGTTCTGGCTGCTGCACCTGCATACGCTTTCTTCCAACATAGCTGAAGGTAGAATAAGAAAGCCAGAGTATGTCACCGCTCTTTTAGCATTTAGGAAGACTAATCCAAACAGAAGTGCTCATTTGTGTATTCAGGCAAGTTCTTACATGAGGTCCCAGTCCAGCTGGGCTCTGTCTATGTCCTCCATTATGGCCTGAAGCCTTCGTTTAAATCTGGGCTCAAACCTCACATCGTCCTCCAGAACCAGAACTTTCTGGAGGCCACGCTCAACCACCTAACGATCAGAGAACAAAAACAAGGGTTAAAAAAAAGATTTCTGCTCCATGGCCAGTTTCTTTCTTTTGCTTGGTGTTTATTGGTTATTCAGTGACATACTGTCAGTTTTTCCAAATCATCACTCTGCACCACCGTGCTTGACATTTGGTGTGGAGTGTTTTAAACAGAACATGGACGTGAAGACCTTCTTAAAATATTGTTAACAGTTAATTTCCTGCACGTCTTCCTTAGTGCAAAACAGTAAATAGATAGTATAGGTTAGGTTAGGAGAAACAGAATTCAACCCCCCCCCCCTTCCCAATTTATCACCACTCCACCACCATGCTAGACAATTTCAAAAGTGTTGTTGACATTCATCTGCACACTCTCAAAAATGTTTGGTAATAATTTCATTTTTGCATGTCTTTTTCCCTTATAAGTTGACATACATTGCATTTTTAACTCAAATAATCACAACTTTGCTACTATTTTTGACAAATAGTGCAAAGAAACTTTGTTTTTCAGTCTGATGCTGTATATATCTGTACACATTATCACAACTTTGCTGATTATTTCATTGTTGCACATCTTTTTTCCTTACCAGTTTAAAGAAATAACATTTTTTAGCACAAACCATCACCATTTCACCACAGGGTGTCGGCGCAGCCTTAAAATGTCTTAAATTCGTTTTTAAAAGTTAAGTTGGCCTTCAATATGTTATTCACAGGTCTTTAATTTTGTTGTTGCAGGACTATTTAATCTTATATATTCGATGTATTTTTTTTTCTCATGGGACTTTTCTGTCAGGCAAAAGTTTGAGTCACACGCAGACATCTTCATTCATCAACATTCACATGCTAGCTAGCCATTTTGTGTCTATTATGGGTAATTGCAAATTTATCATGAGTTGGCTGGAGGAAGTTCATAGTTTTTTTTGGACATACAGGTCTTAAATTCCATTCATAATGGTCTTTAAAAGTCTTAAATTTGAGTTGGTGAAACCTGCAGAAACCCTGCACCCCCATGCTTAATAGTTGGTGGGAAGAGTTTGAATTTTTTAAAATACTGTTTATAATTAAATAAAAACATGGCTTTTTCAGCATAATTGCACATCATGTGTATCTTTTAAAGGGCTCAAAGCCTGGTTCAAGCAAAAGGATTGAAGAAAACTAGACCTGGGTTATTATTATTATTATTGCCTTATCTGTCTGCCCTCACCAGCTTCCATATAGAGTGATGACTCAGGAAGCAGCCGATTTCCCCTCTGGTGAGGACACGACCAGAATATGGATCCTTGTAGCCTGGCAACATCTCAATCCCCAGTGCCTGCAGCTGGGATGTATTCAGTGCTCTGGGAACAAGACAAGAAAAATGGGATGGATGATGAAAAGAATAAAAAACACTACATTATTAAAAATTACTGAATTAGTCATCATTAAAACACTGCAAAGTCACAAACATCAGTTTGCAACCCAGGTTGTCAGACAAACAAAAGAGAGGAAGGGGGATTAAGAGATTTCTGAGAATGGATTAAAGTCTGCAAAGAGGAGGAAAAATAACTCAAGCATGAAGGAATGAATACAAAGTTAGAATAGAAGAATGGATTTAATGACAGGAAATGTATCCAGCTCGAAATGAAAGATGAAAGCTGCTAGTGAGACTTTAGTTTTTACAGATATTTCAGTCAGTGTTAGACGGTCCTTCAGATTTCTGATTCAGATGCACACTACATGCTGCGTTTGTGACCTACTTCCCATCCACTGCGTCAATCAGTGTGGGACGAAGGCCCATAGAGCCCATTGTTTTCAACATCCTGGTTCTTCTGTCCAGCCGGCGTTTCAAGTTAATCAGGAAAATCTAAACATTGCAAAAGAAAAAAATGAGACAGGAAAACAATTTTACATCCCAAAACAACTCATTCCACAGTGGAAAAAAGAATTTGACAAAGAAAAAGTAAGGACTGGTGATTAAAAAGCTAATTTAAATATAGACAGGCTTACTTCATCAAAGCCCATTGTGTCTGGGGGAAACGGAGGAGCGTAGACATACTGAGACGGTTCGATGTTGTGTTCAACTGAAAGGAAAATCCAAGATGGTCTACGTTAGAAAATTACTGAATTTCCTCTGAACTGGGTGGACAAAATGCGCACGGCGGGTTCTGCTGGAAAAAAGTGAGATGGAGGTAAAGGTCTAAACAGAAACACGGAGGGGGGGGGGTAAGCAGACAACAAAGGGATAGAGAGGAGTGGACATGAACCGACATGGTGCAATCACGAAGGGTCGTCGAGGTCAAGAGGGAGGAGAAACAACCATGAGAGGTGAAGAAGTCAATAAGTAATAAAATATACACACGTGAAGGGGGTTAAACTCACTCAGAGCTTCTGAGATGGTGTGTATGAAACTCTCCATTTCATCCTCTACGTTTTGTTGAGCTTTGAGCGGGACAGGCAGAAAGCCATAGTGTTCCCTGTTGCACACGTACATCTGCACGCCTGAAACACACACACACACACACACACACACACACACACACACACACACACACACACACACACACACACACACACACATAAATAAACAGGCTGCTGTAAGCCAAACATTTTTAACAATCCTCAAAATTAGACCGGTACTTCATCCTCTTACTGCCTTGACTAAAAATTATTTTAGCTCATATTTACAGTTGAATCCAGAAGTTTACATACTCTGAATAAAAGACACATACACCTTTTGTTCTCATTGTCTAAAGGTAAAGCCAAAACCAAACTGCTCTTGTTTTAGGTCAGTTATATTCACCCAAATTATTTTAATTTGCGAAATGCCACAATAATGAGAGAAAGAACATGTCAGAGATTTATTTCAATGTCTTCAAAATCAGAAGTTTATATAACTTTTCTCAGCATTTAGTAGCATTGCCTTTAAACTATATAAATTGGGTCAGAAGTTTCAGGCATCCTTCCACAAGCTTATCACTATAGCTTGCTGGAGTTCAGATCTGCCCACAAATTCACTATAGGACTGAGATCAGGGCTTTGTGATGGCCACAGCAAAACATTGACTTTGTTGACCTTAAACCACTTTGTAACCACTTTGGCTGTATGCTTCGGGATATTGTCCATTTCTTGTATGGCCACTCCACTCTCCAACATCCTCCATGATGACAGCCGGTAGCACACGCAAGATCCTTATTTAAAGAGGGCAGTCTGCACCACTTTTGCGAATGCAATTTTTTTTGTTTGTTTTTTGCTCACGCAATTTAGCACTCCTTATTTGGAATATTTATAGATCAGGCCCATAATATTCTTTCCTCAGGATGCCATCTATTTTATGAAATGTATCAGTTCCTCCTGCAGCAAAACAGCCCCGACACGATGCTGCCACCCCCATACTTACAGTTAGGATGGTGTTCCAAAAACTATATCAAGAAAAAAAACTTCATCATGAAAAACAGGGTTTAGAGGAAGACAAATGAATATTCAAAAAATGAACAAAGTGTGAAGCCAAGAAATTGTAAATTCAAGTCTCATTTTACCATCACAGTGTGTAACATTTGTAAGGCATAATATTAAAAATAAATACTTATTGCGAACTTTGCTTGTCTTATTCTGATGTTTCTGGTTTGATGTGATTGTCGCTTTGTTGTCAGAAATTAAGCGGAAAATTTATAATATGCCTCTATTAATATGAGTGTGTGTGAAGCAACCCTTAAAAAGATGAATCCATACCTGAAGATATTTGTCCATCAACTTCATCAATTAATTTGCTATACCAATGGTGTTCAAAGTTCAGCCCTTTAGCCACTTGCAGGTCGAATGATTTTGTGTGACCCCCAACCACAACTTGCTCGCCCCTGCATTGGTGATTAATTAGAATGAGCAATTGTTTACATTTTTTAGAGCAAGTTTTCACTGACAAATTAAACTATATTTTTTTATGCCATTAATTTTTAAAATTAGAAACATTGTTGGAACAAATAACCATAACTTAAACTTGGTCTGTTGGTGCATGGTTATTGACATTTTGTTACAGCATAAAATAGTAACGCACAGGAACAGAACAGTTAAGAATAGTAAAATGTCCTGTAATCCATATGAAATCTGATTTACGATATAAAAGACTATTCAGTGCTGGTCCAGAGAGCTAATATGAGCTCTCCCCATTGTCCTTGCCTCTCCTTAAGTCCTTGACTTTGTGAAACATTGATTTATAAGATGCATCCCCCACCATGGCATCTGTCCATTCTTTCAAGTTCGGGGCCAGAGCTGATTTCCAGGTTTTTGAAAAATTGCTGGAAGCTATAACTAGACCAACCATAATAACAAAAACTGTGGACACTGAAATTTTCTTAAAATATAAAATGTTAGGTTGAGCTCAGAAGTTTGTCTTTTATTAACCTTGTGTTTTTGCTTTCATTTGTATTTAATGTTAAATAGGATCATAAACATCCAGCAACTTTAACTCAAAAGCAGACTTGGGTGCACCCATTCATTACATTTGGTTAAATACAGAAAGCATTTTCAAAGAAACTGTGACCCATAACCCGTTCTTGTTGCTCAGAATAGACTAAAAAAAATTCCAGACCAAGAAAAAAGAAAAGAAAACATCTTTTAATTAGACAAACATGCAAGATTTTTCTGTGTTTCTGATCTATGATTATTTTTCAAGAAAAACCAAACAATTGTTTGGTTTCATTAAAATATTACTTGTTTAGTGTATTTATGCACACTTAAAAACAACTATAATAATAAAACTACTTTTATGTTTTTTGTTCAAAAGAAGACTTTTTGTGGCCCTTATGTACTTTCAATTTAACAATTTTTGCCTGAGTGGCAATAAGTTTGGACACCATTGGCTTATACGCTTAATCACATTGTGAGTTAGAATACATTCTATAAGATTAGAAGTTTATCTGCAAACCTATGTTACTATATATTACACATTTTAAGATTGCTTTGTTGTTTTTAAGCAAAGTTTTAAACTGTCCAGTAAACACGAGTTCATCTGTTTTGAAGAAGCTGTTTGTTTTAAGGCAGCAGGTGCTAAACTGCAATATGAATAAGGATGTATTTTAGGCAACCATGATGATCTTCTACTGAAGAGGTAAATGCTCAAAATGTCACAGTGTCTCAAAATGGTGCCACATGACACATAAATGGAGTCCTGCAGTGTGCAAGGTGGTTTTTTGCTTCTTAGAAATTGACTTAGTCTCTGAAAATCTTTCGGATACATTACACAAGTGCATTAAAAAGGTGTAGTAATCACTAAACTGTACATAAGATCTTAAAATTATTTTTAAAAACTCACCAAAATGACACCAGTTTTATTAAACTGAGAAATTTGTGGTTGTTTCATCACTCTGAATAATGATTATAATAATCAGAATCAGGTCATAATTTATTTGATTAAAAATGCGTGCAAAATGTATAACAAAACATAGATGAAGAAATGCAATCATATAAAGTAAGAATACTTTTTCTTTTTGTGCATTTTTATGTGGTTTGCACCTTCCTATTGCATCTCAAGCAATAATGCATACTGCATCTTAAATAAAGTTCATGGAGTGTTTCTTGACCATATTAAACAACAGCATGACTAGTTTCTTTTCAGTTCAGCTCTGGTAGGAAAATTGCCAGAAAAAGTGCCAGGGGGCCACAGGGAAGGGTCTCAGGGGTCAAGACAACAGGTGTTCCACCTGGATGGTAAATCTTTGTAGCAGGAAAGTAATGAGCTTCAAGAGTGTAAAACTTGTGACTGAAACACAAAGTAATTGGATGTGCTTTTATCCTGTTGCAGCTGATATTTATTTATGAGTTGGAAGAAACTTTTGTTTCCATCTGCTAATGTTTACGTGAATGCTTTCATGTCTTTATTTGGTTTTTCAGCACATACAGGGAGGTTTAATGGCCCTGTTTGATACCTGTTGGTGATTATTCACTTGAAGCTCCCAAACTCACAAACTCTGTTGCCAACAAAGCTGCACATGCTTAGTAATGCAGCACATTGCTGACATTCATCTCAATAATCAAAGATTATTCTGACAGATGTGCAGCATATGAACAAAACTCTTTCGGATGTACATCGGTGACCTTTGGTATGATGAAAAAAACCTTTTGGTTTCAATAAACTGTGAAGAAGCTAAGATTGTTACTAGTGGTCAACATTTCATGAGGAATTTGCTTCCTTGCATGAAGTCTCGTGGTTTGGTGAGAGTTTCAAACCAACCTGCTTGACGTGCTGAGAAGGCAAACACCATGATATCATCAAAGGCCCAGCTGTAGTCTGGATGAGGTGGGTAGAAAGCCAGGTCCCGGCTGGATTCCCGCCGAAGATCCAACAGGAAGGTGCTGTGCACCATGGGGACAGGGAAACAGCCGAGCCTCTTCCACTCCCTGATTGGCTGGTAGTCCGGGGTTCGCTTGTAGTAACCCTGAAAGAGAAGAGGGGGATCCAGGAAACCGTGTTTAGCTGATACCTCTGAGAGAAGGGATCAAATTTAATGTGCTGACTTCTGCCTGAGCTGCACCTGTGGGGTGACGCCACACCAGAAGTTGGAATAGAGAGAGCGAGACTCCAACATGGGAGTGACCAGCGTTAGGTTCTCGGCCATCAGTAGGTTCAGCACTTGAGGGTTGGTCAACAGATTGTCGCTGTCAACAAACTAAAGAGGAGCAGGGTTTGATCAAATGACTGATTTTTTTAGTAAGAATGTCTTTGCGTCATGTTTAGTTAACAAATCAAGGATGAAAACAGTAAAAATGATTGGAGATATCCAGAACAGAATTACACATTTTTAAAAATCTACTGATCAGAGCTAAAGTATTCATGCCCCTTAAACTTTTTAACATTTTATGAAGTTACAACCACAAACCTCAGTGGGTTTTATTGCAATTTAATGTGATGGATCAGCACAGAGTAGGACATATATGTGAAATGGAAAGGAAAGGGTCCATGGTTTTAAAAATTTTGTTATAAATGCTGCAATTGTAGCTGCTTTGGTGGATGTCTCGATTAGCTTTGAGCAGGTAGAGACAAAACTTTCAACCATTTTTTCCTACAAAAACGCTCAAGGTCAGTCAAACTGAATGGAGATCATCTCTGAACATCAGTTTGTTACAGATTCTCAACTTGAGTTAGGTGTGGACTTTGACTAGACCTTTCAAACTTCACATGAATTTGTTTCGAGCCAACCCTTCCTCTGTCTCTAACAGGTTTTCTCACAGGATTGCTCCATGTTTAGCTCCATCCATCTTCCCATCAGCTCTGATCTCCTTCCTTGTCCTGACTGAAACGGGTATTACTCCAACATGATGTTGCCACTACCATTTTGAGGGTAATGATCAGTTTTTGTTTTGAAGGCAACTGACTGATATATCTAGTGGTTGCAGAGTAAAGAGGGCTCACTACAGAACAATGGCACACTTTCAGATCGATATTCGTGATAAATTTTTCCTCTAATTTGTGTTGGTCTGGCACATAAAATCCAAATAAAATATACTGAAGGGGCATGAAAACTTTTGCAAGGCAGTGAGATTAAGATTCAGTTTTTGATCCATATTTCTGGACATTAATCATTGGCATTAATCAGTCAAATTCTAATCATAATTTTGATCATAATATTAATTCTAACAACCAAAAGTTAAAAGCATGAAAAAAATAACATTTCTCACTGATAAAACCTAAAAAACCCACCGATGTGCAAGGATTATTTAGCAAAGGTTAACTGCTTGATGCATGGCTGCATATTTCTCCTTTAGGTGTTACCATTATGTAGTCGGCCCATCGTTCCCGGGCAGCCTTCAGAGCCGCCTGTCTCAGCTTCATAAGATGGTTGAATCTGGAAGGAGGCCAGTGTTTCGGACCCCACTCATCTGTGTAGGAGCTAATGCAAAAATGCAAAGTCTCAACTAGAGCAACTGGAGTTTTGTATGATATTAGGAAGGAAATTATTGCAATGAAATTAATAACATTCAAAGAGACTAACTTTGTTCAGACATTTTTCAGAGAGATCAAGAGTGCACTGATTGTTTACCTGGTGACTGGATATCATCCAGTTGTCAGCTTTTGACAATCTGACATTCGTATCCTAATATTTTCCAGATCAAAGAACATACCATAGCTAACCAACTAACTCTCACTAAATAGACGCAATTTTCTCTGACTGCAGATATAGGGAGGTTAAGGTGAGGTAACATAAGCACCTTCATAGTATGTTCACTTGTCCTTCTCATTTTAATCAGTGAATAGGAATTTAATGGTTTAATTGTTGCTTGATGATTTTGATGATGGCATTTGTCAAAATGTAATGTTTCTTGCTCATTCCATAATTGGTGACTGCATGATGTTTTTATGGTGTAAAGCAGTTTGAACTGCCTTGTTGATGAAATGTGCTATACAAATAAACTTTACTTGACTTATATGACATGCAGACAGACAAAATAAAATTCATTATTGACTCAACAATCTTTAAAAGTACAGTTTTTTTTCTCTCAAACATTAAGTCAAACATTTCTAGGATTTATTTCAAATTTGGCATTGTCTTAGTTTAAAAGTGGAATCAGAGGGCCAGAGCTGTACAAAAAATATCAGAAATTAAAACTGACCCACATAAGTATATTTTGTACATCTCTGTTCATGAACATACCTCGGCTCCTCCATCGGTCTCCACTCCACATAGTGATAGACATGCTGTGCTCTCTTTAGCCATTCTCTCAACATGGCAGTGGTGTTGTCTACGTTATGGTCTGTTGCTGCCCTGTAAAACCCCAACAGAAAACATGCACTCATTAAACATAGGCATAAGCTAGGGCATGCTGGGATCAAGCTATGGAGAACATCTTACAACATAATGAGGTTTCAACAAGCAGCCCCAGTATTGCAAACCACATTTGCTGCCTAAGTAGCTGCAGGAAAATGGACTAAATCTGAGCAGCCACATGAGCAAATAAGGCTTTTCTCAGGTGCTCTGGTTAGAAATAATGACACTGCAGGCTCTAATTCCTCCTTACAGGGTGGCGGATTATTTTGCAACTGTTGATAAAGACAGTCATTGCAGAACTCCTACACCAGTCTTAATAAAACACAAAATTTGCTGAGGCAGAACGAATGCATTAACCACTGCACAAAAGCTGTTCAAATCAAAGCACCAAGTTACAAATATGCACTTATGTTAGCCGGGAAATGAAGTCAACATGGGTGCTTCTGCTGGTTTGACACCACTGTGGTTTGTGACTCTGTTTCTTTTCAAAGATTTCCACTTTGGTTAACACTGTTGACTCAAACAAGACACTAGGCCCACTGTATGCAAGGGTACGGGTGTATCTGAAGGTACTACATTTATGCAAGACAGAAATTAAATCCATAAACAAGCACATCCATTGCATTTTATCAGTTTAAGTTTTTTTAGAAGTCACTAAAAGGAGCCCTTCCTCTGGTTAAAATTAAAGAGTAATTTGAGGAAAACTGTCAACAGGATATTAGGAAAAATCCTGAGCTCAGCTGTGTGAAAAAAACACACATTTGGTGTTTTAGGACTTTTCCACTGCCAGCTGTAATATTCCTAGCCGTGCCGTCTCAAAAAATTGCAGCCATTTTTAGGTTGGACAGACAGACAAACAAACACGCTTACACAACAAAACACCAGCACGCTTTGCTCAGGTTTACAGCCACTCAGCTACATGCAACACCTGTTTTCTGTTTGAGAAATATAGGATCGTATACACTTTCACACACATGAAAGTAATCACACAGAACACCTTTTTTTCCTAAACTTTGCCTCAAAATTCAGATCTTGGTTGCAAGTGATATTTCAATCATATTCAGTGGAACAAATAAAAACATAATCCAAAATAAACATTTGCAGGCCATAAACCACAGGGTCAAGCATTCTAATTCTATGTGTCTGAGCATGTGCTTGCAAATATGTGGCAAAGTATGAAGATAATAATTTTTGCATCCTGGGAATGCTCTTTTACAGCTGTGTGACCTGTTATTTATGAGCAGCAGGACTGCTAGTTTAAAGTTTTCAATAACTGTGTAAACGCAAAGTAAAACTGGGAGGATAATAGCACAGAGGCAGAAAAAACAGCCTTTGATGACTTGCTGCTGATACTTGTTTTTAAATCAAAGAGCAGGTTCATACTGAAACACCTGACTCACTGATAATGAGAAGATGCCCAAGCACATTTATTTACATGTTTTCCAATAGGCATCTGGAGCAAAAAAAATAATAATAACTGAGCTCCTGCAGACTCCAGGTGCAAAGTAAATAAAATACATAGTACAATAAGTGGGAACTGTTTGAGTATTTGTGCAACAGCGCTTCTGAAAACACCCTCTGCATCTAAGTTATGGCTCTGACTTTGCAAGACGTCATTCTTACTTTTACAGATTCACCTTGGCAGGACTTGCTCTCCCTAGGTCCAGATCTAATAAAGACCAAGGCAAGCATATGTCTGCTGAAATGGCTTGAACACTCTGGACACCCTTACATCAATAAACAAGACAATTTTACTGATGCAACATTTGTTTTTTTTAAGTTTATACCTAAAGGGCTCAAACCTAAATTAATAATGCACAATTTCTCCAGTTTTTCATGAATTCCTCCAACTAGCTGGTCTGGGGACTAAGGCCTCAGTACACTGTGTGACTTTCCATTACTGCCATTACATGTCCAGGCACTCTCTTATTCATGGATATGTTAAACTAAATGATGCTTACAATTCCTTGCAAAGGTATTCATATTCCTTGAACTTTCCACATTTTGTCGCGTGAAAACCACAAACATCAAAGTATTTTATTGGATCTTCTGTAACAGACCAAAACATATTAGAGAATAACTGGGGGGGGGAAATGATTCGAGGTTTTCAACTTTTTCAAATAAAACACTGGAATGCATTTTTAGTGAGGAGAATAACACTCTTCTTTTGGACCATTCTGTCTGTTGGCCTAATCTCAATCTTATGAAAAACATTTTGAGAAAGGATGACAAAAGATGCCACTCATCCTCACCACATTAAGCAACGCTCCCACCTGCCTTCTGGAAAAATCGTATCAAGCATTTCTAAACAAATTTTTAAGTAAACAATAAGAACATGTACTTGGTACTGAGTCTTTTTATTTACACTTTCAATTTCCTTTTTGGGGACTTTTTGGGCAATGGTTCAAAACCTTTAATCAGCTGATGAAAAGTCTGTTAAACATATGTTTTAAATATATCTTGTCTCTTGTTGCTTTTTTCTTCTTCTTAGATCTTGAGGATCAACTCACAACCTGATTCACTGTTATATACTACTTTGTGTTGATCTGTCGTATAAAATCCCTGTAACAAACACTGAAGTTTGTGTTTATAATGGAACAAAATGTGAAAATGTTCAATACTTTTCCAATGACTTTTGTTTTTTCTTCAAGTTTCACAGGTTCTTCTCCATAAAGCAGTTACTAAAAGTGACTCTCCTCTTTAGTTTCTTCTTCCTTCAGCCAACCAATATCTATCAAAGACTCTGCAGCTGATTTCAAATCCAATGGGGAATTTTGTCCTTCTGTCCATGGAACGGAAACCCAAAATGGATGTGCAACCCTCCATGCAACGCAGAGAAAGAGTCATTGTTATACAGCTGTCCACATGAGAGAAATGCAATAATCTGACATATTTGCCTAAAATCCCTTATTTCCTTCTGTTATACCTATGCCTGTCCTACTCTCCAGTCTCATGCTGTGGCCACACATTGCTGCTTTTCAAGTTTACAGTAACCAACTGCCTAATTATTCTGTTTCCTGCAGCTTTAGAGGTTAGGCTTCCTCTCTCCTCCGAATTTATGAGCACCATCTGGACAACACATGAGTGCAAGGCCCACACCTACACACTCCACCAATCCCTATCACAACACTTCTTTATACATCACTTATCTAATCTCAGCAAAATCAGTCTTTATGTAGACATGTCAGCAGTCATCACCTTCAAAGATTAGATGAGATGCATTTCGTTAAAAGGCAAAACATCTGGGTGATTCTTCTAAAAAAAAAAAAAAACCCTCAATGCACCAATCAGCCTTCATTTTCAAAGCACCTGTCTACCTTTGTGTAACCGCAACAGTTCTGACAAACTAGGACCTTTTGAGGAGCAGTGAGAAGTTCAGCAACAGGATGTTGGCGGTAGATCTTTATGTGGGCTGCAGGATGGGGCTTGCAGCTTCTCAGATCCTCAGTCAAACTGGAATCTTAAGTGTTTGGATATCGGACCAACACATTTGTTTCTTTGTACAAACGCATTGCAAGAATCTGACTGTTGTCATGCTATATTATTGTGGCTGATGTTAATGTAGTGGTTACATTTATTCTGATGCAAAACTCAATTTGATGATCTAGTCCTTTGGGTCACTGTACCTGATTACCAACCCTCCTTCAGCAGTTTTTCTCAGTTACCCACTCCAGAAACACATGTCAGATAACCTGACCTTAAACACAGCACCTGGCCCCAGAAACTGGGTTTTTCAAGTAAACACAGGTCTGAAAGGAACCAGTTGGCTGCTTTCAGCTCACTGTTTACTCAATAAACTATCTAATATCATCGGCAATAATGAATATGCCCTGGATACAATTAAGGAGTAAGAATACTCCTTTCAGACCAGACCGCTGATGCCTTTACCACATAATGACCCTGCAAGAGTGCAAGTGTCTCTGTGCTGTCTTTGTGGTTCAGTCCCTGAGCTGACATGGCTGTAAGGTTTTTGATGGCCTGAGAGGGCAAAGGAGACATAGCAGGGATGTCGACTGAGGGGTGTTGGACAAGGAGGAAAGAAGGAGAGCAGAGGTGTTTGGTTAGACAGAAGCTCTTAGCTGAAATTTCTCACAGGTCTGAGGGTCAACAGAAGCTTCAAAAGTCTGCAGAGTTGCACTGAAGTGAGATGCTCGGCATTCACATTCAAAAGTAGAAGAAAAAGTATGATCCTTCTCAGATATTCAGGACAGCAAACATATATGCTGGAAGACCTGACACAATTAAATGTTTTATATCACCACCTCTCCTTGCATTATTATTGTTCAGCAAATTTGGATTGGTTTGTAATTGAACTAAAAACAATGTGACAGTCTGTGAAGATTGGTGTTCCTCAGTGAACCGTAGGAAATGTAGTGAGTAATTTCTCATCTGCTAACTCCAAGCAATTTTGCAGGTGCTGGCTTTTGTAGATTCTCAATGTAGTGTAAAATATTCTACCTTTGCAAACTGTGCAGACAGAAGCGATAGCCTTAGCAAAGAGGACTCTAATCAAAACAACATTTAACTGAAATTCACAAAACAACAAATTTAGATATTAATATTGAATATTGCAACAACTGGTTGTGATTAGGAGCAGACTGGGGAGAAAAAGTGGCCCAGAGCTACAGCTGCCCTGGGGCAGTCTGACAGAAGCTGTCTTCTTCAGAAAAGACCCTGAAGTTAATTCATTTAGAGTGTTTGGAGCACAGAGTAATCATCCCATGGTAACTGCTCGTCATCAATAAACATAGCATTTTCCACTCAGTAGATGAACTTAATATACAAGCGTAATTTCTGTATTAACCAAAAACAATTGTGATTATGATTTTTACCATAATCAAGCAGCCCTTAAACCAAGTATTTTTTTAAAATAAATTAATGTTAACTTATTTTGTCAACCTAAAGCAGGGATGACAATGTTGAGAATGTGGTACATGTTTTTAAATATTTGATCTAAAACTAAAAAACAAGCATGTGGACTTACAGAGAGGGCGCATGACTGTTGAGTGAGAGATAATAGGTTAAGAAAAAGAAAAATGATACAAAAATTTAATTTCCTTCATAAGAAATTAAAAAGTTATTTTCTTAATGAATACTTAAATATGTTCTTCTCAGCACTTCTGTTTCTAGTTCTTTGCATTTATGCTTCAACTTTTCCTTTCCTAGTTCCATATCAAAGCCTCACTCCTCTCCAGGCACCATAACAGCACTATCTTATAGTGTTTGCTGACATGTACTGCCAAGATCTGACAATACTGTTGGAGCACATGCTGCATCTGAGCAAAACTTACATAAAAACCTATTTCTTCTTCAGAGAAGAGACAAAGGAAGAGCTTCAGGATCGCCTAGGGTTTAGAAAATCAGATGTCTTAGTTTACTTTGTTTACTTGATTGAAAAGATACAGCGTTCCCAAAAATGTTTTCTTGCTGCAGGGCAATGGAGAAAGGGCTGGTATGCTGCCAGGTTTATCATCAGCTGCCTCCTTAGCTTGCTGAGTGCATGGTTGGAAAAAAGACTCTGAAGTCCATACATTTGGAGTGTTTGGACCACATAGTAATCAACTCACAGTAGCTGCTCATCATCAAGTGTGGAAGAAAACCCTTCAGACACATGAGCAATACAATGAGAAATCTAAATTAATCAACCTCAAGTTAGATTTAACACCATTTTTAAAGTGATGCATCTACAATGCATTGATCTACATACCCTGCACTCTTTCACACACCTTATTAACCCATACAGCTACACTGCACAATGGTTTCTTACTGCACCGTACGTACTAGGGTTAAACTTTTCCTGTTTAAGTCAGTTAGGATTACCAAAGCTATCTCTATTTGTTACATACCAGAATAATCAAAGTTTAATCAGACTAGATTATTACGATATGTCTATAAACAATTTGAGAAACCCCAGATGATGATATTGCGGTTTTGAGAGATTGTAATAGGCTGATTCACAGGACAAGTTAGTTAAATGGAAGCGCTCCCGTGGATGTATTTTAAAGTGACACCTCAAATACAGATTCCTTGTGTGACATCATGGAAAAATCTAAAGAAACCAGACAAAGACCTTCAATTTTATTGTGATACAAAAGTAAAATTGAAATGTTTGACCACAATGACCGTTTTTCCATTTGGAGGAAAAATGAGTAAGCTTGCAAGCTTGAGAACACCATCTCAGCTGTGAAACATAAGGGTGTTTTGATGCAGGAGAGACTGGTGCGTGTCACAAAATAGATGGTATCATTTAGGAAAGAACCTTATATGGAATTATCAATGCAAAATCTCCAGGTGTCAGAAAAGTAAAGGTTGGGCAGGAACTGGTCTTTCAAACCAACAATAGCCCTAATCATACTGCTAAATTAGTTACAAAGGGCCTTAACGACAGTAAAGTCAATATTTTGAAGTGCCATCATACAGTCACTTCAAAAGAAATACTAACTGATCTGATATTAACTTAGATAGTGATGACAAAAAAAACTGTCTTTTTATCATTTGTATACAAAAATCTAGTTTTACCTGTGTCAATTATCCATTTAAATTTAAGCAACACCTACCACCAAGTTTAGATTATTGCAGTCATTTTAAATGTAAAATGAACAGTTTTGCATTTTTGTTGCAATGCCTGGAAAGCAAATATTTTTTACTTTAAAAATTATGGATGTGACCGGATAGTTTGGAAGCAGGGTTGAGACCCTAAGGTTAACTGCTGGTTTAGGACTTTCCAAATGGGGTTAAAGGTTAAGGTAGATGTCAACTTGGCAGTAATTGGAGTTGAACATGAAATCTTCTTTTGACACTACATCAGGCTTTGCTATCTTTAATTCAGCATATAAAATAAATGTAAAAGAAATGTATAATTATATTAAGCACTCACCAAGCCATTGGGCATTATTTCTAATAATTCAAGACTGTGTTACCTCCCAAAATGGCCTGTTTTAAAGCTATTTGCAACAAACTTTATTTATATGAATAAGTAAATTGTCATACGTGAGGATAGGATCCTATCACATCGAGAAAAAGGAGGCCAAGGACAAGAGCATTACTCTGAATTTGTGAGCTTCTTGTCTTGGAAATGTCACCCTGACATGTTTTTGGAGCTTTCCTGCTATTATTGGAGGAGATGTCAAAATTTTACATTTCCTAAAAACTGAATATGGCAATAAAATGCGACTCCACAGAAGATACTGATTTAAAGGTTAAGGCTGATTGGAACCAGTTACTTTACACAGTTCTGTCTTATGGGGGACTGAATGGAAAGCAGGGAGTGAGTCCAAATAACAGCAAAACACATGTAATTGAATCCACACCTAGTTATCTAACACAGAGATGCATGTGAAACACACGTGACTGCACAGTCTTAGGCATAGGAACAGAACCTTGTTAAGTAATTAAAACAATTGTTTACTCAGTACCAGAGCTGTGATCAAATGCATGCTGGCACGAACAAAAACACAAATTGTTCACAAATGCAAGATCCTGCACAACCATCCAGATATTCTGTTGCATACAAATGGATCTCCCAAGTCCAATAAACTCCAAGGTTGAATCCCATTTAACTCCTTCCCTGCACTTTGTAGCATCTATATGTTATGTGTGTACATGTGAAGGAGTTGGGGATTCCCTAAAGCTTTTTGTGACACATAGGGAGGGGTAAGCAGCAAACATGTCTTTTCCTTTTGGGGACTCACATCAAAGAACTCAAAGCTAAAACCAGACACACTCTCCTTTTTGTCACCAACAATGCCTCCCTAAAACATTCATAGCCCTTACATTTCTCAAAGTATTTCTATTAAGTTGCAGCCACAAACTTTAATGTATTCTTCCTGAATCTTTGTTAGACCAACACATTGCAGCACATGATGGTGAAGTGGAAGAAAAATGATTCAGTTGTTACTTATTCTTAAGTAAATAGAGTTCAACTCCGTCATTTGATCTCAGTATAAATCCAGCTGCTCTGTGAAGGCCTCTGAGGTTTGTTAGAGACCCTCAATGAACAAAGATCATAATGAAGACCAAGGAACACACCAGAAAGGTCAGAGATATAGTTGTGGAGACATCTAAAGCAGGGTTAGGTTCAAAAACAATATCTAACAAACTCTGAACATTTCAATTTGCCATCTGCAAATGGAAAAGTCATACCTTAACTGAACTAAAATGCACACAGGTGAACTCTATTTACTGTGGTTACCTTTAAAAGCAGTTTGTTGAATCTTACTTAGGAATATCTGAGTAAAAGCGACTGAATACAAATGCATGCCACACCTTTTAGATTTCTTTTTTTGATCAAAGTTTTGAAAACTGTGTATCATTCTTGTTTTCCTTCCACTTCCACTTTGCTACTTTGTACTGGTCCATTCTTCAGTCAGAAGTTTATTTTCTCAGTATTTAGTAGGATTTCCTTTTAAACTGTATGTCTTCGGTCAAATGTTGAAGGTATCTTTCCACAAGCTTCTCTCAACAGTTGCTTGAAAAAAAACTTTTCTGCCCTTTGCACAGATTTTGTATGGGACCAAAACACTGACACTGGTGTCCTTCAGCTACTTTGTAAATAATTTGGTGGCATTTTTACAGCCATCATCCATTCTGAAGATCCATTTGTCCCCAAGCTTTACCTTCTTGCCCAATATCTTCATAGGTTGTTTCCGTATTTCCACATAATGATCTTTAATCATGATGCCATCTATTTTTTGATGGCAGCAAAACATCCACACAATAAGATGCATCCAACGCTGTACTTCATAGCTGGGATGATATTTTTAGGCTTGCAAGTTAGTTGGGTAACTGATGAATGTCCAACCTTCAGGAATCTGGAAATTGTACCCAAGCATGAACCAGACTTGTCGAGGTCCACCATTCTCTTCCTAATATCTTTGCTGCTTTCTCTAGATTTTGCCATCATGTAACATAAGGAAGCAATGTGCTTGAGATGTTACCTTTAAAGACAACCCACAGGTGTCCATCGATTTATCTTAACGTAAACTTCAGTTTGGTGTTTGACATTTTAGAAAGACTGACTGCATGTCAGCACTTTCACTTGACTTGTGGAAATGCTTTTCAGTTCACCAGACTAATGTGCATTCTGGGGATGCTATCCAAGCTGTTGATGTAAGTAATTACCAACAAACTGAAAGTTTTCTTCTTGTCAAACCAAACATCAGTGAAGCTCAGCAGTACAGACAGCATAACTCATCCAGTCAGTTTCACTCAACAATCAAGGACAATTTTCTACGGTCCATTTATGCCCACATTTCTCGACGTACTTGTCAAAATAGCTGGATGACTTCATATCATGTGGGTTAATTGTGTTTTCAGGCTACATTATATGAGAAACGGCATTACATTAAACTTCTCCCTTTATCTAACAAGAGCTGCAGTATATATGACAGATCTGTCAAACTTAAAGTATTTAGGCAAATGTGGAAAATTCTTAACTTCTGCTGTCATTTCATATTCCAGACATTTAAGTAAATCATATTTCTTAGTTGAAAAGTAAATAGCCACATGCTATAGATCAGAGTTTGTCAGTTGTTTCATAGCCGTGTATCATTTTGAACAATAAATTACAAGAATGTTCATTGACTTAAAGGCACTTATAAATCATACCATATAATCCACACCTCATTGTTTCAGAGCTCTGTGATGGTGAAAAAATACAAGGTTAATGGTTTTCTAATAACAGATAACATGATGCTATAAAAGTGAGAATGCAGGTCCTGGGGGGAAAGGCCAATTATGTAAGTCCTATTTCCACTTTAATCCAACTCTGACAAGTCCACAAATCATCTCAACCCCAAGCTCAGCACCTGGAAAAGCACCCCACCCCAATATGAACAGAGCCGGCAGGCAATCAACAGCAGGCAGCCAGTAATGAATGGAGCGAGGATCATATTATCGCTGCATAGTTTAAAACTTATCTTAAAAGTTTCACCATGCTGGTTATCTGCCTCAAACAAAACACAATCAATAGTGAGCAAAACTGTGAAGAATATCCAAGCCAGATAATGAAGCTTTGATGGCGTTATCTTGTTGGGTTATATTTCAGTGCAGCTCTGCTATCATGGTTGCCTGTCAATGACAAACAACAAACTCTTCATGGTTCAAGTGGAGGGCAGATTTAGTTGAGTTAGACTGACAATGCAGATTATACTAATTGCTGTGCCTTCTAGGTAGTTTCTAACACTGCTGACCACTCTCTCTTCACCAATCCCCCTCCCTCTGCTAATACCTAACATTCTTTCAATTACTAACAGGGGCATGAGAGGTTCTTTCCTTCCTCTGTGACTATTTGATAAGATCTGTGCCCACTTCAAGGGGGAAAATTTCTAAAAAAAAAAAAAAAAAAAAAAAAAAGAGAGAGAGTTAGTCTCTGACAAACAAAATATTTGCACAAAAAAGAGCAGAAGTAGCATTATAGATTAGAGCTAAACTGAATGATCAGATTTCTCTTTCAGAGTTGAGACTTTTGTCCCACCGCCTTCACAGATCAGCTACAGGCTTTCTGTAATTTTTGTAAACATGTATGTTGGTTTCACTTTATGCATAAAATAGTCAGATGAGATAGGCCGCATCATCCAAGCAACTACAGTTATACTGAAGAAATTATCAATTTCTACGATTATTTCCTCTCTTAAACATTATTTTCAGCAGGATGTCCAAAGTTAATTTTTTGAAAACTAGACGCTTTGTTCACTCACTCTTAAGCCAATATTCTAATTGGGTGAAAACTTGTTAATACTGCATTAATTAAAAGGTACAAATATAATGTTGTTTTCACTGAAAGTGAAAGTTTGTAAGTTAATTTTCTTCTGTCAGTGTTCTCTCTTCGTTGTGGAGTGCCTCAGGGCTCTATTATAAGCCCTATGCTGTTTTGTTATAGGTTTCAACTTTGATCAGTATTCAGAAAATAAAATATCTCCTTCTACTTTTTTCACTGATGATTTACAGATCTAATTTCCCATTCAAGCTATTATATCTGATCTGTGTTTATAGTGTATTTATTTAATATGGATCAATTTATAAACTTAATCATATTACCCAAGTTTTACCTTCCTATTTCAGAATTAATTTTAAATGTTAAATTTAGTCTAAAAGTATTGCTACCTAAATATCTTGCATGTCTTTTAAACATTTACAGGCCAGCTATTTTAGTTACCTAAATATTGTTTAACTTGTTTATTAGTTTCAAACACCATTTTCTTTAATCTATTGTGCTTGATTTATTTTTTAAAAATTGCACAGTGCTTTGTTCTAAGTTTGTTTAAATATACTATACAAGTCAATAAATAGAAGAGAAATAAAGACCCCAATTATATTAATTCACCAGATATGCTTTCTTTATCATAAAATGTCTTTAAATAAATATGAACTGCTGTAAAGGTACATCTGAGGAGTCAGGATATAACATCTGCCGCAGCATGCAGCCTCTGAATCTAAAGCTTAAAAATCTCTTGAAAGTTTTTAAATAAAAGTACAAGTTACCATTATTTTTCTTTATAGTTAAGGTTTTCTCTCACCCACTGGGCATTGTCAAAATATGCACGGTGTATAAAAATAACATCCCAACACAAAACATGACAAAACAATGTTCAGGAAACAACTAGCAGGTTGCCAAAGGTGAACAGGTTTCTTCATTCCTGCTTTAACAATGTTTCTTCTTTCATTTTAGGACCCTGGTGTTAAGATTTATTCACCTGTCAGCCCATGAAGACAAGGCAGAAGTGAAGTGAAAACCCCCTCAGCTGACATCTGCACATAACCTTTAGTTTACATTATCATGTAATAAGCCCTCTGGTTTTGTCAAATAAAGACTGAAATGCCATGAAGTTACATCTCAGTCATGTCAACTGGGAACTGGTTGCTTGAAAAACTTGTTTCTCTATTTGTGTGGATGCTTGTTTTTCTATATTATGTTTTGAAATAGCTTGTCTAAGTGGAGAGCGGGCATTTATTGGGTAGTTTGGCTCAGGCATTAAGCTGCAATGATGATGAACACAAAGCAACACAGAGCTGCTGGGGTTATATTGAGTAAAACGTGTCATTTTCCTAACCAATGTAACCACAAAAAGCCAATAAACATTGTTCAAAGCAAAAAAAATTATAATGTTACTGCATTAAAATATTCTTGCAGTTTCCAAATGCCAGTCTTTCTGTTTTGCATTACCAGAACTCAAGTGTATTACAGTATTTGTGCTTCAGTATTTAGTTATTGATTTAAATGTATTGGCCTTCTGGCACACTAAAAAACGCTTCTTTAAACAAACCTTATAACCACAGGGGCAAACAAATTATCACACTTCTTCATTACATCATTAGCACAGGAAGTGGGGTACTACCACAGCTGCAGTGCTCCTTGTGGTAATGGAGGATATAGCACATTAACTAAAATCCATTCTTTTTAATAACTGGAAGGCTAGCTAAAATATTAGTAGAAATGACACTGTAAAGAGTAAGGTAAGAAATAAAAGTTAATAAAGCTGGATTTCAATCTCTACTTCCTGTTCTTGCATGCATACACGCTAATTATAGTACTGTGGGAAGTTTAAAAAGCAGCACTTTAAACCATCACCTAAGCTTTTGCTTGAAAAGATATGATGTTGTTTCCAGTCTGGCCATTAATTATGCCGATAACTAATGAAGTGAGTTTATTTTCTAGTTTTTAATATTGGAGTTGCAGAATACATTGCTTTAATACTGTAGTCATTAGCTGCCATAATCATGGTTGCTCCAGCAATAACTCATATGCAGTCAGCATTCATAGACTTGCAACTGAGTAAAAAGCCAAAGCTAGCCCCTGTTCTTCTAATTACACATGGAAATAAATTATTGTAATTTGGTGTTTATTGTGAATTGCTAAAAGTATCACCTGCCACCAAACAGCCAATAGAATTAATCTGAAACTCTGTATGATATGCTATGTAAAATCAGGATTCTCTGCACTTCTGCCAGTAAAAAGCAGCTGAATCAGGTGCTTCACAGACATCAAGCTTAGAAGACAGGACTTGAGATCCCTGAACAGCTTCCAGCTGTAACTGTGCAAACATATGTGGACATCATCAGTGTCTTCATCAGAGTTACAAACTTCAAAGGCTTTTTGTCAGACAAGGTTAAGTTTGTACATTGAAAGCTAAAAACTGATCAATGAGCTCCAGCCTATTCTGTATCTTGTATGTTAATAGGTACATGATCCTACTGATACCTACAGCCCTGGAAACTGCATTAAATCCTATAGAGAGTATTTGTTCTGTTTGCACAGGCAGCTGAGGAAGTGGGGCCCCTTTCTCTGTGGGTTAAAATGATCACAAATCCATGTAAGCTTCAGTGCCTTTCACACTTTGCTGGACAGTACAGGTTCCCTCTCTGTGGGCAGTTTTTCCAGTGCCTGAGTTCCCATGTGTCAACAGGGTGCAATTGATGAGACTCATTGAACTGGAAATGGACCTCATGCAAACAACATCCAGAGAGGGATGGGACACAAAACAAATCAAAAAAGCTCTACCAGCTGAAATGCAGTGCCACGATATTTATACCACTTAAATCAGACACAACTTCAAACTTTAAAGTATTTTGTTAAGATTGTATGCAATAAATTAGCATGCCTAATTGTGAAGTGAAAAAGAAACACGTAATTTTCAAAGGTTTCTAAAAAGACAAATCTAAAAAAAAAAAAAATGTGACATGCATATGAATTCATCCCCAATGAGTCAGTACTTTGCAGAAACCAAATGAATCCATTGACCCATCAACTGCCTTCAATAAGCTTTAATGTCCCACAGCATGATGCAGCCAGCACAGTTTCTCACAATGAGGACAGACCCCTCAGGAAGCTGTGCATTGTTAAGCTTTCACACACCCATAGTGTTTTGCAGGTCAATATGTTTGATTTTGGTCTCATTTGACTAGTGCACCTTCTTCCACATGTTTGCTGTGTCCTCTATATGACTGCAACTGCAACTTGGACCTCTTTTGACTTTCTTTTAACAACACTTTTCTTCATGCCACAAGGAGACTTCAGAAGGCTACTGGTTCCACTTATAGTTTTACTTAAGGGTATAACAGTAGATGTAACATGAATCTTCTTCTTTCCATTGCATCATTATGCACAAAGCTGTGTTGGTCATTCATATAAAATCTTACTAAAACACAAAATACAGAGCTGAAAAGGATGAAGAGGCTCGAATTCTCTCTGATTCCACAAACATCTTCTATTATCTGATTCTAACCCTGCATAGCCTCCATCCAGACTATGCAGGGGCTCACATATTTCAACACATGACTTCCAAGAACTCACATACACACTCCTCTCCTGCTACTGTCAGACCACCTCAGTGTCTTCTGTCATCCCTACACCTGCGGGCACGCTCTTTGCCTGCTTCATCTTCTCCTAAATATGAGAGCCAGTTTACAGGACCCTACCTGTGGTGAGGCCCCAGCCTCAGACCAGCGAGTCCTGCTGTTTTAAAAAGCCAATTGTTTCCGCAGGTTTATGCTGAATCAGGTGGATGGAACAGTGATTAGGGGTTAAGTCTAACCCTAACACACAAAGCTCTTTCATCTTCTTCCATACTGTGCAATTTGGGAGCCGACAGACACGTGAGGGAAGCATCGTAAAAACGCAACAACAGGTTTGTTGGTAAGGTTTACGCACCGCTTGTTACTGGACCACCATGCAAATCACAACTGAACGGAATATGGCACTGTGAATTGTTTTTTTTTTTTTTTTTTTTTTTTTTTTTTTTTTTTTTTTTTTTTTTTTTTTTTTTTTTTTTTTTTTTGTTTGTTTTTTTAAATAACCGTCTAAACGTGATCATATCCTGAGTAATGCAGGTAAACCCCACCTCAGCACCCCAGGCGGCCCAGCTCTCTCACCAGATCGCTATGCGCTCTTTCGGGTACTCCAGCCTCTCGATGCAGCCCAGATAGTGCGGCAGGCTGTGCGCTGCGTTCCGAGCCAAGATCGCGATCATAACCTTCGGCGGCAGCACCGGGGACTCGGGCTTCACCTGCTCCTGCACCAGCGTCACCAGTTCGGACACAACGCCGGCCACCAGAGCGGCCAGTACGACCCACAGCTCGGCGACACCCGCGGATCTGACAGCCCGCATTTTTTTACCCCAGGATTCAGCAGTGAGACAAGCCAGGACTCCTTCAGACTGAGAGAGAGGGTGAGGAGTGAGAGAAACATGGAAAGGTGGGACAGAGAGAGGCAGGGTGGGCGTGGAGGTCTCTACCTCTGTTACCCCTCCTACACCCAGTGGCGGTTCATGTATGAAATCCACCCGGGGAAAGCCCCCACATACATTAGATCCCACTGTACAATGGACCTGATTTCAGTGTTGAGGCATAGACCTCATTTAGTAACAACTCAGTATTAAGTCTAAAGCTAAGGCCAAAATTATTCATACAATGGCACATTTAGATCTGAAAGGTTTTTCAAATAAAACAATGTATGGAGTGCTAATTTGAAAAAACAGTTTTTATTGATATTTTATTTTTAAAAAATGGCATGTTGAAAATGTTTTCTTAAGTAATGGAAAAATCTTTAAAACGATTAAACATTAAAAATTTTCAGTACAGCCCATCCAAGGTAGACAGGACAGGTGACTGAAGGTGCAGCCATCTTGGGAGGCGCTGAACTTTAGGCAAGGTGGGTGAAGTGTCTTGCCCAAGGACACAACGATGGAGACAGACGGAGCGGTGTCGAACCAGCAACCCACCTATTACTGTACGAACTCCTACCACTGTCACCAACATCGGCCAGTAATTTGGGGGGCTTAAAAATAAACAGGTTGTTTATGGTTTTTTTGCTGGAAAAACGTTATTTATGGCCAAAGTTGCTCTTTGAATAAGTTTTGAACCCCTTTATTGTTCATGGCTCCACTTTTAGGCAGCCCTTGAATAACTTCACATGAATGGCTGCTAAAGCTGACATAAGTAGTGGATGTTTAAGCACTGTTCCATTTTAAAACAGCTATTCTGTGCTTGCGTTTCATTCAGATTCACCTCCTGATGTCAGCTGTTCTTGTTAACACTTTCCTCAGCTAATCATTACATCATATAAATTAATGCTTTGTGGGCTTAAACACAATACAAGTGAGGATTTTGTGATTAAAACTTAAATAATTAACTTTGCAATTATTTGAATTTCATCTGTCTGTTCTTAATTGTAACCTAGATCCAGTGTGAATTGCCACTATAAAAATTAAAGCCATGGAATTGGTAAAAAAAAAAAAAAAAAAAAAAAAAAAAAAAAGAAGAAGAAGAAGAACCTGGAAACTCTTTCTTCAAATGGTATGGAACATAGGGTATTTTTCTCATTAGCTTTCCTCAGTATTAAAACATACAATCTTTGCATATAAAAAGTGGCATAACATGTTACTTCATCAGGGCTTTTTTTAGGGCTTTTTTGGATTTATTTACTTGGTTTTTTTGTCTTTATAACATATGATATGATGTCCTGTTCTCATTCATTAATTTTCCTTTCTCTCATCCTGAGTATTTCTTTCCATCTCCACACCCTGACTTTTCTCAGCATTTTGAATGGTGCAGAAGTGGAGAGCATGAAATCATCACCATGACAGGCTGTTGCACTTTTTGATACCCCCCCCCCCCCCGGCTTAATTTTAATTATTCACAGCAACACACTGGGCAAAAAATTTGAAACAGCAGCTCATTTCTTCATGTTTTCTTCCAAGGATCCAACTTTTCATGCAAGCTTAAGCAGTTAGTTTTTTTCAGACAATGTGATTATTATGAGTTTTTCTGGACTGGTACAAGACAACAACAGCATAATATGTGTTGTGTGCTTAAAAATTTAAGGAAAGTAATCAATTCCAGGGAAAAAGAACACGAGAAAGGCAGTTTCTCTGCTAAAAAAAAAAATAATAATATTTGAGTCATGATTTTGAAATAATTCTGATTCTGGAAATAATCCAGCAAAGGCCTGATACATGCCATGAAAGATGCATCATTTCCAGCAGATCATCTACTGCATGTGTAAAACTCAAGGCCTGCGGGCCAAATCCGGCCAGCCATAGCTATTTATGTGCCTTTCAGACTCTAGGGGGCCACATAAATAGAACTTCAAGATAACTTAATTGTGTGCTTAAATATTACTTTATCAGTGAAATCAAATCAGTATTTATTTGTATAGATGTTAAATATTATTCAATTTCAAGAAGTACTCATTGACCTCAGAGACAGCTATAATATTTTAGCAGATTGTTTATGGGTAGTTTCAGCAATACATTCTGCCACCACCGGCCCTTTAAAGACATCCATGATCTTGATGTGGCCTGAAATGACAGTGAGTTTGACACCCCGGTGCTAAAAAGGATCTACACTTATTGATCGATGACCCCAACAAAGGTTCTAATCCCAACTTTTGTAGCAACAGCAAGTTTTGGAGTTTCCATGCTTGATTGATTCATAGGTTAACAAACAAAAAGATTTCTGAAAAATGTCCGATACAAGGACCAGACAGAACATTTAGATACAAAGCAGATACTTTTTGAAATAAACTATGAGGCAATCAGAAAGCTTGATAACAGCAATCAAGAGATATTGATCACAGTCACTTTGAAAGATTACAGGAAAATACTTTCTTTGGAAGTAGGCTTGCTTCTTTTTGATACTTTTGCTCAGTTCTTTACTTGGTAATATTACCCAGTAAGCCTGTTAAAACGAGTTTTAGATTTGCCAGTGAAACCAAAGCACATCGTGATTTTAGAGAAAAAAAGACAAAAGAATCTGTAATAGTATATGTTTTGTGTTTTTCTTAGGAACAACAGTTATAGCTACAAATATAGCTAATAAATAACCCACAATTAGACCAATTAAACCTCTTCTCTTGAAAACTGTAAAATACATACAGTGGTTGGGTTTTTTTTTTTTTTTTTTTTTTTGGTTTTTTTTTTTTTTTTTTTTTAAAGAGGAAGCAAATAAGCAGAAACAGACTGTTTTACAAAAAGGTTAAAATATTAGTAATTAATTATATATCTTTAGCTTTTATAATTATTATTTTTGAGGTAACATACTAATGACTGTAAGAATGTGGAATAGTTAAAGTGTCTCTTTTTGGAACAGCTATTTCAAAATCCCAAATACTCAGCCTCCATTTTCAGTCAAAGTTGTTAAGTGATTATTAGATGCAAGTATGGAGTAACACGAGTTTCTCCCTCTCTAGAAATGCTCAAGCCTGACTGCTGCCATTCCTGAGGAAGTTTTGCATTATAGTGTAGATAGTTTGTTCTTTATTACAGTAGTATTATTTAGTTGCAGATTTATAAAGCCAAAAGGGACTGTTTTTCCTGCTAGTTTATGCAGAACTGTAATCATATTCCTAAAGACAAGGCTGGGGAGGTTGATTTGTATATCAGTGAGCTAATTTAATGTGCCTTAAAAAAAGGAAGAGTGAAAGAAAAAATATATTAATACACAAGGAAATGTTTTTTAAAAAAAACTGGAACTCATACTCATAATAATAAATGAAGTCAAACTAAACAAATAATCGTCACATCACAACAAAACAGAAACATCTCAAACATTTCACTAAAAAAATTAAAATTTATTTTTCTATCTGTGGGTGGAGTCTTGTGTCCCCAAACTTGGATCTCCTGCTCCAAAACTTGGCATCTATGCTCAGCATATTACTATAATATTATGTGCCCTGTTATATGATTACAGCAACCCTCCAGCAACCTCTTTTAATTATAGGAGACTAACAACAGGCTCAGACAGACGGGCAAAGCCAGCTTACTTTAGCTGCTGTCTTGACTTCATTGTGTTTATTTAAGTTGGGCTCTCTGCCACACAGTAATGTTTTCCCTTCCCTGGGGTAATGACAGCATTTTGCCATGTCTTTGGAAGCACTTAGTCTGGGTAATCTCTTAGCTCCCCCTAGTGCCTCCCCAAAGATATTAGCAGTCTGATGTACAGAAATATCAAGGAAACAACCAAAACATACAGTCCTAATCATACAGCAGCTGCACCAAGAGCATGCATTCTAACTCTGAGCTATACGTGTTTGAAAGAGGCAGGGTTTTTTTTATTCCTTCACGTAGCTGTCTTAAGCACAGGACATCTGGGTGAGCAGTTCTAAAAAGTGGAAGCTTTCCATGCTGTGACTTGCTCCAGTGGACGTTAACAGAGCGAATTTCTTGGCTGAAACGCTGGTCAAACCAAACTGAAAATATTTAGTTTTTCATTTAAAAGTAAACCATCTAAATAAAACCCCAAACAATTTTCTTCATTTTTTTCAGCTGATGTTAGTCATTTTACTCTGTGCTCTGTGTTAAAACAGCCTCACCCTTCTGGCCTAGTGTCAGCCCTCTGCAGCGACGCTGGGCTTTCATTTTTCAGATGGTTCAAACTCCCTGTTCTGTCATAGTGGAACATCTGCTTTGTAATTTTGGTTGTGTTCTTGACACGCAGCCATTTGTCTTCCTAAGAGCTGATCCATGGCTGACAGATACAGCAAAGCTTTCTCATTTGTTTTAGTCATGTTTGGGATAAATGTATGTTTCAAGAGGTGCCAAGTTTTTTTATTCGGTAAACTGTGGTTTCAGAGAAGGCAGAGCTTAAATAACTAAGTTCTTTCTCCATTGTGGCTTTTAATAGCAGGGTAAATCCTTCATGAATAAGGTCAGCAGATACAAAAATGTGTCACTGGAAAAAACAAATGGAGAAATATGTATCAGTGTTTTTGTAAAAGAAGCTTAAAATTGTAGCTATTTTAGAAAAATGCACTTCCTTAAATATTAATTTAAGCTTTTTCTTATCTTCATGTGGCAGAAACAACCACATCTTCAGTGTATTTCATCAGGATTTTAGGCGGTAGACTATCAGAAAGTGAAATGTCATTCTGAGGAGGAAGGAAAGTTATAAAACTGTTTTTAGTTTAATTGCTTTCTATATGTTTTCAACCCCCATTACTCTAATACACTGAAATAAAAATCCAATGCAACAAACTGCCTTGAGAAAATACCAATTACTAAACAGTGTATTCTTGTGTGTATTTTAATTTCTGTGTAAATCCAGCTGTTTTTGCAAAGGTCTCAGAGGTTTTATTAGAGAACATTAGTGAACAAACAGGAACACAGCAGACAGGTCAGGGATAAAGTTATTGCAAAAGTTTAAAGGTTAGATTATAAAATAATATGCAAAGCTTTGAACATTTCACAGAGCTCTGTTGAATCCATTTTCCAAAAATGGGAAGAGTATGACACAACTGCAAACCTATCAAGACATGGCCATCCACCTAAGGTTACAGACATGGAAACATGGTGGAAGCATCACACTGAGAGGATGCATTTCGCCAGAATAACAAGAAAGTTGTTTTGAGTTGAGGGGAAATGAAAGGAGCTGAGTACAAGCGACTGTAGAAGAAAAACTGTTAGAGGCTGTAAACGACTTGAGCTGGGACGGAGGTTCACCTTCCAGCAAAACAACAGCATTAAACATATAGCCAGAACTACAATGGACAATGAAGTGGCTTAAAACATAGCATATTCATGTGTTAGGATGGCCTAGTCAAAGTTCAGACCTGATTCCATTTTTAAATTTTTAAAATTTGTGTTGACAGACGCGCTACATAAAATCTGACTGAGCTTAAAGAAGAATTGGACATAGATTGTATTCTCTAGATGCACAAAGCTGGTAGAGACATACTCCAGAAGACAAGCTGCTGTACATGCAGTGAAAGATAATCCTACATAGTATTGACTTGGAGTTACTGAATACAAATGCAAACCATGAATCATTTTCCTTTCACTTCATAATTATGCCTACCTAAATCAAGGCTAAATACCCACCTGCTTAGAACTGTCTTTTATTAATAGTAAGTGGAACATTGATCAATATATTTGATCAGTATTTACTTGATGATTTCGACGATGACAAAATTTGACAAAATATAATTTTCATTGCTTGTTGTTAGTGACTGTATGATGTTTTTATGATGTAAAGCACTTTGGACTGCCTTGTTGCTAAAATGTGCTATACTTACCTACCAGCCTTGCACTCAGGCTGATAATACTAGCAGTTCTCTGAGGGTTTCTATGTATCACTGGGGAAGCCACAGCCAGCAGGCGGCGCTCTTGTGTTGTCCTTGAAGATTCCCCTGATGTGCACATTGGTAAACAAACAATGACAACAATTCTTCAGAAAAACCAGATCCCTCCTTGTGTTGTGTAAAAAAGCTCCTCCTCCTGACACACAGTCCCCTCAATATTACAACTCCACACTGTAACTGCTTACTCAGTTCACGTGAATTTGGCAGACTGCTGCGGAAAAAAAAAAGTGCACAAGCATACGTCACTCAGGCGTAAGCCAATACAGGCTTTTTACTGCCAGTATTTTCAGTATTTTCAGTTATTTTGGGTCCCTCAGTGGAGCGATGCAGGGGATTCCAGTGTATCTCAGCCCTCAGACTGGCATGTTGACATTAAGTAGATGCATTCAGATGGTTGCATAATTGTTCATGGAGATGGGCACACTCAACAATTAGCTTCATGCAGTTTATGTAGGTCACTTGTTGTGGGTGAGCATCTAAATACATGTAATCCCACCTTGCTCTCCCCCTCTGAAGAGCTGCTCTGCCAATTTAATCCACAATATGGAACTGCTGCATGAAGATATTTTTTAAATGTGAGGAGGGAGAAAGGGGAGAGCAGTGCTGATGTAAGGGAATAATAGTGGCGTAGTGTAAATGGATGGAAGGCAATACTTCACAGGAAAAACAGGGTGAAAATGAAGCTGGTTGTGCAGTTAGATGGGTTTAGAGCCAGTATAGGTATTCCAAAGTGAGTATTAGGGAGCCAGGAACTGCTGCGGAGAGCTGAGACACTGAGCAAAAGGCCTGCGGGGCATCCAGGCAGAAAGCCAGCCAGTGCCTCTCACAGTTGACTCATAATGTCTACGTGGGCAAAGTCTGCCTGTATGCACACATATACACATATGGATGCAAATTTGCTGTGCTCCTAATTTGGAAAAAAAAAACAATATCTATGGTTTATTTTATTCAAGCACAATAAAAGAACATTTTGAAAAAAATCTGCTTGAGAGATTCCCATAGCTGTGCCTTTTACGGTAATCATACATCTGGACAAAACAAAATATTCCAAAGAAAAAGAAAGGGAGTGCAAAACATCAGATAAAAACAAACTATGTAAAAGTTCAGCCAGCCAAGTTAAAGCGTGTTGCCATCAGTGAATGGTTTCCTTTGCCAACACAAGCTCACTATTGACTAATCACTCACCTGTCTCCTCTTAATGGGAATTCATATGTGCAGATCTGCTGGAGGCTATAGCTGCTGTTCTGGCAGTCCATCTACATCACACAGTGTCTTCCGACTGGCTTGTTTTGTCTGTCAATCGCTTTATTTTATCAGGAAAGATGTGGTACCCACTGAAATCCCTGTTTAGAACGTTGGCTTAAAAGTTTTTGTACCATGTCATTGTGTTTCAACATAATAGCCTGAAACTAGCTGTGAATATGATGTACATGCTGGTCACAGCTACACAAATGTATACAAATTATATGAATGGGTTCAAAGAATTCAGTGAACAGGAATTACAATTGTCGACTGTCTGCTCCGCTCTTCCACCTGGACCCGAAAATCTTGTACGGATGCAGTTCATTGACTACAGCACCACTATCAATACCATAATTTCATTTATCCATCTCATCAAGAAGCTCCTCAATTTGCACATTAGTGCTTTTCTATGCATCTGGATAGAAAAGCATTTGGCATAATGTCATCCAATCTAGTAGCAAGCAATTAAGAAATAATCTTGTAGTCAGCATTCAGGAGACTCAGGGGCCTGTAGGAGCCACATTTTGTCTGTCCTTATCAGGTTTTGGTAATAGTGTTATGGTAGATAATTCGAGGGAGCTCCACAAGGACTGATTATTCAAAGCTTCTTTAATCATATTTGTTAAAGGTGACAGCAGTTTGTCAGAAAAAGCTTTAAAATATTCAATGGGGAAGCCGGCTGGCCCCGGGGGTCTTGTTGTTCTCTAAAGATTTCATAGCCCGTAGAACCTCCTTCTCAGTTATATCAGCATACAGCCAGTTTTTATCTTCATCATTGATCTGTGAGAGAGACATTCCTGCCAAAAGCCGCTCCGCTGAGATGTTACTAGTGTTGTATTCCAATTTATACGGAGTTTCATAAAACTTTTTGAATTCTATGTTGATCTCAATTGGGTCAGTCAGAGATCTTCAGTAGTTGTTGTGTGAATTATTTTATCTGATTCCTCCTTCTTGACCTGCAATGCTAGCACTTTGTCAGTGTTATTTCCATATTCATAGTAATGATAATTAGTCCAAGCTAAAGCAGCTTCAGCCTTGGTAGTACATAAATCGTTATACTGTATTTGTTTCACCGGCAAGCAATTTAAAATGTCCATTCTTTTCAGAGTTTCAGAGTGCTGTTGTTCAAGTGCTTTAATGTCTTTAGCTAATTTTCTCAATTCTTTTCCCTTTCCCTTGATTTATATGCACTGTATGATAAGATACATCCCCTCATAAATGCCTTGAGAGTGTCCCAGATATTTGCATTGGAGGCAGAGTTCAGGTTAGCTTCAAGGAACAGTTCAATTTGGGAATTCATATATGCTATGAATTGTAGATCTTTCAACATAAATGTTTTGAATCTCCATCTTTGAGGGGGCAAATGGACAGAATCAATTAACCAGGTCATCTTTATAAGATTATGATTATGATTGGAAAGTGCAGCAGCCAGGTAGGAACAGTCATTTATTCTGTTAAGCATAGTTTGGGGCGCTAAAAACATATCTATCATTTCTAGAATAAGATAGGTGAACATCAGAGAAAAAAGAGAAATGTTTCCTATCTGGGTTTAGAGTGCACCAGACATCATACAGTCCTATTTCTTTCAAGCCATTGTTCAAAATTGATGCTGATGGCGTAAGTGTCTTGGGCGATGAACAGTCAATACTTGGATTAAAAACCAAGTTGAAGTCACCACCGATAAGGCAGTGTCCCCTAACTGCTGCAAGCCTTAAGAGTAGGTCGCTGAAAAAAGCAGGGTCATCGTGATTGGGTCCATTTATGTTGATTAATGTCACTCTATTCAAATTCAGAACCCAGTCAATGAGCAAGAATTTATCATCCGTATCTTTTTCAACTGAGTTCAGTTTGAACATTATATTTTTGTTTATGAGCACAGCAACGCCCCTTGCATTAGAGGTAAATGAAGAAAAAAAGACATGACCGACCAATACCCTTTTAAGTTTTGAATGTTCCACGTCAGTGAGGTGTGTTTCCTGAATAAATGCTACACTGGTAGATAGCTTCTTTAAATATGTAATCATTTTTTTTCTTCTTTATTGGTGTGTTAATTCCCTTTGCGTTCCAAGATATACAGTTCAGATGACTAGCCATATGGGCCTGTGTATGTGATTAATGTGCCATTAATGTGCCATACTATGTGATAAAGTGTTGTGAGTTCTGAGGGTATTGAATAGCAAAAGTACTGATTGTACCATTTCAACAAAGTTAAAAGTGAGCTTTCAATCTTTTTAAGTGTGGCTTTAATGCTGACAGCTTTGGCTGTTTGGATAAGTCTTCTTTTCTTTCTCTTATCCAACATCACAGATTCAAGCGAGATGGTTTCCTTCTTGTCATTTTCAGAGGTGGTTGTTTGGCTCCATCGAGATTATTCAGCAAAAATGTCCCATTCATACAAAGGCTGTACTGTGCCATGGACTTATCTGCTGCCACTTCAGACGTTTCTTAGTTAGGAGATAGAGGTTTCATGTAGATAAGTTCAGTATTAAAAGCAACTGAGAGACAAACACCACCATTACATGACCATCCTTGGTGCTTGCCAAACTGGAACCCGGAGAGGGTTTTATGAACAAAAAAAACATCTTCAAAGGCCTTGTCTCCTTCAAAAATTGCCGTTTGGAGTTTGCACCAAAGCATCAAACATGGGACATTGAAAGATGGAAGAAAGTTTTAATTTTTGATGAGAAAAAAAATTAACCTTGGCGGTCCTGATGGCTTTCAACTTTATTAGCATGTCAAGGAGAGCCCACCTGAGATGCCACCTGAGATTCTACACGGCACAGTGGAAGGGGCACCCTCATGATCTGTTTTTTTCCTTCAATGGAACAATGGAGCTTCAAGTTGTGCAGGGGCATCAAACGGAAGCTGGCTAGGTGGAGATGTTGCAGTGGACATCCCTCATGACTGAAGGCCATTGTCTGTGTGGTAATGAGTGGGTTTTTCAACAGGACAATGCTGCAATTCACAGTGCCCACCTGACAAAGGACTTCTTCCAGAAAAATAACATCACTCTTTTGGACCATCCTGCATGTTCCCCTGATCAAAGTCCAGTTGAGAACATTTGTGGTTGGATGGCAAGGGAAGTTTACAAAAATGGACACCAGTTCCAGACAGTGATGCCCTCAGCGGAGCCATCTACACCACTTGGAGCAACATTACCTGTAGCCTCCTGGACTAGCATAAAGTATACTGATACAAATTTTTGAGGCAATTAACAACAATGGCGCAGCTACTCATGAGTGAGTCCTTTTTTGAAACTTTCATTTCCATTTTTTTTTGGGGGGGAGGGATTTGGTCTTAAACTTTTGATCAGCTGATGAATAGTCTCAGATTTATTTATTTTTTTTGTCTCACTCCCATTTCTTTTTTTTTTTTTTTGCATTTTGAAGCTCTACTTAAAACCTTCTTGGGATCCAGCAGTGCCAAATGTAAATTCTTGCCATTTTCCAACTTGTCTTAAAATTTTGATCAGGCAGGAGTGTATTTGCCATGGTGAAGAGATAAGCAGTGTTATTAACTTCACCTGTCAGTGGTTATATGATGCCTGACAGGTGTTTGTTTAGCTGTACAGTGGTGGATGAACAGGGTTTGCCATAGGGAGCTTAACACACATCCCTGGGGAGTACCAGTGTCAAAGTGGAATCAGGGATGGCATTTCTGATTTGTGCCATATGTGTTCTAACTTTTAATAAAGGCCTGGATTCAGTTGTATGAAAGAGACAAGGGTCAAACTATCATGGCTAGATGATTTGCACCTTGACCATGGCGCCCTGCTGGATGGAAAAGTATATACACTGTCAACCTACAAGGAAATCAATATGAAACTATATGAAATTAAATAACATAGACCAATAATACTTTAAAAACTTAAGCCTGTCAAATGTGTTCTTATTGGTGCTGTTTCAAAATGTAACAGTTCTATTGATTTTTCAAGATTCTCACACAAATATTCCTAAAACCTTAGCTGTAAAACACATAGGAGCAAAGAACATGATGTTCCTCTATGAAGGCTCTCCACTCACATAGAACACACACACATACATAACACTCACGAAGCAGCGAGGAGAGCGCTTTTTTTATTGGTACTTGCGTCAGGGTGGAAAGAACATTTTCTTGCCCATATTCCTGTCTGAGGTTAACGGGCAACATCCGTCTCTTCCTTTCCTCCCTCCTTCCCCTTCCCTGCCTCATTCCCACTCCCGAACACCTACTCTTAATTTCTCGCTCCAGCCTCCCTCCAACACTTTAATATTTCTCCGTGTGGGAGATCATGACTGCCAGCACCAGCCCACAGGGACCCTTTCACATTTCTGATTTGCTCATTGGTTGCTGATTATAACCTTAAATGCCCCTGCCAGTGACTCATGCGAGGTAAAGAAAGAGTTTGTGTGCATCGTGTGTCGCATAGAGGCAGAAAGGAGCAGCTATTACAGAAACACTCAACCAGAGATCAGTTCAGCTTCTTTAACTCGATGAAAGCATTGTGGGATCCGGTCCCACTGGGTGTTAGGCTAAACATCAGAGCAGATATTGATTCAGAACTTCAATATGTTATATAGTACCACATCATGTGGCTATTTATGAAAAAAAGCTCAGTTGACAACAGAACTATAAACAGAACTCACTTATTTATTATGAAAGCATCCTATCAGTGAGGTGTGTCGGCTGCCTTTCAAACCCAGATCCTTCTTTACATCCCAGAGGAGAGTAGTAAAAAAAAAGGGGAATTTTTGCTTCAAAAATCCATAGTAATTTCTGGAACTTTACAATATTTTAAACGCAGACAGTAACAATATTTTGTTGATTTGGTCACACGTTTATTTAGCAGATAAACTATTCTTTTCTTTTCAAACACTTTTTATTCACCCATGTCTTTCAGGAATCAACAATCGTGGTCTAGTCATAGATCTGCTGGGCAGAAAAATTAAACAATAATTTTTAAGATGCTGTTTTTGGCAAACGAATGGCTAATATATTCACAGTGAACTCTGAGTCTTTTTTTCAGAAATTGATTTTAGTTTCAGATTCATTAAAATAATCTAGAATAAACTATCAGAGAACATTTAAAATGGTTGTAGCTAATAACTTCATTTCTATGTTTCAGTTTAAACAGCAGACTCCCAACCTGAGGTTAGCTTCTATATCCATAAAATCACAGGCAGTTTCTCTATTCAGCCAACAAACAAAACCAAACAGCATAAATAAAGATGACAAAATCCAGTAGAAAATCAAAACACCCAGCAAAGAGACGAGCTGCTAAAACAAAAGACATGGCCGTATTTTCAGTGAGGAAGTCAGCATTTAAATAAGGAGGCCTCTTCTGGGATGGATTGAGGCACCAGCTGATGACCCAGTCACTTCTGCTTGAGACTTCAAACAGGAAGTGACATCAGGAGGAGGTATGCCCACAGTTCCTTCAGTGGAGCCAGCAGGCAGGAAGCTGCAACTGTTCCAATACCTGCAACTGAGACAAATTTTTTAAAAAAGAAACAGACAAGGCCACTGGACCATAACATACAGAAAAACTCCATCTCATCTGACCAAAAAACAGAGGTCCAGTTAAAGTCACTGTAGAGTTTTAACTAATCTACATGTTAATATTTGTTATAGTAGGACAGCATTTGGTTGACATGTAGTGGTGGGTCATTATCCAGCCAAGTAGTTACAACAAACAAACTTCTGTGTTAAGTCATTTTTACCCAAGGGAAACAAAAAGTCACTCATTAGGAATTCCAAGAAACAGATAAGCTTAAAGGAGATTAATTTGAAAGATTGTTTGGGGTATCAATAATTGATCTTGCTACTGTTTCTCATCGTGAGACTCTTTGCTAGCTAAAGACATTTACTTAATGAACTGTGTCAGATTATGCAGCTGTAATAAAAGAAGAATGAATTTTAAGGCTGTTTTACAGTTCTTTGTATGTTCTGCTTTTAAGCAGTCTGATTTCATTAAAAGTGGTCTTGGTCAATATTTCTTCAGGGTTTAGACTTTAGTGCAGTAATGTTGGCTCGCTAAGTCGCCATAAAAATGCTCCAAAACTCAACATAAGGATTCTTCCAAAATCAAAGAATGTTACAGATAACCCAGAGCATGCTCTTCATGAGACTGTTATACATCAGAATGTCTTTAGTCAGAGGCTTCTTCAGATTCACCGTTATACAATCCACTACAGGAGATCTTTTCTGCCCACAGCCATCAGCATCTACATCAACTCTTTAAAGAAACTTGGATGAGTTACAACGTTTAATTGTTTAATTATTAGAGTATTTCTGAATTAAATGTAACAATTGAACCAGTGTTATATGGAAAGATAACAGCAAGTTTTGGATACCAAAAAAGTATTTTGTCAATGACACAATTTGTCTCCATTTCTTTAGTTAAACATATGAAATACTACAAAGAAATCATAGATTAACACAAAAAGTATTCCCATTGAGTCCCACTTTGTGCCCTGCCATTCCTTGATACCCTGTAGGGAAAATTCAAATGAGTGACTAGACAAGAACTACACTAGAAATTTGGCAAAAGCCAAACCTTTATTTGAATTACCAAAGGTGCTTTCTGCCCTTTTGGAAATAGGATTTTTGCAAGTTTTCTCACCCTTGTATGTGTACAAGGGTGAGAAAGGGTGTACCCTTGTACAAGTTGAACCCTAACTCCATCATTTGAACAACTGAAAGCAGAGTTTGACTTTAGTAAAACTGTTTTTTTTTTTGTTTGTTTTTTTTGCCTTTTATGAAACATTGTACACCAAACACTGTGCTTGGAAAAAAGTTGTGGAATCAAACTCAATTGAACCATTTATGCTGGGGGTCTTTACAGGGGTTGGTGGTGAGATAAATAACCTTTATCATATTTTTTTCATCATAACAGAATAGTAGGGCACATATAAAAAGGAAATGGGAGGATGAACATCAAATAAAAATCCTACCAGATGACTGGGAGGAAATTTGTACATATGCCCAGTTGGTAACTAATTCAAATTCATAGAGAATTTAAATGTAAGGTAATAACTTGGCATTTCAAGACACTAGAAACAATGAAAAAATATCCCCAAGCTATTCAAACATTTGTTGGAGAAAATGTCCACAAATTGGGTCTCACGCATGCATACTTTGGCCAAGTCCAAAACTAATTGAATACTGAAATAATGTTTTTGGTGCGCTACATAAGACTTCATCAGGATGACATTAGGGAGCTGCTTAGGCTAATCCCTAAAAGATCTGAAGGGTCAGGTGTGAAATATCTGTTGCAATTACTATTACCAGCAGCAAATACATCAAATACATTACGATGAAGTAGTTGAAAGCAGACCCTCCAACATATTGGTATGTGGTTAGTTAAACTGTGGGAAATTTACCTAATGGAACAAATAAGTTATTCCTCATCACAAACAGATCAAAAAGACGTATTTATCAAAAGATGAAGGCCTGCTTCCACAATAATTAAGTAAAAAAGGAAGGATCTGGATATGAGCTGAAACAGGGTTTTTTATTTGTTTTTCCTGCTCTTCCCTGTGGGTTGTTCTGCCTTTGTATTGTATGTTTACAGCACGGCTTTTATTTGAAAAAGACATGTAACATGTAAATAGTTTATTTGACAGAAACCAAACAGTTATTCGCCGAAAAGTTGGTCTTATAGTCAATAATAAGCATTTTTATACCTGTGATTCTCCAGAGTTAAGTGGTCTTAACAAATAAAACATTCTTCTGAGAATGGTCACATACTACAAAAAGTAGCCAAAATTAAAAGTATATGTTTTTAATACTTAAAAGATAGTTTGGATACTAATCAAGGTATGAAATTTTGTCTCCTTGGAAGGACATTATATAGAAAAAAACCCCCAAAACACTGCATTATTGGTGTCTTGATTTTAGCTGCAGTTCAGGCTTTCGCTGGTGGTATACTGGTGTGGACTGGAGGATATTTGTTTGGCACATTTTGGGCCCCTTAGCACCAACTGAGCAACATTTGAACACCATATCCAACCACAGTATTGCTGCTGACCATGTCCACCTCTTTATGACCACAGTACACACATCTTCTGATGGCTACTTCCAGCAGGATAATGCAACGTGTCATAAAGTTTAAACTAATCTTAATCTGGTTTTTTTGAACATGAGTTCTCGTTACTCCAAGACTTCACAGTCTCCAGATTTATCTATATAAAGCATCACTGGGATGATGTGGAACAGCAGATTCCCATCATGAATGGGCAGCCAACACATCTGCAGCAGCAGTGTGATGCTATCATGTCCATTTGGAGCAAAATCTGTAAGGAATGTCTGACACTTGTTGAATCTATATCATGAAGAATGAAGGCAGCTCTGAAACCAAAATGGGGCCCGTCTTACAACAGAAGTGCTTCTAATAAAGTGGCCAGCCCCTTTAAAATAAGCAGAACCCTGCACTTACTGGGATGCAGTGTTGATATCATTCCAGCAGGGGGTATTACACAGCCTTGCAGCTTTAAACCAATGCTGACAGCACTTCTTTTCACATCACACTTCTGGGAAAGTGACTTGACACTTTTTAGTCCACTGTTGGTATGAAAACATCAATAAAGACATCATTCAGAAAGTCTACATTTTTATCTTTAATAGAAAAAAACGTATTCAAAAATAATACAACAGGACGTATCCAGTAAAGATGGTTAAAAAAAAATAAAAACAAAAAAAAATACAGGTCTGTGTTTCAGCAACAACCACAAATTCTCCCTTTGAGTTCCTCCAGTTTGTTGTCACTTCATGTCATAAAGGGGAGTAAAAGTGTGTGAATACTGAGTGGAAGCAGAAATAAGATCTATTTGATTAATGATTAATGATAATCTGCTGGTGAAACAAATGGGATATTGTAATGTGTGTGTGTGTGTGTGTGTGTGTGTGTGTGTGTGTGTGTGTGTGAAATGCCTGTCTAACACACTGAAATAAGGCGAATGTGTTTCTCTATGTTAAATTTTAAAAAACTCGTGTGTGTAAGACAGGATCCTGTAAAGGATTAGGGATTGTGCTGAGACACAGACTCAAAATTTTGGAGCTTCATTTTGCCGACGATAATGACATACTATGATGGAAGTCAAGAACAAAAAAGGCTGGAAACAAACATTAAAAAAGGAAAAATTTAACTGAGTAAGTGGCTGTGGCACAGAAAAAAAAAAATAATAAAAAAAAAAAAAAAAAAAAAAAAAAAAAAAAAAAAAAAAAAAAAAAAAAACAGGTCCTTGACTTAAAAAGGCAGAAGGAGTTTAGGAGTGTCTAAACTACCAGCTCCTTCCATACTCTCTCATATTAAAATATCCCATATTTCTCCCTCTCTCACTTCCCTCCCTCCCTCCCTCACCCTTTCAGTCCATCGTGGACAAGGCGATCCTGGCTGAAGGTAGTCAGGCTATAAAGTTCAGCGAATATCCACCACCATCTTCTCCTCCCTTGGATTTTATTTCTTCTACTCCGTGTGTGTTTTTCAGTCCTCAACACACTCATAAAGACACTCATCTTTGATAGATCTCCACACCCAGGAGTTCCTTAGTCCAACTGCATGGGTTATATATTCAGGGTCAGGCCACAGAAGAGCACATGGACAGATAAGGATGGACAGGTGAAGGGAATATCTGTTGGCCCGACAGGTCTGACGACAATCTGTCCGTTGTCTCTCCCTCAGCCTGCAGGGGTGAGGTGCTTAGGGTTGTAGTCTCTTACAAAGCTCGTCTTTGTCCCATTCTCTCTTAGTTTTGCACTTAAAGTATCACTGCCTTACGTCCAGAAAGCTCCCCCACACTAACAGTGTCCTGTCACACCGACGTCCCACCCGTAAAACACTGATTAAACTTTCTCTTTCACTTTCAGGCACACATAAACACACACTCTCTGTTTCACACACTCCATGAGGCTGTCCGTGGGGGCAGGGGGGTGTTGACTCTGTGGGGGCTGGTGTGCTATGTACCGTCTTCCTCCTCCTCCGAACAGTAGTCTCGCCCCTAAAAACACAGCAAGACAGATGAAATAGAAGGTGAATAGCCCTCGTTTAATGACTCTGAACTGCACGCAGCACCTGTTACTTCACTCACATTCAAATAAACATTTATCGCTGGAACCGGAGATGCTGAATGAGATAGCGAAGTGCTGTCAGGTGGGTTGTTCTGCTGTTTGGTTCCTTTCATGAAGGTGAGGAGCTGACAGCTTCGCTCCTCTCTTCAAAGTGTCCCCAACAGCCTCGTCTCTCTCAGAACTAGGTTTCAGCTTGCAGGCTGCATCTTAAACAAAGCCTTTGCCTGCAAAGCTTTCACTGCATTATTTCTGTTTACAGCTACTATATTAGAATTTATTATATTATAAATAAAGAACTGTCCATTGTCATTCCTGTGACTTCATTAACTGATTTGGCATTCAGATTGCCTAATTATGAACAGATGATACCCCATTTATTTGAACTCTCCAAGAGTCAGCATTAACACATTTCAACCTTTGTGAGCATATAAAAGGCCTTAGAAAAGTATTCATGTTTCTCATATTATTAGGATTTTATGTGATAAAACAATGCAGAATAGTGCATGACTATAAAGTAGGAGGAAAATGCATGGTTTCAGATATTTCTTGCAAGAAAAGACAAACTAGCTCAAGTTCAGTCAGGCTGGAGCATCTCCAGTCTCCCCACAGATTATTCGTTAGTCTGGACTTTGACTAGACCATTCTAGCACATGAATATACTTTGATCTAATTTTGTTTTAATAAGTACCACAACAAAGAGTACCAATCTTCCCAAGTAGCAGAATCTGGACAGATCGTTTTTCTTAGACAGTAGTACATAAGGTCTCAGACATTTGACCATTTGGTATGTCCTGAAGAAAAGAACAATTATATATGTATTGGCAGTACATATATTGGCATCAGTGGGGACTGATTGAAGTGTGTCATGTATTCAACTTCACAAGTCAACTTTTCCAAGATTAGAAGTCTAAAAAATGAACAAAGATGTTCCTTGTAATTCTGAGTGGGAACATCTGGGATTTTGCTCAGTGACCATTTATTTGCACGTTTGACATTTTGTGTTTACTTTAAATCTTTCGCACAAGAACAACCTGCTTAAGTTAGGTTCCAGCTAAGTTCCAGGATTGCCCTGAATTTAGCTTCATATTTCCTCTCAACTCAAGAAAAACACAATATGATGCTGCCAACACAAAGTTCTACAGTGGGGGATAGCTTGCTCAGGCCCGGATGTTGAGTCCGAAATCCTCATCCCTCAAACATACTGAATGCAGCAAAAAAAAAAAAAAAAAAGCACAAGTTTGGTCTAATCTGACCAGAACACCTTATTTCACGTGTTTGTTGTAGATTTCATTTTAACACTTCTTCCATAAAAGTCAGAGTTGTGAAGGGCATGACTAATCGTTGTCCTTTCAACACATTAAATTACTCACAGATGGAGTGTCGGTGACGTTTGTACAACATTTTAAAAGCCATGTGGCATTTCCTGCTACATTACAAATATGCACTACATGTTGGTTGATCACAAAAAATAAAATAAAATAAAAAATGTTGAATTTGTGGTTGCATCAGGACATCATGTAAAAATCTCAAGGGATGTAACTATTTTTGGAAGTTACTGTAGTTTAATGCTTATAGATCCAGCAGGCATTCATTGGAGCAACACTATAATTTAGAATTAGGTATCTAATCTTCTAAATAATTAACTCTAATTTTTATCATTCATTATTACTTTATTTTACACCATTTTTTAGAACATTATGTACAGCAGATAAACTGATTTAGCAAAGCTGCTAAAGTTTATGTGATTTCAGGCTCATTTTGACATTTCAGATCTGATCTATGAGCAGAAAGTTAAGAATAAAAGGCAGCTTAGCAGGCTGCCTGCAGGTTTGCCCTGGAGTCTCAAATAACAGGAACAAGCTAATGTGTGGTCAGTTCTTGCCTGGTTCTTCGGGCTGCTATGGTAAAGATACTAGCATGGACAATGATCTAACTGTGGTGACGTAAAACAGATTTGAAACTATTCGGATTATCCGATTCTACAGTTGTCAGCGCTTTTTGTCAGGGTTCCTACATTGTTTTACTTAATATTGATCTGTTGGTGATAAGATGTGTTGTTTTTGGATCCCTTCCAGATACATCTAACCTTAAGCCAGTCATTGTATGACAACGAGTAGCTTGTTGGAGAATGGCGACTGATGCTGACTTGTACTTGACACAATAAATCTCACTTAAAGATTATCCTTGCGATCAAAGGTAAACCTTAAGGTTTTTTGTTTTTGGTTTTTTTTTGGGGGGGGGGCTTGGCTCCTCTGGTGTGCAAAGACTTATTTCCTTGTGCAGCTAATGTGTTTGTGATCATACAGTTTGGAGGTAATATAATGACAGCCACATTTACTTGCAGCACTATTATAAAAAGCCATTAATATATATATATATATATATATATATATATATATATATATATATATATATATATATATATATATATATATATATAGATATATATATGAAAAGTTTCTTCTAAAAAAAAAAATTACACTGCTCTAGAAACAGGCAAATCTTTCAATGATTTTTACACATTCTTTCTAGAGGTACTAATAACTGTGGCTGGGTCTCTATTTTCTAGAGCTGCATAATAAATTGAATCACAGTTGTGATCACAAATATGTATGTGTGCAAAATCACAACTATAGTAATAATGTATTTGATCAGGTGGCTGGATTTCACAGCTTCTGATGCCTACTATATTGGACATAGCCAATATGCTGAAGGTCAAAAAGAGAGTAGTGGGGACTACCTGATGTGAGTGCAGAAAGTAGAGATTTTCCTAATCCTGCAGCCCAACCTTCTACTGCTAACAATGAGGTTAAGAGTATTATGATAAATGGATTGACTGTGGTGTCATATGCATCTTTTTGTCCTCTCAGAACCTAGGAAGCTTTCTGCAGACAAAATCTATGACATAGAAAACGACACGTTGTAATAGTTCTGTTTGGTCACATCTCTGGCTGGGTTTTGGCAAATTATCTAGATTTTATACACCTATACAGCAGACAGATTGGAGAGGTGCATCTCACATTTATTGCAGGCAAGACTAACTTTGGGCGGTGACTCATTGTGTTAAAACCCCATCTACGCTCAGGGAATAACTCTATTTAAGTGAGGACTTCAAACTTTGCAGAACTTTTTTATATATGCAAGAAAGTGAAGTAAAAAGAGAAAAGCATTAATGCATAATAAGGCATCCTTCAAGTGCTCTGTGAAGCTGAGGTGAACTGCTGAGTCAGTTTTTATAGGGTAAGAGCTGCATTTGCATACAATAACTTTGTTCAAACATTGAAACCAGATATTTACATACTCTGTATAAAAAAACTCAGCCTTTTTTCCTCACTGTCAAACTTAATGTCTCCTATTTTAGGTCACCTAGGAATACCAAACATTTCTTTTTGCTAGATGCCAAAATAATGAGAAAACCACTAACATTACTATGCATCCATACAATTTGGAAAAGCACAGATGATGATGTCACGGCTTTGTAAGCTTCTGATAGGTTAACTCACAACATGCGAGTTAAATGGAGGTACATCCGTGGGTAAAATTTCCAGATAAAGGTGCCATGTTCAAACAGTTATATGGAAGAATAAACATCATGGGAATGTCCAGCCATCATATAGTTAATGAAGGGGAGCAAGTTTTGGAGTGAAATGTGCTTCTCAACCGCAGAACAAAAGTAAAAGACCTTGCGAAGATGCTGATTAAAGATGGTGAGTGCCACTACTGCCAGTGAAACAAGATAGAAATGAGTTGAAAGGCCACTCTGTGAGGAAGAAGACACTGCTCCAAACGCAACATAAAAACCCAGATTACAGTCTGCAGACGCACTCAGGGACAGAGACCATAATTGTAGGAGACATGTACCTTGGTCTGATGACACTAAAATGAAAGCGTTCAGACATAATGACAGTTTTTACATTTGGAGAATAAGGGGGAAAGCTTGCAAGCATGAGAACACCATCTCAACTGGAAAATACGGGCGTGGCAGTATCATGTTGTGGGGTTGGTGTACTGCAGGAGAGATGGAGGCACTTCAGAAAACTGATTGGAATCAAAAAGGAAAGAAAATTCTATGGAGATACTGGAGCGACATTTCAAGAAAGCTTGGGTATAATTGGGCCTTCCAAATGGACAATGACTCTGACCAAATGCTAAATTAGATATAAAATGGCTTTAGTACAATAAAGTTAATGTGTAGCAGTGGCCATCACAAAACCCTGATTTCTCTCAGCCCCACCGGAAAGGCGTGTGTGTGAACAACACTGCCTGCAAACCTGCCCAGTTACAGCAGTTCTGCCAGAAGGAATGGGCCAAAATTTCAGCAAACTGCTGTGGATACGTTTGTGGAAGGATATTGGAGACATTCGAGTTACACAGTTTAAAACCAATTGGATGAAATAGTAACAAAATTTATGTACTTTTTTGAATATATAAAAAAAAAAATCGTTAAAAAAATGCAATTGTTTTGGCACTTTGTAAATAAATTGAAATCATGCTGGTAAATCTAACTGACCAAAAAGTTTAGTCTGACTTAATGTCAAACAGTGAGGAAAAAAAGATTATCAATTGTGGGAATCAAACAAAGTGTGCAACCTTTACCGTTTGACAATGTGATATTCATCTTCTTGGAAATGGTGTGAATCTCTTTAAATTTAGCCGTAAGCACAAAAATGATTCAAAGCAGAGAGTAAAAATTAAAAAAAATTAATCATGACTTGTTTCAGTGTGCATGACCGTGTCATTCAAGTAGCAAACAATAAGGAACAAGTGTTCATGAATTGGAGTGATTACATGTTCCTTCCTCTTGAGTTTGTACCCAGAATGACAATGTGCACTAATACATTTCTTTGTCTCCTAAATTTTTTTTTTTTTTTGTCTCTTTTAATTTCTAAACCCAGCTGTGACTTTTCAATGCTCTTAGACCTGTTTTCTACTTCCATCAAACCAACCCCCCCCCACCACCACTACTGAAGACACACAGACACAGCCCTCACCTTTTCAATCTTCTCATCCAGCATCCTGAAAAATTCCTGCTGGCTCTCTGACGTGTGAATGCTGAGGGAGACGGAGGGAGGGAGAGGAAGTCGGAGGTTGGAGATGAGGAGGAGGAGAAGGGAGGCAACAAATACATCATGAGAATTTTCCATTACACACCTCCCCACCCCACCCCCCACAGAGAACAAACACAAACGAACGCTCTCACTGCAGTGTGAGAAAATGTCTGTTTAGGAGCCTACAGAGGATTTTAAATAATAATTCAAAAAAAAAAATAAATAAATAAATATATATATATATATATATATATATATATATATATATATATATATATAAAAAGTCCTTGAAAGGACAAACAATGTGCAACACATCATTCACATGGAGCCTGAGGTGGAGCATGAAGCTGCTTGACAAAAGCCAGACACTTCAGATTATTTAGTTACAGAAGCCACAATGTGAAGGAGGTGACAGTTTAATAAAGGGTCAGTTCAGCCCAGTAAGGAACCAATGAATGTGCAGATCTTCTGTCAACAACTTCAGCTACTCCAACATATTAAGATTGGCTAAACATGTAAACTGTTCCTAACATCTCAACCTGAGCTGTTCTCAGAGTGAAAGAAACGTCCTTCTTAAACTATAATATTGACACGAGAGACAGGTTTTAACATTAAAATAACTTAAACTATTTTACTTAATCTAATTGAAGTAAAATATGGGATTATTGTGACATTGTTGACTTGACAGGCTTCCCAACCCAACCAATTTGTCAATATCCCATACTTTCCCAGAAGTACAAAAGCAAATCTTAATTTTTTAAATTTATGGCATATATTTCTACAGTGAACAGGGACTTAGATGAAAGAATGAAGGATATATGTACCCATGCCTGTATACAGGCGAGTATGGATGGAGTTTTGCATGAATATATGCACAGATGGACAGATAGATGATAAACAAACATAAGAGGATGTGTGTACGGATACATTAAGCTTCTAAACAATGGAATTTTTAAAAAATGAAGTCTAGAAATGCATATAAACATACTTGATTATCTTTTCCCACTCTATCTATCTCTCTCTCGCTATATATATATATATATATATATATATATATATATATATATATATATATATATATATGTATGTATATATCTATATATATATATATATATATATATATATATATATATATATATATATATATATATATATATATATATATATATATATAGCTATATAGCGAGAGAGAGATAGATAGAGTGGGAAAAGATAATCATGTTATATATATATATATATATATATATATATATATATATATATATATATATATATATATATATATATATATATATATATATATATATATATATATATAGTAAAAACGCCCAGATTACTTGATATATGTAAAATCATGTTACTTCATATGAGTGAACTATCCCTTTAATAGAGTTGTTTGAGTGCCGCTTACAATCCACAGGCCTCTCAGAAGAAAAGTAAATAAAAACCTGGAGGCTTAAACCATCCTGTTGGCACCACATGGTAAGACAGCTTCTTCCTGTGATAATTCATGCTGTTTTTTCCTTTAATCCATCACTCAGTATGATCTAATGTGTAAACGTATCCAGTTTATTTAACAAACTATCTCTGAAGCAGCTCTAAGGGCTGCTGCTGTCCACTTACTTAGATTTGATGTTCGTTGCAGCCGCCTCTTTCTGCTGTTTGCCCCTGTACTCCACATTGCTCTTCTCCTGAGAAGACACACACACACACACACACACACACACACACACACACACACACACACGACATTAGTCTTCATTATCAGCAGACAGAACAGGTTCCAAGCAAACAACTCGTATCAGCAGAGCAGCCACACTGCTGACAAATCAAAACCTGAATGATTGAACTACGCCCTCACCCAGCTGCTGCAGGACATGGGTCACAGACATAAATGTATGAACATCTAATAAATCCGTTTATCAGCTCTGATCAAGGTCCGCTCTAGTCAGTGTTTCTGCATGTGTGCTATGTTCAGTCTGTTCAGCAAAGGGTCAGCGCTGGCAACCCAGAAAAGTGAATAAGCAACTTTTGTCTTTTTTAATTGAGATGTTGTGTCGACCATACCTTTCAAATTTGACCAAATTACAGCCACAAACTTCAGTGTAATTTATTAGGATTTTATGTGATAGACCAACGTAGATAAGACTGTAAGGTAAATGAAAATCATGTATGGATTAAAAGAAAACCAAAAATCTGAAAAGTGCGCTGTGTGCATTTAGCCCCCATGAGTCTGAATTTTGTAAAACCGCATTTTGTGGAAATCACAGCTGCAAGGCATTTTTCAAAACTTGCCGCATATTCTCCATTGGATTTAGCTTTGTACTTTAACTAGACCATTCTAACACAAGAATACGAGTTGATCTGAAACCTTCCCATTGTAGCTCAGGCTGGATGTTTTTGGTTGTTATCCTGATGGAAGGTGAACCTCCATCCCAATCAGAAATCTTTTCCAGCCTCCAACTAGTTTTCTTCCAGGACTACTGTATTTATCTCCATCCATCTCCCCATGACGCTCCCACCACCATGTTTCACCATGTGGATGCTGTGTTTGGGTATGATGTGCAGTACTGGTTTACATAACCTTTTCCATGATGATCAAAAAGTTTAATTTACTTTGAAATGCCTAGTTATTATTGTCCTATTACCAGATTCTCCTAACTTGAGCCGCGGATCTCTGCAGCTCCTCCAGAGTTACGGAGAGCCTCTAGACCGACGACTGTTCTTTGTCCAGTAGGTTTGCAGTTGTGCCACTGTTTTTATTGTGAGATGATGTTAGAACAGAGCTCCATGAGATGTTTTAAACTTCTCCACAGCTGTATTACTGTATTCCTTACTTCTGCTGTACAACAAAATACCATTTTGTAACCAGTTACACTTCAGTTATTTCTTGGAAAAAAAAAAAGAAAGACAATGGCCTTTATAAAGTTGAAAATGTTTCAAGCAAGTCTTGAAACATTTGACTTTTGTTATAAATCAATCAATAAACTTCTCAGTCAAGAGTGCTTTCTGTGTAAACTCTTGGTCAGAGTGAGGTGTAGTTGGAGCAGCATATCAGGGATTGTCTTCTGCTTGTAACCTTCTAATTTATAGAACTGTATTTTTTTCCCTGCAGTATGATCCCGTTCCTGTTTTACAATCAGGATTTATTATGCAGCTCATTGTTTTAACACTTGCCAGGACGCCAGGATGTCCATTTACAGGGGGAAAAAAAACCCCCCAACCTGTTCTCGTATTCTTTCACCATCACAACGTTCAGGCCTTTTGTGGCCTGAGGAGGAAGTAGATTTATTCCGAGATAATGTGCTTCGGCTTATTAATTATTTACCCTGTCAGGTAAGACATAGTGACAGTAAAATCATTTATGAGGTTTTAGAGCAAAGTGTCTTCATGAAACTTAACTGCTGTGTTTAAAACCTAAAGATTTCTGCAGTGGCGTGGAAACCAACCATGCGCTCAGCCTACACATTCCACACACGCCAGACTGTTGTCTCCACCTGTTTGTGAGGAACCTTTATCTTTGCAGAGTTTTTTTTTTTTTTTTTTTTTTTGTGCTTGTGCAAAAAGACAGTAAGTGTGTGTGGTGCACACAGACAGAGCTGCCTTTGGACACAAACGCAGGCCTGTTGGCTAGAGCTGATGAGCTGTCAGAAGAAGGTTTGAGTGTGTGCAGATGACAGGCTGTCAGTGGACTGGCTGCTGTGTGTTTGTGTGTGCGTGCCCGTCTCTCACCAGGTTCTCCTGGTTGCGTGCGTTCACCCGGTTTTCATCCCCTCTCATGTACTTCACCTCCTCCACTCCCTTCATCTTGTATTCGTCTGAGAACAGAAGAGTTATCATGATTAAAGGAGGGGGGATTAACAATTACATGCATTTATGAGGAGTTACCCAGAGATGAAACGATGAGCAAATTCCTTTCATTCACTTTAGATAGAGATTTTGAGAGAAAAGCTAAAAAAAAGTCCTTTTCTGCACCGTCACTGCATAATATCATCAAGACTGCTCATTATTCTATTGATTTTTAGGCACATGTGGTCGATGGTAATCTGATAACAGAACCTGATGCCACATTTCATAATGTGCATGACAGCCGAGGTGCAAGTACAGTTACATGAGACATTGCTTTACCATTGAAGCATTAGAAATATAAAAGCAGCCACATAGAAGGAGCAGGAGGAAGAGTACCAGAGAAGACAGAAGAAACAAGAAGAGAGGGCAATGATAAGAAGGAGGAAGATGGAAGGGATTAAAGACCAGATGAACAGCTTCTTGGCTACATGGACAGCTTAGATGGCTAAGGCAGTTAGGAGGAGCTCAGCAGCGACGAGAGCGCTAATACTTTATTTAAGATAGAATGGCACACGCAACGCTTTCCGTCCTCACTACAGACTACAGCAACAAATTAGGATAAGACTGATATTGTGCATATCTCACTTCATATTTTAAAATTATATTTGTGTTAAAATTGTTAGTTTAACAAATTGTACACTCCCTAACACCATTCATACACAATGTCATTCCAAGTGCTTTCCCAGTGTAAATATGAAAAGACTGGATAAAAAGCGGTAAAAATTGAGTATTACATAAAAACAATAACAGTAAAATGTTAAACTAAAACAATAAAAATTGCTAAAACAGGATACAAATGAAATGCCAAGAATCTTTACTGTAAAGCTGCAGTGAACAATAATGTTTTCAATCCTGATTTAAAAAGGACCCTATCAGGTTTTTAAGGGAGTTTGTTCCAGAGCTGAGAAGCTAAGAAACTAGATGCTACCCCCTTGTTTAGTTTCTGATCCTGGGAACACAGAGTGAACATGTCTCTGATGACCTCAGGGGTCTACATGTTTTACACCTGAAAAGCAACTCTGGAATATATTTATGCAGAGTTCTACAAACAGATAACAAGATATCAAAATATGTCTTCTTTCAAATGGGGAGCCACAGCAGACATTTAACCACTGATATGATTTTCCTGTTGTTTGTCAGGACTCTGGCAGCAGCTTTCTGAATGAGCAGAAAGCACCTGATTGATTTTGTATTGACACCATAGCAATACAATGACAAATTAAAAATAAAAGTTTGCACCAGTTTTTCTTCAGGAAATCCTTTATTCTGTAAATGTCTTTAAGATGGTCCTAGGATGATTTGTCATAGAGTTCATGTCATTAAAATTTAGTCTAAGTCATAATTGCACCAATTTCTGGTACGCTATGGTCAGAAATTTTTTGAAAGTTTTTGGCCACAAGTTTAGCTGAGTGCAGATTTCTAACATCACATCAAGCTACAGGTAATTTTGACCAATAAATTGATAGAGATGATATCCTGCTTACTTTGTGTAGAAATTATAAGAGATGCTGTAATGCTCTACAATCTGAGCTATTGGGAGCATAAACATGTTGAATAAATGTGGTCTGAGAATAAAGCCTTAAGGAACCCCATCTTCATTAACTCAGATTTTAATTGCCAATTGAATAATATAGTCTTAATTCAACAAATATCTGAACCCAGATATTTACAAATGTATTTAAAATTGTAAACCAGATATTTACAAATACGTTATAAAGTGACACATAACATTTTCATCCATCTCTATCTGACAATGAATCAGTCTAAATCTATCCTGTTTAGGTCAGTTAGGATAACCAAAATTATTCATTATTGGTAAATACCAGAATAATGAGGAAAAGACTTCTATAAAAAGTCAGACGTTTACATCCATTAGGACTAATACGCCTTTAAACAATTTAGAAAAGCCCAAGAAATTATTTCATGGCTTTAAACGCTTTTAAAAGGCACTACCTCAAACACAATGCTTCCTTGTATGACATAATGGAAAAAGCTTTAAAAAAAAAAAAAAAAAAAAAAATCAGCCAAGATTTTAAAAAGAATTGTGCACCTCCACAAGTCGGGTTTGTCCTCAGGTACAATTTCCAGAAACCTGAAGGGTTCATGTTCATCTATTGAAGCAGTTATTTGGAACTATAAATACAATAGGAATGTCCAACCATCATACTGCTCTGGAAGGAGACGAGTTCTGTGTACCACACTGACTGAAGGACCACTCAGAGAGGAAGAAGCCATTATGTCAATAGAAACAAAAAGCCAGATTACAGTTTGCAAGCACACACAGAAACAAAGACCTTCATTTCTGGAGAAATGTCCTGTGGTCTGATAAAACTAGCATTGATGGGTTTTGCCATAATCGCCATAGTTACGTGTAAAGGAAGAAACTGAAAGCCTGAGCACACCATCCAGCTGTGATATATGAAGGAGGCAGCATTATGTTTGGTGGGTGTTTTGTTGAAGCAGTGACTGGTGCACAGCAAAAAAAATAGATGGCATCATGAGGTAAGAACATTATGTGGAAATACTGAAGCAACATCTTAAGACATAGGCCTGTAGATTACTTTGGCCTCACATGGGCAATATAGCTATAAAGTAGCTTAACGACAACAGAGTTAATGTTTTGGTGTGGCCATCACAAAGTCCTAATCTCAGTCTCCATAGAAAATTTGTAAGCACAGCTGAAAAGGCGAGTGCAACCTACAACCCTGAGTCAATTACACGGACTGGTCCAGTCAGAAAGATTTGGGCCAAAAATCCAGAAAACTATTGTGGGAAGCTCATAGAAGGATACCCAAAACATATCCAAGTCATACAGTTTACACTTCTGACTTGTAAGAAAACAAAAATAAATTGTTATAGCTCATATTCTTCTGTAAAAATTAATGAGAAGAAAAATGCATAGCATGTTTAATAGATCCAACCCACTCAACAATGTGCTGAACACCACCAGCACTGAGAATTATCAGCTGAATGCCTGGCTGTTGGACACAAGTCTTTTAAGGTAGCCGGCGATGGTGATAAAACACATAAAAAAGGCAGGAAGACCTGGTTTTATCTGTCGCACATCTTGTATTTTTGCCCTCACTCTATCAGTGCCACTCAGTTCCTGTCTGTGTTTATATCTGTGCGCCTGTCCGTCCCCCTTTGTACCCAGCTGAAGCTCTCCCACCCTTCTGCTCACGATGGTGCTCTCCCTTGATCACCTGTGTGTCTGCATTCGAGCACAATCACACGCCTCTCTGCGTGTTGACACGTGCGTCACCGCAGAGCCTAACGGCGGACTGTGCTTTACCGACAAATGTTTGGAATCATCTGTGGAAGACATGGTGGAGGAACGCGGCACTCATCTTCTGCTGTTTATGCCAGGAATGTAAACGAGTTTTAGCAAAGCTGCTCCTGTCTGAACATGCCACCGCACACAAACGGCTCCTTAACGCAACACAGGCTCGCCAAGCTTGGATGTGCTCAGTAAACACATGGTACATTACAGTGCTGCAGCAGGAAGCAGAATTAAGAGCCGTTTCCTCTACTCTCTAGTATGGCACGACAACCGTATACACTGATGTCAAGCTGTGTAAGCTGTCAATTAGGGTGGATACAGCAGGCAGGGAAATTAGCAGCTGTGGGCCACAGAAATGGATCTAAACGTACATTTGAACATAACAGTTACAAGAAATGCCATTTTATGATGCTGGATTTGCCTGAATATTCTCTTCCTGTTAAAGTATTCTGACGAAGCTTAACGTGATGAATACAGAAAGATCAAAGTGGACCAGCTTACACCATCACACACTTCAGTTTAGATAGAAGCAAAAACCGGTGAGTTGCAGTCGTGTGTGTGTGTGTGCCCGTCCCTGTCAAAAGAAATGACACGGGCGTTTCGTCACGCCGTTGCCGGGGCTCGCTTTTGGGTGGGAGGGAGCGGAAAAACCGTCAGAGGACAGAAGAGAGAGAGGGAGATGAAAGGACTATTTCGAGAAGCTGTGGTTTTGTGATGTGGACATCTTTCTCGTCTCTGATTAGAGAGCAGGGATCTGCGCTGACCTTAAGGTCCCGCTTCGAGCGCACGGATGTGTCTGTGGGACCATTTCAGAGTCAGAATGCCTCTGAATCTGAATGTCGTTGCGTCCAAGTGTCTGCGCGGCTCGTGAGTCATTTAAATGGCCTTATTTGGTTATGTCTGCTCTCACAGCCTGGCCTGTCCTGTGGCTATGTCACTCTGTCCTTCCTGCTGAGCGTCCTCCCTCCCAACCCAACTGGCTGCAAGCCATCACCAGGCTGGCATCAACATTTACACCTGAGCTGAAAGTCAAAATCACACACATCAAACAGTAGTCTGTAATGAAAATGAAAATAAGAACAGGTTTATTGTCAAGGACATGAAATGATATAAGTGGAACTTTACATCATTAAACCAGCTGTGACATTTTTCCAAATGTGATATGCTGAATGTTATCCCACTGTGTTGCATCTGCTAAGTTATAGTCTTTTGCACATAAAAAAAAAAAAAAAAAAAAAATGTATAACTAATATGTATTTATATAGTCAAGTCAAGTTTATTTGTATAGCCCATTGCAGCAGCAGCAAGGCAGTTCACAGTGCTTCACATCGTAAAAACATCAATCAGATATACAGCAAAATCATCAAGCAAATAGGACAGCCGGCAATATTCAACTGGCTGAGGGGACGTCTTTGGGAGGTGTAAAACACTCAGAATAAATTTTGTTAAATAAACACATCATGAAGAGTGTATAAATACTTTTAGAAAGACTAGCATACTTTTATGCCACTGTACAATCCTTGTTTTTTTAAAAAAAACAAAAATTTAGTATTTCAGGGATCTAGGTTTTTTTTTGGTCCCCAAAACCGATTTGGATAATTTTTCAAACTGAGACACAACGCAATATTTAAAGGCCTGATTCCACCACTACGCACCCCTTTTTCAATGTTTGGCTATTTCCATTTCTGTTTCCAAAAATACATAAAACGCATGGCCAAGGCTGCCAAGACGGGGCAGCGCAGCGAGGTAAAAACAGCAGTTTAAAGGCTTCCTGTGGTCAAGCTTGCAAGTACTAGGTTGAGAGCAACAGTAACTCAGAATAGCATGGGGATTTATAAGAAATATTTGACAGGGAGCAACAAAGAGAATGTTACGACTGTTGTCAGGACAGATAAAGGGGTGCAGCTGAAACAACGGGACGACGGCCTGCCTGCTGACTAAGCAGCTAATGCATGCCGAGCAGAGGAACCACCTGGGAACTGAGATGAGTATTTTCTAAACCATTTTTTGTAATTTTGGTAATTTTATGTGAGATGAACATTTTGTAGGTGTGGAGGAGACAATTTTTTTGGTGGCTTTAAATTCTGACAAACTTCATTATAATTTAAATTGATCATTCACATATACCAGTGCATGCTTTTTATGCGGTTTTGGTATAATATACAAAACTTGCATGAAAAGTTGTTAAAGTTGGCGCTTTGCTTTGAGTGTCATAAAATTCAATGAGCAGTGTTTCGACTGCTCTCTACCCAGCTCACAGACGCCAGGACGCCCACATCAGCAGGTCACGTGGTACAGATGGACAGGATGCTCAGAAAAATGAGAACAGTGAAAGTCCTCCTTTCACTGTTCTCATTTTAAAAAGACTGAGAAGTGTTAGATTGTTAGGGAAACCCCAGAATTATTACATAAAATAATGTGCACAGCCTCTAATACAGTTCAGCAAGCCGTGCAAACAAAAATAGCCCAATTTAAATTATTGGCTCTGCAAGTTCATCAACATCAACTATCAGGAGTTGAGTACAGTCACAGAGCTGGAGCATTTAAAAATTGGAGCTAAACAATCTAAAAACCTGAATAAATTGTATTTACAATAAAGTGGAATATGAAGTGTTAATTGGGCTGTAAAGATAATAAAGCCCTTTCTAAGTAGCAGTCTTGCTGGAGAAGTGCTTTGGACAAATAGAGGACGTCAGCATTGACTTGAGGCAGGGCTGTAATTTGATCTGATGCTTTCAAAAACCAAGCAATCAAATGTGACTGCACAACAGATCAAATTGGAATCATTATCACAATATTAACATGTGGAATATCAAAATCACTAAAGACTGCTTGGATGCAATATTTGGTAGCTTCTTATATTTCAAGTTCCATGCATCCAGGCTGTGTGCTTGAATGTTATAACTGGCCAGTATGAAGGATGAACTCTCATTGAGCTTGATGCCAACACCTAATATAGATTTTAGTGGCCTGTGGAGACGCAACATTACACTCGCATGTTTTCCTGATATCATGCAACCAGAGACAACACCTATCTTCATGGGACTTGCTCTTTTAAATGCTTTTCAAGTGAGAACATTTTCCTGATAGTTTTGAAATGTATAATAAAGGCGAGGAGTTTGGGTGTGGACAGAATGAACAGTTTGATCAAATTTGAGCCGCTCCCACTAAGATATGTAGAAATGAGGTTGTTAGGATGAGATATTTTTAACTCTCAAAACAGCAGGAATCAAAGAGCAGCAAGTTCCTCATCACTGCTTCCACCATTGATCCTTATCTGGCTCACTTTCTTAAAAGGTGCAACAAGTCCAAACTTGGGGGGGTTGGGGAACTATTTAGGAGTTATGCAGTTATACAGCTACTGTTATCCTTCTTTTATTAAAGACTAATAACAAATGTCATTTTAATGTAAGGTCATTATGTTGCACCCTCACCTTCTGCTGGACACATTTTATATCCATCATAAATTGCTTTTCACTTAGAAACAAAGTATATTCTGATATTAATGGTCCTGTATTGATTTTAGATAAATGTTAGGTACATTTACAAGGATATTGGGACTAGGAATAAATTGTGGGCTATTGTGAGAACATAAAAGTTCAGGAGAACATTTAGTTGCAGTTAGATGTTCGAGAAGAAATCGTAACGCAATGTCTCATAAATATGAAACACCTCCTCTTTAACCTAAAAAATACTGGTAAGGTGCACTTGTATTACTGGTAAGTAATACATGCCAGCATTCAGAAGAGTCCATGTATTCAATATCTTATTAGTCATATCCTTAGTTCAGAAGTGAGCAGTTTATTTCCTGCCCTGTTGTTACAGTCAGAGCTGGTAGCCTCCAATCCCTATGACAGCACTGATAATGAGGGATGAGCCACCGACACCTCGATGTGCCAGATGCTTGCCAGGCCAGCAACTTTTGACCTTTTTAGGTCTTCAGCAAGTTTTTCCATTTCTGTGCACTGCCCCTCAAAAAACTTGTTTTTAATAGGCCAAAAATGTAGACATTTGGTGTGAGTTTAAGATGTTATTTAGGTTTTCTGATCCACCACTTACAAGGAGAAGTTCCTTTTAAAAAAGATAGTGAGGTATACTTCTTGCTTCGATTGCGACTCCACACTTGATTTAATATTTTTAATCAGCCATGATTCTGTTTAGAAGTAAAAAGAAAAAAATGACTGAGATACCTTAAGATACTTACCTTTTCTTTGAAATCCTAGAAAAATGGCATTTCCTAAGTAAACCTGTTTTACTCCCTGGGTGTGAAATATTCCGCTGCAGGTGTTTTGGGGCTAAAATAATAAAATTCTTAACATAAACTAGGATTGAATCCTATTTTGTAGTGTTATCCCTGCTCTTAGCTCATTATTCTACCCCATGAAACCTCATTTAAAGCAGCAGTTGCAATTAAGATTGCACAATATATTGAAAATATATCACCATTACAATATCAGTATGAACAATGTTCATATCATAAAGAACTGTTTGCCAAGAATTTTTGTTCTGCTAAGATATTCCAAGTGTTAAGGACTTGTATTTTACATGCTAATGTAATATTTAGCCTGTTGCACGGAGTCTTACCGCAGCAGACGCTAAAACCGGACACAAATGACATTGCCCACAATGCTAAAGGCCAATGAGAGATGAAAGCACTGATAAGATAGAGAGGAAAGAAGAAAATATTGCAACTGATATCACAATCACAAAATTTCCCAATAGTATCGCAATCGCAAGATTTTCCAATATCGTGCAGCCTTAGTTGAAATATTAAATTCAAAAGTTTATACATCCCTCTCACTGAATCCTCATAAGTAAACATGTGACGTCTTTTGCCCTTAGGCAAATGATGGTTTAAAACACCATATGTTAAGCACACTAACCTTCAAAACACTAATCTTGAAGTACAAATTTAACACTCCTAGTACACTTTCACTAGAATACATCAAACTAGCCATTACAGGGTTTTTTTTCTTTTGACAATAAATTTTAAGCAGAAATATGACATTATTTTTTTTCCAAGTTAAAACGCATATTAAACAACATTGGTATATGAATCAAAATACCCATTCTAATGGATGTTGTAACTGTAAAATACTTTAAATTGAACAAAACTAGACATGCCAGTGGTTATTGTTCCTATAAAAGTAGTTTCACAGGACAGATGTTTACATTTATTAGCGTACCCATTTGTTTTCTCACTTTTTTTTTGAGCATTTGCTCTCTGCCTAGTTCATAGAAACATTTGCATAGTACAGAGCCACTGCTGTTATGGCATCTGGACCAATTTAGATCTGCTACGTTTCCCAATTTATAATTCTTGGACTTGTTAAAAAAGTTAAAAAGTATCCTAGACTAAATGCAGATTCTTTAAAGCCTGGTTTCTGGATTTCAGTACATTTGTTTTGTTTGTAAAAAAAAAATAAAATAACAGATTTAAGAAGAAATTAAAGTTGTTTGGAGACCAAACCGTTATTAAAATGCATCTTTTTTGATTTTGAAAGTGTGCATTCAGTCAGTGAGTCAAAAACCAACTCAAAAGTTCAAAGGCTGTTAATTTAATGAAAACAATCTGAAACACTGCAATAATTAGAAACATGTAGAATTTAGAAAATATATTTTTACAGTGGGAAGCTATCTACTCAGTTTTCATTTTTCCATTTTTATCCTCATCTGAAAATAATAATTCAGCTCTTTCCCAGACTTGTTAAGACAGCATGGGAATCAAACTAGGCATTATTGATTTTTATAATGCATTGCTTTTTGCAGCACTATATTTTAAACAAAGAATTTCTACGTCACTCTTTTCTCAAAATGATAACTGAGCAATATACAGCAATATTGAGCAGTCATATCAAATGTAGCAAATTGTGAAAAACTTTAAACCTAGACATTATGTTGCTTATTGCATCATTTAAAAATATATATATTAATTTAAAAAAATATTTACATTTGTAAGTGTATTTGAAAAATCTGGAAATTAATTTTAAGGGCCATAAAGCTATGGTCCCCTACTCCCCACTACTGGGATGTCTTCACCCTTTAAGACCGGAGTTGAAGGCTAAGAATAAGGAGCAAGGGGTGAAATCATAGAGGTCTGCCTTTAGGCCCGGCGGCAATAAATCAATAGCAGTAAATATCATAATAGACACGTGATCGGTATCAATAGAATATACATCTGATAGAACGTTCAATAATTTTACTGAACTCCAATCCAGAACCGCACGGGATTCTGGGGGATGTAGGCAGAGGAAAGGCTTTAGCTGCTCAACGTCTCACCGTCAACTAATCGAGATTGGCGGCATCAACTTACTCACTCGCTCTTTGGTTACCTAGCAACCACCTGTTGAGTAACTTGCGCAGCAGCAATTTCAGGTTTCACCACCGTGCCTCATAACTGCTTAAAAATAAAAAAACAACTGCGCAAAGTGAAAGGAGAAGATGAGTTCAACAGTTAAAAAAGAAACCGTGGATAAAACATGAAAGATCACATCAGTATTTCAGATATTTAAAACAAAAAAAAAAAACCTAATCAATAATTACCGACAGATTGATATGAAACGCTTATATCATGATAGGTTGGCAGATATGGCTGAAAAACCTATCAGCAGACCAAGGTCTGCTGATAGGTTTCTCAAGATCAGATGCATACTTTAAAATAACAGTGAAATCTGTACGCTGAGTCTCTTTCTCTCTCTGAATGTTTGGGTGCTGCATTATGCAGTTTTACAAACACATGCAGCACATTATAGCGTTATCTGCTCTCCGATCTCCTCTCACTGTGATTATTACACAGATCAACAGCCTGATGCCGAGGAAGGAGAGTGTTGCTATTTTCCCTCGTCGCCCCTCGCTGTTTGTGTAATGGAGCTCTGCCTTTTTCCGGTTATTGTGTGGGAGCAACTAAGAGGGCTGGGGGTGGTGGGTGGTTTAAGGTTAGGCTGGAGTTTGGATGGAGAAGTCTAAATATCTGGGACACACTCGCACCGAAATGTGCCGGTGGGTGTACCAGTGTGAGAAAGAAGGGGGCACACAGTGTAACTAAACACGCTGATGTACGACACACACACTCACCGACATGCAGTCCACATGGGGGTGAATTTATGAGCGTAAGCGAGAAGGAAGAGCTGACCACAGTCTTTTCCACCTCGGCCATGAGAAGTGAAACGGACGCGGTGAGGAAGCTGGAGAAGGGTGGGGGAACTCAGAGGTAAAAGACGAGACGAGGTGGATAAACGCAGAAGAACGAGAAAAAGAAATGAGGAAGCTTAAAAAAAAAAAAAAAAAAAAAAAAAAAACAGATATTGCACGGGGCTTTGGAATCACCCTACTCGTAAAGTCGGACTTCTATGTAAATACATGTGGACACGTCCAAACAGTAGTCTGCCCCATCCACAGCTACTCCACGTCACTTTAACCAAAAGGCAGCAGAAAGGGGACGGGCCGGGAGGAAGCGGGAGGAAGGGATGTGAAAGGACACAAGGTTTTGACCTAATGTTGCACAAGAGACGAGAGGAAAAGAGCTATACGGAAGAAACGCAGCGAGATGAGGGCAGGAAAAGTGGGAGGAGGGAGATGGGATGGGGGTCGTGGAGACCCAAAATAGATAGAGTGGCAGGGAGAAAGAGGAAGAGAGGAATGAGGCCTGGAGCAGGGGGAAGGAAAGGAGGTGATCTGAACGTGGTTGGGATGTTTAGATGAGAGGGAGAATAGAGGAAAAGATGAGCAGCAACACTCATCGGTCTCTTTTTCTTTCACAAGGAAATGACTGCCTCCCTCTCATTCTATGTCTCGTTTTGCTGCTCTGAAAGAAAAACAAAAACAGAGAAAAGAGAAAAGAGCAAAGAAATCTCTGGGGTGAGGCAGAGTGAGAAGAGGGAAACGTGTCTGAGGCGGAGTAGAAGGATGGGAAAGGAGCAGAAAGTCAACGGGAGGTGGAAGAGAAGAGCGGAAAAGGGTCGAAGGGAAACCATGAGAGACGATGGAGGTGGGTGGGTGGGGGGACTCCTATGGATCATCATCTGCCAACTGTGTCGATCCCAATTCTTAATCTCTGTTAATCCCACAACACCCGTCCTCTCTTTTTCATTCCAGTCCCTCATTACATCACAGCTGGCTGCATATAATTAAAGATAGAGCGGCAACCGTTTAGATCTGTCACTAATGAACCTCGGGCCTGTTTTCAGCCCATCACATGATTAAAGTCAGGCGTCCTTCCCTGGATCATTCATGGTTCAACACAGAACAAACTCAGATCTTCACCAGCACCACTTGGAAGTGTGTGGAAAACACATTCACTGACTGAGAAACTCTTAAAAAGGTCAACCTATACAGACTATTTTTAGGGGGAAAAAAAATACCCTTTGCCAGTTTATACCTAAATTCAAGCCCTTCCAGTTTCCTTTCAGACAAACCATTTTGGGAGCAGCTTTTTCACCATTACATGACCGCTTACTTCTCTTAATACGCAAGTCATTTGAGAATATAGAAATGCTCAAATCTCAGGTGTACATTTAATTTTCTACATTAGATGTTATACTACACCCAGTCTCTATTGAGTGGGTCAGCTTCGGGTGGTAGAACAGGGATAAGCGCAGCCTTGAGAGGATTGTGAAGCAAAGCCCATTCAAGAGTTTGGGGGAGATTCATGAGACGTGGACTGCAGCAGGGCCTGGTGTCGAGTCTGCCAGGCGGATGCCTCTCTGCAAACAAAACGACGCAATTTTCGTCGCTCGTCTACGTCCATGAGAGCCGATTTCGGCACTTCGGATGAAGTATAGGGAAGCCTTAAGACTTTGAAGTTTGAGGGAAGATTTTAAACATTTTTACAAAACACTCTGAATCCAGAGCATTTTATGCAAAATGGGGCTTCACTCTGAACTCGTCACCCTTTGAAGAATGTATGAGGGATGAGGTTCTGAGCTGATGGTAGCTGAAGTCCTCTGTTGAGCAAGAATGGATAAAAACCGCTTTCAACTTAACAAGATTCTGTCTTTTCAGGCTCCAAACATTTACAAAACGGAATTACAAGAACTGACACAACTCAGGGTGAAATATGGAGCAGAAATGTGATTATATATAAAAAGTTAGCTTTTTATGAAACATGTCTTAGTTTTATTATGTTATGTGGTTTTTCTGTTTTCATTTATGTTTTACACAGCGACATGTGTTTGGAAATAGGCTTGTGTTAAAAGTGTAGCATAAATAGTTTCTAAACTTTTACCCAGTCCACTTTAGAACCAACTCATAAGCCCTCAAAGTTATCTCTCCATCCAGTTTAGTGCTGAAATATTCATCTCCAGCGTCTCTCTTATCACCAACATTATCACCCTCTGGGTACTTCCTCTCTCCTACATGGGCTGTAAACACAGAAGACTCCAATAAAACTGCAGTTGTTGACAGATATTTTCCGAAACCGAGAACTCAGAACTGCCAGAGGGCTCTGTGAGTTCAGAGCAGGGCCACGGGTCTGTGCTGAACTGAGCTGTGGAGTGAGATGGAGCTGCGAGCATCATCTCGACAGCCGGGCGTGAAACTGACCAGAGTAGAGGTCTCCGTTGCTGTAGGCCTTGCCGCGTCCCTCCTCATCGTTGGGCACGGCCGACACCTGCTTGGCCGAGGTGCAGCCCATGGCCTCACTGTCTGAAACTTCTCCTCATCGCAGTCGCACCTGGCCAGGACAGAGAGCAGAGCTTTATAATCGCAGCAAACGCAACGAAATGCATGTAAAAGTAGAACTGGAGACAGAAAGCAGCTGTTTTCTATAGGTTAGTTTCACACAGCAAAAACCGTATACACTTAACCTTTTTTGCCGCTCTGTCAACAAATCTAACGAAACGTTTCCTGTTTTAGGGCAGTTAGGATTATCAAAATGATTTCTATTTGCTAAATGTGAGGATAATAAGAGAGAGAGAATTTATTATTAATTTCATCAAATTCAGAAGATTACAAAGACTAAAAAAAACATTATGCCTTTAAGCAACTTGCAAAAACCCAAACGATGACATCAAGGCTTTGCAAGATTCTGATCATTCACACAATCTGAGATAAGTGACGGTGCATATGTAGATGTATTCTAAGGCAACACCTCTAACACACTGCTTTCTTGTGTGACATGACTGGAATAATGTAAACAGAACAGCCATGATATTAAAAATAATTGTGAACCTTCACAAGTCTGGTTCATCCTTGGTTAAAATTTCCAGATGCCTGAAGACGCCACTTTCATCTGTTCATATAACCAGCCTAAGAATACCCATCATGCAGTTCAGGAAGGAGCTCAACCACAGAATAAATCAAAAGATGCTGACTGAAGCTAGTCAGAAAGCATCATCATCCACAGTAAAGCAACTCCTGTACTGACAAGGGCTGAAAAGCCACTCAGAGAGGAAGAATCCATTACTCTACACGAATATAAAAAGCCATATGTAAACTTCTGAATTTAAGGAAATATTTTTTTTAAAAAAAGATCTTTCCTACATTTAGAAAATAGAAATTGTTTTTGTCACCATAACTGACTAAATAGAGAAAAAGTCTAGTTTGATTTAATGACAGATAGTGAAAATATCTGGTCTTAACTGTATAAGCTGATGAATCCTTTGAACAACAATATTGTTAATGCTTCTTTTAATCATCTTGAACACATGGTGGTGGCGTCTTCCCACCCAGCAGGAGAGCTGACACAAAGCTGTGAGGATCGTTGTCAGTCAAACACGTCACAGCATAGATGGTCTCCATGTCACTCACAAAAGACATAACGCCATCATCGTCGGATCCCTTCTGACTGCTGCCACAAAGAATTTGTGTTGCTCGAAGATTACTGAGATGAAGAGGAGGAGGGAGAGGAGAAGGGTCAAGAAAAGGATGGACAATAGGGTGAGAGAGGGAAAAAAAGGGAGTGGAGACCTTCAAATGCACCGCCTGCCCCTCCTTCCACCCTTGGAGTGTTTGAAGTTGACAGGGCCTGTGTTTATTCCTGTGTTCAGGCTGAGCCAACTGGACCCGTCTCATCTAGCAACAAAGTACCAGGTGTATGCGGTGCAGAGAGATGCTGCTGAAACATCAGCGCTCTGAGACTAACTGAGCTTTAATTTGTTTTAGACGACTCAATCGCACTGCGGGAGGCTTTAACAGACGAAGAGGAAACCCACAGATGACTCTTTCCTTGCCTTCCTGGAGAATCAACTTTAATCTCTGGAGTCTGAACGGAGCCCACGTTAATTTCCCAAAAGGGCCCCAACCGGCGAGACGGAGCCGTACAAAGGGAGCAACAATCAGGACCAATTCACTCTCCCACAGACGCATCAATGAGCTTATAGAGCTGCTTGTTGTACCGTCACCTGTGGTGTTCCTGGGACACCTCTTACCGCAGCAACAGCTCTGCCTCACACCAATCCTACAGCCAACAGGATGATCTTTATACAGTCAGAGGCACGTTGTCATAAATAATCTCATCAGGCATAATCTCCCTGTGCTGGATGAGCAGCACAAACGAGGATCTTGCACCAATCAAGACAAGGTGTGCGCGCAGAGTAATGAGCCGTCACATACGGCTGCAGCACGGTGGAGTCGAGAGCACAACACCAGCAGCAGCCGGTGAGAGGTGGAACGGGAAAGTCTCTTCTCACAGAAGTATTCACACCCCTGCTTTTAAATATTGCGATGTTAAAACCATAAATATGAATGTATTTTATTGGCATTTTTGGTAAGAGTCGAACACAAAGCAGCACTGAACTGTGAAGTGGAAGGAAAAGGTTTTGTGGTTTTCAAACCTTTTTTTTTTTTTTTTTTTTTTTTTTAAACAAATAAAGATCTGAAAAGTGTGGTGTGCATTTGTATCCAGCCCCCCTCTGCTCTGATACGTATAAATAAAATCCAAGGAAACCAATTGCATTGGTTGATGGTAGCCTGGTAAGATGGAAGTAGAGCTGTGCAATATTAAAAATATATGACACTGCAAAAATGTTAAATATTACAATTACAATATTGACTGCAACAAACCCACATTTTCCTCACTCTAGTCATAAACCCTAGAGTTCATGTTAGTTGTTGGCATAAATGACAGTAAAGGTCCATTCAAATGACTAAATATATATAACTGAAAAGTGCAATTTTAATGCATGGCACCTAAAATAATACAGCCAACCAAATATTGCATTCAAGCAGTCCTTTGTGACTGAGATACTGCACACATTGATCTTGTGAGAGTGACTGCGATTCCATACATTATGCTGCTCTAGATGATGCATGATACTAAACAAATACTGCTCATCACCTTGAAAAAGGGTGGTGGCTGAATCATGCTGTGGGGACGCTTTTCTTCAGCAGGGACAAGGAATCTGGTCAGACCTGATGGGAAGATGAATGGAGCTTAATATGGGGTGGTCCTGGGTGAAAACCTCTTCGAGGCTGCAAAAGACTTGAAACCGGGGCTGCATTTAACCTCAACACACAGAATTACATAATGTAGGTATCCAAGCAACACACCAGACCCGTCAGAGATAAAGCTGTGGAAAAGCTATGGTTATGATATTCCAAGCTCAGAATCACAAGCCATCTATCTAAACAGCAAAACAGCCAACAGGTCCATAGTATTTCTAGAGAAGGTCCATAGATCCACTGCTCAGGAGAGAGAATCTGTTGACAGAACAACTATAACTTGTGGGCTTCAAAAGACGGGACTTTATGGAAGAGTGGCGAGAAGAAAGTCATTGTTGAAAGGAAGCCACGGGAAATGCAGTCTGCCACAAGCCATGTAGGGGACACAGCAAACACGATGAAGAAGGAGCTCTAGACTGAGACCAGTAATGAACCTTTCAGCCTACATCCGTAAAGCTGGGGAAAAAAAAAAAAAAAAAAAAGAAAAAAAAAAAAAAAAGGAAAAACACTTTCAACACAGCATGCCCAGTGGTAAACATGGTGTTGGTAGTATTATGTGGTGAGAATTCGACCAACGTCAATTAGTTGGTGGCGTTAAATACAATGTAAACCAGAACCAACACATGAATATTAGAAGCGGCAACCTGTGAATGAATTTCAGCAGGATAACGACCCTAAAGATACAGTCAGAGCTACAATTTAATGGCTTAGGATCAAAGCATATTTACATGTTAAAACGGCCTAGTCAAAGGCCTAATTGAGAATCTGGCAACACTTTACAACTGATGTTGAGAGATACTCTTCATCCAATCTTAAAGTGGAGGTGAAGCTATTCTGCAAAGAAGAATGGACAAAAAAAAATTCAGTCTCTAGATGTGCAACCCAAAAGACCTCACGCTGTATCTGCAGCAAAAGTTACTATTACTACTACTACTACTACTACTACTACTACTACTACTACTACTACTACTACTACTACTGTCTGTTACGTAAAACCCCAATAAAACACATGCAAATGAACGAGTACCTTAGCAAGGCACTGTATCAGCACTGAACTGAAGTAATATTCAATGACCGGAAAAGCAGGAACTCCCCTTAGAAAAACCTCTGGAAGGGGTGTATTGAGAAATCTTGACAGATTTGAAGTTTCAAAGGGTCCTTGGTGTGTGGGCAGCATCTGTTTGAAGGGCTTTGATTTGTGTGTATTGAAGCACCAAATTGTGAATAGGAACTGGGTAAAAATAGACCCAGCAGACCCAGAACTGTTGTGCGGGGATAATGTTAGGCTTTGTGGATCCACAAGCTGGTATTACTTAGAGTTAAGGCCAGTAGGCGGACTATTACACAGCAGAATACACCTATAAATACATAGCACTGGAGCCTATAAAAAGGCAAAGGTCGCAAAGTGTCTTATGACACAATTTTTAATATCCAAGGAGTCAGAAATGCTGTTGCAAAGATATAACCTGTCGACTCCTCAGACTATAGAAAATCAGCCACTGTGAAACAGTATAGACAGAAGAAAATACACATATTTAAAAGCAAAGCACAGACAGTTTTCTATTACTGCTTTGCAAAGAGGAAAAGCCAAAGCAATTGAAGCCTCACCAAAATCAGAATATTGTGGTTCTCAACTTGTCTGCATCCTCCTACGTCTTTTGTCATGCGCTCAAGGGTTTAGACTACAGCTGGAATTGGCGCGAGCCGGTCCTTCAGCGCTCCACGCATAGATCGACTCTTCACCACAAGCCAGACCGCCGTGTGGCGTCTTGGTGTTGATTTAACCCACAGGACAGCTGCACCGTGCCACTCAGCGCTCGCCTACACCCGTAAAACCTAAACTGTGTCAATGGGGCAGGCTTAGTCCAACGAGCGTGCCTGCAGTCTCCCTTTCCCACACACGCATAAACACACTGAGCCGACGTGATCTGATAAACAGACTCGATGCGACAGGGATAAAAAAGATCCTAACTGCTTCGGGATCCGTTCATGTAGCTCCGGATGCTTTGCATTCGTGCTTTCAAAAAAAAAGCAGCATCTTAATCTGCAAATGCCACACACGTCTGGTTGCAGTTCTTGCATTGCTTTTATGATAAACCTCCATTTGCATATAAAATATAGTTCACCATCACCTCGTCAGAAATGTTAAGCTTTAGAAACACACAGCTCTGACTCATTCTAAAAGCATGCTATGTTGCGTGGCATCCTTAACACCAAGCAGTAACTCGAACACATAAAATGGGGAAGAACTGGCAAACAGAAATACTTGCCCACGCCTGCAAACTTTGAAACTTGGGACGTGACATGCTCTCAGTTCAGAGAATGCCGACTTTACAAGGGAGTTTGTCAAAGGAGGAACTCATAGATGAGGGGGAAAAACAACCTGATGAGGGAGATATACATGCTTGCATAAACATGCACTGTGCTCACAGGCTGGGAGGTGTGAAGGTTTCTCAAACGCTGGGTTGAGCCAGAGGCATGGTGATCAGCATCAGAGCCTGAAAAACTGGCTCAACAGAAGCGAAAGAACGAATGAGAGAGAGAAGAGTCACACATGGAAGTTTTGCTGAAACGGGACTTGTTTTTGCTTTTTCTTATCCTTCCTTAACATTGGGACCTCAGTGCAATGAGGAAGAGATTGCTTTAGCTGTGGAGGGAGATTCACCGCTGCAGGTGAATCTCCGTGTGAAACGACCAGTGACACGGCCCTGATTAATTCGCTGCTTTATCAAACCACTCTGTGTGTCTCTGCACTTCTCTATAATAAACTGAAGTCAACTGGGCGGGCGCGAGTTTCTACTGAAAACCAGAAGTTTCAACAGCAAGAGAGGTTTTGGCAAGTTCACATGACATGTAATAAAAAAAAAAGTGACTTCACTGAATGGTTGGTTATATTAAAAAGAAATAAGCTTAAAAATCAGCTGCTGAACTGTTTATTTTCAGCTTGACTAACCTCGTAATATAGTTGTTAAAGAGAAAAAGGAATCAAATTTCAAAACCACCCACAAATTTCTAAATCTTGATTCTTAGAAAAATGTGCATTCTGCAATCTGCAGATGTTATGATGGAAAAGGTCCAATATTTTTTGTTTAAAAAAAATTATTTAATTACAGTCCATATTAAAGCTATGTGGGTTTTTTGTTTCTTTTTTGCTAAACAGGTCAACGAGGCCACTCACTGTATACTCCTCACCTTTGCCCCCTAAACTGTTTATACAAGTCTGTTTAAAACCTATGACAAGTGGAAGACTCTAAAAATGGATCTGAATGCACCCCAGATAAAAATGAAACACAGTTAAATAAAATCACATGCATCTGTGGTTGCTATGACATCATAATGGTATGGAAGCAAACAAACCCTGGATCACATGAAGGGAACAACTCTTAGCCGCATATCTCGAACCCTGTGATGACTCGACACTAACATGTATCACAAGTGGACAGCTTGATGGCAATAAAATCTGTCCTGAGCGATTCACAAGCAAATAAACAGCTGGGAAACAAACAGACCATCACCAGGCCTGCTGATATTCCTGTAAAGTCAAATTCAGTCCCATTTTTGTTGAGTAATTTACACAACTCTTGATAAACTTGATTATTCAGCCTAAAGTAAGTGATATGGGAGAAGTGAAGCAGACTAGGATGATTCATGACTTCACAGAGCTGTGAACGTCCACTCTCGTAAACCTATCAGCTGAATTGGTAGAGCTCATTTAAACGAGCTGGTTTCCTGGCACAGCGAGCTTTTAGGCGTACACTATAAATCTTTGTTTGGGTAATAATGACAAGAGAACATTGGGTGGAGTCGATATGAGCCTTCAAAACCGAAGATTATTGTACCAACTGTCAATCATGGTAGTGGGAGCATCATGCTATGGGGTTATGTAGACTGAAATGTATTCCAAATTCTGCGTTGCGTAATATTAAAGATCCCAACCACAAATCAAAGCTGCTTTTGGAACTGGTCAACCAAGAACCTTGAGCTTTTGCAATGGCCTACTCAAAACAACAACACATACGCCCATTAGTGGTTCTGGTAACACATTAATGGATAATATCCTGGTAAAATGTTTTGTTTGTTTTATTTGACAAGAACTTGGACAGTCAGTTCATCAAAACTTGCTATAATGTTCTCGCACACGGGTGTCCAGCTCCACTCCTCAAGGGCAGGAGTCCTGCCGGTTTTTGATGCGTCTCTGATCCAACGCAGCTGATTCAAATGCTCCAGCTATCTCCTCAGCGTGTGAAAGCTCTGCAGAGGCCTGCTAATGAACTTTCTTTGGATACAGGTATGTTGAACCAAGGAAGGAATTAAAACATGCAGAATACCAGCCCTTGGATTAGTAATTAGACAGGAAATGGGCAGAGAAAGAAGGGGAGGAGGCATGCCGCAAAAAGTCCCAAGGTAGGGTATTGAACCCCAGGCAGCTGTGTTGAGGACTAATAGCCTCCATACTTGGGGAGCTTGCTCTGCCTCTACACCCAACAATGGCGCTTATAGAAAACTTTCATTTCTGGGATTTTTATACAGTGTGGTGAGTATCTGGTTTCAAATCTTTGTGTAAAACAACAGAATAGGCAGTAATAACTGTTTTTAAGTGCTGCACCATAACCTAACTCACATTGGTTTAAATCAGATTCTGGAAGCACAAAATCATCTGCCGTCTCCCTGAACAAGTGATCACTAATACGGCGTAAACTCTGTGGCAACATCAGCAACAAGTTCTGTCACTGTGTCATCTTTTTGCAGCAGCAAGACCCCGTGATGAAGAACCACGTCTGTGCGCTGCACAGTGTCGCCTGCGTCTCTGCGACCCCCCACCCCTCAACAGAACAGTTGTTCAGCGCAACTTCAAGTCCAATTCATCATAATATTTACTTTAACCAAGCAGCAAATGCCTCACCTCTAATCTCCTTGCAGTTTGGGCTCTCCATCAGTCTGACAAGCCACACCAACGCAAACACGCAGAACGAGCCGACTGAAGAGGTTGCTCTTAAATGGACGCTGTTAACTAATGACTGCAGATTTTCTTTCCTTTTCAATTTTAAAGATTTTCTGTTGAATTTCTTACAATATTGTTGACATTTTCAAACAAAAGGCTTAGCCAGTTATCCTTTTCTTTTCTTTAAAAAAAAAAACAAAAAACAAAAACTAAAACAAAAGAAAACAAAAACAACACAATCCTGAAGCTGGCTTTCAACTCAGCAGTGAAGTAAAGGGCCATTTCACTGTTTTATTTTGACATCTGGACAAACTTGGATTAGTTAAAATTTATAATAGTCAGAAATAACTGGACAGGATTGACCTAGATTAAATGTCAAATCATAGTTTCTAATCAATGATAATCATTTCTCGAAATTCCAAACAGGAGAACTAACCCTTTTTGATCATATCCTGTCAATGCAGGTTCAATCCAGGGATAACTTATCTCCTCTGAGGTGTTTGAATATACACCAAGGAGATCCCAGGAAGAAGATAAATTGCCCTGAAGAGCAAAAGTAATGCTGTCAGGCCTGTTTTGGTCCTCGAGATAACATTTTCCGCTGCTTTTTTTTACAGTATGAAACAGGTATAAGCAGGTCAGAGTTTCAGTGAAAGGAAAAAAAAATTAAAAATCAAAACATGGTCTCAGTAAAGAAATAAAGTTGCAATAACAGCATTATGGCCGCATGAGGAGACATTTCCTAATGTGATCAGATTCATGGCAGATCTTTTTGCTGACTGCTTTAATATATCTATATATATTCGTTTGAGTGAGTCGGTTCATTGTGGTTTTTTGCGAGCGACAGCTGCAAGGCCGACAGAGTGGGCCCGCTCTGGCACAGCAGCCAACCACGCAAGGTCAACCTTGTTTACGTTTTCTTACCCAGATCCATCTGAATTGCTAACAAACCAGCCCACGAGCTGCAAGAATGAGAGGATACCCACATTAATATTCATTAGTAATTACCACGACTGAAGAAAATAAGTATCAGTCTGAGCGTAAGCGGTGAGCAGCACGCTGCAGGATAAACTGTTTCAAATCTGTTATGTAGGCTGGAGAAGAAGAAAAAAAAAAAAAAGACAAGAAAAAGGAATCACACTGAAATATTTGCCTGTTTCAGCCCTGCGCCAAGGAGCTGCAGATGAGTCTGTGTCTCACATCTCAAAATGGCTGGTGTCATATCCGCGATGCTGCTCTTTCCAGATGCAAACCTGCTCTCCTCATCTTACATCAACTAGGTTCCCTTTAAGAGCTTAATAACACTGAACATGGAGTTGGGATTGTTCATCATGGTAATGTGAGCGATCCGGTTGTAATGGTGCAAACTCTGATTTGTTCTAATTTGGGAAGACAGGCTGTTGAATGGTCAGCCAAGTGTGTGCAAAAACAATCACAACGACCAAAACGTCTATTCTGCGTCTTTATCCAACAGTAATACGGCGCATTTGTCTTTGTGGATGGATTGTACATGCATATCAATTTATGCCACATGCTCTAACTCATAATGTTGTTCATTTTCTCCGGTTTCTTGAGTTTGAACCTTCTTTGGATACATAGACAGAAACATATTTAAATAAAAACTCGCAGACTGCACAGAGGTGCATCTGTGAACATCAATTTTTCAACTCTGGGCACAGAGTCTCAACTGGATTTAGGTCTGGACTTTGACTGGACCATTCTAACACAAAGACACACTTTGATCTAAACTATTCCATTGTAGCTCTCGATACATGTTTGGGGCCGTTGTCCTGATGGAGGGAAAACCTCTGCCCCATTCCCAGCTGATTTTTTTTTTTGTGTTGTTTTTGCTCTATACCATTTCCTGTTAACTCTGCTAAAGCAAACCAGTGGAGCTGAGTTGTTCATGGCATGTTGCATGTAGTCCAGAAAGTCACCTTCTGGTGTTATCTGACCAGAATACCTTCTACCACGTCTGCTGGGCCCCCTCCCCTGTACAGCTTGTGGTAGACTTTTAATATGACTTAATATGGCCTTTCTTCAACCATGACTTTTTTCTTGCCACTCTACTTGTCCTTTCAACAGATTCTCCCACCTAAGCTGTGGGTCTTTGCAGCTCTTTCAAAGTTTCTCTAATTAATGCTCTCTTTTCTTAGCCTGTGAGTTTAGGTGGAGCAGAGAATATTGTTTTAAACCCCAACTCTGCTTTAAACTTATCTACAACTTTCTTCCTAACCCGTCTGCTGTGTTTCTTGGTCTTTATGGCTGGTATTTCTTTAAATACCTGAACTACAGCCAAAGTTCCTTGGTGTAATAGTCATCTATTCACCTGTTCAACATGCAATTGTTTCAATAGTATTAAACTCATAAATTTCAAGTGAAGGTTTCGCACTCCTATAGAGCTTAGATTATAAAATGTAGGTTTGCAGACATCCCTCTGGGTCCTTTTTATGCGCAATAAAGAGAGAAAAAGGTCCTGTTACTTCAGAAACAAGAACAAGGGGAAGGATGATTCAAAACAACCAGAATAAAAAAACGAAAAAAAAAAAATAAAGAAAAAAAAAAAGAAAAAAAGCTAAATCAATGCATAACTCCATCTCCATTTCTTGTTCCAGCTGGGCTCTGAGCACAAACTGAAGTGTAAACACAGTCACACACACACAAACACACAAGCACACACACAGAGATGCTACAACAGACACGAGCACACCCGCCAATCCCCGCTGACATAAAAGGCGAGGAGTCCGAAAACAGAAGAGGCACAAACACAGCCCACAACCACGCAGCGGCATGCCTGCTGCAGCGCGTGCAGACACGTGGAAAACCCGAACACCACATCAGAAACAACGAAGTGACTGCACTCTTCGCGTTTCACGCAGCAACACTTGCAGGTTTGACCGTCGCTGCCCTCAGTCGAACAGAACGCAGAGGGATCAGGTTGTGCTGGCCTTGTGCTTTCTGCACTGCAATACAGACGACATCATCTCACCTGACAGCACTAGGCTCTGCCCCATAGAGAGCACAGTGGCTGCAAAGCAAACACAAACTGCATGCGAGAGGCAGAGACGGAAACTCCCTTCAACGCCCGCGCAGAGACAAGAAAACATCCTGGTCGCCAAGGAAACCCTCCACCAAGTGTTGCATGAAGACCCCGATGGGGTCAAATGCTCATCTGAGCTGCTTTTCATCAGCTGAGGGTTAAGAGGGCGCGAGGCAGATGATGGTGATGATTGAGAGGGTGAGGATGGAGAAGGAAGAGGGGGGCAAGGAATAGCTCCTCCTCATGCCTCGCAGAAAGGGAGCAAAAAAAAAAAAAAAAAGTGAGGAGGAGTGAGACTTTTGGTGTTTTCTGTACAGTCACCAGATCAAAAAGCCATATGTGAACAATAAGCCCACACATAAACACCATGCTGTGCAGCAAAGCAGTGAAGGAAGGCAGATGAGAACTAAAGCATGGAGCAGGCCTAAAACATCCACCGATGACTGCTAACTTCTATACACAAGGTTTCAACACAGTTTTCATGTCAAAATTCCAGATATTTCAAGAGTCACATTTCCAGAGTTCTTTTTTAGACAATTAAAAGGATCTTTATTGGGCATTTATGGCTGATGTCTCTGCAATGGTTTTGAATATGGAACCAGCAAAAACCAATAACTGTAGTTGGACAAATGGATCAGTAGATAAACATCTGGATGAATGGAAACAACATTTACACAGTGAGATATGGAGGGAAAAAAAAAAAAGAAAAAGACTAGACTTGAAAATATTTTCATCACTCTACTTTATATTTCACATCCTTATCCAGACTTGGAAATGTCCTAAATCCACCTCCAGACTGTGTAGGAAGCTTGTAACAAGCCCTGCAGTGTCCCCATCATTGACCAGCACAACAACTAATAAAAGGAAATCTGCACTGTAACTGACTTCACGCTGAAATCTGCACTAACTAGTGACTGTAAGCAACATTTAAAGGCAGACAGATGGAAAAGATTTAAAACAGACAGGATGCTAATGAGCAATAAGTAAGCCTGTTTTATCAAGTCTGTTTTTGCTGTCACTTTTACTCATTTCCAGCAGTCCCTGTCTGTCCCTCCTTTGAACAGTCATAAACACGGAACCGGAACTTTCCAAGGGCTTGGAAATTGACAGATATTAAAAAAAAAAAAAAAAAAAAAAAAAAAAAAAAAAAAAAAAAAAAAAATCCACTATAGCTTTAAAAGTTAAGTCATAAATTAAAGATGATTCAAATATCCTGAGGAATTGAAACAGAGGCTTCATGGATGCAGAGCAGAACCAAAAAGCAGAGCGAGATCATTGATCATAATGGGCAAGGTCTCGTTACCTGGCTTTCTGACCACACGGCCAGACAGAGATTTAAAGCGGAGCGGCAAAAGCAAGTGAACTGGATTTAGCAGTGCTTGCCAGCAACTGACAGTGTCATCCAGGACCTGTTACTGTAGAATATTCTCCAAGTCCCTGGATACTGAGCTGTTAGCACGTCATGACAGTCGTGTATGACAGTCATGAGACCGTCATACAGCAACAGGGTCTTCAATCAGAGGCTGCTTCAGATTTGCATCAGCCCTGACTGCTACTGGAGATCTTTACTACCCACAGCATCACCATCATTTTTTAATCTCTCCAAGATTAAATCTCTTCTTCCTAGGCGTGATTTAGAGACAGTAATCCACGCTTTTGTAACCTCTCAGTTGGATTATTGTAACTCTCTTTTAACGGGAATCAGCCAGGTCGCTTTGTGACGCCTTTAGCTTTCCCAGAATGAATCAGCACGATTTTCAACAGGCACATCACCCCGCTGTTATCCTCTTCGCACTGGCTACCATTTTATTTTAGGATCAATTTTAAGATTCTTCTGTTGGTTTTTAAGTCTCTTAATGGCCGTGCACAATCTTACCTATCTACCCTGTTTCACCCATATAAGCCATCACACTCACTCGGGTCAGCTGAGCAAATGCTGTTGGTGGTCCCAAACTCCCAGAAGAAATGGAGAGGGGATCGGGAGTTTGCTGTGGTGGCCTAAAAGCTCCAGAATGAGCTTCCTCTGCACATAGAACACACTTTTACTCCTCGGCTTTTAACATATTATGACCCTGACGTTGTCTGTTCCACTTAGTCTGATGTTCATATTTATTGGTGATTTTAGGATTTAAGATTCTTTTAATTTTTATCTTTGCCTTGTTTTTACTTGTGTAGCACTTGGGTCAACCTGTGTTGTTTTTAAAGCGCTAAATAAACAAACATGGTATGGTATGGCATCAACAATGACTCTGAAGATTATTGGATGATATGAGTTCCAACAACATTTATTTCCCTTTGGGACAAATGAAGTATTTTTGACTTAAACTGAATTGCTGCTGCTTGTCTCTGAGCTATGTCGGCTGAAAGTCATCATTAGGCACACCCTATACCATAATAATCATTCCAGTCCACACCAGAAGGAAGAAGAAAACCCCACAGAGCAGCAGTCAGAAAGAGAGTTCATTCAAGCAGCAGCTGAAACACATTCATACTAGTTCAAGCTTGGCCAACAGGGTCAAACTCCAGCACAAAAACGCAAAGTGAACCAACTCAAAGCAACTTAAAATCAAAGTCAAAATTTATCAAAAGTCACTTGTCCACCATGATGTTTACTAATTGTACCTCTTGTGATGTCACTGACCTAAATAAACCCAAAGCATCATTGTTTTTTAGAGTAATTTGCAAGTGGAAATATGTATACAACTACATAGTCTGGGGGGGAGTGAGGGGGCAACATGAAATCTGTTTAGGGTCTCATACAATCTTGGACCGGCTCTGCAAAAAAAAAATTTAAAAAAAAAAAAGCAGAAATGACCAACAAAGACGTGCAGCAGTTGGATATTACACACCAAAGAGCCCAGGGGGAAGTGGTAAGTCACTGGGGTCTCTGAGCAGGAGCCGCGGTATGCAGCCCCGTCCAGTCCCGAGGCTCGAGCAGCTGTGTCCGAGCTGCACCGCAGGGAGACACTGGGCGCTTTGTTCCCCGCAGGGCAAGGCAGATCCGCGGAGGAAAGCGGGGTTCAGCCCGTGTCTGTGTGCGGTCGGACTTCCTCGGGAGTAAACGGCCTGCAGCCTCGGTCTGCACAGGTCTCCCCTCTGTCCGTCCGAAAACAGTCGGCCTCAGAGAGCAGCGGGACAGGGTGGCACAGCCAACCAGGATGAGTGGAAAATTTGAACTGCGCTGAGCCAAAGCTGTCCGAGGCAGCCCACTCACACAGACGGTCCAAAGCACGTCTCACTTTCGCTCCTTCTCGTCTTGTAATTAAAAGCGTGAAAATAACAACAAAAACAGCAGTCGTGTTGTCTCACGGAGCTCCACAGACAACAAAACGCGAAGCTCCGCGAGCGGGGACGAAGGAAGGAGAGCGCCGGATAATCACGGTTCACTCAGGAAACAGCGAGAAATTACACACAACGTGGCTCTGACTGGAGCACAAACTGCACCTTTGGGAGACCATTAGAAAGTATCTCACGTTTGTACTTACTCAGAGGAACCGGTGTGGCTCGGTCTCCTGGAGGAACAGCCAGACAGCCGGGTCGGACGGTCTTCCGGGGCTGCGTGCCGGGGTGAGATCGGAGCTATGGAGACTGGGAAGCTGAGAGCTGAGAGGACTGAACGTAAACTGTGGCCTGCGTCATTTCACCAGGATGCCACTAATGCGCGGCGCGCAGTAATGCAGCCATCTTACCCCACCGACTCACCAATCACTGCTGGAGCCGAGCTGCTCAGAGCTTCTGGAGTCAGCAACGACTGAGCTGAGGGTTGGATCACATCCCTTTCAAATCCAAGGGATCTATGACTCCATTTCCAGTCACGTTATTCAAATTAAACAATCCCGGACAGAAATTTTCCGAATTTGAAGGAAACTGCGATGTAGTTTTTTGTTTTTAAGGTTAACACACTTTTCTTAAACGTTCATCGTTAGAACTAAACTTGAGGGGGAAAAAATAACCATGATTTTCTCAATAGGGTACGGAGGGCCAAAAGTGCCACAATTTAGTGATGCATAAGCTATAAAAGAACTACTTTAATGTTTAGTTCATGAGTTACTATACAAAACAAATAAATGTTTTAATTAATAAAATATTTCATTTACAAAAAATCCCCAAAAACCTTTTCATGGCCCACCATAACACATGGAGTATTAAAATAAATTCTGACTTTTTGGGGAATAAAATATCTCTTTGATTTTATTACATATTTTATTAATTACTTTTATTCCAAATTTTAACAAATTACACTCATTGAAGTAACCAATTAACTGGCGCCATAAAATAGTGATTTTATTTCATTTTTCTAATAAAATAAACATTTGATGAATTAATTTTGTAATTTGTTATATAATTAGTAAATTCTTTTTTCCCAAGTTTTAACTAACACCTGAAAGTAACACTTCCATTGTTTAACATTTATTTGTTGCGTTTTCAGTCCTCTATGTAACAGGGTAGCATGAAATAATTAGAATTTTGAATATATTTTTATTATAAATTTTACTGATTACATTTTTAATTCATGACATTCTGTAAATTAGTTGCTTTCATTTCCAGTTGTGACTAACTAATGATACAATAGTGATTTCATTCAATATTTATCATTAAATTGTGTCATCTTGGTGCTCCATACAAAATCAGTGTTGTATTCTATATACCAATTGATTGATTTTATTTGAATCCATGTTTTGAAATAGGTACATTCACACAAATCCCAGATACCAATGAGTTCGTGATCAATTTCAGCAACTATTTTTAAAGAAACTGATTGTTTTGTTTTTCACTAACAAATCGACATTGAAAGTCAAAACACAGCTGAAGTTCACAAAATACAAGGTCTTTAAAAAGCACAATGAAAAAAAAACAAACACCCATGGTTATTCTTCTTCTGTATCTCTGGTAATGATATCACCAAAGGCACAGCAGTCGAGCTGATCTGGCTTTAGTAAACAGATCGACCAACTGTTGTCAGTTTTTGACAGAAAAGTCTGGTGGTTGCATGTCATCTTGGCAGTCCCAGTATATACTCTGCTAATAAACTGGAAGATATGAACACACTTCCAATTACTTCCCATTTCTATTTGTTTCTAACAGTTTTTCAGTGTAAATCTACAGAACTTCACAGAAGTAAACTTAAGATTATAGCAGCATGTTTTTTATTTACCACAAGTAGTTATTCTCAGTCAGCTGTTTTTCATAGCATTGCTGCCAGAAAGACAGTAATGCTACAGTGCACACTGAGAATTTTCCAATTACATGTGTGTCATGTTGACTCAAGTGATTTGATGTGGGCGTCCACCCACTGTTTATAGAAACATGACGGAAAGAACCGATTTGAAATCTTTGATTTTGACTCAAACATTCCCATTATTTTAATGTCAAGATGTGCTCGCTTTTATATCTCAGATTTATGACAGCTTTTTCCACCTACTTGGTTTCAACCATGCCCTCTCCCTAATGTATAATTATTCACATTTAAAAGGTGTTTTCCAACTAGTTTCAAAGCAGCAGACTGAATAAAAGGTTTCGTTGAAAAATATAATGAACTCAAAAAAAATTAAGACAACTTCGTTTTGAATCTTTATTGAATCTCATCTTTTAAATTGATTGATCCCAGCTTCTTTCAGAGACCAGCATAACAATCAGTTCTTCTAGCGCCCTCCAGTGGCACAGTGTGGTTGAGCTTTAACGCACAGAGAGTGGGTTTGCTCCAATGTGGTTCAAAGAATGTTGTTCGAGTCGGTGGTCAGTGCAAAAAGCACTGTATTATTTAGGTCAGTCTATCTGGCCAAATAAATATTTACATATCTTGTCATATAGAAATTATAGGTTTGGTGATCTTTTGTCAGACATACAGCCATAAAAATATATCTCACCAATCTTCCCCCATATTAATCAGCTTTCTTTTTTTATTCTCATGAATGAGTATCTGTGATCAGCCCCAAAATCAAAACATTAAATATTTAACCACATATAATCTGCGCTTTCAAATAGAATCAATTGGTCAATGGATTTACTGGTGAGAAGGAAGTTCAACAGAGCAAAAATGGTCAGAAATGCATAGACAAGAAAAACAGAGCAGGAAGAAACACACTGAAAAATACAGTACAGTTACATACAGTTTCAAGCAATCTGGTCTGGTCCGAGTCATTCAAAAAAAAGACACACAGACAGTAACTGTTTCAGAAAGTGAGGTAAGATCCCTAGTCTCTTACTCATTATCTACCAAATGACTCCCACAGTTACAGGAAAGGAGCCACCTTTGCAGGTAAAACCTTTTGCAGAGGGTAAAATAAACCTTTTAAGACAGCTCCCTCTGTGTGAAAGTACGGCCCCCTCCGGGGCACCTCCCGACGGTGGGGTAAACCCACAGCTGAAGAGCAAAGATCTGTCTATCGACTGTCAGAGCTCATCCTTCTCCATCTGCTTGAAAGCCTCCAAGTCTTCCCTCCAGTCAGCTAGCAGTTCATCCACTGACTGGCTGCTTGAGTCTGTGTCGCCTCGAGGCTCTTCCGCCTTCTCAGAGTTTCTCTCCTCTTTAGGCTGAGCCGTATCTGCCTGTGAATCTACAGCTTTATCCTCCTTTTCTCTTCCGACTTCCCCTGCAGGACTGACCTCCTCCTGAGCAGGTGTAACTTCCTCAGGAACCGATTCATCTAGCTCCTCTGTGCTCATTTGCGACTGGCTAACGGGTTCAAATGAAGTGGGAGTCGTCGCCTCAGTTTGACAGTCCTCCTCTTCTTGTACATCCACACCTAGAAGGGAAGCAAGGGTGTGATAAGCCGTTTTGCATAAAAATGAGTGCAAGTAACATGTACTTTTCTTTTTTTGCCAGCAATCCACACATGCTTCCATTCCAGGTCAAAAATAGAACAGTTTTTATAAAGAGGCTGTCAACTCGAACAGCATGGTGCTGATTGTGAGTCATGTTTCCTGCAGGATAAAGCCTTCCTCACTTAGCGGTGAAGCCAAACTGATAAATGGAAAAAAAAAAATGCACTGTGAATTTTTAACCAGAACTGCCAGGAATGAGAGAGCGTTTGTCCTGATTCTAAAAATACAGCTGATCGTAACAGAGTTTAAGGAGCAGTTTCCCCTTTTAATGACAGCCAAATAAATAACACTCAGGATCCCTGCACAATTACAGCTTCAGACAATGGTCCGAGTGCAGACAGGTACATGCATTAATGATGTTTTGCAGTTACAGCCTGTCGTTAAATCATTTACAAGAAGCAAAAGACAAGAATCACCATCACTGGATTCCAAATCCTACACATATTTCATGTCAACATTTTCCTAGACCCAAATCTTCAGGCAACCAATTTGTTGAGGTTGGGCGGATGGATGGATGTTTTGGACAATGGAACGGGGATCAAGGTCGGAAAATACAACACAAACAGCTCCTCTTGTCCAGTTATGATCATAACTGACTTTGGTTAAGGTGATTTAATATTAGCTTTAAATAACAGAAACCGTAAGTTTTGAGTCTGCATGAGAAGTACACAGAACAGAGGGATGCAAACTGAAGAGAAGAGAAAAGAATGATAAAGAAAGTGGGAAAAGAAGAGATTACTTACTGCCCTCAATCAGGCTCCCAGGAAGTGGTTTACCTTTGAATATAGCAGCTGCTCATCAACAGGAGTGAAGGTAACAAAAAAGGAACAGAAATCAAGTAGGAAGGGGAAAAAAAGCTACAGTTACAGGATATAGATGGAAAAATCAGAAAAAGACTTGAATATAATGTGATGAACATGCTCCACTATGTCTTATTATAACCACAGGTGGTGGGTGGCTCTAATAATTCCCTAAATCATTTACACCCCATGGTTTGTTTTATTCAGCTAGCACATAATGAGGCTCTGTTGGTGGGGAGATTGGAGAACAGTGATGTGATCAGACTTGTAATGAGCGATATGTGAAGTTTGGGGCTCAAGGAAAGGAATAATGTCACACCTCTGTCTCTGGCTTTGTCGCTCAGCAGCACCTCCACCTCTCTGTACTCCTTCAGCGCCTCTAGCAGGATGTTCCCCTCTTTATGAAACAGGAAGAGGAGAGGCAGCGTGATGTCGTCTGTGCTGCGGCCGTCTCCGGCCATCTGAAACAGGGGAGCTGTGTCGCTGCTGCTGCCGTCGTTGTCATCTGAAAGGGGAGGAAAACAACGACAGAAGGCACAGCTTTACCAAACAATATGCACAGAAACTCTTGGCTCTAAGCTACTTCTTCATAAAACTGCTTTTTAGACTGTTAAATAAATAGCACACTGTTTTATGAAAAAGGAAACATACAACCCTCATCAAAGATGCCGTAAGGGTACAAGGAAGTTTAACAAAGTCCTGCTGAGCCAACAAAGCTCTGTTTAATTGTTCTGCCATCATGTCGGGTGCACCGCCCTACCAGACTGGATGTCTTCAAAGCTAATCCAGTTATCGCCCGCTAATCTAGTCACAGAGTAGTCAGCATCTGTCTCGGGCAGTGTGCTGTCCGCACTGACCTATTACTATGCCTCCGATGGCGCCGGCCTTCTGGATGTTCCGGGCCTTCTCTGCAAACATGCACTGACCACGCTGTAGCAAGGCGATGTGGCCCTGGACGTACTCGGCGTTGGTGATCTCGGTGCAGCCGCTGTACGGTTCGGCCACAGTCACAAAGCCTCGAACCTGCTCAAAGAACGAAAAGAGCAAAATTTAAGGTATGTAATGTCGAATAAAGAACTCATCCATCTTTAACTTTGACATATTTTGCCACAACAAAACCACAAACTTCATGTACTTTATGAGAATTTTATGATATAGACCAATAATTTAAATGTGGTGTGCATTATGTTGTCGTGGTAGGTACCATTTTCCATTCACTTCAAAGTTAATGCACTAACTTGTGTTGGTCCTTTAACTAACGATCGATAGATCGATTCTTTTTTTTTTTGTAACATGGTAAAACGTGAAAAAGTTCAAGGCCAATGGTTACTTTTTCAGGGCACTGAAGGTTCCAGTGCTGAAACCTCCTATTTCCTACAAAATATTTCAAAAGGACAACCTTCCCTTTAAAGAAAAATAGGAAAAACAAAACAAAAATAAACTGAAAACAGGGAAACATATTTATTCATACCCCTGACAGCCAGAAAAACAGACTTACCCCTGTGGAACTTTTGGAGAGGTCTGTGCCAAACTGCGCTGGTCCCGCAGTCAGCACCACTCTGCCAAAGAACGGATGGGAGACGATCTGGATGGCTCTGGGAGGCAGCTGCTCCTTCTGCTGCTGGCTCGACAGCTCCATCATCTCCTGCATGAAACGCACCCCGTCCTCTGCTGCTACTGCGCTCACAGCCTAAGTGTAGGTGCGACAGAGTGGGAGAGGAGATAGCCTTCGTTGGAGAAATAAGCCAGGAAGACACCAAGAATAACACTGATGTGCGATACAATTCTATCTGCCAGTTTGTCGACAGGAATAAACTGATGAAATGCAAGTTGGGGTTTTTTTGTTTGTTTTAACGGGAATCAGCTATCTGCAGTGTCTTCGTGCTGCAGTGTTAACCTGTGTAGCATGTTGGACCAGCTGCACCCTGCCATCTTTCAGGTGGATGAGACTGACTCCCATCCGTCGAAGCAGCTCCAGATGTTCAGGGTTGTTCGCCATAAAGTCCTGAGCCCTCAGGGGAGGACGGCCCATACCAGGTTCCCTAAAAGAGAATGAAAGGTAATTAATAAAATACATGGTCCTCTATAGGACACTTTAATACAAGGCAATTATAATTGAAATTCGATAAGCGCAGAACTACAAGCTGGTTAAACCTGTATGGTTGCATACCTATACGGGGCAGGACGGGGACAGCTCTTGTCGACGGCACTTCGAATCGGTTCTCTCAGGCTGCGGGGAAAGGCGGGGTCGGGAAACAGGAGCCGAGTGTTGGGACACGTCCAGTCAAAGTTGGAGTCATCCAGCTCCTCATCCGACTGAAACGTTGAGAAAGGCTTTGTCATTACCAGCAGCGCTTCAATGCTTCCATCGAGTTTCTGTGATTTTAAATATTGTTTAAATTACCGTTTTGTTTGAGAGAATGGATGAGGTGTTAGGGGCTGTAGAGAGAGACAGAGGAAGTAAGTGTGCCTCAGTCGTAAAGACGTAGTCTTCTACATCAAAGGGAATGTCTTCTGCCTCAGCAAACAGCAGGAAGAGGTATTTAAACATCTCAGCAAGGAAAAACGAGTCCATTCTGAAAAAAAGAAAAACTGGGTGTAAAAAATAAAGCAGGATTTAGTTCCTTCAACTACAATTTATTTGCAACAAAATAACCCCAATCGGCCTTTGTCTATGCTAACAATGAACATTCTTAAGCGATTTAAAATCTCCCCTGGAGCCTGTTTTTTCATGTGTTTTAAGCCTTTGTCTTACATTGTAGTGATTACTCTAAAATCTAAACATTCCTTTTCTCGCTGTAGGTGTATTTTTATTGCTAGTTGTGTTGCTTTGTTTTAATGTATTGATCTGTAATCCAAACAAAATGAATGATCTATTTGAAATGTTTTTTTGTTTTTTCTTAAAAGGACAAGAGTGGTTTCCAAAAGGACTGATACCGTTTAACGAATTCAGTTTGACATGTTAGACCTTTAAACTTCAAATCAATAAAGTATTATTAGATTTTATGTTATAAATCCACATAAAAATAAATTATTGTGAAGCGGAAGCAAAATTATGAATGGTTTTACTTTTTTCTACAAATAAAAAGTGTGGTGTGTATTTGCACCCTTAGTCAATACTTTGCAGAACCACCTTCCACAGCTTTTAGGTATGTCTCTCCAAGCTTTGAACATCTAGAGAGGGAAACCTCTGGCCATTCCGCTTTGCTAAATAGTTTAAGTTCAGTCAGACTGGGTGGAGAGCACCTCTGAAAATAAAACTCTGGGATGGATTTAGGTCTATGCTTTGACACATCTTATTCTTTTTTGTCTGTATTTAGCGCCATTCATCTCCCCATCAATTCTTCCCCGCAACATGATGCTGCCACTACCATGTTTCATAGTAGGGGGGAATGTGTTTCTTGCGGCTTTCTTCATTAAGGTCGCATTAGTTGAGTGTATAACTAAAAGCTGTCCTGTTAACAGATTCTCCAGCCTGAGCTGTGGATCTCTGCAACTCCTCCAGAGTTAAAATGGGCCAAGGCAAAACATTCAAGGGGTATGAATAGTTTTGCAAAGTGCTGTATTTATGATATCTAAATGATGTAACCACATCTAGTCAGTTTATTGTCATTGCACAAAATCTGAATCTATTTATACTTACCGGTCTTCGTGGCTCCCAGTGCGCACATCCTTCATAGCAGCAAAACCACAAGGGACACGAGCAAAGCGGTTGAGGTTGTCCAGGATGGTGCGTCCTGCCTCCAGGTAGTAAGGGTCTCCTGTGGCCTGGTGGGAATGGGAGGAATGAGGTGGGATCATTGGAAAAGTCAGTTCATCAGCTGTGGAAGCTGTTCCAGTTGAGCACAGTCTAAAGCAAAGACGGGGGCGTTTAAGAAAAATGATTTCATTGATGCTCCACATTGTTCTATGTCAATTCAGTAAATTATGAACAACTATGCGTTATGTTTGAGCTGAAGAAAATGGTAAAAATTATGCATGAGAATGGATACTTCCTTCTGTGTTAAGGCAGCAAAAAGAGAACATATACTTTAAGGCAGTTGTTTGGTAAATCACCTTATAAAGGAAGTAGGTGCTCTCTGCAAATTCAGGCCTCAGAGGATGCTGAGCCCAGTGTACCCTGAAATCAGTAGTGAAGGCCTGAGGACAGACAAAGAAGGGCGCAGCGGTCAGCACATTAAAGAGAATAAGGACCGGTAGATGAAACTGAAACATACAATCAAACTTCACTGCAATGACAGCCGCCAATCGAGAGGGATATTTCTGCCACAGATTCCTATTTGGATTTAGGTCTGGACTTTGACTGGGTCATTCCAACAAATATGCTTTGATCTAAACCATTCCATGGAGCTCTGGCTGTATGCTTAGGGTCAACCTAAATGGACAGCTGATAGGTGTACTGTCGGCGGACTCTCCTGGCTCTTTCAAGAGTTACTGTGAAGCTTTTGATTGTTTCTCTGATCAATGCACTCCTTGCCTGGTTTGCCAGTTTCGGTGGACAGCCATCTCTTGGTAGTTCTGCAGTTGAGTCATACTCTGCATTTTAGGATGAGGGATTGAACAAGATCCCAATTCAAAGCTTGGGATCCTGTTTTATAACCTAACCCTGCTTTAAACTTCCCCACTACGTTCTCCCTGATCTGTCCACTGTGTTCCTTGCTCTCCAACAAACCACTGACGCCTTCATAGAACATAATAAGATTAAATGGTGCATATTTGGACACTATTTGCTAATAATGTGAATTATGAAGGCAATCGTCTACATTGTATTTTATTTAGAGGTAGAAAAGTAAAGAAAGCAGCATATATATATATATATATATATATATATATATATATATATATATATATATATATATATATATATATATATATATATATATGCGTGCCACAAGTTTTAGAGTTTGATTTGTAAAACATTTCAGAAACTAAGACACTGTACTTAATTACATCAAGTTAAAATATAGAAGATGTGCTGGTAAAATAAGCCTAAAATGTCACCCTGAGTGAAACATTGCAGTCACAGCATTGTGTTGTGAGGACACCTTTTTCAACTGTTTATTTTCACATTTGCCTTTGGAAAAATGTTGTAAAAACCTTGTATCATTTTCTTTTCCCTTCACAACTTTGTACTTTTGGTTCTGATGTTGGCCTTTTAAATAAAACCCTAAAAAAATGCACAGAGGTTTATGGTTTTAATGTGATGAAATGTGATCGAGGGTTAGGGTATGCAAGGCACTATACTTTCCTGCTAACATATTCAACAGATAACCACCAGAGGTTCATTTTCATTTGGAGTTGGGTTTCTGTCCTTCTAAATGGCCTCATGCAATAAGAACTGCTTTCCTGAACAGTTCTGACTGTGCAGGCCACAAGCGATAATTTGATTCCTTCATTTGTGGCAGAATTCAAAACCAGCACACAGCATCTGACACAGTAAAACAGATTACCTCTGGGAGGAAGTTATGTTTTTTGGTGACTTGGTACAACATCTCATGAGTCTCAATTGCAGGACGGATATCTCCCTTCAACACCTGAAACATACACACCATTTATCGTGTCAATGAAATGCCAAAAGACCTAACAGAAAACCTGATCTATTTGGCAGAACAGGATCTAATCCGACCTGAAGTCCAGGGAAGAAGGCCAGCAGAGAGTCCATCCAGGTGCGAGCAGGAAGCAGGGGTTTGTGGATGTGGACATCCAGCAGCAGAGGAGGCTGGCTGATATACTTCATAATGGATGCATAGTGCTACATGGGGCATGTGAGGGAAAAAGCAATATAGAAGAGTACATTTTTGATGCATGGGGTATGAAGATCTACATTCATGGACTAAAGGAGCTAAACGCCCTAGAAATCATGACGTGAAGCCTTCTTAGCTTTATTAAATATTTCATGCTAAGTAAGAACTGATCAATAAGAAATGTATTATACACTAAGAGCATAATGCTGGAAAACCAATATGGTTTGATCAGACATGACAAAAGTCTACAAATGTACTTTGAATCAAATTTTACAGAAAAAATATACAGAAGAGGGAGAACTCTCACATTAGACAGCTAAAACTCTTCTAAAATTGGATAAATGGATGTGTTCATGAACCTTCCCATCACTCATAATCCAAAACAGATCAACAGATAATGCCAGACACCTTAAAAGCATGCCAAGGAAAATTATATAGGACCTGAGAGATATGCACAAGTTTAAAAGCATAACCTTGCATCAGTATGTGAGGGATGCTCTTATGACTAATGTTGTTATGAAGACAAAGGAGGTTTATTCAACAGTGTGTGTGCATGTGTGTGTCCTCACAATATTAAAACGCTGCAGAAACAGGTCATCTCCCAGGAGGATGTAGGCCTTTAGCAGGTATTCATAGTACGAGTCTATTCCAGCTCCGACTCCGCTGTCTGCAAGCATCAACAAAAGCCATCTTTCAAATAGATTTTTGATGCAGGACACAGAAATCATGAAGGAAGCGTTCTCTTTGTGCTCTTCCAACCTTTGACACAAAGCAACCAAAATCTTTAATTTGCTTCCAGCTTTAACAGCAAGTTAAACCTTCCCTCAGTCTGATTTATCTTTGACCAGTCTGTAACTCAATCCCGTCCCCACACTCTGTATCTTTTCATCCATGCACTCTCACCTCTTCTGACCCACTCTCCTGAGTGGATGTTGATGGTGGTTCCCACCAGGTTGCTGTTTCTCTGCCTCTTCTCCCACAGAAAGTCCAAGGCCCTCCGAGCATGATCCTGTAAGGCCATGAAGAATAAGTTACTATAAATCTAAAATAATAATAAATCTACAGCAGCTCTCTGCGACTGACTCAGTGCTTGTTCAGCTGTTTACCGCTGCACCAAGGAAATTAATCAGTCTGTGAATGAAACAACAAAATAGTCTGTCTTGCAGAAGTGTGTATACCCCTTGAACTTTTTCACTTTTTATATTACAATCATAAACTTCAAAGTATTTTGTTTAGATTTTATGTGACAAATCAACACAAAGTAGTGCATAGTAGTGCTGTGGAGGAGCGGTAAGAAGAACGGCATTGTTGACAGGAAGCCACGAGAAGTCCCGCTTGCTGTTTCCAACAAGCCATGTCGGTCCAAGCCAACAGGAGTTTTGTGACTTACATGCAAAGCCCTGTGTTTGGCAGAAAACGAATAATGCTCATCACCCTGAACACACAGGACAACTGCTTAGAGCTGATGAGAAGACAGATGGAGCTAACTTCATGGCTGCAAAAGACATGAGACTAAGGTGGCGGTTCACCCTTCAGCAGGGCAATGACACAAAACATACAGCCAGGGCTAAAGTGGTACAAATGTTACACCAGACGTAAATCCAATTGAGAATCTGAGGCATGACTTGAAAAGTGGTCTCTGCATACACTCTCCCCTCAATTTGACTGAGCTTGAGCTATTTTGCAAAGAATGGGCCACATCTCCAGTCTCTAGCTGTGTAAAGCTCGTAGAGACATACTCTAAAAGATCTGTCCTTGTAGTGAAACTCCAGTACCGTATTGGCTGAGGAGGGTGAATACACAGAGGTGGAAAGAGTACTGAAAATTTGTACTCAAGTACAAGTACTGTTACATTGCTTAAATTGTTCTCAATTACAAGTAAAAGTACTTGTGTTAAAAAAAATACTTAAGTAAAAATACAAAGTACTCTTCTCAAAAACTACTCAGAGTATTAATTACTTTTTAACCAATGGATGTTTTATTGCATTGTCAATAGTAGGCATTCGATTTGATTTACATGTATAAAATATCTACGTTCAAACCATATTTCTCAGACAAACAAAAAAGTATAAAGTACATGTGTCAAACTCAAGGCCCAAGGGCCAAATCCGGCCCGCCATAACTTTTTATGTGGCCCTCTAGACGGACACATAAACAGAACCTTCAAGATAACAATTGTATGCTTAAATAATATTTTATCAATCAAATCAAAGCAGTTTTCATCTGTATACAGCCAAATTGCATCAATGTGAAAAGATGTTCAATAAAATTTAACTTTTTTAAAAAATACTGATCAAGTGCAGAGATGGCTATTTATTCATATTTTAATGGTTGCTTAATGGGTTTTATGAATACATTCTGCCACAACCGGCCCTTTGAGGACATTCATTATCTTGATATGGCCCAAAATGAAAATGACTTTGACATCCCTGGTATAAAGTATACACAGTATTATATGCTATGTATTGTATACATAAAGTATACAATAAAATATAGAAAAAGTATACAAAAATTACACTAAGGCCATTTTTTATAAACAACAAAGCAGCAATTTTATTAAAAGACTGGCAAAAATGTTTTTGAACTGGTATACAGCTTTTTAACATTTTTTGTGCAAAACTTGCAACAATATTGCTCATATTTCAGTTTGTCAGAAGAGATTAAAATGCATAACATTTTGCATTCACAGTAAATAGGCATCATCTATTTCCTGGCTTTTTTTCTGCGAGTTTCATTTACTTGAATAAAGAGAATAACAGTCCTGCTTCTTGCAAATATTATTTCAAATTGTGGGCATACTCAGTTGCGATTTCTGATTTTAAAAGTAGCGAAGTAGATTACATGGTCTAAATTGTACTTAAGTATGAGTAAAATTACACACTTGAAAGAAACACTCGTAAAAGTACTCAAAAAATCTACTTAATTACAGTAACGTGAGTATTTGCAATACATTACTTCCACCCCTGTGAATGCATAACCATAATACACTTTTAAAAATAAAGGTATCATTTGAGTGTTATTAGTAACACCTAAAGTATTTGTTTTTCCGACTGAAGTACCTGAAGTCAAATATTTGCTGTGAAAAGCACATCTGCATTTAAGCAACTAACTGCACCCAAGCCAATGAAGACTTCAACTGAAAGACAAATTAACTTTATTTATTTATGACCAGGTGGTTGTGTACTTTCTTCAATTTGTTCCATACAGTTAAGTTACTGTTGTATTACTTTACTACGAATGATGTACGCTTATATGTTGCAATCATTTCTTTATTCTTTGGGAGTTTTGCAAGTCAAACCTAAAACTGCAGACAATGTAGCTTATGTAACCAAATCTAGTGCTTACGTTAATTTGCATTGCTCTTTAATAAAAGTCATTTTGGTCAGCAGCTGCCAACTTCCAGATTTAAGCTTTACAAAGGTATACTTCTTATTTATTGGCTCTGATAAGTGTGAAAATAAGTAAATTCTGGTTAAAACTGTACTAAGTTTCAACAGATAACATATTCCCAGCTTACTTCATAAGCTCCTGCAAACATAATCATAAGGAAGCTGAGTTACTTAAAGGGAATAGCTGTTCAGTGTTACCTGTGCAAATATCTATTTAGCAAGTCTTGTGTATCCATTACCATCAAAAAACAACATTACATAAACACACTGGCTCTAAAAGGTCACTTGCCACGTTTTATGAATTAGACCAGTTTCTTACTCAAATTAGTAGTTAAGGTTATTACTTATAACTGGAGGGTGAATTTCATGGGCTGGATATCATGCATAACATTTTGATAAATATTAACCTTTACCTCAAACACAGGGTCCCCAGTGAAGCGGCTTAAGGCAGCAAACTCCAGTATCATGGTGCCCGCGCACGCCGTGCAGGTGTCCGTTTCTGTACCAGTTCTTGTCTCTGGACCCCTGACGCCATGTTTCAAGTTTATCTTCCAATCAAAAAAAAAAAAAAAAAAAAAAATAAAAAAAAAAAAAAAAAAAAAAAAAAAAAAAAAAAAAAGTGTTAAAGATCCATTTTGAGAATTAAGTTTGTGTTGCAACCGACTCCACACAGAAGCAAGTCAACCATGAACAGGTCTTTAAAGCTCTGACAGCTGTAGACGGTGCAGCGAAGTGAAAAATGCAAATAAGTTTTGATCTGAGGCAGATCTCCATTCAAATGTAGCTGACTGTCATTTCAAAATGTTATAGTTTGGAATGAATTAAAAACATTTTTTGATTACTTCCAACATAGCTCATCATTTCTGCTATATAGAGTTACAATCTAACGATTACAACAAGACTTTCTTTACTTCTTATCATGTGAGGAAAACTGCCAAATTCTGGTCTCACCCTGGGATACGGCAGGCCGCTGCTGGTATTAAAGGCTGGCAATAGTCGGAGTCCCAAGTCTTTGGCCATATGCAGGAGCTCGTCTTGGTACCACTGCATGTGCTGTCCTCCCTCCTTCAGCATCACAGCCATAGAATGACCACCAAGAAGACCCCTGTAGGGCCACAGTTAAAAATCAGCGCAGTAGAAGCCGCTGCGTCTTCTGTTTTCCGTTTAGTCCAGTCAGACGTCCGCTGTTTCTTATAGCCTCTCAGTAAAATCAGTTGTCATAAATAGTGCAAGATACATTTTTGAAAATATGTGTTGGCAGACCAGTCGAATCTCACCCAAGGACTCGAATATTGGTTTCAAAGACCGACACCACAATGTCATTATCCAGCCGCACATCGGAGAGGACTCTCCTCACAGCAGCTTCAAACTCTGTCGTCTTGTTCAGAAGCTGCAGAAATAGCCCAAAATCATCTTTAGTTTTACACCTAAGTTTAAAGTTTAGTCAAAGAAATGCAGAGAAAGCTGAAACTAAGACGATGTGAATTCGGCTGAATTTGTCGTCATTTTGATTGCTGTACTCGTTTCTGTTCCACGTAAAATTTGACAATTAATAAGAAGTGGTTTATTCTGAATATCATTTCCCTTTAACCACATTTTTAGGACTGTTTAAAATCTATTCATATTGAGTTTTGCCCAATTTTTTACATTTGCCTTGATTTTGTAACTACTGTGATCAATATATTAGGGGGTTTTTTTTGTTGTTTTTTATTGTATTGTTAGATTACACAATTCTAGTACCTTTTTGTTTAAATGTACTGTAATTTATTAGTTATTCTTGTGCAAAAAACCCTGCAATACTCAAATTGTTTTTGATTTGATAAATTTTATTATGTAAGGTTACCAAATATCAACAATACAAGAGACAATACTCACCACCAAAGTATCCAAGGTGTCTATGAGGGTCAAAGAAAACCTGCCAGAGAAAGCAACAAATATTAAAAAAAGAAATTTAATTAGTGCTTCTGTTCAATAATATGAACAGAAGCACTGCTGTTTATAGCATTTACAATAAAAAGTCATTTGAAATTCATTACATTTTCTTTCCATAAATCAACCACTGCATACATACGAAACTCATAAAAAAAATTGAAAAATAAAACTAAACCCTTTTATTAAAAACGATACTTCACTACAACAGTTACATCTCGTAGAGCAACTGAACTGCCAAGCATCACAAAATCGTTGATTTAGATCATATTTTGAAAAGTACACGCAACATTTAACAATGATCTCAAACCGTGTGAAAACTGCTTAAAAAGTAAAAATAAGAATCCCATCATACTGTCAGTTTCAGGGTTTTGCAAGCATCAACACTGAAGAGCTTACTATTATTATCAAAGGATGACTAATTCATTGAACAATATTTCTTTCCTCGATAAAATGAAACAAAGTAACTGCTCATCCTTACTTCACACTTATCATTGCAATCTCACCACAAAACAAAAACCCCACCTATTGAAGCTTTGACTGAAATAAAACACATAAAAACAAGCTTTAAAAACGTCAATCTGAGTCTCAGAATAAGAATGTCAACAAGCTAAACCTGTCTTCACTTTCTGTGCTTCACAAAGACTTCCTTATCATCTCAGGTGTGTCCAAACATTCAAATGCAAATTAAACCTATCTTCCTCCTGTGCATTTCTAGATCTGGAATTGAAAACTCTTATCTTCTTGCATTTGGGACACCTCTTACGCTTTATTACGTCACTGTTACTGGTACTGCATTTCACTCCCACATTATCTCTCTTTTTTTTTTTTTAAACCTAATTTTACTGACCGTATTTTTCCAAATAAGTTGCAGCGCTTTTCTTTAGCAGTTAAACTAGGTTATAAATTTGTTACAAAAAGCATGCCAAGTGTATAAAGATTCAATTCAAATTTTCAGTTTGCTCTCTGAAACGAGTGAGCAAAGAAGCTCGACCCTGTGAGACTGTATTGGCATCACTATTCCTATTTTAAAAAAAATAGAGACCAAATGGTAGCTCAGGAGAATGCTGCTTACTTCCCAAGTGCATCGTCCACGTCTCCTCGACTGGGTTCAAGGCCACGTACTCTCCCTCTGCAAGTCAGAGGCATCAGCTCGTCTGCTGGGTATGCATGGTCCTAGAAAGAACACAAACATTTCTCTAACTCCATGCGACACAGTCCTTTTTTTTTTGTACAGTTTTCAACCAGTGCTTATAGACTAGTACCAAAACTTACCATGTAATTCTGGTATGCATGGTCAAACATCTCTACCACTTGGTTCCTTTGATGAAAGCATAAAAATGAGCGTAATCTACCAGAGTTAAACAGATTTTTTTTTTTTTTTTTTTTTTTTTTTTTTGATATACAATAATCAGTGTTCCTTAACTTACCTTAACTTTTGTTTCTCTTCCAGGGACATAGCCTCTCCATATGGGCATAATGCTCCGAAAAGCACGAACAGGCACAAAACAGGAGGCATGTTGTGAGGTGCTGAGATGATCGCAGCAATGCGTACACAGCTGCAGTTTATGTTAAATATTTAGTCATTACCACTGCCCTAATCCAAACGGACACCACGACACCTTTCAAGCTACACATTTAAATTCACTAATGTCTTCGTGGATTTGAGCTACCAACTGATCTAAGCCTTATTTTAGCGCACCAACAACTAAAATGCAATCATAGAGCTGGGAGGAATGTTGTTTCTGTCAAGTAACCAGCTGTCAAAGAAGATGTACGAGAAAGAAGAGAGGCGGAGTAATGCAAACAGTTTCAGGTCCTGTTTACCTTTCCATGCTGTCACTAAACCCATGCGACACATCGACAAGCAAAAGACTGACTTTTATACACCGCATTCAAGAAAACCCACTCAATTAAACACAATCAAACATACCAATGACAAGCATGGTTCGGTATGCAAAGGAATAATCTAATTTTAGTAATCTAGGCCAACGATAAAAACACAAATGTCTGACGCCTAGATTTAGTATCTTTATAACCGTTCAGCTGTACTTATACCACACAAGATGTATCAAATTATTAAAACACCATACCAAATAACACAAGGGAGTCCTATTAGTACAAGTTCCCATTGTCAGCGAGTTAGCATTTAAAGAAACGAGTTAATTATTTCCTCCGCTTGACAGTGTTTCGTCAGCAGCCGAGCACTTGTCAGAGCTTAATTAGCTAGCTATGCTAATAAGGAACCGGACTAATGACAACAGCAAGATCTGGAATACTAAACACATTAAAAATAAGAGTCCCTTTTGTTAAACAGCCAAGCTGGTCGAGCTAATTCCTCTGTCGTTTAGGCTATAAAGTGAGTAAACTCGCCGACTACAAGGGTTCCGCTCAAAAACTAGCCGTCTTCCTAACCGGATACTACTCCGAAAGAAACGTCAACAACATCCGTTTTGTTATTTTAACCCTGAGTTTAGTTTTTTAGGAGAAGTTTTACTTTAACCACATTCACATTCCCTACTCTAATCTCGAGATACGCTCATGGGTTTTTAAACTGCTACATGTTTTACTTCTTATGTTATATATTTGGCGTTACATGCAGGATAACCGGCGAATGGGGAAGCGATACCTGAAAGTCTGTGCGCAGGGTTAGTATTTTACATTTTTGGTCTGTTACATACGTCTATAGTATCCCCTTGCAGAGCGGCTCGGAAACCAATGTTTTCTACCATACCATCTCACTCCAGCCCTTAACTCCCCCTCTAACATACACTTATTTATCTCTCTCTAACACACCAGTATTTGTCTTTTTCCGTATTATAAAGCAAGGTAAATATACTATTCATTCATGTAAATGTAAAATAAGTTTTGCCGGCATATTTAAGCTATTGATGGTCTTCTTGTTTAAAATTTTGGAGGACCAGTTCAACCTCTTACGCTCAAAAAGAACAAATTTAAACAGCTCTGAGCAATCGTTTGATTTGTAAAGCAACCGTGTTTTTATAGGCGTGTGGCCATTAATAGTTAATATCCTGACAGCAATTTAAGGCAAAATGTATGTTTTATTAATGGAAAACGTTGCCGCTAACACTTACAGACTATAGTACTCGTATCGAAAAGTAAATGCATAATCTAATAGTAAGTGCATAATCTAATCTATATTGGGGCAAATTCGAGAGACAGCAAGCTCAGTTCGTGGCAGCTGACAGCAAAAGCCTGTCCCCTAGTGGCAGCTGCCACCGGATGCGCCATTACGAGCTACTCCTGCTACGAATTTAGCTCGGCCCTCCTGGGGGCTTATTTTTTGTCTTTTCTTCGATGTTACTAATGAACTACATACCCCATGATCCTTTGAGGTGTCAGTTGACTTTTCCGATGTTTTCACATGACTAGTAAACCTGCAGATCCCTGGGGTCAGATAAATCGGGAGACAACAGGTTCGTGGCAGTGGCAGTTCTGCAGGAAAAATCCGACTGAACAGATTATAACCAGGAACTTTCATATCCGAGAATAGCATTTTTCCAGCGGACTCTTTGAAGAACACACGCAAAGGTATGATAGAAATTACATTTAGATACAGTTTCGGATCGTCAAATGTTTAAACAGAATACAGACACACTGTTGAATGTTTGTATTTTTTGTTTGTTTTTTTGTTGTTTTTTTTTTTTGCATAGAGTGAATTATAACCAACATGTTCGTGTTAAAGTTATCCGTTTTTGTTAGTTTTTAATACACGAGGATTAAAATAAAAATATAAGCACCAAAACACTCAAAACCACACATTTGTGAATTTTTTTTCGGCTTCATGTCAGTATCCTGATTGATAGTTTAGATGTTTTCACTATCCTGTGCATCTTAAACATGCCTTGCTGAGTTAGATATGTTGTATTGTAATAAAACTTTAAAAAGAGCAAAAGTTGCTTTGTTAGCGTTTTCGATGGCAGGCGCATAATAGTTTCTCAGTCTGCTGTTTTTTTTGGGGGGGGGGGGGGGTTCACATCAAAACCCAGAGTCAGGAAGATTTCAGAGGATATGACTCAACAGGAAGGATTTAGGAAAATGCAATGTGAAAATTTCAAAACAGTCCTTACAGAGTGAGGGGGATATGTGAAAGAATATATAGGAAAACGTTGCTAAATGAAAAGCTGTATGTATGTAGAAAAAACGTGTGAATAAATATGCACGATACAAAAAAAAAAAAAAAAAAGTTGATCAAGAGAGATAGAGAACTATGGTTAGAGAGTTGACACCTGTAGAATTGGATTCGACAAGGCCTGAACTCGAAGTTACCAAATATGAATTCCCCAGATGAAACAAACTGTTATGTCATTTTTCACTGGTTGAATTTTTATATGTATTCTGGAAGACTAAAGCTAAACCAAGTTGCTGGAATAGCGCAAAAAGAATGATCCACACTAGAAATTAAATAAGCAATGACTTAGAAAAGACTGAAACTGTAATTTGTTAGAGAACATTAACAAATAGCATTATGAAATCTTAATTAGCACAACAGACAGGCTATGGAGAAAATTGTGGAGAAATTTAAAGAAGAGTTTGGTTATAAAACTACCCTGGGCTTGAGACATATTAAATATTGCTTGACAGCAAACCTGCATTAGTCAGAGAAGCAGACGAACCCTTATAGTAACTCTCTACGAGCTGCAGGGAGCCACAGCTCAGAGGGGAGACTCTGTCTGCAGATCAACTGTGATTGGGAAGAATAAAAAAGTCATTTTTGTAGTTTTTGCCACAATCCATGTAGGGAACACCACAGAAGGTGCTCAGGTTCAGATGAGACCAAAGCTGAGCTTTTTGGCTTGCATGCAAAATGCTGTATGTGACAGAAAACTAACACACCCCATCCCTACAGCAAAACATGGTGGTGGCAGCATCATGCTGTCGGGATGCTCATCTTTACTGGGAACAGGGAAGCCATTCAGAGTTGATGGGAAGGTAAAAATAAATTTTTTTTATTTCAAAAAAAATCATAGTAAACTTGAGCATAGGAGATAAAACGAATAGTTCTTTGGGAAATATTAAGTACAATTATTCAAAAATCACCACAGATGGTTCTAAAAACAATCAAGAAAGTGTTGGAAATGATTTGATTAATTTTAGATTACATCAAAATATGAAAGAGTGTTTTATCAGTTGGAAATATTTGCAACAGAAATGTTCACGTCTGTCTTTGGATTGCAGTGGGACATAGCGGTCAGGCCAGATAAGGAGGGAATCTGCAGACTCAGCTGCCATTTTAGAAACTCGACAGTGTGCACAGATTGTCAGAGAAGATCAGCTTGATAAACAGTTTCTTAGCATGTTTGGACTTCAAAGAGGTAATACAGATAAACAGTTCTGTTCGGTGTCACTGGCATGAATGGGACTAAAAGGGAATAAATTTACTGATAAAGTTGTCCTTTAAAATAAATAGCAATCGGCTTAGAAAGGTGAAAGAAAAGCAATGATCCAAAGGAACAGATTGGTGCTGGGAAAAGACTTATGAGGTAGATCAGAAAACAAGGAGGGTTTGTAACTAAGGAAAAGTGGCCCATGCCAATTGTTTGCATTACAGAGTCAAAGACAATCTGGAATATGATACCTCACATCAGTGACTGACTCGATAGACTGAACCAGGGTAGGCTACGGCGTCTCATAGGACTATCCATACTCCTTGAATTTTTTAGTATTTTATCACATTGCAACCACAAACAATACAATGCAACAGACCAACACAAAGTGGTTGATAATTATAAAGTGGAGGAAATGTGGTTTTTCAAAACGTTTTGTAAATAAAAATCAGAGTGGTTTAGCTCAGTGTTTCCCAAACCTGGTCCACAAGGCACACCGCCCTCCATGTTTTAGATGTTTCCTTGCTTTAACACACTGGAAGGTGAACCTCAGCCCGGTCTGAAGTCTTTCACATTCTCAAACAGGTTTTCATTCAGGACTACTTTGATTACTGCTGAAGGAAATTATCTACATAGCATGATGCTGCCACCACCATGTTTTAGTGTAACATGCAATATTATTCTTCCAACACACATATCATTTTGCATCAGTCAAGAAGTTCAGTCAAGCGCCTTCTTCTTACGTGTTTGCAATGCCCCGTATGTCAAACTTTAAAAGGATCGTGACAAAATCTGGAAGTGTTTCAAGCATTACAAATGCTTTTGCAAGACACTTCATGTAGAATTTAACGGCACTGAGAGGGAGAATGCAGAAGCAACGTTTGGCATGCCGTTGCATGTTACAGTTTTACATAGTAAAATAGTAAAGCAGTAAACATGTGGGTTTTCCTGGCATCCCCAGGGCTTTTAACTTGGTACTGTGTGCTTGTTAGTACTAACAGTAGCTACTTAAAAATAGACAGAAAGCTGATTCCTATGTCTTTCTTTGTAAACTCAGTTTAGTTGTACTTCCTGTTCTTTTTACTTTTGTGTTTATGTGTGTTACATTAGGTTGGCATCTCAACCATGGCTCCTGCTAGTGACAAAAAGGTGACAGGTCTGCTTGCTGCCACGTTCACTCCGTTCACCGCAGAAGGGTAAGGATCCTTCAGAAGCGCTTTTATCACTGCGGACCATTACAGCTCTGACTGATCTTGGTGTGTGTGTGTGTGTGAGAACACAATCGGTTTCCTTGTGAGGAGGAGAGAGAGAGAGGGTGTATGTGTAAAGATCTCACATGTGTGACCATCATGGTCCTGTAGAGTTTGGTGTTTCTGTTTTATTATGTATTCCACCATATGTGTAGGACTATATTTCTCCTGTTTTCTCAAAACAGTGAAGTCAACTTATCAGTGATTGGACCTTATGTTGACTACTTGACAGAAAAGCAAGGTGTAAAGGGCATATTTGGTAAGTTTAAAAGTGGGGCTCCTTCTGTTGACGTCTGTCATGTTTTATGTTCCCACTTGTTGTTATTAATCCCTTCGTTTCTGTAAGTGATGATCCAGTTTTTTGGGTTGACATTCTTGATTCAAATGCTTTCTTTATTTTTCCATTGAATAAACGAATATGATGTGAACCATTTTGTGTAAAGAAGACATGTCTTGTGTTGCTTCCAGTCAATGGCACCACCGGAGAGAGCATGTCCCTCACTGTTGCAGAGAGGAAGGTCCTGGCAGAGGAGTGGTGTCTGAGAGCAAAGGGAAGGTGAGTGATCTCACACTTTGGTTGGATGTTTTTTTTTTTTCCTCATTATTTTACAATGAGTTTGTTGCATCAGGAGGAAATATTAATTTCTGAAAAAACTTGTCTTAACAGAATGGATAGCGTGATTGTACATGTTGGGTGCATGAGCCTCAAAGACTCCCAGGATCTGGTGAGTTGTTGATTGATTGATTTTACTGACAAATGAGAGATGACATCAGATTCATTCCCAGAGGGTATACCTCATACCAACAAACAAAGTGTTGGGCTAAGCTTACGTCAGTGTCTCTGCCTCTTTCTGTATAGCTATGTTGATTTTCATACACACCAGTGTTATGCTAATGAGAGTGATGTCTTTATTTCTGACTTTCAAATGGATGAATTTGTCTTTGTTGCAATTGTGTGTGTGTGTGTGTGTGTGTGTGTGTGTGTGTGTGTGTGTGTGTGTATGTGTGTGTGTGTGTGTGTGTGTGTGTGTGTGTTGAAGCCTCCTTTAAGCTGGCTGACCAAAAGTGTGCAGCAACATGCTGGGGAGGGGCAGTGCAGTGTTACTCTATGCCAGGGGTTCTTAGCTGATGTAAAAGATGTTGGGGAAGGTATGAGACTGTAGGGTTTTGCAGCTCATGCAGATTTGCTTTTATTTTGACAACCATATGAATTTTTGATGGGCCTGTTTTTGTCAATTTCCCTGTGGAAATGTTTCTAAAATCTCTTAGAGTCATCACAGTGGATGAATTTAATGTCTTCAGCGCCATACTTCCTTGAAGAAGCAGTCTCTGTGTAAACGTAGTAAAAAAAAAAATAATAATAATAGATTTATTTTCCTCCCAAAACATGATGCAGACCTATCCTAAAAGATGCATGCATGACACATTTTTCCATAAAATGTTGATCGTCTATTTGGGATTAAAGCTCAGGGCCTTCGACTCCATACAGCAGGAGAAAACTCCAGTCACCCTTTCTCTGGTATCTTATTAAAAGGACTTTAAGCTTCTAGTGGTTTTAAAGCCATAAGATGTTCGAATCCCTGTATAACTTTACACTGGTAACCACCCTATGATGAAACCTAACGCCATTTTCATCTCCAGGCTCGTCATGCAGCAGAGATTGGAGCTGATGGGATTGCGGTCATTTCTCCCTCCTTCTTTAAGCCCAGAACTGCAGGTGTGCTGTACACTTTATTTATCTCTCATGCGATAAGACTTAGTCACCTGCCTCTGGATTTCATCTATGTGTCGATACTGTATGATTCTCTAAAAGGTCCGTCTATTTCTGTGGGGTTTTTTTTTTTTTTTTTGGTCACCGCGTTTCAGATGCTTTGAGGAGATTCCTGAAGGAAGTTGCCTCAGTGGCTCCAACTCTACCCTTCTACTATTACCAACTCCCATCATTCACTGGGGTGAATGGTCAGTGGTTTGATTTGTGCTCCGCAGTAAAGTTATATAAAGCTGAAGTGATCTTTAATCACATCCAAAGACCTAACAACTCTAGTGCTGTCAATTTGATCTTGTCCTGTTTTGTTCAGTGCCAGTGAGAGATGTGATTGAAGACATCGAGAAGCTCATTCCCTCCTTCAGAGGAGTAAAGTTCACTGGGAGTGACCTGTTGGACTTTGGCCAGTGTGTCAGTTACAGCCAGCCTCACTGGTCAGTCCTGTATGGTGTGGACGAGGTCAGTCTTCCCCACATGTTCATTTGGTCTTATGTTGTTGCAGCTTTCAGTGGTATCAGAGGCCTCTCTTGGAGCCTTTGCAGCTGTTTCAAACGTTTGGCCACAGGAAGTTTTTGTCAATTTTTCCTGCTGATTTTTCTGAATTTTTTCAGTTTGAGAGTATGACACTGCTATAAAATAGGAATTGATTTAAAGGCTTTGTACATATCTTTACTGGAGTTAATAAATGGAAGTTTTGCCAGTCAAACTTATCTCCTTTTCAATTGCAGATTTAATGCAGTGGAATAGAAAAAGACAGCACTGTGCATTGCTTTATGGTTCACTGCAACTTTAACCTTTTTGTATTATTATTATTACTGCAGCAATTGTTAGCAGCCTTGGCAATGGGAGCTAATGGAGCTGTTGGCAGGTTAATGATCTTTTATTTTCATAATTCTTTGTTTTAGTTCATTTATTTTATTATTCTTATTCAAGGTTATACATTTATCTTCCTGTAGCACATATAACTATATGGGATGCTACGTCAACCAGCTGATTTCAGCCTTTGAAACTGGAGATCTACTAAAAGCCCGAACCATTCAGGTACCTCTGTCTCTCTTTACTTTATTATAAACTCTCCTGTCATGTTTCTGACATATTTGTTTAAATTCTGGTCTAATTTCCACATACAGTTCAAAATCCAAGAACTTGTGGGTTATGCCATAAAACTTGGTAAGTGATAACTGCGATCTTTGCCTTTAAAATGAGGTCAGACTGACGAATTTGCCGGAAGCTGTTCAGCCTGCCTGTGAAAAACCAGCTTGCTATGTGTTGACAGGTTTTGATGTTGGAGTAAACAAGCAGCTGATGGCGGAGGTGTCAGGTTTGCATCTGGGACCACCTCGACTCCCAGTGACGCCGTGCCCTCCCGCTCACGCTCAGCTGATCATACAGAAATACCACAACATTTTTGTCTAAAGGCTGATGTGTTCAGTTTAAACTGTGAAAGTTCATCTTTTTAATCTTGTTTCTGTTGATTATGGTCACAGCACAGCAACAATGAGGCCAGCTATCAGCTTTCACACCAGCTATTTTGTACCAGATCGGCACATTTATTTTTGGAAACATTTGAAATGTTATAAATTTTCCAGCAAAATCAGTTTTTGACTTTTCCTCTTTGTCTCTCTGTTCTGTTCTATTAGACTTTCTCTGTAAAGTAGTGACTCTTTCAACGACTTAAATGAATGATCAGGCTAACTCGGGGAAGTTTTTTGCAGTAAAATAGGTTTATTTTCCTCCATATTTTGATACATTAAGAAGGTCATCATTTTTATTTTCCTGTTTTGATTTCATATCTTTGAAACCCACAGGTCTGAGAGACCCTCAACTGACTTGAACTGTGATGGTGAGGTCTATGAATGAGTAGAAGTTGAATCCTGCGGTGTTATGTAAAATGAAAAAAAAAAACATTCTTATGAAGCTAATCATTTAGGAAACAATAACATGATTTTTGTTGTTGATTTATGTGGCTTTGTGTTTGAGCATTAAAAGGGAAATGAACTGAGTGATCTGTAGTTTAACACTAATCAAAAATTGTTGCTAATCAATATTTTTGTGACTCTTGCTCATGGTTTTTTGTTTATTGCTTTGAATTCATGAGCTCAGATTGTTGAAGTTTTAAATTCGGGATGCAGGTCGTGGGAGTTTGGTTGTCAAGTTCACATGTTGTCTGGATCTGGCTTATGATCGTCTTCTCAGAGGCTTTTTGTGGGAGTACAGGATACCTGGGAGGCTTTTAAGGTCTATCCAGTCCTTGCACAACAAAAGCACGAAAGCTGTGTTCACATCCAAGGCACAAAGTGTAGCTTGGATTCCACCTGCTCTGCCACTTATCTCCAATCGCACTTCTGGTGTTCAAGGACAGGAGAGCTTCTGGTTTGAAAACCTCAGGGTCTAATCTTTGCTTTGATCAGATGAAGTGGTTCTGTTGGTTTATCTTTAGGAAACTTTAGGAGACCTTCTGCATGTTCTAGAGTGGTTTGCAGCAGTGTGAAGCAGCCAGGATGAGAGTCAGCTCCTCTAAATCTGAGACCATGGTTCTCCACAGGGAAAAGATGGACTACTCCCTCCAGGTCGGGGATCAGTCCGACACTTACTGATAATCATGGTTCCCTCATCCTGGAGAAGAGTAGAGCCCCTGCCCCCCCCCCCCATTGAAAGGAGTTGACTAAGGTAGTTCAGGCTTCTGATTGGGATGCCCCAGTCCAGGTCACTCCACTTTTAAAGTTTCTAAGCATGTGCCACTGAGAGAAGACTGTAAGGCAGACCGAGAATGCCTTGGGATCTCCCAGGAGCTGGAGAGAGAGAAGTCTGACTTTCCTTACTGGACCAGTTACATTCAAGGTTGTACACAAACATTAGAATATCTCAACTAAGCCAAACTGGAGATCAAATTTAAGGTTAATTCATGAGAAAATTACTCCAGTCGGTGACGTAGCTATGAATCACAATGCCAGTATTGTGAGGTGCTAACATTTGGTTAAATTTAGCTTTACAAGGTAAGTTGGTTGAGTAGAGAAATCACTCTGCAGCCGGGACTATAATAAACATGTAATAGGGCAATTTAAATACAGGTTACAACAAGAACCAAGCACAAGCAGATACGTTACAGTTTAAAAGGAGGTTAACTTGTTTTTGCAAGTCATTAAATGACGTATAATGACTTGCAAAAACAATTAAGGAATCCCTCTAGGGAGAGGCCAATGAAGGGGAAAAGAGTACAGATAAAATATTATGCTGTTTTAGGTAACTGAAATGAGGTTAGCACATTATTCAGTAAAAAGCTCATGTATGGCATGATATTATGTAACCTATATTTTATTGTGGAAAGGATGCTGACTCATACAGCAGGACTGTCTAAATGTGATCATTTTTGTTTCATAAAGTCAAAGTTGCAGGATTATTTTGTGGACTTTTGCCTGTCAAGCCTTCAGACTGTAAAAAGCACAGCAGAAGTATAAAGACCTTACATTTTCAAAGCTATAATAAACTTTACCTGAGGTCATTTCTGCCATCCTCAGTGATCTTGTATAGCTTCTCTCTATGACAAGTTTTTATTAATGATACACACCAGAACAAAGCTTGTTTAAATCAGTCTTTTTACTTCCACAGTTCAGTAAAAATTTGGAATATCTTGTGTGACACTTAAATTGGAAATTTTGTCTTCGCAGTGTCACCAAAGGGGGTAGGTACCTCGAGGCTATAAGCTGGCACTGCATTATAAGAAATCACAGAGACATGCAGCATATATGTGCATAGTCACAAAGAAATTTAGAGTGGGCTGACCTAACATTTGTGTTTTATTCATAATCAGCCAGGAATAACAAAGGCTAATATTCTTAGTCACATTTACAGTGTGCAGACAATATTACATTAGCAATAACATATGACTATGTTAACATAACCTTCCTAACATAAATATAAAGTATGCATAGAACTAATAGATTTGTCTACCTGTTCTGTCTGAGACCGTTCCGAGGCCATCAGGAGACCCAGGAAAATTTACTTGTATCCCAGACCAGCCCTTGGTCCAAGGATAAATCCTTGTGAAATGCATTTTGGAGTTTCAGACTTTTACCAATGACAAATCTGAGTCATCTGTAAAATGATCGACACTATATTTAGAATCAAGTTGTTTGTTGTTTCTATCTATTCTTATTGTATCTCCCAGCAGTGCCCTCAGCCACAGTAGGGGCAGATGGCTTCCCTCTCTGACATGAGACCTTTTCAATTGTGCAGTTGAGAGCAACAAATTATTTTTATGCCTTTTTCAGGGACTATATGTCAAAATGTATGTGCTGTTTGAAGGAGTCAGATAATTTCATAGTTAGAGCTTTGTCCACTATCTGTTATAGTGACAGAAGGTGTACCTCAAGCTTTTATAAACATTTTAACAATTGTATTTTCTGTGATGATTGTCTCTGTTTGGAGATTTTGTTTTTCTGGTTTTCATGTTGTCGCTGTCTCTTTCTTTCTTTTGAATGATATGGATTGATTATGTCTGAAATAAATAAACTAATATGCCTGAAACTCAATGATGAAAAAGACTTCTCCCATTTTGTATGAGCAAAAAAAAAAAAAAAAAAAAAAAAGAAGAAGAAAAGAAAAAATAGGAGATGGGGCAGAGTATTATTTTATTGGGTATATTTATAGGATGATATTCCATTTTTGTTAGTTGATTGTTGGTTGGAATCCTCCAGTCAGTCATTTGTAATCATTTTTTGTTTTATTTTAGTAAATGTGTATTTTGTTTTCTGTTTTTTACAACGAGATATTTCTCACTGTCTTCACTGATTGGTGGAAGGTAGTTTTGATTAGCTTGAGCAATTTTTTTTTTAACTTTATTTATTAGTCCACCATCTATCATTTTTTTGCGACTTGTTCCATATTAGACAGTGTCCACCAACCCGATTTTATTGTTCCCAAATACATGAAGCAAGTCAGTCTGGATAGAATTTTCATGATGCGGAACTATATTTGTAAGTGCATTCAGTTCCGCGCCGGTGGCATTTGACTGTGACGCGAAAAGCCGCGGTGTTTCCGGCCAGCTCAGCGCGTCTCTGCTGTGGTGTTGTCACTTTTACAGCCCGTCCGTCATACAAACGCTGCTGCCAACCAGCGCGGACTTTCTTCTGGGCCGTGGACACATAGCAGGACACTTCGCAGAGATGTTGCTGCTGACGATGATCGCTCGGCTGGCTGACGGTCTGCCGCTGGCCGCTTCAATGCAGGAGGACGAGCAGGTTCATTTCTCAACATTTCTACCCCTGTAGCTGATGTCTCTGAGGTTTTACTGAGGATGTAATGCAGAGTGACACGTTAACTGACGCAGATCAGGTGTGACTATCTTAGTAGGTCTCCAGATATGAGGAACCTGGAGGATTAAACCCTCATTATCAGTATCTGCTGGGTTAAACTTTGTTTGATCAGCTGAGTGACTAGTGGAAGTAGGCCTGCCTAGCTAAACAAAGCAGCACATTACCTACAGCAGTATTCAGTCTCTCTTCATGTGAACTCTTCTGTGTTTATGTTCAGTGAAAATATTGGTTATTAAATATTACAGCATTTAAAGATGGGTTTTAGTTTAGCATGTGTTAGTTTTTGTTGACTTCTTCACCAAAAGAAGATAAATGAAAGCCATATGTGAGTCATTCAGAGCTGTCCTAATGGATCTCGGTTCTGATGAATAAGCTGACTAGGAATGGTAGCACACCCAGAATATTTCAGGTAACTAAAAAAGAAATCTGCCTTTACATGATTTGCAAAAACTGGGCACTGATATGCTTGTTTTGTAAATTATGACACATTTTTTTAAAAAATCACAACACAAGAAATGTTCAAGAAGTATGGATTTTATTACAGACAGTCATGATACAACTGTTGTTTCTCAAGCTTTTCAGTTTAGGGTTTTGTGGTAACAATTCAGATTGTTTTAGATTATTGCACTGAGTGATCAGACACAGGTATATTACACTAAAAGATGTTCTTCATAATTAAAACCAATTTTCTCTGTTTCATTTCTGACACTGACGTAAAATGATCAACTAACTTCGTTTCAGTAGAGTTACTGAAATCAATATATCAATCTGTCGGAGTGATAAAGTGCTATAAATGCAGTGTGTTGTGTGCAAAAGTATTCATTTTCCACATTCTGCCAAATTGTGACCTCATCTTTCAATGAATTTTATGCAATATCAATTCAAAGTAGTGCATCCTTGTGAAGTGGAAGGAAAACACATGGGTTTTAATAATAATCTGAAAAGTGTGGCATGAATTTGTGTTGAGTCCCCTTTACTCTGATACTCCTGACTAAAATCCAGTGGAAAGAGGTTGAGTCAGCTGCAACTCTACCATAATGTGACTTCCCACCTTAAAAAGGAATACAAAACATTTGTGTTCCTGACAAAAGTTTTAACCATGACTCTGCATACTGCATCCACCCAGACGCTTTACCTATTTGAGCCTCCAGAGGTCAGTATTGGCATGTTGATGGTTTCTCTTTAAAAAAAAAAAAAAAAAAAAAAAAAAGTTTTGCTGTGTTATTTCAGACTGAAGAATCAGCTAGCGATTAAAAATATGAAAAGACTCAATTTGAATCTGAGAATGTAGTATTCATCTGTGCAGGATTCTGCACTAACTGAGGGCCTCTGTAGCACAATGAGCTGTTTTACTTTGTGCATAACTTGATAGGAGTCTAACGTGTTTTTCTTCACTCTCTTGTGTGCTCTCAAAAAGGGAAGCGAGAAGGTTTGTTGTGTCTCTGCGCTGTGCTTCATCATCTGTCTTTCTGTGATGCTGCAGTGGTAAAGCTGTCATTTACTGCAATCCGACCCAGCCCAAAAGTCCCCGTATTCACTGTTAAGAAATAGCGTAGTCTTTCATTTAAATGCATTCTCAAGACAAGAAATTAAACCTAATGTGCAAAAGTAGTCAAAAATGTGAACTGTAGGCAGTTGAGTGTTTTTGTTTTTTCTTCCAAGTTGTTGAATGAGTTGACATTATTCCCTCATAGAGACATTTGCTTGTGCATTCAGTCTGTCAAGGTGCTCATAAAACCAGCCTCTAAGTGTTTTATGATTAACATATTCACCAAGTTGTTAAGAGTTTTAAGATGTTTTTTGTCTTCAGGTTGGTCGAGATCTTCAGCAGTATCAGACTCAGGCCAAGCAGCTTTTCAGGAAACTCAACGAGCAGAGTCCCACACGCTGCACTTTAGAGGCTGGGTCTATGGCGTTTCAGTGAGTGTGAAAATGTGCTCAGGAAACAATGTTGACTGTCAAAAAAATGGCTCCATGATGGATTTGAGCACCCTAAGAAGACAGTGGTTCTCTTTAGAGCATTGGTGTCCAAACTTTTTGCCCCTGGGGCCAAAACTGGTTTGAAAAACTCACCTTTGTTTCAGTTGTATAATATCACAGTGAAATATTTATCTCCTCTCTTGTTTGTCACAGTTCCTGATGTTTTAATGGTTGTTCTTACTGTACATATGGCCACATGCAAGCGAGTAGTTTTTTTTCATGAAGCCATTACCTGACTTATGAAGATCAGCACACATCTACTTCATGTTAATGTAATGTTCTCATGTTTTTCCCATTTTGAAGTGGGAGTGATATAAATAGGCCTATGTGTTGCATTATATTTATACCCCAAGGAGCCGGGAAAAATAATCAGAAGATTAGAACGTTCAGGCATATTTTTTTTAATAGGAATCACTTGCTATTGCTCAAGAGATTCTTTCCTCCAATGAAATACATGTAATCATATAAAAGGGTGGATTTTTGTAAAATATTTAGTGTTCGTTATGTGACTGCAGTGAAAAAAATTAAATGATATAAATTGATCAAAAACATTTTAATCAATGGAGAAGGTGTAAACATCTTATACAAATTATCATACCTTTATTTTGTCTTAAAAAATGTGGCATTTTATGCTTTGGATTTGGCTTTTTTTTTTTTTTTTTTTTTTTTTTTTTTTTTTTTTTTTTTTTTTTAAGAAAACTATAGTTCGAGTGCTCTTTTTAGCCTTCTCTCTTTCAAAAATAGCGATGAAACAAAGCCAAATCATTATTTTCAGAACCCTGTCTGGGTAGTAGAGCTAAATCTGTGCAAAGAGACCAAACAAAATTATAAAAGTTTAATATATTATATGGTTAAAAACAGCAGTGAGTATATTTTAAAAATCATATTTAAAACAAACAAAAACAGAAAACGACTTAGCCTGATTACTATTTTTGGTTTTACACCAATCAATTATTAGCATATACTTTGATACACTTTTTTAATTTGAAAAAATACCAAATAAAGGTAAGTGACAAATTTAAGGCACTAATTGTTGGGGGGGTTTTTTGTTCTTTTTCACTATTTAAGAAGTTCACTCCTCTCTCACTCCTGCCTGGATCATTTATTGGCAGCTCAGTAAAGAGTAACTCCATCCTCCGTGATCACAGTAAAACAGCATTATTTATACAACCTGAAACCAAGTCAGAGCTCTAATACTGACACAAACAAAAAACAAGCTTTATTTACTCCACACTTTATGATTTATTTTTTTTTTCTCAGTCTCCTTCACTGCTTTGTGCTTTTAACATGATCCCCTCTTTGGTTCTCCTTGCAGCTATTTCATAGAGCAGGGAGTTTGCTACCTTGTGCTGTCTGAAGCCAGCTTTCCCAAGAAGCTAGCCTTTGCTTACCTTGAAGACCTGCAGGCAGAGTTTCATGAGCAGCACGGAAAGAAGGTCCCTACAGTATCCCGTCCTTACTCCTTCATTGAGTTTGGTAAGAAACAAAAGAAAGCTTTGGACTCTGAAAGTACTACTGAGAACATGTCGCGGCAGCTTTAAACTACTCAACTCCGGTCAGAAGCTTGCTGACGCTCATCATGGGCATCCATATCATAAAAATTTTGGGCTTTAACAACTGAATTGGGAATGCTCTTTTTCCATCATAGAATTATAAAACTTTTATGGTTAAAAAAAAAAAGGAATTAGATACATACATTTGAGTTTATGGTGATTTTTCTCTAATTCACAGAAGGTTGAAATTAAACCTAAAAGCTCAAATATATACATACACCCCCACTAATAATTGATAAATGTTCATTAGAAAACTGCACACTCTTTTTGTAGCCATCAAACACAAACTGTGTCTTCCTTGAATGAAACAGACTTAGATGGTATGGTTAGGAATAACCCAATCACAAAGGTGTAAGCCTATCATGAACTGGAAACTTCTGCAACATCAGTGCCACTGTTAAGCATCAACATGGACTTACAGGATGCAGTACAATAAAGAAGTCTTGACTTTAGAAACCAACACGTTCAAGGTTGACAAAAACTTTCCACAGTGACAAGATGTTTGCTCGGACGAGGCTTTTAAATCAAAGCATGCTGTCAAGCATGGTGGTGCAAGCATCATGCTGTTGTTTCTTTTTTCTGCCGGTTGTACTAGATCTTTGATGAGGTGGGTAGAATAGCATAGGTTTTTAAAATTTCACCAGAAGTTAACGGCTAGATGGTTGAAATAATTGGGTGTTTTCAACAGGAAAAATCTCCCAAATACATCAAAACTGACTTTGAAATATGTAAAGCAGCTTAACATTAGACTTCTGGAATGGCCCTGACCTCAAGTCAATTAAAAATGTATGATCTATGCTTAAAAAGTCTGGATCTTTGCCAACAAAACAAACCAGTTTAAATTAATTCCACCTTTGTAATAAGAGGGATAAAATATCCAGTCAGAAATGTGCCAGAACCTGGATGATTTACAACCAAAACACTGTGGGTTCTCTGTAGAGACGTGATCAAATGCTTGTGGAGTTGTATGTACACTGCTCAAAAACTAAAGGGAATACCTAAACAAAGCAATGTAACTCCAAATCAGTCACACCTTTGTGGAATCAATGTCACCAGTTAGGTAGTAACACTTATTAGGGAACACCAAAATTGGCAGAGTCACCACTGGCGCCCTGCTCTCTTCACGGATGAAAGCAGGTTCACACTGGGCACATGTAACAGACGTGACAGAGTCTGGAGACACAGTGGAGAACGTTATGCTGCCTGCAACATCCTCCAGCATGACCGGTTTGGTGGTGGGACAGTCATGGTGTGGGGAGGCATTTCTTTGGATGGCTGCACAGCCCTCCATGTGCTAGCCAAAGATGCCCTGACTGCCATAAGGTACCGGGATGAGATCCTCAGACCCATTGTGAGACCATAAGCTGGTGCAGTGGGTCCTGGGTTCCTTCTTATGCATGACAATGCTAGGCTTCATGTGGCTAAAGTGTGTCAGCAGTTTCTGCATGATGAGGACATTGATGTTATGGACTGGCCTGCCCGTTTCCCAGACCTGAATCCAATTGAGCACATCTGGGAGATCATGTTTTGGTCAATCCACCAACGCTATGTCGCACCACAGACTGTTCAGGAGCTAACTGATGTTCTAATCCAGGTCTGGGAAGAGATCCCTCAGGAGAATATCCACCATCTCATCAGGAGCATGCCCAGGCGTAGTCGGGAAGTTATACAGGCAGCAGTGTGTGTGGCCTACACACACTACTGAGCCTCATTTAGACTTGTCTTGAGGAATAGTCACTGGCGTTGTTATTTTACATGTTATTTTCCACTTTCATATTGAGTATGAACCAAAGTCCAGATCTCCATGGTGTAATAAATTTGATTTACATTGATAATTTTTGTTATTTTCTTCTCAACCAATTCTACTGTGTTGTTGATAAAGTTTTTCAGTGAGATATTAATTTATTATTAGTTAATTAATTGAGATCTAGGATGTGTTATTTTAGTGTTCTCTTTAATTTTGTGAGCAGTATATAATTTTGACCACCCTATGCAGATTAGAGAAGGCAAACAAATTCGTGTCCCAAATTGTTGTTTTAAAAAATGATTGGAATTGCTTATTGTAGGATAATTTTACCCTGAAATAAGAGCAGCACAATAAGTAATGATTAAAAGCCTCAATTACTCCCATTCATGCCTGCGATGAGTGTATGTAAACTTCTGACTGGAACTGTTCGTGTTCAATAACACTGAAGGTGCTTTAAAGCCGCAGTAGGCAACTTTCATAAATATATTTTTTTTATATATTTGTTAAAACTGTCACTATGTCCTGACAATATAATATGAGACGGATAATTTGTGAGAAAAATCCAGCTCCTCCTACTCCTTCCTGTGGTCCTACTGCTATCTGCAGAAATTCACCGCTCCTGGTCAGAAACAATCAATCAGAGGCAGGAGGAGCACTGTCAATCACCCTTGTTTTCGAGCTCCTCTACCACCCCCACAACCCAATGTTACAGGAAAACTGTTTATTCACTGTCATCGGTATCCATGCTTACTAGCCTACGCATTCACGGCAGGCTCCGCTGTATCGTAGCAGAGAACAAGGGGGCGAGTGTGAGCAGCGAGTGTGAGCAGCGAGTGTGAGCAGCGAGTGTGAGCAGCGAGTGTGAGCAGCGAGTGTGAGCAGCGCGTACACGAGCGTTATTGACAGCGCTAAGACCCTCCTCCTGCCTCTGATTGGTTGTTTCTGACCGGGAGCGGTGTTTTTCTGCAGATGGCAGTAGGACCAGAGGGAGAAGGCAGAGAGGCTTGATTTTTCTCACAGATTATCTGTCTCTTATAGTGACAACAATTATGTAAAAAAATATATATATTTTTATTTAAGTTACCTACTGCAGCTTTAACACAACTATTTACCATGCAGAAACACGATGGAGCTAACTCAGGGGCATTAGTGCATCATCAGGTGTAGTTATGTTTTATATGTAACATCTCCAACAAAATAGGTGCATTAAACCTGATTAACTTTGAGGATCAAATGAAGGGGGGGGGGTGGAAACAAAAATCATCAAAACAAGTAGAGTTATGAGCCCGAGCATCATGCTTAACCAGGATAGTATGAGTCTGCAGTAATCTGCTCATTTGAACCTATGAGCTTATTAATTAATTCTTCTAATGTTTCCTCAGACACCTACATTCAAAAAACCAAGAAGCTGTACATCGACAGCCGAGCGAGAAGGAATCTAGGCAGCATCAACACGGAGCTCCAGGACGTGCAGAGGATCATGGTGGCTAACATAGAGGAGGTCCTGCAGAGAGGGGAGGCGCTCTCTGGTCAGTCTGCGTTTGTCATCTCGTCATAAAAATGTCTGCTTTTGGTTTGCACTCATCTTTTCCTCCCTCTTCTCTTCTTCACACAGCATTGGACTCCAAGGCCAGCAACTTGTCCAGCCTGTCGAAGAAGTACAGGAGCGACGCCAAATACCTGAACACCCGCTCCACCTACGCCAAGCTGGCAGCAGGGGGCGTCTTTTTCATCATGCTCATCGTCTATGTGCGCTTCTGGTGGCTCTGAGTGACGAACAAGGAGGAAGGAGGTAGAGAAGTGGAAAATGAGCCACACGCAGTCTGCGGACATGAAGAAAAAGCTTTCACTTTTGATGAAAAACAGGATCCCTGCTTTTTAAGGAGACTTTACAGACATACAGTACCACTGCTCTGTCTGTCCTCACCTTGTCCATATGTGGGTGTTTGATCGGAAGATAAATGATGTCAGAATGCTTTTTTTTTTTTTTTTTTTTTTTTTTTAATTGTTATCATACAGTAATACTCTTGAAGTTGCCCTGCCGTTCAGAGGAAATGAGTAAACGTGCGATTCTGTGTGTATGTGGGTTGCCTGTTTTTGAAGGTGATTTGTGGGTAAGTGAAGAGAGAGAGAAAAAAAAGAAAGTTTCCTGTGTTGTGAGTTTCTAAAACTCTTCTGTACTATAAAATGAGAGTGTGGTTTAAACTTCTGTATGTCTAATTATACAGATGAAAGAAATTAATCACCTTTTTTCTTAAAGCCTGATCACATTACTTTAGGAGTTCTGTTCATTTACTGTGATTATAGTCGGGATAGCTAAATGCATCATACTCTGAATTTACAAATATTTAGGAAAACCTAGGTAAGGGTACATAATAGACACAACAGAAGAAACTGCAGAATTTCCTAATGTTAAAGCAAGCAAATAAACCTGATTGTTGTGTTTTTCACTTTTATTAGGGGATGCTAGTGACACTAAAAGTAATTAAGATAACCTGCAGCTTCATTTGGATCAAACCAACCTTAATTTCAGCATTTTCTTGCAAGGTAAAAACAGCCGCATGTGGAAATAAGCTCATGAAAGTGCTTCTTATTGTACACAGAAGGCAGCTCTAGAGATGCACCGATCCAGCCACCACAGATAGGAGTCGGACCGTTTTTCCATAATGCAAAAACAGCAGATCAGTTATTAAAGGATCTGATCTGACCCCCTAAGTGCGTCAAAACTGAGATCTCATTCTTTTCTTGGCTTATAAACTCATCATCTGACAAGATGTACTCATATACACTTTATAAATCAAATGTGAATAATTGGGGAAAATCTTGTAATTTCTTTTCTCTTGGATTCAAAGCTTCTACCCCAGTAAAAGTCCCTGGAGCACACTGTTTCTCTTTTGGGTTAAGACTGCATATATTATAGTTTGGTATATATATTATACTAAAAAAAAAAACAAAACAAAAGAGCCAAAATCGGTAAGTGTGACCCTGAAGAAAACCGAAAAACCCTGATCGGTGCATCTCTAAGACAGCAACCTTGGTTTTTTGGGGGGGTTTTTTGTTTGTTTTTATATACATCATATTCGTAATCATATTTCTGTTGCATCAGTTCTGTCTGTAAAGTTTTTATTCTGATATCGCTTATTACATTAGGTTTTATACTCACATTTTGAGAGGACTGTGGCATGAGTATTCTAACTTTTAGGTTCAATATAAGTGAAATCACTTCCACCAGCCTCTGTTTTGTAAGCTATTAAGTTACTTAAAAGCTGAGAGCTATGTAATCCATTTCTAAACGTTTATGCGTTTCCTTTTTGTAGCTGGCATCAATTCGTTGGAACTAAACAGAAATTAAACGTGCTGAATTATGGCACCGCTTAACTGTAAGCAAAAAAAAAAAAAAAAGGCTAAATAATAAATTACATAACTTTGTAGCAGCTTTGGAGTTTACTGTAATGTCTGAAGTTATTTGTCATCATCAGTGAATTGACATTCGGGATCAGTTTGCAAGTCCTCAGACTGTGGTAAGAGTAGTGATGAGGTGACCTTTATTAAACTATTACTATTACTATTATTAAATATGAAGCAAGTATGGACGGCTGCCAAGCTAGTGAGCCTAATCATTCAGAGGTGAGTGGCTGAAGCACATTATTCTTTGATTCAGATACCAATCAGCACAGAAAGTGTGGTGTGCATTGATATTCAAGCTCCTTGAGTCAATACTTTGTAAAACCAACCTTCACTGCAATTGGAGATAGAGATAAGCAGGGTTATTTTTCTGCCATACATACAGTGTTTTGTATGTAGGCTCAGTTTTGTTCTCATCTTGATCTCCCATAACTTCTGAAGGCGGTTGGTTGCAAAGGATTTTATTTTGGGGTATCAAAGTAAAGGTGGCTGAAAACTACTGCATGCAACACTTTTCAGATTTTTATTTGTAAATACATTTTTAAAGCATTTTCCCCTTCACAGTTAGTACTTTGTGTTGGTCTACAACACGAAATCCCAGTAAAATGCACAGTTTATAGTTGTAACAAAAAACTAATCAAGTGGTTGTAATACCGATGCAAGGGACTGTAAGTTATTGTTCTAAGTGAAGTGATTATAATCATATGAGTCATTTTAAAGAGATGATTAACTGAACCTAAAAAGTGACTCAATGTGGATTCACGCTGAGATATTTCTTTCTCTCCACTCAGCAGGAAGGGACATCTTTTTTTTATTCTATGAATAAAATTATTTGCACAAAACATCCTTCCTGTCTGTCACAGGGCCTTAACTTCAGCTGATTCTTATCATAGAGTGAAATGATAAGGGTTAAAAACTGCCACTGGTTGAAACTGATACGTTTCCCTGAAATATAAGTGAGTTCATCTGTGAACCTGCTCTTTCTTTCTTTGAATAATTTAAAGCAGAGGTTCTCAAAAATGGTTAGCTTTTAAGCCACAAATCAACCCTAACTTCAGCTGGTTTATGAATAGAAACATTGCTAATAAGCCACTTAAAGTCAGCTGTAATAGTATTTTTATCTAGGGAAGGCCTCTGTTACATCAGGCATCCTAAATATTTGTCAGTCATAAAATTTTATTTGATTTTAAGAGTTCATAATTAAATCTATTTTTTCATTGGGGTGCCCCCAGAAAGTTTGTAAAGGGGCGGCCAGATGGGAGGCCTCCAATAACCCTTTGGGTGGTATGGAGTGATGGTTCTAGACCTGATTTATCAGGGTGCCCAGTGTTTTTTCATGGGGGCACAGAACAAAAGAATGAAACAAAAAAAAAAAAAAAAAAAAAAAAACCCAAAACAGGGCAATATTTCATCGGGGTTTTTTTTTTTGTATATTATCATGCCATACCATACCAGTATTAAGTGAGCCAAAGAGCCACTTACAGCTCTGGAGCTGCAGGTTGCAGACTCCTGATCTTGAAGAAGAAAACTGATTCTATCTCAATATGGCTGAAGCTAAAAGTGCAACACCTTAATTTTTTTATATCATTGTTAAAGAAAAACTGTGAAGGTAAAAACTGAAATTGGTCCAAGGGACCAAATAGTTACGGTTTCTGTGCCAGCGCGTATCACCATAAGAAATTAATTTAGTATTATCTCTTCTGTACAGGGGCCAGGACCAGTTCTACAGAGGCACTGGCCCGTGTTGGCCCCTGTCTAGAACCGCCCACGGTGGCATCCAAAATGCTATAGAGGATTTAAAAAACTCTTTTGCAACTCACTAAAAAAAAAACATGTACTCTGCTATCGCACAATTCATATTAATGAAAAAATATTGTACAATTTGGTGCCTTACAGAAGTATTTGCCACCTTACTAATTTCTGCTTCTTTTTTTTCCTTTATCACATTGAATGTTTTAGATGATCAAATTCATGTTACTGTCAGACAAATCAAACTGAGTAAATACAGTTTTCAGTCTCTTCAGACTAACCTGGCTCTTTGAGAGAAAGTAATCTCCCCCTTGTTAAATCCTGAGTTAACTGTAGTTAACCACATTTTTTGAGTTCAATGTCCCTGGCCACATCCAGGTCTGATTACTGCCAAATCTGCTGAATCAAAGGAAACCCACTTAAATAGAACCTGTTTCACAAGATGAAGTATGCTTAAAAATCTGAAAATGCAACACATCATGTCCTTGGAGAGTTCCCAGGTGAAAACCACCGCTGACCAACAAAACACAATGGCCCATCTCACGTTCGACACATCCTGATGATCCTGAAAACTTTTGGGAAAATACTCTGTAGACTGACGAGACGTCTGCAATGTGATGTCTGCCAGCATTGAACATAAAGGACATCAGATTAATACTCAAATAGGTCAGGTAGTGTAATTGTCTGGGTATACTTTGCTATTTTAGGACCTGGACGACTTGTCAAAACTGATGGAACCATGAATTCCTGTCTTGAGGAGAAAAAAATCATAGTGATCAACTTGTGACCTTAAACTCAAGTGCAATTGGGTTAAATAGCAGGACAATGATCCTAAATGTAAAAAGTCTCTCAATAGGCCTAAAACAACAACCAAAAATCTTTGATGGTCTCATCAAAGATTGAACTTAAATCCGATTGAGATGCATCACCTTAAACAGCCCATTCGCTCCATCCAATGTGGCTGAATTTTTAAAAAATCTGCAAAGCAAACTGGGCCAAAATTCCCATAAAAGACCCATCGCCAGTTATCATTTTGGCAGCTGGGTCGACAGCAAATTTATAGGTAGCCTTTGCCGATACCGTTCAGCCCCCACCCACCCTCCAACCTCCACTGAGCTCCCTCTGGGTGGTGTCACTGTTCTTGAACCACTGTTGTATGCAGAATACTTCCAGGAAATAACCATTGCTATAGCATGGGGGAAATATAAGCAAAAGAACAGAGTCAACACTGGATTATGAAAAGGAAACTGTGAGTCAGAATGTCCTCCCAGGTGCAGCATCTTAACATTTGGTGTGAGTTATATTTTCCAACACCAGGTTTTGGTGGGGAAAAGGATGCACACTGTCTCTCAGTTGCTTTGTAGTGCAACTTTTCCGTATGATCTTGTCTTAGAGAGAACTAATTGTGTTAAGGTGCTCTGTTTTAACAGCCTGCTCATACTGCTTTCGTCCAGCAGGGAGAGCGCTTTGCCCACTGTTTCACAAAGGGAACTGCAACACACTGATCAAAATCCTCTTCCCTTTGCAGCTGATGTATTATAAGCTTCTCTTGAAATCGTGTGTGAAACATAATAATTTAAAAAAGGATTTCAAAGTGGTGTGGCAGTGTAAGACAAAAGCCTGACATCGCAAACGAGAGCTTCTGGCTCTCAGACTATTGCAGTCTGGGTCTTAGACTTGAGATAGAACAGGAAATGTCAGAGAAAAAATGAGAAGCAGCAGATGGTAGCGTGCCAAAAAACAAACCACAGGGCACAGGCTAACCTTTTCACCTTTCAAGGGAAGTTGAGTTTGTCACTGTTGTGATCACATTTTATCTCATTTGCCGTCTTCTTCCATTAAAACAGCTTTAAGACTGTCTTTGCAACAGCTTGTTTTAATCATACTGAAAGACGTTTTTTTCAACTACAGTTTGCTCCTAAATGCGTCACAGTGAACGGCAGCACTCGTATTTTGCAGTTTCGTCCATCCTGTCAGTCTTCCTCTTACTTTCAGAATCTGCCACCCGTTGCCCAATCATTCTCTCTACTTCTAAGTCTGGATATATCCTGTGTCTTTACAAAACCGCTCAAATCTTGCCAGTTCTGCAAAAATAGTAGAGGCCATAAGAGCATATGCACTCTTCAATTTTCTTGTCTGTATTTAATCAATTCCTTATCATAACCAAGCATAAATTGTGGTGATAAAAGTTTTTAAAGAGTCCCTTCCATTGTGAAAGAAAGTAAATAAAATCTTGTGTAATGTGTGTGTTAATTTCACAGTGATTAAAGAGGCGACAACATACACTTGTTTTTCCCTCCAGTGTTTTCTCTCTTTCCTCTGCATGTTACCATGGCAGCACAGAGTGTGTGACAGTCATGTGAAAACGAAGCTGATTGGATTAAAATACTTTCTGTGATCAGAGGTCAGGAATACGGCACATGTACTAAACACACAGAGCTGGATTCAAACACACACATGTACACATATACATACACGTGTGGCTTATGACAGTAATAGAGTGAAATATCAGCCTCTTCTGCACATTTTATCTGTGTTTTAAACCATACTGGAGTACTCTATTGCCAACTCATATTGCCATACCTTGATTTAATTTCCTGTCAAAAACAGATGGAACCACAGCACCTCACACCCATATTTGACTTTATCGTCTTAAAGTAACAGCATTAAATCACCTCAACTTTCACCTCCAGCCTGTTCTGCGTTTCAGATCTCAACGAGAGGGTTTGATTTGGTTTGCTGGCTTTCGGTTTCCACAGAGGCAAACATCCAGACATCAAACTTAATTATAAATCCCTTGATTATTTAATTGCGAGGGTCCTAATATTATTCAGCTAGCCAGTCAAGACTTAATGTGGCCTCTAGATGAGCAAACATGCACACTCTTCAGTCACATCAGCTCCCAGTGAGTTAATGAGCTGACTTTACTGTGACCCACAACAGCAAATCATAAATGGGGAACAGTGTTGTGTAACATTTTTACTCAAGTGGATTATTTGACCAGAGGTTTATACTTTAGGCTACCATGAAATGCTGTCAGCTACATGCTAATGTTAGTATGGTAATCTGACACAATAAAATGTCCGCATACAACAAAATAAGATCTGACGTATTTAGCCCACGTTATTCTGATACGCTTAGATAACATTTTTGGCAGAGTTTTGCTGTAATTAAAGATTTCCTTAGGGTTATGACCCAGTCATGTTTGTAAATCTAGAACCTGAAATTTGTGCAAGTTTTGGCTGTAAGTTGTCCTGCTAAAAGGTAATATTCCTCTTCAGTCTCTAGTCTTCTGCATCTTCTAACAGATTTTCTTTTATGACTGCCCTGTGCTCATCTAGCTATGACCTCTAAATCAGCTGATTCTGCTGATGGAGAGTCCTCCTCATACCATAAAAGTGCCTTTACTGTGTTTCACACTTTTATAGTGTGTTTAACATGATGGGCAGTGTAAGTTTTTCACCACTGTTACTTCTGCATTTTTGTAACTCCTACAGAAAACCATACACAGTTCATCTGGAAAGTATTCACAGTGCTTCACTTTTTTCACTTTTTGTTATTTTACAGCTCAGTTCCAAATTGTATTAAATTAATCTTTTTCCTCAAAATTCTAACACAAATACCCCATTATGAGAATGTGGAAAAAGGTTTTAGAGATTTTTGCAAATTTATTAAAAAAAACAAGAAATCATACTTACATAAGTATTCACATCCTGTACTTAATACTTTGTTTATCCACCTTTGGCAGCAATTACAGCTTCAAGTCTTTTTGAATGATACCACCAACTCAGCACACCTATGTTCAGGCAGTTTCACCCACTCTTCTTTACAGTTCTTCACAAGCTCCATCAGGTTGGATGGGAGACGTCTCTGCACAGACATTTTCAGATCTCTCCAGAGATGTTCAATCGGATTCAGGTCTGGACTGTGGCTTGGCCAGTCCAGGACATTCACAGAGTGGTTCTGCAGCCACTCCTTTGAGATCTTGGCCGTGTGCTTTGGGTCTCCTCAGTCTGAGGTCAAGAGCAGCTCTGAGCAGGTTTTCATCCAGGATGTCTCTGTACTTTGCTGCATTCATCTTTCCCTCTATCCTGACTAGTCTTCCGGTTCCTGCTGCTGCAAAACATCCCCATAGGATGATGTTGCCACCACCATGCTTCACTGTAGGGATAGCATTGGCCTAGTGATGAGCTGTGCCTGGTTTCCTCCAAACATGACGCCTGGCATTCAGACCACAGAGTTTAATGTTTGTCTCATCAGACCAGATAATTTTGTTTCTCATGGTCTGAGAGTTCTTCAGGTGCCTTTTGATAAACTCCAGACGAGCTGCCATGTGCCTTTTATTAAGGAGTGGCTTCGTCTGGCCACTCGACCATGCAGGCCTGATTTGAGGATTGCTGCTGAGATGGTTGGCCTTCTGGAAGGTTCTCTGCTCTCCACAGATGAACACTGGAGCTCTGACAGAATGACCATAAGGTCCTTCGCCCCCAGTCACTCAGTTTAGACGGCTGTCCAGCTCTAGGAAGACTCCTGCTGGTTCCAAACTTCTTCCATTTACGGATGATGTAGGCCACTCAGCTCATTGGAACCTTCAAAGCAGCAGAAATGTTTCTTTATCCTTCCCCAGATTTGTGCTTCAAGACAATGTTGTCTTGGAGATCTACAAATCATTCCTTTGATTTCAAGCCTTGTGTTTGTGCTCTGAGATGTACTGCCAACTGTGGGACCTTATATAGACAGGTGTGGACATCTCAGTGTTGATCAGCAGAAACAGCTAAATTTTGAGTTTCATGGCAAAGGCTGTGAATACTTACATAAATGTGATTTCTTAGAGTTTTGAGGAAAGAGATTATTTAATTCAATTTGAAATAAGGCTGTGACATAAAATGTGGAAAAAGTGAAGTGCTGAGAATACTCTTTGGATACATTGCATATTTGAGGCTGTGGTTGTAAATTGCAAATAAGTTCATTGGGTATAAATCTCATTTTACAGCACTGTAAGAACCAGAATATCAGCTGTCATCTTTGGTAAGGTGGCACACTGAGAAAAGATTCAAGGGGTTTGAACTGCTTTGCAAGGCACTATGATATGTGAATTTGTACGCTGTTTAAAGCTGATATTTGTTTCGGGGGGGTTGTTTCTTGAGAAAATTAATGTTTGCATTAGTTTACCAAACACAGACCAGAGGACTTAAGTGGAACATATTTTACTCTTTAAGTTGGGTTAAATAGTTAATGGTCATCAAAATGTTCTGTTCTCAGTATTTTAATAACTCAAGAATCAAGACTGAAGAACATGAAACTGAGACAATTTCTAGGATTTCATCATCTGTTATTCAGATTCTTTTTTAAAAAGCAAGCTGGCTTGACTGTTGCCTTGCAGCACGAAGTTTCTGGTTCCCAGTCCAATTCTGTGCAAAGTTTGCTTGGTCTTATGCATGGATTAGTTTTCTCTAGGTACTTCAGTTTTCTCCCACAGTCCAAAAAACATGCATGTTAGGTTAATGGGAGATTCAAAAATGTTCTTGAGAGTGTGTGTGTGTGTGTGTGTGTGTGTGTGTGTGTGTGTGTGTGTGTGTGTGTGTGTGTGTGTGTGTTATAGGATGTCTGCCCTGTGAGTCTCTGCGTCTCTCTGTTCTGACTTCTGACCTGATCAGACTGTACAACCTGTGACTGCTGGAGATAGGCACCAGCTCCCCTGTGACCCACCACATGATTAAGCGGATATATAAAATAGATGCTAAGATGGATGGCTACAATAAATCAGTGAGGCCACTGAAAGTTTTTGCTGAATGATTGTGTCCTATAAGGTCCTCAGGGAGCATCATTAACAAATATAATTGTATTAAACACTGCATGGGTAAAAACCAGAAATCATCAATAACATATCCTCTGATCCAAAGAAAGATAACTTGGTTGGTTATCAAAACCAGCTTAAATGATAGCATCTATGAATTCATAGAGGTGGATAAGTGGAGATAAACATAACTGTAATTCCTCTGAACAAAACAATGTCCTGACATATTCTTCATTTGCAGAGCAGTTATATTCTTTGCCAAGCAAGAAAAGGAACAAATGTTGCTTTTGTTTCTGTTGACAGCTGCTTTCAGTGTCTTAATTACGGAAGAGGTGGTGCATTGCAGTTACAACCAGATCTCTGTTAGTACTTATATCCAAAAATATCAATTCTGTCAGCGGTTTGTTAGAGAACAAACAGCATCAAGATGTTGGAACAAGGGGAGCATTAATTAAAGAAGCAGCCAAGATGTTTAGTTTGCCACCAACCATCAAGGAGATCTAAACAAATCACCCTCACCTGCTAAACATGGTGGTGGCCGTATCATGCCGTGGGGAAGCTTTTTCTTTTTTTTAGAGAGAGGAAAAGCAGTTCCAGTTGATGAAATGAAGGATGGAGATAAATTCAGCTTAGTCCTGGAAGTAAATCTGTTGGGGTCTGTAAAAGACTAGTAAATGGAGCAAAGATTTTCCTTCCAGGAGAGCAACAATCCTAAACATGCAGCCAGAGTTACAATGGAACAGTTTAGAACAGAGTATTTCTCTGTCAAGATTGCTCTGCATCTAATCTGACTGAGCACAAACTATTCTGCAAACAGGAACTATTTCACTCTCTAGATGTGCAAAACCAATCAAAATCTGCTGTCCACAACACACACCCACCTGAAGACCAGAGGGGACAGAGTCTTTGCATCGACGTCTCCCAAGCTCTGAAATACTCTCCCTTCAAGCCCTAGATCTGTTGACTGTGTGGGGAGTTTTAAGTCCCAGTTCAAGGCAAACATTTTAAAAATTGACTATGGTTGATGCTGGTGTTCCTCCATTTTTTTAAAAAAAAAATTCTTATTTGCTTTAACTTGTTTTTAGTGGGCCAATTTAATGCTCCATTTTTATGTTTTGTGGTCTTCTACTGTAAAGAAGCTTTATCCCTGGCCTGTCTGGTGGGTTCCTTGGATTATGTTTAGAGGTGTAACAGTAAAGAGATCTGAAATTAAATGCCTGCCTCATTTTTCAAAGATTTTTAAAGCTACATCCCCTCGAAGGCTATGAATACATTTGAAAGGCCCTGTAAATGAGGATTAAAAGTATCGTTTTGCACAGATGCAGTGTGGTGGGAAAGTGCTGCACAAGGACCCGCGGATATGTCCATCATGTCATCCAACTTCCCACTTCTTCCCAGCTACTTTCACCATCTCCTGTCAAACTCCTGCCTCATCCAATGAGAGCAAAGGGAAGCTGCAGAGACAGCAGCTGTATGGCAGAGATGAGGGCCATAAAACACAGAAGGCCGAAAGAGGAAGTTGAGGGGGCCTGGTGTGTTATTGCCACACAAACATACACACCATACACTCCGGTTCCTGGGAACTGGGAACTTCTCACGGGGGGGTGGGAGGATTAGTGTGGAAAATTTTTTTATTCTTTTCTTTGTTTTCTTTGGCTTGAACCTGCATTGCATATTTTCTCAGGTCAGCAATATCATCTTGGACGACTTTGCCCTCAAGATATGGCATGTCTACTTCAAAAATACCTGGGTTGAAATTTTGTGGGTATCAGTAAGGTGTTTAACATATTTCCACACGTTAACAAATATACAATTAAAGGTTATTAGAAAGAAATCTGAGACAATGTTTGGAGGTAATTAAAAAAAAAAAAAAAAAAAAAAAAAAAAAAAAAAAAAAAAAAAAAAACCCAGACACTTACTTGTAAATGTCTGTCATGTTGACAGCTAGGATTAACACAAAGCAATGAGTCATGGCCCGGTCTAAAACACACCTCTGCATGACTGAATGTAAGTGAACAGGTTTCTATAAAGGTTAACATGGCTCTTAAAGCTTTACAAACTTGTGCTAAAATGCCTTTTTATCAAATTTCTTTATAAGTACGCTTAAAAAGAACAGAACCTGATCAATGTGCTGTACACATGAGGCACTTAAGAACAAAACTGAAACAATGTGACAAAGACAACACGGATACAGACAAACATGGTACAGGCTGACATCCTAATGTGAAGAGGCAGGTTATTCCACTTTAGGTGCAGCAAACAGCAAAAGCCAGATCTCCTCTGCTCATTCATCTGCTCCTCAGATCATCTGAGAGCGACTGCTTATCTGACTTTGGTGACCTTTTGGGAGTGTGCAAAGTTAGAAATTTGACAGGTATTCAGGTTCTGATGCTTTCAATGATTTAAAAATCAAAAAAAAAAAAAAAAAAAAAAATTAAACTAAATGATAAAATGAACAGAAAGTAATCAGAGAGAAGCTAGTATAGATGAGATGGGGTCTTACTTGCATTTTCCAGTCAGAAGTGAAACTGATACATTTTGGAAGAGATGAAAACAAAAAAAATAGAGACAGGGTGATTCCAAAATAAAAAGACTATTACAATAGCCAAGTAAGGAAGAAGTGAAATTTTGGAAATGAAAGAAATAGCTTCACCTTAGCAAGGGCCCTGAGCTGGAAAAATGGTTTTGTCAACTGCATTTATCTGTTAGTTAAAAGAAAGTGTACTGTCAAAGATAACATCAAGGCTTTGTTCTATGCTTCTAGTGGCCCAAGGAGGCATGGTCAGACTGACCCAACAGTTTTACAACAGTTTTGTTTCAATTACATTGAGAAAGCTGAGTGACAAGCATGACTTTAAAACATTTACACAGTAGAGTAAGGCATTCATTCAGAGGAGCTGCAGTGCTCTTTTGAGAGAAAGATAATCTGAGAATCATCAGCATACAATTGGAAAGAAATTTTTACTTTAAGAGCAAACCAAATAGGAGCATGTAACAACGACCTTTTGGAGGGATTAGGGGGGGCAGTGGAAGATGATGAGCACCCCAGTAAAACAGTGGAGGTTCAGTTTTTCTCCTTTAATGTGAAATATATCTGGGACTATTCAGCTAGAAAAACTGCAAAATCTATTAACCAGAAAATACAAAAAAAACAAATTAAAAAAAAAAATCAATAACTCAGTTGCAAAAATGTACACAACCTCAACCTGATACTTGCTGATATTTGTTAATCCAATTTCACTATTCAGGGGGGGGTCTATCAGCATCCCACATCTTGACTTCGCAATATCTGCCCACTCTATCTTACAAACATTCACCAAATCCATCAGACTGTTTTTCAGTCTGTTTAAATATTTGTTTAAATAATGACAATTAGGGGACACACACACACACACACACACACACACACACACACACACACACAGACAGAGGTATGCACACAGTATTAAGCGGTTGGCTGGGAGAAAGTAAAGGTTCATGTGTGAATTCCAACCATGCTTGTCTTTTAACAGCTTGTGAATTTATGATACAATTAACCCTGGAAGATGAGTTCAGCACACTCATTTTACACTCCATGACTTGTCGCGTGAGATTTAAAAGCACAAAAATGCAGACAAGCATGGTTTGGAAGGCCCAGTATGTTACACTTACATGTTGCGTACTGGCCAGTCTCCGGACCTGAACCCAAAAGAAAATCTTTGAAGCGAGCTGATACTCCTCGTTACCCAGCAACAGCCCTGAAACCTGAAAGATCTGGAGAAGATCTGTATGGAGGAGTGGGATGACATCCTGACTGAAATGTCTGCAAACTTGGTCAAGAACTACAGGAAATGTCTGAACTTTGTACTTGTAAACAAAGATTTCTGAACAGAATATTGAGTTCTATTTTTCTATTGTATCAAATATTTATTTCATTCAGTAAACTGCAGATTTTTTTTTAATAATACAATGTGATTTTTTTTTGATTTTAACATTTTTTTTAGATTCTGTCTCTCACAGCTGAGGTGTACAATGAAAATTACAGATCTCTCCATTTTTTATAAGGGGTTAAACTTGGTATGAGTACAACAGTGATAAAAGTATAAAGTTTCATTTCCAAAAGTGCAAAAACAAATAAAAGCAAATAAAACACAAGTTAATCAACAGAAAAAAACCTTAAATTCATGTCCTTATTTTAAGAAATAAATAAAGAGTTTCACAGATAGGTTTGCCAAAGTGAAGCTAAAACACACAATGAAACAATTTAGAGGGAGTATTGGTTTGTTTTCATTTATATCTTATTAAAAGGGGATGTTGAAAGTTACTCATATCCTTGTTAATAATCAATGGAAAAAGCTTTTTTGCATTACAGAAATCAAACCCTTATTATTGTTGACCAGCATTGTGCATGTTTCCACTGGAATTTTGAGAATTAGTCTTTGATGCTGAGCTCCAAGCCTTCGAGGTTGGAAGGCCTCCTTGCCACGCACCTAATCTTTTGCTTCCTCCACAGATTCTCCATCTGCTTTCTGGCTAGGAACATGTGACTTCGAAACATTTATACTACTTCCTGTCAGAAGAAACATGCTGGTAAAATTAAAAGATTACTTAAATCAGCCAGGCATATGAATAATCTTTGGCTAAACTGCACATCTCAACCTGTGTTTTACAAAATCCTTGTTCAGGGTGAAATTATTCAGTTGAGGTTTGACCGTTCGAATCAAACAATGAATTTGAACCAGAGATGATTGCCTCTAGAGTCCTTTTAAAAATACCAACATCAGTGCTTTACTTTAGCACTGAATCAGACTCCAATTCAAGCATCATTACCCACTTGTGGTGCACACTAACATTTTTTTGACACCAGTAGGTGGGAGGAGGTAACATGGGGGTTTATGGTGCCACTACCACTGCTTGTGAAATCATTTAAAGTTGTCTTCAGATCTGTTTGTCATTTTAAATATTTACTGCAATTTATTATGGTCGTTTTGGGCTAAGATGACCCAGAGCCACAGGGTAGTTAATATCACCACCGCCCTATATTACATTAATCATTCAAGTGTTTGTGAGTTCCTCACTGAAATTTGGGTTAGAGAAGGCCACAAGAATAACACCAATTATTACAGTTACAGTGCTTTGCAAAAGTATTAATATAGGTTTAACCTTTTAACATTTCATCACAGTACAACCACAGACACTAATGTATTCTATTGGGGTTTGATGTAATAAACCAACACAGGGCAGAACATAACAAAATGAATGGTAAATCTATATTACTTTCAGTTTTCTTTTACAAATGAAAATCTAAAAAAGGTGTGGCATTCATTTGTTTTCAGCACCCTTTACTTTTCTACCCTGTTGAAGACTTGAGAAAGGAGCAAAGGCTCACTTTCAAACAAGATAACAGCACTAAACACACAGCCAGAGCTACAGTGAGATGTGAGAATGACCCCTAAAAAGTCTAGACCTAAATCCAATCAAGAATTATTAGAAAGCCTTAAACACTGGTACTGAGATGTTCACTATCTAATCTAACTGAGCATGAGCTATTTTGCAAAGAAAATTAGGTTTAATTTAATACAATAATTTCCTAATTTGCAAATGTGCACTACTTTCTGCTGGTCTGTAACATAAAATCCATATTCTGATGTTTGTGGTTGTATTGTGTCAAAATATGAAAAAAGTTCAAGAGTTGGAATATTTTTACAAAGTCTTGTGCTAAAACCCCTCCAATCCACTTGATGTAGAAAAATTATTTTTTTTTTTTTTAAGACAGGAAAAAAATATGTGTTGGATCATCATCATAACACATTTATGTTTCAGGTTAATCATTGCTTTTTATGCTCTACCCTAAGGTCCCTCCAGTAGTCTGAATCAAACCTATCCTTTTAGAAGAAAGCATGGCTGAGCAGTGTTTTAGAGTGACACAAGGGTTCATAACCATACCGGTGCTTCATCCCTCAATGTGGTTACGTGCTACTCATCAGCCCAGAGCTGTTTGTGACTGAGGAAGTTGGGAACTAGGGTGGTGTTTTGTATGTGTACATGTGGGTGGAGAGTATAAACCTTGAAGGACCCAGATTGCACTGCTGGGGATGTTATTTTCCCACAGCGTGGTATAAATAGCCTGCTGGTGTGGGGTGATGGTGGGCATGCTGGGGCGCTCAAGGGAGGATCCCATCCACACACAACAGCACATTCCTGTCCACCTGGCCCTGCCACAGGTCAGTTTACAGGATGTGCTCACATTCAGACACCCCTTCTCCTTCTCCTCACCTTCAGTCCCTCCTCTGCTCAAGACACCCGCCTCCGAGGGACGTCTCTGCTAACATCATGTCATGCTGTGGCACTCATTGACTCTCCACCTTTTGACCACCGTGGAACGCTGTGACGCAAACATTCACTCATGCACGCTGTCTCAGTTTTTGACACAAACATACTGACAAAGTCCCCTCGTTCCAGCAGGAAAGTGACTGTCTAACATTGAGTTAGTTTATCAAGCTCTGCAACATGCACTGAACTGAATAAGTAGATACCCTCAGCTGCATATTAACAGATTAGAGTAAATCATCTTAAAGCTATTGCGAGCTATGAATCTGAGAATTTTTTTCAGATTTATGACTTGGCTGCAAACTGTTTAATAAACAATGAAGCGGAAGCTCTAAAAAAAACCTCCACAGGTATGTTTACCTTCCTAGGAGATTATCCCATGCATAGCCGAGTGAATGATTACACCAACCTAGAGTGGATTGGTGAGCTTTTCTCACCTATGATAGCATCACTGTCCCAAGTGTTGACATTTGGGTCATAAAACTTGAAGTTCACACAGGAAAATTATTAAGGGCTATTAAATACTTGGAAACCCTTAAATCTGATTTACATCGCTCTCTAAACGAGAGGCGATGTGGCTTCTCGTTGACTTGATGATTTTATTGCTGATGCAAAAAGATTTGACTCTAAACCTATCAGGGCAAGATTAAAACATCACCATCAAACTTTACTCAAGTCATTTATTTTAAACGAATTAGTATGCAATTAGTATGTATGAATTAGTATGCATTAGTATGCAAATTATCCTTTTGCAAGTAGAACCCTAAGTGTAAAAAAATATGCAGATTGCTTTTTTTTCTTTCTTTTTTGCAGCAAGCTTAACATATCACTAAAAAGGGAAGAGGTGATTATCAAACCTAAATATACCTCTTTTAGTTTCCTGTCTACGAGGCTGAGTTACGCAGAGAAAGCTTCACATTAAACAGACTTTGTTTGGAACAGAAGTCTTGATGAATGCATGAGGTACAAAAGATTTACATTTGGCTGTTTGAAGTTTACAAATCTCTACAAAGCTGCAAAATTTCTAGTTGTGAATAATCGTACGAAATAAAGATGAGCTCTAAGAACTGCAACAGAAATTGCATCAACTCAAAAAGTGCATAAAGAGTACAAAGGGTCTTTTGAAGAATGCAAAAAGAAATCAGAAACTCTGTTCTGTTCAGCTGCTGATGCGTGCAAATCAGCTGCCACAGTCAAGTAATGAAAAGTATATCATTCTCTGCTGCTGCTAATTATAGAAAGGCATCAGATGCACACTTCACACTGGCTCTGATGTCCAAAACGTAAAGGCAGAGATTTTTCCTGAGTAGCAGGTACGGATGTGGTTTCCCATGGCTATGGGACTGTGGGAAGATGGCATGTTTATGGTTAGGGGGAGCACACAAGAGCATACATACCCTCCCCAGCGTAATCAGTCAATACTATCTGCCCTGTGAGAGCCGTGAGAGAGAATAAATCTACAGTCTGACAGCTGGAGTCACCCTGACTGATGAAGCTCCATATCAGTGTGAAGAGCCCCCCGACACTGATGAAGGCAGCTCTCTCACCAGCATGGCAGCTGCTGATGGCTCTGATCCAGGCCAAGTTTTATTATTGCTCCGCAGTACACCTGATATACAAAGGGGTAATACTCACGGGAGGTGATTCAAAATGAACTACCTTAAAGCTGAGGCAGTGAGGTCACAGTTTTACTTTTCTTTCTTTTCAAAAGGGTCTTCAGACTTACTTATACTTACAGTGTCTCGCAAAAGTATTCCTGCCCCTTGAACTTAGTCACGTTTTGTCACTTCACAACCGAAAACGTCAGTGCTTTCATTGAGGAAATCCATGCAAAACTTTTGCATTTCAGTAGAAGAGTCAAATATTTTACCAAATAAAAATCTGAAAAGTTTGGCATGCAGATTCAGCCCCCTTCAGACAACATTTTGTAGAACCATATTTCTGGGCAATTTCAGCTACTACTTTTTTGGGTATGTCTCTACCAGGTTTGCATATCTATTGGCTGAAATTCTAGCACAAGAACATTAAAGCTCTGGCTAAATGTAGAGGGTCTTTCTCCTGCTGGAAGGAGAAATCCTCCACCCCAGTCTCAATTCATTTGTGGCCTTTATTGATTTTACGTCTAACATATTTTTGCATGTAGGCCAAAAAAAGTTTGGTTTTGGTCTCATATAACCACAGTACCTTTGTAGCAAGTTTTCTGCATCTCCTGTGTGACATGTAGCAAACCAGAAACAGCTTTGGCTTACTTTTAACAGTCGCTGTCTTTCTGTGTCTTTTCTATAAATGCTAGATTTGTGACTAATACTTGTCCTTTTTACAGATTATCCCAGCTGATCTGTGGGTCTCTTCAGTTCCTCCAGAATTACTACAAACCTCTTGGCCACTTCTGTAAATAATGTTTTCCTGCCAGGTCATTTTAGGTGGATGGTCGTGTGATGGGATGTTTGGTAACAGTCCCATATTTGGGCTGAAACAATTAATTAGATTAATCGTGATGAACTGATTATAGAAATAATCAACAACTAATTTAGTAATCAATTTTTTCATTAACTGGAGTGTACAGACTCAAAAAAGGCCAGTTGTTGAAAGAACAACACAGTCAGAGCAGTAATTACGCCAAAACTGTAAAATATATACATTTTGCATTGAAAGTTAAAAAAAACCTTCTTTGGCTGTAAATATGTTCTACCCAGAACTCCTCTAGTGGGATAGTTTTAACTTCACCTGGTTCACAAAAAAAATTTCCTTTTAAGCATCTTGATATCCAATCATTAATCGGTTAATAATAATAATGAAAAAATAAATTTATTAGCTTTACACTGTATTGATGTTAATTCAAGCATATAGAGCTGAGCTTTTCACATGTTGAGGTTAGAAGTAATTTTTTTAGCTGCATTGCATCCTTTGCTACAGATGATCAAGCATGCACTAAAGGAATGTTATGTTATTGCATTTTAGGCAATACATTTTTTATTTTCCTATTTAAAAATAATTGGGAACTGAATTATTTATTTGTATTTTTAATGTATTTCTAACATTTTATAAAATAAGCTTAAGTAGTTAAATGAAAAATTTGCAGAATATGCCAATTTTTTTATCTGGTTAATCAATTAATCATCAGAATAATCAATCTAATAATAGATTACTAAAATAATCATTAGCTGCAGCCCTATCCCATATTCTTTCAATATTTGGATAACAGATTGAACATTATTTGCTATTTTGTGCTGGTTGATCACATAAAAAAAACCCATAAACTACATTGAAGTTTGTGCTTGTGATGTGACGAAATGTGAAAAGATTAAGAACTTGGAAGACTTCTGTAAGACACGATTTGCTGATCTTTATAAGTAGAAAGCTGTATATCTTCAGGAAATTGTTCATGTCATTCCAGAAAATGAGGTTTTGGTGAATTTAATATGGTTACTTAAAGCAATATAGCACTTTCCTAACATTTTGTTTTCAAGTGGATTGTTTTTTTTCCCCACAGAGCCTATGGTCTTTCATCAGCACGCTCTCAAGAAGGAACCGATCAGAATTTTCTGCCTATGCGGCAGAGCCGCGCCCTTCTCTCAACCCGTCTCTCCCAAACTACAGAAGCCCACATCTGGAGTGACATCATAAAGAAAACAGCTCTGCAGACACAGCGATCCTCTGAGCAGATGCATCTCACATTACTATACACTCTTAGACTGAGATTGGATTTACCAAAGGTTCATTTATAACCCTACAAACAATTTAAAGAGGATCATCTTACAAAATAACAATTCAGTGGACAGATGGAAGGGAAAAAAACCAAACACAAGACCAAAAGGCAGGGTTTGTGAATATGAAATGCTTTTAACCAAATGTCTGAGCACCGTTGCAGTGCCAGCACCTGATAACAAACCACACATGAAGAGCAAAAGTCTGACTGGCCAGAGCAACAAAAGCACTCTTGGTACGGACCCCCCGACGAGATCAATTTGCTCTCTTCTGGTTCCAAGCTTTTCATCAGGGTTGAATAGAGGACAAAGGCAGCTTGCAGCAGCAGGAGGTTCAGCAATGTTTTTCTTATGGGGTGTAAAGACAAACAAATGACCGGGATGGGACATCCCGGTGGTTTGGGATGAACCTGTGATTTACACCTGGATTATTCACCTTGATGAGGGATAATGAGTCTGAGAAAGCTGAGATCAGTCATGGTTTATAAAGTTTAAGTGACAGTGGAGCATGATTTTTGTAGGAATTATAGTCAAATACAGGGTCACATAGATAACAAATCAAAAACTTTAATTTATTGAAACTTTTTTTCCCTACATATAAAAAGATAAAATATGTTAAACATATATGTGACTGACAATTCCTTTCATAATTCAACAATATTTAAAATCCCCTCTATGCTTTCCTTTGCTACCAAATACTGAGACTGCAAAAAGGAATTTTGAGGGGTTTCACATTTTACCATTTTGACCTCAAATGAACCATATTAGTTTTATGAAAGCATTCCTTGTATGCAGTGTCCAGAAGAGAATGGTAAGGCAAGTTTACATGTGTTTTATTGACTGAATTTATTATTTTAGTAAAACTGTCACAAGATGTGTGGTTGAGAAAGTGTATCTGCTGAAGCAAGTATTTAAGATTGTGTACAGCTGTAGCTAGTTAAGCTACTGAATCTGAAGTTTAAACTGCAATAAAACAGACAATTATAAAACTGACTCTTCCTAATTTTGTTGACTGAGTAAATTTTTAAAACTGTCTGGTATGAAACAAATGTATTTACGTTGGATCCTAAAAGTGTACAAACCCCTGTTAAAATGTCAGGTTTTTGTTCATATAGAAAAATAATTCTAACATTTTCCTACATTTCTGTGACATCTATCCCATACGATTCATTTGACATCTGTTACAGGAAAAGAAGTTAGAAATAAAGAAGGTGCAGTAACCTGGTTGCATTTGACTGAAAACCCTTAAACAAATGCTTCGCTGTAGGAACTTTACAGGAAAAAAACCCCAAAAACAATTCAATCCAATTATAGAGATGATATACATTTTATTTAACTGAAGTGTGTACTTTTATTGCAACTCCTTAAACACAGTGTCATCATGTGACGTATTGGAAAAATCAAGAAATTAGGAAAGATATCAGATAATTGTGGACCTTCACAGATGTGGTTCTTCCTTGGGCAGTTTTTCAGATTTCTGAGGGTGCCATCTGCTCAAACAAGTATATGCAACCATAAAAAAAACATGGAAATGTCACAGTGTTCAGGAGGGAGAGGAGGGGGGGAGGGGTTGCCACCAGAAATGAACATTCACTGGTGTGAAGTGTATGAAACAATCCCCGAACACAGGCCAAAGACATCGTGAAGGTTCTAGCTGAAACCGGTAAAAGGATCACGATCCACAGTGAAACAACTCATGTACAAACACTCAGATAGGAGCAAGCCATTACTCCAAAAGCAACATAAAAAGCCAGAGACTAATCTACAAATGGACAGAGGGAAAAAGAGTTTCATTTTTTGAAGTGTTTGGCCATAATTACAATCATTACATTTAGAGGAAAACGGGGAAAGCATGCAAGATTGAGATCACCATTCCACATGTGAAGTCCGGTGGTGGCAGCCTCTTGTTGTCGGGGTGTTTTGCTGAAAAAGGAAGGAACATTATGATACATTATGTGGAAATATCAAAACAACATCACAGCAACTTAAAACTTGGGCACAAATGGGTCTTCCAAATGGACAATGACCCTAATCCTACCACCAGTTTAGTTACAAATGGTTTAAGGACAACAAAGTGAATGTTTTCGGAATGGCCACCACAAAAAATGCAAGGCAGTTTACAAACCTGGCTCAATTACACTAGCTCTGTCAGGAGGAATGGGCAAAATCTCAGTTACACAGTTTATAAGGCAATTCAACCAAATAATAAGGAAATCTATTTATACCTCCAAGTTTGAAAATAGCCAAAAACTATTAACAAAAATTTATCTTGCTCATCATTTTAGAATTTAGCTAATACAAATGATTTCTGAAATCCCTTATTTAAAGCAGGAAAAGTTCATTTTTATTTAGTGCCAGACAGTGAGGAAAAAAAGTCATGAGTCTTTCTAAACAACATATGTAAAAAAAAATCTAGTTTCAATATACAACAGTGAAGCCAGTCGTCAACGTTGGGAGAAAATATGATACAATACTAAGGTTGTTAAAAACTAGATATTTTTACAAAATTCCAAAACTGACAGAAAGATATAATGAAAATGGGTCAGAAAGGCTGCAAAAAGGCCAATAGTGACACTGAAAGAGCAGCAAAAGTTTATGACAAGTATTGGTTTTGCTCTGCATGTGACAAGAACCTTCTCTCGTCCCCATGTCTTGACTAAGTGATATGGTTCCGATGGGTAGCTTTTTCTTCCAATAAAACATAAAGGCCTCACTAAAATGTCTCAAAATTGATGAGCCCAAATCAGAACTTCTTGGTTACATTTTGAAATGGCATTTTTGTCATAAAAACTACACTGTGTAGAAACAACAAGCTACCCACAGTGAAACCTTATTCACAGGGAACTGGTTTTAGTCAAAGTTATAAACAGGTCCATATACCTATCAGCTTAGACCCAAAGCCTTCATGTGTTTGCAAGAAAGCTGAAGATGAAGACAGACTTGATGTTTCATTATAAAAGTGAGACAACCATACATGTAATCTAACAAACTGAATTTGACAGAAACTTTCTGTCGTAACTCAAGGATGGCTGTGTACATCAGATATCTCCACAATCTGATATATTGAGAGAACATTAGCAAAGCTGAGTGGGGAATTTTTTTCAAGTCAAATATAAAGGGATAGTGAAGCTGAATTACAAAGTGCTTCAACAAAGGATCAGTTTAAGGATGTGCATACTGCAGCTATTTTATTGTTTGCATTTCCCCCATTACAGGTTTGTTTGTTTTTGTTTGTTACAGTGATTAATTATTGTAATTTAACCCTGACATATTGGATGTTGATGCTTTTAAAACGCACTGTAAGTTTCTTACATCGGTTAAACACACAACTTCTACTCAAAAAAAAAATATATATATATTTAAACACACCGAAACAAAATGCGACGTATTCTGTTTAATTAGTGTGAGGGTCGCCTTATCGACACTAATCAAACAGTTTATCAACCATTGTTTGCATATTGTAATGTACTAGTCTGAATCCTCTAATTTACCGATGGGGTGAAATGGTTTAATCCACCACTACTTTGTATGTAAACTCCTGTTTTTTGCAGCTCAAATTACCTGGAAGCAGTGATTGACACCTCACTGCGGACCCGAACCCTGGGCACGCATTATGTTAATGATTGGGGTAACTTAAGGTAACTTTAAAAGCAGATATTTAAGGCGTAGGTGTTAAAAGAAATACCGGGGGGGAAACGTGCATTTCACGGTGAGCAGAGAAGAAAGAAAACTCATTGAACGGGTTAACTTTGAGTCATACCAGACTCCGCCAGAAGTAGAAAAATGAGAAAAAAAAATTCCTCCGCCACAACACTGAGAGCGACCACTTCTATATTTTTACACCTTTTTTACCCCCTATCCTCGACAAAATATCTGTTCTCCCATATATATTTTTTTTAAATGGCGATGAATGCTGCCCTTTTTACATAAAAACCATCATTTTAAAGACTTTAACAATCTTTTTTTAATCTGACGAATAGATCCCCCTGGGTTTCAGCGGAAGGATATGTGTTTTTCAGTAGTGTTGACTTCAGCGCTCTGGCCGCATAGAGAGGTGCGAGACTTTTTCACCGCCGTGTACGCAGATGAAGTTAGGTTTTTTAGGAGGGTATTTTTTTTAAAAAACAGTTTTAGAGTAACATCTCGTAGAACATATGTAGACGAGCAATGAGATGTAAGTAGGTGCTAAAGTTAGTTTTTAACGCTTTAAATTTCGCATTAATCCTCCGCTAAGATCTTTTTTTGAGACGTAACCGTTGAAGGGGGACAGCTCAACTTCTGGGCTGGCTGCCCTATGTGGATTTTACAGAAAATATGGAACACATACCCGGTTTCTCCCTGGGCACGGCTCTAGTCTTGGTCTTCTGCTTCACTCGGCTAACTCTTGGTAAGTTTTCTACTTGTTGAAGACAAATTGTTTTGGCAGGAGTTCATAGTTTGTTTCAAACACGTTTTGTTGCCTCGGCATCTGTGAGACACGGGGCAGGCATAGCATCTCTTCGCTTCTCTCACCGCCTGTGAGTCTGCCTGACTTTATAGTTACGCGACTTGCCTCGAAAAAGTTGAGCTTAAGTTAAGAAAACCAGCTAGCTTTAAGGGAAATTCACTTTACGGCAAATATTGTTGTTTTAGCCTGAAAGTACAAGTGTTTTTTTTTTATTTTTTTATTCACACTTTTTCCCAACTTTTTTCTATTTACCTCCTAGTCATACACTGTAAGTTTGAGTTTCAACTGCTTAAAAAAATGGTTGCCTTCTTCCTAAAACGTCAAAGGAATGCATTTTGCTACATTTAAAAGAACTGTGGGGAGTTTAATCTGAATAGTGTGGTCTTAAACTGAGGTGTTACACCACTGTCCAGATGTTGTCAAGCAGAGCTAAAGAATTCAAAATGGACACTTTACCTTCATTAGGCTGCTGTTCTGAATTAGCAGAGCTATTCGTAATGATGGAGGAGGTGCTGTTTGGGTTTTATGTTTCATATGCTGCAAATCTCCGACTTTTCTGTCCTATCAAGAAACTGGGCTACCATTGCAAGTTTTTCAACCTTTTGGATTAAATGTCAAGTGCATATCTTCACAGTGTGTGGGATGAAATGACAGGAAGGGTGAAACATAGAGATGCTCTTATGACCTGGTCAGATCTGACCTTCTGACTTAATATTTTGACTGATTCAGATTGTTTTAGCTAAAAGATGTGGAGTTTCATTTAATCAGACGTTTTTGTGTACATAGTTGTGTAGAAAAAAGGTAATTTGTAAATATAATGACCCTCCACACACAGTCGGAAGTGGGGATCAAACTTTTCATTTTGGACACCAATTTCTGGTTTTCTTTGAGTTTTGAGCTGACGATTTCTAATTTTCACCGATTCAGATTCTTCTTATTTTAAGGACTATAACACATACACAGGAATAAAAAGTGCTGCGGGCACTTTTATAGAAGTAGTGTTTTTAAATGAAACAGAAGGTTTAGGAATTACAAGATTATCCCTACTCACTCATCAAAGGAACTATCCATATTCCTGACCTTTTTATCAGATTTTCAGAAGTTAAAAAAGTGCATCAAACTACATGCTGTTGGTTGATGTGTTATAGACCAAAAATAGAAAATGCATAGTTTTGATGTATTTAATGAATAAGAAAAAAGATGGGGATCTTTTTCCCAAAAGGGGTTGCACACAGCTGTGTTTGAAAGATCTTATGTGACACAAATTGTCAGAAGTGTTAGTACATTCATACATATTGGCTATCCCAAAGCTTTATAAACATGGCAGCCATATTGGATTCTGAAACCATTGACTCCCCAGCTTCAAATTCTGCCTTGAATGCATATGCATTTTATTCTTTGATCAAGCTTGCAGTAAGTAGACAAAGTGTTTTTCCTTCTCTTTATCTTTTTATGACATGAAAGCAATTTAGAGCTACATAATATATCAGATAACAGTCATCATAGCAATATCAATGTGTGCAACAATGTAGTTGTAAAAGATGGAATATTGTGCTGGCTATTATATTTCAGGTGACATTCATTAATTCTCTGTATGCAAATATTTAGGGCTGTAACGATTCATCGCATGATTCGAGTACTTGAGGCAAATTATCTGCCTTGAAGCTTCGGTAAATAATGTTTTACTATTTAGCGCCACGTGTTTCGGCCAGATAATTATTTGTGTTGTGCAACGCTCTCACTTGCGCCAATGAGTTGTTGACGAATGCAAAGTGCTGTTAGCACAGCATCGGGGAACCAAATGGCCTCTTTTCCCCAGACATGACCAGATTTTCATCGTTTTTTTGGGGGACCAATAGGCGTCCTTAAATTGATTGCTGCGATGCATGGAATACGACAGCCTTTCTTTTATTGGACGTCCTCCTGGAGCTGCTGCCTAGTGGCTGGTTCGGAGCGAATGGCAGCAAAGTCTGTGGCAGGTGTATGTACACAGGTGTAGCGGATACGTATGCAGAAAGTCAGAACACAGCGAGCTGCGCTGTAGCTGGTGCTGAGCGCAAGTGTAGCTTTACGGATGAACCAGAAAGTAATTTTCATGCCGTCCCGGTTGCAACAAATGGGTGGTGGAGCACACCACCCATTTGTAAAACAGAAAATCTTCAGTATCTATGAAACTTCACCATTTCGTACTTTTGTAGTCTGGCTGTTTTGTACCAAACTCTTTTGACTTATTCTCACCCAGTGAGTGAAGGTTTTGTATCTCTTTGACAACCAGTGATTTTAAAGTAATTTTCTAAAATTTGATCATAGTCTAGTGTGAGGAACTGTGATTATGCCACACTGGTAAGATGTTATCGATCAATTGTAGGTCACTGAGGGTTACTTTGGTTTGATCAGGGGTCATAATCCTTATTTCAAAAGCGTTACCGGGTCTATCCAGGGATCAGAACCACAATCAAAGGAAGCAGGGCTCAATTTAAAGTCAGTTACAATTCAGTTATATAACAAATGTCAATTACAATTGAGATTTAAGCATTTTAGTATTGTTTATATCCTTAATTTTTATGATGAGAAATAAACTTTGTTTAGTACATGGCTGCAAAAGGGTTTGTTTACGGGTACAAAATAGTAACACACTGGTACACAGTGGGGATATGAATTGACTTGGATACAATTATCAACAAATGAATGGATGATAATAATTCAAGTATTGAAACTTTTTATGAATATATTGTATGGCTGGGCGTTATGGCTAAAAACATATCACAATATAAGCATTTCATATTAGTCGATACCGATAATTATTGATTAGGTTTTTTTTAATATCCAAAATACTGCCAAACTGGTGACATGACCTTTCCTCTTTTATTCACAATGTCTTTTTGAGCTGTTGCCCTCATTTTCTCCTTTCTCTCCACCCTGTTCTTGTTTATTTTTAAGCAGTTATGGGCAAAAATGAAACTTTTTCTCCACAGTGACAAAACCCACTGACTGTGGAACCAGTAATTACATATAAACAATGAAATGAAACTATCGCACTTATTTATGAACATGGACATGAATTGCACACCGGATTGTGCATAATCAAATGTCTCAGGGTTCTGATGTTGATCTGCAGGCTGAATCCGAGCTCTGCTGCCGCACTATAAACTGGAATTACAAGCACCATTTCAGCCAAAGTTTTGAAATCAGGGAATCTTTTCTCCATTTGAAGCAATCAGAAGTCGGCATAACTGTGTTAGCAGGAGGAAATCCCCCAAAATGCGCTCCTGCACCAGATGCACTTCAAAGCCTCCTGTCCATAACTGTTCAATGCGCTGTCAGCTCCTGGATTGCGAGATTAAAGGATTTTTATTGTCATACCAGTTCACATGTTTATGGTGCGAAATTTAGACTCGGGTCCCAGTTCAAGAGGCCTAATAAATAAATAAATGTAAACAAATAAAATTTAAAAAGTGAGATGAAACTGTATTTAGTGCATTAAGTGTAGGAGATGCATTTAGCTAAATGTTCAGGTCAGAGACAATAATTGGATGGGATTTCTTCTTTTATTATTGATTGATTTAATTACCTCTGCAATGTTTTCTGTGCATAAAGTTGCGTCTGCACTAAGTGGTCTTGTGTGAATTCTAATCTGTCAAGGATGGCCTTCAGATTTTTCATTGTGACCCCCTGCTGTGTGTATTCTGTGAACCGCACAGACTCCACGTTTGAGATTTCATACTCAAGCACACCGAACGCCTACATTTCTTGTGACAAATCCCTTCATTTCCCACAAATCTTCTTCTCCACCAGATCAGCCACCGCACACCTGTCAGTGCCGGACAGAGAGCGGCAGTCAAGCTGGACGTCCTTATTGCAACAGGTTGCGCTGACTCTCAGCGTTATCCCGGTGTCGCATACAAAACAGTTCGATGTGAACGCTGTTTCATGCAACGGTCGTAAAAACTCACCTGTACAGACGTGTCTAGTGGACGTCTACTTTGACTCCGCATTGTTCTGCCTCGAGTACGTGCAGACCTCCAAGTGAAGTAGGCCGGAGTAGGTCGGGGGCAACACGAAACTGCTGTTGCACATGTCACACAATACCTTGTTGCTAGGTAACCATAGAGCCAGTTAGTTGATCCCACTAACTTTTTTTAGCTGGGCCCTGAGAGGTTCAGCGACTAAAGCCTTTCCTCTGCCTACGTCCCCCAGAATGCTGTGCGGTTCTGGATCAGCATTCAGCGAGATTATTGAACATTTTATCGGACGTGTTTTCTATTGATATTGATCACGTGTCTATCGTGACAAATATCGTTATCGTTTTATCACCCAGCCCTAATATATTGTATGGAATTTTACTTGTTGTGTGCTAACTAACTATTTTTCATATATTTGTGTTCATAGCAGCTTTGTATTTTCACAGAGTGACTCTTTGCTGCAAATATGTGCTACAAAAGTGGCTATGCAGCTTTTATGCAAATGTACCAAAGTAGTAAAATATATTTTACATCAAAAGTCTTTGGAACCATTTAGCTCACATTTGATTGATTCTCATTGGTGGGGTTTTTTTCTTGGTCATGTTTTTTCATGCACCATAAGTAACTTATGAATAGTGATATCACACAAAAGACAAACACAATGTAAAAGTGCTCCAGGCTATGCAAGGAGAAACACTGGAATGCTGTTGCTGTTTGACATTCCTCCCCTCTCTCATTTCCCTCCCCTTTTTCTCCTAAACACACACTTATACTTGGTGCACCATGATTTTCTTTTCTTTCCATTTTATGTGCTTTTACCTGCTAATGATTGTTTTAGACACTGCACTGTTCCGTCCCATTTAAAACTAATGCAGTCTTTAGATTTTAACCCCTAATAGAACAGTGTTTTATTCTTTTGTCGAAACAGCAAAAAGTATATCAAGTGGCCCTTTAGTGTGTGTGTGTGTGTGTGTGTGTGTGTGTTATATATATATATATATATATATATATATATATATATATATATATATATATATATATATATATATATATATATATATATATATATATATATACACACACAAGTTGATATCGCTGTCATCAACTGCTTTTTAGCAAACAGAAACCCTTTCAGTTTAAATAGTTATTCCATTCATCTTTCGCTGACACTGTAAAATTGGTAATGATTCAGCTTTATTTATTCATTAAGTCACAGTGCTTTGTTTAGCGTTAGAAAGATCTCAAAATATTTGTGCAAGACACATGAGATTCTCACTGTCTGATAACCTTGGGTAAATACACCACGGTTCCATGGTATCACTACAAAACCTTGCAACTAAAATGTCCAACTTAGTTTAATTGTGTTTAGTTGAAACAAGTAACTCAAGTTATTCGAACTGCTGAAACAGTGTTACATATAGAATGTGACGGCTGTCTTCAAAATGAATTTTTTAGGGTAAATTTTATATATTGATTGAGGCAAAAATGTAGGTTTGTTTAATTTATTACTGCCTATTTGCAGACTATTATACATTTTATACTGTTTTGTTCTTAGTAGAATAACAGCAGTATAACAAGCTTTATCTGGTTAGTTGGTCAGGCTGTGCGCTTCGGTAGCCAGCCTGCAGTCCGCTGCTTAACACACAAGCCGCTTGTATCTTCCCAGCTGAGGTTTCAAAACGGTTACTTTAACAGGAGTGATGAGTTCCAGCCATTTAATGTCCACAGCATGACTGTGTTTTTTGAGGCTGGAAAATTTTTCAAAATTTAAAGTAGCTATCTTTCAGCAAGCTGACTGGCTGTGCACAGCAACAGGTGGGGTGCTATGTTGATCAATGTTTAATACACCCAGCAATAACTTCTTTCACTCCAGCACTTTCTCTGCCATCTCATTAAATTGACGTTCTACCTTGATACTGCTCATTTGGCTATGCCTAGTCTGTGTGTGTCATTAACATTGATGAGGGAAAATGAAATGTTTTGCTAGTAAATTAAAGTAGCAGTGTAGTTTAGCCTTCATTTGGTAAGTAGTAAACAGCATTTTAACATTTAGAAAGAGAAACATCACAATGCCAAATTGTGGAGATATGTTTTAATTTTCCATGCTTCAGTCCAGCTGTTCAGGTTTTGTTTTCTTGGGGAAAATATATGGGCCAACATCTCTGTGTTGCATGGGTTTTAAAATCTGAAGTATTCACTGTTAGACGTGTGCTAGTTGCTTGATCAGGAAGCGAAGGAACATACAAATGTTGTATGTTGTATATTGTCTTTCTGTTGTTACTTAGAATGGTTATATCTGTAGATTGTAGAGAGGTTGGTAGGAAATCCGCAAAGCAGTATGTAGAATAATATTATTTTATTGGTGTAGATCTGGAAATTACCTTACTCAGAACCTCATAGATCATCAGTGTTGATTTCTCATGAGGTCCTGTAACACTAAATGAAGTTCCGCTTCATCACTCAGGAAAAGACACAATTTAGTAATGGGAGATTTTCTTCTCCATTCTACACATCTAAATGTAGTTTTTGACAGGAAAACATTCAGAAAAGCAACGCAAATATTGCTTCTCTGTGTTTGTGCTTCCAAAATCTTATACATCACTAATATTAGTTGCACTGTTGATTCCCCACATTTTGCTATCATATGAAAATGTATGCTTGTCATTGTAGGACATGCTTGCATAACAACATACAGGTCCTACAAAGTAAGCTTAAATTAAATGAATCAAATTAGTAACGCCAGAGTTTGGCTAGTACTGCACAACAAACTTTTTTTTTTTTTTTTTTTTTTAACACAATATAAATAGAAACTTCACATTCCTGGTCTGCACTGAGTATTTTTTCTTCTTTGCATGCTCACCTCTGTCCTTCATCAATTTCATTTCTCATCCAGCAAGGTCGTCTTGTTAAAGTTTTGCTTTGTTTTGGGGGTGTGGCACCAGCGAAGCCAAACGTCTGCAGTAAGATTGCAAAATAATTTAACATATGGATGAAGCAGGTAGTTTTAGTTTTCTAGGACATTTACAGTGAGTGATTTGGTGTGCATGCTGTTGAAGAGTTGCTCCTTCAAACTTTTGTCTTGTGCCTGCTGAGCTGTATGTTTCTTTTCACTCATTGAGGGATCATGAATGGCTTTAAGTACAGAGATCTTGAAACAATATTTAAAGACCATCTTTGACTATCGTGTATTTGTTGCAAGTAACAGAGATACATTTCATCCTCCTGTGCATTCCAATAGTAGCTTCCAATGCATCCCCATCAATTCCTCTACAATATTTATGTATGAACAGCAGATGTTTGAAATGTCCTGACTTAAAACTAAGTACGCACATCTCTTATTCTCATTTGTGAAAACAGCTTACCCACATTTTGGAACTAAATTAAGATCATGTGTAATCTTTAGGTCATCTTCCCCTATTACAAACAATACTGCTCACATCTTTCTCTGTGAAATGAAGCCATGGTTTAAAACTTTCTGTTTTTCTATCGTTCCCTCAAGTTTTTTTTTTTTTTTTTTTTTTTTTATTCATGCTTTTGATTCATTGCTTTGCTGCATATACAAACTTTTGAGTACATCTTTGTGAGAAAATATGCCTGGCATAGATAAAAAAGAATTAATAAACTCAAAGCACTTAAGTTTGATGGATGAGACTGTTTGGAAAAGTCTAAAATTAATGCCATCATCGCTTTCGTAACTCCACAAAACAAGGCGATTAAAGCTGAGTGCACCACTGCTTAGCAAGGCAGGGCCATGCAGTTTGACTGATGAGTAGGTGTACAGCGTTCTCTTTCTTGAACAAGCGTTGGTGTCATTGTTGTGCCACACGACATAGTGCTACTCTTTGGGTGTGGGCATATGGATGGTTACATATTTTAGCCCAGTGTGAACAGTACACAAGCCACCAGGAGTGCGTGTATCCGTTTGTGTGTGCATATGTGTTGCCTTGTGCAGACTGACAAAGACCAGCAATTGTGCCATCCATGGTTTACTTCCATTTGACCCAAGCTGGAGCGTGGTGTGAAATGTGATTTATCTCCATCAGGTTTTGGCCTTTGCTCTGGAAGACAAAGATTTTCATTGAACAGCCCACAAGACTGCATTATTTACTGACCTCCAGATTGGACCGTACCATTGTGGCTGTTAATAACAATGTCAAATATCTCCTCTGTTATATGATTCAAACCTTTCATTTTCTCTCTTGTCTATCCCGCTCTGCTCTCTACACCAACATTAGATTGGGTTTAATGCTTCAGTTTGTTCATATAAAAGAAAAAAACTGTAATGTTGCTTTTGCATTGATTACTTAATACCAGAAATATCAAGAAGGCAAAATCCAAAATACTGTTATTTCATTCTTTTATTGGTATTTTTATTAGTATCTGTATTTATACAATAATCCAGAGACAACATGCATTTATGCATATTTAGAAAGTTCATCTTATTACAGATTAGTTAATTTTTGTTCATGTAAGTGAAAGTTAACAACTAACTAAGTAAAGAACCATCCGCCACACATCAGACTGGAGTATGGAGGAGAAAAGAAAATCTTTAAGAGTATTGGCTCAAGACAGCAGTGTTTGATAAGAAGGTCTGTGGGAATGCTTCATGATTTAGCTAATATATGTCTTGTTATGAAAATAAATTGAGTTTTTAGACATTGAGTTTTATGAGCTATTGTAATCCACATTGAGTACTGATAACTACACAGATGTTAACAATTAATAACAAAATATGTAACAACTTTTTTTTTTTCCCCAAGTCTGTAATCCTGAGTATTACGAAAAATTAATACATTTAGCTACGTGGGTCAAGAGTGCAGTGTGACTAACAAGCCCAAGTGTGGGAAAATTTATCAAAACATACTGATATAAAGATGATAGTCTTCTATGTATCAGCTTTTTTTCCCACTAAAATGATCAGACATAATGCTTTGAAATGATGATAATTCTGAATTGGAAAAGGGTGGGGAAAGTCCCTAGATTTGTCTTCTCTGGGTTGCTCACCTTGTTTTTGTCTCGTTCTCCAATCACATTCTGATGCATGCTGACAGTAACATGTGCACAACAGTATGTTCTGGAGTCCTGGTGTTTTCAAAACAGCTCAGCCCAATGTTATATTCTGCTAAGGCTCTCCCTAGTTTTCCAAGTGTTCAGCAGGGCCACGACTGACATTTTAGGCCTTTTTACCTTTAACTTCATGGCTTTCTTTTGTTCTTCATTTCATCCACACTTTTGTTTTTAAAAATTACTGACCTGCTTTTATGTATTTTGATTGTCATGGTGTGTTACTGTTGAATTTGTGCAGGAACTTGTCACTGATTTTGCGACAAAAGCCAGTGTACGTGGAGTCTGTAATACATTAACTTTTAAATAGGATTTAGAGTTTGGAAAAAATTCTAGAGAATTAGCATCAGATATCCCAGTTAATCACACGATTTAGCTGTTTTACTGCCGCTCATCTGTCTTTACAGCTAAGACACCACCCTGAATCTGAAGCAGACCTGAGACTAAAGGCTTGAAGCTTGTGTGAGGTTCAGGCTGACATTGTCTGGTTGGTTCCTGTGCTGTTTGTGTGGGTCAGTAAAGCTCCCTTCGGGGTAATAGTGTTTAGTTTGAGGTTTCTCTCTCATACTCTCTCTCTCTACTCCATGCTGGGCTAAAAGTATTTTATTGCAAATTACCATGGCAACATTTTTTTTTTTTTTTTTTTTTTTTTTTTTTTTTTTTTTTTTTTTACCTAGCTCGATAAAGAGGCTTGTAGAGCAATTCCAGGAAATGGGGTTATTTCCTCACTGAGTGCCAACAACTTCCTGCCCTCTCCTGTATGGATATGTGCCAGTCGTCAGGGACAGTGGCTTGTACGTGGTCTTTTGTGTGCAGTTTCATAATTACTTCCCCATATTTATCTACAGCTTTTAGCTCAAAACCTGATGTGCTCGCTCTTCTACCTCCATATCTTTATTTAATTTCTTTGTGCATTGAGAACACTAGAGTTCTGCTGCTTTTTTTGTTTGTTTTTAATAGCAAAGACATTTATCCTCCTGTTCTGCTTAAGACATTGTGATGTCACTTTGCTGTAAAGCACCCAAAATGTTAAAGAACAAGAAGGAGCAGATAAAACAGCTGTTTTGTTGCTTTATGGTTATGCTAATGCATTTTGATGTTGACTTGAGTAGTCTGTGGTACAAGCTAGCTACCAGCTTACTGTGAAGGCGACAGTAACTGCTTAGCTGTGATTTGTGCTGTGCTGAAAGAGCTGCACACAGTGTGGGGTATCTTTTTCAGTGCAAACCAAGCTGCTTTGCTAAATTATCTCAAGCATCTTCTCTCTGTAAGAATTCATACCACAAACATTCGGCACCTGTATTTTGGAGTGTCTGTGATACACCAGCATGCCACCTTACAGATATGTCACACAGGTTGTGGCACGTTTTTAATACTTGCACAGTATAACCACATTGATTTTTTTTTTTTTTTTTTTTTCTCCAAGAGTTACTGAAATATTCAGAATTGTACAAGTGTCTTAAACATGCATTTTATCACACAGTTCTTGGCATTCATACAACACAGCCGAGTCAGGTAGTGTGACTCTTATTTGAAATGATGAATACACAAAACAAAATCTTTTAGACAACAACCATGTTGTGTCTTTGTCTTTTAGCTACTGGAAAAGGTGTTGCAACATGAAGGGCGAGGGCCTGGTTTAATTATATTAGGTAAACATGGATTAACGCATTGATGACTCAGGGCTTTGCCGTACTAACTTCTTTTTCTGTATTTTTGAACCCAAAACTCGTGAAAATGGGCTACTGTTGGATTTTAGTTTTTGAAATCTGGTATGAAGGTTTTTACAACATGTTATCTGCACTTTCCACAAGTGACCACTTTTATTTGCTTACCTTTTTGTCTAAATTAACAACTTCTTTCTGATGCAATTGCAACTCAGGCCTTGCAGAAAAGTCCTCCATCAGAAAACAGGGGTGGTGTGGTTTCCTAAACCTCCGTCTGCTATTATCCTCATTATGGGAATAGTTGGTGGTAAATAAAGCATGACAATAATTTCAATGTAACTGTGAAATAAATTGAAGATGGAAACAAGAGTGAACAATTTTCTTTTTCTGGCATTTCTTTGTTTTATTCTAACTGCAGGCAAACCTATTTCCAATGTTATTACTTTGGGATGATATGTGTGTTATTTTCATTTCTGATACTTAATATGAACTGGTTACAGACGACAGTTGTTGTTGAAGTAATCAAATGATATACAGTTGCTCTCAAACATGTACACACCCCTCCTAAAATTCCTGGGTTTTGAGACTCAACAAACTAAGCAGGAGAGACAAAATTTATAAACCTTTTCCACTGCAATAACTTGGTTGCATTAGAGATTGTTGATTTAATTTCAGCATTTAGTCTTCTCGAGTTCACACTTGTCTTTAATCCTAGTGAATCAGATGAACCCAAAATAAAGTTCAGTTGTCTTCGTCCTAGTATCTGACCTTTGCTCTTGTGTTTCCTTTAGCTAAGGAAACACAAGAGCAAAGGTTACAGAGCATCAAAATAACCTGGTTGTACAAAGATATGAAATAAGATGGAGGTGGGAGTCTTTAGTCACAATTCCATTTGTTTCCAATGCATACCTCTGACCCAAAAAGAAAAAAAAATTACAGAATATTTGAAAAAAAATTGTACCAAAAGCTCTTGAAAAACAGTTTTGGAGAACATGTGACAGCAAAGTGTCAGCATATGGCTGTTTTCTTAAACTTGACAGAAGCTGGTTAGGGAGGCTGTCAAGAGGCCAATGGTGAGAAAAAAGGGTATGTTTATCCAGAAACATCACTTTACATCACCATAAGAGTGCCATAACTTAAGTGAAACATGGTGGTGGCATTATCATGCTCTGGGGTTACTTTCTTTCGATGAAACTAAAGATAGGGATTTTGTCAAGGTAGATAATATTGCAAACACTTCCAGTCAAACTTCAAATACCTGCTAGAAGACTCAAGATGAAGATGAATGTTGTTTTTCAGCATCACATTGAGTCCAAGTTAAGATTCAAATCAACAGAAGAATTAATTCATTGAAGAAATGTAAACATGTAAAAAATGTAAACATTAGTTGACCCCAAGTGCGCCGTCTTTAGAATATAAAATCTAATCATATTATATAAATAAAGCTTCCTTTTCACCCAAGTGTGCACACATCCCTGTTAAAAGTCCAGAATTTTCAGATTAAAACAAAATAAAAAATAAAAAAAAATAATGATTATAAATAATTTCTAAGTTTTTCCTTTCTTTGTTGTGACATAAGTCCACAATTTATTGAAAAGGAAACAAATTCTTTAGGTTGAAATATACAAAAAATAAAGAAAAAGGTCAAATAACCTGATTGCATAAGTTTGCACACCCTGGAACTATGACTTCCTAGAGCACGTTTAGATTCAAATTCAGCATACAGTCGTCTTCGGTGGAAGTCTGTCAGCATGCAGCATCATGACTTGGTAATATTTGTCCACTTGAGCCTGAAAAAGTTCTCTATATCTATCAGTTTGTCCAAAGCTCTCTTCAGATCCACAGGTTTCCTGTCAGATTTAGTTCCTGGCTCTAACTAGGTATAGCAGAGCATCCTGACATTCTGTGTGTTCATTGATGTTGTCATCTGGAGGTTATTGAAAACTGCAAACCATAATCTGTTATTTGCTGTCTGATTGTATCTTTCAAGCTACAGCTACTATCAGTAGACTTCCTTCAAGGCTCTTCTGTCTCATCAAATTGTAAACAATATAATTTGCTTCCGCATTGAGTTTTTCACTTGTAAACTTGTTATTCTGATCATGCCTACACATATCAAAGCACACAATGCTAAAAGGTGAGATAGAAGTCAGAAAAAAAAAAAAGACCTTTTTTTTTTTTTTTTTTTTTTTTTTTTTTTTTTTTTTTTTTTTTTTTTTGTTTAAATAACAAGGATCCAATTCATAGTTGAAATCAGGCAGGCAGGCAGGCAAAGTCCACACAGTCTGGTTGTAGTTTTACTGTTGACTCGGTCGATTGAACAAATGAAGGTTCTCACTCCTGGGAAATATTTCTATCTGTGCTCCATTGATAGTGAGGTGTGAGAGTAGCTATTCAAAAAAGATCTAGTACTGGTGTTCACATTCAGGTGTGTGTGAATTTCCAACAAATCTGTTTTGGATACATTTTCCAAACATTCAGTCAGAAGTGGTAACCTCTGCAGGATGAGGTAATTGACCTTATAGTGTCTGCTGATGTGGTATTATGCAGGATGTTCCATATTTGGTAAGGGTATCGCATCTGTGGTTACAACAGCGAGAATTGCCTTGTCAAACCTGCTGGTGGAGTAACAAAGGCCTTTTCCTGGTCTGAGCTTCTGTTCTTTGGTTATTTCTGTTTAATGAAAATAGATGAACTATGTTAGGTTAAAAGTAATAAAACCCAAAATTTAAAGTGAATTCTATGTTACTGGCCTGACCACATATAATCTTAATAAAAGTCGATGTATGTCTTGTCTGAAATACATTTTTTTTTTCCTTCATTTTGACTTGTCCCCTGCTTGTGAGAGCCATGTCAGTTTTGCATCTCATTGCGTGGCTTACTCAAGGTGTATTTAGCTCTCAACTGGCTTCTGTATAGTTGTGTAGTCAACAATAATCTGTATTGTTAAAGTTTGAAAAGCTGCACTACTGAAAGTGGGCTAATGTTAATGCAACAAAAATCTGTAGAGGTTTAATCAGAAGTCTTTAGAGAACTTTTAAGAATAAATCGGTCTAGATGAGACTTTGTGTTGCTGTGGATCTGTACCTCAATTTCGTTAACTTAGCTGCAGTAACTTCTTTTGTATAAGCAGTCAGGTTTGTGGTAATGTGTCTATGCACATGGCTCTTAAAGTTCTTTTGCATCGTTTTAATTAGCTTGTCTGGAAATTGACTTTGTTTTTTATGTTTCTTTGTTTTTTTTTTACCAGCTTTATTGTCTATTATAGTGTTCGCAAACATTTTTTAATGCTAAATATTTTCTACCAAGAGGTATGGACGGTCCCTCTGCTCAGACAAATATACTAAACCACCTCATATCAGGTCACCCCACTAGCCCCCCGATGAGAAATTCTTATGTTGATATTTCTTAATGAATAATAACTTAAGAAAGGAGAAAAATAGCTTAAATTAGAATTGTTTGTTGTGCTTTATGTATTTGTTTATGTCAATCTTTGACCTTTATGGAATGATATCTGTCACTTTGTATTGCAGCTCTGGTTCCTGCCTGGGTTTTTTTTTTTTTTTTTTTGGTGTGACACTCCAAAAGCATCATTGGCCCCATTTAGCCCTCTTTAAAAACTTCTTGGATTCACCCCTGCTCAGCAGTCTTAAGGAGGCATTTAATATAAACATTAATATTCAAGCACTAATACCTTTTAAATATAATACGACACACTAAATTAAAACTCACTCAACAGTTAAACACGGCGGGTCTGATGCACATTAATAAATATTGTTTTTAGTTCAAACTCTTTCTGCCACTGAAAAATCTCTCCATAGCTGAAGTCCATGAACCTGCTTTGCACGTCAACATGGTGCACACAGTAACCTATTGAGTGTACTAATGTGATCAGGACCAGTTTGCTTTTCCCCTTTACTGCACCAGAACATGCTGCACAGATCTCTGAAATACATTCGCTTGTATTTTATTGTGTGCACAGCAGCAGCTTGTTCTGTTTTGTTCTGTTACACGATGCAGTTTTGGGACAAGGAATATAACAGTCAGACAAATGGTCTTAGATTTGACCCTTGACTCAGTAATTCCCAGATGGTTGGATGCTGTGGGTGTTTCAAAGAAAAAAGCCAGAAATATCAACCTTCCTCACCCATGGTTGGCTGTTGGTGTGAGATGTAACTGCTTAAAAATGTTCCCTTTAGCTTTGTATTTCTGAAGCACATTTTTGGATTTTTTTTTTCAGACATGGCTTTAAAAATCTAAGCTATTGTTGCATGTTCCCTCAGCAACGCATCCAAAGTTGTTTTTAATGCTTATTGATATTGGGCAGTTTCTCTTGATCAGCTCTAATCAGGTAATTGGCTGAAAATCGGAATTGTTGGATTTAAATATCAAAACCCCAAACTTCCACCAGTTTTGGCCTGTAAACACATCAAACGTTGTGTGTTTTGTTGCAGTTGTGAGTTTATTAACAGTTGGATAAAGGTTAGTGAAATGTACTTAAATAATGTTTAGTTTTCTGTTAGATTCAGAACTAGTAACTTTGTTACTGAACTTGGATCACATGTATTTTCTGCTATATTTGTTATTGCCCTAACCATAAAAAAAAATGAGAATCTTATTATGTTTGGTTCAGTAGATCGGACTTCAAAGAAAACCGGAAATCACTATCAGCCAGGAAAAACCTAACCAGTTTATTTTTAATCATTACTGATGCACTTTCCATCTTGCAGCAACATATCAGGACTTCTGCTCTTTTTTTAAAAAATACATATGCATATTGATGATCAGTTAATGGAGCAACACCTGACTTCTACTTACCTGCTAAAACTATAATTTTACTAAGTCTTTCTGCAACTTGGCTTAGTTTTGTTATTGTAGTGTCATATGTTGCTATTTATCAGGGTTTGTGTTTAATAGATTGTTGTACTTGTCACATCAGAAAACTTTAGATTTAAATAAAAAATACTACCTCTTTTTGCCAGGATGGTGAAGAAATTCTTGTTACAGTGTTTGCATAATATACTTTCGTAGTCCTAAAAAAGCTAAGCTTTTTCTGTGGTCTTTTATTATACATCTGACTACACTTTTTTTTTTTCTTTACTGAAAAGATATCTAGTAGAGTGCAAATATGGGTAGGTTGAGTGTGTGTGTGAATGCTTGTTGGATTATAAATTTCACAGGGGTTTATGTATTGTATCTCCATGTCTAAATGGGTATGTCTGTTTGCCACACTCTAAGCCATTAGTTTGCAGTTGCTCTCTGGCATCAGCATTTCAGAGATACTTCACACATAGCCCCTTGCAATAAAATGTGTTCCAACTTCTGATACTGCATAACTACATAAAACAGTACGAATATTGGTGTTTGTGTCATCATGAGGACTTCCTAAATTGAGTGACATTGAGATTAATCTAGGTGCAGGAAGTAACACAACTGCTGAGTGCATTTCCTGTAATGCAATGACTGTTTTGCGAAGACATGGTTTCTTCAAAGTCAGCTGACCTACCCCCGTGTTTTGTAAAAACACATCTGAGGCTATTTAGAAAAGAAAATGCTATATAACTACTGGTAATAATTCATTTCAGTTTTCTTAATAAAAACACCCGTTAAGCTTTGCTTTCCAGCCTTATCACATTAACAGATAAAATGTGAAAACTCCACTTCTGCTTGGCATGTTGTCTTGGCTTGGTGCGCGTGAGGACCTCTTGAGCCATGTGTCTCTGGTGGCTTGAAGGCACAATGGCTGATGTGTCTGGCAGTAAGTGTTTCATTGGAAGGGGAATAGTTGGGCTTTGTTGTCTTCGGCAGGGCAATTTTTTTTTTTTTTTTTTTTTTTTTTTTTCCCCTGCCTGGCCATCCGGCTTGCTCGTGGCCGATAACTTGTTCCAGGATAGCTTTGCCAAGCTGCAAAAGAGAGTACAGAGTCTGCTGCCTTATGTTACTCCTAAAATAAGCAAAGGGAGAAGATTTAGACCAAGCTTTTGGGATCTTAGCATTTCTTTGAAAGATTTCCAAGGGTAATGAGCAATGCCAAGTTTAATTTTAACTTAAGCTTAGCTTGGATGTTCCTCCTTGTAGGAAATTTTTTTCACTTAAAGTGACAGTATCTCATGTGTAAATTGCTATACATAAAATAATGTTAATTTATTGGATAAGAAAACAAAATTGTTATATAAGCTCCATGGTTGCTTGTCTAAACACAAACCATGGCACATAGTGGAATTTTGTGTAATTCATTCAGAGCAGACAATAAATGAGTCATCCTCATTTCACATAAGTATACGCATTTCAATAAGAAAATAAATGTTTCTGCTGCTGTAACTTTTTGTTGCTCTGTAATGCTGTGAGAACTGTCCAGTCTCACCTGCAGAACACTCAAAAGCTGACATAAGTTAGAAGGGGACTGTTTAATTATTTGCAAGAAATCTTGTTCCAATTTCAAATCTATTACTCATATTTCCAGTATTTTGATCAAAGCTTTAGCAGCAAATTAATATGAGTGTTACTCCAATTGTCTAACGTGACTTATATCTCTTGCAGGTCTGCAGTGTGTGGATGAAAAAGCGCCTTGTGTTAACAATGCGACATGTCTGACCTTTAACAATGGTACCGAATACTGCAGGTAAGATCCACTGGCAAGTTGCACCTCCAATCATAAAGCTTTGCACTTTCATTTAACCAGCTCACACTATGATCTGAGATGGATAAAAGTGTGGGCACAGAGGTAGACATCCTTAAGTATTAGTTGGATATGAAAGCCTAAACCAAAAATATGGCTTCGAGATCAACCCCAGCCTCTTCAGGGGATCATGAGGTTTTTGAATGATCAACGAACTGCTTTGTCTCTCCAAGTCTATTTGCACTGGGGACAAAACCAATTAACATTTTTTTATTTCATGGTTTTATCTCGGCATCATGTTTTGGGTTTTGTTGTGTACTGTCTTGTTGCAGTAACATTTTACTTTAAGAAGTAACAAACATATTTACTCCCTCCAAATTATTACTTTGTCAGAACGACAAAGACGCATATTCAATGTGAACAAGATGAAAGGAAAATGTCCTAATCCAAAGGAAATTGAAGTTATCCATCGAAGAGTGCCAAATCTGTCTCAGCTAAAAGCTAAAAATAACTTCTTTTTTTCTGAATCAGACCATGTAAGAAAAGGACTGTACAACGTAAAGAGTGCAACTACTACTTTTTGATGACTTGGCATACTTTGTAATTAGGTCTTGGCTTTCTTTTTAATTCTGTTGCCACTCCCAAGCCCAATTCCCAACAAAAAACGCACCATAGCTGGTTCATGAACCTGATCGTGTTTCATCAGATGTGATGAGAATGCGGCAACGTGTCTGTTCCCAGAGCTTTTGGAATGTAAGTACTTGGCTGCCATTGCAGAAAGTGAAGATAAAACCAACAGCTCTTAATCACTATTAAACATTTTCTGTGTTAACCGAAGGTCAAGTAAACATTTTTCCTGCAGGTGCAGTTACCTGTGGCCAGTTTGCATGTGTTTGAGAATAAGGCCTTGTCAGTTAGCTTTTTTTCAAAAGAGAAATCAAGGCAGCAATATTTAATTCCTAGGAAAATCTTGCATTGTTGAAGGCAAAAAAAGGATCTTGATTTTGATTTTAAATTCAAGTCACAACAATAAATTCAATGTGTGAAGCAAATATGGTTTGGATATGATATTCTGTGGTCTTCATGCAAGTTATATGCTGAGAGATAAGAGATGGTTGTTATTACCACATAAAGCACACTCATAGTGTGAGAATTGTAATGTTTGTAGAAATTTTATCACCAAAAAAACCCAACTTAGCTTTAAATTTGGAACTTTGTGTTCAGTGTACACTAACAAGCATAGCATTTTAGGAAACCAGTGCATCACAGTGTGGACTGTGTAAATATTTGTAGAATATTTATTAACACATGACTAAAGCAACACTCAGTTACAGTTTACAGCTCAACTCAAGTGCTGAGGATGAGAATGAGATAAACTGGTAAAAATGATGGAGCCCAAGAATCAGATGTTGACCAGAATCCGACAATTTTTTAGCTTGATTGACCACAACTGGTCGTTTTTCCGTCGGAAACTCACAACACTCTTTAGTGTCGACGGCACTGTTACCGAGTGAAGAAGACTTAAAATTGCTGTTTTGATTGTCAGCATAGTGTTTAAAAATTAAGTCAGAGGCATAGATGTGCAAGAGGCTATGAACAAGGAAGACATGTTGTGGCATGTCTGCTGTTCATTCGGAGTGAGAGAAAACGAAGGAGAGCAGGACTTTCAGCAGATAACAGGAAGACTGGATGGAGTACAGCAAAGTTACTTTTTTCTTTTAAGCCTCTGTCAAGGAACATGCTGGATTTAGAAATGTTGGCACAATACCCACAGAGACTGTGGTTTTAGTAACCCCAGCCTCGCTATATGTGCTAATTGCTAATAAAAGATGGTATAGCCAGTTTAAAACGTCGACTCAATAAGCATTTTGTCTTTGTTTTACAACAGAAAATCCCCATTTACAGTAAATCCTTTCTCACACACACAGTATAATGTCACCTGTCTTCCATATTTGAATAACAAATAATAATAAATGACTGCTCATCACAGAAAGACTAGAAAAAACAGTTTTGAATGGCTAAAAAATTGTGATCAGTGCATCTTTAGGTAGAATGGCTAGTAGCCCTGAGGTCATACAGACATGAGTTTCTCAGCATAGAAGGGTCAGCTGACAGAGAGCAGGCCTAATGTTAGACTGATTAACTTGCAGATTTTTTTCCTACTGTCTACAAGCAAACATGAACAAGATGTACATATACAGGCATAGTGTATGTTCCCATGTATGCACAGTTGCCTCAGTTGAGCCTCTCAGGTTCTATTTCTACTGTGTTTTTGTTGAAAAGACACATTGTGCAAAAATCTGATTATATATTTATTAAACTTTGCTGCAAGTCAAAGGCAAATAAACAGTCACTGGGGCCTTTTGACATCAACCAGCCACAATATCACATGGATCTTTGTGGGGGTCATACATTGTAGCCGAATATAAGCTGGAATATAAATGCACACAATTACGCTATCTGTTTGAAAACAACAAAAAGAATTGCATGATAGAAATTGGGGTTGGGCGATATGCAACATTGTCCCAGCCGATATTCGTCAGTCCAACAAATGACGATGGGCGATATATTCGCACAGGACACGTTTGGACTTTTTTGTGGGCAGAACAGTGTAAACATGCACGGACTGATTTGCCAATGTAGAACACAAAAGTCCAAGAACGGAGGAATTAATTGCCAAGAAAACGCAAACTCACCTATTTGGGAATACTTTGGTTTTAAGCGGGATGAAAGAGGTAAACCACAGGATGCAAACAAAGCGGTTTGCATTTGGGTTGTTGATACCTGTTTGTTGTACATGTGGATTTGTTGATCCTATTTTATTATCTTAATCTCTGCTACTGAAAGGTTAAAGTGGACAGAAAGCAACTGAACAAAGGAGCAAAACTGTTGTCCAGTCTAGTTATGCAGTGTATTGAGAGAGATTCGTACACCTCCAACTTTACACATTTTATCAGAATTTTACAAAGTGGGGCATAACAATGAAGTGGATGGAAGAGGATGAATTTTTTCAAAATTTTTTTACAAATACAAAATCTGAAATCTGCGAAGCACAATGTGTATTTAGTCCCCTTTATTTTGTTACTGTTTAACAAATAGACTCCCTATTTGTTACATGGGTGTTGGGTTGTTGGGGAACATCAGTAAGCAAATAGTATTGTGGGGACTAAGGAATACACCAGACAGTTTAGAGCAAGTTTAAAGCAGAGTTTGTTTGTTACTACTGTTTCCCAAGCTTTGAAAACCACATAGAGCACTGTTCAGTTTATCCTCTTATGATGGAAAAATATGAGAAAACTACAAACCCTCCAAGAAGTGGCCGTCTGACAGGCCAGGTAAGAAGCGGTTTAATAAGTGAACCAGCGAAGAAATCCTTTACTAACTGTGGAGGAGCTGCATAGATCCACAGCTTAGCTGGGAAAATGTGACAGAAGTTGTGCTGTCCTCAAATCTGGCCATTATGGAAGTAAACCATTGTGGAAAAAAAAGTAGAAAGAAAGTAATTTTAAAGTTAGGCATAAGCCCTGTATGGGACACAAAACTTGTGGAAGAAAGTGCAGACAGACATCATACTTGTAGGAAAATGGTTTGAAAACTAGATTTTCCACTTCACAATTATTCACCACTCTGTGTAGCTCTATCACATAAAATCCTAGTAAACTACAATGAAGTCGGTGGTTGTAATGTGACAAAATATAGAAAAAGGTATGAATATACCTGAATGTAGCCTGGTGAAAACCAGCCTCATGTTCTACGCCTTGCTTCGTATAGAGGGTCTGGACCCTCGGCTATTGAGAAGTTATTGCTTGCTGAAGACGTGGACCGATTCGACGCTATGAAGCTTACCGGAGTTTGCCTGTGCTTTAAACAACCATCCCACACTTTGACGTGAGAAGTGCCGAGCCGAACAAGATGGCTGTTGATGTTATTTCAGTATTTGAAAGCATGGCCAATACGGACTGAACGGCTTCATTCACTTTCTCCGCTGCCACTGTCAAATTATTGGTAGACTACAATTCTAAAACGGCGCAGAAAATCAACATCATTGTTCACAGCTTCTCCTGTTTGCTGATTGGCCCAGTTGAAATTCTACCGGAAAAATCCAGGTCAATGGGAGAAATCCCAGACAGAGTACTGAAGGGAGATGAGAATCGAGTGAAATCGCATAGAACGGCAATGGCCAGGCTAACCTGAATGCTGCATAGAGTGAGTGTTTTTTTTTTTGTTTGTTTTGTTTTGTTTTTTAAGAGTACTCACAGCTCTGTCTGCAAATCCTCCATTCTATGTGGCGTATGAGTATGCATATGAAGATGCATGTCTGCCTGCTGAAGAAAGAGCTGCTGATCATAGTTCAGCATGGCTTCACTGGCCTACAGAAATCCAGTGCATTCTCCAAATTCTGCAAATCTCATATTTTAGTCATGCGAATTTGACTCCCTCTTTTTTTCTTTAAACTTATGTTGAAAAGATTTGCATAAATAAAACATTTCTTCTTCCATCCTAAAGTAATAAGGTATGTGCCTAAAAGACAATAGCATGAACTATGACTAATATTTCCTCAAAGATCTGACAATATCGTGAAATTTTCTTGCACATTATTCTTTCCATGTACTGACATATTGTCAGATAAAGTTAACATCCGTGGGAGACGTCGATTGGCTGCTTTTGCAGGGCAGGGTTCAGAGAAGCTGTCTAACCGGTGAAACTACAAACCATCAGCTTTAGGTGTGAGAACAGCAAGCCACAAGTAAGTCCCTGTGAGGATTTGTGAATACCAGCCTGAATCGGGGGTATTTTTTACGTGGTAACAGAACTAAAATCCTTGTGTTGTTTGCAGGCCTCGAAGGATTCATGTTTAACTTAAGCATGAGGTTGCACAGCATGTTGTCCCGATCCCCTGAACAAAACCTCTTTGTCTTGTGTTGGCTTTAATGCAAACTGATTACCTCCTGATTACCTTCCTTCCTCTCCCATGTTGTGAAGCAGTTTTTCTGTATAAAGTTTTTGTACAGGATTTTTGAAGAGATTTACTGTGTCTGCTGCCTGTTTGATCTGACAGGTAGAATTAACCTGCAGGGCAGACAGAGGAAGAGAAAGGGTCACAACAAAAGAGGATGTCTTTTTAGGTAATTTGAGAAGGAATACCTCAGAGCACAACTCCTGACTTATGATGAGAGACGAGAGACTATCGAGTGGGGGGATGGGAGGGTCGGAAGAAGTGGAGGGAGGAGTGTAATTTCCCTTCTTGCTTTGCCTCTCTCATCAAACTGTCACTCTTCCATTCATTTCTCAGTCCATCCCACTGCTGTAGGGATTTAGATGCCTATAGAGAAGTCACCTGGTCTGACTATTTCCTAATTCTAGATGGAGTTAAGAGATCATAAATCATTTGTCTTTGTTTTAATAATCACTGCTTAATCTCTGTTTTGTATCTCAAGGCTTTATATGGCTTTGTTGCGAACTTTCCCTTCCTCTGTCACTCTCCTATTAGTTACCTTATACAATCACAGAAAACCTTTTGAGATTTAAAAGTGCCTCTCAGGCTCACGCATGTGCTTTTTAGACATTTACACAAAGTTTTGGAAATGGGTTCAGCACATGATTCAAACAAAACTCCCCATGCTCAAAAGTAGGGGACTGTAAGCCGAAGTAGTGATTTCCCAATCTTACACTCCAAAGATTTATCTTCTTCCCACAGCCCAACCAACAGCAGTGTAGTTGTGGTTCAGACTAGAACCACAGTGATAAGAGTTTCATTGTGAATGTGTGTTTGAACTCTTCTTTGCTGTTTTATCTGGAAGTCTGGGGCAACCAGAGCTGAGAGCTGCCACATAAATGCCTAGTTCTGAATTAGCACATAAAATCAATATTTGCATGACTGAGTTTTAGCTTGGCATGACTCATGGGGTGTGTGACACTTCATTAGTTCAAAATAGTATTGCACCAACCTTGTGTTGCTGTATCATTTGCTCTTAACTCCTTTTTCTTGCACAGTTCAGTGGACTGGAAGGTGTAAGGAAATTTGGATTCCTCAGAAAGGGGAAGACTTTCAAAGCAGTGGGGAAAGTAGCAACCAGACCATAACCCACATACAATGGAGTGGCAAGTGTCCCTCTGTCACACATGAATGTGATGCTTTGAGGTTAAATGTAGCTCTGTTGTGTCATAAGGTCACACATTGTCTGCGCATGCATTGTGATGATGAGTCTTTATTTGGTTTTACTGTAGAAACAGATTTTTTTTTTTTTTCAGGTTAAAAATCTCAGAAGAAGGGCTGTTCTAAGATTGGGATTTAAAAAACATTTTAAATTTTGTTTTGTTATTTGAGTAAATGTCTTAGGGTAATTACAATAGTTTAAATCAGATCTATTTTAGTCAAACTTAGAATACCAGGATGTTTGAAATAACGTTTATTAACCTAAAACATGGACTTTTCTCATAATATTTTAATTAGAAGTTATTTTTCACAAGAAAACAAAACCCTACCCCTACAACTCCAGAACAAAAATCTTTAGGTAAAAAGCCCGGGGGGGCAGGAAGCATCCATAAAATGAATCCTTGATAAACTGAGCCACATATAAAATGTTATTTGATTCGGTTTTACAATAAGTTGAAAAAAGTTACAACATTATTCCTAGCTGGAGCCACTCCCTTTTGAACTGGATGTGTCAACATGATCCTGTATTGAAGGGAGCCAAATAACAAAACAAAATCCTTACTTTGAATGAGAAAAAAACCCATTGGATATGATTACATTTATGTTCGAGAAACTCTGAAAATTACTGTCTGCTTCAAAAAATTCTATGTGAAATCCTAAATCTAGTAAAAGAAAAAGGAAAAAGAAAAAGTAGTGGCCCCATCATCAGAGAGGGGAGATAGGAGGACGAAAGTACAAATGACAACAACACAAACATTTTATCCACCCACACGCCCGACTGGACCTTAAAGTAAATTTGGCATATATTACAAATTTAGTTGGATGTGAACTTTTGATAGCATTTGTTTATAACAAATTCGTCAAGAGTAATAGATAGAATAATAATAAATAGAAATTGGCTTAAAAATGGCCTGCTATTTTTAGTCTCTGACTTATCATATGCTGTTATTCTGTGTTTGTTACAAGTTTTTTGTGGTGCATTTCCAAATGAGCCAGTGGTGAACTATGCATAATGTAGAGCTAGATGTGGAGCTTTTATGTACCGACCAACCCATTGTTGGAAACTCGACTTTAAGCAACCACAGGAACAGGATAATGACAGAGCAACTTACAGAAACAGGCACTAGGAACACTCGCAGGCTGAATGGGACTTGTGCTGTGTACCACGGCAGCTTCGATGGGCCTTTTTGGATGCATTTCTAAACATGGCCTGTGATTTTACCACTTGATGCTAGTGTGGACTCCACCCAGTGCGACACTCCTTTTTTCGGTCAGCACTGATGGTTTTAGTCTGCATGCCTGACTTCCTTCTCTCACTGGTATGTCTCGCGCTCTCATTACATTACTTGACTTTTTAGTTTCACCTCATTTTACACTCTTCGCTTTATCTTTCGTTGTCATTTGATTTGTGTAACTTTGACTGAAACCTTGATAGCAACCAACCCTCCTTCTGCTCCTTGGTTTAAAAAAAGAGAAGAAAATGTTGATAAATCACAGTGTGGCAATAATACACCACCAAGTCTTCAAAAAAGACTCATAATTGAAGTTCAGTGTATGAGTAAAACTGCATTTTGTTTCCATTGCACTCATTTATTCGGCAGCCACTGTTGACTGAACCCAACCACTTTTTAGATGCAACTTTCAAGAATCTAACCTGTTTGAAATTATTTTGAATCGGATTGATTATATTTGATGATTGTATCTGTCCTGGTTTTTTGCCTTGGATTTTAGCACATGTACGTCAGCAAGTTACCCATTGCCAGTAACTTTTCAACAAAAGGGGCAAATTGTCTATTAAGATAGAAATATTGATGCACCAATCAGGTATTTCCTGTTCCACACTGATTTTTCTAGGGTGGTGTTTAAGGTCTGATGTGCCAGTTCCAATTTTTATTAGAATCAGGTGTGTTTTTAAGTGGGGGATCTAATGTAATGAAAACTTTATTTCATCAACAGTTTTGAATCTAGCAGAAAATTAATTTATCACAAGAATATCCCTGTTCTACATCAAAGCACCTGTCCCTAAACTTTATCATGAAGTGCATGAAAGGCCCAAAATGATGGAAGTTCTTAGTTATGGTGCATTTAATGAACTGGAAAAGACATCAGATTTCTCAGTGCTTCAACAGTCAAAGCTGATCAGGAGTCTGAAAACCATAGAAATAGTGAGCTTATTACTCGAAAAATGCATTAAACACAGCTGTTTTTAATCTATTTCTGGATCAAAAACGGTGGGACTTTTGTTGCATTTAATACTCTATAAAAAAGATAGCTAACTATTTGATCTGCCAATCACCATTCATTGCTGGTTGAGGGAACACTGACTGATTTTGATCATTGGCTGATTGATTACCTCATCGCTAATACTTGCTTTATTAGTTTTTTTTCTTCTAGATGAAATGAAATATGGTACATAGCTTGATCTTCATGCATCCTTGCACAAAATTTCAGTGAAATAGGCCACCGATGCTCCAGCCAAGTAAGAGGATGATCTAGGGATTGAAATTTGAGCTGGTTTTTAGTCTGTCCTGTTTCTCTAACACCAAGGCTTCATGATGGCTGCAGGGGTTGAACAAGTTATTAACTGTAGCTGAGAGAGTAAAAGTAGCAAGAAGAGGTGGTGGTGACACAACTGTAGCTAAGTATGGAGACGTTGGTGGAAAGAATTCACAGCAATAAAAACACAAGTAAACAGAATAAAATCTTAGAACAGAGGAGTTGGGAACAAAGGAGCTTAGATATTAGATGGGTTAGTTCACTGCTCACTGAAAACCCCCCACAGCTTGCCAAGATAGACAGAGGTCAGCATGAGGTAGAGGAGGGGAATGAAGAAAATGAAGGAGCACAGACAGAGAGAGAGCGAGCGAGAGAGAGAGAGAGAGAAGAAGGGCTGTGCATGAGATGGGGGCGTTAATTTGAACCAGCTGTAGAAACCTGACACCCCAAGAGTGGGTTTGTAAGGAGAGGTGGAGGACTGAGAAAAAGAGGGAAAGAGGGGCTGCAGGAAACGGCATTAAATGAGGGACGAAGAAAAGAAGAGGGGGAAAAAGTGCTCATGAAGTAAAACAAAGAAAGCCATAGATGAGAGAGGCAGCAAAGACGTTCTCTGGTGGGCTGTTTTGTAAAAGCAGAGGTGTTGGTGTGCAAAACTTTCTGTCCAATGATTTGTGTGAAAATATTTGACGTTGTTGTGTGTTTAGAAATTTGTCAAAAGAATCACATTGGGGTCTGTGTTGTTTTTAACCACAGTGTGTGACAGAGAATATTTGGTTAGAGCTTCCAACGTGAGACACCACTCCCTGACAATAATGTGAATCATGCACAGCCTTGTCTGTTTGCCTCTGGCTCTAGTGATACAGCCAGCAGCTAATAATGAGCGCTCTATCTGACAGCGAAACCTGAAGGACAGGGTATCGCTTCCTGATGCCACTGCGTTTAGCTCTGTCAACACTGGTTAGATAGCAGCGATTGAATTTTAATAGAACCTACCATGCATCTTTCCTGTCAGCACTTTTAAATTTTCACAAAAATCCCTGACAAGCAACTAATTCTTGACAGGTGGGAGCTGAGTTCAAAGAGACCTCAAGAACAGATGTTTTTGCAATCGAGGAGCTCTGCTCCTAAAAAAAACAAAACAAAAAAAAAAAAAAAAAAAACAACACCACGTAAAATATAATAAATCACCAGCAAACCCAGTGATTTAAAACATCTTTACTTTCGTGGTATCACCTCACTTTGAAGGTTGGAATAGCGTTTCCCTCTTTTTGGGGAAAAACAGCTATAAGTTTTAAATGTTCCTAGTGAAAAGTAAACCTTGTTTTAACCAGGACACGGGGTTCTTCATGTGACAGTCTGCTAATGTGATATATGTTGCAGGGCAGAAGGCCGCGTCATTACTCTAAGACAGGGGGCGTAGAGGTGGCCCGAACAAAAACGAGTACGCTTAATTCCCAGGATGGCCGTCTTGTTGTGATATCATGACTAAGCTGTGTTTGTGTTCACAGTGGGGAGTCAGACTGGGGAGGAAAGTGTATTTATGTGTCATCTTGAATACTCGTGTTGTGGAGGAGTTGCACTCCAGACCAGCTGATACAGAGACAGGGAAGATTGACTGTGACCATGTCTAATCTGAAGTTTGTCCTCTTTTTGAAGATTTCACATCACTAATTTATTATCTTGTCTGCCTGTGTACTGACTTCACGACACTATTTAGATAAGTGATATTTTCAAGGGAACTTTTTAGACTATCAAATCATATTTCATGAAAACAGCTTATGTTGTTCTATGAATTATCAAATAAAGGTCCCAAAAATATGAAACAAGTATAAACCAAGAACCCCCTAGCTTGTTTTGCATTTTCCTTTGGCATTTAATAGGACATTCCATGACAGCCTGTGGGTTTTTAGACATGTAAATATCAATTTTAGCAATACTAGAAAATTAGAATATTAGAAATAAAAAAGGAAACTAGAATATTCTGTAAAATGGTAACAAAGGAATGAAATTTCTCGTGAGAAATAAGTTTAGACACTTATTTCTAAACTTATTTCTATGTAAAATATTTCTATTTTACATAGAAATATTTCTATGTAAAATAGCTAAAATCACACACAGGCCTGTCACGTTAGTTTTACATGGTTAGAACATCATTACTTGGTGTTTTGAAGGAGGTTTGCCCTGTTTAAACCTCAGGCCCCATTCTTTGTACAGATCAGTCTAAAACTGAATCTTTTTTAGACATCAAAACTGAGAACGTGTTTGGCTTAAACCAAATGCAGCATTCTAGGAGAAGAGTCTCATTTCAGCTGTGAAGAATAGAACTGGAATTGACATGGTTTGTTGACACTTTGCTGCAGTAGGACCTGGTTAGCTCACCGTCACAGACTCGACCTTTAAATTCTACTATGTATCAGAGGGCTTCTGAGGAAATTGTGAGTACATCTTAAAAAAAACAAAGGAAAGGAAAGCTGAAGCAGAACTGAATCCTGCAACATGACCTAAATTATGCCAGTGAATCCAACAAGGACCGGCTGAAAACTAAGAAACTGAAAGCCCTGAGTCGAGTCAAAGCCAGATGTTGATCTCATTGAGATGCTGTGGGGTGAGCTGTGCATGCAAGAAACCGCGCAAACATCTCGCCCTGGGGCATCGACCAGTGTTAGAGACTGGTAGATGGAATTTATTTCAGCCAAACGGGTAAGCACTAGCTATTGGGGGGTTGAGTGTTTGTCGATGCTTTGTTTAATGGTGAAAATAATATTTAATAAGGTGTACAATCTTTTTTTTCTTCTCATGATTGTGTATTTCCTAACTTGGTTTTATCCAAATACTTGAAAATCTTAAGAAAGTTTTTATTTTAATTTAAATTATAGGTTTGTTTAGGTCCCATAATAATAATGTATTTTTAATCTTTCATGAATGTAGTTACATTAAAGCCTTACAATCACCTTATGAGTCAGTATAGACTTGAATTGAGACTTCACAAGTGCCTTCTAGTTTGTGTTTAATAAGTTTGATCCATGGCACAAATGTTCCAAGTTCTTAGTTCTGTATTTTCAAAGCTACGGTTTTTTATATATATATATATATATATATATATATATATATATATATATATATATATATATATATATATATATATATATATATATATATATAGAGAGAGAGAGAGAGAACTATATATAAAATATAGTCCTCTAAAGATCATGTGATTTGAGAAAACATTGATTGGACGTACACAAACAGGCTGACAGACATGGACCGAAATGGCTTTTCCTGGCTAATAGTGTTTTCCAGTTTTCTTTGAGGTCTGACATAGATCTGCTGGTGCTTTGTTTTTTTGTTTTTTTAAGAATTACAACATAAGAGAAAAATCCTGCTGCAGGTGCCTTGATAGAGTTGGTAGTTTTTTAATCCAACAGAAAATGAAGGAAGTACCAGATTATCCCCATTTATGCATCAATCATATCTCCCTAACCTTTGTCAGATTTTATTATTATACTCAAAAAAGTTAAGTAAAGTACATGCTGTTGGGTGATGCTCTTTTAGACTGAAAACAGGAAAAAAAACAACCTCTATGATTTATTAGTTTACCTGCCAATAACTTTTGAGAGCCAGTCAATTGAAAATTATCTGATTACTGTCTCTCTTTGGTTTATCGGTGCATCTGTAGCCTAAAGAGACTGAAAACTTTAAAAATAATCATATTGCGTCATACTTTTAGGTGTGTTTATGTGTCAGTTTGCACATTGCATCTGTAAATGGGCTCAATTAGATTGGGACCTTACTGTCAGATGTTTGTTATTGTGAAGATTTTTTTTGGTGACTCACACATGGTACCAGCCAGAAGCTTCTAAGATATAATCGATCTGTGGGCCTTTGGTTTGATGTGATTCATAACTCCCCTCCTTTCTCATACGCTTACAACCTAATAGCTTCAAGCTGCTTTGGGGTGGAGCAGCAATTTCTAACTATAAGTTAAGTGTGAGACTGAATTTCACACAATTCTCTTCTCCACTACCTCATTTAAACATCACAGCACTGTTTTCTGCTTCTCTTCCTTATTTTTTTTAACGTTTCACAAACCTGTTTATTTGTAAAATTATTTGAAATGGTGGGATGTTAATGTGCCCTTGTGTATATATGTGTGTTAGTTCCTGCGACATGTATCTCTACTCCCTATTGTTACCTCAGCTCCCCAAGGGAGGAAAGTTTAGAGGCCTTAGTAAGAGGCAGCAGGTCGCTCTGTCGCCCACGGTCCCCAGACAGCATGTTTGCCATGTGCCACTACAGACACAAAGATGACAAATCTATACAGCAAACACAGGAAACTACCTAACTGCAGACATTTTTGTCACCGACAGTATACTATCTCTGACCAAGAACTGCCTCACATAGAGAAGTGATGAGTGAGAGTGGGAGTGACTGTAAAAAAACAGAGGAATAGAAAGTCACAATGGGAACATTGTCTCCAGTAAGATCCCTGGTGGACACGTGCAGTTTTATAGATGTTTCCAAGCTGCCCAGCATGTGGAAGAATCACCTTACTGAAAAACTGTGAAATCGAACGAAAAGAATGATGAATAAGATTTTGTAGACTGTCATGAGAAAAAAAAAAACACTTTTTTTTTTTTAAGTTGAACAAAATGGATTATCTTGAATAACTTGCAATGTTGGGATTTATACTGCATCCCCATCACCCTATACACATTTTCTTGCTCTTTGTAGTTTTTACCAGGCATATCCAACAACTTCCACATAACCTTACTCCACATCCTTCTGCTTTTCAACTTCTCCTTGTCACCAATGACCTCGATTTAACCCTTTCACAGAACCAAGCCCCTCCAGCTTCTCTGAGGAGAATTCATGGGGCAACAGCTCTGGGTTCAAAACACTTCCTGTTGCACTTTTAGGGTTAGGGTATCTTTTCCTTTCAGCTTCTTCGGTCATAGGGTTGTAAATTAAGGTTGTATAGAAAAAAACACAAGCTGCTCAAACAAACAGAAGAAACAGACTTTTAATAAACAACATCAATGATCCCTTCAGTATTTGAACTAACTGAAGACCACTTTCTTTCCTACAGGGATGTGGTTCCCCACATACTGCTCTTTAGGCCACTTTATAGCTGCAGAGAGTAATTAGACGCAAGTATTTACTGGTACTCTTTGATGTGTTTTAGAACAGGATTTGTTTTGCAAATGATACTTGCAGCACTTGGTAGCAGTTGTCTGATGTGGTATACTACATCCACCTCACTGAAACTGACTCTTGTTTTGTCTGTTTGTGTCTCTTTCAAGCACACACAATTGTCTACTTCTTTAATTCATGTTTTCGTGTTGCATTGTCTGCACTGAGTGCTGGTTGGCTTTCATTCCTTTGTGGTTTTGTTTGTTTGATCACTAATTTCCATGTTTTTTTTTTTTGTTTTTTTTTTTTTTTTTTAATTTGGATACAGGTGTGCTCCAGGCTTTTTGGGAGAGTACTGTCAACACAAGGACCCTTGTCAACCAGGATACTGCCTGAATGGGGGGAACTGTTCTGTGTCCATGTCAGCTGGTGTACCTGTTCCTGGTAGCGCCTCCTGCACGTGCCCCCTCGGTTACACTGGGCAGCACTGCGAAACTCCCCAGAACTCCACGTGTTATCCAAACAACCCATGTGCCAACAAGGGCGTCTGTACCCTGCTGTCCCTTGTCAAGTACAAGTGTGAGTGCGCCAGAGGATGGACAGGTGAGATGATGTTCAGTCAGCTCTTTCTTCATTTCCCAGGACTAGTTAGTGCAAAAAAAGATAACTTAGCTGTCTATTTTTGTTTGTGTTTTTTTTGTTTTTTTTTTTTGCTTCTGAAGCTAATTCTGAGCTAATGTTCTTCAACTTGCTGACAGTAGCGTTGCTCCTTTCATAAGGACGTCCCTAAATTGTTTCAGCTGTTTTATTTGGCAGTGTTACAAGTAGAGGGGAGTTTATGAAGTGAAAAAGGGCTGTATTAGCAAAGATTCAGTTCAGGAAATTCCATCAAAGATTTTGAAACTGCTCTGATTGCCTAATCTGTTGCATTTTTTTCCCCCTTAAATGTCACAGTTTTGAGTCACCACTAGACATAAAATCTGACTGAAAACACAAAAAAGTGTTTGCTTTCTTTTGCATTGGGTATCATCAAACCACACACCCTCACTATTGCCCATCTTCACTGCTTTCACTAACCTTTTAACGAAATACAAAGTTACTTAAATCTGGAACATACTTTATGAGAACCACTAATAGGTACATATTAGTCATGGAGCTGTATGAGATTTTCACAGTATGACAACCTTTAGTAAAAGTACCTCAATAAATGTAAAACTTGCATTCATTTCAAACAAAAAAATAACAATTACCTCCACTTCTGCTGTAAAAGTACAATGTTATTACAGTGATTGATGGTTCTGCTTTAGGATGCACAATCTGTGTTTTTGTGCCTGGAAATACTTCCAAACAGCCAAATCTGCCTTTCTTGCAAGCAAAAAAAGTGTTCTCCTTCTTTAAGCCAGTTGACCGGCAGTGAGCAGCTATTTTGGTCCATACAGCCAGGAAAAACCCAAGCCTGTCCAGCACTTTCCCAGCTATCTCACTGAAAATGACTTTAAACCAGAGGAACTATATGAAGATGTTTTGACATCTAAGCCCTAAACATCTGTAGGGGGTCATTTTTTTCTAATGAGACTAAGAACAGCTAAAGCTCCAGCCTTAAGCGATTTGTCCTCACAATTCCCAGGTGTACGCTGTGAGCATGAGGACAGCTGTCTCTCAAGTCCCTGTGCCAACGGAGGACGGTGCAGCTCTCTGCCTGGTGGCAGCTACACCTGTTCCTGTCCTCCTGGCTACAAAGGTGCACGCTGCCTTAATGACACAAATGAATGTGCAGACACACCCTCTCCCTGCCAGAATGAAGGCGAGTGTGTCAACACCCCTGGCTCTTACAAGTGAGTTTCCAATGATCACATGAAAAACATTGCTACTTCCAGATATTTTTCTCGAAGGAATAGCAGATGGTTCTTGTTGAGGCTGAAGAAGTTGAGGAAATAAAACGGACTCTGCCTTTGCTACAGGTGTATCTGTAAACCAGGGTTCACGGGCTTCAACTGTGAGAGTTCATATATCCCCTGCTCGCCATCACCGTGTCTGAACGGAGGCACCTGCCACCAGACCTCTGAAACCACCTACTCATGCCACTGCCTTCCAGGTAGGATGATTAAGCTTGTATCTCAGCAAACCTGCCACCACACACTTAGTGAGATGTAAGCATTTGGAGAAGAAAACCAAATAAAAATTCTAACACTGTGGCTGGTATTTATGAATAAATAACAGTCGCGGTTGAGATTTTTAATTGTTACCCTGTACTGTTTGAGGTGTAAACAGTTTGATCCTGCTGGCTTTGTTGTATTAGACACATCACACTCTGTTACAGTTAGTTTGTGGAAACAGCAAACAGTCATTTTTATACCAAAATCAATGTACATGAGGATTACTTTTTTTTTCATAACGGACACATCATTGAAACGATGAGCATCATACTTTAAGAGATACCTCTTTATTTCACTGACGCTAGGTTTTAATGGAACTAACTGTGAGAACAACATTGACGACTGTCCTGGCCATCAGTGTGCCAATGGAGGAACATGCATAGATGGAGTGAATACCTACAACTGTCAGTGTCCTCCAGAGTGGACTGGTAAGAGAATTTTGCTGTGTGGTTGTATGTTTATCTGTTGTTGGGATCAAATAAATCCCATTCCCAGATCTGGTCTGTGACTAAACATTGTCTTTTGGACTCATGGCTTTAATTAACGCTATATATTTGTAATAATTCAATATATCTATAGCTACAAAGAAATAGAAACTGATACTCTGCATTAAGTGTATCCACTGTTGTTAAAAAAAGGAAAATAGCTATATATTTGTTTTCAAGTGCCTGTCATGAGTTTTAAACCAGCCAGCGGAAGCACAATCAATGAAACTATAAAATAAATACCGTATTTTCTGCACCATAAGGCGCACCGGATTATAAGACACAGTCTCAATTATGGCGCCCATTTCTGTACTTAACCCATAAATAAGGCACACCGGATTATAAGGCGCACGCTAAAACATACGGTCTACAAAAAAAAAAAAAAAAAAGGTCACGGAAGCAAAACAGCAAGTTTGGTTGAACTTTATTCTACAATGTAACAATACACTCACATTATTTTTTTAACATTCTTCTTCCACAAATCCATCAAAGTCCTCATTTTCAGTGTCTGAATTAAACAGCTGTGCAGTTTCACCATCAAACATGCCGGATTCCCTCTCATCGTCGTCGGAGTCAGTCTGGTTGCCAGGTGGCTGTTCAGCAATGATGCCGGCTTTCGCGAAAGCTCGGACAACAGTTAAAGCAGATACCTTCGCCCAGGCATCCACAATCCATCCGCATATGATGGCGTAACTCACCCGGCGCTGCCTCCCTGTTTTAGTAAATGTGTGTTCACCGTCTGCCATCCATCGCTCCCACGCCGCTCGCAACTTCACTTTGAACGCCCAGTTTACGCCAATGTCCAGCGGTTGGAGTTCTTTAGTTAATCCTCCCGAAATTATAGCAAACTCCGAATTAGTTTGCTCTACTTCTTTTTTCACAGCATCGGTGAGATGGGCGCGCATGGAGTCGCAGATCAACAGGGACGGTGATGCGTGGAAAAAACCATCTGGTCTCCTTACGTACGCCTCTCTCAGCCACTCTATCATTTTCTCCTCGTCCATCCAGCCCTTTTGATTGGCCTTAATGATGACTCCGGCTGGAAACTTTTCTTTTGGCAGCGTCTTCCTCTTAAAAATTACCATGGGTGGTAGTTTCTGTCCGTTACTATGGGAGCCAAGAACAACAGTGAAAGCCAACTTCTCGTTACCTGTTGTGCGTATCGATACCATGCTGGTCCCCTGATGTTGAATTCTTTCGCAGCTGCTCTATTCCCATGAACAACCGCGTAACTGATAGCCTGTAGTTTGAATTGTGCCTCGTAAGCATGTCTCTTCACTGGCGCCATTTCAGGGGTCCTGAGAAAAACAAATGTTGTTTTGCAGAATACCGGTGGTATACCTGCCAGCGATAAACCTCTGATTGGTTTATTGCTGCCACCGTACGTACCGGCACCGTACATATTACGTCCCTGTGTCGGACAGATTTTGGAATTCAGTGCACACATAAGGCGCACCGGATTATAAGGTGCACTGCCGTTTTTTGTGAAAATTGAAGACTTGTAGGTCTGCCTTATAGACCGTAAAATACGGTACCTAAAATATCTAAACCAAAGTTAGAGACGGTGGGAAACTTAGAGTATTTTCAATCTCTGTACAAAGGAACTTCCTTCCAGAAGTGGGTCATTGGTTATGTTATTTCACCAGAAACCCGCAGTTATGTTGAAAGTTGGCACCCAGTCTTAATTTAACCTGTCTTCATCTTTGTTAATTTCCCATCCACAGGTCAACACTGCACAGAGGATGTGGACGAGTGTCGGCTGCAGCCAAATACTTGCCAGAATGGTGGCACATGCAGTAACCTGATCGGCAGCTACGTCTGCGTGTGTGTCAATGGCTGGAGTGGCCCCGACTGCTCAGAGAACATCGATGACTGTGCAACAGCCGCATGCAGCCAGGGCGCCACTTGCATCGACCGTGTTGCGTCTTTCATCTGTCTTTGTCCCCACGGAAAGACAGGTGCGCTTATATTGAGAAGATACAGAGAAAACTATTTTGAGATGGGGTTCCACTCTTCCTTTGAGGACACTGCTGTAAAATTAGGCATGGACCTGTGTAATGCATAACATGAGCTATATGTGTTTATTTGAAACAGAAAAGCAATATTTTCTCCTTTTGCTTCTAAAAGAGTATAAAATATTGAGTGTTACTAGTATGTTATCTAGACCATTTATTTATTATTTTGATCTTGACTTAAGCTTAACTAAAAAGACCATCTAAGTTTAGTAGCTTTCAAGTGACTTTTGTGCAAAATATGCTTTTTTTCTTAATTGTTCTGCTCTTTATAGAGGAACACAAGTATAAGAAGGCAATGTTAGTAAAGTAACTAAGTATGTAAACTTCGTTCATATAGCGGCTTTCACAGCTCCAAAACAGCATTGTGCTTTATAGTAGTAACAAGCATAAAAATAAAAACACAGAAGATAAAACAGAGAAGCCTAAAAGTAGAGATGAAACAACATACATATAACACAGAACCAATCATACAACCGAAAACTAGTTAAAATCCAGTCTGATTGAATAAATAAATTGAGCTGGTTAATTAGTTGGGCTATCTACTCAAGTAGATCCTGCAGTTTGCTGCTCAACAGACTTTAAACTCGTAGCTTAAAATTTGTAGTTTTTAAACACCTTTAGCTAAAAAGAGTGATGTATTGCTCTGCTTCAGTTTTCACACCATGATTGTCCCTGTCTTTCTTTCCAAATATGTCCTTCTGTAAGCAAGTCAAAAGTATTGGAGTCTTTTTTTCAGTCAGTTGATCTGCAGTGCACATCAACAGATAAGGCTGCATTACTACTAGACCTTGTTTGACAAGCTTGATGCTGGTATCCAGCCCATCCCTAACTCAAAGAGGAATTACACAACACAATATATTTCATCATAACATCTTTATGATCTTGACTGGTGGCTCAGTTTTGGATCTGGATGGAGTTTAACCTTAATAATAAAGCAGCAGATTTCTGTGCAACCCCTGCCCCCCCGCCCCGCCCCATTAAATATCAGTACAGGCAGGAGTTTTGCCCGTGCTGTTTTAAGTTTCGTTGTTTTTCTTTTTCTTCACATGGCTATAGACAGTTTTTACTAAAAGTTTCTACTACCTTGTTTTTCTCAGGTTTGCTCTGCCATAGAGACGATGCCTGTATCAGTAACCCCTGCAGAGAGGGTTCACATTGTGACACCAACCCCATCACTGGGATGTTTAACTGTAACTGTCCACCGGGATATATAGGCAGCACCTGCAACATTGACAGAAACGAATGCAGCATTGGTGAGACGGAGTTTGAAAATCTTTTTATGCTTAGCTTTTTTCTGTTTGGTTTTTATCATGAATTTTTTTTTTTGCCTGTCTTATTTCGTCATCAGGTCCCAACCCTTGCGAGCATGGTGGTCAGTGTGTGAATACTGACGGTTCCTTCACCTGTAACTGTGTCAGAGGTTACTCTGGGCCTCGGTGTGAACAAGATGTCAACGAATGTGCTTCTAACCCTTGCCTGAATGATGGCACATGCCTGGATCGCATCGGGGAATACACCTGCATCTGCATGCCCGGTAACTTTCTTTAGAAACTGAAAATTACCACAAGATAAAAAAGAAACAGTAAAGTGCAGCTTTTTCAAATTGTCAGTCTTTGTTTTTGTTTGTAAGTAAGAAAGTAAGTTGACTTTTTTTTCATGTAAGACCTTTCATAGATAAAATCACAAATTGCTTTAGAGATACAGATATATGTTTAATAAAAACAAAGACAGTAAGAACAGCTGATGAAAACAGTAAGTTGAACATTTAACTAAAATGTTCTACTTATTGAATAAAAATGTGTTAAGCTGCTTTTTAAAAGAATCAGCAAAGTCAGCCATACGGTCTGTGTCCTCAACAGACTTCAAAATATGTCGCATATGACTTTTAAAAGATTTTTATGTTTTTGCTTGGAAAGCATCCAGACAACATAAGTCAACAAAGACAATATTTTTAACTTATGTAGTTTTATAAAATTAATAATCCACTTTCATTTTGTTTGGAAAAGTAAAGTGATTTCATGCAGGTGGAGTGATTCATGACAAAAAAATAAAGTAAAAAAAAAAAAAAAAAAAAAAAAGTTTTTGTGCCTTGTTTTTATGTACCTTGATGCAAAACCACTCACAAAAATCATTGTTTGTGTGTCTCCTAAATACTTACAGGATTTGAGGGGACTCATTGTGAGATTGACGTGAATGAGTGTATGAGCTCCCCCTGTCTTAACCAGGGTAAATGCGTGGACCAAGTCAGCCGTTTTGTTTGCCAGTGCCCAGCAGGTCAGTTTGGCACAAAGCTGTTTTTTAGCTATTTCTTTGACAGATCTGAAACCTTTTTAAATGCTTTTAGGTCTTGTTTAGTACATTTCCAATTTCAGCTTATTTTTCTAAAAATGTCCTCAGGTTTCAGCGGAGAAATGTGCCAAATAGACATAGATGAGTGCTCCAGTACGCCTTGTTTAAATGGAGCCAAGTGTATCGACCGACCCAATGGATATGATTGTGAATGTGCAGAAGGTGAAGGCGACTAACGCAAATACCATGTTTGGCTTGAATTGCAGAACTATTTGAATGTCATGTCATCACTTTAACAATAACTTTTCTGCACAGGCTTTACTGGTCTGCTTTGTGAGGAGAACATCAATGACTGCGATCCACCGCCTTGTCACCATGGTGTGTGTAAGGATGGCATTGCCACCTTCTCTTGTGAGTGCAGCCCTGGGTACACAGGCTCCATCTGCAACATCCAGGTTCAGGAGTGCCTCAGCAATCCGTGCCAAAATCGAGGGCGCTGTGTTGACTTGGTTGATGCATACCAGTGCAACTGTCAACCAGGAACCTCGGGTAAATGATTGACCTGTTTGAGAAGTTGTCTTGTTTTTGTTCGAGAGTGTGATCTTTATTTATTCATAAATCAGAAACAGCTTTTATTACCCAAGTTTGTGCATACAAATGAATGAATTTGATTTTGACTTTGGTTCCACTTTTTTCTCAGTGAAATTTTAAACATGAATGTATAAAAGGGAAATATATTTTTTTAATTTCTTGTAAATATGTGTATTTACAGTGTTTTTACAAAAGGGGAACACATGGTTAAATTGGTACAAATATGCATGCTATCGATCTGGACACTGTTACTGCTAATTATTCAGAGAGACAGCCTGGGGAAAGACATTGTCTGTGTGGCGGCTGTTGTTTTATTTTTTTTTTTTGCAAATAGCACCCTGTGGTGCCGACCTGAAGGTAAATAGTTTGTGTCCAGGATGTGTGGGGTCTGCAGAGATTTTAGCTGCCCTTTTCCTGACCCCAGACCTGTACAAGTCCTGGATGGTGGGAAGGTCAGCTTTGACGATTCTCTCTGCAGACCTAATTGTTCATTGCAGATTGGATCTGTCCAGTTTTGTGGATGATCCAAACCACACAGTGATGGAGGAACACGGGACAGACTAAACAATGACCGTGTAGAAAATGATCAGGAGCTCCTGTGGAAGCTGAGGTGCAGTCATTTGTGTAGAAAGAGAAGAACAGTGGGGGGGAGAACACAGCCTTGTGGAGCGCTGGTTCTGATGGTGTGGGGGAACATGTTCCTTAGCCTCACCTGCTGGTTTTCTGCCAGTCAGACAGGAAACTGGTGATCCACTGACAGGTGGAGACTGTTACTACGAGCTACAGGCTGCAGAAGACTCTGTGTCAGAAAAGTGTGTTTTTAAAATGTCTTATCTGATTTGAAAACCAGTGGAAAGAAATATTCAGATTTATTAATTTTTCATACTTTAGGGATTTGTTGGTTTTCTGACTTTGAATCGTGTTATAGTTGGCCTTTACATAAGGTTTGTAGTTGATAAAAAAAAAAAAAAAAAAAAACATCAGATGTATCTTGCTTTTATTCTTATTTTCTTGTAAATATAAAGGTATTTAAAATATTATTTACCCAAATCTATACCAAATCCTTGATTGTCTTTGTGGTAGTCAGAGTTGTAATTGGATGTTTTGACTCCTCTCTGTTAGAAAAAAGCTGGTAGAATTCAGAGAACCATTCACCCTTAAGCATAGAAAACATTAATGAGAATCCTATGGTCACTTAATTTTGAAATCATTAAGGCAGTTTTTTCATCTGCCAGACACAAAACGGCTTACTTGTGTTTAAGCAGATGCGTTTTTACATTTAAAATATGCATGCACAAATTCGCTTCACACATTCTATCTCGGACAGTTTAAAGGAGAACTTTGCTAAATGCTAAATTTGTGAAAAAACTGCTGTTTCCCAAACTTTGTGAAGCATTTTAAAGGTTTAGAAATCTAAATGTCTGTTGCTTAAAATGAGTGGCAGCAATTTAAAAGCTGTATGGATTATTGGGCTCAGTATGAGCCCTAGGCCTGGTACTATCTTTGCTAAGTCGCCCTGAAAGGTTTCATGCTCCACTTCCTCTCCTCTGTTGTGCCTTCCCTTTCTTTCTCTTTCCCATTTCTCACTTCACCTTTAGTAAGCATTTTAATAATGTTAAGCACTTATGTTGTGCTTGCAACATTCCTGTGTTCTACTTAAAGTCTGTCTCAGTTCTCCTTTTGTAAGGCCTTGCTAAATGCACTTTACTTGGAGTCCCACACCCCCTGGTGGTGTAATCTTAAATATAATCTGTTTCCACCATAAAATATATTTTTTTAGTGTTTCCTCTAACTTCAACCTTTATTCACTTCAGTCATCAACCAATCAACGAGAAGTTTTCCCTGTCCTGTTTCTAAAAGTCTGCAAATAGTAAGAAGTTTGTTAAATTGACTTCATCTTTGCATTTCTTTTCTCTTCAGGTGTGAACTGTGAGATCAATGAGGATGACTGTGCCAGCAGTCCGTGTAAGCATGGAGAGTGCCAAGATGGGATCAATGAGTACAAATGTGTGTGCTTCCCTGGATACACAGGTATGATTTTGCTCTTTGCCTGAGTAAAATCACTAGTAATGATCAATTTGGCTTAAGTCAGAGTATGCCACTGTACTTTTTAATGTCACTTACCCCTGAATAACTCTCCAACAGGAGATCAGTGTGACGTCAACATCAATGAGTGTAACTCAAACCCATGTATGAGTGGGGGAACCTGTGTGGACATAGTGAATGGGTTCCAGTGCCTGTGCCCACCTGGCACTTACAGCCCACTGTGCCTTTCAGGAACTGATCACTGTGCTTCTCAGCCTTGTGTTCAAGGAGATTGCATCGAGCAGCAACACGGGTAGGCAAAACCGCTGATTTCTGGGCTTTAATGTCAAACAGTCTGTAAACATGTTTTACACTTAGGAATATTAGCAATACACTAAGATAATCAAAAGAAACATTTCAACTTTGCTTGCTGTTTGCTGTATTTGTTATAGTTGCATCATATGCTGCCTTTACACATAAATCTGCCCTTTGAAAAAAGTCTTTATGAAAGTAAAGATCCATTAAAAGCAGAAATAAGAGTAAATTGTTATTACTAAATTAGAATAAATGTTTTCTTATATCAATACCAACATGGCCTGAACATGTTTTGACTCTTCACACTGAGATCAACAGGCAGATGCAGCTTCTTGTATTCCAGTGGCTCCAACTGCCTTCAGTCTTTCAAGTAGTGCATCTTGTGAATCTTCTCAACCTGTAATCTGGGGTTTTTTTTTTTTTTTTTTTGTGGTTGTTGGTTATTAGGGATCAAGTTTCTGATTCTGTTCTTAATTTACTATCTGTTTTCTTTGTTCCAGTTAATATTTATTGTAAAAAGCAACATCAGCACTGATTTTCTGACTGTTTTTGAAGTTCAGTTCATCTCATTGGTTGTTCTGACAAACAAAAACACCTTTTACAAATTATTTATGAATTTCAAATCAATCTCATCATAATTTGTGATAAAATGAAATATTTGGTCAAATGACTTATTTAAGACTTAAAATTAAACATTTAGGGCTTTGGATATCTTGGCTGTTGGCATGACGAGGGTAAAAAGATTTGAGGCTTTCTTCTGAAAAAACAATATTTTCTCAATTTTTGCATTTGTTTATGACACCGGTGTCCTTATTGGCCTACATGTAAGTGTTTTGGGGGTGACAGTTAAGGGGTTTTAAACTGACTTTTAATGTTTCACACATTGTAATCAGACTGCTAGCTAAGCTGCAGAAACGGATAACTGATGCCTTTAACTGACTTCACAGTCTGAATAACTGGTTTCCCTCTCATCAAGGTACCGATGTGAGTGTAAGCCTGGTTGGGTCGGGATACACTGTGAGCAGGAAAAGAATGAGTGCCAGCCGAATCCATGCTTAAACGGGGGCATCTGCCAGGACCGACTCAATGGCTACACCTGTCAGTGCAAACCAGGATTCAAAGGTAGTGCTATGAATAGATTAGGCAAATATTACTTCCATGAAACCTACCAGTGTTGTTCTCATTCATCAGTGTGTATTTTAACATAATCCATGAAAGTTTTATGAAGTAGTTTTTAGATGAAAGCCTATTTCTGAATTAGAGCAGTTATAAAATCTGCTCATGTAACACTGTGCACACTGTCCCAAATGGTTAATGCTAGGAGATGTGAAAAATGGGCACTGAGTTATTTCTTGGCTTGTTAGGCGTCAACTGTGAGAAGAACATAGATGAATGTGCATCAGAGCCATGTCTGAACCACGGCATTTGTAAAGATGGAATCAACAATTACATCTGCCATTGTGTTCCACCATACACAGGTTAGTGATGTTACATTTACACCAACATGTAAATCCAAGTTTTGTCATATGCAAATGATACAACTCGAGCATCTTTATTATTATATGAAAAATGTTTGATCATGTATGTTTTGTGTCAAAACAGGAAAACACTGTGAAGTGGAGCAGGTTCCCTGTGCCTCCCATCCATGTGAGAGGGGAGGAGTTTGCCTCCCGTCTGCAGATTACACGTCTTATACCTGCCGATGTCGACCTGGCTGGCAAGGTACCTCTCTGAGACAGATATTTGATGTGGTCTATAACTCAAATGCTGCTCAGTTTGCTAACAGAGTTTATTTATACAAACAGGAAAACGCTGCAATGAAGATGTAAACGAGTGCACAAAGAACCCCTGCCTGAACGGTGGTCACTGCATAAACACCCAAGGAAGCTATGTGTGCCAATGTCAACGTGGATACAGCGGACACAACTGTCAGATAAACATAGATGACTGCTCACCAAGTCAGTTTAACTAAACCCAATTTATTCACCTCATTTTCATTAAGAGTGAACTAAATAAAATTTGTACTGGTAATTTTTCTTTTTTAAGTCTTGTTTTTAGAATTCCTTACAAAGTTATTATTGAAACAAGAGCATCGTAAGTGCAGAGTGAAAAATATTAACTGAATCCTAACAATTTCTCCCTAAGGACAAAAGACTTCAGATTCCAAAAAATGGTTGTAAAAATTATTATATGTCGATATTTTTTCGACTTTAAACAGTCCTTCAAAACAACTTGAGTCAAAAACATACATTTCTGTTGTTAATTATATTTATGGGGGTTTTATGGGTTATTAAAGATTATTATGTGTACTATACTACACAGTTGTTATTGAGTAAAAAAGACAAATTATTTCTATAAAATACATTTCAATAACTATTTGCTTATTATTATAAGGTCCTGAGATGGGTGAGGGATTAGTAGCAACATTGATTCTAATTGATAATTAGTTTTTTCTTCAGTGTCAGATTGGGAAAAAAACCAACTCACTTAAGATTAAGAAGATTTTGTAAAAAAAATATTTGATATTTTGCTTTAAACAAATCAGTCTTTTTAAAGTACTTCAACCTGAAATATACAAAATATCAAGTAGTAATTCTAGTTTTATGATTTTAACCCTTTAAAGGGTCATATTTTTACATATCACGTTTGTGTTTTCTTTGACGTAAACCCCCCAAAAATAGAAAAAAAAAATCCCTGAAATACATTGTACACACAAAAAGGTTTTTTAACTCCACCTACCATTATCATACTATACCGTACCATATCCTGTGACATTTTCAATAGTTTTTCAGTGGGACATTTTTTTAATGTTCTTAGCTATTTGAAGCTAATTTTAGGAATTTAGACAACAGTTCTAAATAAAAAAAAGTAACACCATCTGGCAAATTTGAGTAATATCCATTCAATACAGCTAAAATACCTTGAAAATTTAAAAAAAGTCTCTAAAGGGTTAGTTTAAGATTGAAGAGATTTCCGAATTTCTGTATTTTGTCATTATCCACCTGTATTTCCTTGATTCTGCCCTGACTAGATCCGTGCCTGAATGGAGGCCAGTGTGTGGATAAAGTGGCAAGTTTCTCCTGCAACTGCCGCGCAGGTTTTGAAGGGGATCGCTGCGAGACTGATGTGGACGAGTGCGTCAGCCAGCCCTGCAGGAATGGAGGCGTCTGCCGTGACTATGTGAACAGCTTTGTGTGCAAGTGCCCAGCAGGCTTCAATGGAATCCGGTGTGAACACAACATTCTTGAATGCACTGAGAGGTGAGCCAGTCGATCAACTTTTTTATCCAGTGAATATTCTGCTGTTAATCCTTCACAGGTGAATAAACTCATAATTTAAAGAAACATCACTTTCCTGTTATTTTTCTTCACAGCTCCTGCCTCAACAATGGCACTTGCATTGATGACATTAACACCTTCTCCTGCCGTTGCCTGCCTGGTTTTTACGGAAGCTTCTGTGAGTTTGAGCAGAATGAATGTGACTCTCAGCCCTGTAAAAACGGAGGCACCTGCACAGACGGCCTGGGGACTTACCGATGCACCTGTCCAGTGGGATACAACGGACAGAACTGCCAGGTAAAGTGTTTGTTTGCAAATGAGGAACTGCAAAAACATTTGTTTAAAAAAGAAAAAAAACGAACGGAAAAAATAGTTTTTGTTGAATATAAAATATTAGTGAATCATTAGATTTTTTTTTTTCCAGTTATAAAGGGGTGACTAGTTTTTCCAAAGGGTTTGATGTTTGTTGATATTTTTTGTTTGTGTTTGATGGGGTTTTTTTTGGGGTTTTTTTGCAGACCTATGTGAAGTTGTGCAACCAGGTTAGATGTCAAAACGGTGGCACCTGCTCTCAGAAAGCTACGTCCTGGACCTGCCACTGTCAGATGGGGTGGACAGGACTTTACTGTGATGTCCCCAACATGTCCTGTCAGGACTATGCTGCCAGGAGTGGTGAGGGACTTTTTCAACTTCAAAATAATTGGCAATTTATGCCAGTTTTTCTTATGAACAACTGTTTTATATGTGAACTACCTGTTTTCTGTATAAATCTAAATCTGATCTTTCTACTCAATATTTTTGTCTTAAGTTGCATTTTTAAATCCAAAATATTCTGGTCCTTGTCTACATTATTACAGGTTTGGCAGTGGACCATGTATGTAAGAATGCGGGTCACTGTGTCAATGTGGGGAACTCCCATCAGTGCAAGTGCCAGTCAGGCTACACGGGCAGCTACTGTGAAGAGATGGTGGATGAGTGCCAGTCAAACCCTTGTCGAAATGGTGCTACATGCAAGGATTATCAGGGCACATATGAATGTGTAGTAAGTACATACTAAGGTATATTTCTCTACATGAATCTGAAAGTGGGTGTTGGGTGGAACGCTCATGCAGATTCTGTGGCAACAACCACAAACTAAGTCTCTTGTTTCATTGTGCGAAGTGTAAACCAGGATTCCAAGGAGTGAACTGTGAGTACGACGTTGACGAATGCCACTCTAAGCCCTGCCTCAATGGAGGAAGATGTATCAACCTTATCAACCGCTTTACCTGTATCTGCCCACCTGGAACACGCGGTAGGTCGAAATACCAACTATTACTCATTAGGAACAGATGCATCATATTTGTGAATTTGTATATCAAAGCTTTCAACTCATCCATTGACAGTATACAACAGTTGAAAACAGACATTTACATGCACTAAATAACAAGACCACCCTTTTCTTCTTACTTATTGACTTAAGTGTTTTTGGTCTGTTAGGATTAGCTAAATTATTTCTATTTGCTAAATCCCAGAATAGAGAGCAAGAAAATTGTTGCAATTTTTTAAAAACTTTCTTCAACTTCTGATGGTTGCATACATTTCTCAGACTTGACAAAAGCTTTTCATCCAAATAAGTCTCTATGGCCAAACCCTTTAGTTTTAGATTCATCAGACCAGAGGACATGAAGGTATTCCTCCCTAAGTGTATTTGCAAACTGTAATCAGTCTTTTTATGTTGCCTTTGGAGTAAAGGCTTTTTCACATTTGCGTGACCACGTTGGTACAGGACTCATTTCATCATGGATCTCATACCCGCTCCTACCAGCATCATCACAAGCACAAATGTGTTCATCCTGTGGACACAGAACAGATGAATTATGGCACCTTCAGGGAAACGTATGTTGTACCCAAGGATGAACCAGACCTCTGAAGAGCAATTCTCTTCCTGATGTTAGCTGATTTCTGTCGAGTTTTGCCTGATGTGACACAAGTAGGCGGTGTTCGATATATGCCTGCAAGTAACTCAAATGTGAATTAAACCTACCAGAAGCTTACAAAGCAATGACTTCATCATTTGGACTCCCCATAATTTTTGTTTGTAAACCTCTGAATTTGAAAAAAATAAAGTACAAAAATAATCCCACATAAAATACCTTGCTCGTTATTGTGCCATTTAGCAAATAGAAATAATTTTGGTAATCCTAACTGACCAAAAACATGGAAAGTTTAACCTGATTTAATGCCAGACTATGAGGAAAAAATGCTTTGTTTCTTTTAATGCAGGGTATGTACTAACTTACATACCCTACATACCGAGTCTATGGTTTCAGCTATGCTTTTTTTTTTTTTTTTTTTTTTTTTTTTTTTTTTTTTTTTTTTTTTTTTTTTTTTTATGCATTATGTCTTTATGGGTTATCTTACAACTAATATTTGTAGGAGTTTTCTTTTTAAATTAAAATGAGACTTAAATTTATTCCTTGTATTGCTTCTGTTTGGATGTGACAGTCGAAAAGTTAAACCGCACCACCCTCTGCTGGTGTCTGCAGCTTTAACTTTTGCATTTTGCCTGTAAAGATGCCATGAAGTGCATGTAAAATCCTCTCTTAAAGAATTGCTTTACTTGATGCATGTGTTAAGGAAGATCTTTTCGCTGTTCTGCAGGAGTCCAGTGTGAAGTAAATGACGATGACTGCGCCCCAAGTCCAGGCTCCTCTGAGCCACGCTGCAGAAACGGAGGGCAGTGCGTTGACGGCGTAGGCCGTTACACCTGCTCGTGTCCTCCAGGGTTTGTTGGAGAGCACTGTGAGGGGGATGTCAATGAATGCGAGTCTAGACCCTGCCATGCTGCTGGGAGCCTCGACTGCATCGAGCTGGTCAATGATTATCAGTGCCTCTGTCGCCTCGGCTACACAGGTGCATGCATATTAGCTGCTCGAACCTGTAGTACTCAAGTACCACAACTTTCTATTATTGGCGTGAGAACATCATGCAAGACCTCATTGATCTTTCTGCCTTTTGTTGTTACTTATTTCTTAACCTTCTCGTGGGTCTGTTTCTCCCCTCCTTGTTCCTTTAGGTCGCCATTGTGAATCCATGGTGGATCTGTGTGTGTCGAAGCCGTGCCGCAACGGTGGCACCTGCTCCATGAACATGAGCTCGGTGCATGGCTACACCTGCACCTGTCCCCCTGTAAGTCATTCTTAATACTGCCTTTTTCCTATCATAGTTGTTATAAATATTACTGATTTTCAATGCTCACAAACATATTTGTTAAATGTTTATAATGGCATGCAGCAAAAAAAAATAAAATTATTTCCTTAATATTTTTGTATGTTAAGTGGAAAGCTCTATATTAAAGTCTAATATATTCGACATGGTAACTAGAAGAGTATCGTTACTTTGGACTTACAGACAGGTTTGTGCTGATGAATTTTAGCTTTCTTTGTCTATAAAATACTTAAGGTGGCAACATAGAAAAATGCTCTTTGATCTTTATATAGTTATCGCTAACTACTATTTACTTCCCATCAAAGGATCCCCGATTAATTGCATTCCTGTAACATTACCAATATCTGTTGTGTATCATGAGTCCAGGCTGAAGGTGACAATGCTGTCAGCGGTTTTCTTTTCTTTTGCTACCATTTCTCAGTCTCCTTTTACTAACTGCTTTTGTTTTTCTACCCTAACTTCTTGCTACCTCTATATTTTCATGCTTGCTTCAGAGGGCTAAGCCATGTCTCAGGTAAAGAAGAAGCTTATTTGTAGGACTAACTAGTGGAAGTCATTGTAAAATCCTCTACAAGGTTATTCAGTGCTTCATGAGCCTGTCAAATTTCAGTGTAGTAACTCAACGGTAACGTTGTGTTTTACAGGGTTTTTCTGGATTCAGCTGTGGCGAAATGGAGGATTACAACTGCGCAAGACTGAGTTGCCAAAACGGCGGACGCTGCATGAAGTCAGATGCAGGACACCTGTACTGTCAGTGCCAGCCAGGTTTTAGTGGGTCATACTGTGAGAAGGAGCAGATGTGCTCTGTGTCCTGCCAGAACGGAGGACACTGTGTCAAAGATCCATCCAACCCGTTTCAGCACAGCTGCCGGTGTCTCAAGAACTTCTCCGGACGATTCTGTGAGAAAAGAGTAAGAGGGTCTACAGAATGCCCTTATGTGCAGTGTGAGCAGCACTCGGGAGATAAAGTGTGTGATGATCAGTGCAACAACCATGAATGTCAGTGGGATGGAGGCGACTGCTCGCTCAACTGGCTGCAACCATGGGCGAACTGCACGGCCAGTGTTCCCTGCTGGGATCTCTTTAAGAACGGACAGTGTGATAAGGAGTGTGACAACCCTGGGTGTCTCTTTGACAGTTTTGAATGCCTGGAAGTCCATACAAGCCCCTGCAAGTATGTCACTCTCCTCATTTTGTTGATGATAGAAAGAAAGCAACAAAGTGATTTAAAGCAATTTAAAAAACCCTGTCCTGTGTTTTTAAGGTATGACAGGTACTGCAAAGACCACTTTGGAAACGGCATCTGTGACCAGAGCTGCTACACAGAGGCCTGTGGCTGGGACGGACTGGACTGTTCTAATGACATACCAGCCGATTTGGCAGCTGGCACGCTCGTTATCGTGGTCCGACTGCAGCCAAAGGAGCTGCTTGGAGACTTGAGGGGTTTCTTGCGCGCCCTAGGAGCCCTGCTCCACACCAACGTGCGGGTGAGGCTGAACGAAAAGAAGGAACCAATGGTGTACCCGTACTATGGAGTGGAGGACCAGCAGAGACAAACTGGTCAAAGCAGAAGCAAGCGAGAGCTGGACAGAGAGGTTATTGGGTAAGAGTGGCTCATAATGGGAAATGATTAAGAAATACTATCCAGGGTTTCTTCTCAGTCTGGTAATAACATGGAAAAATATGGAGTTAATTTTTTAGCATTTTAAATGTCTGGACAAATAAGCAATGAAATTAGAGCTATGGAAAAATATGTTTTATTTCCAGACTTTATCCCTTCTCCCATTGTGTAAATGTTATCTTTTGTCCATTCTCTGTGTCCTCCATCCTGCTCTTGCTTCTTTGTATCCTTTCTTCTGTCCTTCCATCGATCAGATACTTTCTTCATTAGAGATGTTTGCCATAAATGATTTACTTTAGATTTCCGAATGGCTGTTAAGGAATGAGAACTGTGAAAAGTTCAGTCTGTAGGAAAGTGTGTGGAAACCCTGAACTAACTTTGTTCCCAAATCAGTGGGTTGAAATAATCAGTCACTTAATATCTTATTGTTAACTAGTTTTGTGTTTGGGCCTTTGTTGATGCAGCTCTGTGGTGCACCTGGACATCGATAACCGTGAATGCTCCAAGAGCTCCTCCTCCAACTGCTTCTCCAACACCTCAACAGCCGCCTCCTTTATTGCAGCAGCTCACATCAAGGCCGACCTGCCTTACCCACTGGTGTCTGTTAGCAGTAAGTAGATCTATCATCACACGTCATGGCATTCAACAATTTTTTTTTTTAACAAAGGTGACTAGACTTTCTCTGAAATGTGTTTTGGTTGCCCTTTTGGACCTTTAAGGCTCACATCTTCTGTCCTTTTTTTAAGTAAAGTGTTTTCACCTCCTTTAGCTTTATGAGAGGAGAAACATATGAGAATCAATAGGAAGTTTACTTACTTATGTGTGTCTATCTATGGTTATCCTGTACTGGAGGAATAAACACCACATCTGCCTTTCTCTCAAACAGGTGATCCAACAGTGGAGTCCCCCTCAATATATCCGTACCTGATCGCAGTTGCTGTATCTCTCGTTCTGCTTGTTCTGGTGCTGGGGGTGCTGGCAGCCAAGAAGAAACATAAACATGGTGTTCTGTGGCTGCCTGATGGCTTCCTGGCCACTAAAAATGACAAGAGGAGAGAGCCTGTTGGACAAGACGACTTTGACATGAAGTGAGTGAATATACGCGTCAGCAACGAGAATCCTGTAGAAACTTGAGATTTGTTTTAGTCGTTGTCGTATCCTGGAATAAATACATAAAGAAGGCATTGTTGATTTCTTACAAACTCCGTTTTCTTCTAACATTAGGAATTTCAAGACAAATGACGGAAGCATGGTTGATGGCGGTCAGAGTCAGAGATGGCTTAACGATGAAGCCCCATCCAAAAAACCAAGAGTATGTTATTGATGACTCAAATGTAGCAGTTTGTGGATTGTTTAGCTGTGATTTTTGTTTCAAGCTTTGCACATTTTGATTTTTTTTTTTCTAGACTGAAGACAAACCTCTGCTTCCTATCCCGATGGATGGAGGTATCGACCGTAGGGAGTGGACGCTGCAGCATCACAAAGCTGCTGACATCACTCTTACTCCTCCACAGGCTGACTTGGATGCTGACTGTGTGGATGTTGATGTCAAAGGACCTGGTGAGACGACACTTTTTATATCATCTTATATGTTAAAGTATGAGCAAATATATTTAGTTATTAATTTTCACCTTCCTCAGATGGCTTCACCCCTCTGATGGTGGCATCCCTGCGTAACGGTGGGGGTCCCGACTGTAGCCTGCACGGAGATGAGGAAGACGAGAGTGGAGGAGACGAACCCGGACCGAGTGTTATTTCAGATCTGATCGCTCAGGGGGCAAATCTGATGGCTCAGACTGACCGCACGGGTGAAACTGCTCTCCACCTGGCTGCTCGCTACGCTCGGGCCGATGCTGCCAAGAGACTACTGGATGCCGGAGCAGATCCCAACGCCCATGACAACATGGGCAGAACTCCGCTCCACGCCGCTGTGGCCGCTGACGCACAGGGAGTCTTTCAGGTAACTCGGCTTTCTGACCAGAGGGAAGAGAAGTCCTGAAAAAGCCAGTCAGACAATTTTTCACAATATGTGATTTTACAGCCTCAAAATTCTAAATATTTTAATAGAGATTGTATGTGATAGACCAGCGCAGAGCAGTGTGTAGTTGGGAAGTGGAAGAATTAATTAGTTTTCCAATGTTTTTGCTAATAAAATCTAAAAGGTTCAGTTGTATTCAGCCCCTCTTAGTCAGTACTTTGTAGTCCAGTAGGTCTTCTGGGGAACGTCTCTACCGGCTTTACTCATCTACAGACTGGATTTTTACCCCCACCCCAGCTGTGGATCTCTGCAGCTCCTCCAGTCACCATGGGCCTTCTCCAAAACTTTTTCCCTGACCTGTCTGTTGTGCTCTTTGGTCACAGAACTGCTGGGTTTAGAGATCAGATTAGAAATTACACACAGATGGACTCTTTTTACTAAATAAGTGACATCTGATGGAAATTGGTTTCACTGAATATTAATTAAGGGCGGTAGAGTGAAGGGGGTTCGACACAAATGCATGCATTGGTCTTATTACAAAATATCCCAATAAAATACTCTGCAGTTTTTTAGCTGTATTGTGAAAAAGTGACTGCTTTTGCAAGGCACTGCAAAAGTGAAGAATGACAACACAAGACAGTCAGGTTTGTTTTCTTCACGTCTTTTTTTGTTTGTGTTCTTCCAGATTCTGATTCGTAACCGTGCTACAGAACTGGACGCCAGGATGAACGACGGCACGACTCCTCTGATCCTGGCAGCAAGGCTCGCTGTGGAGGGCATGGTAGAAGAGCTGATCCACTGCCACGCTGACATCAATGCTGTGGACGACCACGGTAAGACAAAGTTATTCCTGATGTATGACTTCACAGAGGGATTATGCTACGTTCAAAAGGCTTGCATTTTTGATTCAGATTGTTCATATTTTGGGTGAATTTTTAAAAAGCAAATTGAGATCTAATTTTAAATATGAACTGAAAAAATAAAAATAACTCCTATTTAACAAAGCTGTCTTTTTTTATTTGTGTTTAGGTAAATCTGCTTTGCACTGGGCAGCTGCAGTTAATAATGTGGAGGCTACTCTTGTGCTTCTGAAGAATGGTGCCAATCGTGACATGCAAGACAATAAGGTGTGCTGTTATTATTATCATGCTTTTATTTTTTTATATATATATATATAGATAGATAGATAGATAGATAGATAGATCTAAATTTTTTGTTGTTTTTGGTCCAGAATATGGCTTTACACCTGGAAATAAAATATATGTATTGAAAATAACACCTGCAAATAAATACTTGCTTGTAAAGCTGTCCTGTGATGCCCTTGTTACTAAATGAAGTGTGCACATTTGTTATTGTATTAAATATTGAGGGGTGTCTCTATTAGATCATCACAGGCTGAAATGCATTAATAAGCTGTATGCTATGTTTCTTCCAGGAGGAGACCCCCTTGTTTCTTGCAGCACGAGAAGGCAGCTTTGAGGCGGCTCAGGTTCTTCTTGATCACTACTCCAACCGTGACATCACAGATCACCTGGACCGGCTGCCCCGTGATACTGCTCAAGAGCGCATGCACCATGACATAGTCCGTCTGCTGGACCAGTACAACTTGGTTCACAGTCCACACAACGGCCCCAACCACATGGGTGGAGGTGGAAACTCCTCTGTTATGTGTGGGGCTAACGGAGCAGGCTTCATCGGTATGCGCCCTGGACCTCAAGGCAAGAAGAGCAGAAGCAGAGGAGCAGGAGCGAAGGCGGGCGGTGTCGGCGGGGGGCCAAAGGAGCTTAAAGACATGAAAGCAAAGAGAAGGAAGAAACCTGCGGGAGGAGAGGGTCCAGGTTTGGCTGCTGCAGGAGGAGGAAGTGGAGGAGGTGCAGGTGGAGGAAGCACAAACGGTGTAAAGGCAGCAGGAGGACTTCCAGAGAGCTCGGTCACCATGTCACCTGTCGACTCCCTGGAGTCACCTCACTCCTACACAGCTGATGTTTCTGTTGCAGCCTCCAACACAGCGAATTCCCCTCCCCTCCTGAGCAGTCCCACCTCCAGAGCAATGCTGCCCCCTGTCAGCCACATGCTGGGACAGCAGCAGGGCTGGGTGGGCATGGCCAAGCATGGCTACAATGGTCACATGTTTGGTCTCGTCCCACACCCGATGAGAGGAACACACCCCAGCATGAGTCATGGCCAGAGCGCCATGATGACTCCCATGAATGTCACCATGACCAGGGAGCAGCTGCCCCCCATCGTCACGTTCCAGATGGTGCCCACGGGAACAGGCCAGGCCATGCTGAAGCAGCCTCAGTCGGGACAAGTACAGGTCACACAGGCCCAGGGGCAGAACCAGAATCTGTGTCACACCCAGCAAGTACCGGGACACGTCCACTGCAGCCAGGGGATGATTTACCCCGACCAGATGAATGTGGTGCAAGGTCCCTCCCACACGCTGCAGCATCCACACACCATCAACCACTCCAACGGGATGGAGGGCCAGTCCCGACCGCTGCCCCCGTACACACCCATGCAAAGCCCGGTGGATAAATACCCAACACCCCCCTCCCAGCACAGCCACATCCCCACCGGCTCAGAAGGTACCACCCCGGGCCACTCCACCCACCCCCAGAACGAGCACCCGTATCTCACCCCTTCCCCCGAATCACCAGACCCCTGGTCCTCCTCCTCGCCACACTCTAACTCAGACTGGTCCGACGTCACCACCAGCCCCACCCCACTGGGGAACTCCCACCACGCACTGCCGTCGTCACGCCACACACACATTCCAGAGCAGGCGCAGATGCAGCCGCCGTCGCAGCAGATGCAGCAGCCCGCTCAGCAGCCTCAGCTCGGGAACATGCAGGTGTTCGCATGAAGCCACCAGAGGAAAGCAGAAACAGACTGACTCTTTGGTTCAACACATAAACACACAGCCAGTGCCTTTCTCCTTCAGATCCTAATCAGCCCCCCCCCCCTACACAGCAGTGTATAGTTTTTGTCGTGTAACTCGGTACTTACAGCTAAACTCACATTCTCTGGAGCAGAAGCTTGGCTCTAAAAACTTTTCCATACATTTTCATTTATCAGCCAAGGCTTTTCTTCTCCATATGGAACCAAATTTGCACAATAATAACCACTGCTACGCCATCTAGGTGCATCTCGAACTGTTTCTGTGATCGCTGAGGGATCACAGAGAAACTGTCGAGCAGAAGGAGCTCAGCTCTTGTTGCATAAGTAAAAGATGAAAAAGACTATTAACGGGACATCCCTTACACTGACACTCTATCCTCGAAAAGTTTGTTAAATCTGTTTGCTAGATTCTACCTTTATGTGTTCTTCAGTGTTATAAACCTGCCGATACTAACTTCTGGTTGACACCGTTCACTCTAAATGTTTTAATTTAACGAGTCTCGGTCAGCTAGTGCTTTTATTAACTAAGAAAACCTGCTTGTTGGTTCCTTCTCTTTTTGTTCTTTTTATTCCTGTTTATTGCGCTCAAGGTTAGTTTGTAGCCTTTGTTGTTTCGTGGTTTTACATTTTCAGTCTGTTCCAGTACATTGATTATACCTGGAAGTTCTTTAAATGGGGCTTTACATGCAAAAAGAGATGTTGAGATATTTATGTTTTTTTCTGTTTCCACTCTCAAGAAGTATCGGAGGGATTCATTCGTTGCTTTAAAGCCGCATGCTTTGGTTTTGTCCATCGTTACCGTTGTCTCCAGGTTTAATATGCTGTAAGAAGAAATGTACATACACTTAAAGCAGGTTCTGCTTGTTTTAATTGAGCTAAATGTGGTGTTGCCTTCCTAAAGTGCCTGTTTTTTTTTTATAGAAATATCTGCACTTCCTGAATGATTTTGAATGTTACAAAGGTGTATGTTTTTACCGTTAAACTGCCTCTAAGCAGTTATCTTCCAACCAGGTTTGTTTTGTTAAAATCAGCGCATGTCGTGATTCATAACCAAGTCTGGCCACAAGCAGCAAAAGATGGGCTTTTTTCTCTTTGTCCTCTGTCTCAAAGCGGATGGTGAGTATTGTTTCTGCCCTGTATTCACAGACAATCATAAAAATGTTGATTTTAAAAAAGGAGTAGGTGACCAAATTGTCTTTTGTTAAGCCAAAAATGCTCACTGTGTACATATATTTGTTGCTTTTTAAAGTTTTGCATTTGATTAACGTTAAGAGACGGAGCGCAATACATCCTGCACCAAGTGAGACGTTGACTCGCCGTCAGTGAGGACAAATCAATCGGTATTCCTGACCTTTGCCTTCGTTTCTGTAAAGTGTCTCTTTGGTTTCATCAACCCGTGTACTGTACGATGAGATGTCAGTCTGTACTTTTCATAGTCAAAACTATCTGGTACCTATTCGAGGCTGTTTCTATGTTCTGTATATAAAATGTATTTTGTATGTTTACCATTCTTTTCTATGTTAACCAAATAGACTATATTATCCATGCAGTATGAAGTAGTTGTCATCATGTTTCCTAAAGGTAGAGCCAAGGTTGATTCAGGAGATGATCTGTTCTGAAAAGAAAATTCAAAAACAATAATAAACCAAATGTGTTTACTCAAATAAAGCCCTGATCTTCATAGACCTCTGCTTGTACGCTCATTTTTCTGTCATGCTGGGATATTCTAACATTTTGTACAGCCTATTGCTTAAGTATTCACTTTTCCACTTTTTATTGGTATTTTATGTGACAGACCAACTCAAAGTAACACATAATTAAGAAGTGGAAGAGGAAAAAAACAATTTCCTGTTTTGTTTTGTTTTTTTAATTCACAAATTTAAATGTGAAAGTGTGGTGTGAAAATTTATTTTTACCCCCTTATAGGTTTCTTTTTTTATCACTTAAGTGTATCACATCATCAAACAAACGAGTTAATATCAGACAGAAATAACTTAAATACTAATATAGTTTCCAAATTATATTTCATTTATTAAAGGGGAGAAAACATCACTCACCCTACTCCTTGTTTAATCATGGATGGTGATTAAGAGCATATTTTGGAAAGTTCAGTTCGATATCTCTAGCTCCACCCAGACCTGTGAAACCTGAAAGAATACGCTTGAATGATGTGGAACTTGTCTGGCAACAAGAAGTAAGGTAAAAGGTCCTAAAAGCAACGCATCATGCCCTGATGTAAAGAATATCAAGAATTCAAGACGCTGAAATTCTTGAATTCAAAAATTAAAGAATTTTATTTTTTTTCAGACAGTTATTATGATGTGTAACTGTGGCAACAATCTGTTTTGGCGTTTATTTTAACAACCTTATTCAGCTCATCAGCATCTCAAATAATACCTGAGCTATGACCCCAAATCCCAGAGGAGTTTAAAAGAAGGTTTCATGGATGCAGAGCAGGACCAAAGAGGAATTTCAAACCATCTCTTTCATAATGGGTAAGAATCATATCCATCTTTCTAACTGTACGGCCAGACAGAGATTTAAAGTGGAGTGGCAAAAGCAAATGAGGTGGATTAGCACTGCTTGCCAAAAATTGATTGTCATCCAGGACATGTTACTGTGGACCATCATCCCTGCTGCCTGGAAACTGAGCTGCTGACATGTCACGACAGTCATGAGACTGTCATACAGCAACAGTGTCTTTAATCAGACGCTTTGTCAGGTTTGTTGCAAGACAGCGGTGAACTTTATCTTCAGATAAAGTGTTTTTAAAGTGTTTTTGAATTGAACTTGAACAGATTAAAAACATTTCTTTGGCATATATGAGTCTAGAAAAGGTTACAATGTACCGTGAGAGACCTCATCCATAAATGGAGAAAACAAAATTACTCCAAGAGCGCATCGACGACTCAGGCAGGAGGTTCAGAAAAGAACCAAGAACAACATCTAAAGCGCTACAGGCCTCACTTCCCTCAGTTAAGGACAGAGTTCATGATTCAAACAGTAAGAAAAAGACACTGGGCAAAAATGGCCTCCATGGGACAGTTCCAGGGTGAAAAAAAGAATATAAAGCCCTGTCTCACATTTGCAAAAAAAAAAATCTTGATCCCCAACATTTTTGGGTAAATATTCTGAGGACTGACAAGACTAAAATGCAACTTTTTGGAAAGTGTTCATCCTGTTAAATCTGGTGTAAAACTAACAGCATTTCAGGAAAAGAACATGCAGTCAGTCATGGTGTCGGTAGTGTGATGTTGGTGGGCTGGTATGCTGCTTCAGAACCTGGACGAGTTGCTGTAAAATGGTGAAACTATGAATTCTGCTCTCTGCCATAAAATCCTGAAGTAGACCGTCTGGCCGTCAGTTCATGACCTGAAGCTCAAACAAACTTGGGTAACGCCGCAGGACAGTAATCCAAAGTACAGCAGCAGGTCCCTGCTGAAATTACTAAAACAAACAAAAACAAAAAAAACTGAATGAAGGTTTCAGAATGGCCATGTAGACCCCGTTTATGTTTGAAAACCTTTCAGTTTGGAGCAGTTTTCAAATTTATCTCAGGTTATATTTGTCTCGAATAAAAAGTGTTATATGATCTGAAACCTTTAAGTGTGACCAAAAAAAAAAAAAAAAAAAGAAGCAAAAACAGAAAAAAACCTGAAAGGGAAAATACTTTTTCAAGGCACTTTATCTATAGCTGAAACCAGAAGTTTACTTACACAAAATAAAAAGAAACATGCAGCTTTTTTCCTCACTTTCAGAAGTGAAATAAAGACCAAATGTGTCTTTTTACAGACCAGGCTCCATTTGCTAAATGCCACAATAATGAGAGAAACAATGTGTTTGAGATTTATGTATGTAAATGTGTATGTAATGGATCTACTTTTCTCTGATGCTCCTAAAACATCCAGTTCCCTTCAGAAGTCAACTAGAGTCAATATGTGTAATTTAATATTATAGTAAATATATAGTGTGTTCTTAATACTGTGAGTACATGCAAATAGACATTTCCTGTGGATCAAAAACAACTAAGTGGAGCAATCAATAGATTAAAAAAAGTCCTCAAATGGGGCATATTACTTGATGTGATGCTATCTCTGCTTAAAATCAAATGTAACCAATATAAATTAATTTATTATCACTATTCAGCCACTTAAATCTAAATCTTCTGATCTGATTTTCAGCTTCATACATCAAATCCACACATTCAGCCATGCGGTTTGCACTCACGCCAGCAGGTGGCGCAATGTACAACAGTTAACCCTTAAGGAAAAAAACCAAGGAAGAGAAGAGAACAAGGAAGTGATCCAGGACCCGTCAGAAGCATGGGATTCCTCCTTTAAAGTCCCCTCTCTGTGGTGTGTGTCGCTTTTAAAGCGGAACTGTAATGGCTGAGAGCCTGGTGGCGGTCGGTGCGGAGAGCCGGGAGGAGAAACGGAGTTAAAGGGACGGACGCTTGAAGAGCTGCTGTTTTGACAGCTGGGATTATCCTCCACTGTCCCTCTGAGAGGAACTGAGGTACCAGCTTCAAACAGAGGGGTCCACTTTATGCTGAGCGGAACCGGGCGTTAAAGAAAGAGGTGAACTCACCTGTCTGTTTCCTGGTTCCTCGTCCTCTGGATGCTCTGACCTGTCTGGTTTTTCCTCTCTGCGCCTGTAGTTTCCCACCATGGCTTCAGCCCGGCTGAAGTACCTCTCCCTGGGCGTGCTGGTGTTCCAGACCACCTCGCTGGTGCTCACCATGCGGTACTCCCGCACCCTGCAGGCCGAGGGCCCGCGGTACCTGGCCTCCTCGGCCGTGGTGGTGGCCGAGGTCATGAAGATCCTCGCCTGTGTGCTGCTCGTTTTCAAGGAGCACAGTGAGTGACCGGACGGGGTGTTTAGAGCTCCTCACCAGCGTGGAAGCACTGGTGCTTCCAGAGCCGATCCAAGGATGCTGGGGGTCCTGCACAGACTTTGATTTGGGGGCCATATTGACCTGGTTGAACGTTGGGGCTTCACTAGACCCCCTTTTGATATCAGGCAGTGTTAGGTCTGTACTAGACTTGATCAAGACCTATATAAAATGTTGCATCTTGGTTCAGAGCAAACTTAAGCTTAGGTTTAAAAATGTACAAGGGCCACAGTCATGCAAAAATGCGAGGAGCGTGAACTAAAACGCAGCGTCTTTTCTTCTGATTCGGCCTGAGTGAATGCCATCCTTTTTGCTGTCAATTTGGTAATAATATCAAAATATGGGAAAAATGTACTTTTGTTGTGTGAGACTCGAAAATGTAAAATATGAGAGAACAGAGGTAATCATGATGCATCGGATGGAAACAACACACGTTTTAGTCTAAGACAGGTCTTCAACTCCAGGAGCCGAGGGCCGGTGTCCTGCAACCTTCAGATGCGTCTGTGCTTCAACACACATCAGTCAAAAAAAAAAAATCGGGTCGTTAGCAGGACTCTGGAGAACTTGACTGCATACGGAGGAGGTGATTCAGATTTGTTGGACCAGGGACGCATCTAAACGTTTCAGGACAACCGGCCCTGGAGGCCTGGAGTTGAAGACCCCTGCTCTAAGATGTCGTTAGACTCATGAGCTGTGCAGGCTTTACAGCGACAACACGATAGTTTCTGGACATCACCAGAGATGAAGCTACGTTTGTTTGCATAATAAAGAAAATGTCGGTTGTTGAGCGTGAATCATAGCTTCCAGCCAGAGCTGCTGCAGTCTCGTAGGCCGGACCTGAAGTGAACTCACAGAGTTTCCATCATAACACAGAGATAACAGAACGTCTCAGAGGGAGGGAGTAGGGCTGAATGGTGTTTGTAAAGAAAACGGAGCAAAATGCCATTCGTTGCCCTGCACAGGTAGATGTAAGCTTATGCGATTGAGGAGCTCATCTCGTGAAGATGTCAGTAATCGAGAGTACCTGGGTTTGAGCCCAGCTCGTTCTCATCTAAATGAGGTCGACGACTTGTGATAAACTTCTAAAACTTTGAATTTGAAACCGAATACATATCATGTTTCACTTCGGCGTCCATCTGGTCCCCACACACAGTGAGCAGCATGGTAAGGGATGTAAAAACGGTCTGAAAGCCCAGTGCAGGAGAACCGCAGCAAACCGTGCTTCACTGTTGCTGGACTCATGTGAGGGCAAACGAACCTCTCTGGCGACCTCGTCATTTCTTTCATTCTCTCCCGGCAAAGCAGCTGGATTTAGATAAAAACGGCATTTTTATCGGCTCTCCCTGCTCTGCTGCTGCTATCCAGGTTACAGCGTGCGAGCTCTGAACAGCATCCTGCGTCAGGAAATCCTCCATAAGCCCATAGAGACGCTGAAGCTGGCCATCCCCTCGGGGATCTACACGCTGCAGAACAACCTGCTGTACGTCGCCCTGTCCAACCTGGACGCTGCCACATACCAGGTACGCCCACGGGAAAATGGGAATGATTGATGAATCTGTTTTAGATGAGAAACATTTTCCTCTTTTTTTTTTTTTTTTTTTAAACTTCAGGTGACGTACCAGCTGAAGATCCTGACCACAGCCCTGTTCTCCGTGTCCATGCTCGGCCGCAGGCTGGGGGTCTACCAGTGGCTCTCCTTGTTGATCCTAATGGCCGGAGTGGCTCTTGTTCAGGTGAAGTACATCGTTTAGTTTTAGTTTCTTCGAGTAAACTGGAAAAATATGCTTCAGTTTAAGTTGTTGGGGTTGTTAAAATAACAGCTTTTAAATAAAGCAGGGCAATGACTTTGTTGTGTTATACTTACCGTGTTTGGAGAAAAGCTGTACGGTGATGGAAGCAAACATGGACAAATTTCAGGGCTGAAAGTATTAAAGTCCCATTGGGAATAAAAAAAAAAAACTAACCAAGTGCAAAAAGTAAAAAAAAAAGAAAAAAAAAAGTCTTTTTTTTTTTTTTTTTTGTAACAATGCTTCTCAGCAATAAATCTAATAGTTGTTTAATTCTCTTTAATCGGCGCCACATTTGTAAGGAAAACATTTGTGGGATGAGCAGTAGGGTTGAGTACGTCTGCTCCATCCCTGAGCAACGTTCCAAGTCCTCCCTGCCAAACGGTGTTTGGTGGAGGCTGTGTGATGGTGTGGGGCGGCCTCTTCGTCACTTGAACAGGTTTTTCTGGTATTGGAAGACGCATCGATTCAAAGAGATGACCAGGTGACATTCGCCAACCAGTTGAACTCTCATATTTCCACTCATGGGGATTGAACCAGCACTTGCTCCCACAGAGGGGGCGAGGGGGGTTTATTAGAGACTTCCTCCAGCATTTGGGAGTGGAGGTCAGAACTGTTTGGTTGCAATTTAACACTTGCGGGATCACCTCGGACGTGCCGTTAAAGCTAGCGCGATCAACACAACCAAGTTGGCTGATCTGGGAGAAATGCTGGTTGAAGAACGGGATGTTATCCCACAGCAGTGTGTGACCAAGCTGGTGACCAGAGTAAAGGAGGCGTTTCCAGGATGTTGTGTGCTGGGCTTCCCTGCACTACTGAGGCCCCTGTTTGTTAAATGAGAAATGAATTGCCAAAATGTCTTGTTGCTTTAAACTTTAATATCCAGTCCATTTAAAAAAAAAAAAAAGAAAAGCAAGAGTCAGTAGCAGAATAAGCTGTCGCCACTGGCAGAGAGGATTTTACAAGTGGATGCAACCCAAACTCCCAGTTCTGCTGCTTAACCCACAAACTCATTTCTCCTACAAATGTGGCACCGTTTAAAGGAAATACTTTCTAGCGATGTATAATTTAATGCCAGGAAGAATTGTAACAACAAAGTGACAGGTTTCCTTACGTTTTATAGGTTCAAGCCTCTCTGTGCTATTTTTGTGGTGCTTAAATCTGTTGATACTTGATTAAAAAGACAAATATTTTTGTTTCATTATCTACTGATAATATTTCAGTTTTTAACACTTTTTATAAAGCCCAGACCTTATAAGATGACCGTTATGACAAAATGATACAGAAAACTCTTTAGTGGAATAAATTTTTTTGCATCCTTGTATTTTTCCTCTTCACTGAAAACACATTAGAAGACAAAGGTTGAAGTGCAGGAACATGACTGTGATTTGTATCTGCTCGCCACCTTACAGTATTCTGTTTGTGCTTGGGGGGCGGATTCCAAATTCAAAGAATGAAAAAGAAACGAATACAAATACAGGAGTCGTCTGGTTTTCAGTTTCTCTGTATTTGTGTTGCCATTTTTTTAAAAACAACTGTCTGGATGTTACTTCTTATCCAGGCAGCCCAAGGAAATTATATTTTTATCTAAACAAAACTTTCTGCAATTATCCTCAAACAACGAATTCCTTTTTTGTTTAAGAGACACATTTCAAATTTCTTTCTCTGCACAACCGCATCATTTCCCTTCTTTTGTGTCGCCTCCTTTTTCGAGCTTACGGCAGCAGAAACAGCACGAGAACAAATTTCTCACAACTCAGCAAAACTGTGAAGTTGCCAGCGTATGGATTTCAGACACCGAGTGTTATAAATCTAAGGACCTGACTGTGAATATAAATGACTAGAGCTGGAGACTTTTTATACATCCCCTGTTACGTATGTGATATAGTTGATCCAAAAGCGGAGTTTTGACTCATCCAGGATTGTTTGATTAGTCTTTTCCTCTCCTTTCATATTGGCCAGGTGTTACTAAAAGGTATCCAGCTGAATTTAAGACCTGATTATTTGCATTGGTGGAGCACTGGGTGTTTCCTTTGTTTTCCTGCAGAAAGCCATGTCATTCTCTAGCATCTGCAAATCTGTCAACTCCACTTTTCAGCGTACAAAATGAAAATGAGCACGACAGAAGTTTGTTTGAGGCAATCATAAGGTGCACTTGGGCTGACTTTAAGTTATTGAGCGAAGAGGGAACAAGCACTGAATCTGCCCTCTCAGGCCAGATGGAGCAGCTCCTGTGCACAGTGTGCTATACGTCCATGGCTATCTGCTTCTGGTATGCAAAGTGGGAAACCGTCATGAAAACCTTAGATTACAATGAAGTGGGTGTGTTTTTGAGTTGAAATCTCTTATGACTTTTTTTTTTTTTTTCCCTACAAATTTCCATGCAGGCAATTATGTAGAATTTCCAGCTCTATAGTGCAGCTTTCAATGTTTGCACACATGAGTCAAAGAAAAACTTTCATTCTTCCTGCTTTTTTCTGCTTTCACTCCATCCATCTGAAAGGAGTTGTCGGTGGTCATATTATTAACTTTTAAAAAAGGACACGTGAGGGAAAAAAAAAAAAAATGCTTAAAAAAAATCAAAGTGTTTTCTGTTTGTGCTCACAGTGGCCCTCCGAGCCTGCGGCGGCCCCAGAGACGGAGGACCGCTCCGCGGGCTCCCAGTTCGTCGGGGTCACGGCGGTTCTGGTGGCGTGCTGCTCCAGCGGCTTTGCGGGCGTCTACTTTGAGAAGATCCTGAAGGAGAGCAAACAGAGCGTGTGGGTCCGCAACATCCAGCTCGGTCAGTGATGAGCCGTAGACACAGTTATGGGCTGTAAAAAGAGAAATTCAGAGTGGGGCGCCTCGCTGCTGACGCCGCATCCAAAGTGAGCACAGAGGCAGCTGGGTTTTTTTTTTTTTTTTTTTTTTTTTTCCCCTCGTCTAGTTTCTGTTGAGACAAATGTTCCTGTTGGGTTTATTTTTACCTTGGAACATGTGAGGCGTGTGCTCGGTCTCCTGTGGCTTCTCCTGAGAGCTCAGAGCTTCTCCACCTGCATTAAACATTTGAGGCAGGAATCTGCACCGAGAGCTGACGTTTTTGGGGGTTTTTTTATTATTGTTTTAAGCCAACATACTTATTTTGACTCCAGCTAAAGTTTGCTAAACATACTGGAATGATCTCTGAGGGCTAATTTTGGTTATGAGCGATAAACTTAAGAGCTACACACAACACGCAAGGGTCCAAGCCATCGGAAGCATGGGACGATATTACAATTGCTAAATTTTTACATTATTATTATCTCCAATAAAACTCATAAAAGAGCCTAAACCGCAGAGGAAAAAAGAAATCTGGGATCTTTCCTCGATCCTTTAAGTTAAATGAAACTCACTTCCTCCCACCAGCAGGTTGGCTTCACTCTGATTGGCTACAACCATATTTGGGAAACTCTTCAGTAAAATGTGCTGAACATCGTCTCAAATTGAGGTTATAATTGCATGGTTCTTCCCCATAAATGAACTTCAGCCACTCTTCTCTGATTCTCTCATCCTTCGGGAGTAAAGTGGGAGCTCCCTCGGACATAACAGCTCCGCTTTTCACTAGTCATCCTCTTCTCAAGTGGAGTAGCCAGACATGCTAACACGACTTAGCCCTTAAATTAGCCGGTATGACAGCAGGGAGGGGAGGAAGAGGGAGGGGAGGGCTGCTTGCCTGATGTTGTGCTCTGATTGGATAATATGAATTACGTAGAAAGATGAACTGTTCTCTGATTGGTCCGTTTTTGAGCAAAGAAGAAACGCTAACTGCATATGAGCAGGGCTTTCGATACCAACTCTTGACATTCACACGGTCGCATCGGTGCACAACAGATCATATGATACCTCAAAATCACAGAAAAATGAAATTTGTTGTCATGACCCATTTAAATAAATCAAAGACATTACAGATTGAACACTAGGGGGTGCTAAAGGTAAGACGCTAATTGCTATAAAGGGCCCAGAAACAACCTATTCAAGTAGGTCCACCACAGTCATCCTGTGTTGCTTCCTAAAAGCTTACTGTGAAGTCTGGATCGCTGTATTTATGCTGTTTCAGCAGCTGGTGTTTTTGTTTGTTTTGCTCTGTTTGGGTTATTGGCCTGTTAGGTCAATCTAGAGGGTGCAGCATGTTTGACAGGATAGTGGGCCACGGGGAGGGATGTCACAGGGCTGGACTTGCTAATGAGGACTTGGACCCCTTTCATAAGTCAGTTCAATTCTAGGTTGATTTGAAATCTTTCATTTGTTCACACATTTTATTTGTGTGTGTGTGTTTGTACTTCCAGGGATGTTCGGTCTTGTGTTTGGCCTTATTGGGATGCTACTCTACGATGGGGAGAGGGTCAGGGAGTCTGGGATGTTTCAGGGATACAACACAATCACCTGGATGGTCGTAGCCCTGCAGGTAGCACTTTCTCCGCTAAGAAGAGATCTGATATGTCATTTACCCACAAGCCCATCCAATTTTGGCGAAAAAGCATCTGCTGGCCCCTTCAGGTCGTGCCTCTGTCCATCTGCGTCTGTGTGTTTGTTGTTTCTCCAGGCGCTGGGTGGTCTGGTCATAGCAGCGGTCATCAAGTATGCAGACAACATCCTAAAAGGCTTCGCCACGTCACTCTCCATCATCCTGTCCACTCTTATATCCTACTTCTTGCTACAGGACTTTGACCCCTCAAGGTAGAAGAAACTTTATATGTTGTGCTTTTTTATTGTTAATTTCAGTTTCTGGATCTCATTGCTTTGTTTCCACAGTGTTTTCTTCTTCGGGGCAGTTTTGGTCATCGCCGCCACTTTCCTGTACGGCTATGAAGGCAAGCCGCCCGCCAACCCCAGCAGGGCGTAGGCCAGCTCAGCAGCGGGATTAGGAGGTCCTGTTGAAGCCTCAAGACGGCGGGGAGGAGAAAGGACAGAGAGAGCAGTGAGGGGATTGAAAACGGAGGGAAGAAGGGGAAAGGTCTTCGTCACATATTGTGAGCAGAAAAAAGAAATGCAAGCACAACACTGGGGTTGGTCTCACACCAAAAGTGCCTCACTTCTGAAGGAGAAACAATTTGGAGGGAGGAGGGGGACACGGGTGTGTATTTCCTATCCTCTCCGCTCTTTACCGTGGCAGAGATGTCCTGGCTGCCACGTCTACAGGAAACGGACAGACTGATTGTTTTCATGAAGGACCAGTTTGACAACCAGTAACTGCCACGTCAGTCACACCCATGCAGTAAATGATTGCAGAGGAAGAGAGCTCCTTTACAGCCATAGTATTTATTGCTCATTTTCTCCATGTTTGTGCTCAGCCTCTGGAAGCAAACATTAGGGCCTGATGTGAGACGCTGTTTAACTCATCGCTAAGCTCCGACAGGTCAACAAATTTGGCTGAAAACGGTCCAGTGCAGTTCAGGTGTTGTAGACTTTCACAAAGACTTGAAATATAGTGCCCTGCACACTTTATGGCACCCCTAATAAAGATGAGGAATTTTTCAAAATCTAATCTTTAATTTAAGCTGATTTATCCCACATTATTTTTTAAAATGCCATTTATTGACATTAAGAATAAATGCAACTGAAGCAATTTTTCCTATTTTTTTTCTGTCATTTAACTATGACTTTAAAATGGTGCCCTTTCATTTAAGCCCCTCTTCAAAATGGGAAACCCTAGAAAACATGTCCTCGATGGAAGACAGATGTGCATTGATTTTCATTAGCTGCCAAAAGACTTCTTGTTCTTGTTGGGGAAATGTAGAGCTTTTCAACTGCAAACATTTCAGGTGGGTTTGGAGCGAAACAAAGGCCATAAATGTTGAAAAGCACATCATGCCCTCTGCTAAGTACGGTGGAGGAGCTGTGATGCTGTGGGCCTGTTTCATTTTTAAATTCCCATGGAACCTTGTCAGTCATGGACTTTACCAGTAGATTGGAAATGGGTCAACATCAGGTCTTTTAACAGGCGAGTGAAGTCGACCATATGATCAGATCAGCACAGAGACTCTCACCAGACAGAAAGTGACCACCTTTGTGTTCCAGCTCAGTTCACAGGCATAAATCCTGTTTGGTGAGCTGAGAAGAAGAAAGCGTAAGAGAGGACCCAGGACTGTGCATGATCTAGACATTGTACCAAGATGATTTCTCTCTGTTTGCTACAGCCTTGTGAAATATTGCAGGAAAACAATGGCAGCGCTATTGGCAAAAGGGGGGGGGGTTATTTAAAGTATGAACAGCAGGGGTGGAAATAGTGAGTTTGTTTAAAAACTATTATTTCTTAATATTAGATTTATCTCAGATTTATTTGAAGGCTTTTGACATATCTTTACTGGGGGTGCCAGTCAGGGTGAAGGGTGCTAAATGCAGATTTTAGAAAACAAGTCTTAAGACGCTGATGGTTGCATCGACCATAACTTGTGTTTTCTGAACGATGGCTTCCGTTCTTCACCTGCAGTCGGTAAAAAGTCTTGTTTTCAAACTCAGAGGGGTTCGGTGACAGGATTGCTGCACCGACACTCATCAGCCAGCTGGATTCAAACGTTTGACTGTAATTTGTTTTTGAGTGAAATGTTTCTCTAATGAATGAACCCAACAGCTTCTGTGACACCGTTTGAAGTAAAACTTGGTGATTTGGTCAATTTTAGAGCTTGAAATAACAACCTGTAAATCTGGATCAGTTTTTTGGTTAACTGCAGTAATTTGGCTTCGGTTTACATTGTTCCTTTAGGCCAATGATGATGGTTAAGCTCTTATTTTTGTATTTTTTTGTCGGTATATTCTGTTGACTCTGTGGCCAAACAATCAAACACAGAGTCGATTAAGGGAATTTATGATTTACTGTTTGTTGGATTTTGTTTTATTTCGTGAGCTACTTTGGGAAAAAGCGGGTATAAATATTTACGTTTATTTTAATTATTTACATGTGAAGCTTTTCTATAAAGACAGAGTGTCTAACTTATGAGTATGGGTTATTGTGTGGCTCCTGTTTGAACCTTTCTGCTGTGCAACACACATTAACAGGTACATTTAGACTGGAATGTATTAAAACACGTTATAGTGGTGACAGTCTGGTGGGTTGTTTCTGTTTTTTTTTTTGGTTTTTTTTGGTGCAGTTTAACAGAATGTGTTTGAAGTCAGGAAGAAATTCAAAAAACGAAACTAAAAGGGCTGCATTAACAAAGTTTTGCAGATGTGTTTTCATATTTTTGTTATTGTTTATCTTTTCTAACAAGGGTTTGTATGTATGCAACTTGATTTAAGCATTTAACAGATAAGTATGATATAAAAAAATGTCCAAACCGTATTTCCTGTCTTATCTTGTTCCATTTTTCCTTATTCCCTTATTTTTACTTCTTTCGTTTCACCATCCTTCTTTTGTTCTTACCTTCTTTTCATTCCTTCCTGTTCCTTCCTGCATCCATTCTTTTGTTTTCTGCCAGCTTTTCTTAATATTTTCTTTTCTATTTTGCTTCCTTTTTTCTTTTTGTTTCTTGTAAGGTTTCTCCCCTTTCTCCTTACTCATTTCTTTCATTAGTTCAGTTTTCCTGACTAATTTCTGATCTTTTTCCTCCCATTCCTGCTTCTGTCCTGACTTTCATCTCCTTCCATTTTTCCTTTCACTCCTCCTCCTCCTCTTTTTTTTTTTCTTACTGCCATCCTTCCTTGCTTTCTCCCATCCAGTTAATAGCACTGTTTAAAAAAAAAAACCCAAAAAACAGCAAGCTCAAAATTTTAAGGTAGCAAGCTTCAGGAAATGAAGTTTTGAACTTCAGCTTAACCGTTTCAGTTTTGCTTTTGAAAACAAGTTCATCTTTGGAGAAATTACTAATTATTTAAACACCCATTGTGGGCAGGATTCCCTCAATAAGACCATATCCCACAGTTTAAACTTTATTTCCAGTGTGTTTATCCTAATATATGTAATATTGCAAGAGATTTCAAAATCATCTGAATGTAATTAAATAATAGCAACACATACCCGCTCAGACTTCTTGTGAAGGTAACAAACTCAGACTCAAAAACTGACTCCAAACATTTGTTTTTTCACAACAAAAGTAAATAAGTACTGAGAACTCGCTAAATAATGTTAAACAGGTACCTTGGTTTTCTGGACTGACTTTATTCACCACCTCTAATAGTTCAGGGTAGTTGTTCAAATTTTCACAACTGAGAAAAAAAGTTTTCATGCCAAAAAAAGGAAGCTGGTTTTTTTTTTTTGTTTGTTTTTTACAGTGAAGGTCCTGGGTTCAAATCCCTTCCTTCGTCTTGTAAGTTACCTGTAGGTCCAAGTGTGTGTTTGCATGGTTGTCTTCAGAATCAGAGAGACTCAGATTTTCATATGCAGAATGGAAAATTATTTAAAATGTTTGAGGATTAAATAAGACAGTTCAGTGAAAAGTTTGAAACGAGAATCCTTTGCTCTTTCCTTCTCTCCTTTTGCCCTTGCTTCCTACAGTCTCAGTACTTTCTCGTTACCTTCCCTCCCTTGTTTCTCTGCTCATTTCTTTCCTTATTACTTTTCTGATTTTTCTTTCTCTTTTTTTAATTTTTCTCTTGCCTCCACCCAGTGTTGTCCCATCTTCCATGTATACAGACGGACCACTACAGACATATTTTTTATAAATTAATGGGGGACTTTTGTATTAAAACTTCCAAAAGTCTAAAAAGGATTGAGTTTGAACAAGTATGGAAATGAAGACATCTAAATTATTTCCTTTCAAACTTTGTCGAATCTCTACTCCATTTGCACTTCATCACACCCAAATGTGATTTTTTTTTTAAAATTTTTTTTATTTTTATTATTACTACTTCGATTACTTTTGTGTTGCTTTAGGACTATAAACCCAACAGGGTTAATAAATGAACACCGTCCACTTGTTTCAACAGGTTTAAAAACACTGTAAAACACCAATAACCAACAGCTCTCCTTATGATGGCGCGAACTCCTCCACAGCTGTCACTGAGAAAAGGATACTTTTGAGACCCTCGTACACACAGACAGCAGATATGATCAGATATAAATATATTTTCATTTATTTTTGTTCATTAAAACATTACAGTGTTCACTATTTTTACACTATAAAAGCCACAATTTGTTGAATAATAATGAATTCTTCTGTCACAAGTGCTTCTCTGTTGGTTTTTCCTGATTGTCAGCGTGAGTTCAGAAGTTTCCTCAGATTTCTCACTGACTGCTCCTGTGTTAAGGTAGGCATATGTGTTTTCCAGTCGACTGCCTGCTTCTCTGAAAATGAGGTGTGTGGGTCTGTGCATGAAGGCTTGTTCGGCTGGCACCAGGATGAAGAAGCAGCATGGGAACAATAATATGGGAACGTCATCCATTTCTCCTCTGAGCTCAGCAGTTCGCCATGATCTGTCATGTTTTTTTGTCGATGAGGCCGCATGAATCAATTAAACAGACCAACCTGGCAAGCAAGTGAAATTTTCTCTTAAAAGAAAAAAAAAAAACAACAACCAGCTGTGCTGCACTAGTTTTCACTTTCAGCCCTCCTCCTTTAATACTCGCTTTAGAAAAAGACATGATATCAGAAGAGACAGCAAGTACTACGACTGTATTTAAATCATCAGGGTGTCTTGTTGCATTTATCCGTTTGGGTTCTCAGCAAAATATTTGGACCACTTTTAAATGGATTGTCATGAAATTAACAGGCGTACAACCATTCTTAAGATATATTGCCTTTCAAATGTATTCCAACACCTTCAACTTGTTCACATTCGAACTGCAACATCGGTTTGTTTTATGATAGACCAGCACAAAGTTGAGTTTAGTTTTAGCACTATAAACTTAAAGTGTGACCTTTACTCATATACCTCTAAATAAAATCCAGAGCAACCTTCAAAAGTCACCTTTCTTTTTAATAAATTGGGTTACGTTTCATATAAATACATCTGTTCTGCGAAGGCCTCAGAGGTTTGTTCAGAGAACATCATCATGAAGACGAAGGGCTGGGTACTGGGGAGGAGATTCACCTTCCAGCAGGGTAACGACCCTAAACAGAGCTACAAAGGAAGGTTGAGGTCAAAATCATAATCATGTCTTAGAATGGCTCAATCAAAGCACAGACCTGCATTAAACTGGAAATTTGTGAGAAGGAAAACTGCTGTTTACAGACGCCTTACTACCCATGCCACACTTTTCAGATTTTCATTTGAAAAAAACTTTGAAAAGCCTTTTCTTCCATTTCAAAATTACGCATGACTTTGTGTTGTTCTGTCCTATAAAATCCATTAGGGTTTGTGGCTCTGTTACCATCCATGTGGTTAGGTTGGGCATTTACCTTAACTTTAGCATTTTGACAGCCCCTATCTAAAGCATTTATGGAGGAATTTCTGTCTTCTGCACTTTATTAGGCGATGAGCAAATAAGTGTGTACATTGTTTTGAAAACCTGACATGCAAGCTATTTTAAATATTAGGAATAAAGGTTTTCTAACTATTTTAAACACATTTTTAATTACATTTAGCCAGAAGAGGACATATAAAAAGTGGAAAGCGAGATTTTAAGGGTGTCTGTTTTGAGTTTAATGTCAGCAAGTTTTGAAAATGGAGCCTAATGAAGATCTTTATTGATCAGGGACATGACTGTGTATAAAAAGGCTTCTATAGAAGCTGATTCTTGAAGTATCACCCGGGAGAACGGTTTAGTGTTTTATACAAGAGGTTTGTGGAAAATTTTCAAAGACTTAATTGTTTTGCACAAAAATGAAGATTTTTGTCATTTTTCTTGTTCAGTCTCCATAAAAAGATCCAGAAAATCTTGGGATATTTCTATACACAACAGAAGGAGCTATAAAACAGTATTAGAACTTTTCCATCCAGCTGACAACACTGCATGAAAACATGATTCTGCAAAAGAAATTTTTTGGTTGCCACAAAGACACTTCCAAAGTCGTTCATGACCAACGAAAGTCACAAAAAAGGCTACAGCCTATCAAAACTTTCGGGAAAAACAACCAAAAAGATCCCAGAAACGGGGTTAGAGGTAAACTGTTCATGGCTTGATGATTAAAAACTTTAAACTCTACTCAAATATTAAAACAAAAACTCAAATCAGGCTGATTCCTCCAGGCTGAAGAGAAGCCTGCCCATCCATGACCACAGAACGAATCCACCACAGATATCATGAGGTGAGGTGCATGGGTGCACACACGACATGTGCAACTTACAAGTCAGAGAAGTCACCAATAATACTGACTGATGCATGCATGTACTGGTGCAACCCTCACTGATAATGCTGACTCCTGTTCCAAATGTCTTACAACAGCAAATATTTGTGGTAAAAAAAAAATAATAATCCAGCTGTCAGGCTGATCCACCGGCATGTCAGAACTAACAATAAGATGGAACGAAAATACAAGAACATCAAACCACTAAGCAACAAAGCCTCTTAATTCACACAAGAACCAAACGCCTTTTACTTTTAACACCTCAGCTGATGTTTCTGTTATGTGTTTAAATACTTAGTGTTGTAAACCTGGATAAATTTGCTTCTCTACCTACTTTGTTTTTTTTAGTTTTTGCCTTTAAGTTGATGCCTTTGTATTATGTATGACTAAATAAAGAGGATTAATATTTCTAACCATTGCACTATGTTTCTATTTACTTTGCAGTCAGTGACCAAAGATGTGTAGAAGCATCTCATTACGGGTAAAAATACGAAAATCTATGTAGAAATTTTGTAGAATCTTGAAACTGCAGCTGTACTGCAATACTGTAAACTGTATCAATGATCCGTTTATACTCCGCCTATCAGAAATCAGTTTTCAGAGGTAACAGGTCCATTAGGCAAGCCCAGATATCCCTCCAGCTCATTCTGGAGAATCTCCAGAAGGGTTGCAAAGTCCTAACAGTGGGTCTGGGTCTGTGCTGGGTTCTACTAGTGGGATCTGGTTTCACCACTTTATTCTAGTAGCTTGGAGGAGCTTAGTTTCATCTTAGCTGCTCCACACTTGGATGTGAACCACTCCATGGTACACAGAAAGTCAGGGTTTGAAGGTGCCAAGAGAACAACGTCATCTGCAAAAAGCAAAGATGAAACCACAGTTACCAAACCAGATATTCCTCCCTCCGAGACGGCTTGAGATCCACAAACAGGATCGGAGACATGAAGTAGCTCTGATGGAGTCCATCCCCACTGGGACCAAGCTCAACTTTGTGTAGAAACCAACGACACAAGGACCTGACAGCCCTACAGTTTACCCAAGTATCAAATATTACTGAATCCCCCTGCTAAAGACGCATCGAAACATCATAAGCCTCTTCCAGATCCACAAAACACAAACAGATCAGACAACCAAACTCCTGTTATCTTCTCTGCAGTTCTGTAAAGGTAAACATCTGGTTCATTGTTCCACTGCCAGGATGAGAGCCATACTGCTCCAAGGTACAACAATCAGTCTGATCCTGCTATGCAATAACCAAGAGCAAGTTTTCCCAGCGAGGCAGGAGAAGTGTAATTCCTCAATAGTTGGAACATACTCTCTGGTTTGCTTTCTTAGAAATTAAGGCTACCACCACTGAGTTTTAAAGCACCTATAAATACAGATGTTTAAACCTCATTTTGTGACTGCATATAACGGCTAAGACAGGCAGGATAGAGAAGAAAAGATTGGAGCCTGGTTTGCTTTCTGGGCAAACCAGGCCAGCTTGGATCGCCTTAGGTAATATGTTTTTTTTCTTTTAGAATCCCTCACCTCACTCCCAATCCCACACCCTACTGCACCCTACCTGTGCCCTTATACACCCCAACAAGCCCCCACCCGGAGCCAGAAGCCGACACAAAGCCCACTTAAGTTATATTGAAAGAGGATGAATTTATGGAAGTAAAAGGGGAGGCAGAGGGTTTGATAATGTGGCACGTAGTTGTGGTTCAACAAGGTGGTAAACTACTGGGACTGGTTAAGGGGTGGTCTTTCTACCCAAGGTTTAATTATTTAATACTTTCCCTTTCTAACAAACAGTCAAATCATACTGGAGTTTGTCTCCTTGCACCTTCCTTCTCTCTAAATCGAAACAGAGGGGTCTGGAAACCCAGCCAAAAAAAATCCAGATTTACTGTCGACATCAGCAGGCATTTCTGGCAGAGAGAAAGGCAGAACTGGAGTTACTGGGAAGCATGGATGAAGTCACTCTTAGAAAAGGAGAATCTCTCTGTAGGCTTCATTCATGTGTCAATGAGTCCATGAACATGTGTAAATGCTGAGTCTGGACCTCCTGTGATCTGCATGCTGAAAGTTGAATCTAAAACTAATCTGAATGAGGCCTCTGGTGTGTGTGAGGCAGTCTGGTGTGACAGCAGCAAGCCTGAACCCAGCTCTGGGGGCTCCGGAATAAAAACAAATCCACACAGACAAAAACACCTGAATACATTCAAATCATCCATCTGAAATTAAAATGATCAATTAATCTCCACAATAAAGTTGTATTTCTTTGACCTTTACCTCCAACAATCTTCCTTTGTTAATCTACACCGATAGGAGGATCTTTAAGGCTGTAAACCTTTTTTATATTTATACATAACGGCCCGTGTCAAGGCTTGATTGTGTCCTCCTGAGCCTGAGGAGCTACATCAAAGAATAATGTTACGTCCCAGCACTGATGGTGTTTTCTCAGAGTCAAACAGAACTTCTCTCAGGTGTGCTGGGTTAGAGTGCACCTCTGTGCGCTCCACAGTTCAGCAGCACCAGAGGCTGAAACCTTCTGGATGGTCAAAGGCAGCGGTGGGCAATTAAGGCAGCTGTCCGCTCAGAGTTTTAACACTGATTCAACAATTAAATACTTAACTCTGCTTCAGTCTTTCATCATCATATTCAGTCATCTGTGGCTCACTGTGAGATTGTAGCAAAAACAGTTATAAAGAGCCTCTCCTTGCTCTATTTAGGAGGTATGACAACAAGTGGAGGACCTCTCCTTGGCCTCCACATCAGAACCTGGGCATCATTGGCGTTTGGCTTCCCCATGGCGTTAGGAGGGACGGGCTCCATGCGGCTCAGCACCCGTGGCTGCTCCTGGTACAGCCGACCCACCAGCCTGGCTCTGGAGCCCAGAGGCTGGGATGGATCCACCACAATGTCCACCCTCATCCTCCACTTGATGGTGTGTAGCAGGATTTTTTCCTTCGACGTGGTGTTCAGTGCCACCAGCCAGGTGGTGAAGCTCTGGTCCCTCTTGATGTTGGTCAGTAGGGGCGTGTTGGACTCGCTGACCGGCACTGCCCAGGTGACACTGGGGTAAAAGTTATCATTCATGCTGACTGTGAAGCGGGACGGCTTGGAGGTGGGGCCGACGATGGTGACGGTCTCTGTGGTGTTTCCGTACCAGGGGTAGCTGATACCGTCTGAGTCGCTGATGGCCCTCACCAGACCTTCTCGCAGCTGAGGCAGCTCCCAACTCGACCTGCAGGGAGACAGAAATAAAGACCCTTCTGGGTAACCAAGCTTTGGTTTCACAAACTCAAGAGATATGAACCAAGTATAAAAGCAAAAAAAACAAAATATCAATCTATCCATCCATGGTGACAGGGCGAGGCCTATGTACAGCAGTGAGCGGATGAGAAACAGGATGCACCCTGGACATCATCCATATATCTTAAAATCACAAGGCTTCTCTACAACATAGACTGATTTTAACGTAAGTTCAAACTTTCAGTGAATAACTGTAAAAGATGAGGTCTAAAGTGAAAAGTTTGATTCCTATCTATGCTAAAAAGTGAAGACTTGCACATTTGGAGGCCTTTGGTTGGTCCACATTTATTATATGAGACTGAAAATTTGAAATGAATGGTTTACTGATCTACAAACTAAAAGTTAGCTTCATGTATCAGTCATTTTACTGCAGAAATGCCATCCACGTAGTGCATAAAAACACAATGAAACAGTCTTTTTCTAGCTTTATATTTGAAAACACTGTATTTGTATATAATTTTTGAAGGTGAAGTGTGAATGATGGGGTGTTTTGCACCTACTGGTGGAGATTGTTTTGCAAACAAAAAAGCCCGTGTTAAACTGATAATTCTGTTTGTCAGGTAAACTCATCGGCTTTTGTCTGTCACTTTTTATTTTGCATAAAGTTTTGCTGCTTGAGCTTTGAGTGCATGTTATCTATGGCTATTTTTCTCTGACATAGGAGTATTTTCCTGCAAGAAATATAAAACCTTTTGAGGATTTTTATCAACCTGACACCTGACAGCAAGGAAGTTACAACACCTCAACCTCTTTATTACTGATAATGCTTTATGATGGGAGAATTTGGATATTTAGATGAAGAATCATGTCGACTCTTGTTTCATTATTGCAAATAAATATGATTTTTTTTTCTTAAAAGGGATGTTTTGAAATTCTTCAAATTTGCATATGACTGCATACTCGGCACCCTGGTCAAAATGACTTTTTCTGGAGACAGATAAAAATGAAGAGGAGGACTTTAAAACTTTAAAACTGTGCTTAGTATTTTATACAACTTTATTATGCATTATCACCTTTTTAAAGTTTAAATATAAACTGGTTTGATGTAATCACTTAGAGCTAGCTCTGTAACTCAGATCAAACTTACGTTTTGTTTCTAAAATATGCAAAACACACAAAAATAACACAGATCTTGTTTAAAATACTGAATTAAATGCCTCCTCTTTAACTCCATTGTTTTTGTCAATCATATAATCCCACACTCGTTGAAAAGATTGTAAACCTCTCTTGAAAGTGCATTTCTTTTGTTTTGATTGTTGTGCTCCTGTTTCTAATCTAATAAAGGGATGTATTCTAAATATTTTCAATTTTTCTGGAAATCAATATAATTAGTGCAAAAAGGAGGCATTTATGACCTTATTCAGCCTTTTCAGACTGTGTGAAATGTATTTTAACTTTTAACAGTTCTGTACATTTGTCTTTATTGATTTGATTAATACTGCGGTCACTGTTGTTGGATACTTTTTAGCTTGTTTCTTTATCTTAATTCTATCTCTATAAATAAATAAATAAAACTGTACTCAATGTACCTGAATCCCCACGTAAAGATGTATGAACAGCCTTAAAATCAATCAATCTTTTGTCACTCTTGCTAATCTCACAATGAGCATTTTAGAGTTCATTTAGGGGGAAATCCTTCATTAGGATAATACGTTAAACAGCTCCCTTTTGCCTGTTACAGTTCATGAGGTTGGACCATACAGAGAGGCTGATTTTTGACCAGTCTCTTCAGACTAACCCAGAGACCTGGATCCTCTCTTCTGCTGTCTTGTCTTTATCTCATCCCACAGAATTTCTTTAGGACGTCAGTCTGATGAACCATTTCTGCATTGATTTTTCCAGATGTTTTCCGTCATTATCCTGTTAAAAGACTCGTGTTCAGTTTTCTGGCAGAGCTCGTCAGATTTCTATGTAAAATGTTCTGGTATTTCACAGATTTAATAATGCCATGAAGGTTCTAACAACCTAACGCAGGGCCTTTTGAAGACAAATAGGCCCGCAGCATCACAGTCTCCCCACTGTGCTTAACAGTGAGTTCATCCTTTGTTCCACACCAGACACGCTTAGGTGGTTTGTTGCAGCATGGCTCAATTTTCATCTTATCTGTCCCAGTAGTCCCAATAAAGTCAAACTCCACATGTTTACTTTTGTGATGCTAGGACAAAGAGACCCCTTTTATGAAATAACAAACTTTGGAAATGTTACTTTTCAATCCTTTATTTTCCTGTTCACTCTACATGGTGGCAACATTTATAGGCTGTGTCCTACCAGTGGCTCAAACTTCTGGGCTGGTTTGTCATATTTATATTCCAAGGAAAAAGAAAGTATTGGATTACTAATTATAAGTTCCGAGAGGAAAAATAAAGCACCCATTTAATAAATGCTTTAGTTGCATTTATGGTAGAGAAATTTGTATAGATATCAATAATTGTGACCCTGGTGATTTCATTTAAACAATTGTTTCTTCTTTAAGAGAAATGGACTCAGATTGCAGGTTGTGTCTTATTTTGCTACTGCAATGCAAAATGAGTTTTAAGGTGTTTTTTCACATTTTTACCAGATGTGTCAATAAGCATGGGAAGTACTCTAAAACCCTGACATACCAGTCTCCTGTCAGTGCATCATCATCTCTTTGTTCTGCTCACAGTTTGGTCGTTTGGTGCCCTCTCCTCCTCCTGTTTGTTGAGCTTTTATGATTCTGAAGCCCCTTCCTCTCCCTAGTTTACACAGTACACCCACCTTAGACCTGGACCCTGCAGGATTAAACACCCCCTCACATATGCCTTCCCTGATTACGCGTGTTTGTGCGTGTTGTGGGGGACGGCATGTCCCCGTGGGCACAGTTTGAGTGCCAGAGAGCGAACAGCAAATGTTGTTTCATCTAATAGCAGCTTTTCTATTTACGTGCCAGAGTCACAGGAACAAAATCTGTCGGTGGGCGTCTGAATGAAGAAGGCCGACAAGCACAGTGAACCTGCTGTGTTCACAAATGCTCCAACTCCCAGAGCCTTGCACCGGCATCAGCATGCTGGCGCAGCTTTGCCCGAAAACCGCTCTTTATTTGCGTAATAAATCACTCTGTTTGCGTGTGATGAGGACCCTAGTGACAGCTGTTAACTCACATGCCGATGTCTCCGTAGGTGTTGTAAAACTCCATCTGAGTGCACGCCTGGATCCAACCCACTACCCAGGTCTCGTTGCGCGGAATGGGGGGCATGACAATCCGCGCAGCGGCTTTAAAGTAGGGCGTCTTGTATCGGAGCACAATGGGAGAGTTTTCTTCAATGACTGTCGGGCAGTGGTCTATGGTGGCTGACAGGTCGTGCACCACGATGTTCTCCCGTTTGATTCGCGACTTGTTGCAGGCTATGCTCTGAATGCAGCCCATGACTGTACAGGAGAAGGAGAACCTCACAGGCCCGGGGAACCTCGCAGCTGGCTGGGACTCGACCAGTGTCAACACTATGAGGCCGTACATCAGATGAGACTGGGAGGCAGAGGTGGGTGTCACCACGCTGAAGCTATACAGATCAGAATTAGAAGAAGGATCACAGGGACTTTCTGACCCCTGGAGGCTCCAAACCAGAAGAGTACTCTGCTTAGAACCAGGTATGCTTGAACACTTCAAATAGAAACTTTCAGTTTCTTTGTACCCTTTCCTTGAGGATCTGACCCATCTGTGCTCCTTCTGCAGCCCCTACCCACAACCTTTGATCCTGGTCCTTCTGCCCGGAGCTGTCATGTCATAAGTGGCTTTGGGGGACCGGCGGACACCGGGGCGCCGGCTGGGAGACCCGGTGTTCGGGCGGCGGCAGCTGTGCAAGCGGATGCGGCTTTTTGCATGAGAAGATGAAACAGCTGGACAGAACCCGCGGGATGGTGTCAGTAGAGTCCGTCATGCCTTTGGACTCGAAGCGAAGCAGACCAAGCGAAAGAAACGGTATCTGTGAAGCATCCGAACATCCGCGATGCAAGATCTCCTCTGGAGATAAGATGAATCTGCCGATCAAACTAAGAAATACACTGGCTGTGAATACTTCCTATGGAAGGACGAAACAGTGTCATGCAGAGTTTAAAAAAAAAAAAAAAAAAAAAAAAAAAAGAAGAAGAAACCCGGTGTCATAGTAACCGTGGTGAGCAGCTTCCGCGGCATCCAGATCCGGAGAGACGACCGAGTGTCGCTGTTCACCCTGCGTGGTGCTGAACCTGCTGAATGGACCAATGAACTGTAAGGGGAGACTCGGGGCGTAGGAGCCTACACAGTAGTAGATCTGGGTCCTCCATATTGGAATAATGCTTTCTGATCCTCTAATAATAAAAAAAACCCAACAACCCCCCAGTGGATGGGATGAAGACTACATCAGTCTAGGCGGTAGCATGTACTTCCAGCTTTCAGATGGTTCAAACTTATCTCAAAAAGACACGTTTGATTCATATATTGTCAGTCTACTCTTTTACTGTAAAACAGATTTTTATACAACCTAAACTGAAAGCAATAGACCACTGCTAGTCAACTGCAAGGCACCACGAGAGTTTCAAAATAAAACTTAATTATAAAAATAAATACGAAAACAAAATCTGAAAAATGCGTTTGATATTCAACAGTAACTGGTCTATATATGACCACAGATCTGGTGATTAAACAACCACTGTTATCATCCCCCACAGTATAAACTAGGTTGTTTTTAAAACACTTTCTTTAAAGAAACTATCGAAGTTAGATTGTGTAGACTAGGAATTTTTGGGGTTCATTTAGAAAAGTCCTGAATTTATTATTATGTAAGTTAAAAGAATGTTCTCAAGTAGCCTATTAATATTAAACCCCAATATTTTTGTGTTTAATCACTCTCCTCCATAGTGGACTATATTTGCTATTTTCACTGTATTACTGGGCATTTGTAGGTCCATGTATATAAAATGCCACTATTTGGTTAAAGCTGCACCCTGAAAACGTGTTTTCTATAGTGATCAACAAGCTATGGGTGTAATCCTGCCAGGACATTTAACACTCCACCCCAACCCCAACATAGCATGATGTTACCACCACTATGTTTTTTTTACCATTGGTGCAGTTTTTCTATGTTTAAGGTTTTAGGTCCCAGGAGCTGTGGTTATACAAAAAACATTTTTCAATTTATACAGTAAATGTTTGACTTTCTACAGCAAAACACTGACACTGCTATTTTTCAAACACCTTAATATTAATTTTTCCTCACTTTCTGTAGGTGGATACATTTGACAAGTTTTTCTTCATACTTTGATTTTAAATAGAATATGCATTGTCTTTAATCCATTTGCATGTATAAAAATAAAAGGTATCATAATAATTTGAGTTTGTGTTTTACCCTTTTCTGTAAGCTTAATAGGCTATTATCTTCTTTATGGCATGGGTGTCCAGTTCCAGTCCTCAAGGGTCGGTGTCCTGCCAGTTTTAGATGAGTCTCTGCTCCAACAGCTGCTTCGAATGGTCCAACTACCTCCTCAACATGTCAAAGCTCTGCAGAGGCCTGCTCATGAACCATCATTTGATTCACTTGTGTTGAACCAGGGAAAGAACTAAAACATGCAGGATACCAGCCTCTGAGGACTGACTTTGGACACCACTACTTTATGGCCTCAAAAGAAAATAACAAAAAATAAAAAATAAAAAAATTGATAGAAATGAGCAGCAAAAATTTAAATACTGGTTTTATTACTTTTTGTATTTTTTAACAATATCTGCATAAAATGTGAATATGTTTTTCATCTAAACCTAAAAAGAGATAGAAAATGTTGACTAATTAACTGTACGACAAACAAATTATGTACAACAAGTTTTAATAAAACTTGATAAGTTATTGTTCCGTTAAGAGTACGGAAGATTATTAGGGCCACTGGAAAAAAAGGAATTCTGACTTTAATTTCAAAACTGTGAGATTAAAGACAAAATTCTTTAACAGTTTTCCCTAATTCTCTTCTATGGAAGCTGAGAGCGGTCGTACTCACATGTTTATTTCCCAATGATTAACTCAGGATAACGAGTTATTTATGTTGTTATAATGGCATAACGAATGCTGTTTTCTCGAGATAACGAGATAATTTCCCAATGGTTTAATCATATGACCAACGATGTGATGTCATTATGGTTTACCTGTCACTTATTTACAGAATTACTCACAGAATTACACATGCATGCCATGACTTATGTGGCATGCATCGGAATGATGGAGTCAGGTTTAATACACACACACACACACACACACACACACACACACACACACACACACACACACACACACCATTCATCTTGTAATCTCGAGAAAACAAAGTTTGTTTTTTCGAAATTAAGTTGTTATCTCTTGAAAACTATGAGAAAAAAAAAGTTTATGCGAAGCACGTCTGCTCTCGGCTTCCGTAGTAGCCTAATTTTTTTTTAAGACCGAAGGGGAAAAAAAATAAATAAATAAATAAATAAAATAAAAAAAAATTTTGCTCTATGCTTTTACTTTGAAGGCCAAAATTGTTTACGCTGAACTTCGTCGTCATTTCCGGTTTACTTAACTCACAAGCTGCTGATTCACGAGACGAAATTAATATAGAAATGTTCTCTGTTTGTAACATGTAAACACGCTGTTATAAAATAGCTAGAGCGGGTTGGCGGTATTTCATATTAAACAACATGGTAAGAGTCCGTTTCATTTGACTATATTTTAACATCTTGACGCAAGTGCTAAGCTAACCAAGCTAATAACAAGCTAATGTAACTTAAAGAGTTGTTTTAAGAAGACAGAGTTATTGTGTGCAAATTTGAATAGCCCTAATTTAGAATAATATATTAGCTCAATGAGATTTTCTGTTTGATTTTAGCCTACACACAGTTCATACTTGTGGAGTATGGTTAAAAGCTGGTGTACTTTTTGTTTTTGTTACTTTTTCTCTATAGTTGCTGTCTATAATGGATGGCTGAAAGCTATTTATTCACATCGAAATACCTGCCTTGTTGTATTATGTAACCTTTCTTTATTCAACAGGTCCCATCAGACTGTAAGGCCCTGATCCAGAGATTTTACCAGCTTCAGTCTGAGCGGATAGAGACGTATCGACTCTTTGAAGAGTGAGTTTCGGCGTCAGATTAATGCCTCACAGGCATACACATACAGGGAGTAAAATAAGTATTGAACGCAAATTCAATTCTCTAAGTAGCTATATTAATAAAAATGCAATTAATTTGATAATTCTCTCCAGATGTCGGTAACAACCCAATTCAGTCCACACATGCAAAGAAAGCCAAACATAGATTTCCATAAATTATGTGGAATGGCTTCAGTCCATGACGTTCCCACCTCCAAATATTATTGTTCATATTTTGGTGGTGATTTGCAGTTCCTGTTGACCTCCAGTCATGATCTGATTTATGGCATCCAAAGAGTTTAATTTATTTATTTTTCATCTGACCAGACTATAGTCTCCTCATATTGCACAGGTTTGTTTTAATTTAGTTCAGCAAACTTTAAACACACGTCATCAAGCTTTTTTTTCCAGCAGTGGAGTGTTGTGTGGTGTGTGCATGCAGGCCATGGTGATTAAGTGCATTAATTATGTTTTTTTATGGCAATTGTATCTGCTATTTCCAGGTCTTTCTGAATCTCTCCACTAGAGATTTTGGCCCTTGGACTCTTATGATAAATCTTTTCATTCCTGTTTGAAATCTTTCAAGGAGCATTGGATTATGGCTGGTTTAGATGTGGTGATCTTCTTTCAACTTCTGAATTATGGCCCCAACAGTGCTCCATGAAACTTCCATAATTTAGATATTCTTGTGTAATCAGTGCAGTCAGTGTGGTTTGCAACAATAAGGCTGAAAAGGTCTTCAGAGATCTTAGTGGTTTCATGCACCATGAGATGCATCGTGTGACTCCTTGGTAATGAGACACCTGTTAATAGGCCACCAGTTGGGACTGAACCAGCTGATCATTTACACCAAGTGGCAGAATTGCTTTCTAATTTCTGATTCATTTCAGCTGTTCTCATCACTTTCTGTTTTCCTTTCTTCTTACTTTTTCACTGTGTCATCCCACCTTGATACATGGCTTTTTATAAAGATTTACAAGTATCAATGGACACTTATGATTTGATTAATTTTCTTATGTGGACTGGGTGGGAAGTTACCGACATCTGGGAAGAATGTAACGCTACATGCACCTTTAGAAATGTTTAGAAAACTGGTGACTTGTACCTACTGTCCATTCAGCGTGGTGGCGGTTTAAACAGGAAACATGAACAGGTGGAAAGCACGGCCAGTGCTTTTAAGATATTTTATATGCAATCCCTCCGTGTTAAGTGGAAACTATGTATAAAAAAACTGTATAGAAAATTAGGCAGATCTTTAAAAGAGTTCAATTAAAAGCCAGCTGTGATGGTTGGATGTTCACATGTGCTTCTAAGGTCATAATTTCTTCTCTGTAAGACTTTAGAGGATCTTTGGCGTTGTTGGCATTAAATAAACAACATCAGATTTACTGCTGGCAGTGCCGAGCAGAAGACATGCCTCTGTAAATCAGTGGGCAGACGATACATAAATTCTCTGCTGGCACTTTGGTGGCTGGTTTCTGCTCAGAAAGAGCTGGGGGTGGTCTGAAGCTGTTTTAACCGTGAAAGTAAGATCAAGTCTGGATTAGCAATTTCACAATTACCAGTTATTTCTCACTATCTTGAAAGATCACCTATTTAAAAATCTAGGTAAAGCCAACCAAACCGAAATAAATTCAGGCTGTTTTCATGGTATTTGACAGAGGGGTTGATAGTTTTACACTGATTAAATAAAGTAAATTTAAATCTTGCAGCACCAGGGTCTCTTTCAGGTTGACACAGCTCCAATGCCAACAGGAGAATTGGGCTGGGTAGATAATGGTGGCCAGTGGTGAACAGTATAATGGCCTTAAGTAAAAATACCACTGTTTGACAGCATCATGGTATTTAAACAGCTTGTACTACAACAACAATTATCCATACTGCTATAAAAATAATCAACAGCTATTTGTTCTGAAGTTGATGCATATTGTAAACTTTAGGAAAATTAAAGATGCAAAATTTTCTAGTAGTTTTCAAATAAACATGCTTATTGTGCAAAATCTTCTACCCTTTGTAGAATATTCTCAATGGACTATTTCATTCATATTGCACTTTGCAACATGCAGACGCTGATTGTCTTTGATTCCACTGCTGGGCAGGATCTTCTCTTTGATGTTAGAATGCGACACTGTGTTGAATATTATGAGACGCTATTGTTTGTGATTTGCTACTAGATTATAAACCGATCCCCCATTTGGGAAAGGCAGAGACAATTTAGTTACTGCTGTATATGTGCTGTCATTTCTGTAAATACATGTTGTGTTTTGCATACAATCTGATGTGTGATTTCTCAGTCAAGGATTGTCAGGCGGCTAATTTGGGATTAGCAGTCTTGTTTTTTGGAACCAGAGGTTATGGGTACTTGGTTTGGGGCTGAAATTTAAAAAAAAAAAAATTGAAAATTATTTTGAAAATTATTTTTAGCGTTGCACTAAACAGTTACATTGTTTATTAATCCTTGTTGTCCTAATTGTTAAGTTATTGAAAACTGAAACACTATTTAAAAGTCCATTGTTTTGTTTTTTTAATCAGTTCTGCATTTCTGTTAGTCGTGATCACACTCAGTATATTAATAAATCAATAATTATGCTGAAAAACTATTGCAGTTCATGATGGTCAAAAGTTTGTAATCCCCTCAACATATTGAACAATCAGACATCTCTAGGTTTTAGCAGTTTGTGCATCATCCACTCATCTTTTTGTGCTGTATGTCAGTATTAAATTTGTTTTACCCTTTTTTTTTTTTTTTTTTTTTTTTTTTTTTTTTTTTTTTTTGTGGCTGCTGAAACTGTTCAGAGGACACGAAGCCTACTTGAGGACTGGGCCGCATTATGACTTCGAGCACTATAAACAGTTGGTCCATGAAGTAACGCAGGCCTTCAGCGGCATTTCTAAGGAAGTTCTGGAGATCAAAGGAAGGCTTCATCGAGATTTTGACCGAGCTGATCTTTCTGAGCACATTGAAAAGCTGCAGAGCAAAGAGAAGCAGAAACTTGAACTGGTGGGTAAACATTGCTAACACAAAGAGAAAAGCATTCAGCCATTCATTGTCTCGAGTGTTATCTGTGCAGGGTCTATCACCCTGGACGGGTCACCAGTTCATCTCAGGGCACAAAACAAGACATTTCCTTTTTTAAATCTGTTTTTATTTATCACCTTCTTCTACTTCAGAAGTTTACATGTATATCCTCGGTATTTCCTTTAGGATTTGGATGAAGCATTTCGGCTATCTACCCACAAGTTTCTCACAATAGTTTGTTGTAAATTTTATGTTGCGCTGGTCATTATGGTCTAACGCTTCGGTTTTACTTTCAGCCGACCGCAGGACATGTCCCTTGCTTTGTTTATGTTGCTTTTGGAGCAATTGTTTCTTCTACTGGCCCAACATGGCCTTTTAAAATTATTCAAATTTTTCAGAAACAGAGTCCATTGCATTAAGGACTCGTTTCTCTGTAGATAAAGGCACTCTCTTTCCAGCTTCATCCGGTATCTTCTCAAAGTTGCTTTCTTTTGTGCCGGGGTTGATTCGCACACAAACGCCGTCTCCTTTCCTAAACAGTATGATAGCTGGACATTCCTTTGGTGACTGTCCTTGTATGTAGCTTATTCATCAGGCATCTGGAAATAAGTTCTCTCTCGTTATTCTGACATTTCGCAAACAGAAACAATATTGGTTGTCTTAACTGACCTTAAACAGTAAATGTAAACATTTACTGTTTATTTGCCTGTTGAAAATGCCCCTGAAATAAGTTTTTACTGGCATAGGATTAATTAAATTCAGTTTTAAACCTCTGTTGTACTTGCTATAGCAGAGCATGCTTCTTTAATCTGTGGGGAAAAGTACTTTTTGATAAAACATCTCTGTTTAACCACCAGGAGGCAAAGTCCTCAACCATCATATTTCAAGTTTGGGGTTTTTTGTATAAATTATTTGTCGCTGCTGTGCTTTCTGTCCAACATTTTTATAATGTATGAATGTATTAAGTACTCTGTGCTGATGTAGGAAAGGTATTTCCGTGACCCTTACAGAAGCTTGGAGGATAGACAGAGAACAAACAGGAGCTGGATTGAGAACAGGTTTTTTTGTTTGTTTTTTGCACCGTTTCTCAAACGATTCTTTCCTCTTTCAATTGGCCTCTCGTTCTGAGTCAAAATTTTCTTCCTAAAAATTCTCATTTTCTCATATTAGAAGGGATCGTTCGAGTTTTACATTTCTCCGATATGACTTTTCTTCCTGCGAAATTTCTGTTCTCTCAGATTTTCTCTCACTGTTGCCTCTGAACAGACGGCCAAGCTGCAGCTGGCCAAGCAGCAGGCCCAGGATCACCCAGAGGATGAAGGATGTCAGGAAAGAATTCAGGAGATCAAGCATGAGTAAGAGACACTTTATTCATGCATTATCTCATTGCTGATGTCTTTATTCACCTGTTTGCTGATAGGGTTCAAGGTAATCTCATTCATTTTGAGCTAATGTATGAGAACATAGTTTGTTTTTTTAAATCTGATGTATGCGTTCGATAAGAGAGACGGCTGTATAACTGATGGAGTGTTGTGGTTTTAAAGAATTTCTTTGTTTCTGTCTTCGGACAGGATCATAAAGAACAAAGAGGCTCTGAGTGAGATTATGCAGGACTTTAAATACGATTCAGAAGAGTGTGATTGACAGCCGACTCCCTGGAGGTCTGCACCACCAGCCCCCTTCACATGACGAAACCGTGGAGCCGACAGGCCGGCTTCGCCCTGATGCAACTTCCATCTCAGCTCTTATTGATTCGCCTCAGGCTCCACCCTGCTCACTGCTGCAGTCTGATTCCACCCAGGGGGCCTCTCCCACTCTGCCTCTGTGTGTTTTTTATGTGTACTCATGTGTTTGTTTTGCTGCATTGCTGAACACGGAAGAATGTTTATGTGATGAAATGCTTGTTAAAAAAAAAAACAAACAAACAAACACGAAGATGAAATCATTTTTGGAGCTTGTGCAACTTATTGTTTATGTCATTACCTTTATTTTTTTAAATTAATAAATATACTTTTAAAGAGTTAAGTTTGAACTTTTATTGGCTGGACTACATAAGTAAGAAAAGTTAATACAAAACCTTAAACAAAAATATAAGCTCTTACAATGTTAGAAACAATTATTCTGGTCCCAACAAATTACTGATGCTTTACTTGAATATCTGAATATATGTTCTGAGATATTTTATTGAACAATGATTTTTCATTATTGTCCCTGCAATTATTAGTGAATTCTCTTTTATGTTGAACAATATAGACTTAACAGAGATTTACTTAAAACTTGTCTAGCTTAGTGGGATTTTCACATCTAAAGAATAGATTTGAACTGAGGAAACGGCAGAAAAAGCTATAAGGGAACCTAAAGAAAGTTGGATTGGGCACACCTCTCCAACGCATTTTTGTCACATCACCAAACGAATGTTATTGTCAGACAAAGACAACATTTTCACACAATGATATAATTTATTAGGGAAATAAAGCAACCTGACCCTGTGAGAAAGAAATTGTCTCCATTGGTAAATAATTCCCAACTTCCTGGGTTTTTTTTTTGGAAAGATGAGTTTCATTTAGTTAGCCACACCGAGAGCTGATGAATGCTAGACCTGCCGAATAAAGAACTCACTTCGTAAGAACCTGAGAGCATGAAGCAGGGTAAACGCCTCAAGAACAACACATTGTGGTCTGATATAAAGGAATTCAATTAGCAGATGAGAAACAATTAATTGGCTTCTGTCAGTCTGGAAAGGATCACAAAGCCATGTCTAAGATTTTTGGACTCGAGCAAAGCAAAGTGAGAGCCATTATCCAGGAGGTCAAAGCAAAGCAGGCCTCACTTGCATTAGTTAAGGTCAGAAGGAGACTGTGCCAAAATGCCATCAATGGGAGAGATTCAACACAAAAATCATTGCTAACCAAAAAAAAAAACCTCACAAACCCCTTTTCACATTTGCAAAGACTTAAAACATACCATAAGAATCACCAGGGCTTTGAGGAAGACATTCTGTGACAAAGGTGGAACCTTTTTGAAGGTATGCATCCTGTTACAAAGGTCCATTAATGCTCCACAAGAGAGGAGAAATTACTTCTCTCTCTCAGGAATGCAAGGAGAAAATGAGATCATTCTGTTCTTGCAGCTCGTTTGAAAGTTCTTGGAGCTTGTTCCTGACATCATCTGGGCAGAACTATTTTCATGTGGTGTCCTGAACACTATTGCTATTACTATTAAAAACATATGCTATGCAGGGGGTGACCTATGGGGGCTTTCCACAAATTTTGCTCTTTAATTTCTATAAAATATGACATATTTTGGTTAGAAAGAACTTTGTTCTTATCTTGAGTACAAGAACAAATTTCTCTGTTTTTGTTGTGCTGGCTTTAAAACTAAAACAGTATATCAGAAAGAGAGCGACATATCAAACATGGTGGTGGTAGGGTGATGTTCTGGGCTGTTGTGCTGCTTCAGGACTTGGGCGACTGACCAGATGGAACCATGAACGCTGCTCTCCACCAGAAAATCCTGAAAGCGAATGTCTGGCCATGAGTTTGTGATCTTAAGCTCAAGCACCCTGAGGTTATGAAGCAGGACAACAGCAAGTCCATGTCTGAACGGTATGAAAAAAAACTCAAAATGATGTCTTTTTTTAGTGGCCTAGTTAAAGTCCAGATTCAAATCCAGTTGAGCTGCGGTGAGATGACCTTAAACAGGATGTTTATGATCAAAAACTCTCCAGTGTGACTGAATTCAAACAATTCAGAGGTCCTCCACGAGCAGGTAAAAGATCTATTATCAGTCATCCCAAACGCTTGATGACAGTTGTTGCTGCTAAGTTGACACAACCATCTGAGGGCAACTACTTTTTCACGTACGGCCAGGTTATTTTGGATAGTTTCTGAAAACTGCACTAGGTTGTTTTTGTCAGATATAAAAATTTGTTTCATGATCTGACAAAAACAGAAGAAATCCACAAGGGGGCAAATACTTTTTCACAGCGCTGTATCAGATATATTAGTTACAATTACAGTTCATCTTTCGTCTGCTGTGTTGGTGATTGTACCATGTAGCCTGACGGAGCTTAAAAACAGCTTGTCTCAGAAAAAAATCCTCCACAGTTCGACTTGCCTGATTCACATGTAGCATTTCAAACAACTTGAAAAACCAAAATTTTTTTTTGAGAATTTCTGCTGTCTTGGGGAGGCCACCTTTTGGTTTTGGGGCATCTAAGTAGCTGCTTAGTTTGCTTGTACACTGGGCTGGCTCTGCTGTTATCCAAACCTTTTTAAAACTTATGTAAACCTTTAATAATCAAGTTGCAAATCTTGAAATCCTCGACCTCTCACCCGACTGGGACCACGATGGCCAGTTGGCCGGTCTTGGATTAAGCTCCAGAGCAGCACTGAGTACCCCTGCTATGAATTATTGTTTCGTAGAACCTGAAAAGACAAAAGTAGGTGGTTCATAATGGAATAATGTTAAAAAAAATCTTTTAAATGTGCAACAGTGTAAAAACACTAATTACTCTGTCTGCCCGCCTGCCACTTTTCTCTCTTTCTCAGCTCTCTACGCCTCCTGCTAACTTTTTCTTCGAGCTAATCAATAAGAATCTGTCACACTTCGTGAACAAAGACATTACTCAGGAGACAGTTTGTGCCTTAGAAAGCAGAAAAATCTGAGCATTGCTGAGCTAACCAAGTCAGGTAGACTGAAGGTTTCTCTGAGTTCATGGACTGAGGATGTGGCTGAAGGATCTGAACTCTTCACAGAAGAACACTTAGAGCTATTTTTGTAAAAAGGGACCTGCAAGGGAAAAACAAAAGGAGCACATGAGAGTGGACTGTTAATTATGTGTCAATGGGTTTTTTTTGTCTTTGTTGTGGTCATCAGCTGAAGATCACAAGTCTGCTCATTAAAATATGAAACATAATCAGGCATCTTGACGAAGAGCATGTCCCTCTGTCTGCTCCCACTTCTGAGCCCGTAAAGTTTAAACCGCACATTTTTACCTGATCATAAAGCACAGACTGAAACTCCACAGAGCCAGTTCAGAGGAAATGTTTCCTCATTTTGCTTGTAAAAATGCTGAGCAGATGGCAAATGGAAAAAAGGCCGGGTCAGAAATTCAGCTTAGTGTATTGATAGAGTAATGGGGTGTTTGTGAGGACATGCTGAAATTCCCACAGAAGGAAAGAGCCTGTGCTTACCGACCTGGTTGCGTGTTTTCTGGGATTTCTGCAACCACACCCTCCACTGATCGTACAGTTTGATCGACATGCTGCTGCAGCCAGAGGCATGCTTGCGGACCCAGCCGAAGAACTGCTTGAGTTCCCGCCGCAGGGTGGAGTTCTGTTCACTGACTTTAGGATCACAGGAGCCTCTTTGTAGCAGCTCTGATAGGAGGGAGGAGGGGGAGGATGAAGAGGAGAGAGGCAAGAGAGGAGAGAAACGTGGGAGAAAATGTCAGGAGCATCAAGGTTAGAGTGCCTTGCAAAAATACAGATGCTGCTTGAACTACTCTCACATTTTATCACTTTACAAACAGAAAAGTAATCCACTGTTTTAAAGCAAAGAAGAAGCTGATTCATAGCTTACAGATTTTTATTTGTAAATAAAATAAACTCGTGACTTGAATGCACATTCAGCCTCCCTGAGTCAACGCTTTGTACAGCCACCTTTTTCTGCAATTTCAACTGCAAATCTTTTGAGGGGTATGACTCTACCAGCTGTGCACATCTAGGGACAAAAATATTTGTTGATTGTTCTTTATAAAATAGCTAAAACTCAGTAGGACTTGATGGAGAACGTCTCGATTTTTAAGTCTTGCCACAAATGGTCAGTAAGATTAAGGTCTGGGCTTGGACTGGGCCAGTTTCAGGCTGTATTTGGCTGTATCTTTGGGATACCTGTCCACCTAGAAGGTTAACCTCCACCCCAGTCCCGGATACATTTTCTTCCAGGATTGCTCTGTTTAGCTTCCTCCATCTTCCCATAAACTCTGACTGGCTTCCTGGTTCCTGTTGAAAAAAAGCACCCCAGAGTATGATGCTGTCACCACCATGTTCTAGAGTGGGGAGTCTGTATTTTGGATGATGTATAGCGTCTGCTTTTCATCTGTAGTAAATCAGCAGCCACTAACCTCCCAGAAACAACTTTGTTATTTAACTTCAGCAGTTTTATTTGTTAGCATGAAGAGTGTCATTAACATAACGCACAAAGAATCTGCCGGAATAAGTTTAATTAATTAACAGTTTATGAATAAGTAATAAGTTCCTAACAGCTGAATTAAAATGTAAAAATTTTAAGTCATTCTCTTGTACAGAGTACACCATTCTGTATAACACTCAGCAACAGCGGCTCTCTTCCAGCAAACTGATGCTTGAAACTGAGACATTTTCCTCGGTTTAACGACCTTAGCCGAGGAGGTGACATTCCATATTTGAGTTTCAGAGAGAGAAGGTTGTCATCTGCCAAAATCAATCTTTTATGGCAAACGACAGAGCCCGATAACGACTTCCTCCCCCTGGGAAGTAAATACCACCATAACTTATGTAGCTCATTATCTGCTCCCAAACCTGCTTCCACTCAAGCTTTATAGGCTCTGTGTGTGCCACAGACTGACAGCCAGCTCCGTAACTGGATCAATCTTTGAAGCGGACGAGAAAAATTCATCAAATGTCCCCCTGGCTCTCTGCAGTTCACTCTAATCCTCTGCGTGGAGATCTCTATCTAGGTAGCAAGTCGACTGATGTTTGGTCTCCTCCGGGTCACATGCGGTTTGGATCTTCCTGTGCAGGATGTTTAAGGGACATTGTTTCTCTGGCTTTAATTGCCAACGAAGGGCTGATTATTAGAAGGGAACAAAATGGTCAAAATCTGTTGGGATCTCAGATGTTTGGGTAGCATTTGAAACCAACCAAAGCTGTGACTCGCCCACAGAGCAGAAAGGTTTCAAACATTTGGATTCCTTGCAGTTTAAACATCAGTAGATATTACTATAAAGTTTCCATAAAAGCAGATCAAGGCTGAATTTAATGTGACAGAGTAATGTTTATGAGGAAATGTCTTTCTGTTGGACTTTATAGTCTGAAAAGTCCATACCTCCGCTGGGAGTGGAGGCTGCAGCCGGGTGGCTCCAGTCACTCCAGATTCCAGGTTTCTTGGAGCCAAAGATCCCCACAGGGTTGCACCTCACCTGGACAAAATAGACGGTCCCAGGATTCAGGCCTGCCAGCCGGCATGACGTCAGGTTTCCTATGTTATCAACCGCCTGAGAGAGGAAACAGCACAATGATTAAAGAAAGAGGAAGGAGAGGCGGTGGAACAATCAACCGTTCTTTTTTAGAAATATTGAGCATCCCTCTTTTGAAAATATCAAAGACTTAGTCTGAAGGAATTGCATCTTCAAAAACCTCCCCTTCTGCTGAGTGGGATAAAAGCCAGGTTTCAAAACAGTGGGATTTAATTGAAATGATGATATGAGCAGGAAATTTCATCAATACTGCCACAGATGCTGCAGCAGAGTTGAACAGGCCGGTGTGTGGCTCACCTTCCAGTCAGCGCTGTCCTCTAGTCTGTAGCGGATCTGATATTTGGCCTGAAACAGGACATCCTTGAGCTCGGGGGGGCTGGCCCAGCGGACCATCAGCTGGTCCTCGAGGCTGCCGACACGACTCAGCTGCACGTTAGCAGGAGGGTCCGTTGTGACTGCAAGTGCAAACAGTAAAGAGTTTGTACACATTTACAGGACATGTGACTGAAAACTGGACAGATGGAGTTAAAAACCTTGTCGAACATTAGAAAATACTGAGGAGAGGTGTTGCGCAATATTCCTAATGTAGATTTTAAGGTTCTTGTTCATTATTTTTTTACATTCAGCTTCTTTATTTAAAAAAAGGGGGTACGCTGCATAAGTTTAGCTGATGTTGTTCTTTCTTCATAAATCAGGGGGGAATTCCCCAGTTTCTCCCTCTTCAACAAACCAGGATACTTTATAGTTGGAAAAGGCAGACTCCCATTTCCTATGGGTGTGCTTATGTCTTCTTCACAAACTGAGGAAACAGCTACAAAAATAAAGCAACCTGATAATATAAGGGATTGATTTATGCATAACCCAGTCAAACAGTGAAAGGCAGCAGATCTCTACAGGTTTTCTAAAACCCAGTTTGTTGAAAATGTAAAGATTCCAAATATTCTTTCTCATCTTGTCTCTCCATGTCAGTCAGGTGCTTTGTGGCTCTGCTCATCCGGTGCTTCCTGTGAGACCATAATGTTCCTCATTAAACACAACCGGCTGCAATAAAATAATTCAGCTGCTTTGAAGGAGAGGAAACCAAAGGAAATATTAAAGAGATAACAGCACAAGAGGCAAAGCTGATTAATGAACTTATTAAATATCTGCTTGTAAATTTCTGCTCGACACATCTGCTGCTGCTTCCACTGCTTATGGGTAACATTATTTATAAGTTATGTTTATTCCAATCAAAATGAAGGAAATCCACCCAGTGCTTTTCTGTTGTTGCTGTGGCATGATTTTTACCCTTAGTGCTTACAACCTCTGGGTTATTGGTTCTGCATTTTGCAAAGAGAATTTAATGGATAGCGAATGCTCCAGGTATCAAACACTGCTTAGAAGCAGAGAGTTAGGGGACTACAGTATATTAGTGCTTTAGTATTACATGAAGCTCTAAACCTAAAACCTAAGAAGTCATTAACTGGGAAGCATTTGCTGAGCTGGTACTTTTACAACAAAAAACTTCTGAGAGTGTAGCACCCTGGGAATTATTTTTTCTGTGTAACAGAGTTGTTGTTATTTATTGGCAGGAGATCTGAACAGAAACAAGTGTAAAAGAGTAATTGAGAAGAAAAGGACAGCGCAATAAATAAAGTAAAGGCAAAATACACTCCTATGGAAAAGTATTTGTCCCCTTTACAGATGAGATTATCAAACTAATTTTATTACCAGATCATTTATGAAGGGAAAAAACTGTCCTTATGTGAAAAAGTATTTGCCCTCCTCATAAACCATGAATTAACTATGATAAACCACAAAAGCTGAGTTTCATTTTAATAGCCACACTCAGGCAGACCTATAGAAATGCAAGAAATCACTTGCATAGAATCTGCCTGACAACATGAAGTAGGCTAAATCATCTCAAAAGCAACACAGGAAAAGATTGCAAAGCCATCGCCCATGCTTTGGGACTCCAGTGAACCACATTATCTTGAAACAGACAAAACAACAACTCTTCCCAGAAGTTACCAGCCTACCAAAATTACCGTAGGAGTGCATCAAAAACTAATCCAGGAGGTCAGAAACGAACCAAGAACAGTATCTAAAGCACTGCAGATTCAACAATAAGAAAGAGACCAGGCAGAAATGGCAACCATGGGAGAGGTCCAAGGGGAAAACCACTGCTGACCAAAAAGACAACAAAGGCCTGTCTCATATTTCCCAAACAACCTCTTAATGATTCACAAAACGTTTGAGAAAAATATTTTATAGACTGAAGAAAGAAAAGAGAAACCTTTTGAAAGGTGTATGTCTTGTTACATCTGGTGGGAAACTAACTCAGCGTTTCAGAAACAGAACATCATAACACTCCAACATGATGGTGGTAGTGGGACTGCTTTGCTTCTTCAGGACCTGGACGAACTGCTACATCTGATGGCACCATGAGTCTTTCTGTCGGTCAGGAAGTCGTGAAGGAGAATGTCGAGGCATTAGTTTTTAACCCTGAGCTGAAGAGCACCTGGGATACGCAATAGGACAAATTTATAACCAACTGAGATGCTGCAGCATGAACTTAAACAGACCATTGACACTTAAAAACCCTCCACTCAAAGAAGAGTGGGTTAAAACTCCTCCACAGTGACAGAAAGTTGCCAGTTGTTGCCGCCAAGGATGGAACAACAAGTTAAGTTTAGGGGATAAAAATATTATGTAGGACCAGTTTTTTCTCTTCATTAATAAAATCATCACTTGAAAAATGATTTTTGTATTAACTGGGGTTATTGTTTTCGGATAAAACAAATGACGATCTGAAACATTTAAGCATGACAAAAAAAACCCAGGAACTCTGTAAGGAGGCGAATACTTTTTTCACAGCACTGTAGCTGGGCTGCTACCTTCAACAACATTTTTGAAACTTCACCATATTGATTCGCTTCTTCATTTTCTCTGAGGACAAGTTTTCCCCTGCTCTTCTCCTATTCACCTGCTGTATCTCTGAATAACCAACAACTTTCCATGATCTGAAGACCGGAGAGTTTCCTTACTGACCTACATCCAGGACGTCGAGGGAGCTGATGTCGGAGGTAGCTGAGCCCAACTGATTGGTGGCCTCCACCCAGATCTCATATGGGGTAAAGAGAGCAATTTTTGCTGAGATGCGACAGGAGTAACCCTGCCTCTCCGAGCTGTAATTTTCACAATCATTTTCGCTTCCGTGCCACCTGAACACACACACACAAAAAAAACAAATCTATTGCACTGGAAATCATCATCTACCAGCCTGTGACTGCAGCACTCATAAAAAGTGATAAACTACACGAATCAGACACTTTGCTTGTCTAACTGAGGAATGTCAGGGGATCCAGTGTGAGCTGCCTCACCTCAGTTTGTACTTGAGGGTGTATTTGGTTGGGATGTGGGTCTCGCCTTGCCCACCCACGCTCCACCTGCAGCTCAAATCCTTTGCGTTGTGGGACCAGCATGTTAAATTTGCTGGCTTCTCTGGAGGCACTGGAATATAATTAAAATAGCAGAATTAAATTTAAGCAATCAAAAAAACACAGTGTGCTCAAACATGTCTGTAACCTCTTCATTTTAACTTTTAAAAAAGAAAAAAAAGGCACATTGAATATTGAAAATTGTTACTGTTGTTAAAGATATGAAGAGATAACTCAAACAGAAAGGTCAAACATTTCTGATTAAAGTGTAACACTTTATACAGATTAAAACTAAACCTTAACAAAATGAGGTTCTTTTTTTGCAGTTACTGCTATAATAAAGTCTCACACCTGAGACTAGACAGCTGTATACAGCTGTCCCTGTGTTAAGTTGCAAGCTAATTTCATTTAAAGTCAAACACATTGATGGACATTTTAACTAAAGGGTCCTTGTAACTCTTCCGAATTTCTTGCCCCATCACAGGTGGACTTGCAGCGCAGCATCAGTCATCATGCTCTACAGTCAGAAACTTAATAGAGGACAACAAACAGCTTTCAAGAAGCAATTTTCTCAACTCAAATTTAAACTAAATGAAAGCAAGATGAAAAAGGAATGCAATGTGCCAGTTTTTCAGTTCGTTTCTGTTGTTTCAAGCAGTGCATAATGCACTTGAAGGGATAATCTTGCTTTAAATAAATATTTTAATATTTTATTTCTGTTTAAACGCAAAAATTCCAAACAAGAGGGCCCAAATATCTGAACACAGTTGCATGCAAGCTTCACAACCTGTTGAGTTTTAATAAACCCCGTAAGTATGGTGAAAACTCACAATCATTCCAGTGCATGACTCCACCAGCTTTGTACATCTGACTGAAATTTTTGTCCATTCTCTTTTTCAAAGGGGCTGCACTGTGGTGTAGTTTTTAGTACCGTTGTCCTGCAGCAAGAAGGTTCTGGGTTCTGCATAATGTTGGCGTGACCCCCCCACACACACATGAGCATCTTCCCACTGGAGATTCAAGCTACAGCTCAAAAACATGCATGTTAGGTTAAATGTCACCACCCACTTACAACCCTGCAAGAATAAGCAGGTGTGGATGGATGGATGTTTTGCAAAATAACTCAAGCTCAGTCATACTGGACAGATAGTATCTGTGAGCATCAAATTTCAAGTCAACTGTGACCATCTTCTTAGTCCCTGATGGAAAGAGGCGTCCTACAGCATGATGCAGCCACCACCGTGATTCACAATGAGAGTAGTGTGTCGCGTACAGTTTTGGTCTACAGAGGCCTACAGAATTTATAGCAAATAGCAAACAGGACTTCTTCCAATTTAGCTTCTGTCATAGTTTTATTCTTGCCTCTCAATGTGGAGTACACAATGAATAGTTTGGACTCGTCTTTATTTAGTCAGAGTAAGATGTATATTTGTAAAATATTTTTAAACCATGCCTCGGTTTCCTTCTACTTTGCAATTATGCAACATTTAGAGTTAATCTATTACACAAAATCCCATGAAAAGCATTTGATGTTGTGATCGAAAGGTGACAAAATGTGAAAAAATTCAACGAGGATAAAATAACATACTTCCCACATAGAGACAAGAGCCAGCGAGGATGCGTCCATCTGCTCCATGACACATCAGGTTGTCTCCAGATTTCTGCTGGGAGCCGTTCAGGCTGTGAAGTTCGATGCTTAGGATGTTGGAGGACACAACACTGTAGGTACTCCTGGATAGATGAACCCCGTTCAGAGTCCAATGCAATGAGCTGGCGTGGAACCCCAGCTCAGGGTTGAGCGTGCAGGTGGCCGTCAAACTAGAGCCAATTCTCAGGACTGGATCCTGAGGGGTGATCACAGCAATATCTGGATGAAGGAAGCACACCACACAAGCTTTTAGGATGATCTTCTTTTCAAAAGACTTTCTATATGTACAAGACTTGATTCTCCCCTCTCATTGGGCGAGAGGTGGGGTACACCCTGGACAGGTCACCAGTCCATCACAGGACAATACAACCATGCATGCACTCATACCTAAGGGCAATTTGGAGTAATCAATTAACTAATTTGGAGTGTGGGAGGAAGCCAGAGTACCCAGAGAGAACCCACTTATGTACAGGGGAAAACATTCAAATACAACGCAGAAAAACACCGGACTGGGATCTGAACCCAGGACATTCTTGGTGCAAGGCAACAGTGCTGCCAACTGCACCACCATGCTGCCCGTAAACAACATGCATAAAAAAATTATTTAAAGATGTTTAAATATTTATTTTTGAACAAGTCTGTAGTTATTTGTGACATTTTTTGGCGCTAATTTTTTTGCTCATGTCTGAGTGGTCTATTATTACCGTTAATGTAAATCAAACAATGCTAAACCTGTTTCATTTGTATGTTTATGTCTATGGACTTAACCATGTTTCTGTGTAAAATGTGGTGCCTGTCTTGTAAAACATGTTGATGGACAACAGTTTTATGACTTCTATCACCTCTATTTCTATTACTTCTATGACCACAACTGCTTCAAGAAAGTTTCAGTTTTGCTATCAGTGCCTCTATATTTCTCTGAGGTATAAATATGATACAGAACCCCATTTCAGATGCTTCTCAAAATGGGGAAAAATACATTAAGCTCTCTTGAAGCTTTATAAATTAGAAAAATCATAAAATAACATCTCACTTGGCCAGATCCGCAGTCAAAGAAACAACTGGAAATATAGCAGTCTTTTTAAGATTTAGAGTTAACAAGATATCAAACCTAAATATTTCCTTTTATAACCTATTCTTCAGTATTGATTAATCCTTTCATTATTAGCAGTTTATGAAAGGGTTACAGGCTTTTTGTCTGTAATGTTGAAGTGGTTTCAGTATTGTTAACTAGAGAGATTCTGAGAACATATTTTAGGAGGAAATCATTAGAGTTTTAAGGAAATGTTCTAACTTGTCTTTTATTTTAAAAGCCCTTTAGAGAATGCAGTGAAACCGCCCCACAACAAAGCAGGAGCTCAGCTTGTATTTCGGTATAAGCTCATAATGAAGAAGATTTAAAGAGCCACAGCAGTGCCACTCAAAAAGGTTCCTCAGGTTTGTCAGCAAAACCATTCAACTTTTTTTTTTCCCCAATGCCAGAACCACCTTTGAAACATAAAGCTTGCCAACGTGACTGATGTCCATGAAAAACTCTTTTTGGCATGCTTTTAGAAAAAATGAAACCACTGGGTTTTATTAAACAGTCTGCAGATTTCTGGCAGTAAATCATTCTTGCATCTGTCTCTACACTTTCAAATGTGTTTCTTAACAACAACAATAATAATAATAATATCAAATCATAATGATGATAATAATAATAATAATAATAATAACTCATTCAAGTAAAGAACTAGAAGGTTGTGTGCAAGGTTTTGTACAAATATCGAAAAGATGATTTAGATTTTGTCTGAAAAATACAAACAGGTCATTGCTGTCATTGACGAAATCTCTGCATATGCATGACTTTACATTTTTCCATGCAAAGGCATGAAAAAGACACTACTAAATAATGCATCTTTAATAAATTTAATAAATGTCTCAGTCTTAGTATCCTTGTTTCTGTTTTCAGGATTAATAGTTGACTGCAATATAAATCACTTAAACGTTTCCTCACACCTTGAATTGTAAATAAAATATTTTCTTGTGATAAATTATACCATCGTTCATTTCAGTGCTGTACGTTTTTGAATTTAATTTCGATACAGATTAATTGCAATGAAAAATGGACTCTTCATCATCTAGTTAGTTAGTTGCATGAAACCCCGAAAATAAAAGTTAAATATGAGAACAAGCTATACTGATAAGGCAAAATAAAGTTGCACATTTACAGCAGGCTCAGTGCTTATTTACCTTTTCGAAAAAAACTTGTGCTTGTGACAATTTTTTATATTTGAGGTAAGATGTGGTAATGAACCAAATAAAAATAACAAAATGATAGATATAACAAATAAATGCTTATCTTTTAATAGATGTGTCTGTCTGTGGCCATCCTTGTTTGGAGCAACAGAAGCAAGGTAAAAATGACTTGTACTTACGTGTTAAGGAGATCAGCACATCTGGAGTGAGGAGCAGCAGAAATAAGAAGGAAATCATAGTTTATGAGTTGCTTCTCTTTTGTTTTCCTGCGTCTGTCCTTTTGCCCCACACCAGATGCATACAGTGGAGAGAAGACGAGTTCGGTTTCCCAGTTTGAATTCGTGTGACAAAGAAAACCGACCGCTTACAGTCTGAGAAACACAAGTTGTACCTCGTTACGTCTCCAGCTGCTCTAACGCTCAGGTTCAGTTTCCTCCTTCGACTCAGATCATTAGTGTTTCCAAGCCTGTTCCCTCCCTCTCTCTCTCTCACACACACATCCTCAGACGTTAAAGCAAGTCCTTGATGTAGAGAATGACAACCAATGTAGGCAAAAGAAACAAAACATTTTGATTTATTAGTTGACATAAATGGTTCTTTCTGCAGTCAGGTAGTTATAGAGTTAGAATAAACAGCATCCAGTTGTTTTCAGGTATTATTTATCCTTCCACACAAGCTTGAAAGAATTCATTGTTCTGATCTCTGAATATTGGAAGATTTTTCCTCACATTAACCTATTGGTTCAGTTTCTTCCAGATATTTTTAGTATTAAGATCAGGACTCATTGCTCATTTTCTGCTGGGATTCAGTTCACATGCCAACATCCTGACATTTTTCAGAAAAGGTCTTGAAATCACAATAGCTGCTAATTTAAACTTTGAACAAGGAAAGCAAATAATAATTGTGGTTATTGATGTTTTTCTCATAAACAGAGAGAAATTAGCTTGAATAATGGGAAAAACATGTTTTCATTTATCTGCGATATTTTATGCATCTTAAATCAAAATGTTTTCCATTGGTAATAGATAGTCCTATATGTTTAAAAGAAAAATTGTTTTTGAAAATAAACTTGTCTGGCTTTTCAACAACGGACACATTAACTCTAACATAAATCAATCTGAGAGAGACCTTTACTTTTATAAGATTTATACTGGTACCTCTGATACACCAAGTTATTGGATTTTGGTTGCTAGCCAGAAACTCCTGGGAGATTCAAGGTCTCCACATATTTTGCCATTAATTCATAATTTTTCTAGCTCAGTGTTTCCAAGTCTTGGTCAATATCACTCTGTCTTCCATGTTTTAAATGTTTTTTTCTGCTTCGAGCACATCTGCTTTAAATGGATGGTTGTCAGCTGTGTTATTTCATGTGTTTAGAGGTCTCGTTCATGTGTTTAGGAACAAACTGTGGTTTTCCCCAAATCCAAAACATGCAAATTAGGTTATTCATTGACTCTAAATTACCTTTGCCTCTGAATGTGTTTGTGTAAGGTTGTATATTCCATTGTTGCACTTTTGACCTGTTCAGAGGTCTTGCCCTATTTTTGCTGACCCATGGTCATCCTGCTCAGATTAGGCAATTATAAACAATGACTGACAGACGGATGGATTGTGGCTCTTCAAATGCATGAAAGCACTTAACTGCAGTTTCCATGCAATATAAGACAGTTAATGCTTTTAGGTCGGATTTGTGCAGAAATATTGAAAGTCAAAAGATTTCACAAACTTTAAAGTGTAAGTGTGTTTTAATTTTTTCCTTATGACTGACATTTTAGGATACTTTTAATTATTCTAGCTTAGTAGTCAAAGACTTTCAAACAAATAGCATGCGCATATAGCAAAAATCAGCATAGGCTATGCAACAAACAAATTACTTACTTTTCACTTGTATACAGTAAGTACTGTAAGAGAATGTGCTTGTGATTTAATGATGACATTTCTTAAATCAAGCGAGTAAACTGATTGATTAATTTGATTGATTGATTGATTGATTGATTGATTGATTGATTGATTGATTGAAATATGAATAATGCACAAGAGATTTAAATAAGGGGCACCATTTATGCAAAAACCACTGCTGTATTCAAGCTATCATCCTTCTCATTATGCATGGTAGCAAGCCAAACCTGGGACATCATCCAGCCTTGTCACAAATACAGTGGTTTAACCCTAAGTAATTATTGCTGTGACTGTAGATATGGTAAATTATTGGTGACTAGATATTTTCTTGCAGTCACATTCAGACCATTAAAGACCAAATTTACCTTGTCTGAAAGGCATGTTTTATGTCATTCCCATTTTACAGAATTCCCATAACATTTGGGCTACATCATCATTTCAGGAAGTCATTGACTAATTAAAAATAAATGTGGCGGCTGCTTTATTATTATATTATTAGAATGTTCTCTCAATTGGATTTAATTGAATTCTCTCATTGCCCTATATATATATATATATATATATATATATATATATATATATATATATATATATATATATATATATATATATATATATATATATATATATATATATATATCAGAGCCAGAAAAAGGGTCTTAGCATAGTGGAGGGTGTGAGCAGCAGATGTGGGGCCAGGTGGGGCACTAACCTCCCCCTGACAGTGGAGATAGATAGATAGATAGATAGATAGATAGATAGATAGATAGATAGATAGATAGATAGATAGATAGATAGATAGATAGATAGATAGATCATATAACTGACTATATAATTGCTAAGAGCTTCCTCCTAGCTTTCATTGATTGTTGACCAGGACATGTACTTCTGCAGATGGCAGAGGAAGTTGGTTTTTTTTCACAGATTATCTGCCTCATATTATACTCTCAGGAAATAGTGACAGTTCACAAATATGTAAAAAATGTGGGGTGGGGGGGTAGTGTTTTGTGTTGTTTTTTTTTTGTTGTTGTTGTTGCAAAAGTTACCAACTGGAGCTTTAAAGTGTTTGCACAGCTGATCAGCTGTTAGTAGGATACTGCAATATCTGTGATCCACTGCTCGTCCTTTACTCACCATCTTCTACAGTTTTGTCAGTCATCAGAGCAACATTATGCACTGCAGTGAAGGCTGCTCTGCAGGTTGAGTTTAAAGAGTAACGGCGCGTGCGTGCGTGGAGGATGGCGGTGATGATGCGCGTGACGCCACGAGCTGGAGCAGATCGGAAGAGCGGCAGACAGACAGGACCCGAGCCGAGGCAGCAGCAGGACCATCACAGGTAGCTCAGTGCAGGTTGAAGGCCGACCCTCCGCTCCTCTCTCCAGGCTCTCTCAGATGCTCGGTTTCGGTGGAAGCATGACTGGCTTGTTCCCCGCCCTGCTCTCGGTTCTTCTCGCCGGGCTCGCGGCCTCGGCGTCCTCGGATCTGTTTGACAACCAACTGGGTGACATCAATTACTGCAAAAAGCAATGCCAGCTAACCATCAAAAACAAAAGCCCCGCTAAAGTAAGTTGTTCCTGTGCGCTTGGCTCCTTGCAGGAAAATCGCGTTAGTATTGGCTGCAAGCGGATGCTTGTTATTGTAACTTATGTTTCAACAGCGACGTAAGCATCTTTTATAATGAGGTGTTTTCGGTATGTGAAAATTAGTTGCTCAGGCAAACACATTTCTGCGCAATTAGATGCAGGCATGGATATTTCTCTGCATCTTCCTGGATGCTTTACGGCGCGCAGTTAGGCCGAAAGGATGCAGCTCATTTTCGTCTGCACCCTGAAAGCAAGTCCAAGATGTGGACTGCATTCAGGCTCATCCCGTGATTTAACCTGCTAAATACTGCACCATTAACACATTAGGATCAGGCGTCATGGAGATACCAGTTAGTGACAGTTTACGTTAGATCTCTGCTGCGCAGAAGGACGCCAAACTGGACCCGAGCAGGATGCGGGATGAAGGTGGACATTTTCTTGCAGTTTCTTTGACTTAATGCGGTTAAATTTGCAGCCTCGGCTGCTTTTATCCGCTCTCCCCTCCCTCTGCTTCTCTGCTGCCTTCAGGTGTGGTTCAGACATCCTGCAAAGCGGATTTTAGTGCACGCTTGAGAACTGCGATGCAAAAGAGTAGAGATTTAGACTTATAATTGCATATTAATTGCTTTGCTTTTATTCATCATGTTTTGAAAAAGACATTCAAACTAAAGTTAGTCGTTGTTTGCTGAATAATGAGCACAGTTCTTATCTCGACTTTCTCAGAATCATCAACAAACCCTCAGAGAAGATGCTGAAAAAGCTGCAATACAGATTTCAGAGCGTCTCTTTGTCTCTCCTGTGCTCACAAGGGACACTAGAGGGTGCTGTTTCTCCAATCGAGACATTTTCTCCCCCCCTTCCCCACCATCACATTAAACTCTTCACAAGTCTAAAACAGCTTGCTCATTACTACTGGTTTTCCCTGACAGGGTCTGGAAGCTTGTTATGAACTGTACATGGCAGGCCATAATACGACAGCCGTACTGTGTCATTAACAGATGCCGTGGTCCATCCATTTCACATTCCCAAACTAACTTAAGTGAACTTTCTCCCAGACTACCAGGGGATGTTACTAATTTTGCTTCCCTCTGTGTCTGGCTGGTAGGACTCCATAATGAATGCCTGTCACCGTGGCTGCCGCCTCTACTCCATCTGCCAGTTCGTCAATGGGGACGCCGGCTTTAATACCAGCAAGGAGGAGTGTCAGGGAGGTGAGTCAGTGAGGCATTCTGCGCAAGGAACTGTTTGTGCACATGAGTTTGGTTTTGCCAAATGTAATAACTTCACAGAGATTGCATCACTGATGCAGACTGACATCTAAGTGACCGACTCCTCTCTTGTGGGTTAATTTGGAGTGTTTTGCATAAATCCTTCAGCTTCAGTAGATATTTTCTTGATGCAAGAGGCTACTCACCCCGTTTCAACAGCCATATTGAAAGTCAGTCATGCGATTTGCCATTCAAACAGCAGGTGTTTGGTTTTAGTACCAGCAATGGGGAGTAAATTCTCTCTGCAGGAACCAGCAGAATCAAATTCTCCCTCACATCATTATCGTGCAACCTGTGCTTTAGTCTGCATGCATGATACAACTTTACAACTATCCTTCTCTTTTTCTGCGCAGCTTGCCAGGAGGCATACATCAAGCTGCTGGAGCAGGAGGCCTGCAGTACCGGCTGCGCCAGCCAACCCTCTGAACCTGAGATCATGAGGAGAAAGGTGAGAAAGGCTGTTCTGTACACAATAAATTCACACTCATACCTACGTTCATTAAATGCTGCTTTCCAAACCGGCGTGACTCGCCAGTCATCTCTGAAAATTACCAAAACAAACATGTTTGCACATACAGAGGCACAGCTGAGGCAGTCTTTTCTTGTCTAACTGTTTGACCCGTTCTTGTCTCTTTTGCAGCTGAGGGCCATGACCCTGCGCCCGAAGGCCCCCTCTGTGATGGAGGCCGTGTCCAGCTGGTGCAATGACATCGTCAGCTCGGCCCAGAGCTTCATCTCTTCCACCTGGACCTTCTACCTGCAGGCTGATGATGGCAAGGTTGTGGTTTTCCAGGTAAGATACCTGCCAGTGTTATGTCTAGATTTAAAAAAAATGTTTTTTAAATTTAAAAAAGAGAACTTTTAAAACAAAGTAATTATTTATCAGGCAATTTGCACATTGGCATAATATCACTAATTCACAAAGAAGTATTTGGATGTTTTGTTTAAAAAAAAAGTTCAATTTTATTTTTATAAAGCCTTTTTTACAACTAAAAAAAACATTTTCCTAAAGCTTTTCAAACACAGCAGCAGTTAGTTTATTCAACTAACTTCAATTCAGTCAATTCACAAGCCACTTTACAAGGCAGAAACATCCAATTGATATCCATTTTTTTACAAACCAGTTTGGCTTAAATCCAGTTCACATCAGTCAATTTAACTTGATGACAATCCAGTCATGTAGAAAAGGGTAAGATCCTATTGCTGCACTGAAAAGTATTTACCCTCTTATAAACTTCTTCCGTTTGTGCTTTTTTTCCCTCACACCTTAATATTTCAGATGATCAAACACATTTTATTATTAAACAAAGATAACCTGAGTACAAAAGGCATTTTTTATATGGTTATTTCAGTTTTTTAAGAGAAAAAAATTCAAACCAAAATGAGCTTATAAGAAAATCTGATTTGTCTTCCATTATTAAATCATGAATTAACTGTGATTAACTGAAATTTTGTATCAGTTTCATTTGTCACTCCGGATGGTTGGATGGATGGATCATTTATGTTACTGTATAACATACGTGTCTAAACCTGGATTTTCTAAAATGCCAAAACATTTTCTCATTATATGTTTATTAAATTCTTCAATATGGGTTGAAAGTGATCAGAAATGTTTGCATTTGTTTAATTTAACCCCAAAAGGGACAAATGTTCCACTTTACAATATGAAAAACATTATAGTATAAGTGGAAAGTCTTCAGTTTCATACTACTTTCTGAGTGAGCACATCATATATACTTACTCTTGTTGAGAGTATAGTAAGTGATTAAAGAAACATTTAACTATCACTGAGTTTTTTTTCTTATCACTTACATTCATCTCTATCTGGAAAACTAAACACCAGTCAGTGATGAAATTACAACTGTCTTTGAATAGCAATTTAAATAAATTTAAAGTAAATTATATTTACTTTAATTTTCAGAATTAGAACCTTAGACAATTTGAAAGGATCTCTGGTACAAAAATAGTGGGTGGAAGCTTCACAACGTACAAGATCTGATACAAAGAGCCAGAAATTGCTATAATAATAGGAAATCCCCTACTAGTTGATTTGGTTTGACACCAACCAGGACATTTTATGGTTTTAAAGTCAGTGCAAAACTTTCCAGGGTATCAGGGAAATAAAATCATTGAAGAAATAATGTGGACCAACCTTAAAAGTCTGAAACATTACAGTGATCTATATGAAACATGCCCACATTTTTCTGAGCCTGCTGCTCAAGCACTGAGTAACTGATCATAATATCAGATTTAATATGACAATATCTACATGTGTACTGTATCTTCCATTGACCTCCAAATGGCACAACAGGCTCAGCTGATAGAAAATAGCATTAGAACAACAAAGCTTGAGTATAAACAAGAATTCTCAGTTCAGCACAAACTGTAGGTTTGTGTCTGGTGCACATTCGGCTAAAACGTGCTCGTTCTTTATTCAGTGAAGTTACTCACGGTGGGTCGAGGATCCAGAATTTTTACTCAAGTAAGAGTAGCAATACTTCACAATATTATTCAAGTAAAAAGTACAGTGCAATAAAAATGCACCAAAACCGAGAACTACATTTTTTCCAAAAGGTTACTCCTGTAAATGTAACTAGTTACTAATCACCTGTGCTCCTATTAAAAAAATATATAAAACAGCCACAAATCACCATGACCAGAGCAGAGGAATCAAAGCTGACTTTACTTTGGTGATTTTGATGATTTTGTGATGATTTTGATGATGTAAAGCACTTTGAATTGCCTTGCTGCTGAATTGTGCTTTACAAATAAACTTAACTAACTGATTACAGACTTAACAAAAGTCAGCCAGTGTTTTCAATTTTATTACAGTAAGTTGTTTTCCATAAAGAATATTTTGAATGCATTTGAGTTGCCTGTTCACTCTGGACTAAGCATTTTAACAATAACAAACTATACAGCTCCATCAGCTCATTAAGATATATCGAGATGAAATAACAGGAATTCACCACTTAAACCAAAATGCAAAGAAACCCAACAAACCATCCTCTCAACCAGGAGTCACCAACCTTTTTGCAACTGAGAGTTATTTAATGGGTACTGAGTGATACGAAAGGCAACCAGATTGATACACATAAGTGATTAATTACATCACTTAATGATTAATGATTTGTCTACTTTTGGAACAGCTCAGTGTGCTACTTGTGTGATCTTCGTGGACACCGTGTTGGAGACCCCTGCTCTAAACGAAACTAAACTAAACTAAACTAAACAATAATGTTGACTTCAAGAGCTGGAGCATATCCTCACTGACATCAACTGACAAGTATAAAAGTGTTTATAACCCACATTACAACCACAAACTTCAATAAATGTTATTTTTATGAATGAAAACAATATTTGGTTTTTAAAATCTTAGAAAAGCCAGAAAAGTGTGGCATGCATTTGTTTTCAGCCCCCTTTCTCCATGATGTCTAAATAAAATCTACTTTATCCAACTGCATTTACAAGTTTGCATATTTGTAAATAGAGTCTTCTCTGTTTATCATTGAGTGTCAGTGTAAGTACTGTACAGCTGTACTGTGAAGGCCTCAGAGGTTTGATAGAAAACAAACTGCATCATGAAGACCAAGCAACACACCATGCAGATCAGACATAAAGTTGTGGAGAAATTGGTTGGGTCATTGTAAGCTTTGGATGTCTCACACAGCTTTGTTAAACAGAAGAGCAGGGAACAGCTGTAGCATACCCAGTTATGGTCATTCAGCCAAACTAATGGCTCTGGCAAGAGGAGTATTACTCAGAAAAGCAGCCAAAAGGCCCACAGAGCCACTCTGGATGAGCTGCAGAGATCCACAGCTCAGGTGGTAGAATCTGCTGACAGGTCAACTATTAGTTGCTCTCTTCACAAATCCTTTTAGGCTTCTTAGGAAGAGTAGAAAGAAGAAAGCCAGTGCTGAAATGAAGTCATAAGAAATCCCTTTTACAGTTTCCCAGCAGCAATGTAGCAAACCTGTGGTAGAAGACATCCTGGTTAGATAAAACCAAAGTTTAACTTTTTGGTCTCCATGCATATTCATGTTAGAATGGCATAGTCAAAGTCCAAACCTAAATCTGTTGCAAGATGTGAAATGTAATGTTTACAGAAACTCTCCTTAACTAACTGAACTTTAACTATCTTGCAAGGAAAATGGTCAAAGATTTCCGTCTGTCGGTGTGCAAAGTTGGTAGAGCTATACCCGAAAAGACTTCCAGCTTTAACTGCAGTGAAAGATGCTTCTATAAAGTGGTCTGAATAGAAATTAACTCCTCACTTTTCAGATTCTTATGTTCATCTTTTCCTTCCCTTTTTCCTTATCCCTTTCTTTCCACTTCACAATTATGTACTTTGTGTTGGTCTATTACATGAATTCCTAGAAAATACATTGATGTTTGTGGTTCTATTTTGCAGAAAGCAATATTTCAATCCCTTGGATTCACTGGTTATTCTATGGCTCAGAGTGAGATAAGGACTTTTTTTTTTTTTTAAATTTCAGATGGTTCTAATTTTGGATTTAAAGGAGCCCAGCAAAACCCCTATAGATTATTTGATGTTGTACTCTGTTTCCTGTTAAAATTGGGAATTATACCCTTGACTTTATGCCTCTCCGGAGGTTGGGTGAGTGCCAGCAGCTGTCACACCCCATTTGGGAGTCATCATGTACTGTATGTGCATCATGAGTACCCAGCTGGGGAGGGAAAGGTGGCTGAATTGTGACAGTGACAAGCTATCTTTTTTACATACTCACACAACTTTAAAGGTTTAAAAGCATCCTCTTACATTATGTCATATAACTCAGTTCGGTGGGTGTATTTGTATTTCGGTTTGTTTTGTTGGAGTTTTAAGAATCTTAAATTAATGTCAACACAATAAAACACATATATATTACAGCCATAGAAAGATCTGGTTTGTTAAACCACCAGGCTGCAATCACAGCCTGCACTTTAAAAAGCTGACCATCAGAAACCTGCATCTCTGTCAAGTGTTTTTCTGTTTGGATGCATGGATGACAGTTTTAGCTGGATAATGAAATGTTTCAGAGGGAAATGATAGTGTTTATGTACTCTAACCCTTGCAGAAGTGCTTCTGTATGAAAAAGAGCCCTTTTCATGTGGGAATTCAGTGTTATGTGTGAGGACTGGTGTACTGACTTGGCTGTCGGGCTTCGCATCACAAAGAGCAATGCATCTAGCTCAGAGCTGCTTTTGGACTTGGTGATGGATATTTACTCTTTGTGGCAGTTTGCATGCAGAACAACACTGTGAAGGGAAGCTTGTCTCAGCAGGGCTGTAGGGAGGTTATCAGGCCTATGTTTAGTTGCAGTTGGTACACTGCCAAAAATGTGACAGGTTCAGAGTTAAAAAATGGAGGAAAAAAAATCCAACACTCTGAGGGATGGCAAAGGTGGGAAACGCGCTCTGAAATACAAATTACAGTATGTGGATATCAACAAAGAGCTGACAATCTACATGCAGTCCTTTCTTTGGTTATGTCTATCTTTATGTTTTTGGAAGAAACATTTGATATAAAAACATACAATCCTTTTTTTCCACTGTCATTAAATCAAACCACACTTCTTTTTTAGGGCAGTTAGCATGTCCAAAGTTGAGTTATTTCTGTTTGCTAAATGCCATAATATCGAGACAAATACAATTTTTAAAAGAAGTTTGTAAACATTTCCCTCGTATTTTGTAGACTTGCCCTTAAACTGTATGACTTGGATAAACTTTTTTGGATATTCTTCTACAAGATTCTCACAATAGTTTGCTGGAATTTTGGCCCATTCCTCCTGATAAAACTTGTGTAACCGAGTCAGATTTGTTAGCTTACTTGGTCACACACAGCTTTTAGCTCTGCCTAAATATAAGTAATTTGGTGGTGTGATTGGATTTATTGTCTAATTGGAAGACCCAAAGTTCTTTCCTCATGATGCCATGTACTCTTATGAAGTAACCTACACTAGTCCCTCTTGCAGCAAGCACTCAAAAACCATGATGCTGCCACAGTTTGAGTTTCATCAAATTGCAGGACATGTTTCCCAAAATTAAAGGGTTAGTTAAATTTTTTTGAAGGGAGGTTCTGTCATGTTAATATCAGTGTAATAGTTCTCCTACCTCATATCACCATGAGCTTGTTGAAAATAAGAGAAACAAGAAGTGGTTGAAGCTATGGAATAAATACTGCGTCTGTGGCGGACCTTAGCCATCTAAAATAATTTAAAAAATGTTCATAGCAGTGGGCGAGATCGCTTTGTTAGCGGATTTTAACAGTCAATTAAAGCAACACACCGTTGTTAGGTTTGGTTCTGCTGTATTTAGCTAAACAATGTGATTCATTGTGGATTTACCTTGATCGAGTCTGTATCATTCCAACTCATCAACTCATCAGCCCTGAAAAGCTCAGGAACATACCGCATTTAATTTTGGTGCACAGCCAACACAAAATCCCCAAACTTTCTCAGTTCTTGTCAGAGCTAGAGTGAATCTAGCATAGGGGTCTCAAATCTCAGTCCTCAACAGCCGATGTGTCGCTTTTAGATGTGTCTGTTTCACCTGAATTAAATGATGAGGCCGTTAGCAGCCGTCTGTAGGACTTGATGCATCCTGAGGAGGCAGTTCAGCCACTTGATGCAGGTGTGTTGGACCAGTGGCACACCAGCCCTCAAAGTTTGCAATCCATGATGTAGTGGATTGATACAACCAACAGGCTCAACTAATGTAGCTTCACATAGTCTATTGTCAGATAGTTGGAAAAAAATGGTTACGTGTATCTGTATATGTAAGTATCTGATTTCAGTTGTATGTGTTGAGTGGAAAACACTCAGCAAGTTCCAAAGTGTAGCCAAGAAGTAGTTATTTAAAAGCCATGAATCCTCCAGATATCATCTCCTCTTCCAACTCCTTTTAATCCTGACATTTATCTCTTCCTCTGCTGATGTAGAACTGATATAGATAACCATTTCACTCTATAGCACATTAAAATCACCCCCACACAACTTTGTCTCTCAAAGCATTTTACACTGGTGCGACATCTGGTTTCAATGCACTCGGTCAGAAAAACATGACTCACAAGAGTTTTCCTAAACTCAGTTGTAAAACTGCCTTTTCATTTTGGCATGTTGGGGGGTGAGCTAACCTTTCATTCTCCACCGTGACTACAAGATGTTGCGGCACTTGGTTGTCTTAGACTAGTGATTGGGTTTGTTTCCCATATAAAGTGCAAACCAACATTCATTCCTACCAAAAGGAGGTTCAGAGCTGGATGAACACATAAATAACTACAGGAATAGAAAAAAATAGTTGGGAGGATTCAGGCTGCAGTGGGAGATGATTTACTTTTGTAAATAGGTGCACATGTGTGTGTTGATGCTGAGGCCAGCAACACTATTATTAAAAGTGACTGCAGCTGCTGCTATAGGAGAAAAAGGGTCAGCAGTGGGGAAGCAAAATCCTCTTTTAATGAGTCCTCTGGGTGAACCAAAAACACAAGAGTGAGAACAATAAAAACAGTGACGACAGGCCGTCCGTGTGATTAAGATGTTTTGGTTTTTTTTTAGAAACCATCTCAGTATTAAGTTTAAGTGTGTGAAATGAAGAAACACAGAAAAAGAAAAAGAAATAAAAACTTTAACCTCAATGAGCTTCAGGGAAAATTATTATTTCATATAAAATCCTGAAGTTAAATGGAAATGTTTGGGGTTTACCAGTGAATTATTAAATATAGTGTGTTCAAAAAGTATCTGCCTTTTACAGATTTCTTCCTTTCCTTTTTAGTAACATTTAAATGTTTCAGTTCATCAAACATTTTTGTTGGAAAAAAGGTAACCTGAGTAAATACAAAATGCAGTTTTCCAAATAGCATGACTTTTATAAAGGGTAAAAAGTGATTCAAACCAACCTGGCCCTGTGTGGAAATGTAATCGTGATAAATACTTTGTGCTAAATGGCGGTGTTTTTCTTTCCTTTTTTTTTTTTTTTTTTTTTTTTTTTATACACTCTTTTTTTTGCAGCATTGTTTTAATTGAGACATATAACCAGCCTGTTTAAAGTCATGCCAGAGCATATCTATCAGATTTAAGTCTGGACTTTGACTAGGCCACTCTAAGACTTGCATAACTATAACCCTCAAGTACACTTGAGCTTAAGTCACCATCTGTTGCCTGGATGTTTTTCTTCAGGATTTACCTTTACAGATCACAACTTGTAGCGCCATCAGCATGGCAAGTTGTTGTGGTCCTGAACCAGCAAAGCAGCCCCAGGTCACCCCATTATCACCACCTCATTTGACTGTCAGTATGATACTTTGCTGATGAGCTGTGTTGGATTTAGATGTAACAGGATGTACACCTTCCAAATAGTTCCACTTTTGTCTTGTCAGTCCACAGAATATTTTTCCCTAATGTCTTGGGAATCAAGTTTCTTTTAAATAAAATCGAGACTGTGATGTTTTTGGTCAGCAGTGATTTTCGCCTTAGAGTTCTATTATGGATGCCGTTTTGCTCCATTTCTCTTTTTTACTTTTGAATAATGAGCTCTGTGAGGCCCGCAGTGCTTTAGATATTGTTCTGTGACCTCTTGGATGAGTTGTTGATGCTCTCTTGAAATAATTTTGGTTGACATTCCATGTTTTTCTCCATTTGTGAATAATGTCTCTCACTATGCTTTACTGAAGTCTAAAGGCTTAGAACTTATCAGAGTAAAAAACAGTGCTTTGGTTTCGAAACACTGGTCAGCTTTCATTAAATGCTGAAAATGAGGAAGAGTCATTTTAATAAACACAACACATGAGAATTTTCATGGAAAAAAAACAGAGACTAAAGCTTTAATCCCAGTGTTGAGGGATGAGTGCTCTGCCACTCCATGCAGTTTACAGTTTATTATTATATCATGCATGCAGAACGAGGGACTTAATATGCTTTGGTATGATCTTTGAAATATTATTATTAATCATGTTCTTTCCAGAATAATGATACAGAGCTGAAATCTACATATTAATACAGAGATTTGGAAATTTATGCATGAAATTAGGGAAAGTTTCCTGTCTTTATTTCCACAAATGGCTAAGTGTCTTTCTGTTTTTGTTTATTTTGTCATCAGAGCCAGCCAGAGATGGAGTACTCCATGCCTGAGCTGCAGGCTCCTCAATCCAGTGTGGGTGACAAACCCTGGCCTCACATCCACTCCCACACCCAGAGACCCCATGGTAGGAACATTTTCACAACACACACTTACAAACAATAACCATTCAGGGACATTTGTATACTACACTGCTGCAATATTCTTACTCCTACCTGCTTTACAAAATTATTGAAATCTTGTCCAATTTTGTCACCTTATAACCACAAACGGTAATGTTTACTATAGTAGCTCTGGTTATATGTTTATGGTCTCTAAACATAGAATAACCACGCTTTTCAGATTTTTATTATGAGGCCCACTTACCTTCCCCTTCACGATTATGAGTCATTCTGTGTTGGTCTATCACAAGAAATCCCAATATAATATGTTGAAATTTGCTGACGCAATGTGGCAAAATGTGAAAGAGTTCAAGGAGTGTGAATACTTTTGCAAGGGATTGTATGCACAGTATGTTGAGCATGATCACAAACTGAAGCCTTTTTCTAACCATTTGGCAGGTGTTAAGGGGCAAGGAGAAAAAGGAGCAGGCAAAGCAGCGGTCAAAGGGAAGCACGCCATCCAGCACACAGAAGACGCTGCAGCTGACCATGACTTCCTGGGCTGCATGTCAAGGTCAGATACCGTGCTGAAAAAACATTAAGAGTGATGCTAAATTTTTGGTGACTTAATCTGCATAACTAAATTAGTCAGAACTTGCCTGTGCTAAATCTTATTCCTATTAAATTTTAGATCAGATGCAGCAAAGCTTTCCGCTCATTTCTTGTTCTTTTTCGTCCTCTTTACACAATCGCATTTATACACTCAGTGCTCTAATTCTTTTGTAACTTTTGATAATGTGTGTGCCATCAGTCCACAGTTTGAAATGTATCCTTGTGATATTATTTTAAAAAACCCCAAACCTATGATTGTAACTGAGATTATCTACTTCTCGAGAGACTAAATCCTGTACATTAGACCAGGCATGTTTCTTTTATTGACTGATTTGCATCACAGCGTTTTTGTTAGTGTTTAGTCATACACATGGTTATGAATTTTTCTGTAGTTTTTCTGTGTTTCAATGTGAAATTCTGTCTCCCTCTTTCTTTTTGCAGACGTTCAGGCCTTCCGCGGTGGATTTTAGCTGCTTGTCTCTTCCTGTCAATCATGGTGATGTTGTGGCTGAGCTGTGCCAGCCTCGTCACCGCGCCGGAGCAGCACATCAAGACGCAGGTACCGATTCAGAAGAGTATCTCCATGTTCTAGCTCCTGCTGTATTCTCCTGCTCTGCCTGTAGTTTTTGGTCATAGTTGTGGTATTAGTGAAGCTCTTCACAGTAACACAAAATCACATGATTAAAGAAAATACTACAACATTAACATGGCAGGAATTTCAGGAAGATGCATAATATGAGATATTTTTTATGAACATTTCCTCAGCAACAGCCAGAAAGCTAAATTATAGTATTTCTTTTCAGTTTATTAAATCCCTTTGCAGACTGGATATTTCATCTTCAAATCATTGTTATGCAATATGTATTTTAATGATTAAATAGTTTAAAGCCTTGCCATATGTCGACCCACTTACTTTGTTTGTGCTTCTAAATTATTTGTACTCGATTACTTTTTTTTTTTTTTACAAAAGTCTGCACAGTTAATAATGTGTGCAGCAGAAATCATCATCAGCAACAGCAACTATAAAACATCACTTAGATAAAACTGCTTGTATTTTTTGAATTCCTCATAACGTATCATACAGTCACCTCTATGCACATTTCAAATACATTAGGGAAATAGGTGTTTAATTCAAGTTCTTTACACAAGTTAGATGATTAATTAGGTTTCACAATATGTAGAAAATATGCAATTGTTTTATCGTTCTTGGAATACGTCAATGACAGTATCGGTTACAGCGAACCAACATTTTCATCACAATGAGCCCATCGCTCTCCATGTGCTTTAGCATCGGATCACTATCATCCAGTCATATTAAAAAGAAAGTACACCCTCAAATCTGGAGTTTTAACATCTAAATAATCCTAACAGATTCTTGAAACTGAATGTGGAACTGATCTTTTCAGCTAATAGTTTTTTGACCATTATGGAGCACTGATATCGAATTGAAATTTATTTCCCAGGAGGTTGGTTTATCTTTAAACATGAAAAAAAAATGGCCCTCTGACAACAATTCTGATCGCTACACCGCTGGACAGAACACATATAAAAAGCAAAACACAAAAAAAAATGCATAAAAATAAATAAATAAAATAACAAGAGTGACAACAAGTCAAAAGAAAAGTGCCTTTATTTTCATTTAGACCTAAGCAACATCCGTTTTTAAACACAGAAAAATAAATGGCAAGATAGGAAACAGTGTCGCAGCAGTTTTAGAGATTTATTTAAATAATCATGTTCTTGTTTGCTCATTGCTACTGTTTCTTCTTCTTTGTATTTCTTAGCTGAGCATCAATGGAGATAAGGAGTTTATGGAACATGTGCACAAGGTCAACCCTTTCCATTTGAGTCCCATGATAGCTGTCAGTGTGAAGCAGTCAGAGGAGATACAGGAGGCAGGACCACTTCCTGTCAAAGTTGACCTCAGCAAAACCTGTGTTTAGGGAGAAAGCAACTGTTTCTTGTTACTTTTGGAAACCACGTGTGAAACATGTGGCCTGTCATCGATGTGCCACTCAGCAGAGTTTTTAAAATACATTTAATAAAAAGCACGGCTCCATATCCTATTATTAAGAATGATCAATAACGTCTCGTGTCAGCAAGATGAGCTTTTCAGTTTTTCATTGTACAGTTCACTTTTCTGCAAGTTCATCCTCAGATTATCATTAATGATCTGCCTCGCCTTGTCTCAGATCCCCACACGAGACGAGCAGAAACGATAGATTACAGCTGAGAGCGCTGCTGTCATTTTTAATGTTGAGTTTGGACAAACGCTGAGATTCATGTTAGATTTAATTTATCTTATTCTCGCAGAGTTGGGATTAATTAAAATGACTTGCTCAGACTGGAGAGATGAAAAGCAGTGGGAGAGAGGAAGATGAATTAAAGGTGAGCAAAATACTTGACAGCGCTGCAGGAAACAAACACAGTAACAAATACGCAGTTTATGATCTGTTTACATAATCAGCTTTATGAGCTCTTCAGAAATATCGCCTTTGCAAATGGCTCTGAAATTGAAAATCCTCTTCTTGACAGCGTTCTCAGGTGAGTAATCCTCACCGGGGAGACAAAAACTAAATTAGCGTCTTTCTGTAATCTAATTCCTGTGTGTGTGTTTGGACAAATCTGCAACAGCACTTATTCATCTATGGAGAACAAATTCAAACGACAGCAACTGGGTGTATTGACTGAAAATGAGAAAAACTGAAGCCGGTATTTATTTTCTTCATTTATTCTGAATCATGAACATAACTAATCTGTTGAAGTGTTACTGAAGTGCCATGGACATTTAATGCATCAAAAAGTGTAAATGCTCTTTGTGTAGACCCATTACAGCACAGACCTTACAGAGAAACACACAGGAGAAAGATCGCATCAGATGCTGTATTAATATAACTATGATTATTATCATTATTATAGCTCTTATATCACTTCAAGACTTTGTAGCTGTTACCTGTGCCATGTGCTTTCTAATAGCTGACTATTTTGTATGTCCTAGGAGCACATATTGAAGGATAACCCCTGTAATAATGTGTAATGCAAAGCTTTGAACATAGGCCTTTGTTATTGAACAGAATTGCACAGTCTTAGAGAAGATCTTTTGTTTTCCTCTCAGTGCTTTTGGTGTCCCTGTAATGCTCTCTTTTAACCCCTGCTATGTAGACAATTAACCGTGCATGCAAGTGGTAAATCTTTTTCTTTCTTAATGATAGTTTATTATAAGCGCTCGCCATGCCAGTAACGACAATTCTCTATTGTGGACTTGTGATTTTTTTTTTGTTTTGTTTTTGTGTTCATATTTACAGTTAACCTAGAACATATAACAATGATTTATAGCAAGGACTCTTGATTCAAAAAGCCATCTGATCAATATATGTGCAGATTCAAGCTCAAGGCTACAGGATATGAATTTCAAACTGTATTTGTTCATTTTTACTGTTTATTTCCAATGAACAGATATAACATGATGAAATAAAGTGTTTTCACTGTAAATGAATAAAATATGCAAGCGGAGGTTTTCTTTTTCCTTTAGAAAGAAGAATATTTAATAAATGGATAATTGACTTTATGTATTCAGTTTGTGTTTTTTTTTCTTTTTAAAATTTAAACCACTTCTTATCACATGCAATATGTTTATATGTTACACAAATGTGAAAAATAAACGTTGCTGTGCAAAAGTTTTAACCCAGTCTTAATTTGGTTATGCTTTGCATCCATGAGGCCAGACTTCCTTGCATTCTTCAAAGGTCTTTGAGAGCTTGTTTTTAGAGGTTTTACCTCATTTTAGTCTAGTCTTTATACCTGGACATGGCAGTATATTGCTCAGTGTGTTTGAAAGTCGACAGTTAAAGGACATAAGAAGAAGTCTCTGGCTTTAAAAACATATTTATAGCAGACTAACAGTGTCTAAATGTCATGCCTTAAAAAAATGAAAAGACCTGGCAAAGATCTGACTTGTTGCCTGAGTTATGTATTATCCTTAAGCTGCCTTTTAATGGTAAATGGAATAAACTTGTGCATCACTTCTTAAGCCATTCCAACCACTCAAGAAGCTTTTACACTGGTCACATGCATATTCGTGGGGAACTTTGTGTTCATTGCCTTGTTCAAGAGCATACTGACGTTGCAAGGAAGGAATCTGAAACCAAACTCGCAGCTCTTAGATTGCAAGACAACCACTCTTGCAACTGAACCAGAGTCTCCTAGATTGTCTGTGGTTCTCAAACTTTGTACAAGTCCAGCCTCAGTGATTTTTTCAGGTTTTTCAGATGCCATCTTTACAGACCTTGAGTGTTAATTTTGGCAGCACAATTTAATTGGCTTTAGTCATAGTCTCTGTGACTAAAATGCAGCATGGCATTTTAGTCATCTGTAGTCATTTTAGTTCCAGTCTAGTTTTTGACAACTAATTTTCTTAAAAGTTTAATAAAAGGGGAAAAAATGAAACCATAGAGAAATGCCTGTATTTATACCCAGATGAGATGTTCATCTTACAATGTAATGTGTTTAGTTATAGTTTGCAATACATCGTGCACAAGCTAAATTTATCATTGAAAACAACTTCAATTTACTTTTTCAAAAATTTTAAAAAACCAGACTTCTTAAATAAGATGCATATTGTATAAAACCTTACTATGTTGTTCAATAAGGTGTAAAAGCAGTGCAACTGTGCAACACAACAACTCTTGAACTTCAAGTCAGCATTTATCTTCCTTTCCAAGACAAAAATGAGCAACTTTTCAAAATCCATCATAACTACTTGACCTGAACAATGAATGAATAAATGAGATGGTTTTTCTACATGTACCATTTTGCCACACATTCCAGTACAAAAAAAACAAAAACAAAAACAAAAAAAAAAACAATAGTATATTCTTTCTTCTTTTTTTAGTCTCAGTCTCAGTTTTAAGTTGTCTGTTGTGCGTAGGGACAACACTCCCCAGATTTCAGAAGCCTTTCTATGGTTGATCGATTCATAGATGGGAGATACCTGTCTAAACAAACAAAACAAAACTGTCAGGTACTGGAGAGAGAAAAAATCAGAAAAGTTAAAACCTTTACGAATTTCACAGAATGTCTAAAACCAATTTAAAAGATTACAACAAAGTCCAACTACTTGGATGCAAAGAATAAAGAAATCTTCCTTATATTCAGGAATATTAGGGTATTTTTCCAACTTTAACTCAAAACTGTTGTTCAATATGCAAATTACTGGATGCTTTAGCAATAAAATTCGTTATGCTTGAAGTTTTGTGCAAAAAAAAGATCAAAAAAGGAAACTTGGAAATCATTCAGCAACAAAATTATTACATATTATATTTGTAACAAAATGTAATCTAATTGTCAAATTAAATGCTTTTCTTTAAAAAAGAAAACACAGCCAAAAGACATTCAAGTAGTGTAGTAAATAAAAAATCCACTTGGTGGCAGCAAAGTTCATGAAGTTTGACAAGTGGTTCATCTTGTCCATTTTTTATATTTAAGAAAGACTAAACCAAAACTGTCCTGTTTGGGTTCAAACAAAGTTCAGGCCTGAGAAGAAACTGTGGAAAAATCCAGATTAAATCATCAGAAGAAGAGGATTTGCAATTCATGAAGTGTTTGTGTGCTTTTTTGACAGACAATTCTGTGAAGTCTTTCGATATACATCTGTGTTAAGACAGGTAAAAGAGAAATTTTCACAAAAAACAAAACTGATTATAAATTGAGTGAGAGAGCTGCAGCTAGGATGACCAATGAACAAATAAATGCTATAACTGCTGCATTCACAGGAAAGGAAGAGATTAGGAACTTTATTCCTTTTACACTACAGATAATAAACTGTAAATGCAGAGAATCCCAACCTGTTAAAAAGAGACAGGAGAATATGAGGAGAAATAATGGAACAAAGACAAAATATTGCGTAGGCATCTTTGTCACAGCATCAAACACAGACCAGATACAATGAATTCATAATCAAACAGCTCAAAACAAGGCCAGCACAACAGAGCTTCCAGCGCATGTGTCCAATTAGCATAACATGCTGGTTGGCTGTGTGAAAGACACAAAGACAGAAGGAAAATATCAAAACATGCCTTAGCTGTGACACATAATCAAAGGGTGGAAGCTGCACCATGAGAGGGTGTTACATTACATTACTCCTCGATGTTATGACAGACAATCAGAAGTGGGGTTGGTGCAGAGGCTTCAGCTGGTCACCGTGCATGATGTGTCAATGTATCATTATGCATGCATCAACAAGATGTTCATGTTACAATGTACTATATGCAGATATTACAAAAAGAGCAGATGAAAACATCCATCCATCCATCCATCCATCCATCCATCCAGGTCCAGGACGGAAACCCAGACATCCTTTCCCCAGCTCAAGCATTTCTGCTGGATCTCACATCATTCTCAGGCCTTAAGGGAAATATTGACGTTGCCCATGATGCTTTGCATGAATTATGTGCGAGACCTCTGGACCAGGATCCCTACATATATTGAAATAATGTCCTGCAAGGCAAGTATGGATAAAAACACGTTGGAACATCCACTTTTACACCTTAAACAGGTAAATGCAGTATGTCTATTTGCAGCCTTATCCTCCAATGACATGGAGGGGGACATGAAGAAACTGATTATGTAGAGTAAAATATTTACCTGCTTCTTCAGCTCCACTCTTTGAGACAAAGAAGTAACAACAATCAAAACAAGAAAGTACTGAGTTGTATAAGTAAGAAGTGTGGTTGCCTTTTGCTGAAAGAGGTTTGGTACAACCTCATGTACCTCAAAGACGAGGTGGAGCCAAGTCAAAGCCACACATCCCTGGGTTTTGGGTTCCACTATCATCTTTAGGAGAGCCACAGATGGCAGGCAGCTCCTGTGTTGCAGAACCAGGGTGATGTTTCTGCTGCTCAGGTGTAAATTTATGGAAGAAAATTTAATTTAATGTGATAGTCACCTGGTGTTTTCCACGCTTTTAAATCTGCTGGTAGCATATTAAGTGTTTGACTTTTTTCAGGGGCAGTTTTCTTTCGTAGTTTAAGACTGTTGATAGTGATTGGGAGACTGATATACTATGCCCTGCTGAGTTCTTTCTTACCATAAAAGGAGGTAATTATGTTACTTGTTATATCTAAAACCTAAAATCATACCTCATCTGCGCTCAGCACTGATGTTAATCCTTTTCAAAAGTCAACTGTTCTTCTTTGGTGGTTGGCTGTCGGTGAATCACGATGTCAGGTTGGATTTTACTTTTTGTTGACTAAGTGAAAGAAGTTTTTTGGAAATACTTTAGAGTCTTAAGCCTCATTTCTCTTGTTGGTTTGTCTGTTTATACCAGATTATAAATGAAACATCAAGAACAGAAACAGACTTGTTTCAGTTTGGGTGCACTTTTCACATACTTATTGATCCCACAAGTTATACTTGTCAGATTATAGGTGCATGAATAACAACAAGTAGTGACGCTTCAAATGGACATGTACATAAGTTTTTGAGTATTGAAGGAAACAAAAAAGACAACATTTAGCTAAAATGCAAACCAGTTACTGCAAAAATACAAGTAGTCACAAAAACAAACTACTTCACTGCTACCTACATTTTTTGTGGAAGTACCAACAATCAGTTCCATACCAGGACTGCTTGGAATAGGGTGGTTAGTCCCTTCAGTGGGTTCTGGCTATCCTCCCAGAGAGATGTTCATGGAAATCCTCCAAAGAGCGGCACTCTCTGGATGAGGAGCTCCCCATTATCTAACCTCATCAACAGGTATTGGAAAATAATGTCCTACAGTAGGTTAACTTGTCAAACTCATGTGGGCAAAAAGGTCAAATCTGTGTTTTGAACTCCCCATTCAGAGGAGGATTGGAGCTCTAAATTGTCTGCTATACATTCAGACACTTTAGATGGAGAGAAGACAATTACCTGCTGTAGCACCACTTCAGTAACTTGACCAGACCGGCCTTCACTCTGTGCACTCTGAAAGGGTTTGCCTGCGATGGGATCTCATTCATAACAAACTAGAGAGAGATCCAGAAAAGAGAGGTGTGAGGGCTTGATTTGGTTTGGTGAAATACATCCTTCTGAACGGTGTATCAAAACTAAAGAAACGGGTTGTACCGTCTGTGCTGATGTGTTGACTCACTGAATGCAAATATGCAGTGTTGTCCTACTCTTTCTCTGCCTCCTACAATCAGCCGCTCTCTGTTGACGGAGGAGAAGACAAACAGGGATTTTATGGCTGCTGCAGCCACAAACTCGGATGGCACGCGTCATGCAAGCTGACATTTATGACCAGATGAGAGTTACAACTTTAAATTCACCCTCAGTGTGCGGATGGCCATTCTACATAACTGGTTTATTTTCCTTTCATTTGGATGATCTAAAAGCCGTTCTTGAAGCATTCTCCTCAGAATGTAGTCCCTTTATGTTGTTTAACTCATATATGACATATCAAGTTGAATTTGTCTCTTCATCGCATGTTCTCCTAAATCTCAAATCCGCATCTCTGGTCATCTTCATATGTCGCTCACTTGAGCACCCTCAGGGGGCGCTATGGAACCATGTTAGAGCGCTGGTGGCCCCATTATTACAATTTAATGGTTTATGTGAGTGAAGAGGCAATGTTCCTCTCTAGCTCTCCTCCCTCCCAGCCGCACAGAGCTGTGTGCTGCTCTTATCTGGCCAGACCTGCTGCAGGAGCCAACCTGCAGTGCATTAAACAAGTCTCACACACGCAGACAGGTGAACACACACACAAAACAGCAGCAGCATGAGGATGTGTATGTGGAAATGAGCAGAATAATGAAAGAGGAGTGTGAGATTGTTAAAAGAAAGGAGAGGGGGAGTTCATCAGGAGGACTGATTGGACATTGTAGTGTATATTTGTGAATAATTTATCAGAAATTTTACACTAAGAGAAAAATGATGAAACCATAACGCAAGGAAGGGACCTGAAGATGAGAAGTAGAATAATAAAGCAGATGGAATGGTTTTAATCAAGATGTATATAAGCTGGGTTCTGATATTCAAATTAAATTCAAATTCAAGTCAATTAATTTATTGTCATTTCATTTTATACTTATTAGCACACAGCAAAACAAGACAGTTTTCCCCTGAGACCTGCAACATATCAATGCAAAAATCCTTATACAGCTAATAGTAAACCCATATAGATTAAAACATAAACAGAACACCATGTAAGACAAGAGCAACAATATAAAGTGCAAAATCTTAACAGCAATTAAACATCTGAAAATATTGCTGTACTGTTTGGTGGCAAGCAGGCAGTTCAAAAAGTTCTTGTCGAGGTGGTCAGGAGTGTTGCTCAGTGTCCTGTTTCTGCAGCGGCTCTGAAACTGATCCTGGACAGAGGTAGAGTGGCACTATATATGGAATCACAATCACCATCGCAATATTAATGTGGGCAACAACCCAAAGGTTCAACTGACATTGATTCACTTTCTGCATGCAAATGTCCAGTCGAGCATGCTTCCACTGCCCTTGGTACTCACACCTGATATAAAGCGCAATGTTTACACTCCAGGGAAAAGAAGGCATCGAGATTATATGTGTGTCAGTCACAGATATCAATATTTAGAAATTTACAGTTTCAAAACACCTAATAGTTCTCATCACACTTCTCCAATAGTTAAAAGTCCTTTTATTTAGATCCAAGGGAAAGTGAACAGAGTTTTCTTCAGCTGTATGGAGCATAAAGTAATGCAGCACTGCTGCCTGCCCACCTGTTGCTGTGCACTGCCAACAGCTGGCTGCACAAGGGATTCATGCATCATTTCTTACAAGAAGGTTGAATCTTTGGAGATTTGTGGAAAACACAGGTAATGATAAAAATCTTGGGACCACCACCCACAAGGCAGTTTTAAATCTACAGTTGGTAAGCTCGGATCAACATGCCTGTAAAGCAGCAGGCTCCAGGCTGGCTACCTGAACACACAGCCAGACTAGTTATGCAGCTTCTTTCAGCTTCTTATACTTAAAGGAATTTAAGTAGTTTTTACGTCATAAAGACCATACAGGATAGAATAAAAACGTCATAAAAACAAGACATATAAAACGTAAAAAAAAAAAAAAAAAAAAAAAAAAAAAAAAAAAAAAAAAAAAAAATGCTTGAAAGGTAAACATAAAAAAAATAAATAAATAAAATTATAAGACGCTATATATAACATATATTTAAAAAATAGTAGTGCACATGAAAAGCCCTAGGCAAATCTCAAACGAAACAGATGGACATTGTTTTGTTGTTATTTTTTTAAAGAATCAAGTCAATCAGCCTCACACAACCTGAAAGGCCTGACCTCCTTTAGTTAGCAGTCTTATGAATGTAATAACTAACAAATGTTGATTTTGTGAACATAAATAACGACAGACTGATTGTTTAGTGAGATTAGATAGATAGACTGGTGCCTGACCATTCACTACTTTACAAGCGAGGACTAATATTTTAAAATGAACTCTGAACTCAACAGGAAGCCAGAGTATGAAAATAATTTGATTGTGATGCTTTAGAAAGAACAGGATGTCAAAAACATATAATATTGAAAATAAAAATGATTACTAGATTTAGCGGGTGTTTATTCTACATTTTTGCCTAAGTCTACACATCTAAATCAAAATTATAAATATTACTGATTACATTATTCCACATGTAATAGTCAATAGGTTACATTATTTTAGCAGCAGTTTAAATAATTTCAACTTTTCTGTTTTAAATAAAAGCAACTAGATCATATTGGACATGTTATATTTGAAATGTTTGTGTAAATACCCTGAAATCATGGTATTTTAACTTAAGATCATCCTGTTAGAGTCTCATAGTGCCCCATGCTGAACAGGTAATGTTGAAAAACAGATAGATATTAAAATGAGGGTTAAAGTCAATATAATCATCACCTGTCATTGTAAAATTAAGCAACAATGTCACAACTGGATGTTTTCCCACCATCATGCAGTCCCCAAGGTGGGGACATGCCATTAGCCTTTTCATCTCCCCTCACAATCTTTTGCAGGGCCCTCTGTTATTAATACCATGCATGCCAGAGATTACACTAATGTGTCTACATTCATTTTCAGGCAAAGTCAGATGGGTCTCCATTTTTTGTTTTACAAGTTTGCCTGTGGTAATACTAAGAATAAATGCTGAACAACCTAAATCTAAAGTCTGATGATCAGATTTAGTTGTTGCTTTAAAAGAAAAGAGAAGTAACAGAGTTACCCAGGTATGAACCTGTCAGTTTTGCAGCTGTCTGAGTCATGGCAAGTTTGTGTGACAAGTGTAAAAATGAATGCCATTCAGTGTCAGATCAGTTTTTGGCATGGTGGAAAGTTTTGTTTACTTATTTAGTTTTTTCAGGCGGAGGAGAAATGTTTAAATCCTCTCCATCACAATCTCTCTAAGTGTGTGTAGCGCTTTGTTTTCAACATGCACACCCTCACACTCAGACAGCCAGCTCAACATCCATCCATCCATCCATCACCACCGTCAGGAGCGGACTTTGTTGGAGCACAAACTTTATTTCACCACGATATCTGTCATGAAAAGGCACAAAACAAAGAATCAATCAATTCCGACCACTTTTATTCCCTTTTTTCAAGCCTTTCACAGCCGTGGCAGTCACGCAAGTGCACATGCGGACACAGACGTGTACGTACAGCACTGATGCTACCTGGACTATTAAACTGCGAGCAGCCCGACACGCCGCTCTCTCCAAACTAAGCACCCAGGCATGAAGGGTCGGTTTCAAGCTCCCCTCTCTGTGAATTGATTCTACTATGAGCCTACACGAACCTCCGCTCTCCGAGGCGGGGGGACTTAAAAATAAAGGAAAGAAACCAGTTCGAGTCAGAAGCGCTTTTAATTTTACCAGGTGTAAAAAGAAGGGTAGCAGAGTTCATCAATTATGTTTAGCTAGAAAAAAAACAAGGGAATTACTCCGTTTTAAGTGAATTTGCAGCAGTTTCTATATACGGCCACCCCCGCGGTGCTGAATCGAACATTCCACAATTTATTCCAGGGAAAGACTGACAGTTTTTTGGGTCATGAAGCAGCTGTTGAAGTCAGCAGCCTGTTCCCCCTCCGCTGGAATAAGAAATTAGTCCATTTTAAAGTAAATAACTAAAGCCCGTGGCCGATAAGGAGGAATTATAGAATGACTCGGCCCCCAAAACATTTAAACCTATAAATACGATTCCCCCCTCCCTTTGCGTCTGCATCATATTAGATTGGTGCCAGTGTAAGAATTATTATTAACACAACACTGTGTATAATAAGTAACTTATGGAAGAATTACGTTTGCGAGGCAGCAGTGTGTGGTTAGCATCCTATGGGTTGGAATGTGTGAGCATTCTAAATAGACATGGTGCAAATTAACACTTAATAATATGAAGCGGATTTTCAGTGTTTGAATGAAATTTAAAGGCCCCTGGAGGTGATTTAATGAGGAATTTTCTGTACGTGTTTCCTTGTTGCCAAAACCGATTCCTGATCATGCTGGTAATGATACAGCAATGATAAAAAGGTGTCTACAACTTTGTTGGAATTTGAGGCTTGTTAAGAATTCAGTTTATCCATAGTAGACTTTGTATTATTAAGTATGTAGTTATTTTTATTCACGACAAAAGTGGTATAAAACGTAAACGTATCATAATGGTTTTAAGTGAGCGATTATTTATTGTTTTTTTTTCCTCTGTCTTACCAATGGTTTACTGTTACTGGAAACCTTTTACATATTCAGTTTTTTTGTTTGTTTGTTTTGCTCAGGAAATAGAGGTAGGAGGCAGTACACCACAAATTATCTTCCTGTGTGAAACACAGACTGGGAATGGGAGATGTAAAGCATTCCTGGCCAAAGTTAGTGTTAAAAACACAATGTGATATAAGAAGCAAACCTATTGTAGTGGTTTAAGTGAATGCTGTTTAACTGCTTTATTAATGTACTGGTTATGGCCCTTTTTCACAAGCGCCTCTACAGCGCCTTCCGGCTTGGCTTTTCACAGTTCCAAGGCTTTTCCACTTGCAAGGAGTCATGGAACCAGACACTTTTTCATAAAATACTGCACTATGGTTTCAAGTGTACCGTGCTGGCCTGAAAATACGACGTCAGAAGACTGTTAGTCACTGATTGGTTAGGGGGTGGAGTCACTGGTTGCATCACAAGAGCTACTCTCTTACATCAACCTGACCCGTTATTTGCAGTAACTAGTTGCAGCAACTGCCACCATGTCCTCGATTGTTATGTTGTGTATCTTTTCAGAATCTTCTTCTTCTACTATTTAATGGTGGCTGGCTAATAGCTTTATGGAGCATTACCACCACCAGCTGGTAAGGAGTGTAGTGTCAATGTTTCAACTCTGGGAACCCCCAACTTTACGATTAACCCCCCCACTAGAGCTGTTACTGAAGTGTAATGGAAAACCACCCAAACCGTGTTGAAAAGAGTTGAGGCACATTGAGCTGTGATGTAGAGGCGCAAGTGGAAAAGGGCCATATGTCAATGCCAATGACCAGCCTAGTTGATTATCGGGTAGAATACAATTGATGGTGCTCTGCCTCCTTGTTCCATCTCACATGCAATTAATCACTGGCTTCTGTATGAATAAACATCCAATGCAAATGTGATGAAGGTTTAAATGTTTCTTAATTACCATTAACATAAAGAAACACTGATGTTTTTGAGACTGGAGGTATTGTACGATGGTTGGATGTGCACCTGCTCTTCGACCCTCCCAGCTCAGCCGTTAGCTTCAGCTTCTGCCTATCCAACTTTTTCCTTTGGGACCCAGAGATTAAAAAAAAAAAAAAAAAAAAAAAAAAAAAAAAAAAAAAAAAAAAAAAAAAAAAGTGTTTAAAAATGGATTTAAAATGAAGATCTCCATGAGTGACATAATGACCCCATGTAAATATATGTTTGATTCAGGACTGGTCTGGGTAAAACCTGGGACCCATATGGGTCTTAAATGTATTATGCAATTTTGAATTATCTCAATGACATTCTGATTAGTAAGCTTCTTGTGTGTATTGTTTCATTCCCCCTTGGTTCATTTTTGTACTTGAGGGTCACCTTACCTCAGTTACCCTGATCAGGTAATTCTGCAGCTGTGCTACATTCTCATGATTTAGACGTTTTTTTTGTTGTTATTTTTATCAAGCAATCCTTTTCGGAAATAATTCTCTTGCCTGGTAACCTTCATTTGGGTCCAGAAAAATGACACAATCATGACAGAAAATGCATGACAGAAAATTATTATTTCATTTCTGTGCGATACAACGGCAATAGCCTTTCACTGCTCTGAAGACTTCCTCACTTCTTTACAAACTTACTGTAACAGGAGATTTTTCTATGACTGGTAGGAGCTATGATTGATCATAACTTCACAGAACATCAGTTTAAAAATTCAGAAGTATTTCTTTAATCTTGTAGACAATAACACAACAATGTTATTCTATTGTCTAATAATATTCAGTCTAGAGTTTAACAGTGATTTAATGCAAAAATTCAGTAAGTTTTGTATACCTGAGAACAAAGCAGGTTCATTATGATATTTTTATGCACTTTGACTCTCTGAAGTTATTTATGTTTTTGACCTTTCACAGCAGGTAGTGTGTTCCACTTTGGGTGTAATTAACTCCTCTCACTTAAAACATAAGCCATCTAGGCCTTGCGCATGTTCCAAATTTTAAAAGGTTCCCCTTAGCTTTAGCCATACTATGGGAAGTAACATCTAACTACACTATGACTGTATTTTCTGGAGCCTGTACTCTGTATCAGAATGTGCCATGTCTTTTATGTATTTACCTCAGAACTTTCAAATTTTCAGCCAAGTAATGCTTACAGAATGACTTAGCACCAAAACACATTAAGGATCTGTTGTTGCTGTATAAATCTTCCAGACCACTCAGGTCTTCTGATTTAAGTCTGCTCTGCATCCCCAGAATCAGAACCAAACATGGAGAAGAAGCATTCAGTTTTGTGCACCACAAATCTGGAACAAACTTCAAGGAAACTACAAAGATGCTGAAGCACTGAGTTTCTTTAAATCAAGGCTTAAAACCCACTTGTTTAGAGTTTTGATTAATAACTGGAATAATGATTAATTCTAGTCTTCATTCAATATTCGATAATAATTACTCTTGGTGATTTTGATGATTGTATTTGACAAAATGTAATGTTTGTTGATTGCTTGCTGTTCCTAATATAATTGGTTACTGTGTTGTATTTTCATCATGTGAAGTATTTTGAACTGCCTTGTTGCTGAAATGTGCTATACAAATAAACTTGACTTAACTTGACATGTAGAGACAGTGACCAATCACTTGCACTGTGTCATTGGCTTTGCTGCAAATCCTTATACTGAGCATGCATGTAACCCATGTAAACCAACAAAAGCAGATTTTCAAAACAAAAACTGGCCAAAAATGCCAATTTCTTGCTGTAACTAGCAACAATAAGTAAGTGCACGACTGGTACACACAAATGGCAAACCTCCATTTCCCTACAACTAGCTAAATGACAGAAAACCCTGACTAACCTTAGCCTTGTCTTCAGGCCTTACTCCAAGAGCTAAGGCACTTTAAGCACCAAGATACCGCTGGCAGCAGAACCATCCAGGCTAAAACCCCTCAGGCAGCAAACCATGGCAGTGCCCTCAGCCGAGAGACCAGCCCAAAAATAACAACCTAATGTAATAAACAGGGTAACCTAAAATGGAATTGCCAGAACAACCACAAGATAGCACTTACCTATTACAAAACCTCAGAAAAGACCTATCTCTCCCTCCAAGCAAAAGTGCAAAAATCCTCATTGACCTCCAACAACACACATATGGACACCTCAGATGTCCGAAAAACTAGTAAGACTCCAAAACACCTTCAACTAGCTCCAAAACCTGCAAATGACCTGAAAACACAGGTCAACCAAAGTCAGGGGCATGTAGCTGCAACCCAATCACAAAAATAAGGCCAACTGAGCCAAAACAGTCCAAAAAGATTGGACGAGCCCCCACATGCTATGTCCACCAGGCTCGTTTGGTGGGGTAACATAAAAGGAGACCACAGAAGGAATTTCTTACGTGAAACAAAATGATCATTTATTCAATTAAACTAAAGAAATAAAACCTGAAAAATAATACCTGAACTAAGAAACCAAATTTAGGTTAATCAAAAACTCATGGATAACTAAAATATCTAAAACTCAAAAGAAACCTAGGAAACTAAGATACAAACCAAACAAAATGGGGATCTGGAGGGAGGGAGGGAGGGAGTGTGTGTGTGTGTGTGTGTGTGTGTGTGTGTGTGTGTGTGTGTGTGTGTGTGTGTGTGCGTGCGAGAGAGAGAGAGAGAGAGATAGAGAGAGAGAGTGAGTGAGTGAGTCAGAAAGAGAGAGAGAGAGAATGTGGCATGTGTGGCAGCTTTTAAGCAGCAGGTTGCAATCAAGCCAACTAGCAGCACCTGCAGAATATCTCTCTCTAAATCCTGCAAGAAAAAGGCAGAGACCTAGGGGGCCGTAACAGTGTTCAGCTGAATTTATGAAAACATTTAAATATAATATTGTTTGACCATTAGAAAATAGTATTTTAGTATAAACAAGGTGACTCCTAAATGCCTGGTACTTCTTCATTTGTTACCCACTTGTCCATTGTCTACATTTTCTAAGGACACACTGCACAACATGATGTAGACTTGACCGAAAATGAAGAAGCAGCCATTGCACTAGAAAAATCACTGAAAGACTTAAAGAAAAACTGAGGACGTATTGTTCAGTTCTATTTTAGAAGATGACAATGACATTTGGTTTCAAGGAAGATTATAAAGAAATTGCACGGAAATTAAACCTTTTGCACAGTACTGTAAAAATAACAATCTTGCCAGCGGTTTGACAGTTTTCATGTTAGAAGACATTTTTTTACTTTCTGCCTTTATTTGACATCATGAATATTTGCTATGCAGTGAAAACCAACACTATGGTGGAAAGTTAAATAGAATGAGATCTTTCTTTGTGCTGGACAGCCAAATATTTAGTGTTATACTATTTTAACAACTAACAAGTAAATTTGTAGCTGGTTGTTAATAGCCTATACTGGCTTGTTTTTACACTAAATTCCCTTCATTTTATTCACTTAGCACTCCAGATTCCTGTTTTATATTCTCTTCATGACTTGTCCACCTAAGCCAGTGGTCTCACACTATTCTTTCCTTCATCTCTTCTTCCAGTACCCCTCCCACCGCCCTTCCTGTCTGCCCAGAGTCACCAATCATCCGCCATGGGTCCGTCCTCTGGTTATAATTGAGATCATATGCCGAAGCCGGCGCTGAAACCTAACACGGGACATCCACATCAAATAAAACCTGCTGTCAGCAGCAGGGCCCGGCTCCACCAAGCCGAGTGAAACCATATCTGAGTCCACCTCACCAACACGCCATAAAATGTGAGCCCAGAGGACCAACAGACATATAGACAGATGGACCACACCTCTGTTAAAAACATTTAACTCTCCATCTTTTAGACTGAAGGTCCTGTTATGTATAAGTTCAGGTGTTATTAAATGTCTGTGGTGAAATTCTCTAGCTATTTCCACTGGTTGTCCTGTGACTGTCAAGTCACACAAAAAAGGGGATTCTCAATGCTCACTGGTAAGAGTGGCAAATGACTTGATAAGCTGTATGTGAGTTTGCTGACTGTTTTTTTTTTCATGTTCACTATACACCAGAAGTTACACTAGACTTTTTTGTTGGCTGTCATTTTGACAGGCATGGTAAAAAAAAAAAAATCCCATCACAAACTATTTTTACCTATCAATTTTTATAAGGATAATAATGACATATACAAAAGTATTTAATTTTTATTCATTTTAACACATATTCAACCCAAACAAGCTGAACAGAGAATCCATATTGTGCCATCACACATCAAGCAGTACCTCATACAATGTGTAATTCTTTCTTTTACTTTTTGTTTGTTTGTTTGTTTCTTTCATTCATTTTCTTGGTCTGTTGAATAAATTGCCAAAAACTTAGTTAAAAACCTTTTTGTTGGTGCCTTACAAAGCAAAACTTACAATTCTAGAAATTTTAAACAATTGCTTCACATCCACAGGTTAATAAATATAACTCAAGTGCTATAATTCTGCATATAAGGCACATCCTTGAGTGCATTATGGACTGTCTTACCTGGCTAGGAGTTATGTTTAGGACAAGGGAAATACCAACGCTTTCAAGTGGGAGAGAAACTAAAGAGCCTTTTTACGTTTATTAAATAAAGATAAGATGCAATGGTGTCAAACAAAGCACAAATGTTTCTTTTCAAATCTAAAACATTTGCATTACTTACTGATTTACAACACTCCGAACATGAACCTTCCCATAATACAATGATACTTTTTTCTAATAATTTTGAGGATAGTTCCCCATACTTATATCTACTGATATCTGGAGGTTGCAGTGAGGAAATCCCCTTCTCTTTCTCTCCCTAATATTTGTGACTGCTGTGTTTTGTGGTGGATTTTTAGACTGTAAAGCAAGAACAACTGTGACCTGACGCTAAGAGTGCAAATTACTTTCACCAGTTGTACTTGATTGGTATGTTTGTGGCATCATTCAGTTAGTGCCGTTTGCTTTGTCAATGAGCTGCTGAGACATTCATAAAGGTGGCACAAACATTTATATGATGCATCAGTGGGTAAGGGCAGAGTACACTACAGGCCAAAAATTTTGAAATTGGTTTTTGCTTTAAAAAACATTAAGGCATATACAGGACATGCAAATTCTGATTCCTTTAGTAGGAAAAACTTGCTAAAAACTAAAAACTTAGATAATTGAAGTCAATAAAATAATTTCCCTTAAGTCCCTCAGCTCTTCTTCTTCACTTCAGCAGTGAAGTTCTGTCTCTTGCAATTTATCTCAACCATAAAAGCTATCTTCTAAATCAAGATGTTAAATTTTATGGGAAGGACATCTGTATTTGCATTTTGAGGGAGGGGTTTATACATTTGACTTTCCAAATATAAATTATTACTTCAGGGAACCTTTCTGTTATTTTTTTTTCCAACTTGAAATTTGAACATTTTAACTTTGGAGGAAAATGTGGATGATAGATGATACTGTCTTATTCCTGAACAAAGCCATTGAATGGTCTATTAAAGCCATAAACTGTATGTCCTCCACAAATTCTACTCCTCGCTCAGAGTTTATGTTTAGTTGTGTTTCTCTTCTAGATGAAGCCATCAAGGGAGACACTACTATCAACTCTTTACTTTTTCTTGAACATAGAAAGCACTCCTGGACCAGCACTTCTGTGTTTTTGTGCATCTGCTCTGTCTTCTCCTACCCCAGTCCACCTCAACAGATGGACCCTCGTACTGAGCCATTTTGTGCATGAGGCTTTTTCCTCATAAAAATACATAATTTCTTCCCACCTTCACCACATGCTTGCTCAGTTTGAGGGATTACTGCAGAGTCAACACCTGTATCCAGTTGGCTAAACTTCCTTTGACAGAAAACCTTTCAAAAGTAGGCATAAGGACTCGACTGCATTGTTTTGTAACTAGGGTACTCTGTGCAACTGAATTTGAATCTGTATAATTGAGCCGTTTTATAAAATATGTATTTTTGTAAATAAATTGGATCTGTTTGTCTATTAAAGTGTTTTGAGATGACAATTGTGCTTTAAAAAATAAACTGAAGTGAATGAATATTAGTGCTGCTGATGTAATTCATCTACTGTCACTTAAACAACTTCAGAATATTGAAATCCAAAATTGCTTCATGGTGGCAGTTCTGAGCACTGTTCCCTTGTAGCAAGAAAGTCATGGGTCTATGACTGCTGCCTTTCAACATGGAGTTTACATGTTCTCCCTACGCAAGCACCGATTCTCTCTGGGTACTTCGACTTCGTCACAGAGTCCAAAAACATGACTGTTTGTAATTGGTTACCCTGAATTGCTCTGTGTGAGTTATTGTGTGCCTCTCGTGACCAGCCCCCCATTACCTACCCCCCACCCCCACTGCAGAGTACACTAGGCATAGAGGAGCAGGTATAAACAATGAGTGAATGATTCAAAGATCGACCTTTAACTTCATAACATGTAATTAACCAGAACAATTACAAACCTTTGCAAAAAACCCAACACTCATGTTGTAACTGATTGATGCAGATTTAACTAAGCACGCCTGAATTGTTAATAAAATCTATTCTGGGATTTTAGGATTTTGAAAGTCTTCAGAACATTAGAACAGACACACACATATATGCTGTGTAGCCAACCCCCTGCTGCATATCGCAGAAGCAGCATCAACCCTTTCTCAACAGATATGACTGCGATTGAATTGCCCTTTAAGTCCACATGTCTGAGCAGAGAAGATAGAGATCGAGAGAGCCGTAAGATAGATGGAGTGCTGGAAGTGATGGTACGGCCGCTGGAAACCGCAGTGTCCTGTTGTTCGTCAAGTAGTCTGGAGATGAGATGCTATCAGGCCAGGAGGTGTCTGTTTTGCAGCCCTAGCGCCACACGCAGCAGTGAGTTTACGTAAAGGATAAACAGTGACCCTTGGGTTGTAATCCACTTGCAGGCCGCGCAGAAGCTGCATGTGAATTACCAAAGACTAACTGCAGGCTCTTCACTTGTTTTACACCTCAAGAGGATCCTAATTTAGCTAAATCTTATTATTTATGGCTGCCAGTGGAGACAGTACTCAGTGTTGCTGGTGTATCTTTAAGCAGATCAGTCAGGAGTTGGATCTGTTCCTGTAAGAGTGAGGACACACAAGTTCAGCTTGCATGCAAGTGACTCTCCAGAGAAGAATTAGGAGGTGGGAGCGAAAGCATTTGCTGGCCTTTAGAGGCTAGATCTTCACTACATTTCAAGTGAGCAATAAAGGCTGCAGGCAATGCATAACAAGGATAAATGACCATTGCTGTCAAAAACAAATACAATATATTCATAGAACAAATATTTTCCAGCTTTACTTCCTGTGACTTCATGAAACCTGTTGGTGATCCAGAATATTCACAGCAAGCAGTTTCCAAGACTGGCAATTTCCGTCATTATTAAAAGGCAAGGATCGTTGATTTAAAGATACAGAGATATTAAGTTTCATTGCTGACCGATATGAGAATTATGAATGGTGACAGAGGGCAAGAGCTGACCCCATGTGGAGCCACGGTTCTCCACAGATAGACAAAAAGGAAAGACAACCTCCAAGAGACGTCCACATAAATGTCACGCTTCTGGCCTGCTAATAATAATTTTAAAAGAACACGACTTACAATAAAGGCTTCATCCGAGGAGTGAGGGAGTAAGAAATTAAAAAGAACCAGAAAGCAAAAGAATCAGGAGAAGAAGAGGAGTACGTTAATATATTTCAAACAAAGGAATAAAGCATATCAGATGCAATGTGGGATTTTGCTGATTTTGAGATGGCTGTAGTCAGGCTGGGTGAAGTGGAGAACAAAAGAAAGAAAGAAAGAAAAAAGAAAGAAAGAAAGAAAGAAAGAAAGAAAGAAAGAAAGAAAGAAAGAAAGAAAGAAAGATGAAGGAGACAGGGGTGGGGGGATTTGGGAGTTAGAAACCTCTCAACCATATGCATTTCTGCATCTGCAATATCCATGCAAATGGTGCCATGCATGAGTGATAGGAAAGCAATGATAGGAGCTACTTTTCAGTCATGTTACCCTGAATGATGCTGAGCTCTTGCCTACCTCGCACATAAAACCCACAGAGCTGCAGATGACAGCACAAATGTAACTCCTTAATTCAGTATTTTTCTCCATCAGTCTTTGGAAGTGGACAGAACAGTGTCTGCCAACATCTCTCCATCTTCATAAACCATAAATTGTTTTCACAATATTAAAAAGGCAAAGTCAGGTTTTGGGCTTTTGGGGTTATTTAAACATTATTAAATTTTTATGTGAAATTGAAGACCAAGAAAGAAAGGAGAAGATTCAAAGATAAGATAAATATTGAAAAATAACAGCAAAAACTAATTGCTGCCTCCTATTGTTTTGTTCGGGTCCTGGTAACACTTAGTAAACAGGTCTCTGATGACCTAAGGCAGTGTCTCTCAATTCCAGTCCTCAGGGACCACTGCCCTGCATATTTTAGATGTGTCTGTTTTTCAGAACACCTGATTCAAATGATTGTAAGATCTGCTCTGCATGCCATCAAGTGCTGCAGAAGCCTGTTAATCACCCTCTTATTCAAGTCAGGTGTGTGGCAGAAGGGAAACACCTAAAACATGCAGGACAGTGGTCCCCGAGGACTGGAATTGAGAAACACTGACCTAAGGGATCTAGATCAAGGATCCCCAAAACCAGGCCTCTAGGGCTGGTGTCCTGCAACTTTCAGATGATTCCCTGGTCACACACACCTGAATCAAATGGCTGAATCACCTCCTCAGAATGCAGTCAAGTTCTCCAGAGTCCTGCTAATGACCTCATTGTTTGATTCAGGTGTGTTGAAGCGGATACACACCTAAAAGATGCAGGACAGCAGCCCTCAAGACCTGGATTTGAAGATCCCTGATGTCGATGGTTCATCCCTGACAAGCAACTGTTTAAATGTAGGCTATTTTGACTTAAAACCTATTTGATCATTAAAATCTATCCTGTTACAAACAGCAAGCCAGTTCAGTCATTCAAAAACTGGTACATTTCCCTGGTGTTGCTCAGGACTCTTACAGCACTATTTCGGATGGGCTGTGGCTGACTGAATGATTTATTTTTAAAAGACTTAAGAGTGATATTAAAAGCTCTAAGAAACAATATGTGGTTAAGCTGTAATACAGTGGTGTTCAAATATCATGTCGCAACAACAGCACCATCTCAAAAGGTGTAAGCAATGCCTTGATTAGGCTGATGAGCTCAATCTGTTTTTTGGCATTGTAGCATACAAACACAAGGACAGATTTGAAATAATGTCATGGAGAGGACACGGTTTTTAGTTCACTGAAACTAGTGGAGTGTTATTTTGAGGAATATCTGCTTTTTAAAAATAAAAGTAGACAGTGTTGCACTGGATGGAGAAGCATCCATTGCCATCAAATTCTCTCAATATATGGTGTAAGTCCATCAAAACTTGTTTTAGGGACACACACACACACACACACACACACACATATATATATATATATATATATATATATATATATATATATATATATATATATATATATATATATATATATATATTACACTGCACCAGATTTAGCCTGTGGCTATATTCCATCTACATTCCTTAAGACAGATAAAAACTATATTCAATACAAATATGATAAATCCATAAAACATTAATGTAAAGTAAAAGATGACATAAAAAACCTGTTCTGATTTAGTTTCAGTCTATCTCATGTACACAGCTAATTGAAATTTCTGTCTCAAATGTAGAACATTACATACAGTCATAAGGTAACTAATGCCTTTCAAACAATGTTGACAGTTTTTGACTTCATGTGAGTAAATATGGCGGTCATCACAAGTTTTTAAAATGTCTGAAAGCATGTTTCATTCCTAAATGAAAATGCAGGCCTAGTTTCATCAGAAGAATCCCCTTAACACTATCATGAGCATAAGATTTTTGTGAAATAAAGAAAATGCCGAATCTAGCAATGACATTAAATAGGGTTTACTTCCCTTTTTTATATCTATTTTTTCTGATTGCTACCTACAGTGTCATTTGTGGTATAACATGCCTCAAGTTCTAGAGTATGAGTGTAAATTACTCTGTGGTGTCTGACAAGACAAATGCGGAGGAGCTACTGAGCTTTTGAGGCTTCTTGAACACAGGGGTTTAAGAGTGCAGATGGGTAAAGGAGAAGAGGAGTATGTGTAAAAGTATTAATGTATGTTGTACTTCAAGTTATTCAAATAAAAAGATTTTATATAACTTGTCTTTGCATGCATACTCTTGGACAAATTCAGGGTGCGTCACTGATTGATATTGTTTTTGGTGTACTCCCTTTTTATTGCAGCTTAGAGGAGATGAATGCATAATTTCTTCTTTTTGTGTATGTGTGACTTTTGCAGTTCTTGTAAAATGTGTGTATTTGTGTTAAAGATGTTGTGAGAGGAGCTAGCAGCAGCCTGCTCGCTCCTCTTTTCTCCTGCAGTAATCAGCAGGAGTGGAGGCCCGGGTTTCTCCACCTCTCCCTGCCTGTGGTTTCTTCACATACCGTCTCAGCCGAGCGGGTAGGAATGTTCGTGTGTGTCGGTGTGTGTAAGCAATTCTATGTGCTCTCGTGTGTCTTTGTTAGGTGGGTGCATGTGCACTGAAACACACAGATTGCACAGCAAACGTCAGTGGTTTGGTGTGTGTGTCAGACAGGGAGAGATCTGGTGCATTTGTGTGTAAGAACAAGGGGTGGGGGTTGAAGAGGCCCTGAAAGGGAGAAGACAGAAAACCTGATGGTAGTTAGTTGGCCTTTTCCCTGCAGTAAACAGAGCTTTGCACAAGAATTCAAAGCAGTTGTTTTTTTGTGAAGAGTGTGTACATTTTATTATGACGAAAACATTTTAATCAAACTGTACAGAATCCAGCATCCTTGGTGGGTTTGTGATGTGTTTTTTCTGTTTTCCTCAGTCGTCGTTTGGATGGAAAAATGGATTAGAACATCCACACATCTACAGATACAGAGAAATTTGTTGTCACCCCAGGTTAAGATGTATAAAAAGCCTAAAAAAGATTATTTTTGCAGAATCTCTTGACCAAACAGCTTTGTGTGTTTGTTCTTTGCTCTTGACACTTCAGCTTACCCCACGGGCTATCTATAGGATTTAGATCTGGGAGAATCAGATGACCATGGGTGATGGCTGACTTCATGTCTGGCGAGGCATTTCTGTGTTGATAGTCCTGTTGAAAGACTTCATGACAATCTTTTTCTGTTTACTGTTGCAGGTCACAATCCTCTTACATGAAAAATTCTGATATTTCAAAGAGTTCATGATTTCATGTACTCCACTGGAAGAAAAACTGGCCCAGAGCATCACAAATCCTCCACCGTACTTAACCGTGGGAGTGAGGTTCTTTCCCACAGATTTATGTCTTGGACAACACCACCTGGAGTGTTTGTTCCCAAAAAGATTAATCTTCAGCCGAATCCCATTTCATCCCTAGCCTCCCATTCCTCCTCCTCAACCCTGTTTCTTAGGGGTAAGCCATCCCATGTTGCTGTGGAGAAGGAGAGGAGTAAGGGCGGAGGTTGAGCTCTTTAGCCCCTAAACACATTTCAGGGGCCACACTTGGAAGCTGGTAAATACACCCATAAATATAAATATTTTATGATTAAACATATTCTTAATGTCACAACCACCACTGTAAATTTGATTTGTTCCAGTGTATACCATTTAGCATCACTATGAATTATGTTTTATCAGCACAATAAAATGGCAAAAAAGAACATAACATTTACATCACAACAATTAATATATTGTGCCATTTGAAATGTATTGATACATTATTTTCCATTCTTGAAAAATGAAAAAAACAAACAAAAAAAAAACTGAAAAACACCACTCTGTTTAAAATATACTGTGACAAGAATGACATTTTTGCAGTTATATTAAGTTATATCAGAATGCTTATCTGTTTTCTCCCATTTTTTTTTCTACAACACATGTAAATGAACAGAAAGAAACCAAAAATAAACACATCTGAAACTCTGATCAGTTTGGAAAAAGATTTGTAGGTCAAAAACATGTGTTTTTATTCACATTTTGAGCTGGATGGTAAAAACGTTCATCCTTACCATATCATCTGGAAAATGATGTTGCAGGAAAATGAAATCTACTTTGCTCGTGTTTGATGTTTGGAGTGAATAGAAGGTTTTCATTAGCATCTGTAGGAACATTAAGGAAAAGTGTAAATAAACAAGAACCAATAAGCATCTTTCACATTTTCTGATGCAGAAGCAGCAATAATAACCAAACTTACAACAAATGTCACAGCATAATACTCTAGGCTGTCAGGTGCTCAATCAGCTCAATCTTCCTGTTGTTGTGGCTCATTCTTGCTACCATTATACTGCCATGTTTACAGCTAGGCCATATTCCTTCTGCTACGCTGCCCCCTGTGGCTGACCTCAGGCGAGTGTTTGGCTATTTCTTTATCTGTGTCTGTGCACTAACTGTTTAATTTGTGACAAATTCTTGTTTTTAGGTCAAAAATACATAGAACATTAAAGAGAGGTTCACAGTGGCGAGATAAGGCCTTTAAGTAAAGTGTGGTCAGACAGACCATTCATGTAGGGCTAAGAGTTGTAAATAGGATTCAGCTTTAGTCTCATTTGACCAAAACACACAGTTAAAGTTAAAGTCCCAAGTAGAGTTTAGCAAACTCCATGTTTATGTTCTTGATGATAGGACAGAAATAGCTTTTTCCTGGCATTGCCCTAAACAACTGGTTTGCCTTAGGAGAAGGTAATATATACTCGATTAATCCAAGATGCTACTTTTTACTGCAGTTTTCTAACAGAGGGCTTTGGAGATTTTTCTTTTTCCTCTCTTACCATCCTGATTACTGTACATGGTTAAAGGCCTTTGTCATTTCATAATTACCCCAGGAAAGCAGAAACTCTGAATCAATGTAGTACTTGATGCTCCTGAAAACTCAACTTGAAAAAGCGTACATTTAAAAAAGCTTTTTTTAAAGGGATTGTTAGGGGTACAGATAACTGTGTGATTATTTTCAACAATTACTTGTTAACAGGATTTTATAAATAAAAAAGCACTCAAATTGAAGCTTGGATGTTTTTAAACTTTTTAGTGTAAAAATATTTTATTGCAATAAAAGATAAATCTATTTGAACCCTTCTAATCATCTTTACAAGAGGATCAGCAAATAATGTGTTTGTATTCATTCTCATACTGAGTATAGAGTCAGTCTGTTTTGTCTTTATGAAGCAGACCTTAAAACAGATGAACAAATCTGTGCTTCAGTGCTGTTGTGGAGTCAGTTTTAGTTGATCGAGAACAGAGGGAAACATAACAACTGTTTACAGCTTTCCCCTCCGACTGTCTGTGGACATGCTGAGACTCTTAACTGTCTCCCAGAAACTGCTGCACGCACTCAGCCCGATTCACACAAGAACCTCTCTCCCTCTGCAATGCCACATACGTGATAGACATGCAAACAAAACGCTTTTCCTTTCTTTAACACATGTGAAAACACAAAACCTGCCATCAAATTCATTAATGAACTGCAGCTCTTCACCAACGCACAACGCTGGGCTTATATTACACAGGCCTGGTATCGTCACTGAGCTGATATAATCACAATGTGATGAGAGGTTGGGATGACACACAAACAGAGAACATTTGGTGCCTCTCCAAAATGTGTCATTGTTACGATAACCTGCTTAACATCTGATGACTTTGCAGTCATTGTAAAAACATGTATTACATCTCAGGAGCATTGCTTTAATGCTGTTGTTACATCTTAATTAGCAACAACAACGGTAGCAATCTGGATCATAGCGCATTGTGTTACTGTGAAAGCAAGTCCTGGAGCAGATCCACTACCTGTGGCTTCCAGCTAAAGTGACAGATAAGGTGACTTTCCGGAAATGTAAATGGGAACATTCAGAAACTACACACAAATTATGTAGGATCAGCCAAATAGATTTTACTGTGTTGACCTTGTGAAACCTGATAAGCTAAATAAAAAAGAAATTTAAAAGTGATGATAGTAATAAGTAAAATTCATGAAAATGACTTGCTAGGAATGCTTTGGAGATCCAAGTAATCTGCAAAGCAGTTTTAAATAGACCATAGCAAGTTCTTTGATTTTGATGATGACCCACATTTTTTCTGATGTATCTAGTATTAAAAGCCTTCCTGTTGTCCTATGAAATTGTCATGAGTTTAGTCTATCATCTGTGGTAAGAGTTTATAAAATGAATGCATTTAGTGTTCCAAAAACACGGAAAAAAATCCACCCAATCAGAATTCACCGCAAATCCAGAAACTGTTTTCTGTGGACAAACTCCTAACATGCTGACAACATAATTGATTTACAAATTTTTATTACATGCTTGTGCTTTTTAAGAAAGGTTTTACCATGTTGTCTTATTTTTAAAGATACATTTTATTCTGATGTTTTGGCTTTAACTAGTTTTAATCCTTTCATGAATGAATGATAACCACACAGCATTTTTTATTGTTTTCAATTATTCTGAACCATGAAAAGCTTCTTTAAAACCTATGTAAAAATATATCTGCGCTGACCTAGTATATGTTCTGAATATATGTATGTATATTCTAGTATATGTATGTACCATCCAAATTCATAATACGATTTTCTGAGTGAAAAGTTTAAAACATACTGTGCTGTGAAAAAGTATTTGCGCCTTACATATTTCTTCTGTTTCTGCTTTTTTTCTCACTCTTGTCAGACTTGATAATCAGACAAAAATAATTTCAGTAGATATAAAAAGTAGTTTTCAATGTATTTAATATAGTCAAGTCAAGTTTATTTGTATAGCACATTTCAGCAGCAAGGTAGTTCAAAGTGCTTTACATTGTAAAAACATCAATCAAGCATGCATCAAAATCATCAAAATAATTGAGCAAGTACACAGCAAAATCAGCAACATTATCAAGCAAATATCAATGCATCAAAATCATAAAGATCATCATGCAAATATCATCAAGCAAATATAATTTGAGAATACTGAGCAAGGTTCCACTTACTACTGATCAAAGGCAGCTCTAAACAGGTGGGTTTTTAGCCTTGATTTCAAGGAACTCAGTGTTTTGGCTGTTTTGCAGTTTTCTGGATGTTTGTTCCAGATTTGTGGTGCATGAAAACTGAAAGCTGCTTCTCCATGTTTGGTTCTGGTTCTGGGGATGCAGAGTAAACCAGAACCAGAAGACCTGAGTGGTCTGGAAGGTTGATACAATGACAACAGGTCTTTAACGTATTTTGGTGCTAAGCTGTTCAGTGATTTACAAACTAACAGAACTATTTTAAAATTGTTAATTTACTTAGCTCAAAATGCTTTCCAAACCTTTCTTACCATATGGGATAATGTATTTGCTACCCTTGTTAAATCAGGAACTCTTTAACCGCATCTTTTGGTTTAGTTTCACTTATATCAGGCATAATTCTTGTCTTATATCTACTCATTTTAGTCTTTCAGAACAAGACAAAAAATTATAGTCTGCAACAGTATTGTTGTTGCTAAAAACTTTAAGTTACTGTCTAAAAACAAAGATAATTTTGAGGCTGTAGAAATATGTTCAGCAATTGACGATGGAGTTGCAGTGTAAATGTCACCAGTGATGCTTGATGTCCACTTTAATTGCAATTTCTTCCCAGCAAAAAAGTTAAAAATCTTAAAAATGTTTAAAATGATTAGTTTTTAGTTGTTAATGAATGTTACCAATATTCTTTTGACTGTGAGTGTCTGGTGGTGTAGGATAACTGGCAAGATCATTTAAAGGTGTACTTCTGGATGACTTCCAACAATTTGATTTGGATTTGGCAATGCTTTTTATGCAACAGGTGTCTGGTGACACAATAGGGTACAAAAAAATTGGCTTGTACAATTGTGTATGATCAACACTTACACATACAAAGCAACTTCATTTATAAAGCCGTACACTGCAGAAACCACTATGTATGAAATGGTTGCCATCGATGGTTTAGTGTTGATAACACATACTATCATATTATTGGCTCTTGTTGTCAACTAGAGGGGCAGATGGTCAAAATGAAACATATTAGATGATAGCTGTATGCAGCTCCTTAAGATTTTCGATGTTTAAGTCTTTGGTAATTGTAGAATTGTTTCAGAAAGGGAGGGTGAAAAACAAACCTAGGGGGGAGAATTGTGGTGTTGGAGAACAGTGAAGTTTTTTTTTCTTTCTATTTAAGATAAAATTAAATCCTTGGCATAAGCCTGCAGTTATTATCATCTGCTGTGAAACTGGTCTTAGCAAGAGCAGCGAAAGCAAGTAAGCTTAAGTGATTAAAATGGATATAATAAATTAATGAAATTGGTTGATTCAGTTTAATTTTACATGGTCAAATTCACAAATGGTATTTGCTTAATCGGTTTTTACACTTAAAAAATACACAGTGCACATTATTTTTTAGTATCAACAATGGGCTTTAGTTATAAATATAAAAGGTTGTATTGGTTAAACTTGTTAGGTTTACATGTGCTTTATTTTCATGTATTTATAAAGCACATGTAAACATATATATATATATATATATATATATATATATATATATATATATATATATATATATATATATGTGTGTGTGTGTGTGTGTGTGTGTGTGTGTGTGTGTGTGTGTGTGTGTGTGTGTGTATAAACATAAAATTTCAAAATATAAATGTAAAATGCCCATGTAGTGTTTTTATAAGTGTTGTGTGTCTTGATCAAAATTTTAGTGGTATTTGTAATATAGAAACAAAATAAAAACTAAAATGTAACAAATAGTAGAGGGAAAATAAATGGACTTGAGTTGCTTTGGCAGAAACAAAATCCCTCTTCTGCAACGCACTATCGGTAAACAACATTCAACTATGAACATTAACCAAGGAACAACAAGCAAGAGGAAACCAAGAAGAAGGGAGCGCACCGTGACTGTTTCCATCCTCTCTCCAGCTGCATGAAGCCTTCATCAGTGCAGCAGCCAGGTAGCGCACAGCTACATACATCTGCCACCATGACAGGTGACGAAAACGAACAGAGAGCAATGAGCACATGCTCTGTGTGCTCTTATTTTATTTCGTCACATATTAAATAAATGTAATTTTTAATTAAATCGAATAATAATAGCAACTGCAGTGTCTGCAGAGCATTACAAAAACAAAGAACAGCTTTCACTGAGACTCGAGTCCTACTGTTCATAGTAAAGGGCCGTTCAAAACAATCGGATCGTTACGATTACACATTACTGTGTTGCAGATTTTGGTCACAGCATTGTCGGACATGTGCGACATGTTGTTGTTATATATATATATATATATATATATATATATATATATATATATATATATATATATATATATATATATATATATATATATATATATATATGACATAATGTTGTTTTACAGATATAGTCTTTATGATTTATGTAGCCGAATTTCATTACTGAAAATTTGGCAGACATCTTGTCCTTGACAACCACAGCCCACTTTATTCGCGAGTGAAAGGGCGTAGGGATGGGTGACAGCAGTAACAAAAACACATAATTAACAATGAGTTGAGTTATTGCTTGGCATTGAATCAGTACGTTTTACATCAAATGAAAGTCAGGATGTTAACAAATAAACTGGACAATATTCTGGCAATTTAGTGATATTTCCACAGTTGCGGTCTTGACCGGTTGTGAAATAAAATCCTGAGTCCTCAAATGCCCGAGACAAGACCGAATACAAATGCGGTCGAGTCCGAAACCCCAAAAAGTGGTCTCGAGACTGGTCTCAAGTACTATAGCACGGGGTACTGCCAACATCACCCTATCAAGTGGTTCTTCAATGCAGGACAATCCATGGCCTTCATATGGGATATCATCCGAAGATTTATTAGTGGTTGTCCTGATTTTAGAAATGCTGTTAATGATTAGTAGACATCAGTGATCCAGGCTTATCATTTGCTGAATATCTGTTTGTTGAGCACTTGATGCTCCGCGGTTCTATCTCTGTCCAACAGTGACGTGCAGTAAAGTTCATGACTGGTGAGGCACTGACTCTCCCAGAGTACAAATAGAGATGTACAAATCCGAAATCCAATATAAAAGCACATATTTTAATTTTGACCATAACTAAATAAAGCTTTTAATTATGTTTTAATGAATTCCATACAGTTCAACAATATGATAGCAAGAAAGGTGAAATAATATTTAATATATGAGCACATTTGTTTGTTTGTTTGTTTTTTTTTATTTGAATGTTTTCTTTTGTTGACCTCTATCGTTTCTGTTTAAAATTAAAAATCGTGTATGAACTTACTTTTATTTCTGTATGAAATCCATACACCGATCCTTCTCCATGAATATATCTGTCACTCTGTTGTAAAAAACGTCCTTGTCTCTCATTTTCCTTTCATTTTTAAAAATCTGGCAGCCAAAGAAGAGTGGCCTTGAACAGTTCAATTCAGACTGTATTTCTCCGAGTTTTTTCAGTCTTTTCAATGCATAGAAGAAGAGCGCCTGTTGCCTGTTGTAACTGTGGGGTTCAGTACTGCCCCCTATCAGTGAGGCACGGTACTTTCTGCCTAATCCTGCACATTTTCACTGCTCTTTTATGGCCAATCAGAAAGAATAAATACGTCACTCACATTCATTAAATATATTAGACAGACTGTGGATCGTTAACATAGGTAGAATATGTGTAATTAAACAAGTATTTTGGCAATATAAAGAGAGAACAACAATGAGCATGCACCAACTGCCTGCTCCATTCACTATATGTGACACAGCACCACCAGAGGTGAGGCACAGCACTGCACTGTCTCACCACAGACTTCTTCAATTAATTTGAACAGGCAATACGAAAATTCAACGATTTTGACCATAAAAATATTGACATTACCAATAATAATAAAAAAAATATAGAAAAGTCAAGTGGACAAATCGATTTTCTCTCATAATTGTTAGCATCTATTTTACTTTTCATGTACCTATTTTACTTATCAGGATTACAGGTGAGGCAGTTAATCCTGACTGCACATCACTGCTGTCCTACATACATTCTAAAGAAAATGCTTTCATCAATGTTTTACAATCGCTTTGAGCTCATCCTAGGATACTGTCCAGTCTAATTTCAGTATAAATTTCAGCTCGAGAGGGGAAAAAAACAGTCATAAACACACCAGATTAGATCAGAGATGGTTTCATAACCATTCCATGACCTCTCTCGTTAGATTTGTCTTTCCCTTCTGTTTTTCTTTCTCTCTCCTTCCTGTACCCTTCTCTGCTCTCTCTGCACCCACTCCTTTTCCTCTCCACTATGCACAGATCAATCTGTCTTCTGTTTGGCTTTGCTCTCTCTTTCAATCTTCCCCAAACCACAGCTCTCTGTTTAGGTGCTCTATCTTTACCATCTTTCACCACTTTATAAGGTCCCACTGTTGAAGCTCTAAACTTCACAAGTCCTGATTCATTGTAGTTTCCTTTTTTCCTTTCACTCATCTCTTTCTTTTTGTTCTGTCCTCCTCCTGCTCACACAGATTTTATTTCATTTTTTCTACATTCAAGTCACCACCTTTCTGCTGCCTGATGCCTTATCATGGCAGAAACTATGAGTGCACTGAGAGTGAGGCTGACAATTGACATCCTTGTGATTAGGACAGTAATTAGGATTAAGATAGAGAAAAGTAATACTTCTTTCTGCGTTGATGATTCTCTGAGCATTTTGCTCATGATCTTTAATTTTAGATGTGTGTCTTTTAAATTGATGCATTTTTATTGAAAAAAATGAACACCAAACTTTTTACCAATGACAGTAGACTTTGTCTTGATTTGATGAAGATTGTATCTCATTTCTTTCACAGTGACATGAGGATTAACTTTCTCCAGTTTTACACAACATAATCTGAAATCTTGTCATGAAATCATAAGTACACAGCTAGTTAAAATATTCTTAAAATGCCTTGTGACTTTGTCTTGCAAAAGATGTGTACAGTCTAACAAAAATAACCCTGATGATCTCAAAGTAACATCTGAATGTAGATTAGATACAGAAAACACCCATTCCAAATCTCAAGCACAGTACTAGGTACATTTAAAGTTTAAGTAATTAGATTTGGCTTCAAAAGCATGGCTCATAAAATTAAGCAAATTGTTGTGGCTCATGCACCAATGCAGAATTTCTTCACCACAGCATCAAGAAATATAAAGACACAAAAAATGTCAACTTAAATTAGAAATAAAGACCTGTCAAGCTTAGTCCTGGTTTAATTTTTAGTCCATCCCTCTTGATATTCAAGCATCAGTCCTAGTAATGTACAGCTGAAAAAAATTGGATCAGCTGTTTAAAGAAACTGAAAACTTGGTCTGAGCTAAACAAGATAGAAATTAGCTATCCATTGTCTAAACCCACTTATCATGTAGAGTCCCAGGGGGCCTTGTGCCTGTTTCGAGCAACCATTGGGTGAGAGGCTGGGTACAACCTGGACAGGTCACCAGTCCATCACAGGGCAACACAGGACAAACAACCCTGCACACATACCGAAGCGGAACTTAGAGAGACCAATTGACCTAACAGTCAAAAAACAAGGATGCTTGCACCATCCTAATTGTGAAGTATGGGGGTGATAGCATCATGCTGGGGGGGCTGTTTTGCTGCAAGAGGAACTGGCACATGTCATAAAATCGATGGCAAAGAACATTATGTGGACATATTGAAGCAACATCTAAAGACATCAACAAGGAAGTTAAAGATTGGGTGCGGATTGGTCTTCCAAATAGACAATGACCCTCAGCATACAGCCAAAGTGGTTATAAAGTGGCTTAAGGACAACAAAGTAAATGCTTTGGCATGACCATCACAAAGCCATGATCTCAATCCTGTGGAGAAGTTGGGAGTAGATCTGAAAAGGAATGAGTGAGTGAGATGGCCTACAAACCTGACTAAGTTACGTGAGTTCTGTCAGGAGGAACGGGCCAGAACTCCAGCAAACCATTGTGAGAAGCTTGAGCAAGGAAACCCAAAAGGTTTGACCCAAGTCATACAGTTTAAAAGACAATTATCCCTGATACTGACCAAATATATGTAAATTTCTGAATTCGAAGAAAGCTACAAAAAAATCTCTTAAAAGATGTTCTTGCTAAGTTTTCTAGCATTTAGCCAACACAAACAACATTGGTAATTCTAACCAACCTAAAACAAGAGATGTTTGGTCTGATTTAACATACAGTGAGAAAAAAATGTGTATGTGTCTTTTTATTTGGTGCATGTAAATAACAGGTTTCAACTGTATATTGTTTTTGAGTGGCCTAGTCAAAAACACATTTCAGGTTCCATCAATTAAATCCGTTAATCTAGTTCCTGAAGTTGTAAAAGCAATCTCAGAACTATTACTACATCTGACTGAATATATGGTGTTCTTTTTCTGAAATGTTGTTTAAACCAGAAGTAATGAGACAAGAACCTTCCAAGTAGTTCAGTTTTTTTTTTTTTTTTTGTCAAAAGCCTTGGGTATTTTCTCATTAGGATATTTTTGGCAATTGTGAAAGGGGTCTTTATGTTCTTTAGTGTTTGCAGTGGTTTTGGCTGTGGACCGCTCCCACAGATGCTGTTTTTGTCTTTCTTATTGGTTTACCTTAACTGATGCAAGCGAGGCCTAAGGTGCTGCTGATGTTTCCCTGGGTTCTTTTGTACCTCCTGGATGAACGCTTTTGAAGTGATTTTTGTAGCATGGCCACTCCTGGTAAGGTTTATGTTTTTATTTTTTCTCCCTATGTGGATAATGTCTCTTACTGTGTTTCACTGGAGTTCCAAAGCAATGGAATTGGCTTTATAACCCTTTTCAGAATGATAGATATCAGAAATTTTGCTTCTGGTCAGTTTCTGAATTTCTATAGATCAGGACACAATATGTTGCTTTTTGAGAAGTTTTGGTCTACTTTATGTTTCTAGTCTGGTTCTATTTAAATCATGATTCTGATAGTCTGGCTGTAAGTTGTGGCTACTGAAATTTAACTCAGATTTTCCAAAAATCAAAATAGTGTTTTTGAATCATAAAAATTAGTTTCATGATGTGAAACATTTTTTTAAAGGTACATAGTCTTTATGGAAGAGTGCAATCAGTCTTAGACCACCAAGTCCACCCATATTTCAGGATTTTAACAAAGTATAGGAAGAAATGTAAAACAAATTAAATCCTATATTCACACTAGATCTTAACTTCAGAAACAAAAACATTGAACAGCCAATTTAAAAAAAATAAATAATAAGTTTTAAAAGTGAAAACTGAATAATGTTCATTTAAATATATCATTAGAACAAATTTAAAAATGTGTGGTTAAAAACCTGCATATCATGTATTTCAGTGAGCATATTGTGAAATTTCATAATCTAGACAAACTGACTATGCTGTACACTGTAGTTCTACTTTTGGGGCAAATGTTTTGCAGAAGTCTTGAGATTAAATTTTGTAATGCACATCTTAATGATTTAGTGGCAGTAAAATTCACTGATTGGAGCTTTTCAGAAATACATAATGCAACTCAGTTAAAAACAAACAGCATGGTTGTTGGGCGTGTTTGTGGCTAAATATTCTGTAATGTCTTGTGGTAATTTAATTAGCCAGGAAAGAATGTGATTAATCAAATCAATTAGATTGCACGAGGAAACATAAATCATGTTGCCCCAGTCTCATTATCAACCTCAGGGTGGACGTGTGAAGAGTGTGTGTGTCTGCATGCAAACATGTGCATGTCTGTGTTGCAACGTGTCCAAGTGTGACGGTGAGAAAATGTGGCTTTACCCTTCAGCAGCAACCATTTTCCTCTCTGTTTGTGAGTGTGCATGTGCAGCTAGTGTACACTAGAGAGTAGCTGGAGAGGAGAAAGAGAGGGATAAGCGTTTGCAGGCTGCAATTATGGGTAATTTTTCCAACAGCAGCAAAATTAAAGCCCCTCAAAACAAAACAAAGAGGGCAAATTTACTCCCTGGACGAGTCTGTCACCGATGCTCTCGGAGAGGAAGGGAGCATGGTGCTCCAGCAAACATGTGTCACGTATGCACTGATGTATGACTGTCATCAGGTTGTGGAGCTGGTTTGGATCATGCACAAAGCTTCCTCATATGTTTCCTGCAGACACAGAAGGAAAGGACTTGTGTTTGGTTGCTATGCTACCACACAATCTGACCACAAGCGCACAAATGTTCACGTCTGCATCTCCTGATTATTATTCATATCTGTAGTTATGTTACCAGACACTTCAGCAACATGTCGCGGACATGCATATTTGAGTACAATGTTTCTTTACTCAAACCTGAGTGGATTTCTCATTGATCAACTTCAAGACCTTAAACACAAATTGTGCTCTAGTTTTTAACAAGCGATATTAGATTTCAATAAAACAAGCTTATGCAACTTATGTGTTTACATATAAAAAGTCATCTTTATTTTCTTGTATTACAATTTAAAACTTGCCATGTTTAAACATCTCCTGTCACAATACACTCAATGGCCACTTTATTAGGTATACTAATTCAACTGCTTGTCAACACAAATAGTAACTTGGTCAATCAAATGCATTTACAGTACTGAAGTTCAAACCAAGCATCAGAAAGTGGAAGCAGGGAGAATAGCGCGACTTGGAACACTGGATTCAGAGAACTGGATTCAGTCTTGATTTGAGCTTTAGCATTCAGATGATGAGGTAAAAGCATAAAAGCATGTTTCAGTGGTTCCAGGTGGTAGGGTGCAAATTATACCTAGACATCTGGGCAGTGGTTGGGGAATGTCTTTAGTTCTTCCAGATATTTTCTTATTTTAAGAAAAAGTATGCCATCAGTGTTGAATACAGTGACAGCCCAGCAGTTAATAAGGCATGAACCAACATATTTGTGGTTAGATGTCACTATTCTTATGCAAAACTGCCAGACAAACACAACCTGCACATAGAGCAATAGACCTGTACCACATCCAATAATCTCCACCTGCACGACAAAGAGGGAGATGTTACAACTAAACTACATTTACATTAGCTTTGTTCCCCACTATCAATAAGAAATATTGGTCCAATAATTTATTACAAATTTATGAATTACAAGTTAATTTATTACAAATTTTAAATGTTGAGGGAAAAAAAACATTCTTTGCATTTTTATCAACTTTCCACACTGCTGGTAACAATAAGGCAGTATAAATAGATAAACAGATTATCTTTTTTTTTATAAATATATGTCAAAATTTATACATATGAAAAACCTTTACATGACAAGAGGCTTGATCATAAGCGTCATAATCATCATTGATCATAAGGTGTTTTTTTGTGATGTTTTTATTATCACTATCCATCACACTTATCCTTGCAGGGTTGCGATGGGGTCTGGTGCCTATCTTCAGCTGTCTTTGGGCGAGAGGCGTGGTACACCGTAAGGAGAATTTAGAGAGACCAATTAACCTAACAGTCATGTTTTTGGACTGTGGGAGGAAGCAAGAGTATCCGGAGAGAACCCATGCATGCTGAGGCTCAGGAAGAACAAGCAAATTGGATTCGAACCCAGGAACTTCTTGCTGCAAGGCAACAGTGCTCCCAACTACGCCAATGTGCAGCCTTGCAGGAATACTAATGACTGATTAAATCGAAGAAATTGAGTAGTTAAAGTAACTGACAGCTGGTATTGTTTACATTGACCAAGTCACAAAAAATATTAGTCAAAAACCATAACATCCTTTGGTTATAGTGGCAACTATATAGCACAAAATGCAAGCATTGATGGGTCTGATCTTGAGTAAATGTATTGGCTTTTTAAAGACAAGCATTTTTTTCAACCTTGAAGGTGTTCTATTTTGCCATGAAGAGGAGAAAGTACTTTAAAACTTCCAATGCTATAGCAAACACCAAATGTTTTCCTAAAATTAGTTCACAGTTCTCTCAGGGAAGAAGGTATAAAAGGGCACATTCCAAACACAAAATACTGGTAACTTCAACAAGGAAGGGGACAAGAAAAACTAAACTTGGGGAACATGATGAAAAACCTGACCTTGGCTAGCACCGGACCATTTTCACAGACAATTAAGAAATCCACAAAAACTGCAAAGAAATTGTAAACAGTGAGATTTGTCCACATTTTGACGCTGCATAGATACAGTTTACACCCTAATCTCATTGAGAATGTGAGAGGCATACTTTAGACTATAGTGATAAAAAGAAGGTCAACTCCATTAAGCACCTGGAGAGTGAGACATGCAAAAAGTTCCTCAGTAGTCACAACTTTGGTCTGTGATAGAATTAATACTTGGCTGTTATGACGAGTTAGAGCTCTAATATGCCAAATAAGAAACTGAATTGTTTGCAGTTTTTCTTAATGGTCCAGTCATTTACATTTAGCATGAGTTGAAATTTGACCCATTTCTGAGTAATTTCAACCAAATCAAACAGTGTACAGGAGGTTTCAGTATACACAGCCTAATGATGCCACCACACCACTGAACAGAGCTTCATGTATAGACACACCTTGTATACCTATAAAGAACAAGTTTGACTTGAACCACAACCAGAGAAAAACTAACATCTTTGTGGATCAGATGGTAGAGCTATAACTATGCTTTATAAATTAACTGATGGTCTTATAAAAGGGATTCTCACACAGTTTATTATAAACCACAATGAGTATAAGCTGAGCCTGGAGCATGCATGCATAGAGATCTTTTAAAGAATAGAGAGTTTTTCTAAATGCATATTAGAGACATTTTTATTCAGAGTTCCAAGATAGCAAACAACATGATTATAATTAGTTTACTGTTTTAGGTGAAAACAGCAACAACGCTTCATGAGAGGAAACAAAGATATTAATTTTCTTAGTGTTAACATGTAAGGATTTAAGTTGCAGTCTAGTATTCAAAGCGAAAACACAATCTTTCTATTATGTGCACAATCACTTAAATATTCCAAACACAATCAATCTTCCAAATACTTTTACTTTCAACATTTTTTTAGCTTTCATGTGATGAAATTAGCCATCAACAGGATTTGACTCTTGTCCTTAGAAAAGCACCATGAATAATTCAATACTTACCAACAGAAAATTGCCAGTTATTTGCTAAGATTTATCTGCAGGAAATGCAATAGAAATGATTAAACTGACAACACTAATTTCTTTTTCTTTTTATATTGTTTCATTCTTTTAATTATAACTTTACACTAGATGTTCAGAAATCTCAGAGCAAATTTATTAGCAGGCTCATTCTTCATGAACAAAAACTCTGAAGTGCTGAAATCTTTGCTCTGTATGATAAGTCCTGGTCTCTTTGGATCCCCCTGCTGGCTTGGAGGCCCTATGTGGTGGCTTACTTTACTTATGCCCTCGTATCAGCTCTGGTATCAGATGCTTAAAAAGTTGCTACTTGTCTTTTTAACGCATAAACACCTTTTCATCAGCAGCTAACATCTCATAATTATAAACTGTGCTTGAACTACTGTTCAACCCATTTCAAAGCAACTGTCTATAAATTGATTTTATGTTTATTCAAAGCACTCATGAAAAACAAATGTTATAGATCAGATTTTCTATCTCTGCAAACAGTGGTACTGACAAGTTTTTCAACAGATACAACGCAACCTTAAGTCACATAGCCAGAATCAACCTCTGACCTTCTTCCATTCTCATCTATGAAAACAGATGACATTAGGCTGGTGGAGGCTTTACTGTGACGCTGTCATTAAACTCAACCTTTCACCCTGCGGGGGCTCATACTGTGATTTACCTCTTTGGGAACGTATAGTAGGAGGATAATATCTCTATATACTGATAAATCTCTCCTTCTGCCTTTTCTCCTGTCGTTGATTCTCTTGTGCTCTTGTCAGGCTGAACCCAGGTGATCTGTTCAATCACCCAAGAGCGCCAAGGCAGGACCCCGTAAAGGTGATTCACTCCATTTCAGCCCTTCATACAACATTTTTCCCATTCCCTTTGAGTTTATAGCTCCCTTCGGTCAGCTGTTGTTAACCTAACACTGCCGCATGATATTAAAACAGAGGCCACAGAAATCTTTTTCTTTTTTGGTAGTACAAAAAGTGAGGTTTATATCCTTTCTCTTAGAGCTTTAAAATGCACAGACACTCCAATCTATTTTCTTCAGAAAACACTTTTGTTGTGCAAGTGTCATTTAAACGAGCTTTTTCTGGTTCTGCTCTCCTAGACTTTCCTATAACTTTTGTGACATTTTGACATATTTGACAGTTTGAACCGCTGCAGACTGCTAACAGGCTCACTGTGTCTGCTATCAATGTCTTGTTTGCAACCAGTGACTGGCATCATGGAGGTAGGTGCCTGTGCTTTCTAAACTTTTGTACACTTTTGTTATTGCTACAAGTACTATAGAGAGTTTAGTCGGTCTCAGAAACAAAACCTGATGTGCAGAAGGATGCACACCATATTAACTTTTCTTTTCACATGACCAAGCTGAGTTCTTTATTTGGACAAAAAGAAATTCTCTTTGTCTGAAAAATATAGTAAACAATTACCCTATGTTCCCTTCTGTTTCAGGCACTGACCTGTGAAGGCTGGGAAGTGACTAATGTCTTATTGTATCACGTCATGTCTCCTCATCTTCATTCAGTGTTGCCAGAAAATGCAGGAGAACTGGGCAATTATTTCTGATGTATCTGGTTGGACAAATCCTGGCATCCTGAGCAGAGCTCCAGAGTCTAGTTGAGGTTTGTGTCCTCATTATTGATACCCTTCATACTGCTGGCTCAATTCAAGCTTTTCCACGATGTCCAGTTTAGTCTTGGGGTCTGTGGTGCATGACAAATTTTTAGAAGATTTTCAGTCATGTAAATTAAATCATGGATGAGCTGGTCATTAAAGGAGCCCAGATTTTTGTCCTAAAATGAAACACAATTGTCCATCCCACATTGGACATATGATAATGTCATTTAAAGCATAAAATAGTACAGCAAATTACTGAGTTGTTTACCAAATGTTTGATCAGATGCCAGTGATTTGACCCTGAGTTATATTAATCTTTTTAAGGTTACTGGACCACGTAAAGTTAACACTGACTAAAATACACCTCTAGAGATGCATGCTGAGAAAATGAAAACAAAAAAAGTGCATAGTGTAATCTGGAAGAAGCATCCTCTTGTTTTTTCAAGCTGCATTGTCACATTTTTTATAATATTCTAATGAAGCATATAATGTATTCCCTAAAGTTAGAAGTTAGGAGTTCCTTGTCAGAAAACTCAACTAGAATGCCTCCACAAGTTGGAGATTCTCCACCAACCCTCAACTGAGAATCCAATATAGCTGCCATGCATGGAAAAAGTAGTTATAACTATAAAAATAAACATCATATTTTATTGTTTAATTCTCATTATGTTGGAGAGACTAAGTACAATCCCAGGTCCTTAATGACAGATGACTACACAAACTGTCTAACTTGGCAGGATTATGGAGGCTGAAGCATGCTCCTTGAGCTAGGCCTGGTCGAGTCACTGACTCAATGCAGTTGGCTGGGTTTCCTTAGATAGTACACTTTGAATAATAAACTGAACTTGACTGCATTGTTTAATAACCAAGATCCAACTTAAATTGATTGTATTGACCTTATTTTGGTGAACTGAAATGAACTGAATTGAATTCATTCCTAACCAGACTCAGCCTGAAGTTACTCCTTCAGTTGCTCCTCACACTCTAACTATGTAGAGGTTTGGTGTACTGTGAGTTGTGTTCTAGGCAAGGAGGCTAGTGCATGCCAATTTACTTGCTCTGGGGACAGAGAATGTCACCTTACTGGCAGAAATTAAGCTGGTGAGTGAGGCTCAGCAATAGGAACTATACTTGCACTCACCAGACACAGCTTGGGCTTTCAAACACAGCTCCTATGGTGGGGCTGGGCATTCTCCTACTCCGGAGCTGCTCAGGAACAGCGGAGTGAGGCAGGTGTGAGGATATGCACAATCTCCCAGCTGAGTCCCTTGGTGTTGGAGCTATCCCTATGAGTGAGACAGTTTCTTTGCAGCTTGAATTTGCAGGAGGGTCGGTTGTGATTCTCTTTTGGTGCTCAAGCACAAGCAGCACACGTTCAGATTACTTGGTTTTCTTGGTCCAGGGATGGTGTCCAGAGAGGAGTGCCATCTGGGGATTCTGCAGGGCTTCTGTAGACTTCAATGCCCATGGAAGGGTGTGACTGGGAGGAGTAGGCCCTCTGTTTAGAACCTAAGCTGTGTTTCATTGTTTGACATCTATTCATAGACATAGGATGTCCACAACAAATAACATATTTGAACACAAGGTGGTCCATAAGTGTATTTTGTACCAGCCAACCTTGGACTAAAGATCAATGATTGCTTCTATAATCACATTTCTTGACCTATAGCATTATGTCTGGTGACTTGGTCCAAGACTGACTTGGTAAACCCAAATGCTTTGTCAGGTTCAACTGGGAATGTCTGGCCGCCATTCAGGAGATATTTAAATCATGTCTCTTAGAGGGTTTCTCTCATCTTCTGCTGGAGGCTGGGAATTTGGGATTAGTATGGACCACATCTGGGCCTTGACAGAAAGAGCTTTCAGGAGCTGTGACATGAAGGTTATTTGTGCCTATCATAGTAGCAACCAGGACGTTCTTGAACAGCAGCAGTAGTGGAAGCCATCAAGCTGAAGAAGGAAACATTTAGGAATTGGTTGGCTCTAGGGCTGCCTGAAGCAGAAGACAGGTATTAGTGGCTAGCAGGACTGAGCTTTTTATTACAGAAGCATAAACACAGGGATTCCCAAAGAAAGAGCTGGAGCAAATATAACCAAAACAAACAAGGCTGCCACTTGTCTCTGGTCATGTTTATGGTCTTCATGAATGGCATCCCAAGGCACAGTCATGGAGTGGATGATGCTTGGCTAGGAACCTCATTGCAATAGCTTAAAATAGATGAAAGAAAACTGAGGCATATCTTTTACTTATAAACAAGCATTGGTTAAAATGTTGACAGCTAAACCTGGATAAATTAAGTCTGGATTCCACATTTGCTAGAGGTGATTTACAGAAAAACACAAAAAAGTCAACATTTGTAGTATTAATTCTCAAATTATTTTTGCACATTTTAGATGTGTTCTCATCCTCTTTATAATCCTTACTTATCATTAACCTACCCTAACATAAATTTGGTTAAATCAAAAATACTGTATATTGGCCCTGGATTTAGTCTAACTAATTTTTCTGTTAGTAAAGCTTCTGAAATACCTCAGTTAAAAAACCTGGACATTTTTTCAAAACAGATATTGGGAATGTCATTTTTCTACCTTTCATTTTCCTTGGCTTCAGATAGTTAACCCATTAGTATTAACACAATTGGTATTGCAAAAGTTTTACATTGCAGTTGACCTCTGATCAACATGCTCATTGTAAATACCCCAGTAAAACTGATTTTAATGTTTATACATTTGCATGAACTAATGTGAGATTTTTGATATTGAAGTTGTTTAAGGAGGCAACAGATCTACTTTGACAAACCATAAGCTCAACTCTCCAAAATGAACCATTTCCTGTTTCTACAAAGTGAGATAAATCTGATCACTGTTTATTGCAGGTAAGCTACTGCGACTGCTGGAAATGACACACAATTGTTGTGCGCAAAATCTTAAGAAATATTCCTGTACATTTAATTTTTTTTTTTTACTGCTCAAAAGCCTTGATAATAAGGTAGTATTTTACTGAGATCTCCTCATTCACACAACCTGTATATAAACATCAATGTAGATAAGAAGCAAACTGAGCTTTTTTGTGGCCCTACATTAGAACATCAGTTGTTTTTTTGTTTTTTTTAGACGTAGATTCTCTTTTGATAATCCTTTCAGAGTCTTTATCAGTTCTCCTTCACATTCTCCCTTGACCTTACCAGGTTGCCATCCTGCTTTTTTCCTGCTCCACCCAACCCCCAACCCAGAAAACTGATACTGCTCGACTCATACTGAGTGTCATATTCTTTGGATGCATGTAGCTGCCTATTCAATTAATTCCCAAGCAGGCAGTTCCTTATGAAGCAAACCATACAGGAAGGCAGTCAAGAAGGAGGCATTTCTCCATGGTGTGCCATGTTGCCTTGACCGTTCATCAATGAATATATCTTTTAGATGAGACTGGGACCTTCATATAGTTATTCCTGTGATTCGACACTTCTTTCATTTAGTCCTCACTCCTTATGCCAGCCTGAAACACAAAATACAACTCCAAGGTCCTAGCCCATGTGATTCAAATTCAGCACAATGAGATCACTGCAAGTAAAGAAACATAGAATATCTTGAATAATATCCCATTCAGTAGCACATTTTTTAAAATCCTTTTTAAAGTGTTTTTTCTTATGTAAATTTGCCCTCTGTAGAGTCTCTCATTCTTATTTTTATTATTTTATTTTACTTTGTGTGAGTTTGCATGCTTCCATTTTGCCTGTCCCTTTGCTGCTGATACCCCACTGAGAGACAATAAAGGTTATGTCTATTCTATTCTATTCTATTCTATTGAAAAGCTAGCCCAGTGGTCATATAAACCATTTTACAGTGCCTTGCAAATGTATTTATATACATTTGTGCCTCTATGCTTTATTGGGATTTTAAGTGCTAAACCAACATAAAGTAACTCAGAAATGGAAGAAAAAGGATGGATGTTTTTAAAAAATCTTTCAGTTAAAAACTACAAGAAATTGTTGAGTGCATTTGTATGAACAGCCAGCAGCATGGAAACCAAGGAGCACACCAGAAAGGTCAGGGAGGAAATTGTGGACAAGTTTTAGGGTTATTTTACAAAACTTCACAAACTTTGAACATCTGGCAGAGATCCATCAATAGGGTTGCACAATATAACATAAAGTATTGTTATAGTAATGTCACCTTTTGCAATATGCATTGAACTATCTGAACTGCAATAAATTTGAACTAATTATTTAATTGCCATGTATTCAGAGTTGCTGTCTGTATTGTATTTTGGGATACTTGTTCAAGGCAGCATAACAAGTTTTAGAAGGTAAAGGAGGTGGTAAGTTCATACAGTCATTAAGGAGCTATAGCTAAGTTGCATAAATGCCAGTTAAATCTATGAATTATGTTTGGGTTTATATCACATAATCTCAACATTCACCAATATACCATCCTCATACAGGGGTGGCTGCATTATGCTATGGTGATACTTTCTTCAGCAAGGGAAACTGGTCACAGGTAAAGGAAACATGATTGTGACAACCATCAAGTGACCTTTACTCACAATCAGACTTGGACACACCCAACTAATTAAACCTGAAAGTATAAAGCAAGCATTTCTAAAGAGAGTGACCAATATCCTGCTATTGTTGCTGAGAATGGGCAACATGTAAAAAATATTCTAGATGAGAAAAATGTAAAACAATTGACCTAAAAAAAACCTATCAGTCTATCAGAATAAATAAAAATTTTGAAAGTCCCATTTAATCATTCCGTTACCACCATGTTTTACTTTTGTAAGGGTCTTTTTAGAGAAATTAGAAGACTTGATCTTAAACCTCGCACAAGGGCGTTTTCACTCCTGTGTGTATCTGCAAACAATGAAAATGTTTTATGCCCTGTATAAATCTCCAGAGTTACTCAGGCTTTTTGTTTCTTTTAGAAAAACCTATAAAAATACCAAGCTTCATCATTAACAAAAAGTCACTTGTGTACCACAAGCCCAAGCCACAAGCTTTTTCTTTTAATATCACCCATCACATAGTTATATGTGTATCAATGCACAATGTGTATCTGATTAGGGTAACTTCTTCCACATGCTTAGAGGCTCTAGAAAAAGACCATCTATAATTTCCTCCTACCTGCTTTGTGAGTTTTGTTGAGCAGGCCTTTGTGGTGAGGCTTGTTTTGTTGCCATTTTCTCTTCAGGTTTTAAAAAGGGATTTGATGGAGCTGTTTAATGTGCTAAGTAGTTTCTAATATTTTCTAATATCTCACCCATAATTCATAGTTTTTTTTTTTTTTTTTTTTTTACTGCTTTGATTCAGACTTGTTTGGGAGATGTATTGGCCTTTAGTGTGCTCAGTGTTATGTAGTATCCAAACTCCTGTAGCTTTTTCAGAGGATTTGTGTATATCGGGTCATTGGACACTCAGATTGCACATCTGTGGCCTTAATTTAAGTAAGTATTTACCTTCTTTTAATTCTGTTTTCGCTAACCTTTGCTAGAGAACAAGTGTTGAGCAGCTTTTGAACAGTTTTGTAGTGGGAAATTATGTCTTTGCCCCTTAACCACATTGTGTCTTTGTTTTCTACCCATTTTTTTCCAGGTATATGGAGTTGTCTGCCATGGGACATCTTGTATCAACTGTGTGTCAATTCATGCAGGCAAGGGGAACATTTTGTACTAACTTTGACATAAGTCATAAAAAATAAACTTTCTTTGATCTGCTTTTGGTTTATTGTTAGTAAGTATAGTGTTGACTCTATTAAGAATCTATTTGCAAGAAGCAGCTTTAAGTTATTGTGACTTAATCTTGTAATTTTTCATAAATAATCTGACCCAAATTGAGATTTAAAAAGTCTGTGTAGATAGATAGATAGATAGATAGATAGATAGATAGATAGATAGATAGATAGATAGATAGATAGATAGATAGATAGATAGATAGATAGATAGATAGATCAAAGAGCCAAATGTAAATGCTTTAGTGTGTCTTTTTTTTAAATAAGGAGGTTGATATTTTCTGGTTATTCTTTCTTTCGAGCAGCTGATGGGATGGAATCTCTTTTTTTTTTTTTTTTTTTCTTTTAGTTGGCAATACTTGTAATGTAAGCAATGTAAGCAGTCCACCCAAATTTTTGTTTATGTCTGCTTTGTGGATGGTATCTTCTCCTTCTACATATACAGGGGTTGCATCAAGAAGCTCTGGGTTTTAAAGGAAGTATGGAAATGTTTCTGCACGGTATGCTTTATTCGGTTCTCCATTTCTTTTTATATTTTCTACAATTTTCTTTCTATTTTGCTTACAGTTTGGAGTATTTTGTTTAGTTCCATTAAATGATATATGTGTATTTGATATAAAGGCTGAAAAAAAGTGAACAGCGAATCGTATTTTATGAGCCATCAAGTCCTTTGTATGTAGGAAAGAGCCTGCGTTGTAGCTACAACAGTAGAATCGGTCACTGTAGACTAATGTTTCCTAATGGAAGCTGATTTTTAACATCACATTAACGTTGACCAATACATGGATTTTTTTTTTATTGTAACCTCACCAATGGAAGTATAACATTTTATCTCTAACCCTAATGTTTTTCGAAATGCAGCCCAGCTATGCTTGAACCTCAAAAAAAAAGAGGCAGCAAACATCAGTGTTATTTCATGTTTCTTTCACCATCATAGCACAAAATCCAATTTGCATATGTTAAAAACATGACACACTGGTGGCAAAACAAGCCATCTCCTACAAGCCAGCATGTGTAATTTTTAAAAAGGTGATTTTTTTTTTCTTTTAATTTTTTATTTTGTTTATAATGAATATAAACTGCATAGTTTATATTCACTATAAACATCCATTTCTTTCATTTCAGTTCCATTGAATCTCAATGATTCAATGGAACTGCATAGTTCCATTGAATCATTGAGATCCACAGTCTCATTTTCAGAAGAACCAGTTCTCAAACAACAATGTTAAAACACAACTGATAAAATAATACCAACACGAAGAGACGTACCAAGAAAGCTGGTGTTTTAAGAAGTTAAATTGACGGAGTTCACCAACTGCAATTAGGAGAAAGCTTTACATTGGAAAGTAACGTGTAGCCCCTGACTATACAGTGCCAATCAGAAGTTTGATTGTTTCTTTTTCCACAGTGGAGCAATTATGCAACAAGAAATTCAGGGAATATTTAGAGAAATATATGGGTGTACAAGATTGTAAACTGTACATCCAATCTCAAATATTTACATACAGTCCCAATGACTTTTGAAAACATGTCCTTCAGCAATTTGAAGAGAAGCCACACTCTTAGCGGAACTAATAGAGCTTTTTTAAATTAGTCTGTTTTAAGGCATTAACCCATCTTTTCAGTATATTCAACACATTTTCTGTATTCTACATTTTCTATAATAATAATAATAATCAGCCACTAATTAGCATGCTTTATTCATTTCAGAACCAGCTTCACTGTGTGTTTGGGGTCATTGTCCTGATCAGATCAGAGCTTGCTCCAGCCATTTTGGTGCCTTAGGCAAAATCATCATAAATAAATTATCAGCTCATTTTAAATGGTACATTTCATAAGATGATGGATAACAGAGAAGGTATAAAATTTGATCATGAGTGTCTGACATTTTCTGCAATTTATAATGGTGATTTGGTTCCAGTGTTTCCATTGAATCTTAATGACTGATTTGTTTCTATGTAAGAGGAGCAAATAACAGAAATGAATACTGAATGACAGCAGAACTAAATAAAGATTCTGTATCTTTATCTCCATGAAATATTAGTTAAAGTATCATCATTTTATGCAGTTGCATCAAGCAGAAACAAAATGTAAATAATAATAATTTTGCATAATTAGATATTTAGGAACTTTTTGAAAGCCTAAATTTAACCTGGCATAGCTTTTGTTCATCTGGTTTGAGATGTTCCAGGCAGAAAACTTGACACTGAACTTCACATCTGATTCGAGGACTCCAATTCCTCCAAGAGATAAAAACAACTTTTTATACTGCATTTTTAAAAAGCTACCAGTTACATATTAACTTTAATTTATGTACAACTAACCCCACTTCCTAATATTAGTGAAACTGTAAGCAAGTGAAAAAATATTAAAATACTTACGATTCACCCTCAGACACTTTGCCAAAAATGAAATCAAAAATCAAAAATAAATTCTGAAGAGAAAACCAAAAAATAAAGTATTTTAAACATTTATTTTTCTACTGGCCCAGCAGTCAGGAGGTTCTGTCCGTGGACAGCAGGGTAAGAGTTGGTACAGTCCAATTTACGAGGGTCTTCCACACTTATGTTAATACATATGGTGAATGTCTAAATACAAGTAACAAGGAATAAAGACATTTTATGTCCCCTTAGACCTGTTATTTTGATCTTATTTCTGTGTGCCAAGTCTGATATACAATAAGATGGGTCAAAATCCCCCTTTCCTACCTGTAATTACAAAGTGGACAGTGCAGGAAATGTTTAGGGCACAGTCTATCAATTACTGAAAAACCACAGGGGGCATAGTTGTTATATGTTTTATTTCTGTTTTAATTATTTTTGTTTGTTTGTTTGTTATTTGTTTGTTTTACTATAGAGCAAGAGGAAAGGGTGCCAGTCAGGGCTAAGGATTAAAACTATTTATTATTTATTTATTGATTTTGCAGCAACTTGCCCGCTCCAGCAGTCAGTATCACAACAGGACTTGATGGCTACAAAAAATGTTTGGCTTCTTCAGACCTTGACAAAGGGCATCTTACCAAATATTAAATGTCTTTGAATACCGTAATTTGTACAATTCAGAGTAAATCCTTACTGGAGTAAATCCACATTAAATTTAAACTAAATTGTTCTTTATAAAATTGATTGATATTGTGTGTTGTATTACCATACCTCCCTGAAATCATCATTAAAGCAAAAAAAAAAAAAAAAAAAAAAAAAAAAAAAAAAATTATTGGATTAATGATCATGAGTGTATGTAAACCTCAAGCCAGCATAGTCAATTGTCTGGTAAATGAGGAATACTAGAATAACAACCTCATCTAAGAAACTGGATTTTGCTTTGTTACCAATGTGAAGCTTCTCATTGTCAGGGAAGCATTTTAAATAAGTGCTCCCCTGAGAATCGCTTCTGCATTTCTGGGTGATTGTTTCTGGTTGTTTCATTTTGGCCATCAGCTGAATGTTTTTTTGTTTTTTTTTTCAGTGAAAGAAAAAGTTAGAACGGGTCAACTTGCAAAACACTTCAGACTGAATGATTCATTGGAGGCTCAAGTCTGGTTTGCACTATTTATATACTGGTTTTGCAGTTCTATGACTCATGCCTGCCTCTAGTTACAGTCTTTTTAAGAGGTCTTATGCCAGCAGTGACCAGTGTTCACTGTGTAGCTTGATCGTCAGCCTGCAGAAGAAACTGCAAGGTGCCATGACACACTATAATAGCAGATACTCAAGAGAGCTGAATCTGTTAAGTGTTGATTCCGCATTATTTTGGCAGAGGTTGTTTACAGAAGACAAGAATATGTGTGTTTGTGTGAGTGAATTTGTCAGCGTGCAAATATGTGTGTTCCTTTGAGTCTCTTTTTTTCCACTGAAATAAATATGCAGAGCACATCAACTGTTTGTGCTTAGGCAAAATAGATGGCATTGCTGGTGAGCAAAACATCTATCATTTCTGCCTCTGATTAATAGTTGTCCTGGGGATGGCTTTTCTGCAGAGGGAGAGGGAGGAGAGGACGAGGCAGGGGAATAACTGTGGAAAAAAAGACAAAAAAGCAGAAAACAGCAGTGGAGAAAGAGTGAAAGGGAGGTGATGGAGAGAGGATGCCTCCTGGTTACTGATCTGAAATGGTTAAACAGAGAAAACTCAGAGAGCTAAGAAATTTCTGCAGATGTCTCCTGTTGTGTTGCAATTGTGTGTTAAACAGTTTTCTTTTTCAAAACAAAGCAAGACAAGAGGATCATGTCATGGTTGGGAAATCAAAATGGTGAATCACAAACCACAGATAATTATGAGGTTTGATGGTGTGGAAATTTTGTTTACCAAAATTTTCGACACTGTCTTTAAATATCAATGCCCTGTTGGTGAATTATTAAATAAATTTCCCTGTGTTGTTCTATCTCCATTTTTCTTTGTAGATTACTGCATCATTTGAACATCTGCAAGAGGACTGTTTGTCATGCAGTTGTTAAACGATGAACGATAAATTGTTAAGTTAACAGAACCCCATAAAAAACAAGTTATTTGTCCATTTTTATTTATAATGTCTTTTAAGGTTTTGTTAGTTAAAGTTGTTTTTTGTTTATTTTATTTTATTTTATTTTATTTTTTTGCTGCTTGGGTTTTCCTAAATATTAGCACAGAAGGATATTTGAATGATCAGATTACAAAACAATGCTGTCAATTTAGACAGAAGATTTACCCAACTGTTCTCACCTACTGCTACTATTATCCATGACAGTGCCTGCTTTGTGCTGGCAGTTTATCATCTCATCAGTGAGAATTAATCTCACTCTTCAACTAAAATTAGTGAGGTTGTTGACGACATCCTGTGTTATAACTTATTTGTGTATTGTACACAAACAACCAGTGAAAAGCATTGTGCTTTGGACCTGGTGGTTCAAACCCTGCTTAAGGCAACCTCAAGGGACTTCCAGTGAACTCCAGAGATGTTGGGGAAAAAAATGGGATTAGACATACAAGTCTAATACTAAGGTTTATGTCAGATGTTAGGGAGCCAACACATTCTGATGGGAAATGAGCTACTGGAACAAGACACACATGGTTGAGAGTGGAGAATATTGAATTGTCAGAATGCTACTATGATAGCAAGCCCAGTGGAAGAGGCCACAAGCAGAAGATGTGGAATCTATGGAACCTTCAGTCCCACATCCAATTTAACCAAGAAACAGCTTCAGACTCAAAAAATCTAAGCCATCAATACCTGCCCCCTGGTAGTCATCAGATACTCCTGCAGAAATACTGACATTGCCTAATAAGGAGATAGAACCCACTGATATCGAGACAAGGAGGTTTAACGCAAAGTCCAGACTCTTCCTCCTCGTAATTGTACACTAAGAGGAAGGAGGGAGGATGAGGTCTGTTAAGCTCTAGATCCAAGATGAAACAGCAAAAATCCTGGAAGTCATCACAAAGATGGACCAAAATATCATCAACTAAATTAATGTCTCAGGCAGCAGAAACCTAATGTGCAAGGGAAGGACCAAGAGGAACCATCATGGAAAGTAGAAGCACTGCTTCTGTTGAAAGAAGCACTGCTAGTGTGTTGCACCAATGGATTGAACATGTGACTGATAGCAAGACCCATCAATAGCAAACTAGAGCTGGCTGGACTGAAGGACAACTCGGGACGCTGAATGGGCCAATCCAAATGTTAATATTATTTCAGAAGAAAAAGTGAAGATAACTTTAAACCTAAATCTGCCAGGGGTTTGAATCATTTTGATATTAGCTATACAACAAAAGCTACTCAAACCAACCGGGACATTTGTGATAAAGTAATTGACTCACCTCTTAAAGGGGCAGTATTATGCGTTTTCCTGGCACATAGAATCATTTTATAGCACAGTCAAGTAACTATGTTACCTTCCGTTGATACAAAAATGATGTATAAATCAAATATGACTTAAAAGAAATTTGACTTTGAGATTTAATGGCTTGAAATTGGGCCTCTGTCTCTTTAAGAAAGTCCTGCTCTTTTTGAAACTCCGCCTTCAGGAAGCCATCACAACATCTAACCCTTTAACAACGTTTTTACTAGCATTACACTGAGAAGTAGCTAGTATAGTGAGCTCAATAGATGTGCAGTTCCACCAGGTGTTTGCTAATTGCGGCTGGCTAGTATGAAGGGTGTTTATTACTCACCTTTCCTCACTTCCTGGGTTGTGCCACCTGGTTCTCATCTCTCCTAGTCTCTCATCAGTCCTCCCAGAAGTTAAAAGCCTGTTAGTTTGCTCACCTCCTCGCCAGGTTCTTCCTATTTCATCCATCCGTAGTTCTCCTTGCTGTTTTTCCTGAGTTCCTGTCATCATTGCTTTTCTGTTCTGATGTTCTGCTCCCCTGTTACTCTTAAGCCTGTTCCTTGGGTTAGTGAGTTTTTATCTAAATAGACCATCACTACATCAATGGAAGGGTGCAATTATTCTGCTGCATTGGGTCTATTCCCACAACACATGACAGACAGACAATTGCAACTTTTGCAATTGTTGATTTGAGCATATTTAGCATAAAAGATGCTCAGAAGTTTTAAAAAGATTTATGACTGTTTTTATTTAAGGGTAAGGGTTGCTTACACTTTTGAAATCCACTGTATGAATCTATGGAGGACCGAAACTGACATAATTAAAAATAAAAGCAGAAATATACATATTTTGTTTTTCTTTTTCCTTACACATGCGTTTTCATTAAAAAAATTTATATATTTTCTTTATCCTTTTCCGTACACATTCGTTTTCATCAAGAAATGTATATATTTTCTTTTTTGTTTTCCTTACACATGCGTTTGTTCTTTTTACATTTCCTCGTCTCCTCTTTTTACTTTACCATATGCATTTCTGTCTCATGATGGAAATGAAGAGGGCTGCCTTCTTGGTCCAGCTCCTCTACTATTGGTCAGCTGAAAACTTGCCACCTTCCAACTCGTCCAGTCTATTTGCAGCTTTCCTTAACAACTCCGACACAGACCGTCTTTCCGCTCCCTCCATAACTAGATTTTGGTTGCTAAACTGAAGTCAAAGGCGCAGGCATGCACAATCGATCTGCACATGGATCCTGCTCCCTCCTGTTTATTGACTAATAGTATGGTAACGTAAAAAGTGAAGATGAGGAAATTTAAAAAGAACAAACGCTTGTATAAGAAAAAGGCACAACAAAAAGTACATACCTTTCTTGACAAAAATGCATGTGTAAGGAAAAGGAAAAAAAATATATATATATCTATATATATATATATCTATATATATATATATATATATATATATATATATATATATATATATATATATATATATATATATATATATATATATTTTATTTTTTTTTTTTATTTTTTTTTTTTTGTTTTTAATTATGTCAGTTTCGGTCCTCCATAGGAATCTACTTTGTCTAAAATATATTCAGATTAGTTAGTCATTGAAATCTGACTCAGATGTTTTCATTAACATCAGAGTACTAAAGTGACTTAAAATAAGCTGTTAAAGATAGATTCAGATCAGGGGGCCCTAGAATAGTCACTTTTCATTAAAATTACATCTAACAAGTATTTTCTGGAAAGTGATTACCTTGTGCTTCAACACTGATAAAATGTTTTGCATCCTTGGTTCATTTGATATGCAGGGATATGAATATGAAAATTAGCCCTGCCTCACCAGTCTCCTGCTTGTCTGCAGCCCTCCCCCACTTTTCCTCATTCTTTGTAAACAGACCTGGCCCCAATCACTCACAATGGTGGTGTCACATGTAATCTCTGGAAAAAGTCAGAGTCAGGTCCAAACGCTGTCTACAGTTGCCCTTGTTCTTGACACCCACAGATATTTCCAGAGAAATTGTGGTCACAACTAGAAATACTGCAAACTGGAACCTGTATAGATTGTGAAAAGTATCCAGCATAAATTAGCCCCTTTCAAACATGCACTGTTTTTCAGTAATCTGGTGGTAATATATTGTTGCAGTCTTTTATCTAATAAAGAGTGTGCTGTTTTTTTTACAGATGATTTTACCAAAGACCTGAAGTCAGGCTGTCTTGTACGCAACCCCTGGAGTAGAGTTTAGATTTATTGCCCAAGCCAGGGCCAAAATTATGTGCTTGATGGTTGGGTCAGGTCAGGTTGGGTCGGGCTTCTGTGGTGCATTTTTAAAAAGCCTATAATACATGCAGCATAGATAAAACTAAACAAGAATGTACAGTGTTGTGTTGATCTACTTATTATAGCTGAATTAGAGGAGTAGGTAGTTTACCCTGTTGAGGAAAGAAAAAACAGCTTCTTTTCTCAACAATGGAACAAAAAAAAGAAGGAAATTTGATTGTAACAAGCGCAGCGCACTGTGCAACTAATGCGCACGTGACCCCCATCCTGCTCCGTTCCTATCAATCACACGTCCCAGAATATTTTGTACTTGAATCACCCTGCAGTTAAAATGAGCGACAAAATGGAGCTGGAAAATGATAAAATGGAAGAAGTTATACAAATGGTCTAAAACGAAAGCAGTAAAAGCTTAATTTAAATAATATGTCGGGCCTCTAACTAGAGTTAATTAGTTGTGTTGGCTCGGGCTTGGACACAATGTCAATGGGCATGGGCTGGGTTGGGTTGGATTTTTCTTTACCCCCAATCTAAACTCTAGCCTAGAGTGGATACTTTGCAGAACCACAATTCAAACTCCACAACACAAGGGGCAAAGTCTTGCAAAGTATAAGTGTGTCTCTAGCCCAGGGGTCACCAACCTGGTGCCCGTGAAAACCAAGTAGCCCTCGAAGACCATATGAGTAGACGGCAGAGCTGTTCCAAAATTAGATTAATCATTAAGTGATATAATTAAAAGTAAACTGTGTGTATCAGTTTTTGATATGCATAGTATCAATACTTAAATCAAATATCAGAATTACATCCTCGGTATGTAGTAAAATCTCACAGATTTTCCTGTGATTCCATTTGATTCTGGGTGCAGATCCTGAAATAGATCAGAAAGTAGCAAGAAACCAACCCTTAGAGAACTGGAATTTGACACTTTGAACTAAGACATCCTCTTTAAGCTCTTTCACAGCCTCAGACTGGTCCAATATTACAGCTTATATAGCTCCTTTATTCTTTCCATCAATTCTGACCAGCTTCCCTATCCCAGTTAAAGAAAGAAAATCCTTTAACTTGATGCTGCCACCACCATATTTTTCAGTTCAGGGTGATGTGCAGTTTTTGCATGTGCCAAAAAGTCTTAATTTTGGTCTCATCATACTGCAGCACCTTCTTCATTATGTTTGCTATTTTTCTCTAGGGCAAACAGTGAAAAAGATGTCTTATGACTTACTTTCAGTAATGGCTTTCCACTTGTAACTGCTTCATAAAGGCCAAATTCGTTGCACAAATCAGCTCATTTCTTTTTTTAAAAAATCAGTCAAGGGGTAGAATTGTCTGAGGTAGAGTGCTGTTGTTATATTAATTATTAAGAAATTATTAATAATTTCCATTGTTTTCATCCACTGAAATTGTAATTAAAATATTTATTTATGCTTGCAAGTTTAACATTATTTTTTGTCCAAACAGTATATTGAAAAAATTGGTAACAGATGAAATTAAAGAATGTTATTTGGTTTCATATCCTCTCATCAGAAAATAACTCACTATTGAGCTACAGTTAAGCTCAAAATTATTTGTACCCATGGCAGATTCAGATCTAAAACTATTTTCCTTCAACCAAGAAGTTAGGACTCTGGCTGGGCAACTCCAAAGATCATTTGCAGTTGGAGGAAACATAATGGTCAAATTAAAACATTATATTAAACTCAAATCTGTTAGGGGTTGTAATAATTTTGGGCTTGAATATATGTGTGTGCACATACAAAGCACACCTCTCTACTGACATTTTACTAAACCTGAATGAATTGTTTTTAATACCCAATCCTGTTAAAAATAACTAGTGAATCCAAGGGGATAGTTTAAAACCAATTAAGTGCCTCAAGGAACAAGATTTAAATGAAAGAAATTTCAGATCTTCTGACTGGTTGAAAGATGTCTTACTCAGACACAACAGTGACAGCAGTGGTGCAAATCAGTGTTGAAGTAAATATGAAAATACAACTGCCTGAAATTGTTTCATCATACTTGTGTTGCAAAGCATTTATTAATGTGATGATACTTTATAGAGACTAATTTTACCATTCAAGTTGTTTTTCTTAATATCTTCATCATGTAAACTGTGAGCCAAAGGGTTTATTACACATTTATTTATGTCCACATATATAGATGCGTGAGAGCAGCATGCAATCTGCGCTAAAAAACGAGATTGTTGAATGCAGACAATGAACACAGAGCTGCTGATGTATAGTACCCTTCTTCTTTGCTGCCTGACAGCGGTCACTGTTCTATTTCCTGTGAGTGATTTTTCCTCATATATCTATGTGAAAAAATGGTGCAAGATAATAAGAAACCACATGAATATGTAGGTCACATCAACTGACTCTCTGGAATGCTCAAACCCCTTCCACGCAGCATAAGCACATCCACTAACACAGATAGAAATACAGCAACCCTGATGTTTTAAATCAGCCATTTTTAGTTACTGTAGCTAAATCCGAGGAGATAGACAGCATAAGGAAGGGATGCTACAGTCCTAAAACAGACTACACGCCCACAGACAGTACAGTCTCACCAGGAAACCAAAAAAAGCGCTGGTGAGCGTGTTGCAGTGCCTGCCTCTCAGAGAGAAGCCTGCAGTGGCATTCCCCTGGCATCCCGCGGTGTTGGCTCATTTTGATGTTACTCTTTTTCTTAGAGTTAACTGCTCTCAATCAAACTTTTGAGTTTTTTTACAATCCTGTTTAAATCGAGTGCAAAGTTCACATGGGGAAACAAGCTTCCTTGGGTTTATGCATCGGGATGTTAAGTGCAGAGAATAAAGGCAAGAGATCCAAACAATACTTCATTCATAAGTCTACCAACAAGAAAGTCAGCTTGAAATTTTGCATCCCCCCATGGCTATTTTGGGAGCCTAAAATATTTGGTATGTTTCACATTAAAGTGTCTCCTGATTTTTTTTTTTTATTATTATTTTTTTTTTGTCTCTTGCTCTCTGTCTTTTTAAATCTTCTTCCTCCCACAACTTTTTTCCAGTTCACCAATGTGGGTGTAAAGAATAACTGTTTACTTTCTGTGTGGTATTATTCATATCAGCACCACCCCCACCTCTCCTCTCACTGGATCACAATTCAGGCTGCCCACCCTGCAACACACTCGCCGTCTTTCCTGCATGATGACATACACCTCCAGCTACCATGTTGGCTTCTGTCCTCCTGGTGACCCTGTCTCTTTATGCAGGGAAGCCATGAAGGGCAACAAGCAAGCATTTTATCATTGTGTCTTTTAGAACAGACATCAGCTGGACTAGTACTTACAATTCCACATTGCTAGAAAAGATTTATAATGTTTAATCTGAATTTGATACCACACAGCACTTATACCTCGTATTATAACACCACTAAAAAATGTGCCCTGTATTTCAATGGTGTTGCTACATTTGACAAGACGCTTCATGGCAAAAGTAATGTACCTCATACTGAAACAATAAAAAACTGTGAATTTTACCCCTTCATCTCAGTATGCACAAACTAAGTAAGTGTGCATCAAATGCAAAATATATAATTCCCTGCACTGATTAAAGTTCACTCACCTCAATGAACTGAATGCATGGACTGGCTCCAACTGAGGTCAATATAAATTAAAAGGCTGTGGAAAACTATTTTTCTCTCACCAAAACCTACCAAGAGTGTCCAGTCTAACAAAATAACCCAAAGAGTGCATCAATGACTCATCCACAATCTCACGAAAGAACACAGAACAACATCTTAAGCACTGCAGGTGTCTGCTAAGAGTTATGAGAAATTCCCCTACATTTTGAACTGGTTTTGGTTAAGAAACAATGTGTAGTGCAGCTGTTCTCTGTCTGGTGCTCAAATATCCTTTAGCAGCAAATATACCAACATGGAAAGGCACACACTGCCTTGATTGGGCTGATGAGGTTCACCTGTTGGTGTGATGCACAACAAAGACAGAAAATCGAGGAGACCATGAAGAGGATAGACGGCTGGGTGATTTGGAAGAAAAGCACTTGCAGTAAAAAAAAAAAAAAAAAAAAAAAAAAAAAAAAAAAAAAAAAAAAAAAAAAGTTTTTCACCTTGAGCAGAACCCACCTTTTTAAAAAATAAACTGAACTGAAAACCTTTCACTGAGCTGGCTGCTGAAGGAGGCACCTGACTGAGCTGTTGGGGCAACCGGGAGAGAGTTACTTTCCAGAGGGCTTAGGAATATGGAGGTCCAGGTGAGCTAATCATACCATTATTTTTCAAACTTGCCTAAACCACTCCTCTGCAGCCAATTATTTTCTTGCCTGTTCCCATACAAGAAGTTAAGTTCAGTTAAGGTTATTGTTCATGATTCAACAACAAGGAGAAAATATTATATCTTGCAATAGCACAAAAATGTCATCCATGGGAGAGCTCCAAGCCCCAAACCACCTCTGACCAAAAAGAACACATAGGTCAGTCTCACATTTGCCAAAAAACATCCTCCCAAGACTTTTGGGAAAATATTCTGTGGGCTGATGAGACAACAGTGAAACCTTTTGAAATTTCTGCATCCTGTTATATTTGGAGTAAAACTAATACAGCATTGCAGAACAACGACATCCACAAACAGCCAAAGGTGGATGAGGTTGTGTGATGTTCTTGGGCTGGTTTTCTGGGCGATAGTGGACTCGGGACTTCAGTGATTTGCCATAACTGAAAGAACCAAGAAATTTGTTTTCCACCAGAACATTTTGAAAGAGGATTTCCAACCATCAGTTAAATGGATGTCAAGTACATGATTCTGACTGAGATGCTGTGGCATAACCTTACACTGGCTGTTACTGCACAAAAAAATCTCCACTGTGGCTAAGTTAACAGAAATTTGTAAGGGAAAGTGTGGCAAAATTCCTCTATTGTAGCGTAAAAAAAACACTGCCAGTTGTCCCAAAACAAATGATGGCAGTTGTTAAGTGGCCCAACCTGTTCATAAGGTTTAGAGATAAATCAGTTGGGCCAGGTTGGTTGGGATAATGTTTTTCTCCTTAATAAATGAAAGCATGATTTGAAAACTGCGTTATGTTTTACTGAGGCTATTTTTGTCTCATATTAAAATTAGTTTTTGGATCTGTAGAAATACAGAAAGGGGCACATCCTTTTTCTGTCAGCTATTGATTATTTGACCATTTATGGGCTAGAGGCTTAAACTTTCATCTCCAGATGGTTAACTGGTACATTTACTTGAAACAAATAATCAAATAAAATAAGTACGTAAGTAAGCTTATAGCTAAAGTACCATGAATTTTACACCCTTCATCCCAGTACCCACACACCATACACAACAAGGGGGATCAAGTATGAAACACAAACTTTACAAATAGTTTACCATTCAATGTTACACCTCATTTCCTCATGTTTAAAGCAATTCGAAACATGTTTTTTTCGATTTGCCAATTCATGTGGCAAGATGGGAAATGGTGTGACAGAAGCTTTAGACTCATTATGATTTTTGTAATGTAAAAAAAATTAGCTTTGTTGTAGCTCCATTACTTAAAAGCCTGTGATGCGAGGTGGTGTGGAGGAGTGATATTTATAATAGGACCAGATCTCTCTTGTAGGACATGAAGGAGCAGACAACCGTCAATCCCTGACTCCCTGGCGTGACAACCCCCATTACCCGTCTGCTGAAACCCCATCCCCTCCCCCGCCTCCTGCACACAGACACATGCAAACGCATACATATATGTTCACACACAAAGCGCCTTAGGACAGAGGGAGGTCACGCCGCTCTGTGCTGGCTGCCAGTGGCGTGTGGGAGACATGCAGCAGAGACTAACTGTGATGCACAGTGCATGCGCGCGCCAGTGTGGGCACACATGCTGGCAAGTGTGCTCCAGAGCATGTTTTTGAGCAGAGAATTAACAAATGTGACAGAGAGAAGGGCTGGAAAGGGGGAGGGTGTGGGATTGTGGAGAGTGCAGACAAGGGACAACAGCAGAAGAAGAGGAGGAGGAAAAGTGATTTGACACAGCCTTGTTTTGTAAGTAAAACTGAGGCGTGTTTTTGGTGTGGTGGCTGAATTTACACTAATGATGCAACTTCCTGGCCCGCCTGCCTGCCAGTCGCAGGCGCTACACGTTTCACTGCCACCGCTGTTCTGGGCCTTATCTGATTGAAACTGCACTTTACCGTGCCCACCCAGTGTGGTTGAGGGGGTTCAAGATACCACAAAGCCTGTAACACAAATAGTGTGCTTCCACTCTAACTTTTAACCCACTCTGGGCTGACTGTGTCCTCCTCTGTATTCCTTGTAATGTCATCACAATTTGTCTTTTCTAAGAAAGGGAAAGCCAGTATTGTGGTGGTGGGAATGCAGGAGATGGCAGGGTGGAGCATGGTGAATAGTGGAAGATGGAAAAGAGAAAACCAGCAGGCCAGAATGCAACCACATATTTTACTGTGGTTCTTTGGGTTTGGCCCAGTTTCTAGTGGTTCTTAGTCAAAACTCAAGAGGAAACCACATTGGAAAAACAGTTCTTCCTTACTTATCACCCAGGACTAATAAGACGTGGTGGTGACATTATAATGCTTTGTTGCATCATCAGGATATAGTATTGACGCCCCCCCAAACGTCATTTGTGAAAACAATGCCACAAAATTTAAGGTTAAATACATTTTTACTTCTACCTGTTATGCCGAAGCCCATATCCAAGGTGCCCCCCCCTTTCCCCATCCTCATTCCTTGGTCTAGAATTCAAACTGAGAAGGAGTAGCAAGAAGTAAAATATTCCCCTTTTAAATGCAAAGCCACTTCAAGAAGACAATACATCATCAGTTGTGTGTTATTTAACTTACAAAATCTGACTCAACATATATATATCCTTACATGTTTCTTGTAAAAGTTTTATACCCCTGGACTTTCTCAAATTTTTTGTCACCTACAACCACAAACTTTAATGTATTTCATGAGCTACAGCAACACCAGGTGGTGCATAATTGTACAGTGGAAGGAAATGCATGGTTGTCAATGTTGTTTTGAACAAAATCTGAATTGTGATGTGTATTTGTATCACCCCACCACCACCTGGTGGTTACTCTGAAGCCCCTAAATAAACCAAATCCAGCCAAAAAGACATCGATTAGGTAAACAGAGTCCACCTGTGTTATTTCATCTCAGTTTAAGATCAAATGTAGTGGAGACTCCACAAATATGGATGAGTGGCAAAATGATAGCCATTAGAAGTATTTTTTTTACAGAGTGCCACAAGCTCTGAAGAGAATGCAGTAAACATGTGGTAGAAAGCGCTCTTGTCAGAGGTTTTTTTTTTTTTCTTCTCCAGTTATTATTAATCAAAGGGAACTCTAAACAAATGGGTTTTTGGCCTTGATTTTTGCAGTTTTCTGGATGTTTGTTCCAGATTTGTGGTGCATAAAAACTGAAAGCTGCTTCTACATGTTTGGTTCTGGTTCTGGGGATGCAGAGTAGACCAGAACCAGAAGACCTGGGTGTTCTGGAAGGTTGATACAATGACAACAGGTCGGTCTTTAATGTATTTTGGTGCTATGCCGTTCAGTGATTTATAAACTAACAGAAGTGTTTTAAAGTCTATTCTTTGAGCTACAGGGAGCCAATGTAAGGACTTTAGAACTGGGGTGATGTGCTCTATCTTCCTGGTCTTAGTGAGAATGTGAGCAGCAGCGTTCTGGATCAGCTGCAGCTGTCTGATTGATTTTTTTTTTAGGCAGACCTGTGAAGACACTGCTGCAGTAATCAATGTGACTAAAGTTAAAACGCATGGATGAGTTTCTCTAGATCTTGTTGAGACATTAGTCCTTTGATCCTGGAAATGTTCTTTAAGTGATACAAGGCCAACTTTGTAATTGTCTTAGTGTCACTGAAGGTTCAGGTCTGAGTCCATCACTACACCCAGCTCAAACACCAAATATACCTTAAGGCATATTAATATGCACAGCGGAAACCATCTTGGCACAACAGTAGAAGCTAATATTTACAGTCTTCCTTATCTCTGTTTTTGGGGCTTATCAGCACCATGGAAAACTACTGGTGCTCCTGGATTGGATGCTTTGCAAACACCAGACAGTAATCTGTCAAGTAATGGTGATTCTAATTATTTCAGCTTTCTACCTGTATTTTCTTTCATATATATCAGATATGCTCTTTGGAAAAAAAAAAAAAAAATCCATGAATATTTTGGAGTTACATTCCACAGAATAATGCGCCAATACTCAACCACGAATAGACTGGGGTCTGCAGTAAATTTTTTTGAAGCAATTCTTATTTACAAACATGACCACTTTCCATTCACTATTGTGCCATGAGTGTGTGGACAGAGCTCAATGCATGGCTTTCCGCGAAGAAAACCTGCTGGAGACCATAAAAAGATTTGAGAATGGGGCATAGGTTTCCCTTATAGCAGGACCCTAAACACATAGATATATCTATAGTAGAAATATTTAGATAACAGCATACTTATGTGTTTGAATGTCTCGGGTGAAACACCAGACCTAAATCAATTTGAGAATCTGTGACAAATCTTGAAAACTGCGGTTCACTGACACGCTATCCAATCTGACAGAGATTAAGCTATTTTATAAAAAGGATTGGGGGAAATTTTCACTGTTTGAATGTCTGAAGTTGGTCAAGACATAGCCTAAAAAAATTGAAGTTGTAACTGTATTGAAAGTTGACTTTACAAAGTATTGACTCAAGATGCATGCCACACTTTTTTAAAACTGTACAAGAAAGGAAAACATGTATCATCTTCCCTCTCGTTACAACTGTGCATAATGTTCTGCTGGTCTATCACATAAAAGTTGAATAAAATATTAGTTTGTGGTTGTGTTGTTGCAAAATGTGGGAAAAAACTTTGAGGGGCAAGTTGTTTTAGACCAAAGGGCTGAGAGTACACTCAAAAAATGGCAGAAAGGGGCAACAACACAAACTGAGATCACCTCTTACTCAAGTGGTGCATCTGCAGCTCACTTCTCTACTTTGAAAATGGTAATTTTTAAAATTCTTCCTCTTCTGCCTTTTCCACCAGGGCTTACTTTTCTTCCTAGCAAGCTCTGTATCTGTCAGCCCTTTCTATTGTTACTTTCTTTGTCTCTGCCTTTTGTCTTTGCCTTCTCCGCCTTTCCACACCTGCTGAGCATGATGAGCTCTCAGCTGTGCAAGATGTTCATGTACACGACTCTGTCCTCCCTGACTGTGAGAAAATGGACCCTAACACAGAAATAAAATGTGAGTCCACACACAGACAGGTGTATCTTCATGCACATACCAAATACTCATACTTGGGATGAGCTGTGCCACTTCCCACAGAATTCATGAGAGCATTACCCGTATCCTCCTCTCATCCACTCCCACTTCTTCTCCCTGTTCTTAAAAGGTACATGGGTACAACAGACCTTGAATAAAACTGGACAATACGGCTTAAGACGTGTTCTATACTTTTGGACGCAGAGTTAAATCTTTAAGTATTTGTGTGTGAAATACAATTTGTTAGGTTTTGGCACAACTGAAGGAAGATTTTAAATATTAAAAAAAGAAAAAAAAATATTGCCAATAGCATTATGACACATAAAAGCACTCTCATTACTCCCATTTCCTCATTAACATCAACCAAACAGAGGAGACAAAGTGTCATCCCAGCATTTACTTGAAAAACAATAATTTCTGAACACTGGAATCAGAAGCATGACAAGCAGATATATTGATGCAGCTCTTTTTTCCCCGCAGCCATCAGTTCAGCTCAGATTACTTCTGCTGCCAGCTCAGACAACAGCTTTGCCTCACAGAACTGACTGTGTGCCTTCCAAACAATATGGTTAAATGCAGTGAAGGTGGAACCTGCTGATTTGTGCAAATTGTGCAAAATTATCTCTTTTTTTAGGTTGCAATAAAACACACAAAATATTTAGACTTTTTAAAACCAGGTCTGTCCATAAATAAAAAAGAAAAAGCGGTTTTCAACCAATTTGTACATTTTTCTTATTGTTTAAGATTTTAATACTACAAGTTGGTAATAAGATCTGCTGCAAACAGCAATTGTAATTGTGCACTTTGTTTGCCAGTACACCAAAAATTGTACAAACACACTTCATAAAAGTAGTTGCCTCAACATTGACTAAAACCCTAAAATATGCAGCAAAAAAAAAAAAGATGTGCATGAAAACACCATTGTTGCTGATTATAGTTTACAAAGTAATAAAGCCAAACTCTTCCCTCTGTCCCACTGTTAAATATCTGGCTGCATTCTAATGGCATGTGAAGATTTGCAGGTACAAATAAATTATGTTTTTGGATTACTTTTACCAAAGCAAGTGCAATTTGATGTGCATCTAAACCATGTTTCTATAGATTTTTATTTCTAATTAAAAAAAATCATGGCTTAAATGTTGCACACAACAAACATGCATGACTGCAACAAAATGTACACACAACCTCCACAAATGCCACAGCAGATAACTAATAATAATGTTACCTTATCTCAAACAACTCTATGCAGTGTCTTTGTCTGCACTGAATATTTACTCATCTTTGCATGCTGTATGCCTGGTGCAGCTCCAGGTGATGGCATTCCAATTTAATTTCTGTTTATTTCAGCCAACAACTGTTTTAGCTCTTGAGGGCTTTCATGAATATGAGTATATTTCCTGCATTTTTGCTATGTTAGTACTGGTTTCAGCAGCAAAAATTTGCCTTCTTACTGCTATCATTTTAAAGATGGGGGTAAGGCTTTGCTATTGCCTGCTGTGAAACAGTTACCAAATAGGTGTCATTGAAGACTGAGAGAAATCCCTTTCCCTTTTACAATAGATTACAGGTGAGAAACTTAATTCCATGAGGGTTGATGTCCTGCAACTTTTAGATGAGTCTCTGCATCAATGCAACTGAATCATAAAATTAGGTTTCTTGTAGGACTGTAGAAGTTGAGGGCATGAGGAGGTAATACAGTCCGTTGATTCAGGTGTGCTGAACTTGGGACGCATCCAAAAGTTGTCGGACACTGGTCCTCAAGGATTGGACTTTGATACAGGTGTGCTAGAAAGTAATCAGATTAATTTGGAGATCCTTCAGACAAGGTTTGTGAGAGTCTCATGAGTTCTGAATAAACAGAATGTAATCAATTAACTAAGAAGACTACTGAATATTCATTGATTATTCAAGACATTCAGCATTTAATTCCCATTTAAGTGAAGGATGAGTGTTTGTTGCTGTTTTTTCGTTTTCGTCTTTACATTTAAATATATTTGTTTTATTACTTCTATAAATATAAATAGTTCTCATAGTTTTTAGCTGTATTTAGCTACTCATTGTACAGGACATCTGGATTATCAGTTGAAGAAAAGGTGAAAGTTACCATGACTCCTATGTTGTTAAAAGCAGTGACATGATCCATGTGTGGATTTACACTGAATTCTCTTTGAGAAAATTGGATGAATTATTGGTGGAGTCATAATGTTCTCCAAGAGTCGCTTTCTCTGACTTATGGCCTTATGGAGCGCAGTGTCACAAAGTAAAACTGATGCTGAAATGGCTCAAAGATTGCTACATTAAACTTTCAGAACTGTGACTATGACCACATCAGATCTCATTCCCATTCAGAATCTGAGGTCAATTCTTACAAAGCAGGTGAATAACCAGATGTCAGTGAATTATAATGAATTCCAAGCACTAAGAAGACAAGAGTGATCTTAATGGTCCATAAACTGTTATCTAACATGCCTTAAGCAAAATGCAAAGTTCTGAAGACTGAAAAATCTTTCTCTTTTGCTAGATTAAATGTGTTTGATAATAAAGGCCTGATTAGGTGTTTTTAACTCATCATTACTTTACAACAAAAACTGGCCTACAAAAATCTGAAAATGTCAAAACCACAGGACAAAACTATTGTCTGGCCAGAATTGTGCAACATATCTTTGAATTTTCTTGCTCTCTCCTAAGTCTTAAAGCACAAGGTTGTCATGTTCAGCCTGGCCCAACTAGATCATATTTCATCATCTTACCAAGAAACCACAGCAGAGCAACCTTTTCTTTTTTTTTTAAGTGAAGGACTGTTTTCTGCTTGCATTCCAGGTGAGGCCTCATCTTTCACATGTTAAAACTGCACACGATGGTGAGCTGCTTTAAGCTGCTTGTAAATCTAAAATAGCAGCACATGCGACTTTAAATGAGACATTAGAAAATGTAACACAGATGTGTTTTAACAGTCAAGGCTTTGTGATGTCTAATACAATATGCCGAATCGTGTCTTTAAAGTTTGAACTGACCTTGAACGTTTTAACAAGGTATCACAAAGATACAATTGATGGATTTATTTTGTTCTCATTTGTTCTCATGCTGCTGTGACCTGTATTTGCAAGCATGCTACACAGAAGCTATAAACCTTTTCTTTTTGTCTTTGTATCTAATTATGGGAGAGTTGAAATATTTCTCTTCACCGCAGCAGAGCCCTGCTGTAGCCGCTGGGTGTAAGAGACATGAAGCTGTGTGAAAGGGGGGAGGGTTTGGAGGGTGTCGGCCATTTGGGAATGGTACATATGAACTTGGTGACCAAGTGGTGTGATGCAAATCAAAACAGACAAACAGTCACAATGACAGCCAGACAACCAAAACAGCTGGTAGGTAGCCATTTACACAGATAAAAGCAGACAGACAGGTTCATATTTGTGAAAATAGCTTAAAATTATATTGAAAAAAGAGCACCGACATTTCGAGTGAAAAGAATCCATTTAGACTACATTTCTAACTGCGGTCACTTTTAACCATCTTATTGTCATCCAGTCGGCACAGACACAGATTTTCCCATATGTTTTATTTACGCAGAGGTTTTATTGTCACACAGTCAAAAACTCAAATTTGAAATTTGAAGTTGTGGTCAAAAGCAGCTGCTCAGCCTGCATTTTTTCATAACACTACAACCATTAAAAAAAAATTCAGCTCATCTTAATACAATTTTGACCAGGGAGATCAGTCACCATGATGTCTCTCTCATAACGTCTTAATTCTGTATAAACACATTAGCAGAGAAACTCTTCATGTAAATTAAACACATCTCTGTTGTTCTTTCAGTTATTACCTACTGGATTTTTTATTTGTGGAATATTGTCTGCAAGCAGGTTCAAAACTACTTACTCACTATGTGAAAGCAACTTCAAAAGGTTTCCCTGCTGCCGTAAGGGTTTATAAAGACCATCCTGTTTAGATACCTGTTTTACTGCCATAGTTGTTGAATTTGAATCTTATTACTTAACCTACAATAACTACTTCTGTAGTGGTTTTTGTGCAGGCAAGACTTTAAAGATCTGGCTGAAAGATCAAGAAGCAAAGACAGCAAAGACTTGCGCCTTAGTTTCATATTAACATGGGGCCAAAAAAAAATTGATTGAAACAGTTTTATTTTAGACTAACATGACAAATAAAAATATCAATGAGCTTATTTCATCAGCTTATTTGTCATGATCACTTACTTCACTCCTGCTTGCACACAACTATACATAAAGTATCTCCACCCTGTTGAGCCAATCAGTGACACAAACAAGGATAAAACATACTTCAACAATACCAGTTTGGCCTTCAAGAATCACTTTTTCCACAGTGCATGAAGTGTTTTTATTTTTTTTTTTGCATGATGTTAAAGAAGATAAAGAGAAGTGGATTGAAAGAAGCAGTAGAAAGGTTTATGAAGCCACTTAAGGTCAAGGCTGATTCATAGAACTGCAGGGCAGAGGGTTCATTGCTATTTTTTGTTTGGTTGTTTTTAGATTATGTTTTTCTTATTTTACTGGCTCTAGATAAGACTATGTACCATATACATACTGTTAACTTACATGCACACATACTTTTAGGCTCTGGAGACACCTCTTGAGGCAGGTGGAGGAAAAAGGCTTCCATTTGTTTGGCATTGAATCATTTAATCTGTGATCAATTATAATTTGGCATCACAAGGGCAGAGCTCAGGGAATTCCTCTGTTGCTCTGGACTGCGACTTAAAGTGCTTCTTCTATCCCATGTAGGCAGATGTGCAAGCAGAGGCAAGCTCACAGGCTCTATAAGCCAAATTTGTTGAAGCTTCTACATCACATAAACCATAGGAGCAGAATCTGCAGACTGAAGCAACAAGAATTTAAGGTACATTTAATGCTAAAGAAAGTTAATATACACTGTAATGGTCAGTGCCTTTAGGCTTTGTAATCATGGTACTTATCCAGAATCTATGGGGCATATGAATATGTATTATTTCATCTTTATTACTACAAAGCAGTACAAGTATGACTACATGTAAAATATAACTTCGGTAAATGTAAACTTTGATCACAAAGACAAATGTTATATTATTAATACAAGTATTGTTATCTCTCCATCTTCTGTATCTGCTTTATCCTGTTCAGGGTCATTGGGGTTGGTGAGGTGAGATGTGTGTTGGCATTAGCAGGAAACAGCAGAGAGAAACAGAGTAGAGGTCATTGGTCCATCACATGGTCAACACAGTGATGAACTGCCATTTACACCCCCAAACAACAATTTAGAATCACCACTTAACCTAACATCCTGAGCACCAAGGGAAACAAACACCTATGCAGCTGAGCACAGCAACCTCCAAGAAGAAAGCTTATACAGACAAGATTGATGTGAAACCTCGAGCTAGTGAAGTGAATTATTTTGTTATTTATATGTATGTGCCAATGTAAATATAATATTTGTAAATTAAAAGGGCAGTATTATGTGTTTTCCAGGCACATAGATTCATTTTACAAATTCAGCTTGGTCCAATTGTTAGTACAGCCACGAACAGTGCAACATCCGAGCTCAGGGTCATTTTAGTTAACACAATTTCTGTTTAAAAATGATAAAATATTGGTCAGAAAAGAATATAGTAACTTCTAAAATAAACGCAAATTAGTAGATTAGCCAGTAAACCACGAATTAGCCAATGCTTTACTGCTACTTCCGGCGTTCACCAGAAGTAAGACCCATAATCGTTTCTACAGTAAACCTCCCAGGAATAAGGTGGATAAATCTTGATATTTCAATTGACCGGAGTTGGAGATAAGTGAGTGGATACGCGGTGGGGCGGGCTCTGAAAAGCTGCGAGAACAAAGACTAAAAAGTAAATGATAGATAGAAATGATATGATAGATGAGTAAAACGTGACCCAAGGACAGATTGATGAAGAGGTCAGATTAGCTGCTGCCAGCCCGGTAAAAAAAGAAGAAAGAAATGTCAAAATGTTCATGTAGGGAGGAGTGCGGGTATGTGAGTGAGTGGCACTCAGTCAGAAAAAAACACTGGAATAACACAGGAATGATGATGGCCCCTGGAATTAACAATGAATATTTTTTGAGATGTGTAAAAAAAAAAAAAAAAAAAAAAAAAAAAAAAAAATTAACTAAATCATAATATTTGTGAAATAAAACAAAAAAGTCACAAAGTAAGGAAAGTAGAACAGCTAGATTAGTGTTTTAATTAATACAATTTAAAAATGTAAAAAAATAAATAAATAATAATAGAGCAGAGGTTGTGCTTTTCTTTTTCGTTGACTTGACGGTGTCCAAAAAAATCCCGTCATAATCTATATTTACCCATCAATTTTTAAAATGATAATGATATATTATATTGCATTTACTTTTCATTCGGTTTAATTAATATTCAACAAGTTGAACTGAGAAACCACATAGTGTCATCACACATCAAGCAGATGACTATATTTAACTTTTTCTCTGCAGTGACAAGTTTTGAAATCAGGGAACATTTCTCAAAAGTGAAGTGATCAGAAGTCGCCAAGACTCTCTGAACGAGGGGCCACCTGATCCCGCAAACACTCAACAGGAGGAGGCTCCCGCAGTGGTTCAGCTGTAGCAGATGCGCTCCAAAGCCTCCATAACTCTTCAACGCCCTCAGCTCCCAGATAGAGAGATGCATTGAGTTCAGTGTCCAGGTCAGAGATGAGACTCAGATAGGATTTTTAAAAATTTATTGATTTTTAGTTATCTCCGCGATGTACTCTGTGCGTAAAGTTGAAAATGTCTATGTTAAGTGGTCGGGTCTGTGTAATTTGTCAAAATGACGGATGGCCTTCAGATTTTTCCGTCACCATTTAAAAAACCAGACAATGATGGAAACTATTCGGATAACCCGATCCCTGGATGAGAGACACATTGGTAACCGGAGAAATAACACGAGTGAAATTCTCTCTGTTTTTCATACTTTAAGGAGCCAGTTTGATGCAGAGCTCTTTATTTTGCATGGATATGTGGTCTCACTGTGGGCATATTTATGTTTTTGTATAAACAGTATATTCCATAAAACAGTGAGAAGACATCTCTAGTAGAGTTTCTCTGACATCCACTTTCATTTCAAGATGGGAATTGTGACATTTCTCCCAAGATGAAAACAGTGGTGAAAAAACATGTCAATTTTTTAACTTTGTTACTCTCCTCCGTGTCAGCTGCTGTGCTTTATTTTAACTTTTGAAACAACCAAACGTGCATAATATGTTCTCTGGTATGTCATGTACCTTCACATATCATATAAATAATTGTTGTGGGCCGCCAGGGTCAAAAATGCCAGGACCCTTTTTTGGTCCCAGTCCACCTGGGACTGAGACCAAACCTGACTGCAGGTATGTTTTTTGATGAGGGGATAAGATTATAACATGATGTAAAGCTCAAAAAAGTCGATTCTATATAATCCTGACCCTTTAAAAAATATAGAACTGATATATGAATTTCATGATGAATCGTAACCAGGCTTCAACTTGAGCTCTAAATGCAAAAAAGTTAAATGGGAGTTAAAAAAACAAAACAAAACAAAAAAAACTGAATTGTCATTTTTTTTTTTAAGATATTTAAACTCAAACAGGCTGTTCATCAGCTGATCCAAAGTTTAAGATCATTGCCAAAAAAAACTGACATTAACGGGTCACCATAGGGTAGTGGGTAGCTCCAATGTTGTTGCTGAATACTTCAAAAAAGAGAAATGTTTGATGCAAGTGTCTCCAAAAGACTCGTGGAAATGGGGCTTCATGTGGTAAAAAAAATAGCTTCATGAGGGGCATCCACAGGGTGGAGCTCTTGTCTGTTTTTGTAAACACCAATACATTTTTATTGGGATTTAGATCAGGACAACTTCCAGGATGATCTAAATGAAGCTGGAAGCCATAAGGGTAATCTAAATGCAAACATTCAGTGTCTGATTTTTAGTGCTGCCTTGAAAAGGCAAATGATGTGTTCAGTGACTCTGCTTTTAAATGGTTTTTTTTGTTTGTGTGTTTGTTTTTTAATCTTTCTGCCCTTCTCTCCCAGATGCCATCTTATGGCTCCTGAATTGCAATGTGTCTTCATGGACAGCCTCCATGTCGACTTTCTTGGTTCTAGCACTTTACTTTTTTGTCCGTAATATCCACAGAACCTTTTGAAAATGTTAAAATGACTGTCAAACTGCATCCAACTTCATCTGCAATGGCACACTGCAAGAGGCTAAACAATCCAGCCAGACTAAAAGACAGAGAGCCTTTTTGCCTTTGCCATTGAGAGGCATAAGAGTGTGAATGCCTGGCAGAAAATGACATGAAAGCCCAGATTTTCACCTATTTGGTCCATGGTCTTGAAGTTTTGATCATCTGACGAAAAATCTGTTTAGGATCAAATTCATATTTCAAGGATTTTTCTACTGTGTTTTGTGTCTTGCTCTGAGTTTCTTTTTTGTAACAATTTTGAACCAACCTGATGGAAATCCACCAGCACCAAATGCAAACACTTGTAATTTTTTACCTGTCCTAAGATTTTGCTCAGGGCCATATAAACATATCATTAATAAATATATAAATTTCTGTTAAAATAATGGCTGTGTATTCTTTTATTAAAATTATGATAATTATCAGTGTTAAACATTTTTATTAAAAAAAAAAGAAAAGACTATTAAACATATTTAAAAAAAAATACTTTTCATTTTTCTGTAATGTTGATCATATTTTTTCAGCATAATTAGAATTATAAAGGGATAATGATTATTTGCAGCAAAATTGTTGAAATCTACTAAACAACAATAATGATGGCTGTATAAGGATCAGGATGTATTTCATTGCTTTCATCGAATATTCAAGACTCAAGATATTATATCCCATATGTATTAAAACGAGATTAAAAAAAAAATTAAGCTTCTTCCTGTTTAAATGTTCACATCCATTACTTTTTTCATATTAATATATTTGGTAATAGTAGAGGGGGGAAACATGATTCAGATTGTGTCTGGATACCATGCAGTAGGAAGAGTAGTCATTCAGGTCATGTCAGCTCTCTGCAGGACTGTGAGGCAACTGTATTAACAAGCACACGTACCTCTATGAAGTCACTTACTCTTTCTTCACCTGTGGGTATATGCTGCTGTCAGGCTACTGACAGTGGAACCACTACCCTGCTCTATATTAAATAGTCAAAGTTAACCAATATGGCTTTTATTTGTCATATGGCTTGACAGCAACACCAGTGTCTTCTGTACATGTTAAACAACCAACATTGTTCACATTCTTTGTATGCCTCAGATGTGCCTTCCACCTCCGAACATTTGCTACCCGCATTAATGATCTCTGTGAGCAGTACATTTACTTGATAAATGAACAAGCCATATGTAGGATATGGAAACTTGAAGATCAGAAGTGTATGCAACCTCGAAGCTTGGCCAGCAGGCACCACAAATGTATTTCAATTAAAGGATGCAGGAGCTAACCAGAGACTGATGTTGAACTGGTTACACTCTGTGATGGAGGATACTTACCTCTGTACAGTTGCTGTGGCATGGATGTCGGGTACGGGAGAAAAAGAGCTGGACTCGGGTCATTCTGGTGCTAGATATGGGATTAACAATAACAGTCTTTTAGCAAGTAAGAGATCAGCTAAAGATCTCATCAAGACAGTGGACTTGTGCAAGATGTGGAAAACAGTAGAAGATTTGCTCTGATTGCAAGATGACTGCCCTCGGTGAAGAATGGTAAATATGACCTGTAGCAGGACAGTCATACTGAGGTCTGCTTTGTGAGATCACTCTTAATTAACTCATTGCTTACAATATTAAGTTCTTTCATTTTGGTTTTCTACAAATCACTGGAAGAAAATATGACCACAGTAACTCACACAAGTGCTCTTTTTTCACATTACCTGTACAAACATCATCTTCAATGTATTTTATTGGCCATTTGTTCACTAATGTTCTCGAACAATATTCTGAAGATTTCACAGAACAGTTGGATTTATACTGAGGTTAAATTGATCAACTGGTATCTTATTTTATATGAAAGGATATCATGGAGTCTTGCCAAATTACTAGAGTAAATATATATTGAAATGTCATGCATGTCTTTCTATCAACTATGCATCAACACACAGCAATGCAATGTTGCTATGACAATTTATGTCCTCAGGTTTGTTTGAAGAGAGACTAAGTCAAGAGCTGGTTTTAGGGAGATCTTGAACGAATGTAAATAATGATGCTAAAGATAAGCACAGGTCATCTTGCAAAGCTTCTCTTTCGGTTCTTGACTTCACAACCTGGAGACACTTCATCCAGCAAGGAACAGAGCTATGTGGCAAATGGTTTCAGTGTGACAGCAATCAACAGCTACAACTCACTTATTGGTTCTGCATGTAACACTTGAAGGCTTTATTCTTTGATGCCTGAGTGCTTAATCTAACCACCTGTAAAATATGGCTCTGGTAGTGCTTCTCTTTTCCTTTTCTATAGAAGGAATCACAGATACATCTAATATCTGATACATCAAGTAAGAGTAGAAATATGTAGGCTGAATAAATAAAGACACTTGTTTAATGGTGCACTCTGTTCTCATGATTTACAGGGGAATTAATACATTTATATTGAATTTATTTACTGTGTGGTGAAGAGGTGGAGGCTGTAGTCCTCAACAGCTGTCCTGGGTTCGATTCCCGACTGCATGACCTTTGCTGCATGTCTCCCCCCCCCCTTCTCTCTCCACCCATTTCCTGTCTGGTGACTGTTAATAAAGCCCTCTAGTTCTGAAAAATCAAAACAGACAAACAAAAAACCCCTCATCTACTGGGGCTAGTGGACAAGCAGTGGTTTTGGTAGGATATATGTGAATCTATGGAGGATCTACTTATGTTTCAATCACCAGCGAGTGAACCTGCATCAAAGTTTTTGCCATCTGATGGCCATACAGTACTGTGAAAAAGTATTTGCCCTCAACAGACTCCTTTTGGGTTTCCCTTTTGAAATACTTGCATGTTTCAGGTAATCAAGTGATATTAAACAAGATAACTATAAAGATTTGATCAATTAAAAGGAAAAAGCTATGGAAAAACCTGCCTCTATATAAAAAAAGTAATTGCCCCAAACCGCTAATACTTTACAGCAGCAGTGATGTGCTTGCCATACCAACCAAATAAGCCTTTCACAACACTGTGGAGGAATTTTGTTCCACTCCCCTTAGCAGAATTGTTCTACTCCGGATACATTTGAACGAGTTCAAGCTTAAATGGCCTGTTTAAACTCGTGCCACAACATCTCCATCAAATAAACTTCTGGACTTTGACCACTCAAAAGCCTTCATTTTTTATAATTTTTTAAATCATTCAGCAGTGGACTTTCTGGTGTGCTATGAATCACACTCCTGCCTAAGTGTGCTTGGGTTACAGTGAGTCATCCAGGTCCTGAAGCAGTAAAACAGCCCCAGACTATCATTCAACCACCACCATGTTTGAGTAATGTTGTAATGTATTTTTTGTTGAAAACCTCTGTTAGTTTTTCATCAGCTGTGACAAGAAACACGAAACACACCTTCCAAAAAGTTATATTTTTTTATCTCACCAGAATATTTTTCCAAAAGTCCTCCTACTCTTTCTGATACTCTGCCTTCAGCAGGTCATAACAACAATACTTCTCTATTAAACCTTTTACAAATGTTCTTAGGAGCGTTGGATTAAGAAGTAGTTTGCATGCTCAGCAGAGGCGCAGTTCTGCCAGGTGTTTGCTAATTGCTGCTGCAGCTGGTCTGGTGGAGCTAAGTGGGGAAGATGCGTGGGAGGGGTTCTCTGTAAAGCTCAGCTTGAAGACTGCCGCTCCAAGGAGGAGCTTTGTGGAAATAGGCGTCGTTTTGTGAGAGCAACTGTTTTGGCACCACCAAATGATTTAAGGATTTCTCAAACATGCATTAAAGAATCAAAGCAACATGCCAGGTATGTTTTTGATGAGGGAATAACATTATAATGTGATGTAAAGCTCAAAAAAGTTGATTTTTACATAATACCCTCCCCTTTAATATATGCCAATTCTCCAAGTCGAAAACAAGTCAAACAAGTGTAGCAGAATAAGCGAAAACAGCACAGACCTCTAATAAACATATAAGATGCCTTTCTTGGAACAGAATGTCAGCATCAAGTTTATTTGCCAACATTGAGATGAAACTCAACATTAATTTTGGTCAAGGGACACTCTTTGGTGACACACCTTTTCCCACAAACTTGCGACCTTAAAAACAATCTCTTCCATTTATTATCATCAAGAAAGTAAAAAACAAACAAAAAAACTAACAATTAGACAAAACTAGAATCAGCAGGTCAGAACATCCCTCTCCCCCACAAAAGAAATTAGATAGTTTGATCAGTGCATCTCTATTGCAAACACGCAAGCAGTTAGTTGTAAACTAGCCATGTAACCCTCCCACCCCCCACAGACTTCGCCACTACACACAACTCACTCAGTACTAAGGTAAGAGTCTATACTAGATAATGTTCCCCTTCCTATGAATGAATCAATGATTGTCAATGTCGTGGTATGTTTTTTAAAGACAAAAGAGGGAGGATGAACCAGCTACCCTGTCCCGAACAGAGGAATAAAAGTACGCGGCAAACCTTTCCCCATCCAGCCCTTTTTTTTCTCCTCATGTTGATGAAACTCCACAAACAAAAAGTGTGCGTTCTCCTTTAAGGAGCCCCCACCGTTTGCAGAACGGAGGGAGGAGGAGCAGGTCAGCGGAACAGCGACTGAGAAGGAGAAAAAAAAAAATCCAACAACGGACGGTTTCAAGTCCCCCCAGCAGAAACTGTGCCTGATTTGTGGCCAATGTTGGAGATGTAAAAAAAAGAAAAAAAAAAAGAAAAAAAGAAAGAAAAAAAAGAAAGAGAGGAAGGGAGGGAGGGAGAAGGAGAGAGAAGGAGGAGGGAAGAGGATGGGGAGGAGGGAAGAGGAGGGGGAGGAGGAGAAGAGGAGGAGGGGGGAGGAAAAACACTAAAGGGGTAGCTATGGAGATGGAGCGTTTTCCTGGCTGCTTTCTTTGACAGGTGTTGAGTGGGGCAAAAGTCTTAAAACAGAATTCAGCATGTACGCCAAAGGTAAAGGCGCTGTCGTCCCTTCCGATAGCCAAGCGAGAGAAAAGTAAGTGGATTGTGTTGCTTTATTGTCATAGTTTTTACCTGCTTATCTGTGCGGGCGAGGGGGGCAGCGGAGGGGCGCACAACTTTCTAAACTAGGTAGTGTAATTTAAAGGAGTGCGCTGGAGTAAAGTGCGCTCCTCCTCAACTCATCCGACCACCTTGGAGGTGCGTCTCTTAAACTTTTTCCCTTTAAAAACACGTCTCGTGTGTAATTATGCGCGTGTTACTGCCTAACAATGTGAGCGAACAGCTCTGTAAGTTCCTACGGGATTTTGGAAAAGAGAATGGGTTGTGTTTTTATTTATCTGGTTATTTATAACGCGCACTTGTGCGGCGGTAAAAGTTGAAGAGGCATTGTCGTTGGGGTAAAAGCGTGTGTCCGTGGATGCGTGGACTGCTCGCATCTGTCTCCGTGAAACTTTCAGTGATGAAGCCGCTGGATGCTTTGGATGGATTTGGTTCTTTTTAGGAGCTTGAAGCGCGCAGGCTGTGCGTTTCGGGTGCGTAAAACACGGGGCGCAGACACTTCAGGCGGCAAGAGGAGGGAAGCTCTGTCCCGTTCAGCTACCATACAATAGTGCTTAACTTTTAAAGTGCAAACCGCAGCTTTTATTTCAGAGGGAAGCTTTATTTCAAGCAGACATCATCCAAAAAGACTAAAAAACACACTATTTGCAATTTTAGCTTTTGTCTCATGAACTCTTTTGTTGGTAAATGTTTTTTTCTTTGTTTATTGTGATCAACTTTTAAATGTCGTAGTCCCGACAGAGTGATGTCTGCCGTTTTTCTGCCGTGCTTGAGTGGAGTAAAAAAAAAAAAAAAAAAAAAAAAAGTTATTTCTTTACGTGAGCCTACGGAGACTTCTTTGGATCATCGTGGTGCTGTTTTATCACCATTAGGTCTCCTATTTTTACGCACCAAACAGTGCGAGTTTATGGAGCAGCGAGCCGGGCTCCCCGTGGAGATGCAGTTGTAATCCCTAAAACAATGTCAAGTCCTGGGAGGCTGTGCAGCTACACGACCCCCGTCATACATCTGTAATGGAAACATAATTTCTTTTGAGACTCTCTTATATGTTTTGATGCACTGCCGTGTCATATTCAATTGATTAGGCTTTCTAGTGATGTGAGTCGCTTAGCGGTTATTCGCTTAGTGGAGGCTTCCTCGAGTACGACTTTGTGCACATCTGCTTGCAGGGAGCGTTTGATTTCATTCTGGATTCACAATTTTGTCGGAAAATTGAGAGTCTGTGTATTTTTGTTTGTGCGTGTTGATATGGAGGAGTGAATCCTAAATGAAAACAGTCCCATGTGGGTTTATGAGCAGCAGGCAGGCTGACCTTTGAACCAGCATATGATGCTTTAATATTGCATATGAAGTGCTTGCATCTCAGTTTACACCGGCTTGTGGAGCCTGGGTTATTTACAGTATGGTGAAAAGCCATATATTATTTAAATAATGTGTCTTTAGTTAGTTTTCAGTTGCACTTGCTTGTTCGGGGGACTGTGGATTATGTTGCATGTGTCACTAGAAGTGAAATCAGTGCAGAGGCAGCATGTATTTCAAATGATAATGTAGGTGGAGGATTAATAATTTAACTCATAAGAAGTACAAGTCTTTTGAGAAAAGCTCCGAATGATGAATGCATCTGATTCGAGGTTGGTTATAAATTACAAGACCCCATGTTTATGGTTCCTCCTGTTGTTTGCTTGCATTTGAATATCCGTCACTTATTTGTCATAACTTGCTTATTTTATTAAAGAATCCTATCCAATTTTTAAACTTTAGTGTTATTCAAAAACTTGACATCATTGAACTTTCTCCCCCCCCCTATTTTCTCACATTAACCACCAGTGCTGTATATTTTTCTGTAGATTTTATGCAAAAAGTCAGAAAGTGCATAACTGTGAGTGGAAAGAACATAATACATGGTTTTCAATATTTTGTACAAATGAAAGTCCGAAAGACGTTTCATACATATGTGTTCAGACTGGATGTTGTCTCTCTCTAAATTCTCAATTGGTCTCAAGTCTGGACTTTGGCTGGGCCATTCTAAGACTCAAATATAACTGGCTCTAAACCAATAACATTGGGGCTCTGGCTGTTATTGCTATGGTCCTGCTGGAAGAGAAGCACCACAGCATGATACAGCCACCACCATTTTCACTGTGGTAATAGGTTGTATAATAATAGGTTGTTCAGAGTATTTTACAGTATTGAAAGTTTTTCTGCCAAATATAGCACTCTCATGTGAACTAGAGAGTTTGGTTGTGATCTGATCTGATCTGGCCAGAGCACCTTTCACATCCATGCTGTACTCTTCCTTGGCTTGTGGCAAGCTTCAAACCTCCCCTGATCTTTTTTTTTTTTTTTTAGCAATAGCTTACTTCTTGCCACTTTCTAAAAAAAGTAGAGTGCATGGCTAAAAGCTGTCATGTCAACAGATTCTTCCACCTGAGCTGTTGATCTGCAGCTCCTCCAGAGTTACCATGGGTCTGCTCGAGCTTGTCAGTTTAGGTGGATGGCCATGGGTTAGCAGCTTGACCACACTCGTCATAGTTTTAGATGATGAGTTGAATGTTTAGTGAAGGTTTAGAGAGTGGGATCTTGTTTTATAGCTAAACTTTATGACATGTCTGGGGCGTTCCTGATTCTGAAGTAGTTTGTTCCTATGAGGCCTTCACAAAGCCGTATTTATACTGAAGTTAAAATACACAAGTCACTTTTTTTTCCTTTTTTTTTTACTAATTTGTGGCTGTTGATTCCACCGGATGTTATTTATGAGCATCAGAGTAAAGGGGGTTAAATACACGGTCACATTTTTCATTTTTTCATATTTTTACACATGAAGGAACTTTTGAACCCTTGTGTATAATCCCAGCAAAATACAATGAAGTTTACTGTTTTAATGGGACATAATGTGAAAAAGTGAATATTTTGCAAAGCACTGTATTTGGTGTGTATGCCCATCATGACAGCAGGTCATATCCACACATCACAGACAAGGCTCGCCCTCTCTCCTCACCTGTCTTGTCCCCTTAACTCGCCCCGCAGGGCTAACACATGTTCCCTTGTAATCGTGGAGCTCACAACAGCAGCTTCAGTGAATTATCATATTCATATTTACATATTCATTCAACTCTTTACATATTGGCCTAATGAAAAGAAGGCACTCCAGATGGATGCATATACCACTAAAGCAAGAGTTTGGCATCAAAGCTGCAACCTCTGCTGTGAGGATTCATCATCATGTCTTTCTAATTTTATAAAATGTACGAAAGATTTCATGACATGAAGCTGACATGAAATCAGAACGTAAAAGTAAGATGGAAGTACAGTACAAGTGCTGCACTAGCATGTTTATCTTGGTGTTGTTTTAATGAAGAACAGGTGATGCAATGTTTCCGCTAGAAGCGCAAAACTTGTTGACACCAACATTTACGAAATATTATAGTGTAGAGAAATGTTTTGCTTGCACAGCTGGAGGAAGTCAGACCGCATGGGTGTGGACAGAACATATGAGTTACACTAGAGCATTAATGTTTCATAGAAAAGTTGTAGGATGAAATATTAATGGTTAAGTCTCTAAACATTTTAATAAACTGCCTCCTTGCTTTGCTCTTGCAGTGCATTTTCCATGCTTATGTTGAAAACAAGAAGGACTGTTGACTTCATTTTCAGATTTTGTTTTTTGCAAATGTGCAGCTGCTTTTCAGGAATTTAACTTCACTCCTAAAATATTCCAGCATTAGTTTGATACGTTCTTGCTTGTTTTTTTGAGGTTTTGTCTTCTTTAACAGACAAAGAACGCAACTAACAGACAGCATGTTGTAGCTGTCTGAGTTTTTCTGCTGCTTTTTGTTTTTTTTTTGTAACCATGGCTGTTCTGGTAATAAAGCTTTGTTTCAGGTATGCCTTGTGAGGGCCGTGCAGTTGTTGGCATTTTGCTGGTAGTCTGGTGTGTGCATGTGTGAAGTGGTGAAATCTGAAATTAAAACACAAGGGAAAAAGGGTTTACAGTACTGAACTTCTCAGTTACATCCTGTGGATGTGTTCAAAAGTGTACAAAATGTTCCTCGATACAAGCTCAACTGTGTGTGTTGGAATGTGTTTTGGATGCTGTGTTATACAGTGTTGGATTTTTTTTTTTTTTTAAAATTCCTGTAAAGCCTTGAAACCAAGTCTTGATTTTGTTCAGCAACATGACACACACGGGCATGCAGAAAATTACGTGGATTCCTCTGCACAACCAAGGCCTCGCCATATAAGTGGGATTCAGCCGGCTGGCCTCGATTTCCTCAGATCACAGGTAGCAGGAGTGAAGGGGGTAGGGACGTGTTTACACCAGACCCTTGTGTAAGGTTATTGTCATAAGGCCTATTGTGGGAACGGATCAGATTTAGTGTGATGATGAGAGCAGAGGAAGAACTGATGCGTATAGTCATCTAAATTTGTTGTTATTCTTGCCTTTTATCGTAGCTTTTTAACTAGCTCTAATCAGTCAGCCAGAGATCAGAACTGGACGATATTCCCTTGTTTGGCTCTGATCGATGATCGGCGAGTCAATTACTGAAAAATATAACTTTTCTTTTCCTATTAATTAAATTCATAAAAACTTAGAATTACTATCATTTTCAGTCTATAAATGCATCAACCATCAGGATTTACTTTGATACACTTTTTGGTTTAGTAAAAATCTGATCAAAGTTAATTACATTTGCTCTGATGCATAAATGAGTCCAACCTTGTAATTCCTTCATTCACTGTTGGATGCAAAACTACTATCTCTAAGACAGAACCTGCACCAGATTTCTGTCTTTTTTATGTTTTTTAATCCTAAAAAACGAGAAATCAGAATCAGTCTAAATCAGAATCACCAAGTCAGAACCGAAAGAACACTAGTAATGGGCAGAAAAGCCTGGTCAGTTCACTTTTAATTAAAAATAATTTTGAAAGGAGTAAAAACTGGTGTCAAGTCAGTGGAGCAGATGTTAGCTGTTAGGGCAGCAAGAAGGTCTTGGGTGTGATTCCCAACTAGGAGTTTCTGCCTTTAGTTTGAATGCTGTCCCAGCATACAGTGGTGTTTACTTCTGCTTCCTCATCCAAAAATGGATGGCAGGTTGATTGGCTGCTGTGAATTTCTCTGTGGCGTGAGCTTGTGTGTGCACAGATATCCATACTCTGTGTGTCTTTGCTGCTTTTAGATGGACTGAAAACTTCTTCAGTGTCCACCTTGCCTCTCCCCTATAAACTGCTGGGGATAGACCCCCCCACCAAATAACCCTGCAGAGGAAGAAGCGGGTACAGAAATAAATAAAAAGTCATGAATGAATGGAAGAACTTAACCCAGCAGCCTTAAAATTAGTGTTTTTTTTCCTCATATATTAAATGGAAGCCTTTTTTAATTTGTTCTAGTAAATCCGGTGACTTAAATTAAAGGTTCCATTCACAAAAAAAGTTTAAGCTTGATCAAACATCTTCTCTTAAGAAGGACCATATTTAGTAGTCAGGGAGCAAAATAATTTTTTGATACTCTGTTTGTTTACAGTGTTTTAGTGTGATTTCAAGTGATTCTAGATTTGTTTGGGTGAAGAACCTCAAGTGCAAAGTTAATCAGTTTGTTTTGAACGCAAGTTTCTTTACATCCTCTGCTCCTCCTCTGGCTCCTCCCTCCTATTTACATGCCATTTAGCAGGGATCTTCAGCTCTGAATGCATGGTTTTGATTCTACACAGATGGCTCAGCCATCTGCATTTTAGTCTTTTGAAGGAAGCATAAAGAACTGCACAGGAACACAAGCAGAAACAGTATTCAGAAAGTAAAGAAACCCCTGATTTACCCCCAACGCCCTTTGGGGTGACGGCGCTCCCATTCAGATCTGTCAACAGTCAATTAATGCTGCCTGTTGTCAGCCGCTTTTGGTGCATCCGCACAAATTTCTTGCCCTTCGCACTCAAAATAAAGTAGGCAGTATAAATATTGAAGCGCTGTGCCTGAAGTTGTTAATCAGTTTGGCAACACTGCACACAGAGCAGAACAGTTTGTCTCTTATTAACATACAGAGGAAAGCATCTGTGCGAACAGCAATGAGGTGAGTGTCAGGTGATAATAGAAAACAGATGAGTGTTTTGAATATTTGGACTAATTGCTTCATGGTAGGTTATGTCATTGTTGCCCTCATTAACTACTAGTTGATGAAACTCATTAATGGAGAACCTGTACCAGTAACATCTGAAATACTCCTTATCCCAAATCTTTAGAAATGCCTGAGCTGTGTCTCTGTGGTAAAAGGATATTATCAGAGATAAACTGGGTACCAGTGAGATCATCATGGTGCATGCATGTGTTCATATTATTGCAGACGTGTTTATGCGCATGTGTGAGAACTGTCTGGATTAACCCGTGGCTAAAGCCACTTGTGTTTACATGCTCATTGACACTGATTTGTTTTGACAAAGGAACTGCCAGAACAAAGATAGGCAAACAGAAACGGCGTGCGTGGTGGGAATAAGCGTCAGTGAAACATTTTTACAGCATCACAGGGGTCTGAAAATGGCACCAATCCTCTTGCTCTCCTCCAGGTGACTTCATTTAACACTTTATTTCTGCTGCCCAGCTCAATTTCTATGGGCATTAAGAAAACAGGTCCCTCTCCACAGTTGACTATGTTATGCACAAATATTCATGTATTTTACTGGAACTGTATGTGACAGAGCAACACACAGGAGTGCATATCTATGAATTGAAAGGAAAATAATGTTTTCAAAATCTTTTCAAATTACAAATGAAAATCTTGAAAGTGTGGCATGCCTCTGTATTTAGCTCCCTTCTGCTACCCCTAAATGAAATCCAGCGTAGCTCTGAACAGCTTCAACAGGGATAATAAATCTGTTCAGAGTTTATTGGATGGAGTTAAAAACAGGGCAACCCTGGAAGGAAACATGTTGGGAGGCTAATTTGGCGACTTCTTAGGGCATTTGGGTCTTAGCGTTAATAGAATAAAGGGGGGGTTGAATTAGTGCTGGGCGATATATCACTTAAAAACATATCACAACATAAGCACTTCATATCAGTTGACACTGATAATTATTTTTAGTTTTAAATATCAAAAATATTGCCAAACTAGTGACGTGACCTTTCCTCTTTTATCCACAATTTCCTCTTGAGCTGTTGCAGTCATTTTCTCCTTTCACTCCACCTTGATCTTTTCTATGTTTAAGCAGTTATAGGACGTGGTGGCAAAACATGAAACCTCTCCTACATACTCAGGCGTACAACGTGTATTCTGTGGACCGTGCAAACTCCACGCACACTGTCCACAGATGGTTGAGATTTCATACTCAAGCGAACTGATTGCCTACATTTCTTGTGACAGATTCCTTCATTTAACACAAACCGAATGGATTCTAGCAAGTTTGATGAGCTAGTTGGGCGCCTAGCCCCGTTTCTTCTCCACCAGGGCAGCCACCGCACACCTGTCAGTGCGGCACAGAGAGCAGCATTCACGCCTTGCGACTGGTTGCGCTGACTCTCAACATTATCAGCTTGGTGTCGCATTCAAAACAGCTTGATGTGAACACCGTTTCCTGCCGAGCAGGTTCCTCTGTGAGACAGTGCGTCAGCAAGTAGGCGGACGCCCACTTTGAGTCCGCATTGAGTTTGCAATGAGTACGCGCAGTGAAGTACGCCCGAGTATGTTGAGGGCAACATGAAACTGAGACTGTTACACTGCAAGCTGTTGCGAGGTGACCAAAGAGCGAGTGAATTAGTTGATGCCACCAACCTAGCTTAGCTAGCCGTGAGAGGTTGAGCGGCTAAAGTCTTTCCTCTGACTACATCCCCCAGAATGCTGTTCTGGATCGGAGTGCAGTAAAATTATCAAAATTCCATCGGACATATTTTCTATTCATATTGATCACATGGTTTTTTTGCGATAGATATCGTTATTGTTTAATCGCCAGCCCTAGGTTGAATACATTTATACATGACTTTGTATTGGTTTGTTACATAAGCTCATTGGAGTTTGGGTTTAAAATGCAACAAAATGTGGAAAAAGTTTAAGGAGAATAATTAGTTTCATGAGACATTATATTTCTTCTTTCTTTTCTCACTAAAAGCAACATCGACTTCAGCTTATTCCTCCATCACCTCTTTGCACTCCTTACCTCACTCTGACACTGTGATCACTGCTGAATTATTCAAATCAGGACATGAAAGTTAATTTTCTAACTGTCTGTGCTTTAGCTGGCTAAACTCAGCTGGGATGGCCTTGTCTCTGGGGGCAAGTGAAGGAAAGGGAAGGTTGGCTGGGATAGCCTGAGGCTAAATGTCAGGTTTGCTCCTCAGGACGAGGCAGGCGGAGAGATCTTCTTGATGAATAGATGTGAAACAAAGTGCTGTTCCGCTTGAATAAAAAAGAGGACCTAAAGAAGGGAGCAAATCACAAAGAGGCTTGTCGAATTTTTTTTTTTTTTTTTTTTTTGTCCTCTGGCTACAATCTTGCTCAATGAGTATGGAGTAAAAATAGATGCAAATGATCCTGCAGCTGAAAGAGCATGACAGACAGATGTTCAGTGAACCTGCTATCATTGGCCGTGATGTTGAGTCAGTTACAGGTCAAACGAGCCTCCTCCCACTCAGTCTGATCTCCCACTTCCCAGTTCACGATTTGCATCAGCGTTTTCCTTTGTTGCATTTCATCAGTGGATGTCATCAGAGAGAGTGAAAGTCAGTGGAGAGAAAATGGGAGACACTGAGAAGGCTGTGTGTGGTTTGTCTTGTAAGCATCTCATCTTTTATTCCTGAGTGACATGTGTAAGCAGTGGCAGGGTCACCAAAGAGGAATTTATGTTTGGGGTGTCCACAGGGGAGAAAAGAAGCAGGGGCTGATTCAGTTTCCGTCTTGAACACCTGTCGTACTGTACATGCTCCTTAAAAAAAACTGCATCATTGGCTTGCATAGAAAGTCCTGTTCTGCAGAGTTACACTTACTGCTTCTGACAGAGTAACAAAAGGTGTCCCCTGAAGCCTGGATTGAATGAGCGTTTTTAAATAATGCATCGCAGCCAGGGCAGGTGCCCATCGCTGGTGCGCAGCGCCCCTCAGATCGCACCGGCCTCTGCCATGAAAATTTCATTGCCACAGAACTCATGGGAATCTCGGTGCGATCCTGTACAGTGCAAAAAGGGGATATATAGGAACTGACGCTTGCTGCTGGGTGTTTCACACCATAAATAGGGGCTCAATTTTACACATTACAGCAGAGGACTCCCCCTGCTTTCACCATAACGTCACTGCCATCTGAACCGTTCAGGCTGACACAATGGAAACAGAGGAAAACGTGTGAACATAACAGGGGAAAGATGGAAAAAAAACAATCACAACAACAAAACTTTACATTTTATTCATAAAAAATGTCCCTAAATGGAAGTGTGAATTAAAACGTTTGGCCTCTTTTCAGAAATAGTAAGTCTATCTATCTGTCTATCTCTCGCTCTCTCTCTCTCACTTATAGATATGTTTTCTCTATTAACTGAATAGATAAATTCATCAAGTTCACTCTTCTGCTTCCAGTGCATGTAGACAGCTGCAGTAGACCTTACAAAATATTTACGTTTTGCATAAAGACATTGTTTAAGGCAAAAATAACTGTAAATGCAAATGTAAATATATATTAAATTAAAAACACATTCTGCCAAATGTTAGTAACTCATTGATGTGAGGTGTATAAAAAGCCTGTTGCTGTGTGCCTTGAAATATTCAGAACCAGTTCAATAAGTAAATAAACAACATACAATAAAAATAGTCTTCTGTCTTGTATCAGAGGCTGCTGTAAGAAATTATCACACTATTTGTAGAAAAATGAAAGCTGAAGCAGAACTGGACCTTGCAGCATGACCAAAATGATATGAGTAAATCCACCAAGGTGTGGCTGAGAATTAAGAAATGGAAACTCCTAGACTGAGTCAAACCCCAGATGTTGATGCCCTTAAGATGATGTGGGGGACTTGAAATGAGCTGAAGATGCAGGAAGTCCCTGAAGCTGGTACATGACTTCAAGCAGCATCTCACTGAAGTTTTTTCAGCTAAGTGGTGGTGACACTAGTTATTAAGGGGTAGGGTGTCCTAACTTTTTCTCAGTTTGAAAACATAGTTTTGTTTAAAGTGTAAAACAATGTTATTTTTTCTTGTTCAACCGCAATTACTTCATTTGCCTTTCCAGAGACAAAAAAAGATTAGAAATCAACAAATGAACAATTTTGATTTCTAATAAAGAACTAACTAAGGGGTGTCCTTACTTTTCTCACATTACTATATATCACTAAATGAATAAAAAAAAAAAAAAAAAAGTAAGAACTAAAGTGTAGTTGTAAAGGGTGGAGCATTGCAATTAGATCATGAATGATGTGAAGGACTGGCTAAATAAACAATTGGCTGCTGTTTCCCAGATGCTGCTCTCTGAGGTCCTGTCATCTCTCAAGCTTATGGGGAGTCAAGGTAGAATATTTCCCTTGCCCCTTGTAGCCAGAGAGTTAAAGCGGCAATAAAAAGGATATGGTTAGCAGTATAATTAAGCAGTTTAATGAAGATTTTCATTTTAGTTTGTTTCTTTTCGGTTTATTTTTCTTAGTCTTCATATAAAGATTTAGATAAGTGTGGCAATAGTTTGTTCCACATTAGTGTCCAACTCTTGAGTTCCACACAGAACAGCTCTCACACCCAGAGAGTGTGCATGGAGAACATATAGCTGCCGCCACACTTTTTCCTGCCTTAAAAGTATGCGTTTTATTCTTCATTTTAATTTTATGATCACCTGACTGACTGGGGATGAAATTAAAATGCTCTTTAAGTACCCTGAGTCGTGGGATACTTATTAGCTAAATTAGTCAGAGGGTCAATCAAGCTGCAAATTTCGCTGTAAGTTTCGAGCATCTGGCATGCAGAAGTGAGTGAATCTTCTTCAACGCAGAAAGCATAGAGCAGATTCAAAGATGATTCACAGCTGCAGTTGTAGTGCTGCAGCTTTGATGTGGTGAAATGTTTCGACACGCCAGCCTAGCTTATGTGGTGATCAAATTGTGTGTACGCCATAATACTCCATTATTAAATTTTAAGCAAATGATTTAATGGAACCAGATTATTGGTCCAGATTAGTTTCACTCATGACTGATGAACCCTGTTTTCATCACATTGATCAGGAGACAAGAACAGGTTAACATGTTTAACCTTCCCAACTTGCTAAATAATATTTTTAATTTGCAAGAGTTATTTTCATAAGATTACTTTTGTCATGCTAAACTTTATACTTTTAACCTGTTTATGATCTTCATAAAGAAAATGTTTTTATTTTGTTTTCTTACTGCTAGAAGTAAATAATGCTAAAATAGAATTTTTAATTTTGATTTCTGGAGAAAGATTTAGCATTTAAAATGATTTATTATACTACAAATTAGTTGACACAATAACTGAAATAGTGATTAGCGGCAGCTGATGCATTTTCTACTAAATGTTATTTAGTTCATATGTGCTGATGTACAACAGAAAAAAAACATATTAAACTTTATAAGTTACAGGTTTTAAATTACTGACTTCATTTTGACTCTCCATTTAGTGAAAAAATCTGTAAATAAAAAATGGAAAACATGTCTTTACATTCAGCTTCCAGTTGATGTTTTGCATGTTAAAACAACAAAGTGAATTATTATTTGTATGGATTGTAAAGTATTAGTATTTAATGATGATAGTAGCACAGTTCTTTGGATTTAAAGTGGTTCTATGTTAGTTGGATATTTTCTTATAACTGTGAAACAATATAGTTACAGGGCATAATAATCTTTTTTCTAAACATGATACTGGTAACTTTTACAGTACTATTTAATCTTGATGGTACACATTTAAAGCCAACTCTCCTACCTCTTAATTAGTTTGATTTTGTATTTCGGTTAGGTGTTATAGTGATTACTGTTACTGAACTGAAACCACCTGGTAAATGCTTACAAACAGTTAGTCATCTCAGATAATTAGACCAACTTTAAAAAGCTTAAATTTAAACAAATGTTTGGAAATGGATGTCTATGTGGTTTTAAAACAGAAAGATTGTTATTGTTGATACTATTTTCTGTTTATTGCAAGTTGAAGCTGGTATGGGTCAGATGCAACAAATTGTTTTCCTTTTAGCAGATGGATGTCAGAACATGTCACTTAGTTGCATTCAATTGTGATTATCCAAAGCTAAAAAAAAAATCTGGTTGCTCAACTGTTGGCCTAGTTCAATATTGATTCACTCAGCATCATCCAGCATTCACCCAAACAACATATCTCAGTGTCTGTGCAGGCCTGAATGTATGTGATCTGCATAAAAATAGTCGTTCACTACAGACAAAAGCATTGCAGCTCTGCTGAAATCTTGAAATTTTATTGCAGATCATCACTGGGAGATGTGTCTGTACATACTGTAAAACTATTTAGTTGATTGGTTGCTTTGTTGCAAGTGTGTCTTTTGTTCTCTATTTGAAGAGAATGATGCAGTTTTGTCTGAGTCTGTAAAGTTCAGTTAACTGTGGGCGACAGCATTTGAGTTTCTTGGGATGATAGCCTTGAGCTTTCTGAAGTCTAGGCCAGCTATACTTGTCAAGATCCCTTCTAGTGACTGTGTGATGAGCACTAATAAGGCAAAGGCAGTGACAAGTAACAGGAATGAGTCAGCTGCTGCAAGAAAGTAACAATTTGTTCTCCTGGAAAAGGAAGGTTTGCATTTATATATCAGGATCATTATAAGTCCATTCTTTATCAACTGTGTGTTAGAGTCATCTTAGCAAGAAAAGCAAAAGCAATGACAAAGAGAAAAGAAATAGGTACTAACAAGATATTTCAATATGTATTATACTTGAATTGAACAAGATTGAAAAAGTATTTTTAATTACAGATTGAAATTAAAGTTTTAAAAATGATGCTATGATTCATGCATTGTAGTTAGGATGCAACTAATAAAAACATGCTGAGATAACAGTGTAACCTGTAACACACAAAACTCCAGAGTCAGTTAGTTAGCTAGATAGCTATGGGTCCATTGCATGAGATCTGCCAGCTTAAACGAGATAAAGTACTTGGTATTTCTGTTCAGCAGTTTATATAAACCAAACCTGGGTATTATGTGAGTTAAATTGGTGTTGCATATTATAAATTAAGGGTTTTATGGTAGCAACTATAGAAAAAGCAGATAACTAAGGACTCACCCATGCAGTGCTTCAGAAAATACGGTCATTGAATGATCCGCATTAGGGTATTTAAGTGAGAACTACTGGCCTAAGTCAAAGGCATTAATGCAAAGGAATTGCTAGCGATTGAGATGCAGGATTATCAGGATTTTACTTGCCAGACTAGTTTCCTTAACCTGTTCATTTAGATTTTCTTTCTTAGGACTATAGCTCCATCAAATTTATGTATTTTTTTATTTCAGCAATGAAATGTAACATGAAAACCAGTTCAGCTGGGGAAGCGCCAAGGTCATCTTTAGCTGCGAAACGTAACCTAAGCATGACCCACAGAAGGCAGTTATCGGTCATTCAGAAATGGTGGCAAGGTGGCATTGCTGGCATGCAGACCAGGGGTCAGAAATTTTGGACATTGCAAATATTAAGGACTTGTCAACATATGCAGTAAGCTGGCCTCCCTTGAGAAAAAAGTAGAAAATGGTGTGTAGCTAGTTAGAGAACCAGCAACTCTCTGACAAAAACACAGTATTTACGCTCATTTTCCTGCAGTGTACAGCTGTTGCCAAATCCCAGAAACTTGCTGGTCTAACACTGCCCCTACTGCTACAACAGATGCGCCAGTTGTCAGAGCCATCTGCGCTGATGGGGCAGGGTGGGCCAAAAGGGCAACATCAGCCATAGTGGATTTAGCATTATAAAATGCTTGGAGACATTTAAATGCAGGGTCCAATCCACACTGTTGTTGGCTTTCCTCTTCTTAAGCGCACCATAAAGCGGATGTAGAAGTTTTGCTGCCCTGGGGAGGTAACAATTGTAACCATTGTCAAAAACTCCTACTGGCCTTTCACTGTCTGTGGATGCAGAAAACCTGAACCCACCTATACCTTATTTGACAATGAAACAACACTACTGGTAGAAATGCAGTGGTTCAAAAAGTCTATGACCGGGAACCCAAACTGACATTTTGCTGGGTTGCCAGTCAGGCCATGTGCCACTACGCATTTAAAAACCTGACATAGATGGGACATGCTATTCAGTCAAGCTGCTAGCCACAAGAATGTCATCGAAATATAAAACAAAGGACAATCCGGGCAAGACTGAATTAATTCAATGAAAGTAACAGAGCTACTCCAACGTGCTGCCACCCAGGCGCAATTCTAGAACTTGTTCGATCAACTTTTCCATCAACCACTGAAAAGTTTGGGTGGTGCCTTAAAGGCATAATTAAATGGAGCTATAAGGCGGGTTTAGGGACATCTTCAGCTTACATGGAAACTTGGTGAGAACCTCGCATCAAGTCCACTTTAGAAAAAAAATGAGGTCTCAGCAAGATGGTCAGAGAAATCCTGGATGTGGGGGATTGGATTAATGATCATTTTCCCACAAGGCCATCACTGACCATCTGACTTGGGCACCATATGCAATGGAGAAGGTCACAGCTCAAGGACTAGTGGCATCAAGGCGGCACGAACACCAGAGGCCTCATCGTGGGGATATAATGTTCTATCCCGTTCTAATACTTAGTTTCAGTGTTAGAAATGTCAGGAACAGTCAGTAAAGGGAACTCTGATACCAAACGCTGAAAAACATCCCCAGAAGCTAAAAGTTAGCATGTACTGACAGCCCAGCTCCTTGCGTTGTACAGTGTTAATCAAACATCTGTTAGCAACATCAAGAAGGAGCCCATGAGCACAGAGGAAATTAGTACCTATGACAGGAACTGAGCTTGCACCTACGACAAAGTTCCACTGGAAGTCCTGGTCGTGAAAACATAGAGTCACCAACCTTTCACCAAATGTTTTGATGGAAGACATGTCCACTTCAGAGGTCACCATTGTGGAGGAGTAATAATAACGTGACAGGAGCTAGGTTCGATCACCTCACTTACTCAACTCCAACTGAGAACAACAGAAAAATGGTAAGTGCCAAAAATATATAAATTCTTAAATCAAAACTTTCAATAGTCACTGCTGAGTGGAGCCCCCTGGTAGTCTGCCACAACATAACATTGACCATAAAAGAAAAAAAGTTATGCAGGATCCTTTAAAGAAATAGCAGTTTCAAATCCAACAGAAGATTAGGAGATTAAAATTTTATTTTAAAGCATTTGTCTCAAATTTGATCTTTTTATTTTGAACATTAAATATTGTTAGAGAAAAAAACTTGCAGGTCTAAAAACAAGTTACGTTATTTCTCATCTCAGCTACAGTTTTCACCATTACCCTGTGTGATTACACCTCACAGCAAGACAGATCTGAATTTCATTCAGAGGGTTGAAAGGGGCTTGATGTGTGCAATTTGCATGTCCTTCCTTACTGTCAGAGTTCCAATGCTTTGATTTTACTCAGTATAATAATGAAAAAAAAAAACATAGCAAGGTTTGGTCATCCAGCAAATCTTTGGCTCCATTCACACTGTTTGTGATCACTTGTGAGGAGCTCAAAGAACGCCGGGCTGACAGAATGTATCTCTTTTTTGATCAACACTGGAAACTTAATCAGATTTCATAGTTTTTTCTTTGGCATAAATGATTACTTTTTTCCATCTATGAGACCACATGCTGTAGACTCTAAAGATGAGACGCTTCAGCAGGAGGCAGTTTGTTTTGCACACTGTCCTTTTGCACAAAAACAATTTTTAGACTAAATGTGATCATTTACTCTGTAACTATAACATTACTTACTGGTTTGTTGACTTTTGTCTGCATTTTTCATCTTCCATCTTTCAGTTTGCAGCTACGGTTGTCATACAAGAGAAGGGTTGTTTCCATTATGCTACCCTGAAACTTTAACATCCAGAGCTTAATTACCTAGAAGGTTCCCCTGTGTTGTTTGTTGTCTGTTGGAGTTTATCAACATCTGAACTTAAATATAAACTGTAGACCAGTCTAAAATGAAACATAATCCTGAGAATATTCTATACAATAGAATACAATACAATCTAAAATCCTTAACACACTACTTCCACAAAGCTTCAGGTTGAAGGTTCTAGGTAATATTAAAATTACTACCCCCCTAACAAGGCTGCTTTCTTTAAATTTCCGCCTCTGTAATCTGTTTAAACCAGCAGTAGAAACAATGTCTCCACTGCATCTACCATCAACAGTGGTTCCACTTCAGGACCATCCATTAGTGTTGCATTACACCAATACTTTACAGGTGTTTTAATGTGAAATCTGAAGAATTAGAGAGAAGGAATGAAACGTCTTCTTTTTTTGCTAACTAATAAACGATCTGTAAAGTCTGGCTTTTCTTCAGTCAGTGAACTAATTTGGTAAGCAAGACTTTAATTATATAACACCTTTCAAGATAAAAAAAAAAAAATCACAAACTGCTTTGCAAATGAAAAAAACATTTAAAAAAAATAAGAGAAATTAATAAAAAGCAGATTTAGAAATATATGTTTTTACAAGCTGTTAATAGAGTCCAATCTCAGTCCAATCTCAAGTCCACAGGAAGAGAATCCAGGGTCTGGGGGCCACTGAACAGAATGCTTCGTCTCCTTTGTTTTCGACTTAGTGTGGAAAACCATCAGCATCATCTTGATTTGCTCTCCAAAATAAACCGGAAGCCAGAATATTTGCATCAAGATTGGAGTTATAAATGTAGCCTCTTGTAGTATTTCAATGAAAGTGTAGTTTTTGGCAGATAAACAAAATCTTACAAGATGATCATATGAACAATAGTTTGTTTGAGTTTTTTTAACAGAATAAATGGAGAAAATGTTTTCATTTAGCAATAAAAAGATAATTAACATTTGAACAGTCCTGGCAACCTCTCTCTGTTTATCTATCTGATGAAATATTACATGTTTTGTTTGTGCAACTTTAAATATATTTTGGTTTCTAGTTAACAAACACTACATGTTCTCAACACTGCATCTTTGTCAAGATGCTGCTGCTGATAAATAGATATAAGCATTAATATGGCATATATTAACTTTTTCTTTATCGTGTAAAAATGAGCATGCCCTTGATGTTTATTACATTTTTGTTAGATAGAAATAATCAGTGAAAATGGCTCCTAGTCTTAAAATATCACAATAGGTGCACAGTTATAAAGAAAATCAAGTACATCAGAAATCAGCACTCACTGTGGGCCAATTTTCTGGTTTAATGTGGACGTATTAAACAAAAAGATTACTCCTCAGTGAGTGGTGGTTTGGTAACACTCAAGTTTTGTGTCTGTTCTCAGTGTTTCCATTTGTTAGTCATACATACCTTAGGATGTTCCTTTGCAACTAACCCCAAACAAAATGTATTTTTATAGTTTAAAATATTTTGTAAAGCATAAGGCCTAAATTATCTGTATCTTCCGAAAATAATGATTTTCCGTTTGTGTTCTGAACCTAGTTGGAAATTAAATGATACTTTTTGTACTTTGTGGTCAAAATTGCTGATAAGGTGAAAATAACCGTCTTCTATTTTTCTGAGATTGTTTGGAGATTTTAGATTGGAAAATTATATAAAATTAATTTAGTTTAGTTTGTATTTTTTTCCATTGTTATACCTGATTAAAGACATGCATTGATAGCTTAGTGTCGTAGCAGCCCAGTCTTAACTGAATACTATGCATTCCTAACAATGTGTGACAAATCCAGGGTTAGAAGCTGTATGATGGTAATGTAGATCAGAGCAGAAGTGGAATGACAGAAACTGCAACCCATGAGTATCAACATGTGTGTAGTTTGTAGAAGTTAGCAAGTGCAAAGAGAGGCAGAAAAGTAAAAAAAAAAACTGCTAAACTATCAGCGAATACTGCCGTACATCGTGGCGCGCTAAAGGCGCTGAAGTAAGGGGAAAAATTAAGCTTCCACTTCATAGTTTAAGGTTTAAATACTTATGCTGGTCAATCTATTAACATTGTTCTACACTGTTACAGGTTCTGACAATTACTTAAACCTTTATAATATTTGTGTAAACAAAATAAGGATTTTGTTGTTGCTTTTGTTTGATTAAAGACAGAACACTGATGTTGCAACTTTAACCTTTTAGATTTTGGCGCAAACTATAGGGTTATGCCACTGTTTTTAAAGAAATTTGGACTGCATTCAATAATCTGCAGCTTAAAATCATTAATACTCACTTTAATACTGATAAACACAGATGAAACCTAAGCGCGGCAATTCTACACTAGAAAAAGATTTCCTGAAACACATTTTGTGATCTGAGAAAGCTTTTCTCTATTTGAGAAACTAGGGTTGTGCGATTTCAGAAAAATATTTAAGTGAGATCCTTTTGCTGAAGATTACAATGATTACACTGATAATGATTAGCCTACATTTTCTTGACAGTTTTCTTTCTTTGCATCTCAGTTATTGAAAACATACATCTGATGTGGGCATTGAGGCAAAGAAAGTCTTTAAAAAAAACAAAAATATATTATTGCGTTGCAGAATTTGCATGAAAGGCACTCAATGTGATATTTTTCCAAATATAGCATTTAAGAAATCCTTTTAAATATTGATATAGTATTGACCACATTGATATAGCAATGATGATTGCAATTTAACATGTTGTGCAGCTTCAGAGGGGCATTTCGCTACTATTTCTGGCTGTGTGACTACCATGATTCTACTTAAAAACTGGACTACATTGAGAAGTTAAAAATAAACAGCGTTGGTAAAATTTTTAGTTTTTGGTATTTTTAAAATCTTTTTTTGTTTTTTTGTGATCTCAACATCAAACATCTTTTTGCCTTTCAAGGTAAAAGTATTGATACAGCCCCAGTTTTTGCTGAACTGAGCTTTGTCGAATGTTGTTTCATGATTAACGTCAACCTTTAAATAATGAAACATACATGTCACCAGAGTAAAATAAAGACACCAGTAAGAAGACCATAGCTACTGTAAAATGTCTAAAATTTGATTATCGTATGTGATAGGGATGTGGGTATTTCACATTCTGATGTGATGCGACAGAGCCCACCCAACAAGTGGTGCAGTGATGTCAGAGTATCATGTCCGAGCTCATTCCTCCTCTCCCCTGTCCCGTGTTCCTCAGAGTGTCTACACCGTTTTGTTTTCAGTGTCTCGGCCTCAACAGCAGACAGCCTAAAACCACAGGGATATGGCAGAGTGCCACCAAAGCTCTTTAGCTCTTCACTGAAGAGCCTTACATCACACATTTACAACTTTGCCACACTGTGTACGATCTTCGGACGATGTTTATCTCTCTTTTTTTTTTTTTACGTGAACAGTGAGGATTTGGGGCTACTTTTGTTTAAAGGTTTTACCATCTTATTTGATTCCTTTCTTAGAATGAAATAAGTGTGAATCCTTGAATGATTTCTCAATGTTAGGATGACGTAAAAATATTCTGAAAGAATCTGAGAAGTGTTATATCCAACAAAAGATGTGATGACCTGTTTTTCTGTGTGCTTTGTTTTCCAGGTTAGCTTTATACGTCTATGAGTATTTACTGCATGTTGGCGCACAGAAATCCGCACAGACCTTCCTGTCAGAGGTAAGATGTCCTAATGAAACTTCCTGTTTAAAAAGGATGAGTGTGATTCCCCTTCTATTGTATGACCAGCAGTGGAATTTACATTGTCGATCTCTCCGGGTTCAGCAATTATTCTGTAACCTACAGCTGACCTTTCTTACAGTCAACAATGTGCTTTAGCCTGTTTCTATGTTTAGAACAATGCAAACATGGGTTGGGCTACTTAATATGATTAACTACCCCTCTATATTAGGTTTAATTTGCGATCATAAACTGTGTAATTAGAGCTGTCTGATATACTGTGAGGACATGTTGTTTGTGTTCTGTTTTGATATTTGATAAGGGAAGCCCATGGCTGCCAAGTTAAACCTTGATTGTTTGAAACCAGTCCTAACAATTTATCCAAGGTCTACTGGAGATATTAGCCTCTTATTACACCTCTGCTCTGTAGAAGTTGTAAGGGCTCTTATGTGTTGCATCCTTTTCCTAATGGACATCCTTCCTGTTAATGGTTCCATATTCAGGCTTTCTGCAGCTGAAGACGTCTCCTGCACACTGGCTTTATTCAGCTCTGTGAAAGACACTCACATGCAGTGAAAGCAAAAGCAGGTCGACTTCTGAGCACTTTATTCCAGGACATATTTGTCTGTCACATCTTTATGTTAGCGCGGGTCAGAGTGACACGGATAGTATTGTAACTATTTGAACTCAGGAATCTTGGCTCCAGATACACCTCATAAACACACATAGTCAAGAACTGTATTTATTTGACAGTTTAGGTGATAAGTTGCCTCAAGATCAAGAGGAACGGTAATATGGACACTTTTAAATGACAACACTTTCTAAAGATTTCACAGGTTAAAGCTTCCAAATTTACAGTTGAGGTCACATTGGAAACTAGCTTGTACCAGTTTTCCCAAACACTGTTTTCTGTCCAAACATGCTTTATCTTGCTTAATAAAATCTCACACTGGCACATAATTTATTGAAGCTTAAAGAATTGGACAAAATGCAATAAATATATAATTAGTCAGTTCCTGTATATAAAAATCTGTGTAAAATAGTTCAAACTATCCTTGGAAAGCAGTAACACATTTACATACTAATCTGTGCTGGGTATACTCAAGTAGGAGCAGCATTATTTCGAAATATTGCTCAAGTATAAGTAAGAAGTCGTCATCAATAAAAACTGTGAAAAGGTATTTTGTGAAATAACTTCCATTTACTGAATATAATATAATCAGACAGACAAAAATAATAAAAATGTGGTAATTCTTTTATTTTGAAATAAACTAATAAAATGTATAATATATTTACAAATTAAATAAAGAAACAAGAAACATACATTTCCAACTCATGCTTTTTCAAAACATAAAGCTTAGTATGCTTAAAACAGTAAACTACAGTACACCCAGTGATGCGACATACTGGATTGTTTGCTTGCCCTACAAATAGCACAGAAGGCTCAGCAGACAGAAAATAACATTAGAGCAAGGCTGTCTGTGTACAAATAGTCTCACTTTACCATAAACTGTGTAGGTGTATGTCTGTGTTGGTACATGATTGGTCAAAATGTGCTTGTTCTTCACTTGGTGAAATGATCAGAGGTGGATAGAGTAGTCAAAATCTTTACTTAACTAAGTGAAGTGATACTTCAAAATAACTTTACTCAAAAGTAAAAAGAATGGTGCCATAAAACTGTTCTTAGAGGTACATTTTATTCAAAACATTACTCAGGTCAATGTAACTCATTATACTGTCATACTGTACTAAGATTAGGCTTTGTGTGCTAATACATATGGGTAAGTTTATCTGCTAACACATATGTACTCGTCCTTATGTGAGGAGACACGTACTTATCATTTTATATACTGATTTAGCTGTGTTAAGATCTGCCATATCTAAAAAATATAACCAACAAAGTTGTTAGTTCTTTACTGAAGAGTTTATAGTAGATTAAACCAAAGTATTATCTGGGTCAAATGGGACTAAATATTATATCCATGAATGATGTGTTCTATGGTAGCTGCCATGTGAGGAAAAAGAAGGGGAACAATGACTAAACCTTGAGGTACTCTTCAAAAGAGTCTGTGAAATATCTGCAGTAAAACAGTAAAACCCCTTTTAAAGGGAGGGGGTGCGGGGTATTATGTAAAATTAACTTTTTTGAGCTTTATGTTATTATAATGTTATTCTCTCATTAAAAACATACCTGGAGTGTTGCCTTAGCTCATTCATGCATGTTTGAGAAATCTTTGAATCCTCCATGGTAGCCATTCAGGGCTGCTTTACTGCTTGCTACTGCAATGAGCTGCCTATTTACCCAAAGCTCTGCCTTGGGAGCTGCAGTCTCCAGCCGAGCCTCACAGAGCACCCTTCCCCTGTGCCCTCCCCACACAGCTCCACCAGACTAACGGCAGCAGCAATTAGAAAACACCTGGTGGAACTGCGAGTCTGCTGAGTTTATCATACGAACTATTAAGCGGCATCAATGGTTGGCATGGAGAAGCATTGTTGTGATGACGTGCAGAAGGGGGAGTGTTGGAAAGCGTAAAAGGTTCTTAAAGAGAGAGGCATTTTCAAGGCATCAAATACAGTTATCATGTGATGTCAAATGTCTTTTAAGTTATTTTTTATATAGACTATACAGCATTTTCATAACAACTGAAGGTAACATAGTTATTAGACTGTGCTATAAAATGGGACTATGTGCCTGGAAAATACATAATATCCCCCCTTTAAGATGATCAATAAGAATTAAATCTGGTTGCAAAATCTTCTAGAGATGATCCGACTTTTTAAGCTCTGACCTTCTAATATAGATTTTACTTCTGGGTACATTAACATATAAAAACTAATTTGTGTAAACTTGGTTTTAACTTAGTAATTAAATGTTGGCCATAAAAGAAAAAAAATGGGTTGCAATTTCTTTGCTGGAGGTGGTAGTTCTGAATCACTGCTTTGATGCATAGGATGTAATACAGGGCTATGTGCATTTATGCTTAAGAGCAAATGTCACAAACCCTTATCTGAGTTTTACTTAATTCAAAACATGTATCAGAGAGCACACTGTTTGGTGTTACATTTACTGAAATAATGAATATAGAGAATGATGTAAAAAGATCTTCATCCACTGATACAAATCAGAAGCAACTATACAGTTTGAAAAGCACACTGCAGCAGTTTTCAGTGAAAGTACTTGCACAAGGCTCTGCTAAAGTTTGAACGTTGGTAGCACTCTGTTCAGTAAAAAGGAAGTTATAGTGACAAGCTGGTGTATAAAAGCTAAGCACAACCTTTGAAACAGAGAAATTAGCTCCATTTGTTAGTAATAAAATCAATATTTTTGTTCCTGTATCATGCAGAAAGACCACCTTACCCAACTCACAGGCAACAGGCAGCTTTATCTTGGTGTTAATTATAAAAAACTATTAACAATATGTTATTTTTCATCTACAGCGTAACTACAATAATGTTGCATAAAATGTTGATTTATTCTTTCAGTCTGGACCTCTTGAAAACTCTTTAAAAAGTTATAAAATGGATCAAATTAAAGTAACTACAATTAGTTTTGTATACATTTTGAGAAAAAAAAAGTTTTTTGATTCAAAGAATAAAAAAGATTTAACTTAACAAATCAGGCTAAACTATCATATTTGACTTCAGCAACATTGTGATGATGGCTGCTATTTTAAATCCGGAAAAAAAAGTTTTGCTTTTTTTTTTTTAAGTGTGAAAAACACAAATCCAAGTCATGATGGGGAGGGCAGCACTGTGAGATAAAGCAGTTGGGCTGCAGAAAGCTTTGATAATTTCAGAGGCCTTACGGGTGAATCTTCTCCTAGAGATTTAAGTTTTATCGTTGGGCTTCTGGAAAGAGGTGAAATTCAGGGTCACGGGCAACCAGGGGCACACAAATACAGATCAGAATTAGAACTGCATATTCACAGACAAACTCACATGCTGTACACATGCACACAGAGTATTCAAACTAAGTCCTGTTGATGGAGTTGTCTCAAATGCTGTGCCTGCAACACTAAACTCCTAAATGACTTTGTAACCATCAACTACGTCTTTATTTTTATTTACATATCAGTGAGTGCACAGCACGAGGGTTCAGGAGTTTCCATTTGTTGATACTGTTAAGCCTTCTGAAAACATTCTCAGTATTTTACCATTTGTCTGGAAAGGCTTGTGATGTTGTATTATTACTGGAAATTGGGGCGTTTTAGGGCCTTCTAATACATTTTTAACCTAATATCTTCTTCATACTATTGCATATATATCCCATTTGTTTCAATGAAGTAGAAAGACATTAGACCACAGGAAAATACTACACCTGCATCACTTCACTATACATGTGACATTGTAGCATAAACAAATTGATCCTCACCTAAGCCAGGGGTGTCATTTCTTTAGACATTTGGAATAATTATGCCACCGCTCTCAGATGCCAATGTAAACCAAAAACCACACATATGCACCGCTACTACAGAATTAACAAAACTGCAACTCAAATATCCTAAGATTGACCTTTTAATAACATATTCATCTAATGCTACATTTTCCAGATAGTTTACTGACATTAGCAGACTGGATCCTTTAAACTTAGCATGAGACTGACACCATGACCTTCTTTTTGATGAATTTGGGTAATAGTTACCTGACCACCTTGGGGAACCTCATATTCCATTAGAATTTTGTGTTATACTATGAGACGGTGATCAGACAACATTAGTAACATACCCCATCCTGATACAGTCTGAACACTGAGAATTCGTCACCCCTGTTCTGCGGTAGACATGGACTTCTCAGAACAAATCAAAAGCAGCACACGTACATGCCTGCGTAATTGATTTTTAACAGAGAGCAGTAAAGGAACCACTACAATAATCAAATCTACAGAAAATAAAATACAGTTTTTTGATGTCCTGTTTTAACAGGAATCCCTTTATTCTGGCTATTTTTTTGTAAGCTGATAGTAAGTTTTCTTACACTCGCTATAGTGTTTAGTCCCATTATGTCTAATTAGGCACTGATTTCTATCCTTGCATTTTTGGGACCAAAAACATTCACTTCTGTCTTATCTACATTAATCTGGATGAAGATTTGACCCATCCACTCACTGATATTATTGACACACTGACTCATCGACAGCAGGCTTTGGCCAACGGGTGACACAGAGATGTAATGTTGTGTGTCATCAGCTTATATATGGTGAAGTACTTGTTGTACTCTATAATATGAGGTAGGGGATCAAATAGATATCATTTAAAAGTGGACTGAGAATGGACCCATGAGAAACTGAATTGATTTTTATTACCAACTGCATGGACAACTACTAAGTAGGCAGCCAGCACAGCAAGCTGATTCAATAGGGATTCACAGGTGGCAGGGTAATAAACATTACACATCTTAGAAACAACTACAGCAATGCTCTTTCCTGCTAGTGTTTATACCTTGGATAAGGTACTTTGGAAAGTGTTTATGCCTTAGATCTCAATAGCAATCCACGTAAACCCAGCTGGACATGCAAGAATGATTTATGTTGTAAAACCTAAATATGTTGATGCTGCAGTGCACATCTGAACTCTAAAGAAACATTGTGCTTGAGATTGCTGCCACCCATAGGCAAGGACAGCAATTGGCTACCAGGGAGACTCTGGATACAGACTGGTGGAGAGACATTGCAGACCAAGCCACCTGCTGCTTTTGCATCAAAAGATATAAAAACTGTTGCCTATGCTTTCAAGTGCAGTTTGCCCTCCTGTTATCTAAAGGAAGATATTCATTCATCCAGACAAGAAAAATACAGCTTTGTTTCAATGTATATACTCCCTTTATGTGAAGTGAGAAATAAAGTGACCAAAAAGTGTGCTTTTTCTTCTCTTGAAACTAGGAGCCATCCTATGGCTAACAAATTGCTATCAAAATATTTGTCTAACATGATTTTATCAAGTTTTTCAAGAGAAATTATAAAGTGTAATGCCCATGTGAACAATCACAAATGTGTTTTTAATAGATTAAAGACTTTTATAGTTGTAGATAAACTTAAGGTCTTAGACAGGTACACCTGCTCATCTAATGAGTGCGCTATCACCAGGCCTCTCCGGCCTTAATTAGCCTCTGTTCCTCCTCCAGCAGGAAGCGCACGCACTCACTCACGTTTATAGTATCCACACAATGCGCTGCCAGTCCCCGAGAGGACTTCACCGCACTCTGCTCTCCTGCACAGTGCAGCACTCAGCTCTTTAGCAGCATTAAATCAACAGGCCCACAACAACGCGCCGCACATCACGTCATTATAAGTGGCACTGGGGAAATCTGTAGGATAGACACTTTAATAGAAACCTGGGGCTTGTATCTGTTTTTTCTCCTTTTTTGATATGGAGCACATATAGAAAAAAAATAGAGAAATCTCGGTCCTGTCATGCTGTCTTCACACACTCTTAGACTGTATATAGAAGCTCTGAATCTATGCTGTTTATGTGTGTAGAGTCATGTTAGTGGTAGTGTGTTCAGCAGGCAGTTGGTCGGCTATCTCTCATTGGATCTTATCTCAGAGTCCAGATACAGACAGGAGCTTGGCTGGTTTTCTGAGGGCAGCAGAGAGGACTGCTGCTTCAAGACAGTCACAGAGTCTTACCCACAAACTCTTCTGCTCTGCACTATAGATCACTCCCTGGCCGATTATTTCTCTCCCAGAGTGTCGCTCTGTCAGCCTAAAGTTGGGAGGAACGTTAAGCAAAATGGTTACATTATGAATAAAACATGCTGCAGTATCTAATTTTTCATTCTTCTCCTTTGTCTCTTGCCCTGAAAGTTCTTTCTCTTTGCCTATTTCTCACAGATCCGATGGGAGAAGAATATCACACTTGGGGAACCACCAGGATTTTTACACTCATGGTGGTGGTATGTGTTCATTCATCCTTGCTCTTTTTTGTTTCTTTACTTGGCCACACACATAATTCTGTTTAAACGGAATGAAGGGTGAATGGAGACAGTAATTGATGGTACAGGTAACTGTATCATCTCCTGGTGTCCTGATTGACAACTGAGCTCCGTTATTTGAGGTTCTTTTTATAGCCTCTCTCTTCTGCTCACAGTTCAGTTAATGTCAAAAATCAGTGACACATCCTCCAATCATTGTGGTTTACAAACTGTTGTGACTGAACCCCACTAACTCCCCTGCAACACCTCTTTAAATGTTAACTATAAGTTACCTATAAATTCACATTACAACTACTACTAATACTCAGTCTTAACAAAGCTCAAAAGCACATTTTTCCCACAACCGTCTATGCTGCACAGGAATTATAGTTTTACAGTCAATGTATTGCTTCTTCTTTAACGTGTATGTTGGTGTGAAATATTGACTCTGTCACAAAAGACTTTTGTGATAATTTTGGAATGGATGCAGTGTGTTGCATTAAAGAGGCTGAAGTATTTACATCCACAAGTTTCAATTCAATCAAGTTTATTTATACAGCATCACTTCCCAACTAATGTCATCTCAAAACAAATTACATGAGACCAGATCCAATCCTTTGCATTTATGTTGTGTCCAAATTAATTTCAGATCAATTAAATTCATTCCAATCTATTTAGTCTAATTATATAGTTAGATATAGATCCGATTACAAACAGTCAAATTCTTTCCAAATCATTTTACAATGCAGGCACACTCAGTTGAGCCAGTTGGTAAAAAGGTATCTGTTTAATAAAATCTGGTTGCATCAAGTTGCTGACTTTGCAGCTATCCCTCTTCCTGAGCAAGCATATGATGACAGTGGAGAGGAATCACTACCTTTTAAATGGAACAAAACCTCTAGCACAACCAGCATGAGGTTGATCGGCCATCTCCTGTGACTGTCTAGGGATTGAGAAGTTAGAAGGAGACAGAAAAACAAAACACAGAAATATTAAGCCAGATGTTCTTTCTGTGTAACAGAAAAACAATATGCACACAGCTAATGGAAGCCACAGCTTGTTCAATAGCTCAGTTCAGACAGAAAAGAAATGCCGCTAAACATCGAAGCACTGAGGTGAGGGTACCCCCCCGACCAGGAGACAGTGGCCACAGTCAGTGTTTTTTGTCACTGTGGAGAAAAGGTTACATGTATTTATCTGCTTGATGTGTGATGACATGATGTGGATTCTCCATTCATCTTGTTGAATATTAATTAAACCAAAAGAAAACTAAATGTAACTGAATATGTCATTATTATCATTTAAAAACTGATGGGTAAAAATAGATTATGATGGGGGTTTTTTTTGATGCTGTCAGTCAAAATCACACTTTGGACTTTTCTGATGTCCATCATTGCCAGAAGACTCTAGTCTTCTGGCAATGATGGACTTCAGAAAAGTCCAGCACAACCTCTAAAGAAATCTGGAAGATGAGTCTTCTCTGTACCCACCCATGTGGCAAATAAACCAATCAATGGCTGACTTCAAACCAACCACATCTGGCCGGCACGGATGGAACCACAGCTCTCGGGGTTCCAGGGAGCGGGGTGGGACCGGGCTCTAAGTTTAATGCAAAATGCCTGACCAGTGTTTGAACCCAGGCTGGGCCAGGCCCTGCAGTGCAACAGGGCCTGAAGTTCATGGGAGCAATAGCTCTATTAATGACTTTATTTAGGGCAGAGGCACATCTAAAAACAGAAGCACGAAGTCAGTGGTAATTTTCTCATGAAAGAAAAAAGCAGTACAGAAAAGCTGAAAAAGATCTGTCACTGGCTATTTTAAAGAAAAATCAACACTTAACACAGAAGCACTAGACCAGGTGCCTCTTCTATGGTAAAAAAAAACAGATGGAAGGGAAAGATGACTATAGTAATTCAAAGATAACACACAAATAGAGTGTAGCAGAAGGAAATAGAGTGCAGAAAATTGGTCAGCATATCCATGAGCAGATTAAGCCTATAGCAAGATAACCACAAAGATAGCTGGGGATCCCCTTTAAGCTTGATCAAAAACAAAACTTTCAGACCTCTTTTTTTATGTGTCCTGTCTGGCAGCGTGGCACTCAGAATTGTTATCTGAGATTCAAGGTGAGGCCAAACAGATTTACTTTCACAAGTGGAGCATTACGGGTTTCACCATGATGCTCCACTGGATATATATGAAACTTTATAAGAAATTGCTTTGGGTTTATTTAAAATGTAATGGATACAGAGATGAAAAAGAAAGGAGAAAATAAAGGTAGAAAGATGGGGAAAGGTTTAAGGTCTCATCTTAAAAGGGCATCTGCATTATGGACAGGAACTAGGAGGTGATTCCAACGGAGATGAGCTTGATACCTAAAACCACTGCCTCCTGTACTACTTTTAGACACTCTAGGAACCAATATTTGGCTACTGTTTTCCTTTCTGCAACAATAGTGTAATATTACCTGATTCTTCTAATGGCTGCCCCTTCTGCTATCATTCACACACAGACTCTACTCTTCTGGCAACAACTCACATCCCATGAGGTTTCAGTTTGACTTTATTTTCATTGAAACCTCAACTGACATGAATCTAACAATTAGCATACGTAATTTGTAAATACAAAGACTTTTGATATGTATGATTGCCCTGTAGCTTTAGAGTAATGCTTTTTAGAAGTGCTATCCATGACTTTCTTGCTATGTGTAGTACAACACAGTACAAATGAGAATGGAAAACAGACATAAGAGAACAGAAATGTTTAGGAATCAGGGAGGAAACCGAGATGAGAACTTTAGAAGGAGCACAAATAGGGTAGCAATGCTAAAAATAGCTGGAAAATTAAAAAAAAAATAAATAAATAAATAAAAATGCCTGACTCGTCTGTCACCACTGCCCATCATCTGATGATGTGACGTGCATATGAATTGCTGGTTTCTTCAAACGGTCAGTACTAACCACTTATGGGTCTGTAATAGATTTAAAGTTGTTTTTTTATTAACTCTTTAGGTAGGAATACACTGAAATTATAAAACGAGTGCATCTCTTGCTTTTTGACTGTCCGTTTAAAGGTTTTAGGAGAAAATAATGGCTTCCAAAACTGCGTGTCCCATCCTCTGTGATTGCTGTAACTGCTGACTATATTAGAGAGGTTGTATGAGCAGGTTAGTCAACCAAAGCCTGCTGTTGTTTGCAGAAGGTTTACATGCACCTGTCCCTGTCACTGTGTATTCCCCTCATGGCTGGAAAACCTCTGCTCCATCATCAGAACTTAAAGACTAAAACCCAAAGCTCTGTGTCATAAAACAAAGCTTCTGATATGGGTTTATGTCTTTTCAGACTCTTCAAATAAATCTGTCAAATTGCTTAATGCTGCACAAATGGAGGAATGTGTTTTTCTGTCTGCCTGGAAGAGCTGTGTCTATGGACTTAGAGACTGACACAAATGCTCATCATGAATGTGTGAAAAAGAAATTATGCAATAAACAGAAATTTGTTGGAAATTAGGTTTTAGTAAAGCTTTGACCTAAATATTGAATTTAGCCAATTCCAATTACTCTTAAAGAACTGCAATATAAAAACATAAAACTTGAACTGTTTTAAAACAAAACATAATGACTGAGAATGTCTTCATGTCTTAAACTGCTATTAGCATCTTGTATTAGCAATAAGTACACTTGCCGTCGCTACCATTAGTAAAACTGTAGTTTTTCTGTGTACTGCATAGAGAATGCAGATTCTTATATTAAGTCTTAGGTTTCCAAAAGGCTACCAGCATGTTTAAATCTAGCCTGCTCCATGAGAGATGGGAAGCTCAAAATGGCACAGGGCAACATTAGTTCATCCTTTCTGTTGAAAACTGCTGAAAGTTTTGTTCTCGCTTACTCTCTCTTTATACAGCCCACATAAATATCCATGTCTGTTATACTTCTTTAAGCACTACTTTCCCTGTATAATTTGATAATTAGTTGTTTCACTTTAACCCACCTTATTCACATATTAGGCCCAAAGATGCACAGGAATAATTTTACCTGTATTAACAAACAAATGAAGGCTATATGGTGGTGCAGTGGTTAACACTGTTACCTTGGAGCAAGTTGTTCTTGGATTTGAATCTGGGCAGGGATCTTTCTGCATGGAGTTGGTTTGTTTACACCGGTTCTCTTCCTCCCAGAGTCCAAAAACATGACTGTTAAGTTAACTGGCCTCTTTAATTTGTATTTAGATGTAAATGTGTGCTGCATGGTTAATTGTCTCTGTGTTGCCCTGTGATGGACCGGTGACTTGTCCAGAGTGTACCCTGCCTCTTACTGCTGGAGATGACACCGACCTCCTGGGACCCTCCATTGATAAGTGGGTAGAGATGATGGACTGAAAAACATTTATTATTTACTACAATAATAACCACACACATGCTCAAGGAAGTCTTCTGGAACTTGAAAAAGTAAACATACTGTAGGTTGGAAATATGAACACATAAAGGTAAAACTTAAGTATAGTAAAATTATACAGAACTATTTCCCACACAAAACTGTATATTGATGGGCAGTTTTAGCTTGTCAGCTGCTACTCTTCAAAACAAATTAAATAATGCATCTCCATATGTATTATTCCCCATAGTTGACTTCTGCTGGACTTACAGCTTGCAGCTGATTCGACTAACGGATATATTGAAACAAGGGCACATTCCTGCCTTTACACAAGGATAAATATTTTATACTATCAGATTAAAGCTATTATTTTTCTAGTTTTACATGATCTATTACCATCAAATAAAAAATTTGGAGAGAGTTTAAAATCTTCATTTTCAATTTGACAGCAACACTCCAGCTTCTTTTGTTACATAACTTTGTAACAAAGTAACTAACAAAGCTCAAAAAGGTATACGCCTCAAAAAGGTATACGCCTCCATAATGTTGAACATATATAACTTTGGTTCTCCTTTCGTACGGTGTGTAAAGACATTTCTGATTGTTCAGAGTTGATCAAAGTGAAAAATTTCCAGCTACGGTCAACAAGATTTCTTAAAGCAAAAGAGAGAGTAGAAAATGTAACTGTCAGATTGAAAGATAGGTTTTTGGCAAAAACATAAGAAAGCAGGCAGGACAGAAAAAGAAACAGGAACTGAGGTAGACAAAGAATCCGGCTGGAAGCAAGGCAGGGAGGTTGCATCCTTAGCCAGGCAGCACGAGAGCTGAGGAGAGGGGATAAGAGCTTTGACAGGGTCCGCTTTGTTTGTCATTCATGCTATCCCGCTCATCCCCAAAGCCCCCCGGCCAACCCTGTGTAATAAACCCGGACATGCGGCTTCATTCATTCATCCTCTCCTGCCCCCGTGTGTGTTGTGATTGTGCAGCCTGTTGACACAGCTCATAATGGCCCTTAAAGAGCCTGGCTTCTCTCAATCTGACAGCTACCAGTCATACTGACAGAATGACATTCGCAAACACACAGTGCAGCATTAGTTTGCTCTTAACTCTGCTGCAACCAGCAAGAGGACGTCTGTGTGTGTGTGTGTGTGTGTGTGTGTGTGTGTGTGTGTGTGTGTGTGTGTGTGTGTGTGTGTGTGTGTGTGTGTGTGTGTGTGTGTGTGTGTGTATATGTGTGTGAAAGCGGACAGCAGAAAGGAAAACCAAGCACTCTGAGTGTGTGTCCTAACTGTACTGATGTATTTCATTGGTGTTGGGAGATGACACTGGCCTGGGAGTGGAAGGAGAATAGGCTGATGATTATCTGGGCTATAGAGGGCTCTCTCCGGTGTAGTATATGACCTAGCTGAGGGGCGTCTGTCTGGGCCACAGAGCACGTGGACCAGACTCCGTCCTGGCTGTGTGTGGAGTCTCGGGAGTGGAGGGTCGGCTGCTTGAGGAAGACAGGAGGCGCAGCCCCTTCTCCACCACTGTGCCACCCCAGCTCACCCCCCTACAACCTCCAGCACCCCTCAAAACAAAAGCTCCAGATGGCAGAAAAGCCACCAACCTCCCTCATCCCTCACCCACCGCTTCTCCTCCCTCAACCTTTGTCTGAAGACCCGTCCCTTTGTTTGCGGAAGAGAGAGACCCCTGAAAGGATTAACTCTTTGCATTCCAGCCTCTTTTGTGTTAAACAGCCAAATCTAAGACCCCGACCCCACCATCACCCCGGCCCCACCCCCACTGTCTCCTCTTTAGCTCCTTGGTGTGTAGTTTTTTTCTCAATCACTGTTTCCTCTCGGAGGGTAAAGGCGGGTGGGGGGTTTCCACAAGAGAGAAAAAGTGGAGAGACCTTGGGAGAGGGGTTTTGGTGGGGGTCACTCATCCACATCTGTTGTTAAGGGTGGAGGGATAAAGAAAGGGCTCAGTGAGGGCTGCAGGTGTTGATTGTGTCATTAGCTGCCTCTCTATTGGCCGATGCTAGTTGTCTCCTTTTTATCCCAGAATCGATCGCTTTAACCAGTTTTCACTGGATGGCCTCTGAATCTTCAACACCCTTCCCCCTGACCCCCGCCCTCATAAACACTCACACAACCCTTCACCATTAACCACAGGCCAACAACACTATGTAAATATCTCTCTTTGATGGCCTCCAGTAGAAATTCCTACTTCTTTAATCAAAGACAACAGTAAGCATTCTTTGCTTCCAGAATTAGACTCCATCTCTTTCTCCTTTTCTAATTTATTACCTCACTCTTCTTACTTTCATGTGTTTATGGTGTTAAGACTCTTAATTTCAATTTCAGTAGTTGCAATTCCATCTTAGATCTGCACAGACTGGTCCAGCATCACAGCGTTCCAGTATTGTCCTCTTTTTAAGTCCAATCATCCAGAAAATATGTTAGCATTTTGTTTTTTAGGAACTAAAGAGACAAATGTTTTGGAGAATTCTATGAAAGAATATTTGTCTGCATTTGAGGAACATTTGAGGTTCAAGGGATTCAACCTTTGGTGTTTGAGCTAATTTTGCTGCCAATATGTAAACATTAGGCTGAACTGTTTTACGACAGACATTTGATTAAAATGAGTAAATAAAGAAGAAGCAACAAGAATAATGCAAATCGATATATTTGAAAGAACTTCAACTTGTGGCCTTTACCTCATGTGATGTCACTAGAGGAGAATAAACATGGAAGCTTCTTTTTGGAAGCTGTAGATTTTATCTTAATTAAATAATGATTTGCACCAAAATAGCAAAACAAAAACTGACAGTGACATGTTCTAAATGTGACAAACTATATCTAAACTTACTTTGATTGATTTTTACAGCAAATTATGGCTAGTGGCTTTAAAATTTGCCTTTATTAGTGCTAATTCAATTAAATTATGCAATAAATAGCCTTAAGTACAACCTTTTGTGTTTTTATTTATAAACTCCTTCCACAATGCCTAGTTCTTTTGTAGTATTTGTCTGAGAGCTGCACAAACCACAAATCCACCAATGTTTGTTTGTGCATTTTAAGCCAGCGGTTCTCCTGCATGATGTAATTTGTTGATTTTATTACCCACAATGTAATGGTAGTTTCCCATAGTTTCATGTTACAGTATTGTTATTGCTTCCACCTGCTTGATGAATGCACATTATATACCAGCAGGAGAGTATCTGCTGTTCATGGCTATAAGAAGAATTGGAGAGGTTGTGTTTCTCCTCCTCCTCTCTTTGATTCTAACATTTCTGTCCCATTAAGAAGAGTCTGCTCTGATAAGATGAGCGCCGTTGACTCTGTGTAATTTTATTTCACTGTTTCTTCCATTCATGCTCTGCCTGCCTCCTTATCTCCATCTGTCTCCACCTTCCTCTTAATGCCTGTTTCTCTTTCTGCTGACTGACCAGCTGACACAGACAGGATTATCATATGGACTCGTCTGTTTGGCTTTCCCTCTCCATCTTTGTTTGTTCTCCTTATTATAATGGAAAAAGCTCACTGTAACCACTGGCTTTGACAGGCCGCAGTTAATTACAAATAATTATCGTGATGGCATTTCATTTTAGTAATTGTCTTCACAGACGTTAATCCCCTTCCTCCCCTGTCCTCGAAGCAAAGTGCGCACGTGTGTGTGTGTGTGTGTGTGTGTGTGTGTGTGTGTGTGTGTGTGTGTGTGTGTGTGTGTGTGTGTGTGCACTGACATAGCTATCTTATTCTCACTTTTCATCTAAATAAAGGAGCTGGATTCAAATCTCTCCTGTAGCACTTCAAAGTAAAGAGCAGTTAAACTTTCCAACCTCAGAGCAGAGTTGTGTGGCTCAAACACCAGTTACTTCCCTTAAGACCATAAAGAGCTTCCCATGATGAGATGATTAGATTGAGATGATTAGATAATTGGATAGAAATGTTGCTGTTACAAGGGTGTGTAGGAGTATCAGATTTCTTGTTGATTGCTTGTGCTAATTAACTGTGAATGTTGACTTCCCTGATAATTTCTTCAGATTAGCGTCTCTTTAAAAGGATGTGACAAGAACTTTGACACAGGTTTTTCCTCCAAATTTTGCTGCCATTGTCAGGTTTATGCTGAAAGGATTCAGTCCCTTTGTGGAGTATGATATGCCTTTGAAAAGTATGAATAACCCTTTTGTCAGCAGAGTATAGTTGTGAAGTAGAAGGAAAAGGATATGTGGTTTTCAATATTTATTTTTAAAAAACAGAAACCTAAAAAGTGTGGCGTGCAGTTGTATTCAGCTGCTCTTGGTCATTGCTCTCTGGATCCATTTTTATTTTTACAGCTGCTAGTCTTCAGAGTTTTATCTCCACCAGCTTTAGACCTGTAGAAACTGACATTTTTTTAATGAATCATCAATATTAATTTTTTTTTTACACATTCTCTATCAGATTTAGGTCATTTTAATACTTGAATATGCTTTGATGAAAACCACTTAGATGTGGTTGCATGTTTAGTGTTGCTGTTCTGCCCCTATGTGAACCTCCACCCTAGTCTTGAATCTTTTACAGCCTCAAACAGGTTTACTTCCAGCAGTGTGTTTAGTCCCACCGATCCCCTCCCCCCCAACTCCGACCAGCTTTTCTGTCCCTGTTGAAGCAAGTCATTCTCACAGTATGATGCTGCCACAACCATTTCTCACCGTGGAGTTAATGTGTTCAGGGTGATATGAAGTGTTAAGGGCTCTGCATGGTCGAGCCGAACTTCCAAACTTGGTTCTCGTTGTCGCAGTTGCGTGACGAAAATTGCGTCATTTTGTTCTCAGCCTCATGTTGTCCACCCCTTCTTGTCACAACCCCCCTGGCGAACATTTCGCCCCATCTCCATGCAAAACTGTTGTGTGATTGGTCAGAACTTCGTGGGTGTTTGTTTATGCCGAAAAGAGCCCCAGCTACTCAACTTCCAGACGCCAGTTTTTCAGTCAGAGAGCGGGACGGAAAGTTTTGACGAGTAATTTCTGAGGCTGTGAGGAAGTTTGTACTGTTGGACCAAAACACTGAACTCCCTCTACTCAGTTCTGGTCCGATGCTGTGGGGGAACATCCCACCAACGCCTTCTGTTCTCATTTTTTGCTTATGATGACATGAAAAATAAAATGAGATGTTACAGCTTGTCAATCCTTATTTCCTCCTCCACCGAACTTGTGAACTCGTAATAGTCGTTCCTCTCTGCCGTGATCGCTGTGTTTGCTATACTGTTGTGAACCACACATAAGACAAAACACCATGACGTATACTGCAGTGGGAGGGATTTCACAGGAGCTCAGCTCTGTGTGTCTTGTGGACCTTGAAGGTTGTTTGTGAAAACGAACGTCCCACAACCCACATGACAGTTCAACTTCGGTCCAACCATGCTGGCCCTTTAGATTTCTGGAGATAGTGTTTTGCATATTGGCCAGAAAGTTTCATTTTGATCTCATCTCATTTTATTATGAATTTCTTTCAATTATGGCTTTTTTCTTGTCCAGGTTTTTTGAGAGCACAAATACCAGTGTTCTTGTCATCAGTTTCTTCCACTTGAGCTCTGGATTTCTGCACCACCTTCAGAGTTACCTTGGGCCTTTAGCCGGTTCTTCCCTAGGCTGTTGAGATGGATGGTCATGTCTTGCTAGCGGTCCATTTGGTGTCACAAGCTTGGGGTCTTGTTTTATAACCTAACATTGCTTTAAAGTTCCCCACAACTTTATCCCTGACATTTCTACTGTGTTCCTTGGACATCATGATGCTGTTTGTCCACTAATATTCTCTGAAAAAGCTTCACAGAGCTGCTAGGTTTATATGGAGAATAAAATACGCACAGCTTGACTATATTTACTAATTAAATGATTTTAAAAGCAATTGGTTGCACTGGATTATTTGTTGAGTATCAGAGATCTGCAGTAATGCTGGCACTTCTCAGGTCAGCTGCAGTGAAGGAATAGCTGAAAATAAGGCATAAGGCAGTTTAACCACAAAGCAAAGGTTTCGATTTACCAGTCCATTTATGCTCTGACCCTCACTTAGGATCATTAGATATTTATCATGACCAAAAGAACGGGATCCTGGATACAAACAGTCGCTTGCTCTGTAGGGTGGCTGGACCTTAAAAATAGAAAGAGGAGCTCCAAGTATACCCTGCTCCTTTGCATTGAACAGAGTCTGATCAGGTGGTTCAGGCTTCTTAACAGGATGCCTCCAGGGTGCCTCTCTTTGGAGGTTTTGGAGGCACGTCCCACTGGGAAGAGACACTGGGGAAGACCCAGAACTCACTGGAGAAACTATTTATCAGTTTTTAAGATTTTTAATTTAAAACATTTTTGAAAGGCATGCACTATTTTGCTTCCACTTTACAACTGTGTTACTGTGTTTTGGTCTCAAACTCAAAATACCATTTCAACATAAAGTTTGTGGTTGTAACGTGACAAAAATGAGGAAAAGTTCAAGAGGTATAAAAACTTTTGTCAGGCACTTGGATTCCTCCTCACACCTTAAATGTCCTCTCACCTCCCTCACTTCCCATTCTAGCTCTGTAGAAAAATGTCAACCTCTCAAAATCATATCAGAGTAATGAAAGTCTCGGTTTGTACATTTACTCTCATTCTAACAGTGATTCTTCCTCAGATTACGCTACAGAGACGCGGCGTGTATGAGATCTCCCTGCGAGGCGCAGAGGCACGCAGGTCAGCTGTTCAAATTGCAATATATTATCAACTTCACAGGCCAGGAGGTGTTAAATCACCTTACCCCCCGCTGCACCACCGACCCAGTGGTGTCTTCCTCGTAACAAACTCTAACCCGAGTCACATTTCATTTCCCAGAAAGCCGATTGGATTTGCGATGGTCGTGCCTCCTTGCTGCGGCTCGTCTCTGATGGCACAGCAATCTCTTTAACGCCGACCGATAGATATGATAATGTACGCTGGCTTTATTGTGAAGTGACAGGAGAGCACACAATGCATGCTGTCTCTCTGTTCTTCAGCGCACCTCATTGTCTAGAAAGTACTCTGGTACTCGCTTAGCACCCAAGGGCAATGACTCTCTTTTAAAACTTTAAATAATTTAATGACACATTTCTGTTTTAGCTTTTTTGAGACGTTGATAAGATGTGCTGCAAGGTTGAAATGGGATGTTTATAAACTTTTTAATTTTTAGGACACCTATTGCTGCACCTTTATCTTGTTGATTTCTCTCAAATAGCAATAAATAAATAAATAAAAACAACAAGGAAAGTATAAATCAGTGAACAGATTTGTTTTTGTTGTAAATATGTCAAAAAAATAAATAAACATTGGGCAGAGTGTTACTGACCCACCTTCCTACAATTATGGGTGATTGATATTTTCTCTCTTTTGTCAAATTTCATGGTGCCATCCTTCCATCAACAAAAGTAAAACAGCTAACAGCTTATTTGCACCTTTAAAAGACTGCAAAAATTTCCCCTCCTGAGCTCTCCTAATTCATGGTCCATAAAATCAATACGGTGAGGAAGGATATCTGCTTTATATGGACTGCCTTACCAAGTACTTAATTTCAGTGCAGTAATTAAGGGCCCATTTGGAGTGGGACCTTGTGGCCCCTGTTGCCCTGGAGGACTGGACCTGCTCTAGTTAAATTATATGAGGACAGCTGATTGGGCAGTAAGTAACATAATCAGAGCTGATTGGTCAGTAACCTGCAGGTCGGCAGGGCAGGCTGAAAGGAGCATGTGGAGGTCCTTCAGCTCTTTGGAGATCACTCTAAGTTTCTGAAGTGGGGAAAAAAAGGGGAACTCTAATGAGCTTTCTGAGATATAAAACTCCAGTTTTAATAAGTAAAACTTTTAAAATGTGAACTAAAATGTACCTGTAGCTTTGAGTTTCAAACACTGTTAAGATATGGAATCAGGAGTGGAAGGTCTCTGGATTTAAGGGTGTGGATGATTTACTTGTCAGATGTATTTCACAGATTGCATTGTTAAATATTTGAAGCACACTTTATTACTACTGCTGTTATTACCACTGTTACTAATACTACAGCTACTACAACTATTATTAATACTGCTATCATCATAGCAGCTGTTCACGGTTTTGTTAATACTATAAGTACTACCACTGTTACTATCGCTATTACCACTACTATTGTCGAGTGGCGTCAATACCAGCGTCAAGTACTCATACTCATAAATCCAAGCCGATACGCCAAACCGATACCACATTTCTGCTGGATATTCCTCCTGGGCTAATCCGCCTCGTATCATCAAAAATTTGAATACATTTAACTTTTTCTCTGCAGTGACGAAGTTTTGAAAGGTAACATTTCATCAATTGAAGTGATCAGAAGTCAGCGAGACTCTCTGAACGTTTCCTGATCCCGCAAACACTCCCCTCAGCGGGAGAATAATCCCGGAGCGGTGTCAGCAGCACTAGACGCGCTCCAAAACCTCTTGTCCATAACTCATCAACGCGCCACCGTTAGCTCTCAGATAGCGTCCAGATCAGAGGTGATACTCTGATGGAAAGTTTTCTTATATTGATTGATTTATTGACCTCCACGATGTTCTCTGTCGGTAAAGTTGAAACTGCACGTCAGCACGACGTGGTCAGGTGTGTAATCTGTCAAATTGAGGGATGGCTGTCAGATTTTTCCGTCACGGTTTTAAAAAATACTTATAATTACTAAATAAAAAATAACTAGTTAAAAAATAAATATTTGGTTAACACGAGCCCTGGTTTGGCTATATTTCAAGGTAAACACAGAGCAGACTGCACTGTGTGCTTGCTGTCAAGAGGAGGCGGTGAGTGACATATTATTTTAATTATTCTTTTACTGCTTTTGTTTTTAGACCATCATTAGAGTAAGCAGTGTAACTTCTCCCATTTTAAGCTTTTGTCATCTGGGATGTGTGATTAACGAGAGCGGAGCAGGGTGAAGCTGTGTGTGCATTTATTGTGGCGCAGTGCTTGTTACAGTCTAATGAACATCTGCACCTCACTTTCTTTCCTTCCTCAACAGGGTAAGCTGCCTCCTCCTCTATTTAAGCTATAAGTAGATTAACACAACTTTATCGCACATTTTCTTTTCGCGCTCTCCGTGTATACATTGCTTAACAAATGTACTACAGAAGCCACAGCTCGATCAGACCATCAAACAAATAATTTTGGCCCAACCCTAATTCTGCCTCGGGCTATAGATCTAAACTCCAGCGAAAAATGCGTCTTTTCACAAGTAATTTAATAAAGCATTTGAAGACTAAACAATCTGTGTGTCATGCTCTATTTATGATTTGTTAAAAAAGTCAGAGGGACTGTAGGCTTAAAAAGAAGGCCCTGACCTAAATAAAATGATTTTGTTTTCAAAAGTTATTGGCTGAAGTATAAGTAGGACTTCTTAATTACTTGGTATCGGTACTCGGTATCAGCAAGTACCTAAACTGATGTACTCGTATTTGTAGTTGGTGTGGAAAAAACTGGTATCAGGACACTATTACTCCTACAAATACTACCACTGCTATAATTATTGCTACACAACTACTGCTGTTGCAACTATTATTGTTACTATTATTACTTCTGTTGTTATTGTTACTATTACTACTAATTTTCTTCTAGTATAACTGTGATTATCATAACTACCTCTTTTACTGTTGCTGTTTTTAGTACTGCTGTTATTGTTAGTTAGTGCTATAACTACTACTACTATTACTACTTTACTACTACTACTACGACTACGACTACTACTGCTATGACTGTTACTTCTAGTGCTTCTAAATGGTAAATTGTCCAGATCATACTGACCACTCAGTGTGTTTTACACTGGATCCACAGTGTATAATTAATGTATAATTTACCCAATTATACAGTCACAAATGCACAAAGCAACCATGCGCTAAGTGCCTTGCCCAGGGGCACATTTACATGTGACAGGAAAGGGAGCTGGAATCAAACCCACAACTTTCCAAGATCAACACCACAACAGTCACCCCAACTACTACTATTGTTATCCATCTTATTACTACTACTATTGCTACTGCTGCTACTACTATTAACGGAATTATTTCTACTTTTAAAGTATTTACTATTGATGCTGCTATTTCTACTGCTATTAGTACTTCTTATATTATTCTAGTATTATAGCTATTACTGCTGCTACTGCTACTACTATTACTAATTGCTACTGTTAATACTAGTAGTACTGCTATTTTTGACTATTACTATGATTACTAGTGCTGATGATACATTATTACTATAATTCTTGTTATACAGGAAGCAGAAATTTCCAGCAGTTTTGTAACTAAATGACATTAAATTGTTGGTTTTGCAGATTTCAGCTTAGTGGAAACCAATTTGGCTTAACCAGAGAGACTTAAACAATTAAGACTGTTTGGAAGTATTATATTAGTATTGTAGTGGAAGTAAAATAATCATGTCAGGTATGACTAATGACTAAAAGCCGCACATTTGTTTCGATCACCCAATGCTTTGCAGTTCTTTTTCACACACACTTTAATCAGTGCCTCGTTTTCTTAAAATCTGAGTTTGAGTTATTTTTCGTATTTTTTATATTTACAAGAGTTCAAAAGCCAAGTGCAGGTTATCTCTGCTTCCAGGATATTGATTGCTTTGATCCAAACTAAATCATTATTAATGCAGTTTCACTGAGGAAAAGTTATTCCTTTGCACCCCTTGTTCACTCTGCATTCAACATCATGATCATTTGAGTTTAGGGAAACACCAGGTTGTAACAGTTTATTCATTTAGTTGTGGCATGCTTTTCAATCTGAATTATACAAAGCTGGACAAATTTAGGTAAAAAATCAATTCAGAGAAATATTTGAGAAATTGTTAACTTTATTCCTGCATGTGGATCTCTTATACAAGTTTTTGCCATAATTGAGGTTTGTTTCACCTTTCCATGTGTTGTACACAAACCTGTCTGCACTAGATACAGGAAATGTTGGTAGATGTTCAGAGTAGAGTGTCTGACTGTTGTCGCTGTCTTGTCCTGTGTGCACAGTGTATTCTGGGATCTGTACTGCGCCGCCCCGGACCGGAGGGAGACATGCGAACATTCCAGCGAGGCCAAGGCTTTCCATGACTATGTGAGTGAACTTCACCAATACTGCTCCAGCAGGGTACATGTACAGATCCAACATTTTTATAAGCGCACATGTAGAGTGTGACTGTAATTGTTGTCATAGTGCTGCTGCTGCTTCATATTTTCTGACATGTGTATGTGGTGCAGCTTTACTGTTGGATGGAACAGACTGTGAGGCAGACGACAGAAATATTCTGCTTTTAAAAATGTATGACCCAAGAATACCAGCTCCATACTTTATGGAAAACCCCTCCCATCTTTGAATTATTGCTACTTTACATATAGCCTGCCATGATCGGATGACATTTTTTCCCTCTGTGGTTACATCAGCGTAACTTTGTTGCTTGGTTGTTGGCTGCTCTGACCCCTTTGCTCCCAGGCACTCTCTGCTTCCTGGGGTGTAAGGTCAGGGTAATGCCCAGCCCCTTATTGGTCCACTCATGGCTTCAATGAAGTCGAAACACACAAAGCAGCTGGCTGACCACACAACCACGTTAACACCCACAGTCACGCACAATGCATGAGACGCTGCCAGGCTGCGCTTGTTATGACTACAGGGGTTGGACTTGGTGATGAGAAAGGTCAGGTTCAGTGACCCCTCCTGATCCTATCATCTTTTGAAGAGTTACACCATTCGATCAACACACATTTTTCATTTTTCTTGAAGACCTTCCAATATCTTAAAATGACTATTTTGATGTGAAACTCAGCTCTATCTTTTACTTGTCTTCTCTGTCAGCCTGTCAGGATGATGATAAATATTTGCACTATGTTACCTGGTATGTGTTTGATAAAGGATTACATAGGTGTGCGGATGTTGACCGAATGAGCTGCTTCAGCTGTAAGATTATCATCCTATGAGGGCAGGAGTTAAACCTGAAATGGATTAAAGGTGCTATTCTTACCACACACTCTTCATTCAGGCTGTTTTAGCTCGTAGCCATTCACCCATTCAGCTGAACTCTCTTGTGAGGTTTGACAGAAAAAAGTGCCGGCTCTTGTCGGCTGAACAGATTACATTTGCTGCGCATGAACTATTCATATCTATGTGGGCACTAGTTGAGTGTATGTGTTTGCCTCCGTGCTTGTCTGCGCGTGTACATGTGTTGGACCACCATAAGATTAATTACATGGTTAATTAAACCTAGTAGTTAATTAAATCTGACAACTGTGTCTAATTAATCTAAATGCCATATAATTTCCTACACCTTTCTCCAGAGGTAGGCCAGCTGGATTCCTGCATGTCATCTCTTTAATGGCTGCAGTTTGACAGTGCTGGTCAATATATGGCTTAATGTCTAGGTTGGAGTTCTGCTGTTATTGAGGGCCTTTACATGTGTTGGAAGTCCTTCACTACATAAAAATAGCCAACTAAGAGAAATGTAAGACATGGCAAAATGTGTCAAATTAAAGTTTAGGGACTCTCTTACACCAGAGCTGATGGGTCTTGGTTCAGTTACAAAGGAACGCTGTTGTGGTTCGCTTACAGTGGGAAACCAAACTGACTTTCTAGTGAACCAAAGATAGGAAATAAAATATAAAATGGGATCTGAAAACATGTAATCCCTTGCAATACCTAACTCAGCTTCTGAGGAACCCTAGTGGCACATCATACCATGTTGTTCTTTGCTTTTCTGTTTTGCTGCATTTGTCTCTTGTACACAGAACAACACTGCCTCTCCTGATGCTCACAGTGGGCAGCTTCTTTCGATAGCATCCAAATTCCCAGCTGTTGTAAGTGCATGATATGGTTCAGGCAGTTCAATCTACTTTCAAAAGTGCAGTGTGAAAGTACCCCAAACCAAATAAAGGTACGTTTGACCGCACTGAGGTAGAAGAGAGACTAAGAGGTCCGACTGTATTATTTTTCTGAAGAGCTAACTGGCTAAGTATGGCTTGACTTTTAATCTGGTTTGAATTCATAACGTCAAAGTTGTTAAATGTTCAACTTAGAGAACTAATTTGATCTCTCAACACTATAAAACCTCTGTTTATATGTTCGGTGGTGCAGTTGTTAACACTTTTGCCTCACAGCAAGAAGGTCCAGAGTTTGCATCCTGGCTGAGAGGTTTCTTTGTGGAGTTTGTACATTAATGTTTAAGGTTTGCTCTGGTTATCTCCTCCTTCCTCCCACAATGCAAAATCAAGCATTTTAGTTTAAGTAACTTGCAATGGACATGCTTGATTATCTATCCTGTATGTCCCTGTGTTGCTGGACTGGTGACATCTGTAAATTCTACCCCAACTCTTACCCACTGACCACTGGAGATAGACACCAGCTCAGTGAAACGTTGCAAGGATTAAATGAGTTTCATGAATGAAAGGATCTCAGAATTTCATCAACTGAGAAAAAATGTTTTGTTTAAGATTACTTGTATGATGTAAATCACACAAGTAATCTTAAAAGATGGGCTGGACATGTGATCAAAAAAAGATTAAGCTTTTTTTTCTTTGGCGTTCTTCTGATTCGTGATGTTGAACTTAATCTGAAGTAAGAGCCAAGAGGGTGTGGCATAGTTCCTGCTGATGGTAAAAAGAGAAGGTGAAGGTGTGAGTGAGCACTGACGCTTTTGTAAATGTGTGTCTGTGCGACAGAAAGAGACGTAGAGAGGTGTCAGGGTCGCAGTGTGTGAATCCTCGGGGTAATGAGGGGTCTGTCGGTCTCTGATTAACTTCAGTTTCCCGGTCCCTGCAGACAAACGGCCTGATCGAGTCTCCATCACGACCCCTTGCTGATAACAGATCCCTCGTTCCCCTGAGTCTGCCCGGATTACAGAGTGAAAAACAACACGGCTCCCAGGAGCTGCATATGTTTCGCTCTGCATGTTGCTTGACAAGAATGGTAAAAGAGGAATGTGAGCAGGATAGTCCAGGACTAGTCTTTTAAATGTAATCCGTTGTCTTTGCTGGGATATCTGCCTGAGATAACAATGAGAAAATATAAACAATGTACTGTAAAGTTAATATTTAGAGCTACAGTTTATTTGTTTCCCTAAAACTGATTTGGTTGTTAAGGAACGTAAAGCCAGTGTACAGTCTTAGTTACAGATCTGGATTCTCACGTCTCAGTTTGGCTCGATTTGTAGCCACGTCTTATGTCCTTCACTGACAGCAGTGATGTAGACTTGATCCAGACTCTTCAGTTTGGGGAGAGATACTGGAAAATAATGTGCTAATCCCCAGATCTGGGGAACTGGTTGACAGCTAATCCAGGAGAGTGTGGCGGAATTGGATCCCTGGACGCAGTCCCAGAACTAGAGCCCTCTAACTCACTGGGTAGCTGGTGGGCTTCACCTTTAAATCAGGAATTTTCTGTTTATCACTTTACAGGTTGCATGTAAACACTCCCACATGCAGCAAAGCTTATGTGCATATCACACACCCACACTCTTATGCAAATGAATATGCACATTCAAAGTGAGTGAGGTAGTGTATGATAAAGAGCCTGAAGTCTTGTAATCTTTTCCTCTCTTAATTGTTAGATTTGTGTTTCAGCCTTCCTCTTCACATTGCCTTTTAATCATGTTTATTTCCTAAAAGAGATTGGCACATCTTGTAGTCCTCTTTCTCTTTGGGAATTTGGACGATCCTCAAAAGAGTGCTTTGTTGAGGAAATGTGTTTGATTATAAGAGCATGTCTTTTGTAATGCAATATGAGTTATTAAAGCATGTGAGCTTTGTGATGAAGAAAGCAAACATGTTTACGAACGAACAGAACTCACATCTGTGCACGAACACTCATGCAATGTTCGCATTAAAAGAAGGAGCCTTTTGTTTTCTGCTCAGCGGACATGCGTGCACACACTTGCAGTCCAAGACAAACCAAGTCTTTCAGGAAGCGTTACGCTCGGCCTCGTTGAAGACCTTTTGCTTTGCCCCAGCTGGAGGTCACGACCCCAAACATCTGTGGCTCTCACAAGCCTGAGTTCACCGCCTGGGGAGAGTCACCGATTTAGTGCCACAAGTGCGTCACTCGCGTCACAGCACTTTACTGACTCCACCGAGCTCCTGGTCGACTGATGAAGATGATGATAGCTGGCAGAAAAGTCAGGAGGAAATCAAAAAAGCAATTTTTGTGTCGAGCAAAAATTTTGTTGTTTAAATTGGTTTCTTGCATGTTTTTATTCTGGCAATTAACTTTAAAGGAAAAATAGATTTACCCTTATGTTTAAATACATGTAGAAGAAGAGATTTACTTTCAGTATTTTCCAGGTATGTATAAGTGTGAAAAACAGCAGTTAGATTGCAGAACGGCTTTCAAGAATATTCCAGTCTTTGAAAGATGAAAATCAGATTTTTTTTAATTAAGTAAATTGCTCAAAGTGTGTTTCACAATGGTTGTATATTGGTTTTATTATAGTGTCGCTTGTTGGTTTATCAACCGCATTAAACCCCAAGTTTCAGATTTGATTTTTTTCCTGAATAGAAATGTCTTGAAATGCACTGACTGAGTGTTTACTCGCTGATACCGATTTCTGGTTTTCCTTAAGCTTTTTAAACGCTTTTTTTTAAAGAAAATCTCTATGTTAGGATTTTTTTCGACTTTGTTGTTCATTTAATCTTATAGTTTTTTTAAAATATTTTTTGAGTTTTGTTTTTATTTTATTTTAATAGGGAACCCCAACTATGGAATGGAAATGCAAATTAACTGGCAGCCAGAAGGCCTATATACAGGTCAATAGTTCATTTGTAACACCAATTATATCTGTCTCTGACATAATAAATGTGAACAACTAAATTCAACAGCTAAACTGACCATAAATGAAGAAACGAGTTGCAGGATAGATGAAGTGATTCGGAATCCAGCTGAAAATAAAGGAAATTTTATGTGTCTGCATATGTTCCTAACCTTTTTCTGATTTTTACAAAACTCTTAAAACAAAGTGCACCTGTTTGTTGATGTGTTTGCAGACATACAAAAGTCTCAGTTTTCAGTTTTAGTGAATTTTCTTAATAAGGAAAAAAAATAGGATTTTTAGCATTTGACCTGCCTTCCTGTGAAATGGGCTGATTTCAGTTACTTGCTGAATGATTGGTGCTAGACTAGACTGCTAACCTTATCAAGGTGTACCAAGGTTTTTACTGTCTAAGGCCCTATTAATGAGATGACAGAGAAAGTGCAGAAGTAACCTTTCACCAACTTTATGGATCTTAGAGTAATACAGTACATACCCTCCCCACACCTGTTGCTGTACGCAGTCTTTTTCTGTAGTTTTGTCTATGTTTATGTAGAAGAAGAGATTCACGTTTATTTTTTGCTATTTCAATAAAAACTGAAATAGCAAAAAATAAATGTTGGGAATAAAACTCAAACTAATAGTGAATAAATTCTGAGTTTTTTTTTTGTTTTGTTTTTTTTAACAGCTGTTGAAATAACTTTTGAACTTAAATTATAAATAGAAGCAATTAGATTATATAGATATTTATAAATGTTTCTGTAAATACTGCCTTACTCTAAAATAGGTATTTTTAAATTCAAAATTATCATCTTGTAGAATCTCACACTGAGATGACAGATGCGTGATCATGTCTTTTATTGTCTTGTGCTTTCTACAGTCATTCCTTCTCATCCATCCATACAATGTGTGCTTTTCTTCATGCCTATGTGGGGATTATACAGTATTAAGAAATATTAATTATGAAGTAGGTTCTTTTAAATATTAACATTTTCTGTAAATGTTTGTACTGAAACATCTCAAAAAGTGTACAAAAAGTGATAGAGAAATTGTGGAAAACCACAAAATTTTAAATCAAGGAAATTTAAGAAAACTGAATACCATTTCTTTTATTACAGATTATTTTCTTCAGATATTTACCAGTCCTACCTTTATTTTCCAGTGATAACTTAGAAGCTAAAGGTTTTTGTTTTAGAAGATAATTTAAATGTTAGAAAACCTTTAATATCATAACACAACAGAAATATCAATCAAGCTTTTTAACTGTAGACGTCTTTGGCATATTATCAAAGTAGTTGGTGATTTTTGCTCTGTTCGTCGACCAACTGATGAGCAGAAGCGTTTCAGCTCCATATGAATAGATAAGGAGGAATAGGTGTGCTGAACAGCCCTAAACTGAGCTGCTCAGCTCCGAGTGGCAGTCTGAGGATGGATGGAGATGCTCTGCTGGCTGTTGCTGGGGGACGCTTTGAGAGGGTTAAACATTTGTTCGGCTCAACCACAGTAACAGGTGGCAGGAGGGGAGGAGCCGCGCTCTGTAAACAACCGCTGATGGCCGAGCCTTTGTCTGGACGCCGTGTGCGGCGTTCTGTGTTTTCCATCAGCGCCGCTTGCTGTGTTGCTGCACCAGGTGCTCACTGTCAACCGGTCTGGTTTTTTTTTTTTTTTTCTTTATCAGTCTTTGCTCTTCTTTCAAACAGACAATTTACTCATTCTACACCATCTTGCCTGCTTCAGTTTCTCTCAGGTCTTTTACACCATCCATCCTCCAACCCTCTCCTGCTGCACCTTCTTTCTTTCTGTTCTTTTCTGTTCCACGTTCTCTTTCTTGGAGGAGATTGATTGGCTAATCTGGCTGGATGCCAGCGATGCCCGCTTCCTCGCTCGAGGGAAGGAGTGAAGCAGCATGACGACATGCAGGAATAATAATAACACCCATACTGCATGAGGAGTGGGTATAGACAGAAGATGCAACCAGGAGTCGACTTGTTTTGATATCTTCTTCGTCCAGATTCACCTGCTTATTTTAAGCTTAAATATAGCCTACAGTGCAAGCATATCACCATAATGTTGTGTCCCTTTCTATCCATCCTTCGACCATCCCCACCGCCACCTCTTCTCCTCCATTCACGCCTGTTTTGTCTTTTAATATCAAACAGCACGTGGAGTGGAGGCAGCAGGCTGAGCGAGGGGATGCTGCCTTTGTGCGGTGTTGTTTACCGTTGTTACAGTCTAAATGAAAAAGGCCAGTCGGCTCCTGTGTCTGTGTGTATACCTTCCTCTATCTGAGGGAGGCAACAAAGCCTGAAAATGCTGCCCTCAAGCTGTGTCTGTGTGTGGAGGTCTAGAAGTGACAGAAGCACGAGATCAAATATTGTTTATGGTTGCCTCCCTTGCAGGTTCATTCTGTGCAGGCTTACACTGAGCTGTGGTTTAGCATTTGATCTCAACTCTGTAAGGACAAGCTGCTGGATCTGTTTGACAGAGACAGACATGGAGACGGACACATGAAGACAGCTAAATGACACAGGGTGATAGAAAGAGCGATGAGAGCAAAGACGAAAAAAAAGGAGCTGGAGATGTAACAACGTCCAGGTGAAAACAAGTGTCCAAAGGCACCGGGAACCCTTTTTGAAGTCTGCATTTTTCCTACTTTATCTAACTTTTGGTGTTACCCTCCTGCATGCTGTCCTGATAGCCAGAGCGGCGTAAATTTCACCAATCTGGTTTTTGTGGAGACCGAGCCCTGAAGAGTTTACTTTCCATCCCAGCCCCATTTAATTTCCCTAACCCAGATACCTATGAATACCCATGAACACTTTGAATGAATGCTACTTTCTGAGAAACAGCGCCAACTCATTTGAGGGCAGCCATTTCTACTTCAGTGTACTAATTTCAGGAAACAAACTGAGCTTCAACAATAAAAATAAAGGCCACCTTTATCACATCTTTGTGTACTGTAATTATATTACACTCTAACCTGCACAAATGCCAAAGAAATGACTCCACTTTTAAAGTTTTTCTCTCTTTTTACCCTTCAACTTTTGTACTCAAATTGCTGAGAATTGCACAGCTTCACCAAGTAAATCTCTTTTCAGTGAATCAGCTTTTTTCCAGCTATGAAGCCCTGTGTCTTTTTTCCTCCATGAGAAAAAGGGCTTGGAGCTCTCTATTACTGCCATTCCTCATTAGATCTAAAGCTGTGATGATAGTTAGAGGGATTGTCAGTCAAATCCAAGGAAGCAGAAACTATCTTTAAACATACACTCCTGTAGGTTAACTCCCGCAGACAGATCAGAGGCCATTTCCTTCTTTTATATCAGGTTCCTAAATTAAGACAGCTCAGCCTGGAGCTCATAGATATACATATATATGAGAAATATTTGATTTCTTTACAGAAGTTTGACTTAGATTTTAAACAGGTGTAAGAGTGTTTTTTACTCAGAAATTTATATGATGGTAGGACAAAAAAATAAAGACATATTACTCACATTTTGTCATTAAAAACATACACAGTATGTGTTTTATTTCCTCTGCTTGTGGTTTGTCATTGTTGTGTGTTTGGCATCCCTGATGAAATGGTGTTTTATGCATTATTGGTATACAGGGTAAAGGAGACATGAACTGCATGCAGTTATCTGCAAAGTGACCTGGCTGATTCTGTTGTTGAAACCTGACTGGCTTTGTGTTTGAGGGGATGTGGAACTATGAACTTATTAAGATGAGCCTCTCTCTGAACTGCCTCTAGCCCTTCATCAATCAGAAATCATGGCACTGGGGAGCTTTCAAAAATCAAGTAAGCATTGCGGAACCAAAGGAGTAGCAGAGTAGTATTCGGTCTTGCTGCAGTTCAGTGTGAGCTGCCCAATGTGCATGGCAAGAAATTGTGTGTGTCAAGTGCACATCACACAGAAATAATCTTTGCCAGCTAGCTGGCTACTCAGATCATCTAAAATCATTTCATGACATACACAAGCTTAAGTGCCTGTTTACCCTTGCAGAGAAGTCGAGGAGTAACAGTGTCAGGTTGACTTCAACCTCCTTCACTGCCTCAGTCCTTTCACAAAACACACAGAGACAGCAAGATGAATCAAAGGCTACGTGCACACTGCAGGTCTTAATGCTCAATTCCGATTTTTTGTGAAATCCAATTTTTTTTCACGTGGTCGTTCACATTTCCAAATATATGCGACTTGTATGTGATCTTCTGTGTGAACTGCAAACAACCAGAAAGTGTCCCGCATGCGCAGCAGAGGACGCAATAATGTCACACGTAGCGAGCATCCTCAGTGTTTGTGGAAGTGAACATGGATGGTAATGGTGGGGCATATCTTCCGATTTTAAAGTTGTTGTCCAACTGGAGCCAGCGCATTAACAAACCTTTCCATTGACTGCTCTCCACATTATCGTCCGCCATGGTTGTTGTTTTTCTTCCTGGTTCTGTGTATTCCGCAGAATAGTGACGCTTGTCGAATATAAATGATCCGCAGGTTGGACGAACACGACCTGGCCGTACAGACACAGGTCACATTTGAAAAGATCAGAGACATATCGCATGTAGGACCACATGTCCAAGTGGTCTGGGTTGCATTTGTAAAAATCGGATTTTTGTTGTTCAGACTGTCATGAAAAGATCAGATACAGGTCGCATAAGTAAATTTGAAGCATCTTTTGCTGATTTTTTGGATATAAATTAAGTTAAGGTATAAGGTAAGTTTTTTCATCATGTTTTGTGTTGCCACCAGAAGCACATTGAGCATGGTAGGAGCTTTTCATAGCTGTAATTTAGTCTAAATCAAGTTCTCTCAGAGTTAAGATGTGTAAATTAAGAAACCAGAGTAATGAAAGTTGTCCTTGCAAAAAAAAAAAAATAGGAGTAACTTGAATAATTCTTTGCCATCCCATCCTTTTCCTTTTCTTGGTCCACTTTTACTTTGCTCCTGCCCCTCTATCAAACTCTGCTTGGCCTTCCTCTTCAGACTCGGTCTGTCTTTGTAACAGTGGGCAGGCTTGTTGTTGGCAGACGCTGCAGCCTGGCACTGTGTGTCCCTGGCACTCAGCATGTGTCTGTGTGTGAGAGCGTCTTCTGTCTGCCACTGCTCTGCCAGTGCACCAGTCTCAAGTACCAGCTGGGCATCCAAACTCACTACCAAAATAAACTGGCTACCCCAAGCTTTTCAGTTCGAGTGCTGTGTAGGAGTGCATCTTCCAGTATCGGTGCATATGTACATGTTTCAAAGTGTGTGTGTGTGTGTGTGTGTGTGTGTGTGTGTGTGTGTGTGTGTGTGTGTGTGTGTGTGTGTGTGTGTGTGTGTGCAGAAAACTAGTTGGACCCCCTTTTCATTAGTGTCATTGAACCAATCTATGACACAAGCACAGGCTTTCCTCAGATGAACTAAGATGCTCTTGTGTCTAAACTTTGCATTACAGTGGGGCCCTCCCTGCTTGGATTAAAGACTAAAACAATTACAAAGCCTTATTTGCAATTTAAATTCTGCTAAATGCAGACTTAATCCTCCGATTTTCTAAAGGCAGCTATGCTGAGAGGCAGAATAAATGTGTGAAAGAGATCCAGTTGAAGCCTCTGTCGGGGTTTCTGTTGCTAAAATAACACTTATAAGTTTCAGAGGACGGGTGGGGGTAATGATTGGGCTTTGAGCTAGTTGGATTATATTTGGAGGACAGTTTGTTTCTTTTAAAATCTTGCCTTTTTTGTAATGATGATACGAAGGCAGCAAATCAGCAAAGATTTGGATTTTCTCACCATTTGTGCAGAAAGAATTCCCAACCCTAGAAATATTTGCATTAATGTCATTTGAATATGTGTGTTTTTAGATTTTCACATGTGCTTTAAGGTGCATGGGCCACCGTAAGCACATTTTACTGCCGCCCTGGGCATATTTACAGACAGTGACTTTAATGCAGCGTAATGATTATTTTTATTCCAGGTACTTTGGCAACGCACTCACTATGAAAGGAATGACTCCCCATTGGTGCACTGATTACCTCTGCGACGGCCGCCACACCTGGCTCCTTTAGTTCTCCAAACTACTTACCATTATAACCTCAGCCCCCCTGCATTCATCACCACGCCTCCTGTTCCTCAATCTCACTATACTTAGTGACTGCATCCATCTGTAGGCTGTAACTTCACCTTTTCACAGTGCCTTCTAATGTCAAAACACTCATCACACTCTCAATAAGTATACTTCTTTTCCATCCAGTCTATATATATATATATATATATATATATATATATATATATATATATATATATATATATATATATGTGTGTGTGTGTGTGTGTGTGTGTGTGTGTGTGTGTGTGTGTGTGTGTGTGTGTGTGAATGTATATGTGTATAAATGTGGTGTGCTTTCCATAAACATATAAAAGTATGGCTTTATTGGTTCGTAACTGAACACTTTAAGAGCATCTGCCACTGCTCTGGTTGCTACGACAAAAATTATCTCACAAGGCTTCTCTAAATCACAATGGGTAACTTGGGCTCCCAACTGTGTAGAGGGGCAAACACCTCCAAATTGTGCATATATTGATAGAAGTAATAAGTCTGTGTCTTTTCAGGCTGCAGTTTATTTGCAAAATTATTGCTGTTAAAAACAAGCCTTTTCCTTACATTTAAAAATAAGGAGGCAAGATGGGAACGACAAAATAAAGAAAGAAAAGGAGGAAGGAAGGAAAAAGTTCAGGACGCAATTTATGGGTTTTACAATATAATTTTACAATTGTCTCAGCATAACTCATGAAAAACAAATTAAGAGCCTTAGTGTGATCAGCTAACAGTGAGCAGTAAAAACAGAGATTTTGTGTATTTTGTTTTGAGTGGCACAGTGAATTATGACACAAATACATCCCTATCAATTACTCTTGCCAGCATATGTGACTGCAGTTACTTCAGTCTTCATCCAAAACATGAAATGTTGGTATTAAGAAAATAAAGAGTTACACAAAATAAAAGAGCGTATATAGACAGTACATTGTCCCTCTACACTTAACTACACAATTTAAATCTAATTTCACCACCATCTTCAGCCTTATCTGCAGATCCAAGGCAGGATGGATCAATGCCTTTATGTTGTTTACAACAAATTCTGACCCTGCCATCTGAATGTTGCAGCTAAAATGGAGACTCATCGGTTCAGGCAGTTTTTCGAATTTCCTACTGTCCAATTTTAGTGAGTCAGCGCAGATTGCCTCCTTTTCTAAGCTGATAGGATTGGCACCTGGTGTAGTCTTCCACTGCTGTTGCCCATCTACTTCAGGTTTCAGTGTGTTTAGCATTTAGTCATGGTATTCTGCATACCTTGGTGGTGATGGGTGGTTATTTGAGCTACTGATGTCTTTCCATCTTCCTGGACTAGTCTGACCAGTCTTCTCTAACCTCTGACATCAACAAGGCATTTTCATCTACACAGCTGCTGCTCACTGAATGTTTTCTCTGGACGATTCTTTGGAAACCCAAGTCAGCATTGGTGGGCAAAGATATGCAGCACAATACCAAAAGGCTTTTATAGAGGTGATGAGATTCTGCCTTTTTGAAATTTGGAGCAGATTTGTTGAGACATGGTGGATGCAAAATTCAAGTAAGTCTGAAAATGTGTTTGTTTTGTTCGAACTAAATCATGTTCAACATAAACAATTGCTTCAAAACACACTAAATGTTTATTTTCATTTCTAAATGGTATACTTCAGACAGTCGCCTCATTACGAGAACTGCACTGTTTTGTTTACAACATGTTGGCTATGATGAATGAGGCTACCCTAAATATCAGTATATCATTGACTTGTAGGAATGGAATGATATTACAATAGTATATATAATAATAGTGAAAGAGCAAAAAAGAGAAGTTAGACAACAGAATAAAGCAGTAAAGGTCAGTTTCTAATTACTTTTTGTCTCAGTGTTCAGATTACAATGGCAAGTCAACACCTTTTTGTTTCCCATTTTTCTGTCTATGATTATAAGATCAAGTTATCCTCCTTTATTTAAGGCACCTACTCTCTCTGCTCCTATTCATCTTCAGACTTTTTCTTTTTTGAACTTTCCCTCCTGTTCACTTGTAGAAGAACTGGAGTTGTTGAATAACATTACTCTTGAGCTGATGCTATTTTAAGCTTTCGGTGCTTGACTGAGTCCAGGCTGAAATTTGGGCTTTTAGCTTTAACTGAGCAACTGAGGATATGTCTAATAATAATCTGTCGTAGTTCATCACTTGCTGGTTAATGAAAATTTTTGAATTCCTTGTAATTATTCGATATTTGTTGAGACGATCTTCTCAGTGTTATTTCAGTCAAGCCTTACAATACATGAGCGTATATTCCACTCATGACAGAAAACACATAAAGACACTTGAATGCTTCAGCATTCCTTCCTCACCTTGCCACAACAACTTTAGCAGTAATTTACTTCTAGAAACAACTATGGCAACTTTTCTAATGCTTAATAAATCACTTTAATAAATGGGTTGCAAAGCCCCTTTAAGGTTTTGTCTTTCCAAACTCATTATGGCTTAACACTGTGGAGATAAATTCCTGTTTAAAGATAATAACAGTTCTTTTTATGTTTTGTAACCTGGTCCATTTTTCAAAGCAACAAAGCCGATGGCCAGCCAAAACATTTTAAGCGGAATACATAAGTCATGCAGCCTTAAATGGCCATCTCGAATTGTTCCCACAGTTTTAAAGCTGTTTGTGAAAAGCTGCTGATGGCTCAGACAGTGGGCAGATGTGGATGAGCTGGGTTTTATGCTAAGTTATATAACAATAGGAATGAGTTGTTGTCTGTGCCTGTTTGATGTGCATACTAATTTGGAGCTGAAAGATAGTGAAACATCTTGTTGAACTCATGGCCACATTACAACCAAAAACTACAATATGTTTTATTGTAATTTGATGTGATAGACCATCATAGGTAGAACCTACCAATGCCACGTTTTCCTTTGTAGAAACAAACGTTTTCCTTTGTGTCTCTATTAGCTTTGTAAATCTGCCGACATAAATATTTACTAATTCTTCTTTGCAAAAGAGCTCTGGCTCTCTCAGATTTAATGAGCGGCTGTGAACATCCTTTCTTTTTCATTTTGCCAGAAATTTTCAATGATATTTCGGTCTGGCGGCTGACTGGACCATTCTAACACATAAATATGGTTTCAACCATTCCACTGGCCACAGTTTTAGTGTTGCTTGTTGGAAGATGAACCTCTGTTTTAATCTCAAATCTCTGAAAGCCTCAAACAGGTTTTGTCCTGGTATTACTTTCAAGTATTGTGTGGATTGTGTATTTAGTTTTCACATTCTTTTAATCAATTATGATCAGCTTCTTTGTCCTTGTTGAAGAAAAGTGTCCTCCATAAAGATTGTGTGTTCAATTGCATCAGACCAGAATAGACTGGAAATGAGATTTTTTTTCTGCCTTTCTTTCAAGATTGACTTTCCTCTTTCCACTCTTCCACAAAGGTCATATTTTTTAAAATGCATCATTATTAAGTGTCCTGTTGACAGATTTTCCAACCTGAACTGTGGATTTTTGCAGGTCCTCCAGAATTACCATTGACCTTCTGGTTGGTTCTCTTAATTAATTGTCTCGTTGCCCAACCTGTCAGTTTAGGAGTACTCTTTTAATTTTTGGATGTAGGAATTGAACAGAGCTTGGAGATGTTCAAAGCTTGGGATAGTATTTAATAATCTAACCCCTACTTTAAACTTCTGCATATTTTTATCAGTGAGCTGTGTGGTGTGTTTCTTGGTCTTCTAATACTGGTTGTTCTAATACTAATACTGGTTCTACACTAATACTGGTTGTTCACTAATGTTCTCTAACAAACCTCTGATGTCTCCACAGAACAGCTGGAGTTATACTGAGATTAATTTAGCCTCTGGTAGACTCTATTTCCTAGCAAAGGTTCTGCAGACATTTGATCTCATTGGGTTTCATTTCGGGGTATTAGAGTAAAGGGAGTAGAATACAAATGGTCTAAAGACCTTTCAGTGCTGACGTTACTCCACCAGATTTCCCACAGCGAAAACTGTTTGGAGATAATGATTTGCTCCTTTAAAACTGATATGAGTGTATCTTTGTGTGGATTTGATGCGTTCCTCTGAATGAGCTGTGCAGCAGCAGTTAGATAGCCTCGAGGTCAGCACATGGGCGTGCAGGCTGCCCTGCTGCTGTTTGGGGTTAATAACTCTGAGAGGACTGAAAAATCACAAAAATCCACCTCGTGTACTTAGCAACAACTGCACCGCGTGAACTTCCAACCTCGACTCGTCTGTCTGGATGTAAGCCCTCAGATCAGTTATTTATATCTGTTATGATTAAGTTCAGTGGATAAATAGGCCGACACATCTGCTTCGTTGATCACTGGATGTTTGAAGTTGTTTTAGCTTTGTTTTTTCTGTCCATGGATGCATGGGGTGTATGCAAAATCAAAATTTAACAAATAATTACTGTTTGTTAATGCACTACATGTGTTAGTCCCTTCATGTGTCCTGTCTGCTGTGTCCAACTAAGCCCGATCACATCTTCAGTGTGAAAATTGACATTTGGAATAGAGATGGACTACAGCGAACTGTTCTGCACTCTGTTGCCTCCTGAAAAGGTCAGCTTGCTCTGAAGGATTGTGTGCTCCCAGCCGTCGCTCTTTGAGTTATAGAGAAACAGGAGGCTTCGGCTGCTCGCTTCGTGTTTTTCTTGTTATGCTGCTTTGTGTTGTTTTGGCTGATCACTCGGGGTGTCCCTTTCCCTGTGAGAAAAGCAGTTGCTGAACCCAACTGAGCCGCTCTCCTCTTTGGCGAACTGTTGGATGGTGTAATCTCTTCAGTGCATGGCCAGATTACTGTCTGCTCCATATTGTCTGGTGGCGGGCCTCAGGATCGACGGGGGAGGGAGGCTCTGCTCTGATCTGCTGCAACATGAGGAAGATTACCTTTTTATTAATGTATCCATCTGGACATGTGTTATGTTTGGTTGTTTGCTGCCTCCGTTTTAAGAAGGAACTGTAAAAATCTTACAAGATTTAAGTCCAAGTAGATCCAAACTAAGATAAGGCATATGTGTTATATCTGAAGAACAGTCAATCAGAGGACTGAATCACACAGTGGGGTATTAAAATAATGCTCATGTTTTAGTGTGGAATTATTTTTCTAATATGATAAATTGTTGTGTAATTTTGTTGGAAATTATTTTTGGGAATGGGATGACTTCCAATAAAGAAATTTCAGTATTCATTGGGGCCTGGCACCCCCACTCCCCCACACACAGACTCCCGCCCACCCTTCCATGCGTCTTCCTCTCCGTCTCCTTCTGTCTCCTGTGCACTCCATGCAGAAATGATTTCCATTCCTGCTGAATTAATGAGGTTCTGCTGAACTGAGAAAAGGCAAGGGAAATGTGTACACATACACACACACACAAAGGCACATAAAGAGGGAAACTCTCTCTCTCACACACACACAGGCTGTATGTCCACAGCCTTGTTTCAGTCTGCATTCACACTCACTGAAGCTTGGCCACTTTTTCTCTGTTTCAAAGCATGAACACTGTGTTGTTTTGTTTTAATGTAACTTTCTAGAAATGAAGACTGGGATGAAGCTGGACAAAAATCTGAACCGAATCTATTACATTGTCACACTGCTGCATATTTGCATTATGTATGGCTTATAAAGATGCACAGCTATAAGTACTTAACACGCCAGCATTTTCTTCGTATGCATCTGATAATGTGGCATATGTAATGTGATCCAAGGCAGGCTGCAATAGATTTTTGTGACAGGTTTAAAAAATCTGCAGCAGGCGAATCGCAACTCAGAGATACGAAATGCAGCACACATGAACATGCACCACTGCGACTGAATTTATCCCAGAGTGACCCAAATGTGGTAGCATTTACCTGATAACATTATTTTATCTCATGTTATGCTATGCAGACACTCTGTGTGTTGCGATAAAAACTCACCCACTGTGTCATGGTGAGTGCTTGGAGTGGCTAAGATGGTTGGGTCACTGGACCTATTTCCTGATCAAATCGACCACCTGGGAGCACTCACGGGCTTATTGATGCAACTTCAATGTCGAGCCCAGGCTTGTTTTTGTTTTGTTTTTTTACGTCACATTATTATTTCTAGCTAATTTCTATTGACTTAATTTAATCAACATAAAGACTGAGTTTCCTTTAACAAACTATGGTTACAACTAAGCTTTAAGTTGACTCAACCTTAATGTAGAGATTTTTTTTTTAAATAAAGTATTGATAAAATCTAAATGGCAGCATTTCAACAAAGACTAAACATTTAAGTTGATGTTAATTAATATAAATTAAATGGCTGTGAAGTTCAGCTCTTCGAACTTCATTCACCCTTTTAAAGTAGTTTTAATACAATTTTGCTTAGAATACACTCCCAGTTACAAAGTACGGGGAGTGGCAGCATCACGGTTTGGGAGTTTTGTGGTGGGAGGGACTATTTTCACTTCACAGTATCATGAGGAAAAAACATCATATGGAAAATATTGAAGAACACCTCAAGCTATATATATACTGGTTCTTTAAGAGGGAACCAGCTTAGTATTCTGCAGCCAGAGAGACGTCAGAACCACATTCTTTCTCTTTTCCTAAATGGTTGGTCCTTCCTGTGTTATATTCTGTATTTCTATAGAGGATCACATGCAGAGAGATGGAAGCATGTTTTCTTTCACACAAATCATTTGATTTGCTGTATTATCCCTGCAAATAGTTGTCTTAGTAACACCTGCCTTGTTTATACACAATGTTTTAAGCAACAGTCAGGGTTTGTGAATGGCCTTTACAATCCCGATCGCTGATCTGTATTTATAAATGGAGTTCCAAACAGTGTTTATAGATTCAATAGAAAACATATAGAACCAATGCTGAGCAAGTAATTGGCCAATCACTGGAACCTGTTTGGTGGAAAAGTCCCTTCAGAAGCTGAAATAAATCCACATGTGGCTTTTCAGAGTTGCACAACCGTAAAGGCATACTCACTGACATAAATCAGCCACCAGGGCTGGCCCCAGCCACCATGGAAACACTCCAATGTGTGTATTAAACATTACAGCACTTTGGGATTGTTGATGTTCTTTACTTTATACTCTTGAATACACAGAACCCCATTCAGAGGTTGGGTGTCTCCCTCTTGTGAATCAATCTCCACTCCCTGATTCTCATTTTCATTGACTGAAAAGCTCCACGTAAAGTGCCCAACAAACGCGCAGCCCTGAGAGCCCGATGAGACGGCGGCCAGCTCGAGTCGGCCTTGTTCATTATGAACACAGACAGTTGGAATAGGCACATGAAGGAGGATGCAGTCAAAGGCATGTAATTGCGGTGTGTGCAGCTGTTGTTGTTCGCCAGCCAGCGCGCTTCTCATAGGCTCCGTCAAGAATCATCCGAACAAAGATGAGGAGAAAGCGCTGGAAGATTTTTGGTCAGATTCCTTCTCTTTGAGCTGATCTTTGCTTCATTTTGGAGTCTTCAGGTGTGCTGCAGAGACATAAACATAAAAACTGACTGTATACTTGGATATTTTTCTTCTGGTAATGCTCTTTTTTCCGCCTTTTTTTACTTTTTTTCTTCATTAAAAGCACATGATCATACACATTCATCTCAGAACTCTATAGGAGCAACTTTTCTTCTCCTCGCTCGCTGCTGTCTCAGAGTCTTTCTCTCCCATTTATCATCACCCAGACAAAAAAAAAAAAAAAACAGTTTCTATGTTTTCTTTTTTTTTTATTTTTTTATTCCCCTTCCTCTATTTGCTTATTTCTTCGTCGCCCCCTTTCTGTTTTGATCCTAGGCAACCAGTCAGCAGTCAATAATCTGTTAAACAGCATTGATCTCCACCATTTAGTTTCCTGGCCTGCTACTTAGGTTGTAAAGCTGATCAATGACTTTGAATGGGAACCACCAAGATAGACGATTGACTGCTGGGACGCGCTCTGCAATCATATCATTTGTCTTCATTTGCTGTTCAATTATTTGTGGTAATGGCTGCTGTCAAAAACGGCCTCATGCTGGTCCTGCAATGGCACGCCAAGTCTGAAAGTGCCAGCATGCTACGCTCACCTTCCTCCTTTTGTCTCACCCAGGCTGGAAAGACAAGGCGGAAAAGACATTATATAATAAACAGCATGAGGAGGAGCCGTATCAGATGTCAGAGGCATAGGATCAAGTTCCTGTGTGTGTATGTTAGAGGAGAGCGCACACACTGACCTCATAGAGTGTGACCTATGAGTGCATACAGATGGTGCCCATGGATGGATGTGTATATGAAGTCTGACCCAGACTGGATTTCCTCTTCCCCAGAGCCCCTTCCTGAATTCATCAATCACCCCTTGTAGGACGCAGCAGCGTGTGCCCTCGTATATGTGTGTGTGTGGAGGGGAGGCTTTTTTAAGTTTTATGAAATGCTGCAACGTATAATCTTATAGTTTTAAATACTAAAAACAAATTATGGTAAAAAAAAAAAAAATAACAAACTCCAGTTGCTAGCCTTATAAACTGTATTATATTGGGAAGCAGTAGTGAGACCGATTTTCCCTCCTGTTCTTTTACAGGTTTTAAAAATATTCTGTCAACGAGACAAAGAGTCCGTGTAGGAAGTCTATGAAGAAAATCCTCATTTGCTGAAAGATAATGAGTCTTTGAAAGTAAAAACGAGTAATGAAAACCTCAAATTCAGCATTTTGTTGTACCAAATTATCTGCTCTTGTATGCATAAGAATAATAAAGAATAAATGGCCTTTACCTATCTTGAATTTACTTTTTCAGATTTTTATTTGTAAGAAAAAAAATTCAAAACTATGTATTATCAATCTTTACACTACTTTGTGTCGGTCTGTGACAAAAAACACTCAAAATACATAGAATTTTTGAAAAACTTCAAGGGGTTTTCATACACGACACTTCAATCAGAAAGTGACGATACCTGGGCCAAATCTGGCCTACAAAGTATTCATTTAGAATAAATGAATACTTAATTATTATTAAGTATTATTAAATTACCAACAATCTGATATAGGTGTAGCCCAGTTCAAACAGTCTGGTTTCCTGGACCCCCAAAAATGTTCTTACATTAAAGGTGAAATCTGAAAACTTCAGCTCAGAAAAAAATTCTAACTGGAAAATAAAAATGAACCCTGGAAAAGGTCAATAAAGGCAGTGTTCAAACCAATCAGAGCTCGCCTTCCCTGCATCTGATCAGATTAGGCTTAAGGCCCTGACATATTTCATCCGAAGCCGGACAGTCGATGCGCAGTCACGTGATTGTAAACCATTCGTATTCGCACACACCTTTCATACAACGGCGCAGACCCCTCCCTCCCTGCATCCTCTGTTTCACTGCTGCCAACTTGGCAACTTTGTCGCTATATTTAGTGACTTTCCTGTCGAAATAGTTTGACCAGGGCCTGGTGTCGAGTTTGGCAGGCAGATGGCTTTCTGCGAACAAAATGACGCAATTTTCATCACGCGTCTACATCACTGAGAGCTGATTTCGACACTCCGGATGTATGTGGGGGCCTTAAGAGGCTGAAACGTCTGCTAGCTGATACCCTGCGTGATGTTCACCAACAGCTAGATGTTTTAGCTCAGTAGAATGAGTGAAGCGGTGCAGTGTTGAAGATCTGATCTCATATCTGCTGTGTGGGATAAACTTATTTTTCATACTGATATCTGTGTATCGTAATTGGACAGTTTTCTATCAGACTGATTTGCAGTTAAAGCAGCTCCAGATGTGTTCACTGGTAAAACTATTGTTTCACAAATATGCCTCCTGCAGCCACCCTCAAACTGCTTTTAGTGCTTTTATATTGTCCTTCACCTTTATTTCTTAAATTAAATTCAGTCACAGGATCCTATTTAGGATTCATCATAAGCTGGTATTAAGGTGTAAACAAAGATTTGTTAGAAGGATTTGAATGATAGTATTGAGTATGTTGAGTGCATGGACATCAGAGGATCATTACTTGTTACCAGACCTCCGTGGAGAAACGATCTCACTTGAATAAATAAATGATAAATTACAGAAATAAGTTAAGTTTATTTATATAGCACATTTCAGCAGCAAGGCAGTTCAAAGTGCTTCACATCATAAAAACATCAATCAAGTAAACATCAAAATCATCAAAAACATTAAAATCATTTAGCAAAATCATCAAAATAAAGAAACATAACTAATTATCAAATTATCTGTTGTTTTAACAACATGCAGATGTTTTTTCCTCTTACTCTTTGAGTTTAGGTTGTATTTAAACATAAAAGAAGCCCCCCCTGCTGATTTCCGTCTGCTTTCTACTTTGGGGGGTTTTATGATGCTCTTTCAGAGGAGGAATCCCACTCTCTTTCACATCCATCCACTGTGGCTCATCTGGCACCACTTCCCTCCAACTCTCCTCCTTGCTACTGTAACTCTTTCCTAAAGTCTTTCTCCTTTCTTCTCCCCATTCTACCTCCCTTGCCTTTATTAGGGGAATGGTGTCCCCCCCAACACCCCCTACTTGTTTGAAGTAGCCTGCTCATATATCACAGCCTTTTTTCTTGCAGGATATCCTCCCTCTTCCTGCCCGTCCCCTCTCTGCCCCCCCCCCCCCATCTCTAGAGTGATTAACCAGGGGGTCAGTTTGGGGGTGGGGGAACCTGTTAACTCTATTTCATTTCTACAGTTTAACACCCAGTGGACCAGCCCCCCTCACCCACACACCACATCCCCCTCACACACACAGTCTGCAGGCTTTGAGTGTTTCAGCAGCAAAATTAGACCTCAGTTTTGGTATCCATAGTTGTTTGGAGTTTGATTAGATGAAGTGCAAGCTTTTTTTTTTTACAACTTAGTTGGTTTTGCTTATTACGTTTTAAATGGAAAAGTCAGACATAATGAAACTGGTTAAAAACACGTTGAGGCTGTGGCGAAAAATAAGAATCGTAGCTTAGTGTGTTTGTACTGATTATTTTAATTTCAGCTGGCTAAAGTGATCCAGTGTTGCTCCACTTTACACTTTTGTCCTGAAATTCAGCAAATTTACATGAAATTAAGCTTTAACTGGTTGCAGGCAACTCTGATTATTGAAACTGTCATATGCACAAATTGACTTGATTATCTTATTTGCATAAAGGTCGTAATTGTAGCTAAACTCGATTAAAAGGATGAGATGCTCATCAGTGAGGCAAATAACTCTTTCTGTCATTGCTTTAATTTTGCACTAGGCCCCCTGTAGCCAGAGCTGATGGTAAGAGATTATTATTACTTTCATGTGAGAGCAATCATCCTTTTTAAATCTACTTTTGTGGAAAGTTTCTTCGTTGGAGGAATTTGGATACACGTTTGTTTCATGGCAGGTTTATGTCAGGAACACATTACCTTGATTAACTGACCTGTATTAAATTTTTGACTGGAATAAGGTGCAAACATTTTTGGCTTTACTCACAACTCGCAACTTTGCTTATATCCAAGGACAAGTTTCCAAGATTTAGAAATTGTTTATTTTTTCCTAAACAAAACGTAAAAAAAGCAGATTCAGCATGTTTGAGCTACATGTTTGCTGATGGAAGGAAGAATGAGAAGCTCAACACATCTTGCGTCGCTTTGTTTTTAAACATAGCAATCTACGACAGCTTTATTGACACCTTTGCATAAAGTTCTTAAACTGTGGTAATTTATTATCAATAATAAAATTATATCAGTGTAATTACCTTAAATATATTATCAAGTCTGTATTAGTTCCTCCTTGTCATAACCAAACTCAGTTCACACTGATTAAAACTGAATTCATTCATGTTCCCAGTTCACCACCTAAATATTCGAACTAAAGTTATAGGTTCCACTATGAAGTGTTTCTTGTTCTTAGGGGGACAAGAAGAAAGGAGAAAAACACACACAAACTTGTCTAGGCGTATTTTCTGTAAGAATTAGTACCCAGAATTAATCAAAGCAATAGCTTTGTCAGTAACTCTGTCCAGGAAAGAGGTACAACTAAACACTGAAACACTGGGCCAGGAGTACTTTCAAAGCAAATAAAACAACACAGCAATTATACAACGTTAAAGGCAGCGACATCTCTGTCAATAGCCCTGTCAAGGAAATAGACACAAATAAACACAGAATCACTGGGCCAGGAATACTTTCTCTCAACAGTAAAACAAAGACAGTGAAATTAGTTAAATTCCAGCAATCACTCTATAAATGACTCCATTCAGGTAAAAGAAATAGCCGGGTACAGAAGGTTTGGGTGAGGCGTACCTTCTTTGGAAAAAAAAATATAGAGAAGACCAAGTTAATTAGTAGTGGGAGGAAAATCGGTTACCTTCGTAAGTAAAACTTACTCCGAATAAACTCTGAAACTGTTTAAGCTGGTGGTCGAAACTGAATTTCTTTGAAGATAGATTATCCATCACATTGCAAAGCCTTTCTATAAAACTGGTTGCCAGGAGGATGTTTAATGTTATTCTAACTTTGTGATAATAGCGCCCACTGATGTTTGAGCTATGACAGTTTAATCTCATCATCACCCTCCATCGGTCCGACTCCATCGATGAGGTCCAAACACAGCATTCTTCCCTTCATCTCCACTCTTTTTATTATTAGAGTAAATGGTCGAAAATAGGGGAAGTCAGGGAGTAGCAGTTTCAGGTCAAAACAAAACAAGGTAAATGATTCACAACTGATGAGCCATGAGGGAAATGAGACTTTTTCCTTGAAATTTCACACAGAATAAATTTCATCAGTGTAACAATACAAGGGCGTGCTTTGGCGTAGCTTCCTGTTTATTTGCTGCCAACATTGCCCCGCTGTCCTTCATAGCTCCCTCTTGTAACACAGTTTATTTGACTCTCATTCGTCCTTATTATCTGTTCCTTTATGTGATTCATTATTCCCGTCGCCTCTTTTCATGCTTCTTTAATGCAGATGCCTCTCTCCACTTTTTCCTAGTTTCCCTCTTTTTTTTCCTTCTTGTTTTTCAGTCTTCATACCCTTGTTACCCCCCAATCCCCCCCACATTCTCGCAGCCCTCCTTGTTTCTCTTCCCTTTTTTTCCTGTCTTGCTTTTCTTTGTCTCCATCATTCTGCCCTTTTTATTCCTCCATCCAGCCCTCCTCCTTTCCATCTCTGCTCCCTCCATTCCTCGTGCTCTTCAGCTCAGGACAAGGAGGTGAAAGCCAAGCGGATTACAGTGGCAGTTTAATCTGGCTGACCCACCAAGGGATTGCTCTCTACTTTGCAGGGAGGTTGCAGGGCTGGAGGGCAACTGGGCTGGGTTTGTGGGTGCACTGAGGGGAGGAAGGAAGGAAAGGAAGGGTAGTGGGTAGTTGGCGGGAGAGAGAAAAGAAAAAGAGGAAAGGTGGAGCAGAGGGGAAAAGAAGGACTGAATGTGAAGAATTTGACTCATTTGTCTGCTGCTGTACTGAAATGCTCTCCAGGACAGGACTGTTTGCATGCGCATGAACATGCATGTGTGTGTGTGTGTGTGTGTGTGTGTGTGTGTGATGCTGCAGAGGTGGGGGAAGGGCCATGGTTGTTATTAAGAGATGGAATATTAATGCTACTTTGCCTCTAATTTCTTTCCATCTGTCGTCAAGTTGTCCTCTGCTGACTTGTGTGTGTGTGTGTGTGTGTGTGCCAGTGACAAGATGCTCTTCAGATATTAGCAGACAATTAGTCTGTTCTGTGTTTCAAAGACAAAATACAAAAACGTCCTCGGTGTTTCATTTTTTTTCCTTCTAAAAGCATCAAAATCTTATTTTACTCCGTTGTGTCAAAGTCATTCAGACTCACACAGCTTTGATTTACGTTGGGAGCTCAGGCTGAGGTCTTGATAAATTTATCAGTTTACCAGAGTCTGTTGTTGTTCGCTGTGGGTAATTTTTGTGTGTGTGTGTGTGTGTGTGTGTGTGTGTGTGTGTGTGTGTGTGTGTGTGTGTTTTTAAAGCTATTTTTAATCTCTTTAAATTTGAACATGAAGCAGAAGGATAAACAGTATGGGTGTACATTAGGCATCTGATTTTGGTTTAGGTTTTGGCTTGTGTGTTGTGTTTCATCTGGGTAGGGGTGTGAGGTCATGTGCAGTCAGGAAACCTTCACCTTAGGAGATAAAACAGTCAGTTTCTTCAGAGTATATTAATCTGACAGCACTACCACATACTTTTTTTGTTTAGAGACCAAACACTTCCGCCTCAGTTACTTGATGGATTGGGTAACGTTTAGCAAGTACAAGTCGGTTAATCTAATTCACCTTTTTTGTTAAAGATCTTATCCTATATATGCTGTCGCAACAAAACACATATTCAAAGACATAAACATATGAAATCAACACATAGCTAACAATTTAGTGAGTTTAAACTTTAAAACTGTTATTCCAGTTATTATTGAATCTGTGAACTATGGATCCTGTTTGGCAGCCTCCATATCACTTTTAATTTTTCCTAAACAAAAACTGTTCAACAAGTGTCAGAAATATATTCTGCTGCCTAGTGGTGAGAGCTGGACTTTAATCAATGTAAAATATTACTCTGCGCCTCTCAACTTTAAAGTAACTGAGTATTAAGGTAAAGGATCACAAAATCTGCTGTTTGGATTGATTGGGAACATGATTTTAGAGCCACGGTTTTTGGTTCGCTTTATTTTCTATTTTTTTAACATGTGTACACACATGTATTATACAATATTAATGGTTTTTAAAATATCAGTTGTTGTCATGTCCATGTCTTAGAGTCGGTAAAAACTGAAAGAGTAGAGCAGTTTGCAGCAGTGTGGATGGGATTTTTGTACAGAAAAAAATCACAGACTCTGCCTATTCCAAATTGCTTTCCATTTATACGATAATAAGGGTTAAAAATAAAAATTCACCATTCAGAATTTTGTGGCTGATTTCCAATCTCTGAATTTTAAAACTTTGATCTGCCAAGAACAATTTTAACCAGTTCATATTTCTTTTACACTATAAGCAGATATAAGAACAGCCTTAAAAATATATTTTCTTGCCTTCCACTGTGAGCTTACATGAAAAATTTATAGTTTCAGGCAAGACAATAGTGTAACAGATCCATCTCTGTAAAACAGCATTTTACTCTTATATTTTTCTGAAAAGATGAGATGATCACACAGTTTTAATCTTGTCATATACTAGTGGTTTGTGTGGTTAGATCGGCGAAAACTGCAGTCTCTCTGTGTATTCCCCAGAGAATGTAGATCCTTACCCTAAATCTGAAGTTTCCAAAAGGTCGACACCATTTCCAAATCCAATATCTTTCATAACAGAAAGAGGTTGATAGCTCAAAAGGATTAAATAAAGCAACTCTGCTGTATGTTGTTCAGCCTTCCTGTTGTCAGTTGAGAATCAGGCTCTCTCTTGTTCTTTCTTGCCTTTTGAATGGCTTCTTACATTTTAGTGCTACATTTGACTTCATTTTAAACACCATTCAGTTTTTATGCACCATAACTCTGGAACAAGTTCCCAGAAAACTGCAAAGCAGCCAGCACACTTAGTTCCTTTAAATTAAGGCTAAAAGCCCACCTGTTTAGAGCTGCCTTTGATTCGTAGAAAGTGGAACATTGATCAATGTTTTCTAGGTATGATTATGATGCATATTTGCTTGATGATTTTGATGATTTTATGATGATCTGATGTATATTTACTCAATGTTTTTATGATGTAAAGCACTTTGAACTGGCCTGTTGCTGAAGTGTGCTATACAAATAAACTTAACTTAACCTCTGTTATACTGGAAATTGCCAACTTCATGCATGTTGCAAATCCTTGAGTCTCCCGTGGCAGCCATTCGGGGGCGCCTTAACACCTGCTCATACAATGAACTGCCTATTTACCCAAAGCCTCTTCAGTCCCCAGCTGAGTCCCACAGAGCACCCCTACCCCACACCCTCCCCACACAGCTCCACCAGACTAAATTCTTATATATATATATATATATATATATATATATATATATATATATATATATATATATATATATATATATATATATATATTAGATATATAGATATATAACTCTTTTTAGCAAGAATTTTAATTGTGATTAATGAGGTTTCACTTTCTTTTTTAATAAGGTTATAATAAGATTATAAACTTTTTAAATAGGAATGCCAAAATAAGATGTTTCAACATATGGGGCTGGAGCTTTAACATGTGTTCCTGCTTCATCTCACCTGAGTCAATTACTTAAATAATTAGTAGAACCTTGTAGAACTTGACCGCATGCTGAGGAGGTAATTCAGCCATTTGATTTAGGTCTGTTTGACCAGGGATGCACCTAAAAAGTTTCAGGACACAGGCCCTTTAGGACTGGAGTTTGAGTCCCCGGCTTTCTTCTGTCATAAATGTAAATGGGCTTAAAACACTCACTGATCCAGTCAATGCATCACCTCTAACAAGCCATATGTTTCCTAACAGCTCCACTAATGCACTCCAGGCAGCTATTTTCAATTAATATATGATGTTTGGACAGCTTGAAACAAAAAGTTTACTCTTTTCTCCAACTGGAGCTAATTTTGTTGCCACACCTCACTGACCGACAGAGAGAGATGTAATGTTCCAATCAAGGGGGCCTGCTTTGATCAAACAGGATGCTAGTTAAGCAATTGTTAAAACACAAAGTGTTCACAGTTCAGACCTTAAGTGTCTTAACCTGCGCGTCAAGTGGCAGCAGACAAAACGCGCCAGCCGTGGCATGTGGAAGCGGCTCTGACGACTGTACGGTTTTAATGTCTTAAATGGCTTCTTGTACAGTGCTGAACGCAGCACGGGGGTCTGAGACAAGCTGCGTCTGCGGCTCTGTGTGCCTCGACAATGCCTTTCATGTCCCTCATATCAGCCTGCCTTTCATCAGTCCACCCCCCACTGGGCTGTTTCAGAAGTGGGGTCCAGTCGGCGAGCCGGATTAGCTTCCGACTGGTGCTTGTCCAGATTCTGATTCTAAAGGGGGCTTAAACCGAGCTTTCCTCAGAAAAAAATGAGAGGAAGGAGCAGGGGGGAATGGAGGGGTAAAAAAGGTATTCTGGGGTGGGGGGGTAGCACTGCTCTTTAGTTGTTTACCTTGCAATAATGTGCTGGATTGTCCTGTGAAAGAGAAGAAAAAGTCAAGTGTGCACAGCCATTGCCATCACTGATGAAGATCAGGAATTTGTGGGACTTATTACATGTCGATGAGGGCGTAGAGAGCTGGTTAACACCTTAAATGTTGATATAGGCTTGTACTGTGTTTCTATTGCAAAGGTCAGAATTAGGAATGGGTGATATCTCAAAATTATATTGTGATATCTGATGAAAATCCGTAATAATGACACCTATACCAATACACCTGGTTACAGCTTGCATGTAGCATCTTACTTATCGTGCTCCTTTGTTCTCCCACCTCCAACCCTTCCATTGCCATTTTGTCCTCACCTAAATCAGTTTTGTCCCCATTTACTTACCTCCGGATAGACGTATTTTCAGAAAGTGCTGGTTTGCATAGGTATTCAACCTCTTTTACGCTGATTCTTGCAAGCAGAAAGTTATTGGGTCGATATCAGCTTCCCCCACCTGTCTACATCCCCAGAACCAGAACCAAACATGGAGAATCAGTTTTCAGTTTTTATGCACCACAAATCTGGAACAAACTTCCAGAAAACTGCAAAACAGCAGAAACACTGAGTTCCTTTAAATCAAGGCTAAAAACCCACCTGTTTAGAGCTGCTTTTGATTAGAAGTAAGTAGAACATTGACCAACTTGTTTGACGTGTATTGATGCTTTTAATGATGGCACTTGGTAAAATGTAAAGTTTGTTTCTGATTTCACTATTGGTGACTATTTGATGTGTTTATGATGTTTTTATGATATTTTTATGTTTTCATGATGTGAAGCACTTTGAACTGCCTTCTTGCTGAAATGTGCTATACAAATAAACTTGACTTCAACTTGACTTAACTTATACCCCCAAATAAATGTCCATCATTTTGTAATAAATTACACTAAGACTCCTAAATTATACTTTTTTCTGTTATTTAATGAATTCCATTTTTTCCATTTATTAGCACAAAAAGTATATAATTATGGTGTGAATGAAAAAAATTAAACAAGTCAATAGCTAGAGATCATCATTTTCTGTTATTCTGTTTCACAAATACAACAGACTGCTGTGGTTCAACAGAACACTGGCTTTACAAGGCGTTAAAAAGTGTTTCCCCTTCGTTTTTCTTTAAAGAACTCAAACATTATGTGCAAAACTAAGAATCTCATTTTTAACATAAAAGAAATCTCCCTTTTAAAAATGCTAAAGATGCTAGTAAAATCTTTTGCACACTTTTATAATGATCACTTTTATTCCTTCCATCTGTCACAGCCATCTCCATTGAAGTAATGACTGTCAGTGTTTTGGTGTTTAGCTTTCATGTTCCTGCAACTACAGCCATAACCCCCCCACCCCTAGTGCCGTTTGTATTGCTTTACCAAATATGAGCGAAGTTTGAATAATTTTTTCATAAAGGAATATCAATATTTTATGAGCAATGAGCACCTTAAACTCTCTCTTCTATGGATTTATTTAAATGTTCAAAAGTTAGCAAACGTGACTGGCTGCCGCTAGCTAGCTTCTTCTCTATATTTTTGAGTCGTCGTATCCTTGCGCCTCCAGTCAACCGTATGCTGACAAAACATACAGAAAAGTTTTCTCCCGTTTCATAAAACTCGCTGGCCCGGAACCTTGTACTAAGCTTCGAGTTATTTATTTATTTATTTGGGAAGACATCTGTCAGGATCTTGGGTTGCTTTGGGTTTTTTTGAGTTTGTAGCAATCTGTTCTTAGTTATTTTACTTAGATTATGTTTATTATTTATTTCTTGTGCTTAGTTTTTTTTGTCTTGGTTATATTTGATTTCTCAGCTCCCCTGTTTATATTTACTCCTCCTCACTCCCTTGTGCCATACTTTCTTTCTTTCTCTCCTCAGCCTGCCTTCTCTCTCCCCTCACACATGCAACCTGTTAGTTATTCTCAGCCCACTTAAAAACAAGCAAGCAAACAAACAAACAAGCCCCCCATACCCCCCAAAAGAAATCCCATTTGTGGTTTGCCACACATTCAAGAAGATGCTCTGGTCTGATAGGATTAATATTGATCATTTCGGCCTACATCCGTGAGCACCCCATCCCCATCATGGAACACGGTGGTGGCATCATCATGCTGTGATGATGCTTTACTTCAGCAGGGACAGGGAAACTGGTCAGAGTTAATGGAACCTGAATAGTTTTTTTAGTTAAACTTTGCAAAAAAAAAAAAAAATTAACAACAAAACCTGTTTTAACTTCTCATGTGAACAAGAAACACATTGAAGTCCTTTCAGTCTGGATGAAAATTTCTGTTTTTCTTCACTCTTTTACTTGTAGTTGTATATTCTGAATCCTGTGTGTGTCTGTTTGCTGCAGGCTGCCATCTCAGTCGGTCTGTTTACAGAGTCCTGTCGTAAACCACAGTAACTGCTGCACTGCAAATGTCGTAAAGGCTGGAAAAGCTGCACCAAAATGAAAAAAAGATCTTCAAGAAAAGAAAAAATACTCTTTAGAAATCTAATAGTGGAAATGGGTCCAGATCTGGTCCACGGTGAGTCATTTGGTGATCTGGGCTCCACACCGTGAACACATGTTTAATGTGAGAGTGGCACAGTGGCTACTGCTGAGACTCTGTTTCTCTATGGCCGCCCGAGGACTTTATTTTAGGTCACACCAGGTGCAAGCGTTTTGGGCTGGTTATATGATCTTAAGCCAATGTGTGTGTTTGTCTGCGCAAGCATATGAAGAGCTGTGATTGTGTGCTGGGTCAAGCCTGCATGAGTGTGCCTGCTGGAGTCCAGGAAAGGTCAGAGATTGGGTGGAGGTGCCAGGAATAGGGGTGTGAGATGCCTGTGTGTCTGCAAGGCCATATGACACCCACACACACCCACGCACACACCCACCCACCCACACACACACACACACACACACACACACACACACACACACACGAGTAAACACACTAAATACAAAGCTTTTGAACCCAAAGACCAAGCAGAACAAAAGCTGGTTAAGGTGGAAGAATTTTTTTAATCTTCCCTTTCTCCATCTTCTCCGTCTGCTGCGTCTCTGACACACGTCTATCCACGGCCCTGTTCTATCCTCTCCTCTGGTCTGACGAAAACACCACGCCGTTCTCTGGAACTGGGATGCCTGAGGGACAGAGCGCAGACAGGAGCCCCATCACCATGACAACAGCTTCTCTGAGACACCATTGGCTGAAGGCTGTTGAGGGAGGGGGAGGAGAAATAGAGTGAGAGAAGTGGGAGTAAGTTAAGCAAGGGGTAGAAAGACAGAAGGGGGCATGGCTTTATGTGTGTGTGTGTGTGAGAGAGAGAGAGATGGTGTGTGTAGAAGAGAGGAGATAACGGAGGCAAACCACCCCATTTCTCCTCATGGGGCTGTGTGTGTGTGTGTGTGTGTGTATGTGCTCAGGATCTCGTGCTGGAGCAGAAACGGTAGAAGGGGGTGGGAGAGAGGGCAGAGAGGAGATGTGGGAAGGGGGGTGAGGAGAATCAAGGGGCCAGTGGGGGTGTTAAAAGGGCGTGGAAGCATGTGTGTAAATGATCTTTTCTGGGTCGTATAATAAAAGCTGCTGGTCAAGGTTGTGTGTAAATGCGTGCATACATGCACGCATACATGCACGGCTGCATATTTACGTGTTACCACTCAACCTCCAACGTCATTAGGATTTTTGCAGGTTTCATTTGCATGACACTGTTGTCACCAATGACTTTTGCTTGTAAATTGCATGCTGGATTGGACGCTTGTGTTGTGATTTTTCCAAGCTATAAAAATTTCTAGAAAGAACTGGTAAAATGCAAAAAGTTGCAAAAAAGAAAATTGCATCCTTATATACCTTAAAGGCATTGGCTGCATTCTTTGATCAAATATGTACATTTAGTTTATAGCAAGTTTTTAGCAATCCAGAATGAAATGTAAATGCTTTTAATTGTTGCTTTAATTGACACCTGGATTTAGATATCTTCCAGCTTGAAGACTGAAGGTCTGATTTCTACCCCTCCCATTTAGCAAGCTGTCTTTGATGTGCTGATTCGTTTTGTGATTTCCTCACTTGTTTCTGATTTAGTGTATAATTGCTCATATTATTGAAGATAGATTTTCTCAGACGTGTCAGAGCCAAAGGGTTCTTTCTAAAAGCACATGCTAGCATATCATGTGACTTTTTAAACAATCTCAACTCCCGCGCAGCAAGAGCAAGCTTTTGTTTCCATGTCGAAGGCTCAGCTCGCTGCTTCTGCTTTGTTCAGCTGGTGGCAGAGATCAACGGCGAAGGAACACATTCTCTGAGCTGTTTTGTGTCGTTACTAAGACAATGGAGGCTGTGTTGGGGAAAATATAAAAAAGGTTTAATATGATATATTTATATATTAGAAAATATTTAAATGATTTAAAATAAGAAAGATACTGTGTGGTCATAATCATTATTTGTGTAACAAAACATTTTTGAGAGGCCTAATGAACCCTTGACTAGTCCCACTGCTGTATCCAGTGAACAGTAATAACAACTGTGCACACACACACATGTATGTGTGTGTGTGTGTGTATATATATATATATATATATATATATATATATATATATATATATATATATATATATATATATAGCAAGCATAGTATAGCAAGTGGAAAGCAGCCGTGGGTCATAATGAGGTTTTCATGTTTTCATGGAAACAACCTTAAGGAATTTCCTGCCTAACAGACATTCTGCATAAAACTTGCTGGGTGAAGTTTTAAAGCAGCATCACCTCGTAACACCTATATGTGTCCTTTTTTTGCAACCAGAAACAATTTGAAGTGGCTTTCCTGTAAGTGAGGGAAAAGTGTAGCAGCCTTCTCTCGAGCAGCTGACTGGCAGGATGAAGCAACAGGTGGGGAAGGGGGGCAGTGTTGCTTTACCTTATGCTCCATACACCTTATGCTTGCTGGGATCTCATGATAATGACTTGTTGAAATGTTAACTTTTGAAACCCTTGGAACACCAGCCTTTGAACTGTAATAAGTTTTAAGGCCTTTATCTTAGAAATGAAAGCTGCCTTAAAACTATGAGTAAAGTTAACTTTCAGGCATGAGTTAAATCAATGCTGACAAGCTTAAAAACAGTCTGGACCATTCACAACCATAAGTTAGACACTGGAAAACTAATAAACTTCCTTTCTGTGTAAAAAGCTCATTATAGCAAGTGGAGTTTAAGAGATAAAATAAGTACATTTAGCTTAAAAGGGCTGTCAGTTTTCATAGTGTGTGGAAGAACACACTGCAGTATATTTACACATAGTGATATGGTGTCAAGCAGAGATGCAATCAACTGGAGACTATAATCCACTTGATTTTGTCTTGACCAGTGACCTCAAATGTAAAAATCTCATCAGTGAACACACCATAGCCAAGCGGTATCAGCACACAGTGAGAACACTCATTAGTGTGGATGCTGTTACTGTGGGAACGGTAAGAAGGCGTAAAGTTAGCTATTTTCAGTGTGAGTTAAGGCAGAGGAAGCAAAGAGATGTAAAAAGCTATTTGAAAGGAAGCTGTTTTCTGCCACGTGTTGATGATGAAATTTTCAGCTATTTCAAACATGTGTACTGAGTTTGCATCTGCATAAATACCGTCTTCCTTTCTAGAATGAACATTATGGCTGTAACTGAGAAAGTCCTATTTCAGATAGATACCCACCCCCCCGAACGAAGGGGGTGTGGTCCGTTTTTGAGAGTGCAGTGCAAAGGTGAACCAAACCAAATGAAGTTGTACAACTTTTAACCCCTCTCTGCCTAATGAACTGAGTCCTGCAGAATATCCTGGTGTTACTGTTCAATGGTCCCTGCATATAGTAGCGGTTAGCTTCACCATCCTATTATAATTACCTTCTCAGGTTGCTTTAACCACTGTCTACTGCAGGTAAGAAACAATCTATTTTACACAAAATCTCACCTACATATACATCCTTTCAGCTCAAATCCACAGTCTCTGCAGCAAACAACATATCCTTAGACCTTGAGCCTGGAAGGAGGAAAAAACTCCCATTAATGGGCAAAAATGGAAACATGAATATGAACTGCAGCTTGACTGGTGGGTGGAGGCATACAACCGTGAGGCAGTAATTTGAGTTTACAGTATGAAACGTCTGCTTCTTTGCCTTGATTAGGGGACACACAACATCCTCTAATGTTTTTCCTCCTTGCCTGTGTGATTTGTTTCTAAAAGCGCTGGATTTACTGAATACTTGGTTTCTCCAGTGTTTGCATTACTGTACCTGCAGAAGGGCTGTGAAAGGCACTGCACCAAATTTATGTGAAGCCTGGCAACTTGCCAGCTTGGGAGACAGCAAATGAAAAGTGTGTGATTTTTTTTCTTTTGTGTGTGTGGAGCAGAGGGAGAGGAGGGGGTTTCTGTGTGTGTATCCGTCTCTGTAGCTCCGTGTGGAGTGGGTCTTCCTGCCGTTCTGTGATCACTGGCATATTTAGACTAATCATGGAAGAAGGGGGAGCGTGTGTCTCCATGAATGTGATCTCGGGTGCTCCACGCTGCTCGTTCATGTGTTTGTGCCTGCATGTGTGTTTGCGATTGTGTTACAGCTCACACAGACTGAGAGTTGTTGGGGAGAGGGGGCATAAATGTCTCAGGCTGTGCTTGCACATGTGCTGGTGTAAGGATTTTACACACACACGCACACAAACATGCTGAGTGAGAGAGAGCGAGGTGTGCTGAGGAGGAGAAGGAGAAAGGAGGTTGCTTCTAAATGAGAACCAGAGGTTGAGACTGGGTGATGGAGCAGAGGCTCAGATGGAAATGGGGGCCATTGGTATGTGTGTGTGTTTGTGTGTTTGTCACTGCTGCTCCTGTCTGTGTGTTGGAGTGTGGAGGTGAGGGGTGGAGGGGAAGCTTGGGTGGGTGGGGAAACAGGAATGAAACCATAAGCATGTTTCACCTCGGTCATTAATTCTTAACTGGAGGAACACAGGCACCATCTTCCTCCTTATTGTAATCTTTACATTTTCTTCTCCCTGTTTCTCAGCCCTTCCTATTTATTTGCTCTCTTTCTCTCCTCCTTGTTTCTCTCCTCTCACTTGCTGTCTCCTTCAGCCTTTATCTCCATGCTGTACTCTCCCTCCCTCTCTCTGTGCGTGCCACTGCTGGCTGAGTCTGTGCTGGGGATATTTCTGTCAGTCCCTGTTTATTTATTGATGGCAATGCTGGTGAGAGCGCGCCTGCCCACATGCAAGCTTCTGTCTAGAAAAAAGTGAGGTGTTCTCCGGAAATCTTTACCTCCTCTTCCCCTTCCGTGACTCCTTCAGAGTCAATATTTGACAACCTCTGTCCTAACAACCTCCGCTAAATCCGACCCTGTCAAGTGTTCGCTCTTTGACCTCTCCGGGGGTCTCTGGCTTTTGTCATGAGGGGGAGATGAAAGGCCAGTGTCACTGCAGTGGAAGTTTAAATTATCCTTGAAAGTGCTCCTCTCCAACACCGCTGTCTCCATCTAGGATCCATTTACTGGCTATCAACTACGTAGTTGTTCACCAGCGCACTTCTGGGGAGCAAGAATGCAAATACAGAACACTAATGTCAAATGTCATTGTATGTCAGACCCCCACTAAACTCTGGGAGACTGTCAGCTGGTGGTCCAGAGGTCAGCGCCGAAACCATTTATTTCCTGCCGTGTCTCCCAGGAACATACAGAGTGGGGACTGTGTGAAAGTGGGATGACTTGGAAAAGGGAGTGTTTAATGTTCCAGAGTATCCCTTTTGTGAAGGACTGAGCCTCTGTCAACTATTTTATTTAAACTGGACTCAGTCAAACTGCACAAAACAGTAAGAATAATCAGTCCTGGGTCCTTGTGCATTCTCCTCTGTGGTAAAGTTAAGGGTTTTAACATAGGGTTAGTTTAACCCTTTAACAAAAAACATGTTACTTTTCGATAAATTACTTCAAAGATCTACCCGTTTAAAGGCAGTACTTTCCTTTAAAACCTTGCTTGGGAAACGGTAGCCAACAGCATGTCAAGTAGCATTATGCTTGGTGTTTCAGCTTCCCCAGCTGCATTTTCTTTCAAATGTTTTAGATATGCTTTAAAAAAACCCACAAATAAGCGAATCGTCCGCAATTAATTTGGAGTTATGTTCCATTAAAAAGATCCGTTAATAGGTAAATCTGCGAATAGTGAATCGTAAATGGTGTTTAAATATGCCAGGTGTTTTTATAATGCATACAAATTGCATCTAAAAAAATTGTATCTTTATAATTACAAATGCAAAAAAATTCAAATATCAGTCATGATGCCATAGACTGAGAAAACAATGCAATATTTCTAAACACATTGTGAAAAACATCCAAAATAAGTTAGTTGTGTTCAGTGTGAATTTTCTTACAATTAATTCACGAATCAGTCATTTAAAGGTTAAGTTTAAGTGGTAATACTTAGGGCGAATCATTGGTAGACTATCTTTAACAGATCGGTATCTCCACTGCACACAATACATTATATTTGTCTGATGCTGACTTGGATTTTTGAAAGAATAAAGAAATGTTCCAAAGATGTTCATCGAAGGACACATTGATCATGTCATGATACAATTTGAATACCTTTTGCAACCTTAGTGGGGCCTTTAAGGTGTTCTCCACCAAGGAATGAGGTCACAGTAAAGCAACTAAGAAAAGAACCGGGAGAGAAAAAACTATCTGTGGCAAAAACAAACTGACAGAATTTTTTTAACATATAGTGCCACCAGAAAGTATTCACACCCCTTCACTTTTTCCACATTTGTTACAAAACAGACTTATTCTAAAACTGATTTGAGCATAGTTTTGTTTAAAAAGAATAAAAGTGACCATTATTACAATGTTAAAGCATGAAGACATTTTCTGTAAATTTATAAAAATTCTAAATATGGTCTTTGGCACTGACAGACCAGAGATTTTTGTTTTTACTACTCTGACCATCTCTAAGGTGAGTTTCTATAAAAATACAAGCAAACTACTATGTATATGTGGCCACGACACCATCAAGAGCCAATTGATTGAGTGTGTTAGTAATGGTTGACCTTCTGGATGGTTTACAAAGGAACATTGGAGCTCCCCTTAGTGGCCATTCAGTTCTTGATCACCTTTCAAGGCCCTTCTTCCCTGATTACTCAATTTGCCCAGGGAACCAGATCCGAAGGGGGTGTCCTGGTGTTTCCAAACGCCTTCCATTTCTAAATAATAGTTTTTTGGATGTTCAGTGTTGCCTCAAGGTTTATCTATCATTCCCCAAATTTGTGCCTTGGCATAGTCTTGTCAAGGAGGTCTTAGGGCAATTCCTCAGACCTCATTGCCTGTTTCTTACTCTGATATACACCAGCAATTATGAGACCAGACAAGTGCTTTTCATTCCAATTCATATTACCAGTCAAGTTATTGAAATATATTTACCACCGGGCTAGGAGCAAGACTCAGTTTAGTGTCCGTTGTATAGAGAGAAAAGTTGGATATTTGGGCTTCTGTTTAATGGTTGGCATAATTTGTATGCATGAAACACTCTAAACATTACACACCGCATGAAGGAGAGTGGAGGAGTTCAGCTCTTAGTCTCACTAGGCTCCCCTAAAATCAGCTCCTAAAAAGACTGAAAGGCAATCAAAATACAGTTCTGGTCAGTTTTCATCCATTCATCATTGTCATATTCCCTTTTAACACATGACAAAGATTATGCATATACCCTCACTAATATTTGCTTAAGACAAAGAAAGGCAAGTGCATTTATATAGCATCATTCATACAAAATTTAATTCATAGTGCTTTACTACAAAGGAAAAGAGATAAGAAAAAAACACCCCACACTTCCAAAACATAAATGATGCATCACATAAAAGCTTAAAAAACATGAGATATAATCACAAAGAATGGTAAAATGACATCCACTGGTTATACTCTCTTATTCCTGCAAGGTCAAGGGGGACTGGTGCCTATCTCCAGCATTCACTAGATGGTAGGGAGGGTACTCACTGGACTGGTCACTAGTCCATCACAGAGCATGGATCCACGTACACACTCACTCCTAAGGACAATTTAGAGAGACCAGTTAACCTAACAGTCATGTTTTTGGTCTGTGGTAGGAAGTCAGAGTACCCAGAGATAACCCACACCAGCAAAAGGAGAGCATGCAAACCCCATAGGCCAGGATTTGAACCAAGGACCTTCATGCTGGAAGGCAACAACACTACCAACTGGACCACTGCAGCCCTAAAATGGTTTTCAGCAAATGAAAGGCTAGGTCATACCAGCTCATACTAGAAATGAAAAGGGACTATCTGGCCTTTATGGATAAGTTGCTGTAAACACTAGTGTTTGAAATGAGCCAAGAGGTTCTGAACATCTCAGATTTTTCGACCATTGTTTCCAAAGCTGAGGAGTATAGAAACCAAATGCTGCCTCCACTTGTTTTGTTCTCGTCCTGGTAAAGGAGAAGAACAAAAAAGAGGTCTCTGTTGATCTAAAAGGTATGTATGGTTCATACCTGACCTGCAACTTAGGCCCAATACCATTCTGTGCCGTATGAACCACCAACAACATTTACATTATATTACACAGGGAGCCAGTATTTTAAGGACAAGTGTAATGTGATCTGTTTTCCTGGTGTTCCTGGTCAAGACTCCGGCAGCAGTATTTTGGATTAACTGCAGCAACCTGATCACATTTTTTTTTTTTTTGTAACAGAAATTTGTATAGACGCTGTTACAATAATCTTACATAATGAAAATAAAAGCATGCCCTTTATATTGGGAATGTTTTAAGATGGTTTCTAAGGGGGTGACAGGATTATTGACTTTATTTGATTATTAATGTTCAGGTCTGAGCCCAAAATGACATCTTGATTTTTTTTTTGTTTGTTTTTTTTTGCTTGTTCTGTAGTCTTTAGCTCCATGGAGTTTAGCTTGATATTTAACCTTGCATTTTTTGGGACCAAAAACAACAAATTCTGATTTTTCTGCAATAAGCTGGAGGAAATTCTGACCCATCCACTCATGGACTTTTTAGACACACTGAGTCATTGACTGAAGAGGGCTATGGTTGTGTCATCAGCATAGATGTTGTGAAAAATATTGTTATACTTTGTTAACTGTGTTACAAAGTATAACATGATCCTACATGTGTTGTTAGGATCATGTAGATGTTGAATGAAAGCATCCCGATAATAGACCCTTGAGGTACACCACATGTGATAATTTTTTGCTTTGATTTGTATTTGTATTTGTATTATGTCCCTCAGCAAGTTGCACCTCGATCACGTTTTGTAGCTTTTAACCTACTCACTTCATAGTTGTGGCTGAATATTTGACCACTCTTCTTATCATAAATAGTAGAATTAATTTAAACTGGTCGGTTTCCTGTCTCTCGCCGACCTGTTTTATTTATTCCAAAAGTTTCCATATTTGAGGTTTGCTTGTCCTGTTGGATCCCCAAATTGTTTTCATGTTTCAAACTGTCTCGCCGTGAATTAAGGTGAGGATAATAAAAATCTCACAACATGATGCAAAGTAGCTCATATACACAGTTTCTTTGATTCTGCTTCATGAGCAATGAAGGTCTAGACTCTTAAAAGATCTGCTACACAGAGCATCTATTCTTGCCTGATCAGTTTTCTATAGTTTCACACTTAATGTTCTCCTGACACCTTTTCCCTAATTCATGTTCTCCCCTTCCTTTACTTTCCGGTTTATTCATTCTTTATCATGCTTCTTGTTGCTCCTTATACTTTAAGCCTTCTTTTTGTCTTGTGCCCTTGTTTTTTTCAATCTCTTCTTGTTTTCAACATCCCTCCGGGTCCTCAGAGTTTCAGCAAGCTCCACAGACCATCCATTGTCTTGGAAATGTGGTTTAGCTGTCTCCACTCACCTCCGCCGCCTCCTCCTGTCTGGAGGGAGACAATGTAAGGTGGTGTTCAGCTCCTGGGTCCTCAAGGCCACTGGGTTTAAATACTCTAACCTGTCTGACCTCGGGACCTGGGCCAAAACAGCTGATTGGTCTAAACTTGGCTTTGACCAGAGGCTAAAAACTTAAAGACTATTTAAAACCATTTGCTGCTGTGAAAGTAAGTTAAAATGTTCTTGTTAAAACATGTTACTAACTGCTCAGTCCTTTTGTGTAAAAATTTCTTAAATATTGCAAGATGTATCTACATAGGGGGGAGTAAAGCCCTCATGGGAATTTCTATATTTATCAAAATATTGGAAACCGACCTCATCGGCTGTGACTCATGAGGTGGAGGTGGTCTACATGGTGTTGCCTGTGGGATACAAAATGAAAATTGGTAGCGTGTGCCTCATGTGTGTGTCTCAGAGAGAGTGTATATGTGTGTCTCGCATACTACCCCCCACCCCATGTCTGGCACTCAGGAGGACTGCTCCTTTGGGAATGTCTTTCCTGCTTGGCCCTGAACACATGAACACACACATATACATAGATGTACACACCCAGAAGCACTATGCTTTAAAATAGCATAGTGAGTGAAACGGGGTGAGTGGATCAGACCGGCTTGAGATGGTTTTGAATGTCTGGTTTGTTTCTGTTGGTTGCTAAACATAATTGTGAGACGCACAGATTTAGCTCCACGGATGGGTGTGAATTTGGGCTGAATGTCAAATGTTACCGTATAACACTCTAGTTGTGAGGCTTGGCTTCGTCTACCTTTTTATTCAACTCATTTTCCCTAAGACCACATTATGCAGAACATTATATGGTAATTCTTCAACTGTCGCCAGCTAAAGACGTATGGCTTTGAGGTCCATGGTGTTCCTTCAGGCACTGTAGTGTGTGTACAGCCCAGCTCTACCTCTCCCGTCTGCTCCCCATTTTTCGTTTTCATGGTATAAAAGCACCATCACTTCCCGCTCCTTTTCATCTGGCACCTACTCGGCTCACCAGAAATATACAGTTGTCTGAGCACAACGCGAAAAGAAGAAGTAAGCTGAGAAAAGTGAAAAAAGGCCAAAGAATAAGGAGGAGGTAGATGTTGCTAACGAGGTTGCCAGAGTATCTTTTCATTTTTAATAGTCCCACAGGAGGTCTGGCTGAAAAAGAGTTATATTTTATTATTAAATCTTGGCAAAGTTTGAAGTGCAATAGATTATAACTGTAGCAACTTTGAAGTGGCTAAGATCTTTGAAAATAAAGATCTGAAAAGCTTTACATTCAAGTAAAAATGTAATTGAAGTAAATAATTTTTTAATTGGCAAATGTTCTAAATAACTTCTGTGTTTTCATAAATATCTTTCAAGGGTAGACTTTTTTCGTCTTTGCTGTAAAATTACAGGAGAGATTGGAGAGTGATGGTGACATTGTGACAAAGGAAAAAAAGGTTAGTCATGGCCTTTCACATAAATAATGTCAACCATTCATGCTTTCAACAGTGGATGTTTAAACTTGTCTCTTTACTAAGTCGTACCCCCTCTCATGTCATGAATCTGTGTTGTGTGGTTTTGCACACCTGAGGTTACCTTGTAAGCTTGTTAAGCTTGTAAAATCCAGATCATTTGTCTCAACTCTAGGATTGGCAGTGGTTGTTTTTTCTTTTTAACCTGACTGTATAAAGCCTTTTTGTACTCAAGAGAGTTCATCGCAGCAGACGTTATTGTTAAAAACATCGTCAGTGTTAAAGGACTCTTAGTTATTTCACATTATGTTAAAATAAATTAGTCATGTTTAGATAGTCAGGTTAAGACTTGTGTTGAATCCAATCTATTTAATCTAAAATTTAAGTCTTGCTAATGACCGACACATGCGTGCCTTCACTAACTGCATAATGTTTCACCAGTCAAATGGATTGGTGTCAAGCGGTGGGAATGTGATCCAACAGTGAAGATGAAGCTAACCTTTCCCACTAGTTATCACTTTATAGTCTTTTTTAAAATGAAGCAAAATATTCAGTTTTTAGCAGATGTTCACAAACATGATGAGGACAGTGAAAAGTAACATGTCATTTGGGAAATTAGCATCATGTTGATGTTAGCTGCAAGTTGCTACATGGCTGGTTGCAAATTGAAACAACAGTCACACAAACTATTGAAAATTTCAGTTACTCTAAAATTGTTGCACATATTTAAATAAAAACGTACTTGCAGTGCAATATTGCTGTTTTACACATCTTCAGTATTCTCTCTAAATTTAATGCTACTGGAGAAAACTACATTAATCAGTTATAAATAGTATGTAGAAACCAGAATTGAAGGATATGTCTCATAACATTTATGAATCTTGATGTGAACATCACCTAGAAAAATAAAAACAGAAAGTTGGAATCAAGATCCAATGTTCATAGGTGAGTACTTCTTCATTTCCACTGTGCTGTATCATCTGTTTGTCACCATTTAAAACTTCGTCCTAACATTCCCGTGAGTTCATTGAAATTATATTTGTCTGATTATTGCTGCTTATCCTGCAGTTTTTACAAAGTGCTTTTGATTTGTATAGATGGGGACCCGTGAGAGAAGCGGCAGTTGTTTAAACAAGCAGAATTAAATCATAATGTAATAAATCCTTAGTATCTGCGTCGAGTTGTGTGAATGGCTTTTAGAACGTGTGAACATGATTACAGCGAGTAAATATTTAGAGATATGTAAATGTCAGTTTGACGTATTAAATGTCAGTGTGCATTACATTCTCAGCACAGCTGTTTCAGATTGTTTTCTGTTTGTTTCTGTACAATTTACATTTGGTCTAGACACCGCAGTGTTTTATGTTGATTTTTCATATTTACATACACATGTACATTTCTGTATTACTTTTCTCTTGTCTTTTCTCTGAAATATATTCTGCAAAGCCCAAACAGAAGCTGTGAACCTGTTGTGAAATTTCTCGGTGTAGGTGGAGGAGTTGAAAGTGTGAGTTGAGGTTTTGTGGCTGAAAACAAGGAGCATCTCACCCGCTCTGTGTTTCAGCTGCGTTTGTGGAGGCTGAGGCGTCTGAGCTTCTCTTTATGACACATTTCTCTTTATATTACAGCTGAATGTTGGTGTAAAAAGGGCAGCCGATGAAAGACAGTCCTGCTGGTGGATTCTGAGTTACTGACATAAAGCACCTGACAAGGCTGATGTTTTAAACTGCTGAACATTTATTCACATCCCAGCTACAAGCAAAAAAAAAAAAACAAAACAAAACAATGCAGTATGCCTGAGAATGGAGCATATTTCACCATTTAAAGCTTTTGTAAACATTTGTAGATGTTTTAGGGTGGCTGCACTTGCTTTTAGGTCATCACCGGTAAATTGGCCTTTTTCAGGGAATAATTGATCACCTCAGCCTGACTTGAGTTGAGCATCTAGACAGACAATACATGATTAAATCTCCATTTATTCTAAACAATCATGTCCCTCACATTAAGTTTGGTTTCCAAGCATTGAGCTTTCTAATATCCTCTAATTAGCACCATTTATAATCGTCAGTGAGGCATACAGCATTGTGTGTGTGTAGGGCCGTGTCTTTCTTTTAATGTGCATGTGTCTGTCTGTGACCTGCGGTGTGGAGACACCCTGTCGTGTGGTTCTTGTGTGGTTTTCCACCCCAACACCGACTGTCTAATGAAGAAGTGAAAGGCCATGGGTGAAAAGCGGACAGGGGGTGCATTTCAGTGTGTGTGAGTATGTGTGTGTTTGGGTGGGTGTAATTAAAAAGTATTGCCGGCAGGGGGGACCTGTGTTAGAAAGGGTCACTAAGAGAGCAGCAGGCCATCACCAAGCTTTGGTCATTAACTACCAACGCAGCCAATAAAGGCTGCTGGATGTTGGGGTGTGTGTCCCTGTGTGTGTGCGTTTCATGTATGTGTGCATATCAGGAGGTCAGCTACTAAATTAACTTTGCAACAGTGTGAGCCTTACACAGTTTGTAAATGTTTGTGCCTCCTTCGTTTGGTTTAAACTGAGTTAGGGTTAAATTAGAGCTTTTCCTGTTAGTGTGGTAAACATTAAGCAAGGACAGCATATACAGTAAAAGATGAATTACCCTACCACACCATGGGAAAGCTTTGTTCAGGAAACCTGGACAGAGTTGATGGGGAGATGGATGGATGAATAAAAGGTAACTTTTAAAGAAAACTGTGAAGAAGCTTTAAAACACTTGAGACTAGGGTCAAGGTTCACCTTCCAGCAAAAGTGATTAGTAATATGTCCTAAAATTGCATCAGGATATCGTTTGGTAGTATTTGAGACAATAATGGATTATTTAGAAACCAGTAAAATTCCTTAGTTTTGTTTAGTTTGCCTAGAAATGTGTCAGCCTTATCCTACGTTAGTTTTATCAAGTAGTGTTAATGTGTTGCTAAACAACATGCAATAGCTGCAATAAATCATAATTTGAAATAAAAAAAAAAAAACAGAAATTATTGCTTTTCTCATTGAATCAACAGTGAAAAAAGATTTTTTTTTTTTTTTTTTTTTTTTTTTTTTTTTTTAAGGGATTTTTTTAACAACAACAACAAACAATGCAATAATTAACTATCCCTGTCTATTTGAACAACAAATCCTAAACATACAGCCAAATTGATGGTGAATGATCCGGTCAAAGACCAGACGTAAATCCAATCAAGAATCTGAAGTCCAGTTTGACTGAGCTTTAGCGTTTTTGCAAAAAAAGAAAAAAGAAACCTACAGATGTGTGAAGCTGATAGAGATATAGCCCAGATAGAGGTGTAGCCCCTTTCACTGCGGTGATTACAGTGAAAGATGATTCTACAAACTGTTGATTCAAGGGTTGCAAATGCATGCCACATTCTTCAGAATGTTATTATTATTATTATTATTATTATTATTATTATTATTTGCAGAAAATAATTAGAAAACCATGTATCCATTTTTTCCCCTTCACAATTATGCATTAGTTTGGTTTGGTCCATCACATTAAATCCCAATCAACTACACTGAAGTTTGTGTTTGCAGTGTGATAAAATGTGAAAAAGTTCAAGAAATTGATCTATATGTGTTTGTAGGATTATACTATCGCTGTATTGTAAAATACCTGGTAAACGAGGCAGCAGTTTTATAGATGGCTGCTGCTGTAACGTCATGCTGCCTGTTAGCCAGAGGTTTTTGAAGTGTGTAATTCCTATACACTTCCCCTAATAGTATGGTACAAAAGTCTTGATTCATCCCCAGTTTCTTTATACTTTGCACCTAAGTAGCCCAACTTTCTTGTAATAAGTGTTTTTGATCAGTGCTTTTCCAGGTTTTCTTTGGGCTTTAGTTGTTTTGTCACTTTTTTCAGTCAGCTGCCTGACCATTTTCAAAGGATTGTTTTATGTCTGTTTAAGTCACTTACCTCTGATCTTGGAGTCAGTGAGGTAATAAAAAAGCCTCCTGAACCAAAGGAATGAACCAGTGTTTTGTTGACACATAACAGGCAATTTAGCAAAGAACAACTTCAAATTGCATCCTGAGGCACTTTGTAACTAGCTGACTGCCTGTCACAAAGACACAAATTGCTCTCATTTCTTTTGCTGAATCTTTGAAAAATACCAAAGATAACACAGTTGACAGACATAAAATATTATTTTAGTCTCAACAAGGTGATTGTCAAAGGTATCAGCTGAATGAATACCTGCCTCCTCCCACTTTCCACTTTTTTCCTCAAATGTGACTTTCTGATGCTTTTCATTTGCTGTACATAGTTTTTTAAGGCTGTAGTTTTTTAAAAATTAAAATAAAGCAGTTTTCTGATCATATTGACAATCTGTTAGTTTTAAATTTTTTTTTTTTTTGTTGGTTTTTTTTTTTTTTGCTAATTTTTATCAATCAAATTGCCTTCTCCCTTAAGTTTCTCATCTACCTTCCACAGAGCGGCAGAAACTGAGCAGCAGAATTCACTTTACTTGTGTTTATTTGTTTCATCTCACTCAGAGCAGCCCTTTCAGGTGTCTGTTTTCCCATCTGTGTGCATGCATCTATGCACAGGCAGGCCATCTGCACACAGTTATCAGTTTTCTTTCTCTTCATGAGCTTCACAGGTTGATTGGTTAGCCTTGGAGGTAGCAGTGGGAGCCAGTGCGGGAGCTCTGGGGCAGAGAGGGGAGTTGCTGGGCGGTGCGTTACCAGCCACGGCACCCTCCCCCTGGGCTTCCACCTCGGAGCGCTGCTCTGGTAGCTGGGAGGCAGCTCCAGGCTCCTGGGTGTTGGGAGGAGATGCTTTAGAGACAGAGGCGGTGTGAGGAAGCGGGAGATATGTATATGTGTGTGTTTGTTTGTGTGTGTTCTGTTGGGGGGGGGATCCCAAGCAGATTTGTTTACTGGTAATTAATTCACCTGATTGACATAACAGCTGCCAGAGCTATGGGAAGGCAGAGGCATATGTGCGGGTTTGCTTGCGTGTGGTATATACAGCATGCATACTCACCATGTGTGCGTGTGAATTTTTCTGCAGACCTGTTACAGGTTTGTGTGTGCAAGAGGCAGAGAGAAGCCTGTGGCACTGAGGGCATTTCCATGTCACAGCATTGGGAGCGGGGTTCCCGGCAGCGCGGCCCAGCAGCGCTCTGTCTTCCATCGATTAGGCCCGTCTGTCAGCTGGCAGCCCTGCTTACACACTCCTGCCTTTCCGCTAATCTTTATAGAGTTGACTTCACTGACAGACTTATTGGAGCACTTGAAGCTGAGGAAAGAGGGGAAGAAGGACGGCTTTGACAGAGGGATAAATGAGGGAACTGAAAGCAGAGTTTGACATCGGTGACAGTAAGGAGCAGCTTGAAGACTAATTCCTGGTTTGACTTACAGAAAACGCTGCAAAGAAGCCCGATGTCTGCAGGTCAAAGTATAAACTACATATACATATTAACCCCATATATGCAGGTCTCATTTAAACAGATAGTACTATAACCTGTGTTCTAGCATGTGTAGGGCCTAGCATAATTATTCACACTCCTTGAACCCCATTTGCTCTGTTACCCCTAAATAAAATCCAATGCAATCAATAACTTTCATTATTAAATCCATTTGTGAGTAACTTAATCTCAGTATAACTCCAGATGTTCTGTGAAGGCATCAGAAGTTTGTTAGAGAACATTAGTGAACAAACAGCTTCATGAAGACCAAGAAACACAACAGGCTAGTCAGAGAGAAAGTTGTGATATAGTTTCAATCTGCTTGAGGTTATAGAATAATATCCCAAGATTAGAACATTTCATCGTGTTCAAGTCATAATCAGGCTTCAAGCCTACCAGAATATGGCTATCTACCTACACCTAATGCCCCTCCAAGGAGAATATTAATCAGAGAAAAGACCAATTAAATTTGGAGGAGCTGCAGAGCTCAGTTGAGAAAATCTGTTAAAAACAGTTTGTGCATTGTGCAAATCTGGCCTTTGTAAAGGAAAGCCATAGGAAGTCCTGTTTAAAGTTTGCATGAAATCTAGCAGAGTTTGAACTCTTTTGTGAAAAAAATAATAAAAAATGTCCCTCAAAAGAATTACATCTCTATTTGCAATAAAACTGTTGACTCGAGGAGGGAGGCTGAAAACCAATGAAAAGAACTTTCCCCAAATCTTCAGCTTTTTATTTGTAAATAAAAATTGGAAAATTATGCATTATTTTCCATCCACTTCACAATTATGGGCTACTTTCTGTTGTCCTATCACATACAATCCCAATGAAATACATTGAAGTGTTTGTGTTAAAGGGGTATTAATACTTTTGTAAGGCACTGTATATGATTTTCTTCAGCTCCATCTTATCTTTGAAGCCTTTACTTATTAAGAACAAATTCCATTCAGTAGCAATTTGTTATCTGTCACCCTCGTCAGCAGATTGGGTTTTTTATGTTTGTGAATATGCCTGTGTGTTTGTATTGTCAGGGTTAGGGTGATCCTTCACGGTCTGAAAGAAACACAGATATATACACATATTCACAACACCAGCGGGTCAGTATCAGTGTTGTTGTGGTCAGTAGGTAGCTGTGTGTTGGCCTGCTTGTCTGGAGCCAGATAACAGCAGATCCATTACCCCCTGGAAGCCAAGGTCTGATCACCACACAGATATAGCTGCTCACTCACAGCCTGTGTGCTGCAGCCAGCCTCCTGCATGGAGCTAAAGAGGATCACAACCGGGGGCCACAGAAAAGCTGAACCCCCTTCTGTATGAGTCAATTATAAAATGCACATCACAGAATAATGCAACACAGGAGGGAACGTACCTAAAAGAAAAGTTTAATATTTTTTAACTCCTCTTATTTATGACTTACAGCTAGACATCCACTGACATGAGATTCCAACTACATGACAACCTTAAGCTGATAAATATTAAATTATCATGGTTTCAATATTTATAATATTCACACAAAAGCTTAAAATAAAATTGTACAACATGAAACTATTGCTTTTATTTAAAACAGGAAAACCAAAATTGCTAAATTTTGTGGTATTTTTTTCAGGGCTTGTTGCACATATGATTATCCTTTTTTGCTATTTTGCTTTCCATAGAGTAACAGTGGAAGAACTGCAAACTGAAATATGCTGCTTAATTATTTGGGCTGAAGTCAGGTGCTCAACACATGCCACTCATAGCTTGCCAACTGTGGTTTTAAAACAATGCTCTGATAAAAAGAGAGATGGATGGTACTCAGTTTGTTTCAACACAATTGAATATCTGTTTCTCACATCCATAAATATTTGAAAACAGCTTAAATTGTTCTGTTTGTAATTGAGGAAAAAAATGTATGAGTCAGGGCGCAAGAATAGAAGTGTGTGGGAAACGGGCGGTGGGTGCTACAACCATATTTGGGAAACTCTTCAGTAAAGTGCGCTGAACATCGTCTCAAATTGAGGTTATAATAATATTGTGTGGTACTTTCCCATAAATTAACTTCAGCCACTCTTCTCTGATTCTCTCATCCTTCGGGAATAAAGTGGAAACTTGCATCTGTTTTTGAGCTCCCTCGGACATAACAGCTCCGCTTTTTAGTCGCCATCTTCTCAAGTGGAGTAGCCAGACATGCTAGCGTGACTTAGCCCTTAAATTAGCCGGTGTATCAGCTGGGGGGAGGAGGGAAGGGAAGGGAGAAGGCTGTTTGCCTGATGGTGTGCTGTGATTGGAGAATATGAATTACGTCGAAAGATGAACTGTTCTCTGATTGGTCCGTTTTTGAGCAAAGAAACAAAGCTGACCGTCGATGAGCAGGGCTTTTGATACCAACTCTTGACATTCACACGGCCTCATCGGTGCACAATAGATCATATTATACCCCCAAAACCACAGAAAAATGAAATTTGTTGTCATGACCCCCTTAAGATACCCTCCACTAATGGGTTGCTGCCTATCCTTTGTCTTCAAGCTCACCACATTGCGTGCAGCTTTGCCTACATCAGCTCAATTAGCTGGCTACCTCCTAAGCACTTGCCTATGCAGCCATTCCTGTATTTCAAGTATTCTATTGTCATCTACAAATCATCACAGGCTACTCTTAAGTTTTATTTAAAAGAAAACCTGGATTTCAGTGCATTAAGCTAAAAAATAAATTTAAAGTGTTGCAAATGTGCACACAGCCATTCTTTGTCATTCTACTTCTCCCATATTGAATAAAAAGAGAGACAACATGAGGAGGGGCATGCAATCATTAAAATTAAGTTGCATTAGAGTTGCATTAGATGATTGGAGTCATTACCATGGCTGAGCCTGACCAGCTTTTTGCTATGGTCTCAGGTGATAATGTTTATCTTTCCATACTCATGATGGTTATGGCGTCATATTTATCATACTGGCCAGACAGTGGAATCTATATGCTGATCTGACTTTTACCCTAAAAGTGTATTTGAATAAATGTGGAAGTTAGGATCTGACAACATCCCTCTGATCCCATTGTTATCATGGTTCTGATGATGAACAGACAGAGTTCTGCTGGAGACTGTGTTACAATCAGGCTAGTAGTAAAATGGAGCCCTTATGAGGTTTGCTAAGTAATAATCACAAAAATTATATAAGTTGTCTCGCTTATTGCTTTTTGCCTTTGCATGGGCATAAAAATAGGCTTTAAATAGATGCTGATGTGGGTGTTTATTTCCCATAAATATCCAGGAAACCAAGCTTTTACAATTCAGTGAATGACTGGTTGCTGTTAAATGGTGACCAAGAAAAATGATAAGTTAGAAAATGGAAGCTGGTAAAGAAAAATCTTGTGTGAAACGATGTTGTTGTGAAGTCACGTCTTAAAACGCAGCTATGATTATTAGCAGATGTGTTTGTGGAGGTACCGGTGTGTGTGTCGAGGTAACACTGTGCTGGTATTGTGTTGATGGTTTGTTTGTGTGCAGCAAGAAAAAAAGAAGGAGATAGCTGTGGCAAACAGGGCAGCTATCAAAAGCCACAGGCAGCCTTAGACTTTGTGTCTGTTCTGTTCCTTTCTTCTTCTCTCTCCTTCTTCTCATATTTTTTCTTTCTCTTTCTCTCTCACTTCATCCCTCCCTCTCTCTGCTCCCTGGCCATGCTGATGATTGACGGCCTGAGGGTTTTAATGGGCGCTGGAGAGCAGGAGCTGAGGTCGGGGTTGTCATGGCAACTAGGAGAAGGGGCCTTTTGCTGCTGCTTCACCTGCAAACTGTCGAGCAACACACACACACACGCATATACACACACACACACACACACACACACACACTGGCCACACGTACCTCCATGCCAGCACCACCTCTTCCATTCACTCTTCCTCCTCTCCCTGAGATCTCTCTTTCTTTGCTCATTTTCATTTCATCCTCCTTTTCTTTGTCTTTTCTCTTTGTTACTGCTAATGCTCTCAGAAACAACACTGGTTAACTGTGTATACTCTATAAGTGTGCATTTGGATTAATATCCAGAATTTAGTCCATTGTTTTTCGACCTTCTATAAAAGGGGGCCGTTGGGGGTGGAGGGGTATTATAGTCTTTACTTCTTGATTCCTAGTTTGTTTGGTGAAAATGGTGAAACTCCATGCTTTTAGTAACAAGTCAAAAGCAAGTTTGTTATGGCAGGAAGTAAAATTCTCACATTGGATAGATGCCACCTAGTCTGCCTATGTCACTGCAATGTATCTAACATTCACATATGGGGCCCACATAGGTAGGAAATGGACTAAAATGGGCCCCAGGTGGAGTTATCCATGTGTTACACGATGGCCCTGCTGTTTTGCATATATGGATTTGATCTAGGACATCACTGTTTGAGTAGAGACTAAGAACCACATTAGGTGCCCAGCTTGTTTTGGTGATGAGTTGCTTTTGGTAAACTCCTATGGGTCCATTTCAAGTTATGTGCCCAAGCTCATTTAGTATGGATCCAGCTTGAGCAAAATCCATATGGGGCCCACTTACACACACTAGCTGCAGGGTAGTAAGTTCAAATAATGTACAGTTGATCTTTAGACCTTAGCTTAGGTAAACTGTATCTTTACTTAGGTCTGGTGTTGCAGTTTCCATTTCAAACAGTAGACATTACTGTCTGTATTCAACGACTGGTAGGAGAAGAAGAATCTTTTGGATAGGTGCATTTCTAATATAAAGTATTATATCTATAAGTTTCCATAAGTGTTCCTTTTAGCTGTTTTTGAACTGTTAATAACAGTTAGCTTAACTATTCTCCTCATAGTCATATTTAAGAGGACAAATACTTATAGAAAAGAAATGCTTTCAGACTTTGTTCAGCACCTTTTTTGCTTGGAGAGTCCACTTGTTGATCAGAAACTTACAAAAATCAGGAGGAGCACATCTGACCGAAACAACAAAACAGTCTTGATCCCAAAAGGATCTGCAGTATCTAAGACATCATTCTTGAGGACAGAAATGGCCAGCATACATCAGGTGTCAGAGTTATAGCATATGGGGGAGTACTTAAACGGGGTAGAAATCCAAAAATATGCATCTGAAACAATATATGCATCCATTCAAAGACAATGGTGGGATCCAAAAGAAATTCAGCTTCCATAGCTTGTGAGATCAATCAATCAATTAAACTTTATTTATAGAGCACTTTTCTTTCAGCCACACACATTAAAAATTATCAAACTAAGCAAGCAGACATACAAAGCAAATAATGATAATGATAAGAAGAAGATGAAGAAAAAAGATAAATAAATCAATTAATTTTTGTTGGTGAAGAACTGTGGATAAACAATAACTGCTGAAAAAGACTTGGCTTGAAAGAATCACGGTTATCTTTAAGTGATTATGGTCAGAGCTTTCAATGACCCCACATAGATCTACTCAGGTAGCACTGCTACCTGAGTAGCAGTGCTACCTGAGTAGATAGCTACTAATACTAATACTAATACTAATGCTGATTAGGTGTATGTCATAGCACTGCTTATGACATACACCTAATCTCTGCTGCAAAATAACAAAGTCCTTTTATCTGTAAGTCCCCAGGACAGAGTCCAGCTCAGATTCTGGTTTGGATCTTTGTTATTAGGAACTGAGAGGTCATGCATGCAATATTTTATTAGATTCTGTTATATCAGCTGTTGCACTCAGAGGACACAAGAAAATCCAGAAATTGTTGTAACTCCTCGAATGAGATCATCAGCCTTTCAGGTTTTTTATAAACCTGCTTTTGAAAGAGCAGAGAGTTAACTCTTGTTCCCCTTTACGTTTTACTCTAGTAGATACTCTTGACCTCTACCTCTTCATGTTTCTCCACTGTTGAGTTCAGACGGAGCTGAAGGAGTTAACACCATGACCTGAGCGTAATACAGTGGCATCTTTGTTGGGCTATTGAACACTTTGAAACCTCTTGTTACCTTTCCAGAGAAATCTGTTTCTTTTTACATCCTCTTTTTGCTCTGATACATGTCGGATTTCTTCAGTATTTTTTTTCCCTACTGATTCTAATATTTTATTCTGAGTCCCACAGAATCACACCCCCTCACTAGGGTTGTTTGTGTCTGGCCTCATGGCCTTGGGGCCCTTTTGCTTAGCGCCTGTGCTGAGCAGGTCAGCCAGGGCACACTGGGATTGTTTGCAGTAGAAGTGAGTAGAGATCTCGCTGGGGGGGTTCTGTCTGCATTTTGTGGAAACAAGTCCATGATTGATGAAAGAGGAATGGTGACACCATTGTAAAAATGATTCGTGTGAGAATTTTCCTCATGTTAAAGGTTATGTTTAGGCAACTAAACCTTTGTGATCTGTGGTAGAGTAACAGACTCTCACTGACACAGACTTTTTTTTATGGCCATCCATCTTTCCAACCTTCTGAGGGCAACATCAGGGTCTGTCAGAAAAACGTGAAGTTTGCATTGAGAGTAAAGGAAACAACCTACATAGTTTGCCCTAAATTTGTCTCTCAGGGTAACTTTTTGTTCCTCTTTGACCCTAACAAAGTGTGAATGTCAAGCTATGACAGGACTGAACACCAAAGGTCAGTTTTACCATCTCAAAAGGAAATCAGAGCAGCAAGAGTCACATCTGACTTTTCATCCCTGCTGAAAATCATTAGAATTGAGAAGGAAGATGAAGGAAATAGTGCCAGAAAGTGGTCTTAACATAGCACACTGTATTGCATTCAATTGGGGTTTTAGGTGATAGAACATAAAATGGTTCTTAATTGGGAAAAGAAAGGAAACAGTATATGGATTTGCAGTTTTTTGACATTAAATATCAAAGTGCATGTATTAGAAAGAAAGGAGAAAGGGAATAGAAACAAAGAGGATGAATGATCTCACCCTGTTAACCCACATGGAAAGTGTGGAGTGCATTTGTATTCCCTAAATCAAACGTTGTAGGGAATTGGGGTATGTCTCTACCAGCTTCATTTAGAGAAATTTGTGGGAATTCTTCATGGTAAAATAGGTCAAGCTAAGTCAGACTGGATTGTGCGAACATATGTTTTCAATTTATGCTACAGATTCTTAGCTGGATTTAGGGCTGGATTTTGGCTTTTCTTATACACCAATATGCTTTGATCTAAACCATTTTATTGTAGCTCTGGTTGTATGTTTAGAACCGCTGTCAGTGCAGCGGCCTGAAGGTGAAATACTCAAGTATTTCGCAGCTCTTATGGCTACAATTGCTTTCTTCTCACCACTCTCGGCTGTATTTGCAGTGTTCAAGAGCCTTGGATCTCTACAGCTCCTCCAGAGTTACAATGGGCCTCTTGACTGATTTCCTGATTTATGCTCTTCCAGTCCAGTTTAAATGAATTGCCATGTTTTGATAGGTTTTTAATTGTTCCACACTCAGCTTTTAAAATATAGACTGAACAGTACTTTTGTCTTGTGGCCTTTATGATACAATTTTTTTTAGAGCACCAATTTACAATATTTCAGATCACTTGTCAGTGGATATTTGGAACTGCGTTGTTTCTTTTAAAGTGTGCCAACACAGTTGGACTTTTTCTCACTTTCTAATAATTTAGGAAAATCCAAGAATATTTTAACACCTTCCTCCTGCCACGTTTTGTTGCTGTATTTAACAAGAATACTGAGAAGAAGAAAAAAAGTGTTTTCTTTTGTGTCTTTTCAGAGTGCAGCCGCTGCTCCCAGTCCAGTGATGGGCAACATGCCACCCAATGATGGTATGCCAGGAGGACCCATGCCTCCTGGCTTCTTTCAAGTAAGAATCTTTCTTGAGATTTCATCTCCCTACCCTCTGTACATGTTGCTGTTCATCTATCACACACCGCAAACAGACCCTTCCCCCTCACTTAGCTCAAGTTAAGCCCATCCTTCTGTCTCCTCCTCCTTTTTAGCCTCTTTAGCTGCCCTAATCCCTGTCCAGATGTGTTTTCTTCTCTGTTCTGCCTATGTCCCATATGTTCTTGGGTTTTTGGGCTGTTAACCCCTGGTCTTCTTGCTGAGCTTTATTTCTCTATAGAGTTTACTTTAATACAATGTCTATTTTCAGAATTAATACATGATGGCTGTAGTGGTTTATTTGGGAGGAGCAGATGACGCTATTCCTACTCTTGTTTCTTTAACTAATTCTCCAAAATGAGAGCTTTCAAAAGCTGGTGAGATCATTCATCCTCTTTGTTTCTACTCCCTTTCTTCTTTCTTTCTAATATATAAACTCATGCAAACTCTCTTCAGTGACTAAATAAACTAGTATTAAAGGTTAATGAATTGCTTCATATAGTTCCCAAGTTATTTAAAAAAGGGAGGTCAATCACAGCAAAACTCAACGCGTTTATCTGAATGAAAGTTTTAAAATAAAAAGACACAATTTTGGTGACACACTTCTTCCACTCTCTTGCCAATGCTTTTGAGAAGAAGATTAATTCAAACCTTTGCCTATACAAACTCAACCAGCTGCTGTTTGATGACTTGGATGTGACTGTATGGAGAAGCTGAAATACATGTGAGAGGTAGGATTCTCCTGACATTTTGTGGAAAACATATTTAAAGCTGCAGTATGTAACTTTGCACCGCCCCAGACCAAAATCAACCAATAAGAGCCAGGAGGAAGGTCACTCAAACTCATTTACTGGCTGCTAAATGTACTAATGGTGAAAAAACAACTTACTGTTCCAGGAAAACTGTTTATCCGCTGTCATTGGTGGCCATGCTAACTAGCCTTAGCATTTGTAGCAGGCTATGTTGTAGTGAACCAGTTGTAACTTAGCAGAGAGCAAAGGGGAGTCTGTGAGCGGCGCGTACATGAGGGTGATCGATTGCACTGAAACCCTCCTCCTGGGTCTGATTGGTTGTTTCTGACTGAGTAGTGTATTTCTGCAGTTAGTACTGGGAGCACTGGGAGAAAGCAGAGGAGATTGATTTTTTTTCACAGATTATTTGTCTTATATTATACTGTCACAACGTCATTATTTTAACAAATATGTAAAGAAACATATTTTTTCATAAAAGTTACATACTGTAGCTGTTAGTATTAAGCTTCTTCCTTTGGAACCAATATTCCAAATTTATATTGCTGCTGTCATGATGTAATTACATTTATCACAATGCAGTCCCAGATTTTTCACATAAATGTAAAAAATTGTGGATTTCATTTAGCTTTTCCAGACATCTTAAAAGTTCCCATGCATTTAAAACATTTGATCTTATTCAACTGTTTTGTAAAACTGATTTGCATTGATTAAAATTTTGTGGTTTCTGATCTCTGATTTTTGTAAGCTTTGCCATACCAATACTGATTTCCCCTTAGGAACTAGAATAAGAGAAGGTACAAGTATAGCATTCAAATGATCTTCTTCTGTGGTCTCTGAACATATTTTTAAAGAGTGTATATCCCTAATGGTGAGAGTTTCAAAAGGTTCCCAGCATTTTCCAATCCAACCTCTTCCATGACAAGCTTCAAAGGATAAAACAGAGATTCAGCCTTCCTGGTATCAATTGAAAGTCATGCTCTCTCTCGCAGCCTAAATGAAACAACAGGTCTTGGCAATTATCCTTTTATATGGCTAGTTGCATCTCTTTGCTTCATCTCACTTCATTTGTGTCCACCAAGAAGAGTGTTGCTGTCAGCAAGAGCTGGTAGCATTTATTATGATGCATTCACTGGTCAGAAAGAGATATGTGAGTTGTCAGCTGGCTAGTCACCAGTCGAGCCACATCAAACTGAAAACCAGCTTACTGGTCACCAGTAAATTTCTTGGTTCATCATTTTGCACAATTTCCCCTTACTTAGTGTCTACTACATACACAGTATTTAATGAGACTCTTGAAGTGCTTTTGTGTTTTTTCTGTTTCGTGGATTGGCAGCACATCATGCATTGCACAGCCTTGTGTGTGCATGTGTGTGTGAGAATGTTAATGATGTATGAGTTGTGAGCAGGACACCGAGAAAGCTATCTGATGGTGTTGCGTGAGTGACATTGCTTTCCAAAAATAGACGCTGTGCGCATGGCAGACAGACAGACGGGCAGGGAGAATGGGCAGAAGTGTACAAGGAGAAGAGATAGGGAGTGAAAGGATGAATGGATAGATTTACTTGCCTTCCTAATCTTTCCCTTTATCTGCTTAACGCTGTTATATTCTAAGGTGGAAAAAACAAGAAATTGCAGTGTAAATGGCAAAGATAGAATGTTCCTTGAAGACATACATAAAGCAAACAGTATGTCAGCGTCTTGTTCACATTACATCATTTTCCTTGAGCATTACACCTTGCTCCCTGCTCCGACAGTCATTCCCTAGTGAACTAATGGCTGCGGACCAATCTGAAAGTGCTGCCTACTGAGTTTTTCTCCAACACATTCATTCATTCATTCAAATGAAGGGGGAAGCAGATTTTTCCCTCCCACATATTGTGGAGGTTTTCCTCACACTCCCATCGCTCCTCCTCAGCCACTTTGCGGATACACCCGCTTGCCTGTTGATGTAAAATTGTGAATGGATTATATGCCGTAAACTGAATTTTCCTGCTGCTTTAGTCATTTCTCAGCTGAACTGAGGGTCAGTTTTTCTCTCCCTCTCCCTCGCCTCTCCCTTTTTGTATGTCTGCCATCCTTCTCCATGACATTTCCACACTCCCTCTATTCCTCCTTGTCTTTGAAATTATTTTTTTCTCAGACTGCCTTGGGGACGTGTGCAAACTCACCAGCATCTGTGGGTGCGCCACTCATGTATGATCTGTCCATGTGCGCATCTTGCAAATATTTGTTGGACTGGTGCGATAATTAACATAGATGACCCTGTTACCTGCTTTGATCCTGGGTGAAATAAGGGCCAAAGAAATGAAGAAAGAAGAGAGTGGATTTGGGACGTCCATTTCAAAACCTCTTGAAGTGGTTAATCCTTTCTGCCATATCAGTATGTACAGTGTATAATTTTATTGTATGCTGTAGCTTTGACAATGGCCTTAAAACCTGTACCTACTGAGATGGTGCAGAGCAAAAGACCGTAGAGGCAAATTGTATACATAATAGAAAAAAGCAATAAAAGGCAAAGATTTAACAATTACAGGATTACTATGCATTCAAGAAAATTGTGAAATTAAAGTATTTTCCTGATATGAATTAATATGGAAAAAAGGCAAGGTATGGAAAAGTATTTGTATCTTTTTAGACTTTATTCCATCCTGCAGTTTAAATGTTTTATCCATCTATCCGTCCATCTACCCACCCGTTTTTTCATCCAACCATAAACTTATGTGTTGATCACATAAAAATGAGCAAAAAATGTATTACAAACTCTGGAAATTGGAATCCGGAAAAATACAGAATGTCCTGAATTACAACCCTGCATTTAATTTGCTACAATTGTGTTTGACTTGACTTCTGCCTGATTTTTATAACTGTGTTGATCTGTGGATATACCCAGTTGGTTTAGTCTTTAAGCACCTCATCTCCTCAAACATCTCTCTTCCTTTTGTGTTGAATGACCATAGATGGTTCTTTCGGGTTTATTATCTCAGAAGCGTCAGCTCATCTGTGGAGTTGAAATTTACGAACTACAACTTCAGCATACAAACTTGAACACCCTGTAGCCTGTTGGTGAATATCAAAGAGTAATACAATCATTCACCACTGCTTATATCATATATGTAGAATATATGTTAAAGCTAAAAATTAGCCTTTGTTAAGAAAGGAAAACAGAGGAATTAATAGCAAAGAACACATACACTGTATAAGGTGTACATTTGAAATAGCATCTTCCTCTCAGTCAACGTCCTGTCCTGATGCATCATTGCCCTCTGGGAAGGACAAGAAAAAGCACAGATGACAGGGGATTATGAGAGGTTGAGGAATGGCAAAGTTAATGAAAGGCAAGACAGCAAAAAGTAGACTTAAAAAAAAAACTACAAGCACACAAAGTGGATGCTTTTTTGTGTGACATTATTGGAACATCAGGAAGAGAATTATGGACCTTCACAAGTTTGATTCATCCTTAAGTACAGCTTGGAAGGCTGAGAACATCATCCCAACTGTGAAATATGGGGGCAGCAGCATCATATTGGTGGTGTGTTTTGCTGCAGGAGAGACTGATGCACTGCACAATACTGATGAAGATTTAAGATTTTTCAGAAATAGTGAAGCAACATCTCAGCTCATCTGCCAGGATATTAATATTTAGGCACAAGTGAGTCCAAATTAGATACAAAGTGTCTAAAGGTCAGTAAAATTGGTGTTTCAGAGTGGCCATCATAAAGCCTTGATCTCAGTCTCATTGAAAGTTTGTGGGCAGAGCTGAAAAGGTGTGCATGAGCAAAGAAACCTTTAACCCTCACTCAGTTACACCAGTTGTGTCAGGAGGAATGTGCCAAACTTCTAGCAAGCTGTTGTGAGAAGCTTGTTGAAGGATACCCAGAACACTTGAGACAAGTCAAGCGGTTCAAAAGGCAATTCTAGGTAAGACTTTAAAAGTTTGTGTAAACTTCTGAATTTGATGGAAGCAATAAAAAGAATCTCTGTGAGGGGAAAAAGGTTGTCTTCTTATACAGTGTATGATGTAAACATCTGGTCTCAACTGTAGATGTTTAGTTCAGACTAGTCTTTTGTCACATTTTGCTTATTTTAGGCACTCATGCTGTCATAAGATGTCAGAAAATTTGTAAGATAGCCCCAACAGCTCAAAAAAGCTTAAGCCTGAAGAATTATTGTTCAAGACCCCTTTAAGAAGTCTGGCTGTTTGAAAGCAAATTATAAAGAAATGAGGGGTTATTCAAAACTTTTGCATTAAAAGTTATATTCAAGTTGTAGTTCCCTGTTTTTCCTGACCTCATTCCACAGTCTCCATGTGAGACACTGCAATCAGTTTTCAAAATGATGTTTTCTATGAAGCCTGTAAATCTGCTAAGGCAAGGCATAACTTTAAAACATTCAACTATGTAAACCACAACAGTAGTATTAAATTTGATTTTATATTTAAGAATAAGGACCCAAGCTATTAAAGACAAAGGTTAAATCTCAGCATTAAAGTCATTGTTGCATCTCTACTGGAGGACTCTTTGTTTTGATCCCGGATATTTCCTGAATTTTAAACTTCAGTAAAGTGAAATATAACAGCATTTAATCTATTCCACCGCTTGGCGAAAAGATTTAACCAGGTCTCTGAAACAGAATTTAAATGCATTTATTTCTACCTCAACTGAAAGAGCATTTGGAGTCAACGTTTTAAAAAAGACAAATGAAGATAAGAGTTCACTGGCATGTCTTCTCACTTATGGCTGAAATAAAGCAGATGAGAAGAGGTGTCATCTTTTACTCTTATCATCAGTGCTTATCCTTGAGAAGACAGCAACAAAAATGCTACCAAATGATTCTCTGAATGACAGTCCTAAAAATAAAAATACCAGTAGTCCAGCAGAAGTTTCCCTCGTTCCTTGTTTGTTGTTGCTTCTTCCAGTAGCTCAGAACCGCTGATAACAGTCACTGCAGTTAAACAGTGTTTTGACTGTCGCCTCTGTCTCCCACTGTGCATGTGTCATCTCTATCAGCACACTGTGTCCAATGCACTGGGGTTTATCAGTTTGGAGACAGGTGTAGGAAATCTCAACTAACGCACCCAGATGCACACCTCCACATGAGCTTCCGAAAGACGATCAGTTTTATTACAATCTTTAATAATTAAGTGGGCCAGGCCACATTAAGGCAAGGCACAGGGTAGCTATTTATGTTTATAGCCCAATATTTTGTGGGCTCACTTGGTCTCATTGTCTTTACATAAATTTTCCATTTTTTGACATTATAATTAGGATCAAGTCTTTACCATCTGCAAAAGGCTTTATTATGTTGATGTACAGTTAAGCCCACCATTATTCATACCCCTGGCAGATTTAATTTTTAAGTAAACTCTGGCCCACTCAACATCTCAAAGAGACTCTCAAGAAGGAGCGAAATATTAGGGTGATGGCAAGGAGGCTTTCTAACCTCAAAAACTTGGAGATAATCACAAAGATAAATCATCAAAACACCAGTGGAAATGTGTAAAAAGCAGTCAGCAATGGTTGACTGTGGAAATGTCAATATTTTGCAAAGCACTTTATGATTTCTGACCTGTAAGAGGTGCTATATAAATAAAGTTTACTTCCTTACAATAAATATTTTTCCATTTATTATTGAAATGGGAGTACATAAGCTTGGACATGCCATTTTTAAGAAAATGCAAATAATGTTTTTTCAACATTGATACTCCTTTTACATTGTTTTATTATCACCTAATATCAGAGCCAATCTTCCTGGCTTAATGAAAATACTTTTAAATTTGAATCTGCCAGACAAAAAACTAATTTTGGGCTTGGCAGTACATAGCAGTGTAAGTTATCATCTATCTTGTAAATTGGATTTCTAATAATTAAATTACTGTTTTGCATGATTGTGTTTAAATGAGTGCATTTATGAGTGGTGTGAACGCTGGCACACACTTCATGTTCCCCTGTTTATTAACGGTTCATGTTTGTGAAACCCGTATATACAGTAGGAGTGTAGTAGATATAATTTCTTTTTGTATAGTCTGTGGAATTAATTTTGTGCAAAGTCTGAGTAAGTCATTTTTCTGGTGAAGTCAAGTCTTATATTATTATTATTTTTATTTTTATATATTTTCATACTGAGTCATTGTCTAATTATCTCCTGCAGTATGTTTCATTCACTATAGTCTATAAGTGCCCTCTAGTGGACAAAAAAATAATAGCTGAATTAATTAGAAATTGATGTCTCTGCCAATTTGAGCTACTTTAAGCATTCTACATGCCAAACTTGGAAATCTTCTTCGGTGCAGATAGAGTGTCTGCATACCACAGCATGTAACTGCATAATCTGATTAGATCATTAGTCCAACATTTGTGCAGCACTTGCAGTATTTTCATAGCAGTTGTACATATTGCATTTCTGAGTCATGACGCTCATATCACAGAATTTTTTTGAATGTCCAAAATAATCTAATAGCTGGAGACCAAATTACTAATTACTTGAGATCCCTTGCTACTCCAGGGATCTCAAACTCCAGTCCTAGTAGGCCAGTATCCTGCAACTTTTAAATGTGCATCTCCTTAAGCACACTTGTATGAAATATTTAGACCATTAGCAGCACACTACAGAATTTGATTGTATGCTATAGTGTTGTATTGGATCAGGGATGTATCTAAAAGTTGCAGGATATCGACCCCTGAGGACTGGAGTCTGGGACACCTGTGAAACAGTATCACAGTTGTAGAAAAGCAACATTACCTACCAGAGCTACTTATGCTACGTATGCAACATAAGTGTAAGGAAGATATGCAATAGTTTGATTGGGGTATAAGACCTTATGTGAACAGTTTTTAAAGTCAGGAAGTTGAACTCATGCAGCTAATTGTGGGAATATTAAACAGCCTTAACCTCACCAATTAATGGACTCTGGAGAAATCTCAGCCACTGAGCACAAAAAGGAGTTGCAGATTCTAGTTGTCTACAGGTCCTACCTATCTGCAGTATGTACTCTGTGCTAGCAGGCTCTTCTGGACATGCACTGTGGAAATAAGAACAGGAGCAAAATGTTGAAAGATATTAATGAAAGTGTAGCTGAAATAACAGCAAATACATTATTGCTAAGTTAAGTGAATGGAGGATTTCTCAGCTGATGTTGTGCCTTACAAAATCTAAATTCAACTAAGACTTGGGATGTTCAGTTTGTAGATGTTAAGTACATCCATGTGTTCTTAAGAGTCCAGTCTATTAGCTGAATGTCTTTCCATTCCCACTCTCCTGTCTGTCTAAAAATAAAGGCCATTAACTCAAAAAACAGAAAATTGGTCTTAATGAGCTGTATTTCAACCCAGATTTCAAATATTCTGGCCTTTGAAAACATAAGCAGGTTTGTGAATGAAAGGAGCTTCATCGAGAATTTGGCAACATTGAAATACCATTTATACAAGCACAGAAAATCAAAGTGATGTAAATTAGCTGGCAGAGACCAGATTGCTACCCCTACATCATGATGCAAATACACTAAATGACGAATGACTTCACCTGTAAACATTTAACTTTTTGGAAACCTTATCTGATAAAATAGTGATTAATGAACATCAACTAGTTCATATTGGAGCTCTAACTATATTTACATTAATTACATTTTTAGTCTGTGTAATCTCATTTTGTGAAGGGTGAATTAACACACCACACAAAACTGGATTATTTTTCTTCTTACATCCTGCACTTAGAGGTAGATAGCCCTGAAAGTGCACAAGTGCAAACAATGCATTACCGTTTGCACAGAATCCTATTTTTACTACCACAAAACCTGTTTCCCCTGGCTGAATGCAGAGTTTTTGTATGGTACCTTTGCCACATTTGTTTGATAATGAAAGCAAACACAGCCTTCAACAGTCCAAAGACCTATCTGCATAAAACCTCTTATTGTGTAAAGTAGTTTTTAAAAAAATAAATTATGAAGGAGAATGTGAATTGTTTGGTTTATCAGTGTGTGCATTTGTTGTCCAGCTGCAGAATCGTTAAATTAGACAACTCCAGTGTTAATACTGCTTAACACCTCTGCACAGTAGTGTTTATATAAATCATTTGGTGCCATTCTAACATGTTTAAATGTCTGTCACTATTGCATTGTTTCTCCTCAGGGATAAAACTCCCTCTTCCTATACTGGCGGGATGGCGAATTCCTGCCTGTGGTATATACCATGAGCAAAGCAGGAGAGCTAAAGCTACCACCGCTGCTCTCTCTGGAATGTTAGCAAGGAATGACAATGAGAATGCATTCAGAGTGTGTGTGTGTGTGTGTGTGTGTGTGTGTGTGTGTGTGTGTGTGTGTGTGTGTGTGTGTGTGTGTGTGTGTGCGTGCGCGTGTGCGTGCGTGCGCGCACGCGTGTGGTGCTGTTCCTTCTGGCTTTGTTTGTTGTGTTCAATGATGCAGGCTGCTTTGTGCTCTCTGTCTGCATGTATGTGTGTGTTTTAGTGTGTGCGTGTGCACGAGAGCTGTCGTTTGAAGACAGCTACACACTGCCCTCTAGTGTTGGCTGCTTTAAACAGAAAGGGAAAGAAACTGGTGTTTCTCTAGCTCTTCCTCCCTCTCTCTCTCTGTTAGTGGTCCATCAGGGGCAGCGGTGTGGGTCTTCCTTAAGCCGAAATGAGTGTTGGGGAGGCGAGGGGGGCTCTTGTTGATGGGTTTGTGGTGCTGTGCCAAGCTGTTATCTCCTTAGCCGGGTAGAAAATGATTTTATTAATTGCTTCATTTAACGCTCCCCATGTCCCCCTCCTTCTTCCCCTCTCTCACGCAAACACACAAATAACATCACACAAGGGCTCGCATGCTTACACACACACACATACAAGAAAAACTACTTTTAAAAGTCTCCCTGCGTACACCTCTGTGATGGCTGAAATGTTCTCTCTCGACGCGTCTCTGTGGGGACCTGTGGAGGGAACAGTACAGCTGTAAAGGCCATATGCTGGCCCATTCAGATGTAATAGAAGGAAAACCTGGGGAGGCTCAACCAACGGAGCTGCTTATGGCACATTATACACAGAACAAGGGAGGAGATCTGTGAATGTTCGGATTTGTTTGCATCGGAGAAAACATGTAGAATCAAAGTGAAAGGACCAAAAAGTTTAGAGAAAACATTAAAAACTTTTAAAAATAATATTTAGTGCGCTGATTTTCATTCATTAAAAATATGTTTACTAAAACCACAACGAAAAAAAGTTGCTACTTCTACTTTGTGTGTGTGTGTGGGGGGGGGTTGATGACATCACAAGAGGCGCAAGAGTCAAGGTGATCTGCTGGGATTTGTAAAGATTATGGTGGACAAGCGACTCTTGAGAAATTCCACCAAAGGTTCTGATGTGTTTGAGTTGGAGGGCATTCAACTTCATGTGTTTGATTTTTTTATTGAATACAGTCGTGGACTGTGAAGCCGAGCTAACAGTGACGGTAACAAACATTTCCGTCTAGGTTTCTAGAATAGAGGAATCTGTTTATAATACTGTTTAAACTTTTCCATCTGATTTTTATTTTTTGTGCAAACTTTCCACTACTAAAATGAGTAAATAACATATTCTGCTTGTATCATCTTAACGAGTACCAAGACTTTAAAGCACAGTGACACTGCAAACAGCTAAAACTCATCCTAGTCTAACTTTTTATTACAACTTCTCTGTTTCTGTGACTGTAGAAAAAAAGAGAAACAAATGGATGTTCTCAAAAGAGTTCTGATTTGTTACTTCATGCCTCGTGTGATGTCACCTGAGGCACATGTGCTCGGAGGCTTGTTTTTGGGAGGGTGGATCTTCTATTGATTAAACATTGATTTACAACAATAACCAAAACGTGTTGAATAGGTGATCAGTTATATTTAAAATAAATTGGACTAATTTTACAGAAAAGCCTGGTTGGTAGCTTTAATTGTGGTAAGTTTATAATTAGGTCAAAGTTTATAGCTAGCATTGGCGCGAGGCGTGCTCTGCTTATGTTTACTGTCACGGATGAGTAAAGCCACTGCGACATCCTACTAAGTGACTAAAACTCAGCTGTGCATGTGTGCCTGTGAGCAAAGGAGAACCTGACTGCTACAGCTGGGTCAGCGCAGTCGACGGACCCCCGCGGGGGCGCCTTGTTAGACACACACACATACAGCCTGGCTTGGCAACAACAATAACCTCTGAGGTCAGTCGGAGCCAGCGCTGCATTAGCCTCAGTGTGAACCTGCTGAGAGACAGAGAGAGCCAGTACAGCTGGTGTTAACCACCCAAAACACACACACACACACAGGCACACACTCTCACAGAGAGCAGCAGAAAACACACTGGCTCTGATACAAATGTCAGAACTGTGCCAACACATCCAGAATACGCTGTATATACAACTAAGTAAACATTTCCAGAGCGTCAAATAAATAATTGACAAGCTGCACATTGTGTGGCTTGTTAAGAAGTGGCTTTAGTGACGACTTGACTGCTTCTCAGATAAGCCTCTCTCACAGCGAGGAGATAAACAGAATTAATGCATAAAGAAAAGTGTTTTTCGAAGGATAGGAAGCACCTCTCTCAGCAGCCGTGAATCCAATCTCAATGCTGGTGTCACTTTAAGACGAGCCTGGTGAGATGTTGCTTGTTTAAGGCTGTCAGTCAGTCAATCGTGTTTATTTTCCCGCTGCAGCGTCAACCGCAGGTTCTCGGTGCTCGGCTCCCCCAGCCATGCCAGCAGGGCTCTCCCTTTGGGTGGGAGGCACCATGGGCAGGGCTATGACAACAAGTTAGAGTCATGCATGTACGTCTACAGTGGCCTCATGTTATACACAAAAAGTAAGCTTGTCAGGAAATGTCTACATAAAACAGATCAGTAAGTATGACTGTTGTGTTTGGGATGTGCTTGGATGACATCGTCAGCAGCTCTGAAGTTATGACAGAAAAATCAACAAGGATCCTGAGTAGTGTATTTTAACCAACCTGTTAAAAAGCAAATCAGTATCTGCCAGCAATAAGTTATTTTGCTACAAACACAACACACCACCTCAGGGGGATGTCCATCCATACATCCATCCATCTGTTCACCTGTACTTTTCATTCTGCTTTTAGATAAACTAGTAAGAATCTTTTAACCCCTTGCTATTGTGCTTATGGTCAAACAGACACCTGTAATGTTACCTTATAGCAGAGGATATAATTCACACTGATGCATGGTCCTGCATCACTTTGTGCAGCAGTTTCTTTTTTGGATTCTTTCTATTAAAAAATCCAGTAGGCTCTAAATACAAAGTGGAAGCTGTTTGCTGTTTTTTTTTTTTTTTTTTTAGTGTGTCTTCACTACAGAGTTGCAGAATGATTTTAGCCATTTTCTTCTATTTATTCCCTCTGTGATGTTTGATTAGGATTAAAATTTGGTTCTTCTTTATAAAATAAAGCTGATTCACAGAAATAGTCTTAGTTTTGCACCTGATTCTGTATTTGGACTACCATTGAACCTGCTTGGATTAAGTATACCTTAAGGTGAAACTGGCAGAATTATCACTGTGTTAGAATATGCATTGAATTATCCTTTAGCCACATTACTGCAACTGAACACTGATTACAGCAGTCCCCATGAATTGATCTGACCTCATCCTAGCTATTAATAATTCCTGTACATCAGAATTACTGTGGTCCTTTGTAAATGTCAGTGACAAATCTCATTATGCACACTCCCTGTTGGGCTAATAGGTTAGATATGATAGTTGTCTGGTAATTATAGGCTACATATGTAAATTGGACATGCAGTAACTAAGGGGCAGAAACAAATTCACAGCTATTAAACTACTTTTGCTCTTGAATCCTTCACAAAATCACAAAATGAATATTTTTATTCATGTGACTAATATTTATATATGTTGGAGCATTTCATGCCATTTTTGAATGAGTAGAAACTTGTGCTCATAAATGCTTCAATAATAAATTTATTTAAAAAGAAAAACTGATTCCTACATCTTATCATGGTTGGCTGATTTCAACTTTCTAGGGCTCAGTTTATGATCCACAGATCATAAACTTGTGTTTGGTTTGTGTTTGTTTGTGTGTGTGTGTGTGTGTGTGTGTGTGTGTGTGTGTGTGTGTGTGTGTGTGTGTGTGTGTGTGTGTGTGCTTTCTTAGTTTCTAATGTTATGTTCTGTTAATACATTTTGTTCTGTTTCCTTGGTTTGTTTTCAGTCAATCTGACATTGAGCTCTCCTTCCAAACCTGTGTTTCATGTCTGATTGTCACATGTGTTCCAGTTACATTTCATTTACCTCGTTGGATCTGGGAATGATGTCACTTTAGTCTAATATCAGGTTCCAGCTGCACGTCTGAAAAGCTGTGGGAACTATTCTGACAATGTGCTACTCTGGCTTTTATGTATTCAAACACTGTAGCATCATTTTCCCTAACAAAGCTTGTACAGTACTATTATGCATGTGACTGATGTAATGAGATAGACTGTTGAAAGTGCAAATAAGCAGTTTATTCCTGCAGTTACCTCTATAGTATTTTGATTTGCATGGCAGCCATGTTGGCTATAACGCTGTACCTGGTCAGAAGTTCTTTGCTTCCAAATCACTATTTAATTTGAGGGCATTTTCCAGTTGATATTTCTGACTTGGAGTTTTATTCAAACATACTGTTACTTCCTTCTGCAGAGTCTCTGGTTTTCTGTTGTTGTTTTCTCAGATTGCTATGTGTTATGTCACTTTTTTGACTCATGTTGGGTTCACTTCTGCTTTACTACATTTATTAATTAAGTATTATAATTTGCCACGTGTTCAGCCTGCCTGTTTTTGTCCTGTGGTTGTGTTGTCCAAACCCTTGTCTCTGGAAAGCTTATATGCTTGCATTACATATAATATCTGGTTTTAACCTTTTTAACTCTATTTTTGACATGGAAAAAGAAAGTACACCTTCTGACAATTTTAGGGTTATGTACAAATTATCTGGTCTTTAACGGTTTTAATTGGATTTAAATCTAACCACAGGTGTACAGTACAACACCACAGACTCCACCATGCTATCAGTTATTACAGAAAATGAAAAAGTATAAGGATGACTATTTACAATGTTGAGATGTTTGGATCGATCTTACATGTGAGCCAAATCAAAAACTGCAGTCTCTTAAGGTTCTGATTGGTAATGAACTATCCGTTCGTCTTGCTGATCTATAAATTAGTGGAACAATTTTGATTCTATTCTCTGGTCATTGCAGTTAGCCTGTTTTGCAGCTGACATTTAGTCTAGATGTAGTAGGACAAACACAGTATGAATAATCAGGGCTGCATTTGTCTCAGAGGAAATTCTGCTTCTGCACACGGTGTACTGAACAACCAAGGGTCCTGAAGCTTAATACAGCTTTTGTTGTTTTAAGATTTCTGTTGGTATCTTTGTGTAAATGACATCCCTGGTGTGGAATGCTTGTGTCCCTGCAAACATGTTGCCTTATTAAGTTTCAAAAGCCTCTAAATAGCAATAAAAAGGAAGCCTCTGCTCACTTTACTGGATGCTTCAATGTACTGGATTTCAGACAAATATATAACAGTGAAATGTTCTATGGACTTGTTTTATATTCCAATGTAGTTCTTGCACTGTGAGAATCCAATAGTTTTTTTTTTTTTTTTTTTACAGTAATCCAGCCTGCACCTATCTGAAGTGGCTTGCAAACGTATTCACTGCAAAATTATTCACAGCTCCTGAACCTTTTCACATTTTGTGATATTACAACCGCAAACTTCAAGTTATTTTTTTGAGATTTTATTCTATAGACCAACCCAAAGTAGGGTATAATAATAGTTACCAAACACAAAACAGTAAGGGATAAAGTTGTAGAGAAGTTTAAAACAGGGTTAGGATATAAAACAAAACCCTAAACTTTGAACATCTCTCAGAAAAAAAATCTCACAGGAAATCCTGTTAGAGAATGTAAACCAAGGGTTGGATCGGGTTAAATTACATGTGTGTGTTGGAATGTCCTGGTCAAAGTCTAAAATGAAAATCTAGGACTTAAAAATTGCTGCTCACAAAATGCTCTTCATCCACTCTGACTGAGCTTTAGCTATTTTGCAAAGAAGAAAGGAAAATTTTCAGTGTTTAGATGTGTGAAGTGGGCAGGCACATACACTAATAGACTTGCAGGTGTAATCGCAGCAAAGGGTGGCTCGACAGAGGAACACTTGAATACAAATGATGTTGGTCTGGCTGAACTTCCCAATAAAATAAATCAGAGATTGTGGTTGTTACGTTCACAAAACATGAAAAGGTTTAAGGAGCATAAATGCTTCTGCAAACCACAGTATCAGCAGATGCCTCTATAAGCTGAAAACTACCTGCGTCTTTGTTGTCACAATCTATTTACATGTTTATTTATCATTTTCTCCAGGGTCCTCCAGGATCACAGCCTTCCCCTCACACACAGCCCCCACCACACAACCCCAGCAATCCCATGATGGGACCCCATGGACAGGTAAGACGACTTCCTTTCACTTTCCTCTCAGTTGTGTCTGTAAACACTCACTCATTCACTCATTCATTGTAACACTAAAGAAGAAACAGCTCCCAGGTCCCTTCATGTGCAAGCAGCCAGGGACAGGCAGCATCCAGGATGGCGGAGTGGATGAATAATGAATAATTTAGCTGTGTTGGCCTGGCTGTGAGGAGCGGAGGTGCATCTGGAGCACCTCCTCTCTCCCTCAGCCCAGCACTCACCATCCCATAGTCCATCAATAGAACATTAATATTGCAGCACGGCCTGACACTGTGCAGCTCTCCATGTGCAAACCCACTACAACGTGGGAGGAGGAGGGAGGAAAAAGGAAGTGGCAGAGTAAAGAGTAAGAAAACAGTAGTAAGTCAGTCCCTCGCCTCTAGCATTGAGTGTAATTACATAAGCTGGACTCCCCTTGCCCCAAACACACACACTGATGCAGAAAATACAGTTCCCTCTGAAACACAATATCGGTTTATCTGCATTTCATGATTCTTAACACATCTGTCTTCCAAATCTGCATGTTTCCCCAGGTTGTACTTTGCTTACAACTATTTCTTCTCATTTAACACTGAAACATGGCCCCACTGGATGTGGGTATTTGTAGTTACAGCTGTGTATTCTCATAGGTAATACTGATAACAGTCTGTCTGTAATGCGTTACATTATTCACGAGTTCAGTAGCGCTGGTTCTTTACGCGTGTCCCTGCCGGCCCGTTCATGTCCCCACTCAAATGAGGGGGGACATGAACGTCGAGGTTTGCGTCTGAAGTTGGTCAGACTATGGGTTCAGGATGACTGTAGCTGTGCTCTCTGGTTTGTGTTCAATACCTTCTTTGTTGAAGTTTAAAGTATACTGAGTATTTTCTCTGACTGTATTTGTGTAATCTTTCTCTTTCCTTTGCATCGTCTCTTTCTCTGTTGCACTTCCGTGCCTTCACATTGTTCTTTTTACGCTGTCTGATCTGTCCTCCTCTACCTTTATCCTGATGGCTTTTACCACCTGAGGTCTTACTTTCCAAGACAAGACAGGCTTTTCATTTTTAAGAAATGTAACAAAACAAAAACACATCATTATCCAGCACAATAGCGCCCCCTGCTGACCAGTAGGGAAAACATCTCCGAAGTGATTAGCTTAGAACAAGCTTTCTAATTGTTTCTGACCCAAAAAGACCCCCAGTTGGGCTTAATGAGCAAAAATTTTGATAAGTTTTACAAGAAAGGATTTTGCAGATTTGTACAGAAAAGAGAAAGTCTAGTTTAGTGGCCTATTTGAAATAATTATTTATGTTATACTGATTTTAATTCTGGAATGCATGCACAGAAGATGGCTAGAATCTGTTAAAAAAAACAAAAAAAACAAACAACATTTATTTTTAAATAAAAGCTGGCAAAAAATATTAGTCCATCTTAAAACAGCAAGCCAGGATGAGAGTGAGAATGGATTGGGATTGAATGCAACTTGACTGGGTTGTGACATTAAAATCTGAGGCTGAATTTTAAGGACAGAGCTGATAATAACTATGGCACGCTGAGACATGAGCTGAGTTATGGTTTTTGTTTGATCTTTATTAAATGCTGTGGTTTAGGTCATATCTCATCAGTTTTATAGATAAGGTCTCCTACATCATTTCTTTTAGCTATTGTCCTTATAACTCTGTGCTAGGTGTTTTATGATATTAGTGTTATCATTTTTATTGCATTCAAATCTTTTTATAACAAAACAAATTAAAATGTTCTGTTTTCTACATTAAATTCACTTAAATAAATAAAATTAGATATTTCATTTTAACTAGAAGTAAAATATATTTATTTATTTACCTGAAAAACTCATTCAGTGTGTTTGCCTGATTAAATACACCATATTTTTTAATCAAGTCTAATTTTATGCATTCCTTAGTTCATTTGGTTAAATCTACAAATATCACATTAATCTCAAATTCGTGGTGTAATTTTTGTTTAGTGTCTTTAGCTTCTGGGTTTAATTTTGTATCCCAAACACAATCATCAGCAAAACCTTCTTAAAATAAATGAAAACCTTTCAGTGATGAAACATAAACATGTTTAGTTAGTGATTGTTCAGAAATAAAATATAAAGAGTGTTCTTCTCCTGTCCATCTTGCAGCCATTCATGTCTCCACGGTACCCAGGTGGTCCCAGACCCTCCCTCCGAATGCCAAACCAGCCTCCTGGGAGCATCCCAGGCTCTCAGCCCCTCCTTCCAAACAGCCTGGACCCCACTAGACCTCAAGGTACTGACTAGAATAATGGTGTTACAGGATCCTCCACTGTTATTGTTGTCCCTGGTTAAGATGTGTCAAAAGCCTTAAAATAAATGAATCTTAAGTGGGAGTAGCATAATCTCACTTTGTTGCTCCACATCTCTAACAATGAGCTTCAGGGATTCTTTTTAACTTAATGTAGTCTCCATTGTGTGTGATGGGAAGATAAACTTGGCTCCTCATCCAGCCCAGTTTGTCACAGTTGTTTTAAGTTTAGAAATGATTGTGCTGACTGTAGATTTGGGCAGGTTTACATGATTAGCTGTTTGCACGGAGCTCTTCTCTGACTTCTGACAATCAGTACATATCTAGCTTATTTGAAGGCATGTGCTCTTATCTTTTCCATTTTTAGGAGTGGCTAACAGAAATAAAAGTTCCTAGAAACTCTGATTAACTTATAAAATAAGGCATAAATTGTATTTGTTTTATAGGGTAAAAAAAAATATATAAGGCATTTACATATCTTTACCATAAGTGGCAATAAATGTGGTATGTACTGTATATATATATTTTTTTTACTTTGGAGAAACATCTTCATCATCTGAATATGCACATTTTATGTAGTTTTTGTGGTTCTAAACTGTGCTCCTATTCTAAAATCCTCTGTGTACCACAACAGGTCATCCAAATATGGGAGGTCCAATGAGAATGAACCCCCCACGAGGAATGGGAGGCATGGGCCCACAGGTAGTTTATAACACACAGCATGGACATTATAGCTGTGAAGGACCAACAAAACTGTTGCCAAAATAAGTAACGATATGGGATAGTATGCTACAATAAAGCCCATTCTCTGTCCAGCTGCTGTGCAGTGTCATTTTTGTGCCCAGTCTGTCAGTTTACAAGCCAGGTCAGCATTTGGCTGTCATTTACTGAGTGTTTCCATAAAAATAGTGATGATTTTAAAGCAACAACCCATAAACAATGGGTGTATTTGGCTTGACCAGCCTCATAAGTTTACCTTTAAACATCAGAGGAGCTCTGATGACTACCTCAGCTCTGACCAGAGGTGACACCCTGCTGATGCCAGCTATACAGGATAAATGTAGCTGGTTAATTCTGATGCACTGGCATGAGCAAAAACTGGAGCCAAGGTTAATAGTTGCCTATTATATCTGTGCTGTATTGTAATACTTCAGATACTGAAAGAAGAGTTTCCTTTTGAATTCCCATTACCAGACATGCTCTTCACTCTGTACCTTGCCACCTCACATTTTAAAACATTATCTCAGACAAAGACACCCACACTGTGCCCTTCAGCCCCTCTCTGTACCACCCTGACTCTCTGACTTTGGCACTAAGCACGGCAACAGCTGGTGTGGCATCTGCTCGACAAGTGTAATCGTCTGCTGAACAAAACTCTTCCTTTGGTGGAGCAGATCTGTGGCCTGAACCCCTTACACACACACACAGACGCACGCACGCACGCATGCACGCATGCACGCATGCATACCCAAGTATAATCATGCATTGGCAGCCAAACGTTCCCACTGGGCAGCCGTGAAAACTTACATACAAATACAGAAAGGGTAGTGCAGACACACTGAAACACACACACAGGACATAATTAGACCCTCGTTAAGAGGAGACATGATCTTTGCTGACCTTCATCAGGATTCAAAAACCTTCGACAGAACAGGTGTGTGTGATTTTGTGTGTATGTGCATGAATGTTTGTTGGATGATGAAAAAGAAAAAAGAGTGAGTGTGGTAACACACAAATGGAAAGTAGAAAAGGAAAAAGGAAAAGAAAGAAAAAACAAAAACACAGCCGTGGCCCTGCCCACCTCCAGCAGTGTAACATCCTACCGAGCTGTGCTTTACATTTTATTACATTTACTGGAGAATTTACCTCTTATCTAACCAATTACATATTTAAGACTAACCTGATGTTGCTCCTAATAAAGCCATGGAGTGACCTCCCAATCCCTGTACAGCTGACCATTAACATAGAGTTTATCTACAGCCACCGTAGCTCTGATGCCCTCAGTGATGCATTTCTTCCTAATTGGGAATAATACTCACCTCCGATCGAGGATTTCCTTGGGAAATTGATCGTTAACACTGTAATTCATTCCACGCAGAGCTCTGCCCCGACTCTTGACCTGGTATTTTTGCTTATAGTTCTCAAATTTAGCTACAATTGACCGAGGCCGTTTGTTAAAAAAAAAAAAAAGAAAAAGAACAGGTGTTGGGCTCTGTATTGACTGTGTGCTTGTTTCTTTGTGCAGAACTACGGTGGAGGGATGAGGCCTCCTCCAAACTCCATGGGGCCGGGGATGCCAGGAATGAACATGTAAGTAGGCTGAAGAAAAAGCCTTTTTTTGTTTGCTTTTTTATTTTTCTAAAAAGAAATGTTTCATAAAAATAGGAATCTTGTTGGAGTAGTTTAACTGTCAGTGTAATCAGGTATAAATATTTAAACCGATTTGGTTAATCTCTGCAATAGAAAAGATTTTGTTATGTACTTACTTTTAGGCCCAACATCATTTTGGGCAGATCGAAGATTATTTTCATTCAGCCAACAAGCTTGATTCTGTTTGGAAATGAGACAATGTAACATTGTAAAAGGAATATTAAAAATAATTGATTTTTATTTGCATTTTTTTAAAAATAGCATGTTGAATATTATGTATAGCCTTCTGAAAAACCAATGGAAAACTATTGGTTTTACAGCAATCAAACCCTTTTTATAAATATGGACTAGCTTTTTGCATGTTTCCACTGGTATTTTGATTATTTGTCTTTAGTAATGAGCTCTAATTCTTTGAGGTTGGAAGGCCGTTTTACCATCACCCTAATCTTTAGCTACCTTCACAGATTCTCTAACTGGGCAAAACATGAATATTACGTCTCATCAGATGAAACATGTCAATAAAAAATTATCTGAACCTAAATCTGCTGGTGGTATTAATAATTTCGGGCTTAACAATATGTGCTGTATTTGTAATGCTTTTCTAAAAAAAAAAAAAAAAAAAAAAAAAACAAGTTACATGTTGATTTGGAGAGATGTAAATCCAACAAACTCCCACTGAGTTACCACTTGGCAAGAGATGGGATTAAAATTTTCCAACAACAAAAAGATCCATCCCAATAGACTCAGCATTCAGGGTTACAGAGAGGTTTTGCTGAAATATTCAAAAGAGGATTAAAAACAGGACTGAACGTTTTACACTTGGTACCTACATTACTCCGAAATAAGACAGTAATAAACACACCTTGCTAGGTGAAATTGTTTTAGTTGCTGCAACCCTTTAGCTTTCCTTTCTCATCTGTGATGTGTTTGATTTGATGACTGAGAAGCAACTAATGTTGCTGTTTGTTTTATTTTTTTTTTTTTTTTGTATATTTTTTTTTGCAAACCAATTTGAGATCAGAACAGCAAGCCATGAGCCTCAAGGCATACCATACTTAATGTGCAAATGAAGACTTGATTTTTTGATCGATACATCTTACGTTGTTGAAAAGATTGTTCATGCTTAGCTAAAGTTGCCCACCTACAAGTCAATCGGTTGTCGAAAGCTATACTTGAATGCAACAGCTTTAAATAAAAGAAAGAGAAAAAAAGTAAGAAAATATTTTTGACTGTTATCACTTTTTTTTAAAAAGTTGTTGCAAATATAAAACCATGATTCCTATAAGAACGTGACCTGTTAAACCGAGAGTGTTTTAAACCAAACAGTTCCCAGTGGTTCGATAACAGCAAAATAAGCATTTTCTGAATAATTATGTCCACTTTGTGGACTTTAAAAAAATACAGTTATCATCAGAACTCTGAAGATAACTCTCTTCTGAGATTAAATCCCAGCAAACATTTTTTAGTCTCTAAAAGTTGGAGTTTATAATGCTCACGTCAGTCTTTTATATTCTATTATTGACTGTTAGAAATTATTGTGTTAATACTTGTGTGTTTCTTGTTGTTGAGTATCATCCCATGAAGCAATTTAAATCATGGTATTTAGATCATGAACAGCATCTCCTGGGATCCGTGAATCACAACATTAGTCCCGTTGAGTAATTTTACTTCTTGCTGGTATTCTCAGGGGTCCTGGTGGAAGAGGTCCATGGCCGAACCCAAACAATAATTCAGTGAGTCTCTCTCTCACCTCTTCTCTTCCATGACTGGTTGTCTTTACAAGAACTTAGCTTCATTTTTTTCTCTCTCATCATGTCTGTTCTCACCACAGATAGCTTATTCATCCTCATCTCCAGGAAACTATGTGGTAAGTGCCCTATCATGGGCTCATGTGTGACCATAAATTATCTGTTATACTGTGGTGTCTGACTGCCATTCTGCATCATCCTTCCTCTCATCTCTTTAGGGCCCCCCAGGGGGAGGTGGACCGCCAGGAACTCCAATCATGCCCAGTCCTGGAGGTGAGTAGCTCATTTTTTTAATCCAAACAGGATCCATCTAAATGTGTTCTCTGACAGCTCCTTGTCTCTCTTTCAAAAACATAGAAACTTCAGACTCAAAACGTTTAAAGAAAAATTCTGAAAAAATATACAGTTGAAACCAGATATTTACATACACTGAATAAAAAGACACATAAACATTTTTTTTCTCACTGTCTGAAGTTAAATCTGACCAGTCTTTTCTTGTTTTAGGTCAGTTAGAATTACCAAAATTATTATTTGCTAAATGCCAAAAAATTTAGAGAATATTTTTTTGAGAATTTTTTGTGACTTTTCTTCAAATTCAGAAGTTTACATAAATGTGGTCAATATCAGGGAGAATTATCTTTTAAACTGTATGACTTGGGTCAAACCTTTTGGGTTCCTTCCACAAACTTCTGATTGGTGAACTGACATGTTTAAGTTAACTGGAGTCACACATGTGGATGTATTTTAAGGCCACACCTCAAACACACTGCTTTCTTGTTTGACACGATTGGAAAGTCAAAAGAAAGATGTCAGGAAGAGAATTGTGGAGCTGCACAAGTCTGGTTCATTCTTGAGAATAATTTCCAGATGCTTGAAAGTGCTGCATTCATCTGTTCAAACAACTGTATGCAAGTATAGACATGATGGGAATGTCCAACCATCATACCACTCAGGAAAGAGATTGGTTCTGTGTCCCAAAGATGAACATATTTTGGTCCAAATTGAGCAGATTGACCCCAGAACAAAAGCCAAAGACCTTGTGAAGATGCTGCTGAAGCTGGTAAGACAGTGTCATTATCCACAGTGAAACATGTCCTGTACAGACATGGCCTGAAAGGCCACTCAGCAAGAGGGAAGCCGTTACTCCAAAAGAAACATAAAAAAGCTAGACTGCAGTTTGAAAATGCACACAGGGGCAAAAACCTTCATATTTGGAGACACGTTCTGTGGCCTGATGAAACTGAAGGGGAACAATTTGGCCATAATGACCGTCGTTACATTTGGAGGAAAAACAAGGATCCTTGTACCATCCTACCTGTGAAGTATGGAGGTGCCATCATCATGTTGTGGAGCTGTTTTGCTGCTGGATGAACTGGCGCACTTCATAAAATAGATGACATCATGAGGAAAGAACATTATTAAGAAATATTGAAGCAACATCTAAAGACATCAGCCAGGAAGTTAAAGCTTGGGTGTAGACTGGTCTTCAAAATTGAGAATGACCCCAAGCTTACAGCCAAAGTGGTTATACAGTGACTTAAACACAAGAAAGTCAATGTTTTGGTGTGGCCATCACAAATTTCTGATCTCAGTCCTATGGAGAAGTTGTGGGTAGATCTGAAATGGTGTGTCCGAGTGAGGCGGCCTACAGACCTGACTGAGTTATGCCAGTTCTGTCAGGAGGAATGAACCAGAACTCCAGCAAATTATTATGAGAAGAAGAACCAAAAGGTTCAAAGAAAGTAACAATAAAAATCTCTAAAAAATGTTCTCACTAAGTCTTCTGACGTTTAGCAAATAGAAATAATTTTGGTTATTCTGACTAACCTAAAGCAAGAGAAGTTTGGTTCGAATTAACTTCAGACAGTGAAAAAAAGATGTGTATGTCTTTTTATTTGGTGTATGTAAACTTATGGTTTCAACTGCATATCTACATAAGACAACGTACATATAAATTTAGTTTATTTTGTACTCTTTTTTTTTTTTTCTTTCCAACATTGTTTGCAGTGTTTTATAATGGGTGCATTACAGGAAGCAAAGGCATGTAGGTCTAAAATCCACTGACTGATCCATCCTAGCTTTAGCCCATCAATAAAGTCTCTGTGGAGGATTGGCTGAGAAGAAAACACTGATACCCTGTAGCTGCTCTGTTCCTGTTGGCCTGTGGAGAGCTTCTTTTTATGTCCTCCATTCATTATTTATATACATTCCTCTATTGTGATATGTTGCGGGGCAACCTTTTCACAGCAACGCTCACCGGGAGGGAAAACATATTTCCTCTGCAGTCGCACAAACCTCCCTCAGTGAGGCACACCTCACATGTGCACCCCCCTTTCCTACAGTCACGACAGCACAAGTGGGATTCAGGGCCTGAATTTCTCCACCACTTAATGCATGCTGGATCAGTTTGTCTTTTATTCTTTTTTTGTCATTTTTCTGTTCTTATCTGCTATAAGGTGCCTGCAGTGTCAGAGCAAGGTCACCTTATCTCTTTGAATCTTTTTAGCGTACGCACACAAGGGGTCGCATAGCATGCACTGAGCATTGCTTTGTTCACAGGTTATCCATATCTAATTTCCTCGTAACTCGAAGACGGAATTATGGTTCTGTTTCCCTTTTTTCCTGAACATGTTCCTTGGTCTTCACGATGCTGTGTTCACTAATTTTCCCCAACCTCTTACGCATTCACAGAACAGCTAGATTTATACTGAGATTAAATTACACACAGGTGGATTCTGTTTGATATTAGGTGACTTCTGAAGTCATATGTTGCATTGGGGGTAGTACGTTGGGTTAATCTACACATATCTTGCAACAGCTTGCCGTTGCTTTAATATATTTTGGGCGCTAACATTCACCTGCATTCTTATCACAGATTCCACAAATTCAAGTGAAAACATCTATACAATGATGAACCCCATTGGTCCGGGTGGAAACAGACCGAATGTAAGTGCTCTAAACTTTTATTCATATTTTTCTCCCCATTTATACAAGTTACTTTGCCATTTTAAAAAAAAGACCAATTATTTTTTTCAGCTGTTCTTTAAATAAATGTTTTTCTTTAGTTCCCAATGGGACCAGGTCCGGATGGACCAATGGGAGGAATGGGAGCTATGGAGCAGCATCATATGAACGGATCACTAGGTGAGACAGAGTGTGTGCAGCAGATACCTCCTGAGTACATTCATGATGAAACATTATTCTTTCTTTTTTCTTTTAGAGGTAGTACGCTGCCCTCTCATGGCAGATTCAAGAAGTGTGTTTTTAACAGTGTTTATTTAATACTTATCAAAGTTTAAACAGATTAGATGAGGGTGAGCAGGCCTATTGATTTTGCGGATGTGACGTGACTATTGAGGCTAGTAAAGTTTATCTGTATCAGTAACAAACAGCTTCATTTTGTTTCTGGAAATCCTGTTTATGTTTTTGTTTCCTCTGCCTCTGACCACAGGCTCTGGTGACATGGATGGGTTGCCAAAGGTAAGCCTATTGGACTTGTTACGCAGCTGCTGATTTCTGTTTTCCACGAGTACCTTTATTTATTGGCTCTTGTTGGTTTCTTCCGCTTGGGTTGTAGAATTCGCCTAACAATATGGCAGGCATGAACAATCCTCCCGGCACTCCTCGGGATGATGGCGAGATGGCAGGCAACTTTTTAAACCCATTCCAAAGTGAAAGTGTGAGTAGCAAGTAACACGACATAAATTAACCCATGTACTAGATGCCTCACTTCTGCTGTCACACCTACTTCCAGGTTAAAAAGAGCTAAATCTACACTACTGCTCAGCATGTCAACTCTTCATTATGACCTGGGAATAGCTTCTTCTGCTCCACCTAACCCTGCTTTAAACCTCTTCATAGCTTGTTCACTGATCGGTCTGGTGTGCTCCTTGGTCTTCATGATGCTGTTTGTTCACTAATGTTCTCTAACCTCTGAGGCCTTCACAGAACAGCTGGGTTTTTACTAAGGTTACATTACAGGCTGTTGGACAGAACAGAATTGTATTCACAAGCATCAGAGTAAAAGGGGCTGAATACAAATGCATGTCACACTCTTGAGATTTTTAATTAAAAAAAAAAAAATCTTGGAAACTATTTATTGTCCATTGCACAAACGCTCAATAAAAGTTTGGGGTTATAAGATAAAAAATGTGAGGAAGTTTAAGGGGGTGAATGCTTTTGCAAGCGAATGTAAGCACAAACAGGCCATTATTTCTGTGCTGTATGTTTTTAAGATATGGGCCACGTGGGTAGTTGTCCAGAGCAACATTAGAAAAGGGGGCTCATGAGAACTACATATAAAAAATATTATCTACCCTTCTAGCTGTGCCCTGAACCAATGTTGTGTTGCTTTTATGCGTGTGCAGTCAATGTGGAGTAAGAGCTCCATGCTCAATGCTGAGAAAAGGGAGACTAGGTTGGATGCTTTGTGTGGAACTGAACTGTATTTCATCTTGTCCCAGAATCACAGGTGACTTCCTGCATTTTGATTAGCTGGGGGGAGGCAGAAGGAGAGGCTCACCCAGGGTGCCGTTCATGCAAGAAACACTTGCACTACTGCTTGTTTTAGCCTGTCCTGACATTAGAATCTGAGACCTCCATAAACCCAGATATACAGCCTGCTCAGAAACATGCATGTAGAAAACCACAGTATGCTTTCTCTTATGGATTGGGATATTAGCTTATACTCTGGTTGTGTGAGGCTGGTCCATCAGTAAAAACTAAAATTCTGCAACATTTTCTCCTTGGGCTCATCTCTCTCTCTCATCTGCTTTCTACCACCTAAAATAAATAACAGATAGTTATCTGCTGTGAACTATGTTTGCTGCAAGCTGCTACTGAACATGGCATTTACCCTATAGTGGTACTGCTTTCATCTATAACTGGGTGACATAACAATATTAATCCAGCATTGGCTTATCTTGTCTCTCCTCTCTCTTTTCTCTCTTTGCAGTATTCACCCAACATGACGATGAGTGTGTGATTTTTTTTTTAATCTTTCATTTTACCTCTTCATCTCCCTTTATCTGAATCCCTTCCTCCCCGACCACCATGGTGTGTCTTGCGTTACCCTCTTCCTCCTCTTCCTTCCTTTCCTTCCTCCTCATCCTCCTCAACATGGATGGCGTGTGGTGCCACACAGCCCCTGGGGATTCCCCTGGAAAGCAGGACTTCCCTTCGAGCCCCACATCCCACTGCCTGTAAAATGGGTGTGAGAGCGTGAAAGGGTCTCCAAACAGCAGGAAGGACCTTCTCTGTTCATCTGCTCCATCGAGAGCCTGCCTCTCCTTCAGCAAGAACCTTCTAATGTAGGCCACCCAGGATTGCGCTCTTCATTTAGCTCTTGCCCACCCGGACGCCGCCATCACACCATGCAGATCATGAACACAGAGGACTTTGCAGCTGTTGACTCACGTGGGACTTTTGAAAAACTCTACTTCTGTGGCAGACATTTCAAAAGGATGAACTGATAATTATATTTCAGAACAATTTTCATTTAATATTTGTTTTGTTTTTGTAGGTGATAATAATCTTATTTTAATAATTGCTATTATCCAGCTAATGTAGGTATGATTTTCCTGATAAAGGGCACATTGTATCTCAGCAGCAGCATCAATGACAACAGAAGAAGCACACACCTGAGAAATGCACAATGATTTTCTGTTTACATGATTTGAGGTTGTTTGTTGTTTGTGTTTTTTGTCTCATTGCGTGGGTTTCCATAAAACTGCATTTCAAGGTACAGTTTGCCTCTCAGCTGTTCTTCATTGACAGGCAATAAGGTGTCATCTGATGGAGACGTAGTTAAAAGAAGATGGCTACTTGTTCTGGTTCAGGTTGTCTGCAGATGGACGTTGGACAATCAGCTGTTTATCTGTCTTGTCTTAAAAAAAAAAAAAAAAAAAAAAAAAAAAAAAAAAAAAAACTCCCCTCAAATAACTTTCACTTGCTGGAGAGTAGCTCAGTTGGGATACACTGGTGGTCCTGACTGGAAATGTTCTGGGAAACTCAGTAATAAAGCTGGACAGCAGTTTGTAAATCTTAGATTTCTTCTTGTCTGTAAATAACAACAGGCTTGGCTTGTGTTGTACTTGTGTTCTTGTTATTTACAAGTTGTTGGTGAATCCTTAAACCTGGTTAGATTTTTTTTTCTCTCTCTCTCTTCTGGACTGCCTGTGTGGCTTTTGGGATTTACTCAAAGATCTGGTCAGTGTCACATTTTTGGACTGGCAGATGACTTTAAACCTTGTAATACACTCACAAAGCTTATCTTGCTTTGAATTGGCAGGTGTAAGACTCTCAGGGTATGATAACTAGTGTGAAACTTCTACAGTCATGATGTTATCACCAAAAAAATCAAAGCAAAACTGTTTAACATGATCTAATTTCTGTCATTTAAAACGGAAACACTACAGTTATTCTTACTTCTGCTAAAATATAAGCTGTTAATTGCTACCTTTATATTAAGCTTATCTGTAGCATTTAAGTGTTGTTATTTTTTATTTAATTTAGGCAAAATATAGAATAAACCAAGTTTATTCCATAGTAAATTCTAGCTTTTACTTCTTTCTTTATGTAAGGGCAGCCAACAACAATGTCATAACAGCTAATAATAAAATAGATTTGACCATTTTAAATGTAATAAAGACAATAATGTAATAACCTAGAATCTTGTGAAAGGAAGAGTGAAAATAATGTTAGGATTTTTTAAAACCACAACTTTTTATAGTTTTGGTTTACCTTGATACCAGTAACCCACCCATACCAATCATAGAGTTGGATGATCCCCTTTTAGACAACGCAGATTAAATGACTGTCCAATGAACCAGTTACTTTGGCAAGTTCCTTAAATTTGTGGTGATGAACTTCCTCAGATCAGACGATACACCTTGAATTTTCCAGAACATGCAGTCACACTGGTCTAAAGAAGAAAAGCAATCATAGGAAACTCTAAAAAAGATTATTTTTCTTTTCAGTGGACTGCTCTCATATTTTTTTATTTTATTTTTTGTGCATTTGGCTGAATTTGCAGCCCATCTAATCTGCATACAACGTAAAACATATCAAACTATTTGAGTGTTTTCCTGTATGTTCTGTTTTCTGCCTTATCACTGCTGCTCCAATCAAAATCTCTCTACAACATTCACATCAACAGACAATAAGCAATCAACAGTTGAAGCCTCTGTGGGTGACGTTGACATAGTTATCTGTTTCCTGATATCAGTGGAAACAGGGATATCTGCAGAATTTGGCAATCACTGGCCTGGGAATCAGTCACTCCTTTCTTGGATTTAGTGAAACACTTCCCTTCTTTCCTCTTCCTCTGACCCCAACCCCTCTTTCATTTTCTTTATTATTTTTTTTTTGTAAATATTGTAAAATGCATTTTGATATCATTGACATGTTTTTGATATGTCAGTCACAACCAATGAATACAGCTGAAAGTAAATTATAAATAAAACTGTTCATGTTTTTTCATAGAGAAAAAGATGTGCTAACCTAACCATTTGGCTCACGTGGCTAAATTTATAAGATACTGTAAAGTGACTGAATGTGTAAATGACGGCAACGTGGTGAAGGCATTGTAAGGAAGTATGGGACAGAAAGAGGACAGGACAGAGAGATGCAATACGAGCCGAAGCGTCCTCGCTCTGGCCCTTTACTCCTTTTTTCTCAGTCTGACATTACTGTTGGCTTTGAAATAGAAAAATCCTGTGACTAAGTTTTCCAAAGGGCATTTTCCCACAAAAACCGGACCTTATGTTGCAGTTTTTAATAAGATGGATCTTTATCATTTCCAGAAAACTTTTAAACCAGGAAAAAAAAGAAATCATGATTACGAATTAAGAGTACGTCAAAATCAGAAATATGGGAAACTGTGTTCTTTGCTATCCACTTCCTGTGATAGCATTGTGTAGTCAAAAACTCTCTCACTGATCCTCTCTCTGTCCTCTGTGTATATTGATCGCTGGCCATCTCTGTACTTCTATTGTGATGTATAATACTGTACCATTAGGAAGATTTGCTGGTCGGGTGGGCTGGTTGTTTTACTCGGGGAGGGTATGACTTGAACCATTCATGGTCCTCTCAGATGACGTGGCAGTATTCAATATGAAGCAGTCTGTCTCTTGGGTTTGCTTTGTATTTCATGGTAGGATAGTTGAGAATCTTGTCTTAGGGACTTAGGTGTCTTGTGTAGGTAATAAAGATGTTCTTTGTATGTTTCTTTATATTGTAAAGTTTCTTTAGACTGAAAGAAAAACAGATAATTTGCTTATAAAAAGAAACAATGCATCAATAATAAATGTCATTTGATTTTTTTCCCCCTGTTTTTTGTATTTCTTCTTCTAAATCTTTCTTTAATCTAAATCGCTTTTGCAAGGGTTGGAATGTAAACACATTGTGTCTGAACTGAAGGTTTTTTTTTGTTTTGTTTTGTTTTTTTACATAAAGTGAAAAACAATGCCATTACATCTAGGGACCATACAGTCATGGCCAAAATGTTTCAGATGTTCAAGTGTTTTTTCACTCCTTTTACAGCTTGAGTTTTTATTAGGCAATCTGCATTAAGGGGAGGTTACTACTATAAAGCATGATCAGATAATTTGCAAAGTTAAATGCCAGAAAATGGACTGCTAGCATCCAATGGTCAGTTTAGATGGAAGGGTAATTAAGGACAGGGAGTGTTATACCAGTTCACCCTTCACAAGAACTAGCTCTAAATTTAGTTCACCCAGGTTAAAATGAATTAATTTATGTTCACAGTTCACTTATTAAATTATGAACAAAGTTCATTGCTGCAACAGAAAACAGGGTACAGAAAAACTAGTGTTTACTTTCAGTTTCAGTAGGTTAGATCAACTTAATAATGTTTGCACTGGTCTCTGTGAAAAAAATAGACTGGCAGCTCATCCAAAATGCTGCTGCCAGAGTACTGACCAAAATGCCAGAAGAAATATCATATCACACCAGTCTTTAAATCACCGAATTCACCCCCTGCTTGAAAAGGGATATATTTAAAATATCACTGGTCTATAAAGCACTGAGTGGTCTAAATAATCTAGGGCTTAAATACACAAATTACTCTTTGGGTATTAACCATGACCAGATGCCAGATAAGTCATCAGATGCCTTACCTAAATAAGGGGAGGCCGCATTTAGCTTAAACCGCATTTGCTCAAACTGTTGGGACTGAAGCATTACCATTGTTTACAACTTTGCCTTTAAGGACAAACACGTTCCGTTATTAGTTCATTTTTTACCAGGTCTTGCCTATTTATTTTGTATTATTTATTTTTTTATTTAAATTTTCTTTTCAAAAGCTTTTTCTTCTTATGCCTTAATTTTACTTTCATTCTTTTAATGTGTATTTTGGTTTAATGTTATCTTCTTTACTTGTGTACCTTTTTTTCTGCAATGCACTTACAATAATAATGTGTATGGATGCTAAAATAAACGTATCCCGCCTACTATTCTAGATATATTTAGATATTCACAAAACTTTCAAGAGACTTTGTCTTTACTAATGCTGTCTTACATGTTTTAAACCAGACTTTTTCTTTTTGACAGCCTTTAATTATTCGGCATTCTACTCTCGATTGCTTTTAAATTAGCTAAGATAATCAAAAACATTTAAACTACAATCCTGAGTGTGAAGTCCACCTTTAACATTCTCATAGGAGAAGTTGGAGGTAAACCGGAAGGAGGTTGCTTTTGGGTTGAAGTCAGTATGATGTTGAGCACACACCAACACCAACACTTCTAATTGTTGTCCAGATGGAAAAACGCAAGCTAACTTCTCGGCCGTGAACTGAAGGACGGGGGTGAAACGACTCAGGACCAAAACAAGGTTATTTGGAGGTAAGCGGTGGATTGTTTATTTAATCAATGACACCAAGACGTTTTCTTACTTACTGAAATTATTAAAACAGTTGTGTGTCGCTAAATAATATGATATAGTCCCTCCTACGTTCACTTACAGTTTGCTAGCTAATAGCGAGCCTAACAGCTAATGCTACTGTAGTTTGCTAATCTGTTAGCCTGCTAGCTGCTTGAGGGTTTGGCTACAAGGTAAGTTAGAAACTTCTAGAAACCTTGTTTCTGTTTATCAGTTAACTGGTTAGGTGTGGTATTTTCCTGTGTACCTTTTGGTACTCTATCTGTTTACAGTTAACACTGATGGTAGAATGTTTTATAAAATAGTTATATAGTTTTCTATGTAGAGTATTTTATGATTGATTGATTGATTGATTGATTGATTAAATAAAACAGTGATTTGAAATTTCATTTCTTAAAATCTTAAAGCTAAATATGTCTCTCCGATGCATATAATTGCATTGTTTTTGTTCTGCCTACCAGAGTGATGCACTATTGATTAGAAAAGTGGAGATTATGAACGCATCAGATGGCCATGAAAATGCTCCATCTGCCAAGAAGAGTGGAAAAACCTCGTTGCTGGACAGCGGGGAGGACTTTGAGGTTTTAGATGAAGAAGATATCGACGATGACCTTCCTCCTTTGGAAGATGCCGGTGGAGGGAATGAGAATAAAGCAGACAATACAGAAAGCAAAAATGGAGATGAAGAAATTGAGGCTTCAGTGCAAATGGATGAATGGCTGGATGTGTTAGGTATGTGAAAAATGTAGGATGACAGGACACAGATGTGAAGATCACATTCCTCTGGGGGTTTTACTCAAACTTTAAAGCTAATGGATCTGGCCCTGTGGAGGCTTCTTTATAACTCACCTATGATTGAGACAATTATGTTAAAGCTACTGAAAATTTAAAGACAGACTTTAAGTTTTGGCTTTTTGTGCTGTTCATTTTGTATGTATGAGTTCTAATATTCGCAGTGTTAAAACAGATTTTTAGCTTCTGATTGCTCCATATTCACTCGGAAGAGATCAATTTTGTTCTGATACAATGTTACATTTTGTTTGCAGGAAATGACCAGCTTAAGAAGAAAGTTCTAGAGGCAGGGAAGGGGCGAGACAGCCGACCTCAGAAAGGACAAAATGTGGAAATTAACCTGAAAACATATTTGATGGATGGCACTCTTGTTGAGGAGCAACATAATCTCTTGTTTACTCTGGGGGACGGTGATGTCATTCAGGTACAAAACATTTTTTGTTAGATTAACTGTATTTTTAATAAAGGCTGGACATTGACGCAGTTAATAGTGCTGTTACTTTGAAATAAAAAGGTCCTGCGTTCAAATCTGGGCCTGGAGTCTTTCAACATGAAGTTTGCATATTCTCCCTGTGCATGTGTGGGTTCTCTCCAGGTACTCCGGCTTCCTGCCACAGTCTAAAAACATGACTGATGGTTTAATTGGTCTCCCTAAATTGTCCTTAGGTGTGAGTGTGTGCATGCTTAAGAAAGTTCTGCTTGTCATTGCATCTGACCTGATTAAAATAGTAAACTCAAACTCATCAGGTGTTTTCCCCCAGGCTATAAAAACAGCAGTTATCAAACCACTAATAAAAAAGAACAATCTGGACAAATCACCATTGCAGAATTACAGGCCAATCTCTAACCTTCCATTTATCAATAAAATTATTGAAAAAGCTGTTGAAAGAGTCAGCATGCAGCTTCAGCCGTTAAAAAGCTTCTTAACAATGACCAACCACTTTGATATCTTTTTGTCCGGTTTCCGTGCTCACCACAGCACTGAGACTGCCCTCGTCAAATTGTTTGATGACATTCACACAAATTCAGACTGGAAGAACCACAGCATTGGTTCTGTTGGACCTCAGCGCCACATTTGACACTGTTGACCATGATATATTATTGAAGCGACTGGAAAGCTGGGTTGGACTATCTGGTACAGTACTTAATTGGTTCGAATCCTACCTAAAGAACAGGGATTCTTTTGTGTCAATAGGCAACTTCTCATCGGAGTGAACAAAAGTTACATGTGGAGTACTCCGAGGTTCAGTCCTGGGACCCCTCCTATTTAATATCTGCATGCTTCCACTAGCTCAGATTATAACAAGTCATAAGATCAGTTATAACAACTACACAGATAAGACACAGCTGTACATTACGATGTCACCAGGTGACTCTGAATCCATCCAAGCACTGAACAGATGCTTGGAAACAAAACTGAAGTTATTATCTTTGGACCTAAAAAGGAATGATCAAGAGTCAGCATGCAGCTTCAGTCATTACAACTACAAACTTGTGATCAGGCCCAAAATCTGGGTATAGTGATGGACTCAGACCTGAACCTTCAGAGATGCATAAAGACAATTACAAAGTCAGCCTTCTATCACCTAAGGAACATTTCCAGGATTAAAGGACTAATGTCTCAACAAGATCAGATATCATCCATGCGTTTACCTTTAGTTGCATTGATTACTGCAGCAGTGTCTTCACAGGTCTGCCTAAAAAAATCAATCAGACAGCTGCAGCTGATCCAGAACGCTTCTGCTGGCGTTCTCACTAAGACCAGGAAAATAGAGCACATCACCCCAGTTCTAAAGTCCTTACGTTGACTCCCTGTAGCTCAAAGAATAGACTTTAAAACACTTCTGTTAGTTTATAAATCACTTAACGTCTTAGCACCAAAATACATTAAGGACCTGTTGTCATTGTTTCAACCTTCCAGACAACTCAGGTCTTCTGGTTCTGGTCTACTCTGCATCCTCAGAACCAGAACCAAACATGGAGAAGAAGCTTTTAGTTTTTATGCTCCTCTAATCTGGAAGAAACTTCCAGAAAACTGCAAAACTGCCAAAACACTGAGTTCCCTTAAATCAAGGCTAAAAACCCACCTGTTTAGAGCTGCCTTTGATCAGTAGTAAGTAGAACATTGATCAATATTTATGCAATACTGTATACTTCCTCGATAATTTTGATGATTTTGAGGCATACTTGATTGATGTTTTTACAATGTAAAGCACTTTGAACTGCCTTGTTGCTGAAATGTGTTGTACATATAAACTTGACTTAATTTGGTTGTTTGTCCTGTGTGCCTCCCTGTTGCCCTGTGATGGGCTAGCGGCCTGTCCAGGGTATACCCTGTCTCTCGCCAAATAACTTCTGGAGATAGGCACCAGCCACCCACAACCCTGCAAGGATAAGTGGGTTTTGAGAATGGATGAATAGATAATTATATTTTTGTTTGAAATGTTTATATGCACATTTTTTATGATTTGCCTAGCATGCTTGACATTTATTAATGCAGTTGTGATAAAAGTGTATTTAACAGTAGCTTCTCCTCACCTTTAGGCACTGGATCTGACGGTGCAGCTCATGGAAATAGGAGAGAAAGCGCTCATTCACACTGATTCAAAATATGCATATGGTACCAGGGGAAGGTAGGAAAATATGGTTCTAAACTTGTGTTAAATCCTACACACATTCAGTGTGTTTTAACAGCTTTCCAAACAATTCACTGACAGGAAAATCTGGCTCCAGAGCAGGAAAACTCATTGTTGATCTATAGCTTTATTCTGTTGACTGAAAGCTTTCAGCCTTAATATTTAGTATCCACTCTACTTTGCTGTAAATGAGGCTACTTTGCTGTGAACAACAAATGCTTTTCATTTAGGTTTGTTGCTCTGGTACTTTAAGAGAGGAATCAGCAAATATTTAAAAATAAAGTCATGATTTTAAGCTGGTTCAACCAAAAAAGAAGACTGTGTTGACCGGGTAGTCACAGTTGATTAATCTGGCATTTGCATGGACTGCAGCCAAAATGAGATGTACTTGTTTCTACAAAAATGGTAAATCATTTTCTGTAACTTCGGTTCTTTCCAAAAGGAATGTACAATGCGCTTGAGGAATGCATAAAATGCCTGTCAACCAGTCTTGTTGCAGGAGGAACAGTCCATTTCACTGATTAAATCACTCAGATAACACGCTACGTTTAAAGTTGTCGCTTGACAACTGATTTTTACTTCCATTCTTAAGGGCCTGTAATTTTTTCGCTTTCATGTGTTCAGATTTTTTTTTTTTTTTTTTTAAATCTCTGTGGTTTATGAAGAGTTCTTTAAGCTTTAATGTCTCAAGAACCAAACATTTGCTAATTTATCATTTCATAGCAGTATTATATCAGAAATTAGAAATTCATAGTGAGCCTCTAATAACACATTTAAATTCAGCTAATAGGGTAGCTTTATGATATTATTTAACCTGAAGTTAATCATCCAGTTCAAGTTTTTACTACAAGAAATTTCAACTTTTTGACATGAACACAAGCAGGGCAGATGTATTTTCCCTGCTTTGATGAAATTGTTTAGGTTATACAGTTATTTTTATCTGCTTCCCTTCACTGGACCTGTGTCTATTTCTCTTGCCAGCTTTGAACCTGAGGTGCCCCCGAATGCTCAGCTGTCCTTGGAAGTGGAACTGCTGGGAGCTACTGATGCGCCAGACGTGGAGCTGATGCCTCCTTCAGAAAGAATTGCCCTGGCCATCCGCAAGAGAGAGAGGGGCAATGTTCACTATCAGCGTGCAGACTATGCTTTTGCTGTCAACTCATACAGCATTGCCCTTCAGATCACTGACTCAAACTCCAAAGGTGAGTTAAACAGCGAGGAGTCACGTGTCGGAGAAACGTTCTCTATTTTTTTTTTTGTTTTTTTTTTTGTTTGTTTGTTTTTTTTGTTTTTTAAATGATGTAAAATGTGTTGTGGTGCTGCTTGATAATAGAAAAAAAAACATACTACTAATTATTTAGTTCAATATTGAAATCACATTTATTTAGTCACCCCACCCCCCCTCTCCCTTCCCTGAGTCCTGAGGACATGTTTTTGTCTATGTGGTTTTTCTTTTTTAATCATTTCTGCATAACTTTAGCTGTGGTAAGCCTAATGGAATAAATTTTGGCCATATTATTTATTTTTGGTTCAGTTTGAAAGTCTTTGAGTCTTTTTTTTATTTTTATTTTTTTCCAGGCTTAAATATGTCCTTTAAACTGATTGAACAGTCTTTGTCCCTTCTGCTTATGTTGGGCCTTTGACTCCCATACCAAATTTCATATTTTGAATACTCTACTATTTTATTTTAAAGTTCAATTTCTATTTTTAAGCTTTGTTTTTCATTCCTATAATACATTTTGCACAAAAACCCCGCATTGGTCTGTACCAATGTTGCTGCCAGTCTTTTGACAGTCTTAGGCTTAGAAAATTCCCCTAACAACAACCCCCAAAAATAATAATTTACATTTTTAGGTAGAGGGTAAAAGTCAGCTTTTTGTATTTTGTTTTAAAGAAAAATAATTGAAAGCAAATTAAAAGACAACGCTGTATTTCAAGGGTTTACCATTCAGACAAATCCAAACTATTTGTCATGTGTGGTGAAGACTGAAATAAATTAATATATTCATAAAAAGTTGGAAAAATGTAGGTTGATACTTAAAAGAGCACCTGTTTGTGTTTAAAGTACACAGATTGAGCACAAAATGAAGTGACTTCCAACTCATATTTATGTAATGCAACTACTTACAGAGTTTGGCGACATAATACTTTTATTGTACTTAAAGAACTAAAGATACTGACTTGCAAAACAGAATATCGCTGACAATTTTATTAACAATTGTGAAAGATTACGCTCCTGTTTTGGGTAGCGTGTGGATTTTTTTTTTTTATTTATTTATTTTTTTTTTTTTGGTCTACATATGTTAGGTTTTAATAAGTCTTTCTTATTATTTATTTTTTTTTATTGTTGTTCCTGACCAGTTGACATTAGTGCTGGGGAGGAGGAGGAGCTGCTGGATGTCAAAGTAAAGTGTCTGAACAACATGGCTGCCTCTCAGCTGAAGCTGGACCACTATGATGCGGCCCTTAAATCTTGTGTTTCAGCTCTTGCACACCAGCCAGACAACATAAAAGCTCTTTTTCGCATGGGCAAGGTATCGCTCTTGTTCCTTCACCTTGTTCCTTCTGCTGAACTCTGCCACAGTCATGCATTATTTGGTGTGTGTTTTTGATTAAGGTTCTGGCTTTGCAAGGTGAATACACTGAGGCCATTCAAACTTTACGAAAGGCACTGAAGCTGGAACCAAGTAATAAGGTAAATTTGATGAAAAGTTATTCATATTTGGTGTGTGCATTTTTTTTTTTTTTTTTTTGTTTAGGACTAAAAGTCCTTCTTTGTGACCACTAGATGGTGCCATTGGGTAAAACATGAATCCATTTGCATTGCAAGGTGAAGTGTACTGCTGATTCATCATTTCAAAGGATCTGTTTTCATGTTGCTGCTGTAAATAGGTTCACCCTGCACCCTGGCCGTATCTAAAGCCTATCCATGGTTTCTCTTCTGCTCATACAGCCGACTATATAAGGTTCTTTGGCTATATAAGGACCTCTTAACAGAGTATTTTCAAGTGTGTGGGCTTCTTGGATCAGCTGCAGCACCATAGTAGTTGATGCCCAGAACTCCCCACGTCAGTCCTACACCAATCTGTTGTACAGCACATGGCCTGTGCACCACTTTCCTGCTTGCACACGCTGTGTAATGAAAGGTACCATTTCATTTTTGGACAGATGCACATTAGGTAAATTGCATCGTTTGCAGGCGAGTGTGTATTTTGGAAATTAAAGCATGTAATTTGGGGAATTCAATCTGAAAATGTTATGAAAATGTACACTGAAAAGCTTTCGCTTTTCAGGGATAAAAGCTTGAGAAGTGAAAGAACGTCAGATTTTGTTTTAACAGAGCTGTCAATAAAGATTTGGGTCTGTACAACTGGTTAAGGTGGTGTCTCATAAATCTGGAAGCTGGAAGGACTTTCTGTTCTTGATTTCTAGTCTTGTCATCAAAAAAAGCCTCTGATGGCAAGAGAATCTTTGATAAATATCTTTGTGTATGTTTATTAATAGTAAGATTTAACACATTGGTCATGTACTGGTCTGATTCATTTTTAATACTTTAATAAACATCTGTACTCTTCCCTTTTAATGATACTCGTTAAAATCAATAAGCTGATTTTTTTTTTTTTTTTTTTTAACTGGTACAGGAAGCGAAAAGATGTTGCTAATGCGTCGCTCCTCGTGCTTCACTGTTTACATTTGTTATTCTGTCACCTTGTCACACCCTCTGTCTTCAGTTTTGACTAGAGAGGATTTATTTGTCTGGTTTGTTTAATTTTCTAATATGACATGCAGACTTGACATTTCCAGTTTAGACTGCCTTTCACTGTCTCAGCGCAGTGTTTGGACAAACAGGACACTACATGTTTGTGTATCCCACTTTGTCCGTTCCTTTGGGAACTGGTCATGGTTCAGTCAGTTTTACAGTTCTACACTACCATTGACAACTTTTCTTAGATTCATATCTAAACACTGTTCCTTCAACGACAGCAAAAAAGACTAAACAAAAGCTAAAACTGTGCAGATAGAGCGATTGTCTACTCACACAGGTCTGTACTGGAGTACTTAATTCAAAATATTAAATTGGTATTGGGTAAATATTGTTAACTCTGAACAGTGTTTCTTCAATCTTTCTGATGAAGTGCAATTACAGGGCATAAACATTTTCTGTCTTTGATCAAACTGATTTGCTTAGTCACTCAAGAGCTTTAAGAGCAAAGAAATGACTCACATCAGAGCCCGTGCTGGAACAATAACTGAAGTCAGATCCTGGAATATTTGTGAGGATGTGTGGGCTAAATAAACTGCAAGCTGATTATTGTAATGGAAGCCTGTGATTTCTTGGAAGCCAGCAGAGTAGAACTAACATTTTTCCAGGGTTTAGTCATTTTAAATTGGTGTATTTATTATTTCCTTTATCAGTCATTTAAGGAATGTGGTTGATAAATTGCTCTTGGAAATGCAACATTTTTTATGTTTCAAACCAGGTGTCTGCTAATGTAAGGGCTTTGTCATGAGATTAACAGGTTGTTTTTTTTACACAGCAGGACTTTGTCCTCTTAATAGGGATAAGAGCATTGATGGTCTCAGTGGGGTTCCTACACAGTCTTGAAGTTCAGAAAAGTATGGAAGTTGATTTAAGTACTTCACAGATTTGGATAAGGATGGTAAAGTAGAAAGTAAAAATGGAAAAATATTACCTGCTTTAATGTCCACATGATAAATATTTGCGTTTATGGAAAGAAGCTATTGTAACCGGTGTGTTTTTATGCTAATAAATAAACTAAAAGATCTGCATAGAAGTCATCCGTCTATCCATCCATCCACCGTTTATTTGGTCCGTCCATCCATACTTAATGATAGGCTGTGTTTTTTCAGGTTTTATATTTAAAGCCTAACCACTACAATAATATCAAAAAGTTGTTGTCAGCCTTACACGATACGTACATTGACTGAGAACTTTGGAAATGTATGAAATTATGATACGGCAGATGTCGAGGAATCAGGAAATCAGAACTGTATCCTGTAGCATCACTTGTTTTTTTTGGTGCTTTTTCTCCGTGCAGACAATTCATTCAGAACTCTCCAAGCTGGTGAAGAAGCACTCGGAGCAGAGGGGAGCAGAGCAGGCCATGTACAAGAAGATGTTAGGAAATCCTTCAAGTAGTAGCAACACGCCGAAATCCAGAGCCAGGTCTTCATGGGTGAGAAAGTACTTCAAAAAATCTGTATTGTAAAAAATTATTTTGCGCTAATCAGTCAGTTTTCTCCGTATTGACTCTGACTGATCAAATACAGAAAAAAAACTCTACTTGAATTCAGTTTTTTGAGTTTAATTTAAAAAAAAAAATCAGAACAAAGTGAGAGAAATATGGTTCAAAGCATAAATGTAGATGATCTTGTAAACCTGAACAAGCCCTCAAAGTGAAGCAAATATCAGTGCATCTCTTGTAAAGATCCGGTCAATCATTGACAAAGTGATGCTGATTTACTCTTTTTGGACTGAACGGGAGCGTCTGCGATGTATATTGAACCATTTTTGTTGCGCCATGATATCAGCCTTCTCGTCACTCCATGCATTTCTGTCCACAGGGTCTCAGCTGGAAGTGGCTTTTTGGTGCAACTGCTGTAGCCATTGGTGGAGTAGCTCTTTCTGTTGTCATAGCGGCCAGAAACTGAAGTGAACCAGAAGAGTCAAAGGCAGTGGGGAGAGCCTAAACACTGAAGCACATCTGGCAGCACCTTCAATGAAAGGAGGTGGAAATGTCAGGCGGTGAATCGCCTCTTCACTGACACACTCTTTTCTCTACTATGTTTGAGAATTATATGTGACAATTAATAATGGCATATGGGGAAATGTATTTCCAGCCTTGTAGATGTATAGGTTTGTGCATCTTTCCTTTGTTCCAGCTGTTTTCTGTTCTTTGTAGTCAGTGTGAGGAGCTGATTGTTTGAAATAAAAAAATAATAATAATGAGAACAGATTGAGATAGAAGACATTTTTACCACATAGAAAATAAATGGCTGTTCTGCTGAGATATAGTTTAAAAGCAGTTGATTGCGCTTGTAAAATAATATTTATTATCCAAGTGATGTGATTTCAGCTTATGGTACAATGTTTCCTGTCAAACTTCTCCCTATTTTCTGAGGTCCATAAGATAGCAAGATAGTTGGCTGTATACTGGCCTGTTTACACTTTATACAGATTCTATATATAAATACACTGACCAAATTAATCAAAACACACTTACAAAACAGTCCGAATCTGACTAGCTTATGTTGATCAGCTTTTCTTCAGTTGATTTTTGATGAAGTAATTTTCTGTTTCACTGTTTTGTTCGCTGACAATGCAGAGTAAAATTAAATAACTCGCCAAACAACGTTTTTCAATTAAATAAAACATAACAAGCTGCATTCTTTTCAAAGTAACTCTGATGGTGGCATCAAAGTTGATACAACAGAAGTTTTTTCATCCTAACTAGTTTATAATTACCTGCTGCTGTTACACCTGAATTTCCCCTTTGTGGGACAATAAAGGTTGTTTCTATTCTATAATAAGTATATATTGTTAGGAGTGTAGCTGAAGGAAGATTTATTAAATTTCCATTAAATGTTTTATTTTTCAATGATTAAGACCAAATGTTCTTGACTTTGACCATTAGTTTGCATTTGACATTTTTTTTAAGTTATGTGTTGATGTTGTTCATTCCAAAACTGAAATGTGACTCTGCTAAATGTGTGGTATCCTTAGAGTAGATGACAGAACAACAGCCAAAAGTTGCATCATGCCAACAAAATAGCTGTTCAGATAGCTTCCTGTCATTCTTTGCTTTTCTTAATTTTTGTAATGATCACAAATAAATATCTTATTAAAGTAGGTCGTTTTGTTTAATTTTGATTATTAGGTATGCTTGATTAATGACTTGTATTGTATCATGTCCAGCTGTGGTGGAATTGATTATATTGTCAGAGGAACTACAAGTGTGACTTAATTACATAGAGGCTTGGCAGGGACATTTCCTATTCAGGCACATTCAGTCATGTTTTCTCTTGAACAACCAGCAGAAGTCAGTGGCTGAATATTTCCCAAACTGATAACAGTGAGACATTCCAAAGGCTTCTGGGTATCTGCTCACATTGTATACATGTTTCCTTTGTCTTGTACTCCAGACAATGACGCTTCACTGGCATAATTAGATAACCTATCTTTCCTGCTTCCGACAAATTACTGCTGGGTCAAATCTGAGTCTGCGCTAAGGAGGAAGTTTGTCATCCGGTTATAGTGACCTGTAAGAGTCAGAAAATCCGTGATTACAAACCAACAGCGTTGTTGTTATTGTATCATCCGACTCTAATCTCATTCTTAGATCTGGATGAAATTATTGTGAGTATAGCTTTTAAAAATAATTTAACTCAGGGTTTGGCGAAAGTTTTTCTCAAATGGCAATAAAAAATGTTCAGTTAAATTTTATTGGCTGTAAAGCACATGTCATCCTTACAGAGCGTTCAAGTTTTATAAGATTTCATAAATTATAGAAGGAAGTCAGCTGAAATTGACCACCTTTTGGTTAAGATTTTAAAAGAATTTTAAAATAATTGTTTAAAACCTTTAAAGATCCTTTTGCAAATTTATATCAAAAAGATGTTTGGTAAGATAAAATAATTTTATTTTTAAATTACATAAGTTAGACCAGTGGTTCCCAAATTTTTCAGATCCCTATACATAAATAGAGAGAGAGAGTTATGATTGGTTAAGAGTATTTAAAGTCTTAAGTAATTTCAAATACATTCATGTAAAATTCCAGCTTAGTTATTACAGTAAATACCAATAAGTAATTCTTAGTTGAAAAATAAATGTATGGTTGCAGTACTCCAGGTATGCATTCTGGATGGAAGGTAAATCATCATGATGCCGTACTGGGTTACCAAAGTGTTTTGATTCATACTCCGTGCTGAAATCTCTACATGGTCTGCCCATGTAAGGGATCTTACACCACTGCTATTTTTAAAAGTCAATCAGTTTTGTGGCAAGTGTGCAGATTCGTAAAAATGATCTGCAAGATTTTAAAAAGATATACCTCCAACCAAATGTGACCCATTTTACCTGAGGTCACATAACTTTTTAAGAGTTCTCGGAGTAATGTCGCAACAACTTCAAAAGTATCTGTTGTGGCAATTCTCGAGAGGATATATCGGTTTAATTTGACTTAATAACAGACACGCTGCTATGTAAAAGCATACGATTTTAATAAATAACTGTACTGGGTTGCTCGCAGCTCAGTGACTTCATCAGTGACCAGCCACTGAATATTCAATGAAAAGCAACGGGACTTCTCGGTTTACGACAGAGTGTGGGAACGGTGGGTAAGATGGCGGCGCTGAAGGAGGAGCAGTGCTACGGACTGTCCTGTGGAAGAGTGAGCAACGGCAGTAATGTCACCGTCTTTCACGTTAAACTCACTGACAGCGCGCTGAGGGCGCTTGAAGGCTTTCAGAGCAGCAAGGTAATTTTGTTCTTTGTAGCAGCGTGCCGTTCTGGTTCGGGTCTGAACTCTTTTTCCTGTCGGCAGTGACAGACAGACAGAGGCAGGCAGGCAGGCAGAGGGAGGTCAGTCACCGCTCTGTCTGCCTTTGAAGCTGAAATACACACAGTAGCCTGTCTTATGAAGTCCATCTTTCTGAGTTGGAAATGTTGTAGCGAGGCTTTTTTTTTTTTTTTTTTTTTTTTTTTTTTTTTTTTTTTTTTTTTTTTTTTTTTTTTTTTTTTTTTTTTTTTTTTTTTACTCCACGCCGACTGTGTGGCACCGTAGTCTCGCATCAAGCTCGCTGCTGCCCAATACAGAGCCTCAGTGGTTATTTCACTGGATTAATGTGTTTGGTTCGGTTTGCGCAACAGTTTTAAGTTAATTCGCTTTAACATGTTTTGGGAATTAATCTAAAAACGAGGGGAGAATCTGGGCTGCCATGTGTCGATGCTTCCAGAAACTTTGTTGAGCTGCAAAGAAATGTTTGGCAGACCCTTTGCTAGCAGAACTAGCCTGCGACTGCCTGGAAGCAGTCTGGGTTGGAGCTTTAAATCGCCTGTTCTGAACTAACGCGTTCTTATAAAGTAATGTCAGGGGAAACTGTGAATTAGGTTGACTGTCAAATGACGAAGCCGTGAATAATTAGGAAAGAACAGCCAGCATTCATATGAGAAGTGTCTATTTCATCTCCCAGCCCCCTCAGTTCCAGTAAAGGATCACGTACTCCTCACAGCCTTAAAATTGCGTCAAACTTCTAATCTCTGATTTTATTTTATTTTTAAATTATACATATCAGCGGTGGCTTTAAAAAAAAAAAAAAAAAAAAAAAAAATTCCACAGCCATGGTTCTACAGCTTCTTGCTGGCTGGACTTTCTGTGCCCAGAGCTTTAAGTCTGTTTGTGGCCATCTAATGTTTCAGCTTCTATAAATATTTGACAGGGAAAACCTGGCAGGGTAGGAGGAAAGGGCCTTATCTTCAGCTTCAGTGGCTGTCTATAGCAGAACTGCAGCTGATAAACCAAAACAAATAAACTGGAACAGGTAAACTGGGTTTTAGGAAGTTCTCTCACAAATGCATTGCACAACTATTTGTGTTTGCAAAACATGCTGAACTTTATTTTTATTTTTTTTTTTAGACATGTAAGTGCCGCAGCATAAATTTAGGCCCCAAAACAAAACTTTTGTTTTGTGATCTTTCAGTTTTATGGTCTTAAAACTTACTTGCCACACTCTTTATGTAAAATCATTAATATTCTCTTTAGATTTAGATTGTTGCCTTTAGAACACCATGTAATTGTCACTATTTTTCTTTCTTTATTTATTATTATTTTTTTAAATAAACTTCAAGTAAGTTAAAGTCTACCCCGCCCATTAATAAGCTTTCACACATACCCCCGTGGTGACATCACATAAGGCAACTAAGAGATCAGGGTTCTTATTTCTATTTATTGGGGTGATTTTTGAATAACATTCGTCCTTCAAATTGTGCTTACCTGGACTTTGTAAGGCAGCAGAGAAATATTCAAGTCATATGTGAGAAGACGGCAGGGGTTTCAGGAAGCTTTGGCTACAATAAAACACATAGAAGCAGTTTGTGAAAAGGATAAGGGCAATCTAGAACGGTCAGATTTCACCTGTAGAACAGCCTGTACCAGAGGGCAGCAGCTGTTTACAATTCAGAGACAATTTTGTTCCTTCTCAAACTAAATGAAATTTAGAAATCCTAAATGGCCCTTTAAACAAACCCACTGTTTAATTTTTTTCTTAACTTTTTATAATTACTAAAATATTGTCTGTTTTTAGGTTTTAGAGCAGAGAAAATCCGTTAACCCATTATAGCAAGAGAATGAATCCACTTTAAGAGCAAAACATATTTAAACATGAAACAAAAGACATAGCTGCACAAGATAGAAGATATTGCATGTAAACACTTCAGAGAACTGCTAAAACCAGCCTTTTGCTATTACCTTTTATATTTAGAAACACTGTTCAGTTCAACATACTTTTAGGCCAAAGTATGTTGGCCTAAAAGTATGTTGTGAGGGAACTTAAGAGCTGCAGGCTGCTGAGGGCTGCAATCATCATTCTAGTCAACATAAGAGAGAAGAAGTAGGGGGGGGGGGGAAAATGCCACCGCCAGGCAGTCAGAAAGAGGGAAGTTATTCAGGTCAGTTTGGACTGCATGGCTTAAAACTGTATAATAAAATCATGCACCAGATTGCGGTGATAGAAGACTGAAACGGGGATGTAGGGCTGCAAGATGATGAGAAAACATGCAAATGCGATGAAGATATCCATTAAAATAAATGCACATTTTTCTCATTACTTTTTTTTTTTTTCCCCATCACAAAGTCTCCACCGTTCTTCCTGAACTTTAGGATCTTGTTCTCTAAGATCTGTATCAACTGTGAGATAATGGAGCCAAGAAGGCCTGTCCAAGTGATTAAACAGATTATTGGGAAGCGGCGTACGGCACCTCAAATATCACAGCCTATCAGACCTTTCATCCAAGTCTTCCTCTGCAATTGTAATATTGATTACATCTATATTGAAATTGTGATTTCTATGACATTTGAACGGAGATATTGGTCCTGCTGAATCTGAGTTTGTAGTTATTCTAATATTGATATAATTCATTAACTTGACTAAAATATGGCTCAAAAATATTCCTTCCTGCAGTAATTTGTCAGAAGTGGTTTCAAGCCCTACGTCAGTCATACATTAGGTGCATGCTTGACTATATTTTCTTCCTGCTGATGTAATCACAGGTACTGGTCTGACAGTATCCTTTCTGGGGGAGTTTTTCTGTCATTGTAATCTACACTTCAGCTTGTTATCATCTGGCATGATTGTTGAAGATGGCGGTCTTCGGTGCAGACACACAAGTCTGTCAGTGTCGTTTAACTTTGTGCAGCTGTCAGGAGAATATTACACCATAGATGAAAGGAACTGATAAACTGGGGAGTCATGCGTTTCAGACAGACCAGACAGTAAAAAACCAGTTTATGATTTTCATCCTTAGCAGATAAGCAGTCTTGCAGCTATAGTTGCCAAGTTCATTATAGGTTAACCGTGTCTTTTTGCCTTTCCCACTTATTACACTAAAAACGCTTACTCAGTTTTATTGGATGGAGTCTACCGCATAATCAGATGGGTTCATGAGGGGCTTATTTTGTGAGGAGTGCTTAAAGCACTGGCCTGGAAATAAGCACATGCAAGATCACCTGGAGAACGCAGGATTGTGCTCGGGTCACTTTTTGCCTTCTTTTGGTTAGAGGGAGTGTCTGGCAAACGTTTAGGAGATCTTAGCTTGAATTACAGGTAAATGATTGTAAATGACAATAATTATAGGTGTTGGAAAACTCTCAGGGAGATAAGGTCCTATTTTTAAATATGTAAGCTTCATGTAATCATACATAGATGTACAATAATTTGCCTATTTCATATAAAACAAATATGCGTAATTAAAGGCTATAAAGGAGAGTTTAAAACGCTTTTGAAGACAAATATATAGTGTTGCGTGACAGACCGACAACGTTATAGGATTTGTCTTTATGCTAAACTGAACATCAATAAGAATAAACTTAATCACCTTGCTTAGAAACTGTGTGCAGTCTAAGTAAAATTAATCTTATTTTTCTTTGCAACACCTTAGACTTTAAATTGTTTCCAGTGTGACTCTGGTATTTTTTTTCCTAAGGTATTTGCACGCCTTTAGCTTCGTCATGACCCGAGCGCTGGCTGGTGCCCAGCTGCAGAAGCAGGTTGGACGAGGTAGAGAGTTAAACTCCTAATTGCATCACCGTGCAGTGACTAAGTATATCGTGTCGACACTGATGGAACCATTTTTTTTTTTTTTTTTTTTTGACAGACATTTTCAGCTCATGCCTGTTTAAGCTAACCAAATGCAAAATGCTGGCTTGGGTGCAAAGGTTATGCAGTTTGTCTATTGGTTTCAGAGTGTTTCTCATGTTGTTTCTGGATGTTGTGCAGCAGCCACCCAGCAGCCGTGGCGCTGTGTAATGAGTGCTTCCTGTAAGAGACATGACTGTCAGCTGGGTTCCTCTCTCTGCACATTTGAGGACAAAGTTAACCGGAGCTCCCGCTGCGGGACTTAGAGCTCGACACTCACTCTTCCTTTTAATCATGTTTGCTTTTTTTTTTTTTTTTTTTTTTTTCTTTAACCGGGTGTGACGTAAGTGAGGAAATGAGTAATTCTCCCTCCAGCGTCATCCAGAACAGTTTCTAGAGAGCAGATGAGTTTTTAATCACGCCTTGGAAAGCTGTTGTCAATTGTATTGAGAAACAAAGTGTGATTCAGCAGCGCTCAAGATTACATTTATTTTTTATGCTATAAAGAAGCTAAATGTCAACTCACATTTGTAAGTTTTTCAAATCTAAATTATTTCCTAATTATTGGCACTGTTGTGTTGCAGCTTGGAGGGAAAAAAGTGATCCGGTTGACACAATTCTTCTTCCTTTCATACAGATCGCACAAAATGTATTTCTGCCAAATTGTGTCAGCACTTGAGTGTAGAAAATGTCAGACAGAAAACCACTGACCCTTATAGAAATGTACACAAGCAAACAGATGCAAACCTTCTCCCAATGTTTAGGCAATACACGTGTTTAGTCAACACAAATAACTCTGTGCGATGTAAGGTTTAGATTAATTTCGACAAACTCTATATGAAGCCAGGCTTGTGTGACTCTTCGGTGATTTGATGACTCTACTCCGTTTGATATTTTAGACTGTTTTATTGATCTAATTGATGGTCAGTCTACTTCTGATAAATGTTTTGACTGACGTTGTCAGCTGTTTGCTGTAACTATACACACTTTATGGCAGGGTAGCACACTGTTTAAAAAAAAAAAAAAAAAAAAAAAAATCTTCAAAAATAATTGGAATTAAAAAATTGACCATGTGATTAATCCAGTTTTGATTTATGAAAGGAAGAAATACAAAAACAAAACATATTCTTTTAAAGCATAAACAAGGATCTGGTCCATGCAGACGTATTCAGCCGCAGCACTGTACAATTTCTGGCTTTCTGGTAATTTTAATAATTTCTTTAGTGATGAACTTCAGCAGCAGGGAAGGTTGCTCTGGTTTGTTTCGTAGCTTCACTCTTTAGTAGCTGATTGAGCTGTCAGCTCATTAATATTTTCCTGAGTTAATTCGTACTGGTGTAGGATGGAGTGTTGTTGGAGTTGGAACTTTGCAGCTGGGAAGTGCACCTCGATGAACCAACAGAGCACCATCGCTGGGCTGTTCGTGTCCTTGAGGCTAAGATTGAAACAGGTGGCGTTAGTTGATGTCATCTGGGAGATTTACCACTTCACTGTTGCAGATACAGGAGCTTCACTGACCTTTTTAAGTTGCTCTCAAACATCAATGTTGTAGCATTAGCACAGCTAGCATGTGGCATCCTTTAACATTTGCTTTTTTCCTGTCCGTCTGCCTCATAGGGAAAGTACCGTCAAACAACGCACTGGTGTTAGGCTTGTCGGCTAAAGAGGGTCGCACATGGTTTTTTTTTTTTTGTTTTGTTTCTTTTTTTTTCCCCAGCGGCTTCCAGCAGCAGCTCATTGGGGAGAGAAAGGTCTTAGTGTCTTATTGCAGCACTGCTGCCGGAGGTAATGCAACAATTTGGGGAAATAAGAAAGGGTCCATTTGTACTGATTTTGATGCAAATGAGTATATTTGAGTGAATAATTTTTCAATTATCGACGATAATTGAAAAACAACCCTAATTCATTGCTGTGTCTGAATTTACTAATTATTTATTCAGGGCTCTAGACTAACTTTTTGCATTGGTGCGCCTAACCTTTTAATCTTAGGTGCACCAGCACAAAAGTTAGGTGCACCTAAATTTTCGAGCACATCAGTCTTATGGTTCACTTAACAAAAAAAAAAAAAAAAAAAAAAAAAAAATCACTGTCAGATCAAGCTAATATTAACCTGTAAATGATTAATTAATCCAGTGAACATAAAGTTCTTTATTTGAAGTGGAATTGCTGAAAAAGTGTTTAAAGAGCTTCTATTCTACTTTCCTATAGTTTTTCTCCTCAGCCGCGTTACCTCCGCTCTGTTTACCTGACTAGCCTAGCTGCTCGTCTGTGACTCTAAGATACAGACGTACATGTGGATGGATAGCTGCACCACGGCTAATCAGTCTTCCTGATTTCCACTCTCGGGAGGACAGAAAATCATTCACCAAGAAAATAAATGGCACTCCTGGATTGGCTGCTTAGCAGCCAATAGCATATGAAGTTCCATGGATCTAGAAGTTTCGGTTCCCAAGCTGCATTATCCTTAGAATATTTTAGATGTGGAAAAAATCCACAACTGTGTGGATTTTCCATAAATAATTTGGAATCACATTTCACAAAAAAAAAAATCCAAGAATAGGGGAGTTTGTGAATACTGAGCTTCAAATAGGCCGAGGTCCACTGTATTGCAAATTTATCATTATTGAAAAGACCTGCAATAAATATTAAGTACATAAGTACCATGCTTCCAGACTCTCCATGCCAGTAATATGTTTTTTTGATGCATGTTTTTTAGCGTAGCAGATCTGTTTATTTGCTTTTAGAAAGACCTTACTCCTAAAAGAAACTAATTGAAAAGAAGTTGGTTGTTTCACTACTAAAACTGCAGAAGTACTCACATCATTTTTTTTTTTCTGATATCTTGGTACTATTTAGTAGGTTTTGTTTGTACGGCTTTAACGGTCGCCTATAAGATACTAGTGATGCAAAGTCTGAATACGAGTTAACACGGCAAAGATTCGTGTAGTGATTTGTACACTGAGGAGACGGAAGTCTGGAGAAATATTGTAGGTTGCAGACAGGCTGGCATCCTACCAAGGGGTTTAAAAGCTTGCTTTTATGACCCTGGTCCTCCTGTACTTTAGTAAAGTAGCAACTTACCCCTTGTACAAAAAAAAAAAAAAAAAAAAGAATTTCTGGCAATGTCCAAGTACATGTAATTCCTCCTCCAGCTCTGACCACCACTCTCCTTTCCTCCCAACAGCTGTGGTAACTTTAACTTGCTTTCTTCGTCTGGCACAGGGCTCCTTCAGCAGTCACTATTGTATGTAGGACATTAGGGAGCCTCTATCTATCACAGAGTGTACAGGGCAGTGATGAACAGGAAAGTGATTGGTCCCAACTCTTGAGATTTCTTCCAGCAGGTACGAAGGCCCTGGTTTAACTGTCGGGTTCAGGTGATGGCTGCCCTGTAGTGATGATGGGTTGTTCAGGTCTTTGCTCTCTTGATAGAAACCTGTTTTTCTTAAAATGTTGGGTTTTTTTTATTTAGTAGGCAACAATTTTCGATAGAATTAGGTCAGTTGTCATCAGATTCCATTGCTGATGAAAAAGCTAATCGTCGTTTAAAGTTTTAACGGCGACGAGCCACAGGCCTGGGCATCTGTGCCCTGTCCTGTCTCAACCCTCATGAGATCCAGGGGAGGTAATGGATCCTGGGTGGAGATTTTGTTGCCCAACTTTGGTTGGTCTGTGCCAGCACCATGGTTATTTAAGGAATGCTTATTCCTCCGTCTCAGCAGATCACGGGTCAGGGCCAGAGACGGCTGTGATGACTAAGGCCAAATATGACTTGCTAAATGTCATGGTGTTCCTCTGTGACGGGGTTACTACAAGTGACCCTGTCACACCAGACTGCCTGACCTGCTGTGTCGTTTGGTTTCCACAAACACATATTGCTGAGATGGGTTTTAACTGTTTTATGTAGTTTTACGTAAGAACAAGCAGCAGTATACAGCTAGTAAGGCAATTTGGAGCCTTGTGTGCCTGTAACCTTCGTCTGAAGGATGTTTCATTTGGCCTAACAGATTGCATAAAATAAAATAAAGGACAGAATTGGGCAAACGTTGATGGAATCCCCTCTAACATGGTCCTGGATTTTCTGTGCTGTTTTAATCTGTAGGAGAGTCCTTTTTAAAAAAAACCAAAAAAAAAAAACCATCAAAAACAACTTTTTAATCCAGTGTATCATGTGACCGATTTCAAGCAAGTGACATGCTTTTTGGGGCCATAGAGAGCTATAAGCCATTCTTGTTTTCACTCACATTTTCTCAGCAAACGATTCCAATGAAATATGCATTACTCCTATAAAGACATACAATATGTGTAAATGCAGCTTACAATACCACATGTCTGCTTTTTTTTTTTTTTTTTTTTTTTTTTTTTTTTTTCCAATTTTGTTTGTTGTTTTTTTTAGATGGATTTAAATGCTTTTTATAATTGTGGACAACTATGTAGAAGCAGGTCAATGCTATGCACTGTGCAATACCCATGTCGTTACACCCAGGTGGAACTATTTAAAGCTTGTTTGGAGGGGGGAAAAAAACCGTAAGGCTTTATACATTTTAATAAAAGAATTTCCTGTCATATGTGAGTGAAAATGTTTTTCTAAAATACAAGCTCTGCAGAAGTGAACAGAATGTCATACGTATTAAATGGTTTACAGTTAATGTGTTTAGTACTTGACTGAATCCCTCTAAACTCACAGCACTGATACATGCTGCAATTTCACACATTTTGTTTAAATTATATTTTTTTTGTCCCAGCACATCTGCAGCATGTCCTCCTTTGTATCTGCACTGAAAAATGGGAGCAATTTGTTTCTTTTAGAGGAACGTCTGACTGATGAACTCACTACTTGCTCCTAATGACATTTGCATGTGGAAGAGTGTGTAGAAATCATTGATTAATTTTGAATTTATGCATGCCGTTGTTGTTGCAGTGTCTTGTGACAAAAACGACAGCGTGGAGCTTGCCGGCAGGGGGTGTCTTCTTTTGTTCCAGCTACTTGGGTACATTCTCAGATTTTCTGAGATTGATGTTTATGGTGTAAGTGGCCCTTGCCAAACAGGAAGAAAAGCAGTTTCAAGGCTGACAGCGCTTTTCACCAAAAAAGCATATAAAATGACTGAGTAGAACTATAGAAGGAATATGTTGTGCAAAAATATTGCATAACTTTTCAGGACCTGAAAGCACCACTGTTGAAGTCAAATGTTTATTTAGAGTTGTAATTGATCAATACTCTTCCTCAAGATTCTTCTTCTGCTACCACTTTTTGAATAGACTTATTTTTTTTTTTATGTAGCAACGTCAGCTGTTTGAGTGCAGTTTGTTTAAAGCAGCAGTATTAAAGCCCTCATCATTCAAACTGCCTCTCTGTCTTTATCAGGTACACCTGTTCAGTTACTCGTCAACACAAATAGCAAATTAAACCAATGAAACAGCAGCTTTTTGTGTTTGGGGCTCAAGACTAGATGAAAGCAAAAATTCAAGCAGAACATCAGAATGGAGATTTGGGAAACTTTGAAGGTGGCGTGGTTGTTGGTGCCAGGTGGTTTGGTCTGAGTATTTCACAAACAACTCTTCTATAAGGACCTCTCTGCTTAACAGAGAATGACCTGAAAAGGAGAAATTATCCACTGTGTGGTAGTTGTGTTTCCTGTTGATGTCAGGAAAATAAGTACTGTTTTCAAATGATAGAAAGGTAGCTTAAATAAGAACTTATTACAACCAAGATGTGCAGGATACCATCTCGGAATGCACAACATCAAAGCTTGTAACAGATGAGCAGCAGCAGCAGAAATTTTCTTTGCTTGATTTTCCCCCTTTAGTACAACAATGTTTATGCACCACATCCTACCCAAGTACTGATGCTGACCATGATCATCCCTTTATAGGACCACAGTGCACCCATCTTCTGATTGTGGCTTACAGCAGGATAATGCACCATGTCATTAAGATCACATCATCTCAAACTGCTTCTTTGAACATGATCATAAGGCCGCTGTGGTTCAATGACCTCCACACTCATCAGATCTCAATACGGTATAGCACTTTTGGGGATGTGGTGGAGTATGAAGGGTACAACATGCACAACTCTGCAACTGCATGAGGCTCTCCTGCCGACATCAGCCAGAATCTTTAAGGGAGCTCCGTTGAATCTATGCCATGAAAAATAAGGAGTTCAGAGGGCAAACGGGGTTCCAGTACTAGCATAGTGTTCCTAATAAAGTGGGCAAAAAGTGGATGAAGGTGAGTGTTTGGGTTGTCAGGTTTTCTGGTCAATCCTGTGATGACAAAAATTTAAGGAATTTTTTTTTTTTTTTTTCCTTACCTTTTTCACCTTAATTTACCTTGTTTCTATTTGTAAATGTCATTGAGGAGCAGTTGGTGAGGTGTGTGTGTGTGTGTGTGTGTAACAGATATGAAAAAAAGCTATTCTTGCAGCGAAGAAAGGATGCACACATCTTAAACTAATGCCTCCATTTGAAGCACAAGATCAAACGTCCTGATGCATTCATCAGTAAAAGCTTCAAAGGACGTCTGAGTAGCGTTGAAGAGCCAGCTCCTGTAAAAGCACCAATAACTGGGTCCAGTAAAGCCAACATCTGTTACTTGGTCTCATTCTCACAGCTATGTTAAAGGGCCAGAGCAGTGAGGTATAATCAGTAATGATGAATGCTCCCTGAGAATATAGATGCTGTCATTTCACCCTTATAGATTGCACAGTACAAAGTGCTCCTTCCACTTTTTTAATCTTACGCAAGTTGAACATCTCATTAGTGTGGCAGCGACGAAAATAAATGCCTAGCTTCAGCTCATATAGCTATTTAGACCTGGCTGTTCTTTTACCCATTTCCAAATGAAACAGAAAAGATACTAAAAATTTTTTTATTTATTTATTTTTTTTTGTTGATATAATTTTCATCTATTTGTGTGTTTGGCACATTTTCTTTTTTTTAAAAAAAAGAACTTCAGCACATACTGTCATAGGGGCAAGGCAGCATGCTGCCCTATGGCTGTTGTTAAGGCCAGTTAGCTTTTGGTCTAAAGGGAATGATTGAATTCATCGGGTCCTCTCAATCGTCGATAGAAAAAGCATAGAGGTTCATGTTTTTGCTGCTTCTTCTTCTTTTTTTTTTTTTTTTTTTTTTTTTTTTTTTTTTTTTAATATATTGCTAGCTGTTATTCCAAAAAGGCAGGGAAATGTGCAGTCAGAGATCAAGTGTTGACAGTATAGGCAATACATTTTAAACAGGGTTATCTGTTTTAGTTTTAGTACACCAAGCTTGGCAGCAAAGATGAGCCTTGTCAAGCTGATTCTCTTTCTGTTGCTGGGTGGCTCTGTGTGAGCGCATCCACATCCTGGACCGTTGGTCAGAACCCAATCTCTGTCCCTAAGGTTAGCCCTGTGGAACATTCTGGGCTCAGGTCCCACAGAATAGTGACATGTCAGCAGCCCATTGAAATGAACAGGCTGATGGTAGCACTATGTTAGCAGTGTTACCAGAGGGGTGGGGGAGGTGGGGAGCCAGTTGGGTGGGGATTGCTAAAACCTGCACTGTTTAAATTTTCAGGAATGGTGTAGCTCTTTGTCAGTTTTGGTGCTCTGAACGAACACATTTCATGAGGAAATGAAACGGTCTCTTTCTATAAAGCTTGTGAACCATTTCTTCCTTTTTCTGTTGTTTAGTCTGTGTTAGGCAGACAGAGATTTCTCTTCTGTGTCTTTAAAGAGTCTTGCATGGACTACACAGCTGTCAATTAAACCTCCACTTAAATCTTAGGTTTCTGAAGCTGTTCCTGCACATAGGTGCTAGTTTGACTCCATATAGCCAATAACAGTTCTTAAGGGTATTTGCCTTGGTATGCCTATGGTTGTGTTAGAGTGCATTACTTGTTTCTTAAATAATTTATTAAATTCATGAAGTGCAAATATTTTCTATAAAATCAATTTACTTTGAAATTTTACTACTTTAAAGTTATATGTGCATTCATTAATATGTTATGCTAGCTCCAACCTATAAAATGTTGGGTGTTAAAACCACCCAAACAAATGAACACATTTTTAAAAATGTCTCATTTAAAATTAACAAATTTTAAAAAATGCTCTGTAAAATTTGTTTTTCTGAAAGCTTTTAAACATAAAATCACACTAATTACTGGTATCTTCAAAACCGATGAGATAACTGAAATGCACCTTTCCAGCAGTTTGTATGTTTTGTCAGGGTGACACATTTAAAAACGTTGGGCTTTTACTGTGAGGTTAAGAAATAACTGAACAGGAAATGGCATCATCTGGAGGAACCAAATGACCTTTATGGTTGAGTGAAAAAAGTTGTAGTTGTTTCTCAAACATCGAAATATATTTTTATCCCTATGGACGTGTATGATATCCAAATGTTTTTTTTGTTTTGTTTGTTTGTTTTTGTTTTGTTTTGTTTTTTTCACAGGTTTTCAGTTGAGTGTTGGACTTTGACTAGACCATTGGAAAATGTTGATTCATTATCTGACGTGCGACATTGAGCCTGTTGCATGAGTCAGCACTTGCAAAGCTTCATTTGTCACAGATGGCCTTACCTTTGACCAGAAATTATCTTTGTTCATAACTGGCCCTATAACTGGAAGATATGTTGCTATAGCTGCAGAAGACGCGCAGTTAACCAGCCGTCCCAACACCATACTGGACAGTTGTGAGGTGTTTTTATGTGACGTGCTTTATGACTAATCCTCTCCACTGCTTATATTTTCCAAATAAATGTTATCGTAGAGGTCTCACAGTTGGTTCAGTTGCAGCTTTGCAGTTCTAAGCCACACTTAGGATTTTTATATTAGTGCAATTTTTGAATTGCAATCACCCTGATTTTAATGTAAACTGATAACATTTTGGTAAAATTCAGGCAGTTCAATTTTTTTTATCCCCCAGTATCCAGGTGTATTGATTTAACTTGCTATTCAGTCGCTGATGTTTAAGAAGTTGATGTAATTTTGTCATAATTCCCCCCTGAGATGTGGCCTGAAGTAAACTTATTTTACATGTTAGAGTAAAACTTATCCTAATTTCTGTTTCTTTCTTGCAGGTCCTGTCACAACAGCCATTGATCAGATTTAATGGAAACCAAGGGGTAAGCACACAATCTTTCACAATCTCAGCAGAGTCTTTCATCCATGTGTAACAAGCATTGTTTTGTTTTTTTTGTTTTGTTTTTTTTTTTAATTCAGTATTGCTCTAGATGCATTACAGTTAACATGCTGAATTTTGTGATATTCATTAATGCCAAAATGCATTATTAGTCTTCATAATGTACAGATTAGTTTAGGATTTCCTCATTTTGATGCTGAAGCACACACTGCTGTAAAATCATGTCTACCCACTCCCCAGCGTTGCAGTTCTTAGAAAGCAAACCAACAGAAGCTCGCATTGTTCTCTTAAATTATTGCTTTACTGTTGTTTCATTTGTTGTGTGTCATTGTCTGCTTTTTAATCCTTTTTTCAGCTGTTCTCTTTTGTTTGCACGGCTAGCCACATTTATGGTCAATATATATATATAAAAAACTACATTAACATTAATTAATCTATTATTGCAGTGCCATAACCTTAAAAAGAAATGTATTTTAAATATTATATCTTTAACTTCAGTACATTTATTCAGTGAGAAAAATAAGAAATGGGGGAGTTTAACATTCACCAGAAATACAATTATTGGTACCATGTGTATTTTTTATTTTTTTATTTTTTTATTTTTTTTTTAACACTTATCACAGGTCCCATTTGCCAACAGGCGCATCCTAAGCCCTGGGTCCTTCTCTAAGCTTTCTTGTCCTCAGCTCAACCCACATGTTTTCTGTAGGACTTAGGTCTGGGGACTGAGATGGCCGTGAACGAAGGTTAACTTTGTATCTGGTGAACTATTTCCATGTTGATTTAAATCATTATTCTGTCATCATCACTATCATAGCCAATTTTCAGTTCTCTCTGAGTTCACCAGATTTTTTAATACGTGTCCTGGTCTTTCAAAGAGATCATTATGCTATATGCTCATAATAGTACAGATAATTAACCCAGCATTAATTTTTGTAAAAAAAAAATAAAAACCCACATTTTCTTAACATGGGTCCCTCACACTGAATAGGTGTACTCAAATTAAGAGTAGGATACTTCTGTATTTTTCAGTTTGAGATTATGCTGCTGCAGTGAAAGATGTTTAACACGTCTTTAACTGGGTTGTAAATCAGTGTGGCCAGAACTGTATTTTGTTTCTGACCAATCAATGCTTTTTCATATTTGTTGTGTGTTCAGAAAACACAGACCATGTATTTTTGCAGTTTTATGTCCTTTTCCCTATGACTGCTTTGGTCAGCGTATATATGGATGTGTTATAATTGCTGAAGGATGGATCATCTTTGAGTTGTTGTTTTTGGAGGTTTTTTTGTGTTTTTTTTTTTTTTTTTGTTTGTTTTTTTTTTTGTTTGTTTGTTTTGTCAGCAGAGCTTTCTGAAATTTGACTGTAATATATCCGTCTCTTGAGAAATGGCAGGATTGCCTATATTGTCCTTTTTTTTTTTTTTTTTTTTTTTTTTTTTTTTTTGTTAATTCTGGGCTGATTTTATTTGCATTACCATGGAAATACCATCTATTTGAACTCTTTTTTTATAAGAAATATGAACAGCTATGCAAAGTTTTCACACAATGAGAAAAATGATTGGCACTGAAGCAAAAAAAAAAAAAAAGCTAATTGTTCAGACTGAAAAGGGCAAATAATGTTCAAATAATTAAACCCTGCAGCAAAGATTATGTTCACTCAACACTTGTGTGCTTGCTTTGCTTCTTTTGCATTAAAGGCAGGTCAGTGAAAGCACAAAGTTGACTCACTGACAAGTGATAATGGATTTATTAGAGTGGGGATTTTCATGTTGGCGTATTAACACATCTTTGTTCCTGCAGCTGGTTGCTGCTTAGGTGGCAAGAAAACCAACTATACATTTGTGCATGTATTTCTGTATTGGCAAGTAACTGTATTTACAAAAAGACAAAACAAATGGTTAATGTGTGTGGGCGTGCTCAGTCTGACAGACCTTCTCAGTTTATTTGCTCTTCTGCAAAGGTTCAGGTTGGTTTGACATGCAATGGTCTGGTACAGTTGATGATTTCCTATCTCCAAACACTCTGCTGGTAATGCATCCGCATCCAAAATATTGTAATTATAGGCTGCTTGTGGCTCTCATTCCAAGAAGTGCACAAACTTCTAACATGTCCGTGCATGATGATATTGCAGTAAGGAAAGGTATAATTTTACCCTGCTACATTTTATCTCCTGTACTGATTTTGTCCAACCCAAGCTATTATTTGCTCGATTTGAAATTAGCTTGTCATCAAGTGTGTTATAAGGAAAACTTTGAAGTTCAGGTAACATTTTGAGATAAATAAAGCAACAAACTTGTTCATTTGCTGAGGATAATCGAAATGTTTGAGATCCTTCCTCATGAGGAGTTGTGGTTTCTAAACCTCTACATTTGCCTACATTGGAGGATAAATTGGAATAGATGCAGTGAAAAGATAAGACTGTGGAAAAGATGGTTTATTAGGTGACCTGAATATTTATTGAATAGCTTGCAGTGACAAGAACTTTAACCTTTGGCAGTCACACACTGGTTCTCTTGCTGATATAACCCATCATGCAGATCTGGTTGGGAGCAACTAGCACAGTTGGCATTTCACATTTTCCAAAAGTGAACATCAGAACCCTACTCTGTGTGTAATATATTAATTACACACAGCGTGGTATATTTTTCCCCTAAAGAGGGTGGGTGTTTAGAGTGCTGCTTCTAAGGATATTAATGGAAAGTTAAGTGGAAGGAAAACTTGTGGTTAGTAAAAAAAAAGTGCAGAAGCAGTGGGGATAGCAACAATTGTGAAGCAAAACCCATTCGAGAGCTTGGCACAGACTCATTAGTTGTGGACTGGAATTTGTGTGTGGCGACTCCTCGAGCACTGACACAACCAGTAGATGGATACCTTCCTTCTGTCAAGCCACCCTTGTTCAAGAGACATCAGAAGTGTTTTGCCTAAATTCTAGAGAAAATGGACTAGGACTAGGTTGTTGCTCAGAGGGCCAAGGTCCTCTTTTTGAAGAAAGTACATTTTGTATTTCATTTGCAAATCGTTGTCCCAGAGTTTGGAGTGGAGGGAGACGAAAGCACAGAATGCAAGTTTCTTGAGACCCAGTGTGAACTTTTCCACAGTCAGGGATGCATTGGACAGTTATGCCGTCTGCTGGTGTTGATCCAAAGTCTCTACTCAAGTCCAAAGTCTGTATAGTCACTTAAAAGGAAATTTTATAGCACCCCACCTTTGCATCTGCTAAGAAGCTGTATGGAGATGCTGATTTCACTTTACAGCTGGACTTGGCACCTGCTTACAATACCAAACATGCCAAAGATTGCTTGAATCATCAGTAAACTCATCTGACCTAAGCCTCATTGTTGACCAGGAGTTTTATCAAGAGGAAGCTGAGGGACACCAGACCCAACATTCTAGATGTGCAGAAGGCCGCCATTAAAGCAACCTGGGCTTCCTTAACGCTTCAGCAAAGCCACAAGCTCATTGCCTCCATGCTATGCTGCATTGATGCAGTAATTCATGCAAAGGAGCCCTGACCAAGTATTAAATGCGTACAGTGCATGGACAAACTTTTCAGTTGGCCCTCATTCTTGTATTAAATATCCTTCTTTTTAATGAAGTTTTCTTTTTTTGTGTGTGTGTGTGTGTGTATGTATGTATATATATGTGTGTGTGTGTGTGTGTGTGTATATATATATATATATATATATATATATATATATATATATATATATATATATATATATATATATATATATATATATATATATACACACACACACACACACACAAACTGTAAGGTATAATCATCAGAATTGATAAAAATATCAATCTGTGTGCAACAAATCTATTTAATTTATAATTTTTACTTTTTGAATGGAATTACTTAAATAAATGAACTTTTCTATGATACTCTGATTTATTGAGAAGCACTGGTACAGAGTAGGGTTCAGATGTTCACTTTAGAAAAATGTGAAATGCCAACTGTGCTAGTTGCTCCCGACCAGATCTGCATGATGGGTTATTTACTGTTTTGGAACCCTTTATCTGGAAACTATACAAGCACTTTGAAAGAGAACATTGAATGAACCATCTGCCTCCCAAAAGCTTGCTTTTCACATTAATGGAGGGAAGCCTGCTTTCAGATTTTTGAAGAAAGTATTTGTTGGAGGAGCACTGCTTCTTGCTGGTTGTTGGCCCTTTTCCATCAGTACAGGCATTATTTCGTAGATGGGATTCCAGCAGTATACATTCTCTGCAGTTGTGAACAGTGTATCCTAGTGTCTTAAAAGGTACATTTGATTTCTCAGTTATATGTAGTTTCTGGTTCCCCGCCCCCACCCCTTCTAATTCCTCTGCTTCATGTTGAAAAAATAAAATGAAATGTTAAATACTCCTTATTTAGCATTTTCTTTAACCATATCTTATCTATTTTTTTCTTGTCTTATATCAGCCTGTCTGCTCGGAAAGGTTTTATCTGTACTGACGGAAAATTCAGCTTTACTTTAGCTGCTTTGTTTTAACATTCAATGTTGCAGGAAGTCCTTCAATAGTTGGCTTTTAACATCATCCTCCTCTAGCGACATCTTTGGCACATACAGTGCTGGCTTTCACTTGCTGGTATGGTGTTGCAGAGCTAATTTATCATCTGATCATTCATGCAGACAGAAGATTTTACTGATGCCGCAGGCTTGCCCAAGAAAAATATTTGTTGCTACTAGTTTAGAATGCTAGTGAGAAAGTGGCTAAATTATACAACAGATGGTCTGGCTGTCACAAGATCCCACTTTTCATTCAGTCAGATTCATTCATCTGGTGTAATTCTCTCTCTGAGCTCTGGTAAAGCTTTCACAAATTTCTTAGTCAGAAGAAAGCAAAAATTTTAAAGATGAAATACATAATCTTTAATAAATAATGGATATGCAGTGATGTCTGTCTGTATAATTAAGATTCTTTGTCACGTTTTGGTTTTAAAACCTTGCAAAAAGCAGATGTTAATGTTTAAGATTCAGCATCAGTCACAAATACTCACTTTAAAGATGAGAAGAAAAACCACAAGGATCAATTCAAGAAATCAAGAAATATTTTTTTTAGTCAACCCTAGGTCTATTTGGTCATGATTTTACTAAGTAAACATAGAAGATAAATACAAGATAAACACAAATATATTAACTAAAACTACTGCACTCTACTTATAACAGACTAGAAGGGGAATTTTGAGTAAAATAACATTCAAAATATCTAAACTGGGTAAAAATGAAGATTGCTTGAAACTGTTGTATCTCTACAGTTTCAAGAATGGGGCTTACAGTCTAATTTAAAAAGCGAAGGGAAACGAGGGAAAATGTGGTGTTTTGGCATGAAAGAACAGGAATAGAGGATGCCTACTCTGGGTCAGACACTGCTGTTTCATTTCTCAAAACCTGTGTTTTGGCTGTTAGGTTGTGCTACTCCAGTTCTCTCTCTGCTGCAGGGAAGTTGACTTTTCTGCTCAAAAGTGGTTCTCTTCGTCAGGAGATCACTCAGAAACTGGAAAGCTCTTAGTTCTGGCTCAGTACGTTGGATGCCAGGGTCGTTTCCCTACTTTGAGTTTGAAAAGAAAGTCACTGAGGGATCTGGACTTCATTGGCGGTGTAGAGGGAAAAACAAATAACTTTGACTATGCTTTCCTATGTTCATGCAGTTTGTGTCAATTCTTAGCAAACATTATTATTATTATAAAAAAAAATATATATATATATATATATATATATATATATATATATATATATATATATATATATATATATATATATATATATATATAAAATTATTATTTTTTTTAATTATTTATTTATTTTACAACCACTCCACTGCAGTGGATGCTCTTAGATATCTTTTTTCCTTGCTTTGTTTTTATTTTCTCCACACTCTTGGGCCTCGGTTTGTTGCGTACAAGACTAGTTTGCAGAACTGAATGGTTTTAAAACTCACGCTGAAAGCCTGGCAATTTTTCTTTTTTCTTTTTTTTTTTTTTCTTTTTTTATTTACATAAAGCTAGATGGTGTTTTTCAGAAGAGTGATAATGAGCTGCTTGAGTTATCTTAGCTAGATTATATCTGTGTCGGCCACTGCTAAAAGGGGATTAAAGTCAGTGTTCTGGCTAATTTGGGTCTACAGTTTTTTTTTGTTGTTTGTTTGGTTTTAAGTTTTTCATTTTGCCATTTTTGCCAATGTGTATTAGAAAATTTATGTTAAAGTATTACAGTAGTAGATATAATTATAATCAAACTGGAAAACCATGCTTGTGCAACCTATGTCTTTAGGTTGCACAATCGGTGTCAGTTTTACTATGCAGTTGAATCATATTTTATCAATACCCACATGCATCTGCAAATAAACTTTGGTGGCCCAGATGCGCAGCTCACCTACATAAGAGAAACGCTGTCTTGTTTTGGGCTAAAAAGGGCTCTTCAGCTTGGATTTTTAGCAAGAATCCATATCTTTTTACAGACTCTTCACTCTTATTTTTTTTTTATGCATGCTCAGAGTGGTTTCAGCTATAATGTTTGTTCAAGTGAAACCTGAGCCATTTGGTGCGGAGGAGCCTCTTCTCGCGGTGTCATCCTCTACAGTGTGAGTCAGTGAGCCAGCTTAGTCACACCCTTGTGCCCTGGTTTTCAGTCAGTTCCTCTGTCTCCTAATTGTATCTGGACTAGCACAGTCAGTTCAGCTTCTCTCTTCATCTGTCTTTTGAAATAAGTGTTAAACATAAAGAAGACTGCATTTTTACTTACTTTTTTCTCTCAATGTTGTTCTTTATGCCTGCAAATGTTTAATGTTCTCTACTGTAATTAAAAACCAAGTCATTCAAAAGACACATGTACAAATATAAAGTGAGTAAACCAACAAAGCAGTTTTCAGATTCTGATTTTCCTTTCATAAAGAGAAAAGAAAGTGATTGAAAACACCCATGTCTATTTGAAAAACTAATAGCCCATCATACTACAATAAGTCTTATTGACTCCATTTTTGGAAAGCTGTGTTCAGTTTCCAAGCTCTCAAGCCTGATTACTACCTGACCTGTAAATCAAGATATCACCTAAACAGAACCAGTCATAAAACACGAAGCAGGATAAAAGACTTCAAAAAGCAACACATCATGCCCTAATCTGTAGCAATTCAAGAACAAATGGGAAACAAAGTTATTGACTGGTTTAAAGAGCAATTTCTAAGGCATTGGGAGGACTCACCTTAACACAACGATAGTCTTTATCCACAAATGGAGATTGGGTTGGACAGTGCTGAACCTTCCCAGGAGTGAACGGCTCATTTAGAAGTTCACAAAATAACTAAGAACAGCATCCAAAGCATTTGAGGCCTCACTTGCCTCAGTTAAAGTCAGCATCTGTGATTCAACAGAAAATAACAGCTTTTCATCAAAAGAGCTTCATACTGATGGTCAAAAACGGTGGTGGTAGTGTTATGGTCTGAGGCTGCCATGCATCGTCCGAGCATGGATGACTTGTTGTAATCAATAGAAAGTCGAGTTCTGCTCTCTTATCAGGAAAATTCTCAAGGAGAATGTCCAGCAATCGACTCGTGACCTTTACATGGGTTGCTCAGCGGGTCAATAATCCGGAACCCACCAGTAAGTTCACTCCTTTTGGATTGGCCATGTTAACGTTTAGACTTCAATCAAAATGCAATGGAATGACCTTAAACAGGGCATTTTAAAATCCCCTAGTTGCTGAATTAAAACCGTCCTATAAAGAGTGGGCCAAAATCCCTCTGCTCATTGCCTGTTATTTCAAACCCTTGATGGCATTTGTGAACGCCAAGGGTTGTGCAGGTGGTTTTTAGGTTTAGGGGAAAATTACAAGTAAACTTTGATAGCTTTTGACCTGAAAAAATTGCATCACCAAATAATTAATGCTCTGTGTAGTTAGTCTGGTTTCCTTTGTCTAAGACTGATGATACTGATTCTCCAAATCATTTAAGTATGACGAAAAGCACAAACAGATTAAATCTGTATAGGAGCAAGTACTCTTTCACAGCAGTGTAGCTGTCAAGTGTCAAACCTTACCAGGTTGCGAGGCATAGTATCACCACCACTCCTCTAGCTGGAGTTCAAATTTCACAGAAGTGCATTATCCTGCCACTGTAAGTGTTCATGAAGGGTGTGTGTGTGTGTGTGTGTGTGTGGTGTGACTGCAGCAGTGTTTAGGTGGGTGGAATGTGTTATGTCAGGGCCTAAAGTCTGTCAGCAAAACATAGCCCCCCAGCACTATTCTGCATTTTATTATGCACCCCATGGATCTGGATGTACTGTGTTCCTCACAACTAGAAGTGTAATTACAATCACAGCAATGTTCGCATCCGCGTTGATAAACAATACGGTTCCCAAAATTGAGGCCAAGCAGGCACTGTGTGTGCCAGCTATATCCAGACCCAAAAATAGATTGGATATGTTCCTCAGGCAATAAGAAACAAAGACAGAAGCAATTCATTGGACCAACCACCACTATGAGAGCTGTTTTTTAATGTGTGCAAGACCAAATATTGGTCTCTCCTGTGTCAACGTGACAAAAAGCAATAGCTTTAAAAGAGGTCATTAGTGCACTCAGTTACATGTCGGTAATTATCTGCCCCTTTCTGTTTGCATGTATTGGCCTAATATAACTGAAATTGAGACTAAAAGATTATTTAATTTGAGAAAACGCCTATACTGTTAATGCGCACACATTAAAGGCATTCAGAGAACAGCTCACACAAGAATATGATTTTGTTTACCCGTTTTTTAGCTTCATGGAAGGAAAAAAAAAAAACTTGATTGGCTGGTTATTTTGTTTAAATTGCTTTCAAAGGGATAACTATTTGAATGTTCATTGAAGACGTTTTTATTCATGTGGACAGAAAGTGTAAATTATTTGTTGGAACCTTGCAAGGAGGCAGTCATCAGAGCTGACTTGCACCTCCTAACATTATGGCTGTAGATTCTACTCCACAATATCACAAAGGAATGTTTGTAATGCAATAATTGTCTATTGATATATTTAAATAGTTTTAACTTCACATTCTGCATGCTGAGAAGATATTTAAGCTGTTGGTTGAAATCTTGCTGTAGTAAATGGCCACATCTGACACTGGATTATCAATAGCTTAAACACAGAGTACTGAAAGAAATATTCAAAATGAAAAGAATAAGGAAAGTGTACACTTATTGCATCTATTATTAGGTGCAATAAGTGCACAGTTTTACTGCACTTTTTACCAGTATTGCCATCTAAAGGACATTGTGCATCATTTCTCAATAACATAATTTTCCATAACTGTCAGAGCCTGAAACACAACAGGATAAAAAGCACTGAATGGAGCACTTTGCCGTGCTCCATTCAGCCTTCCTGTTACCTACTGAATGTTTCACTCTCTGTCATGTTTCAAAATGTTGTAGAAAACGCATTTTAACTTCTTAAGTTTGTCCTTCCTCCAACATTTTGGAATCCTCACTGATTCCAAAAATATTTGGCTATGAATCTCCTGTACTTAGCAACAGCATCCACTCTGAAAAGTGCTGTTCCTCCAGATATTTTTATTAAGACTATTTCCTATATTGGGGTTTATCCCCCCCCCTTTTTTTTTTTTTTTTAAAAAAACATTTCTTTTAATTTTTTTTGTTCCAGATGGGTAACTGTCACATTTGGAGTAAACTGTCATCTCTCAATCCCCCTCTGCTTCTAAATGTGGTACTGCTGACCACAAAATGCTCTGAGCTATAAAGCGCTATCTTTTAGATGAACTGCAGTACAAGCAGAGCTCTTTGCAACTCATAATCTTCTCTCATATCTTGAGATCTTCTTTGAATGAAGCTGAGGAGCTCGCATCTTGACTGCATGTCAGTTCTAGCACAGATAAAATCCACTAAGTCACATCCTGAGTTGCTTATTCAGGTTAGGCTATTACCGATGAACTGCTGACTGGTCATGCGGACCTGTGTTAGGAATCCAAAAGTATCTAATTGGCTGCTGCTTCTGTGTGTTGTTGAACTGAATCAGTGTGATGCAGTGACACCCTATGAATTCAGTTAGCCAGTCGGCCTCACACAAACTTAAATAGAGGGTAAACTGGGAGGTTTTAAGGTCACACTTTTTTTTCCTCTGCTTCCTCTTCTACATGGCTTTGAATAGGCTTACCAGCACGCAACGTCCAAATTTCTGCTGCTGCTTTTCAAACTATTTCTTCCACCTCGGAAGCACCGGTCAGCGTGTTTCTAAGAGAGATGTGGAATTTAGCAGCTAGTTGAAAATGGTTAAAGCAGTTTCTTTCCCAACGCAAAGAAATGATACTTACACAGCAGCTACTGCAGTTTAACATCTATTGCATGAATGCTTGTTAAAAATATAGCAGCACATGTTCAAAAAAGAAATCGAAATGGGAATTAGACCTAAGATGCACATATGAAAACAAAAGCTGGAGCAGATTACTAAATTCATCTCAGACAGTACTGGTATCTACTGAACACAGACAAATTCAATTTAACGTTTTTCTTCACACGTATTATACACCATATAGATTGAGTAAACTGAATGTAGGTGTTGCTGACGAATGCCGACGGTGTAAGACGTGTGTTGGGGATCTTCTCCATGTGCTTTGGAGTTCTGTACAGTTGTAAACCTACTGGAATAATGTGATTCTAATAATCTCAGAGGTGTGTGGACTTTATTTAGATCTTGATCCTAAGATTTGGATACATGGAGATGTTGCATCCCTGAACATGTTTCCTTGCAAGAGATACTTTGTTTTGCTGGCATCTTCTGTAGCAGAAAGTGTAAAGTGTGCTTAAAAGCTGGACATCTACAGAGCCCCCAAACCAGAAACAATGGCTCAACGAGCTGCTATCGTGCTACTGCGCTCCTGAAAAAAATCCTCCCTTCAGTACGGGGGACAGTAACAGAGCTTGACCCGACATGGACTCCATTCCTGAACATTTTAATGAGACTGGTCCTGAGGGACTGATTTGTATTAATTTTCACTGTCTTGTCACAGTTCTTTTTAATTATTTGTTTTGTTATTATTATTATTATTGCCTTCGAAATATTTGTGTCAAATCTAATTGCTATGTGAGGTTTTTACTGTATGTATTGTTGTATAGAGAGAGTGGGTCGGTTGTACTTACATAGTTTGTTTCGCAATCAAAAATAGAATGTGTGTGTATCTCAATCTAGCAACACACACGAGTATGAGGTTCTAATATATGTGACATGTAATTTTTATTAAACTTAGAAACAACTATTACGGCTACTTCTAACACAGTAGAATAATATTTTCCAGGTACTGCTTTGTTCGAAGTATGGGGCATGACTGGAAATGTGTCCAAATGGCCAAATGTATCTTTCTGCTGAGCAAGAGAAAAGTGTCGGACTCTTCTTTCAGCCTGCTGACTGGGAGTGTGCAGCAAAAGGGAGGGGTAGGGGTGTGTGCTGCAAACAAATACTTCTGATACAAATAATTTATATGTGGAAATAGACGGTCACATTTTTTTTTAAAGGAAAATATCTGAAGCCTATTTACAGCTCGTCTCTTCCTGGTATTGCATGATACCATTTAGATCAACAAAATATTATTAGGTCATGAATACATTTTGCAAACTGCATTACTTGATTTAAAAAATATATTTTTACTATAATTTGACTTTAAATCAAAAGAATCACATTTAGATTTAATACATCCTTTTTTTTTTTTTTTTTTTTTTTTTTTTTTTTTTTCTGTTCTCTCTTTAACAGAAGATTTCAATACCACGGTCAGAAACCTCCAGCGAGCTGCAAACGTTTACTTTTGACCTGTCGAATGTGGGCAGAGATAACCCCCAGGGCAGCTTCGACTGCATCCAGCAGTACATCACCAGGTGAAAGCTAAAGCAGAATCACATCCTTTTTTCCTCTTTCAGTAAGAAGTAAGTTCATGCAAGTTTTGAGCTGAATTAACAAACCTGTTAGATCCACTCTAATACTTGCACACTTTTTTGATAGCAGAGAAACTCCACAAGAACTAATGAGTCCAGATATGGAGAACATGATTAATTGAATAAATATACTTGGATTTTAGTGCCTAAAAAGACAGGCGGAGAAACAGAAAGGTGAACAATAAGCATTTTGTCATTTTCACTCTGAGATTTCTGACCCCAATTATTCTGAAAGTATTTTTAACATGTGGGTCAGGCAGAGTTCATTTAAGTCTCTCCCTGGATCCTAATCAGGCTTGAATTGCAGCATGAAACCCAAATGACTGAGCTCAGCTTTTATAGACTGTGCCTGCACCATCTCATTTTCTGCCAGAGTGGAGGAGAATCAAAAAAAGAGTTGGAAAGTCAGGAAAGAATCAGATTTGATGTGCCAATGAGCTGCACAGTGTGAAACCACTGAAATTGAGGAAATTGGAAAAATAATATTTGTGCCCACAGAAGATTCATTCGATCTCTAGGTAGGAATGAACAGTGGGAAAAAAAATTGTGACTGCATGTAAGTCATAAGAGTATAAAGATGAGAATGGTTCAAATTTATTTCTGTTTTTTTTTTTTTTTTTGTTTTGTTTTTTCATACTTGTTTCAGCTTCTATCCTCTTCCTATCTGTGTTTTTCTTAGTGTCTGTTATTTGTTTTGGTAGTGAAGGGAGTATTCAGCTGGATTGTCTGGGCAGCATCCAGGACAAGATCACAGTGCGAGCCACCGATGACTCCTACCAGAAGGCCAGAGAAAGCATGGCCCAAGTTGAGGAGACCACTCGCAGTAGGAGCGCTATTGTCATCAAGCCAGGGGGGAGATATGTAGGTGAGGAAGGCTGGATATTGACTCGAACATACTGTTGGTCAGTGCATAATGTGCTTTTAGCCTTGGGCTTGCTAAGACTGCAGTCTTATAAGTTTCCCTTTGGTTTCTGAGAAGGGAAATCAGGCCTTCCACTTCAACACCATAAACTTGTCAGGAGGTAAATTACAGAGTCAGACTGGAAGAATCTGATCCTGGAGACATTCCATGATGTACTTTTTGCTCTGCTAGTGAGTTGGTTTACCCTGGATTTGACAGGTTGTTTGGGCCAAGTAGTAAATGACTAATGACAAATATTTCTCATTCTCAAGAAAGAATTCATTGAATACAATATTATTTTCTAAATGGCCCTCAGTTGGAATCGTTTTGGTGGAAATATATTAACTCTTAACCAGTCCTGGTGCCAAACCCTGTTCTTTACTGGTTGTATAACAAAATTGTTTGATTTTTCCACAGCCAGAAATGCAGCTTGATGCCACTTCATAGTCATTAAAAATGTCTCCTGTAAGGTTGATCCTCCCTCTCGTGTATTTTCAATATTTGTGGTTTTGTCATTTTTAATGTTTGAGGAAGATTAGAGTGGAAGGAGACAATTTGACTACACAAATCACCCTTTCTTTTATCTTAAGCCTCTTTTTTTTTTAACTGGTTTCAATGCTAAACTGTTGCTAGTGCTTGGTTAGCAGGAAAGAGACTTCTCATGGAGGGGTGCTACAGTGCACTGCTACAACTTGTTAAGCTGCTTTAATTATTTGTCATTACATTGTATTTATCTGGTGCCTCACCTGTTTTTTTTTTTTTTTTTTTACTGAGCTGCTTCTGTTTGTCTTGTAATTTTTTTTTTTTTTTTCCATTGTCAACATTTCTCTAGAGTTATGATGATCTCTAAAGAAGATCAGAATTTTGTGGCAGATTCCTGATTTTGGCCTTTTTGCTAAATACTGATTAATGATTTTGATTTCTCTAGGATAGCTATAATGAAAGAACAGCGGTCCAATGCTGTCCTGAACAGCATTCAGTTTATTTTCTAGCCATCCTGCCATAAATGGTCAGTAACTGTTTATACTGGAACGGAAGGAGATATTGTGTGTGGGTAAGAGGGCAGTAAAATTGTGTTTTACTGTTACTTTTTTTTTTTTTTTTTTTTTTTTTTTTTTTTTTTAATGAGAGCGATTATGGTGTTTGCATTTTAAGATAGCTTTAGCATTTTAAGCTAGTGTTTACCAAACCTAGTGTGTGGGTTAAAATGGCAGTGGGTTTATGTATTCCTCATAGAATGGAGATTTTTGCCTTAACTCAGATTTCAAAAAGGCAACATCTAGGTTCAGCATTGTTCATGAAAGAGGTTAAAAAAAGAAAAGGATTAAATTAAGCAGTCTTGTGGTTTAGCCTTCCTGTTATCTACTAAAAGTCTCCCTCTCTTGCAAACTTTAATAAAGTACAGTCATGATTCGGCAATTTACATCTACGCACTTCCTCTGAATTCCTATTAAGAACTTTACTCAACTTAGCTAAGTTTGAGTCTCTGTCCACAGCGAAGAGCGTATGAAGCATGACCTGGTAGCATTTGGTATGGTGTCTTCACTGAACAGAAAATTATCATATTTATTTTTTTTATTTATTTGTTTTTTGGGTTTTTTTTTTTTTTTTTTTTTTTTTTTTTTTTTTTTTTTGAGGTCCTCAGACAACAGTTAGGGTAGATCAAGCTAAATATTGTCCTATTTCAGTCACCAGCTGATGTCTCAGTGCATCTCTATTCTGTAGTACTTTTTTAATAAAACATGCAACAAGTGCAATGACCCAAGAGGGAAAACCATAAATGTCTTGATACAAATTTAAACAATTTTATTTGTAACTTATACACTTTTTTTTTTTTTTTTTAAGCAGTGTCTGTATATAAAATCTTTTTTCGTTTGTGGCTAATTTTCTAAGGTAAGAAAGTCCAGATCCGGAAACCGGCTCCTGCGCTTTCAGATGTGGCCCCCTCACGGAGGACGTCTCGGCCTGTGCTCATCTCCAGCAGTACACAGAAGAAAAGCACGACTCAGCACCGGCCTCTCCGTGAGCGTCTCATACACCTGCTGGCCCTGAAACCTTACAAAAAACCCGAACTGATTTTGAGGTTGCAGAAGGACGGTCTTTCACAACTAGACAAAGAATCTCTGGATAGCCACCTGCAACAGGTGAGTCATGCACATGTGGAAGCGTCTTCTACACTACGTTTTCACTTTTTCCACTCACACCTTAAATGTAATAACCCCAGATTAGTTTGTGAAGATTAGTATATTAACTTAATGGTGTTTCTGCTCTTAGGTTGCCAATCTGAATGGGAAAGAAAATACCTTCACATTGAAGGATTTTATGTATAAGGAAGTCCAGAAGGAGTGGCCAGGGTACACGGAGGGTGACCAGCAGCTTCTCAAGAGAATTTTGTTCAGGTATGTCATATTTTATTTGGATCGTACGTGATAGACCAACACAAACAGCACATAATTGTGAAGAAGAAGGAAAAGGTTACATGGTTTTCAATATTTCTTACAATTAAAAATCTGAAAACTGTGGTGTGCACTTGGATTCACCCTGCTTTAGTCTGATACCCTCAAATAACATCCAGTGCAAACAATTCCCTGCATACACTCTGACTGAGCTTGAGGCATTGTGTAAAGAATAATGAACAGAAATTTCAGTCTGTCCAAAATATTGTCTTACAGGGGCTGAATAGAAATGCACAACACATTTTTCATATTTATTTTTAAAAAAGCAAAAAAAATAGGTAGACATTCCTGTTTTTGAAAGGAAAAAAAAAGTAACATATTTAACATTGGAAATAAATGGACATTGATAAGATGACATTGGATTGCATTTAGAAGCAATAGGTTTGAGTGTGCACTGTTTGTAGCTTGGTGACCTTTTTGAGTTAGCTGGGGTGATGCAAACTGAGAATCTTGTTATATTTCTACTGTATACTGTATATACAATATGTATACTGCATAATGACACTCATCGAATAATAAGTATCTCTTTACAATATTAGTGAAATTGCAGTTACATTAATGGATATGAGACATGTTTTGAGTATTTTAGATGTACATGAGTGAGTCTGTGTCAAGCTTACTCTTATTTTTAAAGATTTCTTCTCCTGTGCAAGCACACATCTGCTTATTTCAGTATATTTTTGCTGAATTTCATGTAGTGCTCTCCACACACATTGGGAACCCCGATAACAATGTTCAAAAATAATCTAATAAAATTTGGGTTTTTTTGCTCATTTGCATCAGTTTCAATTTAAACTGAGCCCTTTTAATTTTTCTAAGTTGGCACCAAATTTTATGCAGACTCACAGATGCTCAGCTCCTCCTCTCCCTTGCTGCAGCCTTTCGCAAACAATGATGGCTGACAATCAAAACTGTAAACTGATGCTGGACGTTTTAAAAAAAAAAAAAAAAAAAAAAAAAAAAAAAAAAAAAAAAAAAAAAAAAAAAAAAAATCCTGTAACATGGCAAGAACATCCAGAGAAGAGCCAACCCTGTTTAGTCGCTTATGCAAGCTGTGCTCCAGAGGGATAGATGCAAAGTTGAGTCGCACCACAAACTTTGAGAAGTATTTTAAAGACCGTGTCACCCTACCCAACTGACTGACCAAAGAAAATATGATGCACAATGACCAGAAACATAGAAACTGAGCAAGGCTGCTGCTGAGTTCATTTGTACAGACCAGGTCCTTGTTTATACTGTGAAGAAATCTGTTTTCCAATTACCTGTTGAAAAATGATACTATGAGGGTAATTTTATGTAAATTTCTGCTGATTTGCCTACTGCTTATTAGTTTTACACAAATTAAGTTCATTACAAAAAAATATTCTCATACTGTTGATTATATTTTCCTGGTCTTAACTAAAAACAACCATACGCCGTCCGCCATTAATTTAACATCCAATATTTTTCTCGGTGTCAGCATAGGGTAAGAAATTTTGGTTTATAACTCCAAAGATGACTGACTGTGATAAGTTATGCGTGGTCTAGTGCAGTATAACACAGAAGATTGCAAAATATTGCAGTTATTCCCACACATTTTTGCTTTGATAGACCTAAATTTACTATTCTTGTTTATCCTGCCAAGCTGAGTAATATAAAATCCTCTGTGCTATGCTCCCCATTTCTGCTCTTGTGTATTGTATTTCTTCTTTTTTGTTTGTACATAAAACTTGCTTAACAGTGTTGAAAGTACAATAACGAAGATGCAATTTGTAGCAGTCAGTGATTTAAAGTTTAACAAAGGTTGCGCCTGCACCGAACTATCCCATTCTAAACGAATTTCTTTCTTTAATTCCCAGTGCATCCAGTGGGCTCACAGACCTATTTTTTGTTGTGCAAAAGAGTGCAAATGTGCACATTTTCTTTGTGTTTGTGTCACTTATTTTGCACTTTGACCTCAGTTTGTGAGTTCATCAGCTGAGCCTCCCACCTAATTCTGCCTCCCCCGCTTAGTTCCTCTAGAGTTTTTAGCTCATGCAGCAAGTCACGCAGGAGCAGCAGCAGAGCAACATGACTGGACCGCGCATGATGCAACAGTGTTCCAGCACATGCTGATCTGTGTGTGAGGTGGCATTTGTCCAAGGTTCAGCCAAATCTGTCTGCCTCTTGTTTCACTTGTAGTCCCTGGCTTCCTGCCTGTGGGACTGTCCACACACCAAACCGTGCACTTACGGTGTACGGTTTACTGGGACAGGGAAGGGACAAGACTCTGTCTGTCTCAGAGCTCTACAATTGAGTTTGTCATCGGATGTCTGTGCAACTGCAAACGCCTTTGAATTTTGCAACCAGAATGCTCTGTTTGTGCTCTCTTAATCCAGAGCAAGTAAACTTTGCAGCTTTAATGTTTGCTGCTTAACCAGTAGTGTGCATGCTATTCTTGCATAAAAACAGGATCAATGCCTTTATTTTTTATTTATTTTTTTTTTTTTCCCCTGAGACTTCATTTAATCTCTGCAGAGATGATCAGTTTGTCTTGGACAGCTTTATATCAACACAGCTCCTTGTTTGGCTTCTGCAGCCTAACAGCTTTGTCTGGTACAATATGAGGCTCATTTCATACCTGGAGCTGTAATGTTTCTTCTTGGCTAAATGAAGCCAAAAGTGAACATCTTCCAAAACAGGTGTGAATGGTGCAGTCATGCAAGCTCTGTGTGGGGGTGGTCAGGAATAAAGCAGTTCAGAAACAAACACAACCAGTGCTTCCACTCTTCTAAACAACCATGTAGCAAGTGTTTTCATAATCCCACTGGCCAAATGGCGTTCCTTCTCAAAGTGAGCTGCAGCACCATATTCTCTCGCTCTCACTTTCTTTCTGTCACTGTAGGGTGTTAGGTCACTGTCTCACTAGTTTCCAACAAGCTGCCATAGTTGTTAAGCTATAAAATAAACACTCAGCTGTGTCTGAGATCAAAAGATATGAGAATTATCCATTAAATACTTCTTTAAAAACACCCTAAATGGGGTTAAACTAACGGAAATGTGTGGGTTTAATTACTGAAAATTAGCATAATCTGTTTGTGATGAAAATGCTGTTCTGTCAAGTACCTCCTCCTTCACAGTTGTCATAGCTACCCACTCAGCTTCACACGGCCACTGTAACTTGTCTCCGAAGTCTGCTTCCATGTAATTTACTTGTCATCAAAGAGATGAAAGCTCAGTAGTTTTTGTATTGTTTGAATTATGGATTTTAAAATTTTAAAGGAATTACATTTGTTGAAATAAATATAGTAAGGGATAGCGATTACTAGTTTTAGTAGAAAAGTTTGGATGGCCAAATGTCAGTAACAGTAAAAATGATAACAAATATACAGTGCCTTAAGCGCTTTTCACATACTGTTGCCAGGAATATTTTCAGAGGTCAAATTCAGGTGGTGACTCAAAATGACTGAAAGTGATGCCTTACAGCCACACACTTTTGTGTATTTTATGCACTAGCCCAACACCAAGTAGTACATAATTGTGAAGGAAAGTATGGTATGCATGGTTTACAATTTTTTTTTTACTTATTTTTTTATGAAAAAATAATCTGCAAAGTGTGGCATGCATTTTTTTTTTTTTATTCAGCCCCCTTGAGGTAATACTTTATAGAGGCACCTTATGCTGCAATTACAGTTTAAAGTCTTTTGTTGATATATCTCTGTCAGATGTATGCGCATAGAGACTGAAGTTTTGTCCCAGTCTGTTTTCAGTTCTTTCCTCAGATCTTTAATTGTATTTATGTCTATACTTTGACTTGGCCGTTCCAGCCCATTAATAGGCTTTGATTTAAAATGATTCTATTGTAGCTCTGGCTGTGTGTTTGTTGTTGTCCTGCTAGAAGGTGAACAGCATAATGCTCTCTTGAGCATTATGCTACTTCCATCAGGTTTTCTGCCAGTGTTGCCCTTGAACTGGCTCCATCCATCGTCACATCAACTCTGACCAGTTTCATGACTTTGCTAAACAGTAACCCACAGCATGATGATCCCCCTTCCATGTTTTTATATGGTAATGGTGTGTTCATGGTGATTAACATTTTGTGTTTTCTGTTAGACATTTTGCATGTACTCCAAAAAGTTACATTTTGAACTCTCCTGACCAGAGCACCTCCTTCCACATGTTTGCTGTCTCTCCTACCTGGCTTGTGACAAAATGCTAACAGGACTTCTTATGGGTTTTCTTTCAGCAACTGTTAAAGGGGGTGTAAGATGTATTTTCCAGGCACATAGTGCCATTTTATAGCACAATCAAGTGTTACCTTCGGTTGTTATAAAAATGCTGTAGATATCAAACATAACTTCAAAGAAATTTGACTTTGCAATTTGACACCTTGAAATTGGCCTCTGTCTCTTTATGAAGCTCCAACTCTTTCTGACTCTCCGCCCTCAGTACGTCGTCACAACAGTGCTTCTCCATTATGCCATTTACAACCGTTCTTAGGAGCGTTGGACTGAGAAGTAGTTTGTATGATAAGCTCGACAGATGTGCAGTTCCACCAGGTGTCTGCTGGTTGCTGCTGCCGCTAATCTGGAGGAGCTGAGTGGAGTGAAAGGTGCTCTGTGAGGCAGAAGTAAGGCTGGAGACTGCAGCTGCAAGGTGGACCTTTGTGTAAAAAGGAAGCGCTTTGTGAGAGCAAGTGTTTAGGCACACCCAAATAGCTGCCACTAGAGATTCAAGGACTCCTCAAACATGCATAAATGAATCAAAGCAACACTCCGGATATATTTTTGTTGAGGAAATAACATTATAACATGATATAAAGCTCAAAAAAGTTGATTTTACATAATGCCCCCTCTTTAATAATAGTTGTCCTGTCAACACATTCTCCCACCTTAGCTGTGGATCTCTGCAGCTCCTCCAGAGTTATAGCGGCCATCTTGGCTTCTCTGATTAATGCTCTCCTTGCCTAGCCTGTCAGTGTAGTTGGACAGTCATATCTTGGGACTTTGCGTTTGTGCTAAACTCTTTCCAGTTTTGGATGATGGGTTGAACAGTTCCCTGAGATGTTGTTATAATATCCTAATTTCTCCAGAACTTTCTCCCAGACCTATTTTAGGCCTCTACAGAACTGGAATATTTGTACTGAGATTAAATTACACACAGGTTGACTCTATTTATTACTTAGTTGACATCTGAATGTAGATGTTTGCACTGGTTTTTGTTTACGGGAATCGGAGTAAAGGGTCCCAATACAGGCAGATGTCTCTCTTCCAGTTTTTAATTGTAAACAAAATTAAAAACCATGTATCTTTTTTTTTTTCCACTTTACAATTACGCACAATTTTGCAGTGGTCTATAACGAAAAATCCCAATAAAATGCAACAATGTTAGTGTAATGTGACATAATAGGAAAAACTTTAAAGGGGTTGAGAGCTTTTGGAAGACACTGTTGTATTGACTGATGTTACATAAAGTTTAGCTTTAACTGTAATTTTTTTCAAGCTACTTAATTGTATCGCCACCTATTTCTGCATGAATGCACACACAGAAAACAGGCCCAGACCAGTTCTGCACCAGTACCAGAGAGCCCTCCCAAAGAACTGGGATCCAGTTCTCCATCTCAGGTGAGTCCCATCTTCCATCGTTCACCTGGTGGTCACCTTTACACACTCGAAACACTCGAACTGACACATTTTTACTGCAGCTTTATGTCACTGTGTGTTTACTGTGATGGTTAAATCAAAGGCAGTTCAGCTTTTGGGTGCTTTTTATGATAATTTTAAGATATGAAGATATTAGTTCTTCATTTGTTTAAATTTTTACATTCTTTAACTTTTTTCCTCTTTGGTGTATTTTTGTTTTACAACTTCATTTGAAGTGCGTGTCTTAACTGCCTCTATTTGACTTGCATTACTAACACATGGCCAGCAGAATTATTTACGTTTCCATTAGGCAGACAAACGATAACCTGTTCTGTTTTATTAATAGCTCCTTCCATTCAGGTTGTTTTCACCTCTGACACCTACTGTACACCCCATTCTTTCTGGTCTCTCCCTCGACAAGTGCAACACAGACACACACATGCACAAAAGAAAAGGATTAGTCTGTAAACTGTGTCTTTAAAAAAAAAAAAAAAAAAAAAAAAAAAAAAAAAAAAAAAAAAAAAAAAAAAAGAAGCAGAGCTTTGTGTAATGCTGAGGTTGATCTGGGTTAAGTCAGGAAGTTCCACAATACAGTTGTTCATACTCGCTGGACAAGTACCGTAGATTTCAAAAGTTGTTACATCCTGTTAGCCTCATTTTTCCACCCTTTAAGTGCCAAATATTCTGCACAAGTGAACAGAAAAACAAAAGCACCTGTTGGTGTTAAAACATCTGTTTCCACTTAATATCTGTCTCAAAATAAAAAAGCTGTATTAATCTGGTTGCATAAATGTGCACACACCTAAACTACTTTATTGACAGTGTTTTTATTCAGTTTGATCTTTCATTCTTCTTCGTCATTGTGGGGGTACCTCTTGTCCACAGCCATTTTCAAGTGACCCCAAAGGTTTTCTGTCAGATTTAGCCCTGTTGCATAGAAAGAAAAGTAATCCCAGATCATAATGCTACCATCACAATCTTTCACTTTGGATTTGTTTAGTTTTTTTTTCCAAAAGTACTTCTTGATAATGTTAAGTTTAGGATTTTCAGTCCATTTTTTTTCAGTCCAATTTTGCCTCAAGGTTTTGGGAAACTTTAGCCTTGTGAAAAAACTACATGGATAATTGATACCTAAAGTAAATTCAAGATCGGCTGCTGAAACTAAATGAAAAGGTGCTTCAACAGTCATTCCATCCAAAATTTTCATTTTCATTTTTTTTCCTTTTTCCCATCAACTGATTAGTTTTGCAGTTGAGTTACACAAGGCTTATGTGACTTTAGAGGTGAAACCATTTTTATTATTATTTACGATGCATCATTTGTGTACATATCACAAAATGTGACATTTTTAGAGAGGTTTGTACGTGGATGATTGGTCATGAATGACAGTCTGTAAGTCATGGTTTGGTTGGTTCTATTCCCCCCGTTTTGAGGGAGTGAATGAGTCTTGCATCTCATTCTCAGTCATCCTGGACATGGTAATCTTGAGTTATCAATGAAGGCAACTGGACTTCTCATTATCTTGAGGACATTTCACCTCTTGTCAAAAAAGCTTCTTCGGTTCTGAAACTTAGGTTGAAAACTTGGCCCACCCTCTATTCAATTGCCTGTAAGTGTCAAAGACACTAACGATCCTAACAAATCCTCAGCAATGTCAACAAATGCGCTGTTTTGGTCACAAGTCTCAAGGTGTGGGTTTATATGAAACTGCCCAGAGAGGCACGTTGAGGCTACACCGTAGATGTTGGGAAGATGGAAGCTTCACCACCTCTGTTCAAGGTTGGTTTTTCATGTTTCACATAGATGGCTTCTTTTACTCTTCTCAGACCGCCTGCCTTCCCTGTCCAAAATGCACACATAGTTGTCTTTAAAGAAGTGTCGTTGAGATGAGTCCTGACCTGAGTTATCTTTCCTGTGTTCCGCCATCCTTTTGTGTGGCTGCTGTTTTGTTTCTCCACTGGACAGGTCTGAACGTTTCTCGCTGCACTGGACTGCATTTACCACACCACTGAGCTTGTGTTTGGGTGAGCTAGTGTCTAAGAGTGTTGCCAGATTTAAAATTCATCAGAATATTGCGTTGAGAAAATATATTTTCATTGGTGACAACAATGGCCTCATTAGTGGTCTCTATTGCCCTGTCAGGGTGATTGTTCCTGATTACAATTTATAAGCCTGATGCTTCCAATATTCATATTTGTTATGTTTGCACCTTTCTTCACAACTGAAAGCTTTTCTCTTGTTTTTCTCACAGAAACGGCCTACTGCGGACTTCATCGACCCTCTTGCCAACAAAAAGCCCAGAATATCACACCTTGCCAGCAAGGCTGCAACAGTCCAAATGAATGGCAAGCTCAGCTCTTCGTGCGGCAGAGGAGATTCTGGTGGGGCGCCGTCCGGAGCAGCAGTGTCAACGTCCGAAGGCGCCATAACATCCAGCTCGCAGCCGCTCCCGGTGCTGGACATCCCTCGTCCTTTCGAGGCCTTATCGGACGTCAGCAATGACTCCAGCAACAACGGGCGGGACTGTGACTCCCAGGAAACTACACTATCTGAGAGGCTCAGTCAGCCGCCGTCGCTCTTGTCTGTGTCGACGGTGGTTTCCACGCCTAGCATAGGCACATCATCCTCCGGGCACACTGTGCTGGAGGGCCCACGGGACAATAGCCCTTCAGCAATTAACAACAAACCCAAAAAGAAGTCAAAAAAGCATAAAGACAAGGAGAAAAGCAAGGACAAGGGGAAAGGGAGGGCAAAGGAGAAAAAGATCTGTCAGGAGCCTGTGTCTGAGCCCAAAGCAGCCTGCGAGATGAGCCTGAGGAACTTAAAGAACAGTATTGCATTTAAAAGCACAGGTAAGACCAACACACCGTCACAGCAATAAGTCAGGATATTTCTCAATAAAATCCTACTTTGTGTGTTAGTCATCCCAGTGAGTAGGTGATGAATCATGTGACCCGTAAGCTTCTCAGTGACTGAAGTGAGACCCCTGCTGTTCAGCTTTATGTCCAAATTACCTAAAATATTCTCTGATCAGTTCTTTATGGAAATAAAGAGAACAATTTCCCTTTTTCTGTGAAGTCTGCTGGCTCTCCAAAGGTCTCTTTTTAAACAGGTGGATAATTCCAGACAGCGTGAACATTAGGCCAGCCTTTGTTTTATGACTTCATTGCTACTTATGTCAACCTTGTACTATACTTATTTTGTATTATTATTATTATTATTATTATTATTATTATTATTGTTTTTATTTTTTTTATTTCTTTTTAGTTTTGATATACCTGGACAGCACTTTGTTGTTTTTTTTTTAAAGTGCTTTATAAATAAACAATGATGATTGCGAGACAAAACTCATTGTGGCGAGAGTCTGTGCTTCACAAGCCACCACTGACAGGGAGAGACAGGATGTGGACTACAGTCGTCACATTCCTTGTGTTAAGCTTCTCCTGGACCAGAGACATCAGAAGTGTGTCATACATGGTTCTAAGGAGAAAACGGGCTGGGCTCAGTGGTTCACAGTGCTCTTCTCAGTGAACCAACTCTGGGTCCCTGACTTTCAAAATCATCTGTGTTGTTATCAAGTACCAAGTTAGAGCAACTTCTACCAGGAAATTTCACAGCACTCAACTTCATTCAACTGAGACGTTTCGTGGAGTTGCTGGTTTCCCAGTATGGGCTTTAATGATCATGGTATCACAGTTTGATTGGCCTGATCTAGACCCCGTGGAGATTCTATACAGTGTTGAGAAGAGGAAGATGAGATGCCAGACCTTAGCTGTACAAACCCTTGAAATATGTAACACAGATGATGAATCCATGTGAGTTTCCCTATTTGAGTTGAAGTGCTGAATTTTGTGTTCACCTGTACACACAAAATGGATCTCGGTGACGGAGCAACAAGCTGACCTTATTCCAGATTAGGTTTTTATGGTTTGTACCTAAGAAGTTTGTTTGGGAAGCCTCGCATTTTTAAAAAGTTAAGCTCTCCTTTTTTTGTGGCCTCGTTTCAGATCTGAATGGGATGTGCAAAACTACCAGTATTCCTTCATCATCTCCTGAAGTGGCAGATTATTTATTGTGAGTATTAAGTAATTCACTAAATGGCTTCTAAATATGAAATCTGGATTTTCCCAGTCAGGAATTTTTGTTCTCAGTTGAAGTCATTTAAAAGTAGGAATTTTGCCATCACCAAGTCCCCCCCAGTCTGTTACATCATTAAAATAAATGCCAGAGTTATGCTTGCATACTCAATGGATTTGAATTGCTGTCTGTTTTTAAAATAAACTCACTTCTTTCTCCTTCTGACAATCCGAGATGTGGTCTAGTATGTTTTACTCTTTTAGATATAACTCCTTGGTAATATGGCTTGTAATGCTTTTCTGTGTGGTTCCAGTAGATTTTTTTGCAAGCTAAACAAAAAGTTATTCTTCAGCTTTAGGAACGTAGCACTTTGCTTCAAATGTCATTAACTTTAATGACTAATGTTTCTGCTCCAGCCAACTGACTCTCTTTTACCATGAAACTCATTGCACAGGTCGGGGGTGAAAAACTACAGATGCTCACAATCAGATTTTTGTGGGGGCTCTGATCTGATATCTGCATTGAGCAATCTCTACGCCTGATATTTTCCAATCCAAAACTCTTTAGCTAATGTAAGTAAAACATAGGCACTGCTGGTTTTACTATACATTGGACTCCAGAAGGTAACGGTAGTTAAATGTGCATCAGTATTTTTGCAGCTTAGAGTGCAGTTTTGCAGGCCTCCCACAATAAAATACATTATTTTGTAAGTTCGTCTGACGTACAGCAGTCATAAAATTATACAGTCCAACAGCCAATATCAGGAGTTTAATGGAGGACTCTGATACTATTCATTTAAAATGCATGGACTGGACCCTGAGCCCGTACTTGGAACCAGATGGGGACATCTCTAGCAAGAATAAACCTATTTTCTCACAATCTGAAGAGCAGCTCTGTTAGTGAGGCAGTGGAGACAAAGGAGTAAGGAGGGCAGGTGTTAGCCAGAATGCTGAAAACATGTGATTACCCTCTGTCATTGTGGCAACTGTGGTCAACACAGACCTCCTCAATGCCTCAATTTAGTCAAAAGTCGAACATAAGTCTGTCAAATCAGAGCCCACAGACATGATTCATATATTTTGGGTTCTTGTAGTTTTACAATTTATAAGTGGTGTTTTTGTATTACAACAGAGTTTTTTAAAAAAAACATTTATGTCTGGAAGAATCATATGACCAAACTGTTTTTGTAGAATTTATCTGCATGAAGTGACTTGTTAAAGCTCCTGCAAGGTCCCGGAAAGACTCCTTGTGTTGGCCCTTGCAGCAGCAATCGCAGTTTCAACACAAAACAAAAACTGGATGCATCTCTGACATTTGTATGAAATAAATCTCAACACTTAATTTTTTTTTGTCTATAATTTACAAACTTTTATATACGATGTATAAGGTTAATTTGCTCATATTTTCTTGTATCTTTTTCTCCTAGGAAATATACAGTGATCACCTCCCCAGAGCAGCGCCAAAGGTATAAAAACGATTTCAACGCAGAGTACAGTGAGTACCGGGGCCTGCATGCTCGAATAGAGGGCATCACCCGGCAGTTCACTGTTCTTGACAACGAGCTGAAACAGCTTCAACAAGGCACAGACAAGTACAAGGTACATATGCAAAGAAACACAACATAATGTTCAGAATGTAGCCTGATCGTAAGAGGGCTTTGTTTTTCCTCATTTAGTAGTTGCACTAGAAATAAGACCTACCATAGAACGTAAACTGTTTCCTATACTTCAGTGAAAGTCAGACATTAGCTTGCAATTTTTACAAACATGGGGAAAATGGGGAAGGGATGCAGCAGATCCAAGGTTGGGAACTGAACCCTAGAGACGGCTGCTTGAAGGTGCACATTGTGTATCTATTACATTACACAACGTGCTATCCCACAAAAAAAATCACTTTCAAATTAAACTTTATAATTCTTTTTTTTTTTTTTTTTTTTTTTCATGCTAAATTTCTTCACGTTTGACAGCTGCTGAATCCATATATTCAGTGCTATCCAATGTGCAACCTCTGTGAGTGTGATATTTCAGTTGTAACTCCTCTGGTTTTGCATTTAAAACGAATTATTTCTATCTTATTAGGTTTCAGTGCTGCAGGTTTAAAATAGATTTATAAGTTGGATATCCAGAGAATCCCTGGATGTCTTCAAGGGTTTACAACTCCCACCAGTTTTAGTCCATAAACAAATACCGTGGACTTGGACACACTTTTTTTTTTTTGTTTTTGTTTGTTTAGAGGTAAATAGGGTTTATTTTGTAATTATTCCGTTTTCTATTTAATTCATAGCTTTGTCCTCTGTCATTGACTCTTTAATGCATTTTTCTTTCTCTTTCATAAATTGTTCTGTGTAGAGGAAAACTGTAAATTTCTATCAGCCAGGAAATCCTTGATTGGGGCATTTTCTCCCCATGATGGAGGAGTTCATGTCCATGCATTTATGCTGCCCTCCTAACCTGGAAAACCTGTTTAGGGAGTTCAGCTCAAACTGTTCTTGTTGTGTTGTTATCCATAGCCAGTGTCTTAACTATACAACATTGTATGAACACATCAGTAATTGTTAGAAAACATACTGAATACTGTTAGAAGGCATTGAAGTTAGACAGCCTAGATGTAACAGGAGTCAAGTCACATGCCAGAGCTGGAAAATTACCAATTTTGGTTGACAAAGTTTAATTTCACTTAAGTTATAAACAAAGTTAATTACAAGTTAAGTAGGTTGTTAGTTTTTTTGTTTTTTTTTTGTTTGTTTTGTTTTTTTTTCTTCCCACAATTCACAAAGACTTTAAGAATCTTAGGAAAACTTAAATATAACCTACTGAAACTAGCAGAAACCTTGTAAAAATTTAAGAAAATATTGATTTAATGTTTATTTATTTATAATGCTCTTTTTTCCTTGTTTTTTTTTTTTTTTAACAGTCAATCCACAATCAGATACTTCAAGAGTATCATAAAATAAAAAAGGTAAAATTTTGCTTCTGTTTTTTTTTTAAAGGCAATCTTAGCAGATGATCAGGCTGTGACTTTGTGCTTCTGTCTTCGCAGACTAATCCAAACTATAGCCAAGAGAAGAACCGCTGTGAATATCTACACAACAAACTGGCTCATATAAAGAAACTTATCGCGGAGTACGATCATCAGCAACTTTAAGCATAGTAACTAGGGACCGTTTCCCTGTTATCCCTGGAAACCAAGCAGATAAAACTCTGGATTCCTCTTCCGCTAAAAGAAACATCACAAAAGGACAAATATCCCGTTTGTTGGGGCTAGACAGAACAGATCTCTTTTCCTGTACCTTTCCCTGTTTTTTTTTTTTGTTTTTTTTTTTTTTCTTTAAAGATGTGGCCCAGGTCAGTGAACTTAGATAAAAGTGGATCCAGAAATATTGGTTCTCAGCAGCCTTCCCTGCCTTTAGTGCACAAAGAAAGTCTTGAGAGTTCAGCGTGGAATATTCCTACTTTCTTGGGAGATTTTCCAAATTATCTTTCCTGCTTTTGAAACTTGATAAAACTGAACTCTAAGATGAAAACTGCAGATTTTACACCAAAAGCATCTCATTTGTTTTTGAATATTAAAAAAAAAACAAAAAAAAACAAAAAGATAGTGAATAGCTCATGAGTTTTCGCCACATAATTGTACGCTTGCAAAGCTGAATCTTTTTAGTTTCCTATTTATTTTTTGTCATTTAACCTTACATGGGGGGTCAGATTATTTTACACTCCTTTAAAAAAGAAACAAAAAAACAAAAAAAAAAAACAAATCAGTGCTTAAATGCTGTTTATTTTGTTCTCACATCATGATTGTCTGCCAGTATTTTATTATTCAGAAGCTGCCTTTCCCTTCCAATTGTCAGTGTTGGCAATAGTATTCTTTCTCTTTGTAGAGATGCAGAAATTAGTATTTGAATAAAAAAAAGAAATGCACAGAGTCAGACACTGGTTTTTGTGTTTGGCTTTTCTAAATTCATGGAGATGTCTTAACAGAGGGCACAGAAGTTCTCAGTCACCCTTGGAATGTAGATTTATTTTTTTTTGAAGCTGTCTCTTCCCTGTCATGTTGATCTGCGTTGCTCCTTACAGCAGTGTTTCCTAATGTTTTCCGAGTCCACGTGTTGGCTCCTAATTGGTACTCTTTCAGGCTTTTGTAGCAACATAAGATTTAAAGTTATCGGAAAGAAGTTATTTTTCAGATCAGATCTCATATCTTTGAAATGTATATGATCATCTTTTGTGTTGGAAGTTTACTGTGTCTGAAATGAAATTCTTTTATGTTTTGTTTTTGTCTGCTGTTCGACCCTCTTTCTCGTCCGAATAAGATGACTGTTAAGACGAAGCCATCGTTGTTCATCGTCCCAATCCTTCACGTCGAAGGAGCTGAGTGTTTTTTGCCTTTTTCAAAACGTGATGTCAACAATGATTGGTCCCTGAAAATGTCTCGCTCGAACCTGCTCCCTCCTCGGAGAAGCTTTCGAGAAGCAGCAGGGCGAGTCAGCTTCAGTCGCTGAATTCATTTCTTATATTGATCTTTTTATGTGAATATTACAAATCAGCACTTTCTCTCCTGATCTTGCTGTTACTTGGGGGTGGGGGGGGTTCCAAAAGACACTTTTTCTATCAGAATGCATGCTAAATGAATGTTACAATGAGCAGTTTTTTTGTCTTTACTTAGTTGGGGGGGGGACTGCCCACAAATATCAAAATCTAAGCAAAGGCATTGTCCGTCTGAATTGGCGTGTAATCGGTTGGTTATGGCTCAGACCAGCATGTAAACCAAAGTGCTTATCATGCTTATCAAGCGAGATGGCACAAAACGCTTCACCAAATGTCAGCGAAGAAGGATGTTGCAGTGTTCTTTACTTCCCGTTATCATTTCTTCACTCTGTGTAATTTATCACTCGGGACAAAGCTTCTGAAGAGGAAGTCAGAAAATGCTCACTGCGATTTTGTTTTCTGGTAACACTACATCAACTTTATGAAAACAGTGTTGAATTGTGTGCTGCTGAATCTGGGTTTTGGATTCAACGACATCTGGATCAGAAATGTGAGCAGTCAACACTTGAATCCAGAACCACAGCTGTTTTAACTTGGAATGCCTTTGTCCTCATTGTTGCTGTGTTCGGATTGTAGCGCATCTCTGTTACGGTTTCAGATCCATTGTGGATGAGTTGGTGGAGGTAAAATGTTTTTAGCCAGTGGAGAGCAACCTGTCAGTGAAGACATGCCAGCACAGTGCCACTGTATGAGCTGATTGTGCCAAAATGACCTGTTGTATAGTTCTTTTTGATCATACACATGCTGCTGTGAAAGCAAGGAGAGCTTTGAAGATTAGTCATGAAATGCCACCGCTAAAATCCAAAGTATGCTTCTTTTTTTTCCTTTTGAGAACCATAAGGGACTGGGACTTAAAGTGATTTTTTTTTTTTGTTTGTTTGTTTTGTTTTGTTTCAATAAAACTCTTTAAAACCCTCTTGTGGGGTAAATCAGAACCAGTTGTTGTGGTATTTATTTTCAGAGCTAGGCTTTTATTTCAGAAAATGAAAGATCCTTCATTTTTGAGGGGTTTTGAAACAAAATCTATAGTGCCTTGTAAAAAGCCTTCATTCTCGAACTTTTTGTCTCATTTTGTCTTGTTTCAGCCATAAACTTTGATATATTTGAATGAAACAAAGTAGAAAAGAACAAAAAAGGGACAAATTATCTCTTTGCCTAAAAGAAAAGTGTTCAGTTTCCTGACTATTTAGGTCAAATGTTTTCTATGTTGTTGTAGTTTATAGCCAGCAGAACATGTTGCTCCTCCCCCACCGCGACGCCTACATTGAATGTGCAGCCCAGTAAGCACGGCCACCATCGACTGATGACGGATAAACAGTTTTTCTGTAATAGCTTGTTTCTCCACCATTAGCACAGCTGCAGCAAACTGAGAGTCTTGATCTTGTACACGCTGTGCGGCGGAGATTGTGAGCAGTGACCTTCCTCCTGGCTCTGATTGGTTGTTTCCGGGAGCAGTGTATTTTTGTAATTGGCAGTATGACCACAGGAAGGAGGCAGAGGAGGTGGATTTCTTTTTTTTTTTTTTTTTTTTTTTTCCCCCACAGATTCTGTCTCATACTGCCAGGACATAGCGATAGTTTTAATAAATATGTAAAAAACATTTTAATAAAAGTGACCGACTGCAGTCGGGGAGCCACACCATTATTCCAAGGGCTGCACTTTGGACAGCCCTGATCGAAGGAGTCTCAAGTCTGTTGCAGTATCTAACAGGTTTTCCTCCAGGACTCTTTCTATCAACTCTATCTAGCTACCATGTCTTTGCTTAAAAAAAAAAAGCCATCCCCACAGCATAATGTTGCCACCACCATGTCTTTTTATTAAGAATGTTCAGTCATGTGCAGGTTTAATTTGAGATATTGTATTGTTAAACTTATTCACAACTTTATCTCTGACCTGCCTGGTGAAGTTAGGTTTTTATATTATTGTTGACTAAAGCTTTGTACTGGAGTTTGAGGGGTAGGCTAACAGAATGATGGGAGTTTGCATACAAATGCAAGCCACACTTTTTAGATTTTTATTTGAAAAGCAATTTTAAAGCAGTGCATCAATTTGTTTCACTCCACAGTCATGTCTTTGTGTTGTTATATTACTTAAATTCTTAATTAATACATTTAAGTTTGGGGTTGTAAAGAGACAAAATGTGAAAATTCAAAGGGTATCAATAGTTTTGCAAAGCTATATTAAAACATTGTGTGTCCACAGAGGAGGCGGTACAACATTCGTTTTGCTTCTTAAGATTTTGGTTTTTAGATGACATTTAATTTTCAGATTTTCACTTTTTTACCTTAAAGAAATTGCTGAAATTTTTTTTGTTTGTTTTACTTTTTCAAAACTGCTGGACTCACTTGTTAAAATCATTGTGAGGAGAAAGTTGTTACTTCTCATTTCCTGTAGATGGCAGCAGTTTCACATTGTAACTCTTCTCACATATATTTTTTTTTTCATTTCGGTTTATCCAAGTATTAGATTACACCTAAACCTAAAAAAAATACCTACAATCCCCCACACTGGTGCATCTTGAGTGGAGGGGTAAAATGTAACAAATTATTGACCGCACCCATGGGGAGCTGAAAAAGAGTTTAACCCCCCCCTTTCTTTCCCCTTATTGGTGTAGATGGATATGCTGCATCTGATCACCATCTTTTCCACAACCCACAAATGTGTGTTTTTTAAAAAACAAACTTGACCTGGCACAGGAAGCAGAAGATGCAACGCAGAGGACAAGCCCTTGCTGTAATCCGACACAGATCCCAGAAATCTTCATAGCAACTTGTGCTCCAATTGGCTGTGCTGTGCCTGAGCCTTGCTACACTGGCTCCCATCCCCAAGTTGGCCTCCAAGCAGCTCGGGGAGCTGAAGGGGGCCCGGTCAGCGAGTTCAACATGGCAAGCTGCCATTTCTTTCTCCCCAACATACAGCACCATGTATACTGACATGTTTACACACACAGCAGAGTTCCACTCCCCTTCTGTGTTTCCAAGATTTTTAGTTGTCAGACAGGATTTATTTTTGTCTGGATTTCTGAGCCAAATAGAGATGGATCTGCTTGTATGAACTGCATTTATCTGTAATTGTAGGATCGTTTAATTATTTAAAGAAACTGTGCATTAGACTTTGGTTGTTTCGCAAGAGATTTAAAGGAAAGTAAACGGCTTCATTGATTTCTACCCAGCAAACAAGTACTGATAAAACATTCTGTTCTCGCTCCAGAATCATGTCTTTGATCATTTACAGCTCATGTCAACAAGCAAGGACATTTTTAACTATTCACATATTTTAAAGCGCTAGTAAAAGTCTGTGTATATACATGTGACTGCAGCTAGAACGGTAAAGCTCTGAGACATCATTGTGAAATTTCTGAACTCTTAGACAGTGGCCAGGCCAACTGGTTCTCTACAAAAGGTCCTAATACAGCATGACAAATTGATTTTTTTTTTTTTTTTTTTTTTTTTTTTTTTTTTTTTTTTTTTTTTTTTTTTTTACTTTTATAAAAGAACCAGTGGCAGTTCTTCTCTCAGCTTTTAACACAAAGCGATGCATTGCATCAATGAGACTCCATACTGCCAGGTTTGGCTGCTGGTAATTTTACAGGGAATTTATCTCTGCTTCAGTGATTTGCAGCAAAGCTTTCTTGGCATCTGGAAGATCTATACATTTTTAAAGCTGTAGCCACCCTGTATCCTCTTTGGGTTGGAGGGTCTTTTTTTTATTTTATTTATTTTTTTTTTTTTAAGATATTAGCTTTCTATTATTCTTGATCACCTGTGAGGCTTCCACTGCTATCAATCCTGTTTGTCTGCATGGATTATATTTGTGTACGTTTTTATGCTCATGACCTTGGGCAACGCTTTATTGCTAATTTCTCTGCAGAAGTCACATTCATGTCTAATTTGAACTCATTTGTAACTCAAAAGTCAAACAATATTAGCTTGATGATGCTAGCGTATCTGTTTTGAATTGTTTGAGTAAATCATGTTTCATAAATACTCTGGTGTTTATATGATGAACTACAATCTGAGTTCACATCCCAACTGCACATGACTGAACCCACTAAACAAAACTAGCTCTGTTCTAGATTAGCTGTGTGAATTAGCCAGCTTCTTTGAAAGAGTTTAACTTATTTCTCACCAATGTCTCTGGTTCTTATTTATATTCTCTCCTTCAAAGCATTTTGCAACAAAAAAAAAAAAATGATTGTGCATGAGAATACATCATGGTTTAGTGAATGGATTATTAAAATGAAACCCATCTTATTGTGGATATTTTACTCTTGTGCAGATATCCTTTAATGAATTAATATAGCATCCAAAAACTTTTGCAGTTGTGCAGCACTGAACACAGTTTATTCAATCACACCAATTCACAGATGCATGAGTCAGGAATTTCAAGCAATTGCTGGAGGTGTTCATTAGAAAAAGCAGCTGCACAGGGCTGTTAATACTTTTGGTTTTGATCAACTACAAAACTCCGGCCTCTAAGAAGAGCTGCACCTTATTTACTCTGGTTGAATTGATGATTGCAAAAACACATTGCCGTATTTTGCAGTTGAATCAAGTAGAAAGACAGATCACCAATGACCTAATTTGTATTTCAACTATTTTTTTTGGTCTACATCTGATTTAGTTGATAAAATTAGAGATATTCTAGCAGATATTTGTTCTGATGGGAAACTATTGCAACTCTGAAAATTGTCAGAATTGACATCGGTGGTTTTTGTTTTGCAGAGTTTAGCTTTTTTGGTAAATATGCCTGAAAGTTCCCTGCCTTTGATCCTTTGAACCTTTGATCAGAATGATCCCCTCTTTGCTTGTTTGTATTTACCAAAGGTTATCTATGTACACACTACCAAACAGATTAAGGTTAAAGTGCTGATTCTTTATGAAGTCCAGAATGTGATTAAAATCAGTGAAATTGAACTAAAACAAAATTAATCTAAAATTGTTTGATAGTGTTTGCAATTTAAAAGTGACACTTGCTACTCTAAACTGTGTGGAAATGTGTAGGTAGAATGGTTTTAAAGTTGAACCATACCAATACTGACTGAGACAAAAGACAAAAAGTAGCTCAGGTCCTAATTAAAATCATCTATTTAAAGAGGTCATATGACCATTTTTACAGCTTTTGAGCTCTGAAACTGAAATATAACTTTATGACGTTCGTAATAGTCTACAGATTTTAATAATTAAAGAGTGCAAGATGTGTGTGGTAGAAAGGGTAACCACGTATGCCGGCAGCAGAGTGTCTACTTGTTCAAACTTCAAATCAGTGAATGAATAACACTCCTGTTTTATTCTAGCTTTATCGGTTGAAATCGCTTAAAAGATGACTGGAATAACATACAGGGAATATTCGAGCAGAAAGAAATGCTTAACATCCTCCCACTACAAAACTCCAACTTTAGTTCAGGTTCCATTCAAAAAGTTATACCTCTCCACCGGGACTGTTTTCAGGGTTCGTCTTCTATCCGCTTTTGTTTGATACGTTACTGGTTCCTGCGGTGGATATAGGCAGAGGGAAGAAAATAACACCCCAAAAACCCCTGGTTCCTGAAAAGGTTCTTGCACTGGAAGCACACCTATAGATTCATCTCATAGGATCAATTTAATGTTTCACATTCTTCATGAGTAATCGGTTGATTGATTATATGGTTTGACATGAAGGTAAGAGTGCTTTCAGTATTTGGCATCTGAGAAGATGTTAGCTCTAAAAAGTTTTTGTACCAATGTAAACAAATATATATGATGTTTATTGTATAATTATTCCTGAATATTAACTTTATTTTCTAACCTTTAATTAACTAGAAACTCACTTGAGATGAACATTTGTTGTTCAAAGGACACCTGGTGAAGAAGCCATTCTGTTCCACAGATCCCAGCTACACAGATTAGACATAATTTTAGGACCACTGACAGGTGAAGCAAGTACTAATTATCTCCTCATCATTGCAGCTGTTGGTGGGTGGGATATATTAGGCACCAAGTGAACATTTCCACAAACATGATGTGTTGGAAGATGGAAAAATTGACAAGCAAGAATCTGAGTGACTCTGATACAGGCCTTACCGTAATGGCTATACAACGGGGTCAGACCATTTACAAATCTCCAAAGATCTTGTGGGGTGTTACTAGTCTGCAGTGCTCAGTATCTATAAAACCTGGTTAAAGGAAAAAAAATGGTGGTGAAGGTTCATTAATCAATGTAGGGAGTGCGGTCCAATCCAACAGATGAGCTACTGTAGCTTAAAGTGCTGAAGAAATAGAGGTTGGTTTTGAGAGAAATGCATCAGAAACACAGTAGATTACAGTTTGTTGAGTATGGGAGTGTATTTCCACAGACCAGTAAGGATAAAAACATGTTTCCTTACTGGTTTTGGCCTCTCTCAGTAGGATAATGTGCCCTGTTGTATTTTTGCTTCAAGTCACTAATTGTTTGAAATGCACACCAACAAGTTTAGATGGTAACTTGGCTTCCAAATTTCCCAGATCTCAATCCAATGGAGAATCTTTGGGATGAGTTGGAAAAACAAGTCTAATCTGTGGAGGGCCAAACTTGCAACTTGCAGGACTTAATAGATTTGTGGTGATCATCCTAGTGCCAAATACCACAGCAAAGAGCACCTTCACGGGTCAAGTGGAGTCCACATCTAAACAGATCAGGGCTGTTTTGGCAGCAAAAGAGGAACCGGCACATTATTTGGCAAGTGGTCATAATATTTGGATTATTTGGTGTAGTTTGACATGAACATTAAAATATATAAAACAAATCAGAAAGTACATAATAGAGGTAAAATGTCTAGCTTATGATAAGAAGTTGCACTCTTCAGTTCAAGATGTTATAAGAGCTTTAATATCTCACAGAGACAAGACTTGTCCCACCGTGTTCAGATGAAATTCTGGGAACTCTAAAAAGAAGCCAACTCAATGACAGCTAATCACAGCAAGAGTATGAAGCTATTAAGAATGTACTCAAAGAGGATAGTTTATCCATAATAGTTTTGCGCATAAAACACACCAGTTCTGTTGTGTCCTTATGCATAGCAAAGGCCAATAAACCAGATCAAAGTGTGTGGTCTTGGGTTATGTACTGCAAATTGGTCACAGTGGTCAAGGAAATTTAAAGATGTAGCCTGAACAAGTTTTTCTGTCACCACATGCTTGCTCAGAAGCAGGGATATTGCTGCACTCAGCGACTGATACAACTGGCTAAACTTACTTAGATACAGTTTTACCAACTGACAAATGATCAGCTGAACTTTATAGGCTGTATTGTTTTGAAAATGTTATCAAGTCGGACTGTTTGTAACTGAACTGGAATCTGTCTATATGATTGTATTGTACTGGTATGAATAAGACTGATTTGACTCACACACAACAAACACATTGCTGACTGGCTTTTAGTATGTCATAAAAAGACATGGACTTGAGATAGCGCTGGTTGTGCACTGCCTTTATGTAAATTATACTGGATTAATACATTGGTTTGTGATTTGTTATATGACATATTTCCTGCAGTATTTTCTGTTTTGGTCATTTTTTTGTGTAGGCTACACATTTATTTAACGACCCATTTAGTAGGTTGTTTTGTATTAATAAAATTATGCTTTTTTGATGTTCTGTTTCCCATTTCTGGCACACTTATTCACCTCTAATATATGTTTTTATTATTCATACCTATCATATATATATATAATTTTTTTTTAATTTTATTTATATATATATATATATATATATATATATATATATATATATATATATATATATATATATATATATATATATATATATATAAAATTGCTATAAAGGATGATAAGTAGAAACTTTCGATGTTGAAATTCGCAGCTGGTTTTAAGTTTAATATATTTTTATTTTTCTCATTTTATTTAAGTGAATGAAAATTACACATTGTGTAATATTTCAGCTTCACGTAAATAAACTATTCGGATATTCGCCTGGAAAATAGTCGTGATGTCACGTCTCTCACGCAGTTCGGAAACAGTTGTATGGCGCTCGTGTTCGTCTCTTTGGCCCACGCTCAGTCGTCACAGTCCTCCTCTCGTGCCAGTGGCCTCCTGCCATATTTATTCATGCCGGGCAAGATGGCGGCGATACGGACGAGATGTTCCTGCCAGTGAGCACATAATAGGCGTTTTATTTATAATATTAAAACGAGCCGGATTCTTGTACACACTTGACTGCATCGCGTGTGTACTTTTCCCATTGTGAGTGTCGAAGTCGTTATTATTTTTTAAGTTTTCGCCGATTTTTTCCCCTTACAAAATGTTCCCGTTGTGAGTCGCTCGCTTATCGAGCAGCTGGCTAACAGAGCAGTCAGGAGCTAGTTAGCTCTCTATCAGAGTGGAGAATGGGAGAAAAGCTGGAGCTCAAGCTCAAATCGCCGGTTGGAGCGGAACCCGCTGGTTATCCTTGGCCGTTACCAGTATACGTAAGTGATGCCCTTCAGCACCCAGTTGGGACAAATTTATGTTTAGTCTCATGATGTTGTCTTTGTTAGCTGTAGCCTTTGGCTAACCCTGGGTAACAGAAGAAGATATGGCTCGTCCGGGGACTTGGGTCACACTGGTCTGACAGTTGCAGATTGCTTTTCTGCTGTTTGCCATTACATTTTATGAAAATAAAATATTTTGCATTCTATGCTGTAGTAGATGAAAGTATAGTTTATATTTTGTAACGAGGTGATTTGGGTGTAGTAAGCGGTGACACTCAGTTAAACACTGTCAGTTCAAAATGCTGTTTAAAATTATAGAAACACGGTTTTATTCCTGTTTAAGATCATTTCATTCGCATCCGTTTTTCTCTTCGACTATGTATTTTAACTCTTAACATGAACGGACATAGGTATTCTAACGTTAATCTCTCCTTTCTATCTTGTTTCATTTCTAAAACAAGCAGGTTTGTACATCATGTGTGGAGAAGTTGAATTTTAGCCTCTGATTTCTGGTTTTGGTTAGAACAACCCCCTGCCCAGTCAGCAAAACACCAAATGAATGAATGAATGTTGTTTTGATCAGTCTGTACTGTACATCATCTGTGATGTTTATCTGTGTTGCTTAAATGTCATTGCTGTTATTGGGTTCTTTTAATACTTTCTAATAGCATCCCTATGACTAAGAGCTGCTCATTTGTTTTGTATTTTAAACTCAGTTGAAATCTAATCTAGCTGTTCTCATGCAACATTAGTTATGATAATCGTAAACAGTCTTTAATCTCAGTTGGACTTTCATGTAGGTGTCTGCATGTCAGGAGCTGAAAGCAGTTCACTCTTTCAACAGAAGTGGAAAAGAGGCTGGCAACAGTTGTGGTGTTTTTAGCGGCGTAAGTTCAGATTTATAGTAACTATGATGAGACGGCCAGCACTGAATTTCTCTGAATGCCTGGATAGGGTCTCTTTGTAGTTTGTCTCTCTCCGCCCACAGTGTAGTCTATCAAGTCAGTCTAGTTTTTTTCAGTTTCGACAGTCAATCCGTTTATTTCGTGATCAAAATATGCATCAACTTAGTTTTTTTGGGTTACTGAGTCACTCACATTTGCATCCTCCACTTTACTTGACTTGTACGGTCCTGTGTCTTATGGATGAACTCAAACCCATGAATGAATGTCAGGAATTCAAAATCTTTCCGATCGGTGTGATAGCTGTTTATATGGAGACTAGTTGTCATGGATTAAATTAGAAACAGCTGATCTATATCGAATCTTGGAATATGGAGTTGATTCATACAGTTGTCGCCTCCTTTTTTTTTTTTTTTTTTTTTTTAGGAAAACACTTCCTCTCTCTTCTCCCTCCTCACTTGCCCATATGGTCAGGTCTGTGCTATATTATTAGAATGCAAATGCTTGTTCCAGCATTTGTGCTGTAGTGTTTGTTCCAATCAAATGTTCTTGTTAAGTTTTGTTTGATTTAAATTTATTGCTGTTAACTAAAGCAATAAAGTTAAAAAAAAAAAAAAATGTTCCACACCCACATAATTTAAGACTGGTTATCTCACTCACACACAACAAACACATTGCTGACTGGCTTTTAGTATGCTTGCTCAGATTATTGGAGAATAAGATGCATGGTTGGAACCAAATTCAGATAAACATCCATTTGTTAGGTTAGATATCTGGTTCATCCAGTTTAACCCTTGTTTTTTTTTCTCTCTAAAGCTCCCCATGTGTTCATTTGTAAATGCTTCCATATGAAGACCACCACCTCTGAAGTGTTGCAGCTCCTGTTCCATCTGGTTTTGGGTGGAGGCAGTAGGAGGCCTCAAAAACATCTAAAAAGAGACACTAGTGTCTCAGTGCTGTTAAACACACAGTACATTGTTTGTTGTCCCCCCTCCCCCTAAATATTTATGACATACTCTAATTCTATATTCAAAGTGTGAAACCAACCCTTCGAGGTCAGTTGAGTTCCTCATTATTGTAAGCATGTCGTTGGGTGTTAGGTGTGTAAAGAGCTCGTTAAGTTAGTTTGTACAAATTGAAAATACTGTTTGGTCATTGATGTCAGAGTAGTAGTCAGGTGTAAGCCTGCTTCAGTCATTTGTTCTTGTGGGCTGCTGAGACACAAAGGGAAGTAGTGTGTGGTATAAAGCCCCTATGTCCACTGTGCGTCACTGATTTGACAGGAGATTGACTGAAGAGTTTGCGTGCACAGGCGGAGTTGTACATGCATCAGTCAGCGCTACAGCTGGGAGGGAGAGGGGAGGGTCTTCTGGTCTTTTTGTTTCTCTCTGGCTTGTCAGACAGTGTTTATTTTTAGCAGCAGCCTGCTGCTGGTGTTGCTGTGTGCTGTCTTCGTTTTAGCAGGTGACCTCCCCCCACTGCTTCTCTTTCTTTTGCACATAGTCATTTTCATGCATACCTCTCAAATCTTCTGAACTCGAGGGTTTATATATCCTATGCAAACTAATTTTTCAAGAAAGCTTTTAGTTCATGCTGCTTTTTAGCCACATCTTGCTCCTAGCTTGATTCTGTAAGTGTAAATGTTATATGCCATAAGATGCATGTAGTACACCTAGTCTGTAGATGTCATTAGTAACTGTATAAATTTTTGTGTGTGAATACTGGTTTTTTGCTTGGCGGAAGTTTGCGTAGTAAAGGCGGGCAGTATTGAGCGGGAAGTTGGGAACTCCAAGCTGTTAGCTGTTAGCCGTAGCTGTAGCTGCTGTGCCAGGCCTCAAAACCGAGCTAATACCCCACTTCCCATCCTTTCTGTGGCCCTCCGGTCCCACCACTTTGTAGCTGTTATGAACATTGCATCTTTTTCTTTCATCTTTTCTTGCATTCTTTTTTTGTATTTTCCATCTTTTCTTGCTCTCCTCGGCAGTGTTCTGGAACAGGAGACAGAAAGTGGGTCAGTGGGTCAGCACAAGCGACGGGCTCAGCCAGACTGCTCTCCGGATGAAACCCGAGCTCTGTTCCTCCTACAGAAAAGCTCAGACCCTGCTAGTATTGCTAACTTTAGATTTCCTGGGTGCAACAAAAATAGTGCACATTACTTTTTGCCTCTTTTGAAACCATTTTCTTTGAAGATCATTTAAAAATTGAGCTGAGAACTTTGAGTGCATACACTCAGTGCTCAGTTGATACACTGGGGTTATCCACCCACTAAACTCAGCTGTGGGTCAACTCTTTTAAGAGAGAGCAGTACATAAACTGTTAGAAGCAGACACCAATATTTGATTAAAGTTGCACTTTTAAGTTTAAGAGAGGTAGTGTGTTCTATGTAGAAAGTTGGATGAAGCAAAAAAAGATAGATTAGACATCAGATATATGACTGAAACGGTTTCGGTCAAAGCTATACTTGATTTTGATAAAAGGTGAGAATTGTGGATTAGTGATATTGCAGTAAAATTTTAAGTTTATATCTTCAAGTATTTATAGTAATGATGACAAGCGACAATAAAAAAATCACAGTCTAAAACAGTCTGGCAATGAATCTATCACTGTAAACAGTGTAGAGTCTGACTTGTACAAATATTGCTCTGAAAATAAGATCAAGCACATCCTTTCACAGTAAAACTTGTGCAGCATCTGCTGTCTGTTGCTTCATCTCACTCTTCATCACACGAGAGAGAAACTGTTACTAAGGCTAGAGTCTCAGACCAGGGGTCCGAGTCAAGTCTCAAGTCTTTAGGGCGCAAATCTAAGTTGAGTCTGAAGTCTTCTGTCTTTGTGACTCAATTCGAAGTCTCAAACTCAAGTCATCATCTCTGTTATGAGTTAAGATGCCTCACTTCACCACAGAAGTAGTGCAGCTGTAGTGGTAAACAGCACACTGCCAAGATTCAAATCGTATTTTGAAATAAAAATCCATTGTGTATTTGTGCTTGAATGGGTTCATGTATTAATTTCATCATAGTCATATACTGAACTGGTCATCAATTTGAGCTTATTATAATCTGGTTTTATAACTCTGGATTGAAATAGGCAGCAAGTTAGATTGTATTGTAATGAAATTGATTGTTTTGAATTGCAATTCGACTGACTTAGTTTCTTTAAAACCCAATATGAACTGGACTGAATTGAATTGGATCGTGCAGTAAATGGAGATGATTTATTAGGTGATCAGTCCAGTGACAGGTGACTGGCTGATTATTTGTAGATGGGCTGCATTTAAAAACAAGATCCACACCCGTGTGTCAAAAAAATGACTGAAGTCTACTACTCATTATTCCAAAGTCTGAACTTCATCCATTTCAGCAGAGTCTCTGACTTCTCTTCTCCATCCTGTGGCAACCCCAAGCACTGGATACATAACAGCAAATATATCTAGGACAACACATATAAACAAATCAAATCAAGTTTGTCCCTTGACTTCTGAAGTTAGATTTTTATAAGACTGGATATTGTTGAAAGCGTCAACACAACATATGAGGTGAAATGGTGGGCACGCTACTTACTAGGCGGCCAGGTTGATGGACCCTTGAAATGGCTAGGCCTGCCATAATTGGCTCCATGATCACCTTGCCTGGTGGCAAACGCTGTGCACCCACCTTTTGTACAAACTTTTACAATAAGAGCCCAAAACATGCATACTGAACCTCAAATGTCATGTTTTAAAGCTGATTAAAATGCCCTGGAATATTATCTCTGCTTGTTAAAACATCACTGTCCTAAATGGTGTATGGATTGTGTTTGTGTTGCTGACTGACAAATCTAGACATAGTTGTTCATTTTATAAACAAACAAAATTTGTTGGTTTTTATCTATCTATAAAGTTTTAAATTTCACTAACCAGCGCTTTTACTTACCTACAGTGATGTACAAAAATGTTCACAATTACCTCAATTTTAATTTATTCTATAAAAAATGTTTTCCTTGGTTACACAGAGATGTGGTCTCTTACTGTACGTATTTTGTTTTTCTTATTGCTTGTATATGGATTTAGGAATTGTTTAAAACCAAAATCTGAGGAATATTGTACTTATGGTATATTCAAGCTGTAATATTATTTTCTTTCATTTTTTTTATGTTTCGTGGTTATGTTTCCCTCCCTAATAAAGCTTGTTTAAATAATTCAGTTATTTTTAGTAACTCAATTCCTAACACATTTCCATGCAGTTCAGGTTAATTATGCAGAAAAAAAAAACCTTGTTTTCCTGTTTAATAACCTTGGCACTTTGCTTTGATTGGTGTCATTTTAAATGACGAGGTCTCCAAACAGCACACGACATAGACAGTTGTGTGCTGTTTGGAGAAGACCTGTGATTTAGTGTAAACACACACTGTAGTTCTGCAACAAGCTGCCAATATGCTCATAATTTCAGATGCTGTTTTACTATTATTGTAAAAAAAAAACAAACAAAAAAAAAAAACAGATTATTTGCAAAAACTCAGATTCGTTCGACTAAGAAAACGCAGTGCACACCTTTTGACACAGTTTTGCAAGCCATGTTTACCAAAATTGGTTGTGCATTTTAAAAAAAGTCTTTAGCTTTTAAAGCAGCTCACTTTGTTTTTTACTTTATATTCTATGCTCTGTTTTGGTTTCTAACCTTTCTGTTTCCATTTGCTATTATTTTTGCCGTGAAAGCGAGGTCTTTTCTCTTGGTGGTATGTATAAGTAGGTGTCTTTATGTCAGTAGCTGGAGCAATTCCCTCATTCGCTAGAAACAGAAAGCAAAGCTGGCAACAGTTTTGTGGTGTTTTTAGTGGTGTAAGTGCACATTTATAGTAACTATGGTGAGACACTCAGTGTTGACTGAAAGCGCTGAACTTCTCCGAATGCCTCGAGTAGGGTCTCTTTGTAGCTCCCTTCTCTCCACCCACGCTGTAGTCTGCCTCGTCAATCTAGTTCTTTCAGTTTCCTCAGTCAGTCCGTTTATTTCGTTATCAAAATATGCACCAAATGAGTTTTCTTCGGTTACTGAGTCACTCACAGTTGCTGCCTCCACATGAACTGCATTCATTCTCTGTGTCTTATGGATGAGCTCTAAGCCAAGAATGTCAGGAGTTTAATATATTCCTGATCTGTTTTATATCGGGATGAGTTTTCATGGGTTGAATTAGAAGCAGCTGATTCATGTGGAGTTCTGAAGCTTTACGGTGCTCTCCTCCTGTTTTCAAAGGGAATCGCTTCCTCTTTCCTCTCCCTCCTCACTTGTCCATATGGTCAGGACTGTAGGGAGGAAAATGTGCAACTGCTCATGCTCTGCTCTATTCACAGAATAAAAATGCTTGCACCAATATCTGTATTTAAGTGTTTGTTTCAATCAAGTGTACTGGCACGGTTTTGTCTTACTGATTTTGTTGCAGCTAACTAAAGAACTTTACTTTAAAAGCATGTTCCACCCACACCTGCAGTAGTTAAGATTAGTTATCTCACCCACAGAGCATGAATACATTGCTGCCTCTGTTGCGAAATGAATGTTGCTTGCTCTGACTGTTGGAGAATTAAGACGTGACGTTAGAACCAAGCCCATGTAAATATGCTTTTATTAGATTATTGATCCGGTTCTTCTGATTTCATCCTATTTCTTTTGCCCTAAACCTCCACGTCTGTGTATCTGTTAATGTTTCTTTATGGTTGGCTCCTGATCCATCTGGTTTTGGGTGTGGACCTAAAAGGCCTCATGCAACATCTGAAGAAGACACTGCTATCCTAGTACTGGCTACCTTATTAAAAGTATCATTCTGTATTTAAACCATGAAACCAGCCTTAAGAGTGCAGGTGGGTCAGTCAGCGTCGTGGTTCTGTCACAGGATACTCTTACGAAGCTCATTGAGTTATTCTAAACTAAACAGGAGAAAACTTTTTTTCTGCATCAGGGGAGAAGAAATTAGAAAAATTAAGAGCACCTTCTTAAACAAATCAATCCCGTGAGGCCTGAACAAGACAATCATACTCAATAAATTAGAATATGCATTCCAAAGAGGCTCGATTGTCAGATTAAACGTTCCTTTTAAAAATTGACAACCTTTAAGCAGGTATTTAGCATAATTGTCATTAAGGCTACATTTCTGTATTAAAAATGTTTTTTTTAATTGGTCTGATGTAATATTCTAATTTTAGATATTATGTTTTCATTAACGGTAAGCAGAAAATCAACATAATTAACAGAAATAAAGGCTTTCAAACATCTGTGCAATTAATCTATATAAGGTGTTTCACTTAGTGATAAAGTTCCTGAAATAAATGGACTTTTCTGTCATATTTAAATGTATTGAATGGGTCTGTATTAGAGAAACGTGGCTTGTAATATTATTGTTGAACAGTGGGATAATGCAATAAATCCAGGTCCTTCTCACTGCTCCTTCTTTTCATCACCATAATGTCTCCACCACCCTTCCTGAGCTTGAGCTCCTCAAGTTATTCTAAGGTGTAAATATGGCGACCCAGCTTTCTGTGAATCCTTTACTAAAACTTGGTAGCATCGTTACAGTGGGAATCTGTTTCCTCTCCGAGGTTGTTTAGGAATCTGTATGTGAAGAGGCTCAGACTCACGAGAATCAGGTACAGCCTTTTAGAGCAATCTGTAAGATGAAGAGTCGACAACATTAATATGTGAAACAGAAACATAAACTACTGGAGAATAATGCTTGGCAAGCCACTGTTTGTTATTCATGAATTTTAAGACATTTTGATTTTGGCCAGGGGGCTGCCCACCCCTCTGGCCCCACCCCAGAGAAGACCCCAGTTCCCTTAAAATCATATTCAGTTCATACAAACCATAAAGTCACCTTTTTCAGTCAAGACATAAACCTAGAAACCAATGAATAAATGCAAAAACAATGAGTAAAAAAGCAATACTCAGCCTTAGACTGAACTTTACTTGCATTACCACAGGGAGGAAGAGTTGGTGTGCCACCCTAAAATTTCAGTGGATGTGATGTATTCAATGAATGTGCTGAATAATGCTGCATCATGTCTTGAAACGCAGTCATCACTGCAGCATCCATCTGTGCAATATTACTATCCTAAAGTACTGCTTCAATGTGGTATTTGGTAGGATGTTATATTTGAGTTGGCATACATTCAGATGCTGCATACTGATAATATAGTTGGCCATCTGGACGGACTCTACCTGTCTTTAATGCCTGTATTTTTTATTTTTATTTTTACTGGCTGCGGTAAAGAAAGGAAGGAGTCAGAAAGATGTGGCTTAATCGTGATCGGTGTTATAGTCATAGTGCTGACTGATTCTGACTGACTGACCGGAGAGCAAGCTACTGGTAACACTGATGCACACACTCCAGCCTAGTGGGTGACGGTATTGCCCCTGAGGTTTGTTTGCAAGCTGCCAAGATGATCCAACATGTCACAGATAAAGTTGGACCTTTTGAATGCATAAAACAGTAACTTTGCTGTAGCTCTGCATTCCCTCCTGATATCGGCTGATTTCTCCCTGTTTTTAGTGGCAGCCTGACTGAACGACCATGCCTCCGTAATTTTCTTGTTTTCATGGTTCTTAGAGCTTTTGTGCTTCCTTTGGGTTGTTTTAAACACCTCTATGATATTAAGGCTGGAGGAGGTACAGCTTTGGTTTTCTGTGAGACATTGTTTATGCAACTGTAAGTTTTGTTTTTTTGCGGTAATACAGCATTTATAACTCAGAACCTCATTATGGCAAAACAAAGATTTTCAGAGAAATCACCTCAGTCTTCAGTAACTTTTCAGTTATGTCTGAGGTGGCTGTGCTTTCTGTTTGGAGTTTCTATAATGAGAGGATGAATCAGACATAATAGATGTTGTGGGCATTTCACTCTAGTTGTAAAATACTATAATCAACTTCCCATGTTTTGTATAATTAATTCCCTTATTTTTGTTTCGGCTGTTGTTTCTTGAGCTTTTAATTATTTTCTGCTCATTTCAATGTTGGTAATTTGTGATCCAATTAAATTTGATACCTCAAGTTGAGTGATTTGTCATGTTCAGGGTTTCATTATGCCTTGTCATCTTCTCTCTCTTCAGGATAAACACCACGATGCGGCTCACGAAATCATCGAGACCATTCGGTAAGTTAGCTCACCAGCAGTCTTCCCCCACCCTCCTACAGACTACTCCCACGTTCTCTTGATCAACTCGAGTGTCACGATCAATTTTGTGATAATCTTGTGTGTGGGTGGGTTTTTTTTCTAGGTGGGTGTGTGAGGAAATCCCTGACCTCAAACTTGCAATGGAAAATTACGTTCTCATCGATTATGACACCAAGAGGTAAGTCTTTGGTTGCATCACATTCAAAATTTATCTTACTGTGAAATAAACTCAACTCTTGAAATAAGCATTAAATACCAAAAAGTAATTCGAACAACAGAGAAGAGAAACTGAGATGAACTTTGTAATCCTTTGTAATATGACGACCATATGATGCATGTTGTGTTTCTTGCAGCTTTGAAAGTATGCAGAGACTTTGTGACAAGTACAACAGGGCCATTGACAGCATCCACCAGCTGGTGAGTCCACACGTGGGAACTTTCTCACTACTCTGTAGGTGGAGTGAAAGTATTAGTCACAAGCAGGTGGGGAATATTGTGTCTATGTGCTACTGTTTATTTCAATCTCAGCTATACCTGAGTGTTATCTAATGAATCCCGCTGTTAATATTCAAGTTTCAAGATTTTAAACAACATACCAAAGCAGAGATTCTTTGCAGTCTTTTTTTTTTTTTTTTTTTTTTTTTTTTTTTTTTTAAACTATGTCTTTTTTAGTTTTGTTCATTCATCATCCAAATTTGTCGTTTTGTAGTTTTGCGTTAGCTTCAACGTGTGTAGTATTTTTAGGTAATAAAATATTCTATAAACTGATCTGTGGCAAATTGAAAGCAGTAATTGATAAAAAATGTCATGGCAGTGGAAGGGGACCACCCAGCCCATGAAGCTAAACAAGCGTCCATCCAACGGGCTGCTGAGACACATCCTACAGCAGGTGTACAACCACTCAGTGACTGACCCCGAGAAGCTGAACAACTATGAACCCTTCTCCCCGGAGGTTTATGGAGAGACCTCGTTTGACCTGGTGGCTCAGATCATTGATGAGATGGAAATGATGGAAGAAGACACATTTGTTGACCTTGGCAGTGGTTGGTTTTCCACTTTTGAAATTTTTTCATCGGTAATGATCACATTGATTTGACATTTTTAGAACTTTTGATGAAACATTGAATTGTCTTGCTTATAGGAGTGGGACAGGTGGTGCTGCAGGTTGCAGCAGCAACAAACTGTAAACACTACTATGGAGTAGAGAAAGCAGACATTCCAGCAAGCTATGCAGAGGTAACTGTGTGTTTAGCACTCTGTTCATATAACTTTTAATTTTCACTGTGACAAAAATGAAAATGACTGTATTGAAAAGTTAATTTACTTAAGTTTCAAAAAGTGAAACTCCTGTTATATAGATTCATTACTCATAAAGTTATTTATTTAAACTGTTTATTTCATTTAATTTTCAATATTATGGCTTGCAGGTAATGAAAACTGAAAATAAACTTTCTCAGATAATTTGACTATTGCAATAAACTGATAAGAAGTAGATTTTTGATACAGAGTGAAAAGTATGTAGATACAGTTGATGCACTCAGTATTTGGTCGGGGCTCCTTTGCATGAGTTTCTGTCTCAGTGGTGCATGACTTGGACTCATGAAGTGCTCTGAAATTTCCTGGTAGACAGTTGCAAACAGTGACCAACACCAGATGACATGGTTATCATCACTGACTGGAAACGTCGCATTTGACCTCAAGCAGCTTGCATTCTGTGCCTCCCTACTCTTCCCCCAGACTCAGGAACTGGGATTTCCAAATAAAACAAATCCAAATTTGCTTTCATCTGAAGATGACTTTGGTATTTAGACCAACACCCCGGTCACTTTTCTCCTTAATCCAAGTAAGACACTAATGATATTTTTTTTTGGTTAAAGAATCACTCAACAGAAGGAATGTGACATTTGTAGTCTGTGTCCTGAATACATCTGTGTGTGATGGCTGTTGAGCTACTGACTCCAGCCTGAATCTACACCCTGTTTGCTTCCCCCAAACAATTCAATGTGCTTAGCTTCACAGTTCTCCCGAGGCTGTTGCTTATGCACTTTTTTCCACTACAATTTTTCCTTCCACTCAATTTTCCATTAATATGCTTGGATACAGCACTCTAGCCTTTCTTCCACTGAACCATTTCCAGTGCTTAACTAGCACTAGTGCTTGCTTATCACCATTTCTTCATGTTTCCACCATGTCAAGCTCTGGCTGTAGCTCAGATAAACAAATTCTTTCATAATACCAACTCAGATCCCGGCCAGAGAAAGAGCAGTTTTGTCAAGAGTCAGGGGCAGGTAGGGTGTGGCGTGGTAGTGGCGGCGCAGGGGTAAAGCGGGCGACCCATGTACGGAGGCCTCAGTCTTAAATTCAGCCGCCACAGGTTCGAGTCCCGGCCTGTTGACCGTTGCCACATATCTTCCCTCTTTCCTGTCGATTCACTGTCAACAAAAGGCCACTAGAGCAAAGAAAAAGAAGAAAAAAAAAGAGCTTACAAAATATCAGTAAAAGAATCCTGTTTTCTGTCTGTAATTTATAGATCTATTATTCCTAATAGTTGGAGATTAAGAGTTGCATGTTTTGGTTGTTTTTTTGTTTTTTTTTTCTCAGACCATGGATAAAGAGTTTAAAAAGTGGATGAGATGGTATGGGAAGAAACACGGGGAGTACACAGTAAGTTCAATTCTGGAAGTCATTTGCTCTTTTTACTTCACAGATTTCAATTTATTTATTTATTTTTTTCATGTTTAATTTTCCACATGTATTCAGTCTGTTTTGCGTTGTGTTTTTTCAGCTGGAGAGAGGTGATTTTCTATCTGAGGAATGGAAAGAAAGGATAGCCACCACAAGGTAAAGCTCCAAACAGGGTTGCTCAGTGATACTTTTTATGATCACGAAAGATTTTCTTAATTGAGCAGAGTTAGCAAAATAGACTCCTTTTCACTTTACAACCGAGTCAAAAAGTATGATTTTTGCCACAAAGTTACAAACCCCCCCCCAAATATAGGATCACATAGGCAATATGATAATGCAGGACATCAGTATTTTGATGCTCTTCATTATATTTATCTGTAGTTTATATATTTAAATCTTATTAATAGTTTGTGTTTACGTGCATGTGGATTGTTACATGGGGGCAGGAAATATTAAGCTGGACTAATAATTTGTTTTTGGAACAGATTGTAGTTTCTTGGTAATAACATGTAAGCTTATTGTTGTTTCTTCTTCTCTTTGTGATTAATTAGAACCTATTAATTGTGTGACAGACAGCTGGATTTAACGGTGGCTATGCTCATAAATCTTGGGAAATCAATGCTGTTTTTGAATCACTGTTATCTGTGTACAAAATGATGCACCGTCATTATTTCCAAAAATCTCTTCCATGAATGATTAATTTTACTTTGTGTTTTTTATTTGTTTGAACAAAATTCTGAAATATATACTTCTCTGTCTGTTTTCCAGTATTATTTTTGTGAATAACTTTGCCTTTGGTCCAGAAGTAGATCACCAGCTGAAGGAGCGCTTTGCTAACATGAAGGAGGGTAAGTATTCATTTAACCCTTTGAGGACAATGATGAGCCAGGGCTTCCAAAACCAACTTTTTTCAACATTTATTTGTGAAAATCTGCGCAATTATACTAAAAGTACCGACTGAAAGACCAGAAGATATTACCTAACTCAGAGCAGGATGTTACAGGCAAATGAAGACAGCCTGTCTCTGCTACATCAACAGCCCCTAGGTTTGTGATCGAGTCATGAAAATATCAGACCTGTCTGTTTTCAGAGGCTAAATAAGGCATAGGCACTACCCTAACAGGTTTGCTTTTTAGTTTTCGTTCAATAAACATCAGAGACTTTCACTAAATATACCGGCGAACAAGTGAAAGACAAAGTAATTCTAGAGGAAGCTGTTGCAGACTCTGGAGGGCAGTGAGAGAGATTCTGATGGATCAGATCTCCAACATTTTGGTTCTTGTGGGGAAAAGGATTTTGACAGCAGATTAGAACGATTTGAAGAAGGGTAAGTTAATTTATTTTACAAAGAGCACCTATGAAGTCCATGCAGTGTGGTTATGAAGTCCGTGCAGTGTGTAAAGCTGCTCCGATGGGAGATGTTTATTATAAAAAAAAAAAAAAAAATGTAGGCTGACTTATGCGCTTATATAGTAGGCGTGCAACAGATTTATGCATCAGTTGATGCTGAATTGAACTAAATTGACTGTTTATAATTATGCATAAAAGTGAGAAAATTATATTCTATGGCCTCAAAAATGTAATATTGTTGCATGGATATAATATGTATATATCTAAGTCATATCACCCATGTTGTTTATGATTTCATTGCATGACTCATACTGAATACAGATTTTTTATTTTTTTTTTAAAGTCCAAATGTAGAGAGTACAGCTGTAAACTGGGCAGCCCTCTAAGATTTTGTGAAAAGAGTGATAAAATTCTCCTCAGTACACAATATAACTGCTATAAATTTCAGTTTGGGCTTATATTTTATTTTAATATGCTAAATTTTTATGTGTTCTACCTCTTTTTGCAAATCTACCACGTAGTTACGGCAGTTTATAGCACTAAAACAATTCGACCACTTGAGTAAAACTTTTTTTTTTTTTTTTTTTTTTTTTTTTTTTTAACTAAATAAACTAAGCTTTGTTTTCATAAAGTTGAATGTGTGCTAAGCAAGAAATTGTTGTCTTTAAGCAAAAACCTGGTATCTTTATTTTTAGGCATTTTTGTTTTCTTGTGAGAATTACCACTGCTGACCACCCTTTATATCGATCTGTGGTTCCATTGATAAATAACCAGTAAAAAATAACAAAAGCATGTGAATTTGGCAACTGAAAGGCAGAGTTCCATGTTAAGTTACACAAGGTTTCTGTCCGGCAGTGGCAATACGTAACAACGCTTGTGTTGCATAAATTGACAACTTGGTGCTTCAAAAAGGCAAAGGAATGAAGAGATGTGTTTAATTAAAAAAAAAAAAAAACTAAAAAACAATAGGTCTGCTGTTGGCTGTGTAAGTTAGGACATCAACAAAAGATGGCGTTGAATTATTATTATTTTTTTTAACCATATATTTTATTTCAATAAACCCCTTTGTATTTAGGCAATGTTAAAATGCTGTCTGAAATGTGTTTATTGATCATTAATTTCTATTTTGTGTCTCCTGTGCTGCATACAGGTTATTTATTTAATTAAAGGCATGTATTTATTATAATTGCAATTTTTTTTTTCTTTCTTTTCAGGAGGCAAAATTGTGTCCTCCAAACCCTTTGCACCTTTAAATTTTCGAATCAACAGTCGAAACTTGAGTGGTAAGATTACTGCTTTTAACCCCTCATTCATTATTCGTTTTCTGTTTTTGGTTATTTGTTTGTTAATTTGGATCCCCATTAGTTTCCACCAAAGTGGTTACAAATCTTCCTGGGATCCAATTGATAAAATACAAAATTATTCATGAAACATATAGGATAATTTTGTCATTAACATATAATATGCACAAAATTAATCTGACATCACATTTTACAAATTACATACATGAACCTCAGTTTAAAATATAAGATTTTAGTGCTCTTTTAAAAGAAAGTTTGCTTTTTAAATCTTTAATGTTTTTATGTAATTTATTTTTTCCCTGGGACAACAGATTTTTGTACCAAGTTTGCCTTTGCACAGTTTACAATTAATTTTGGCTTAGAAGAGTAGCTGGTAAAATGATTATGTATCTGATCAGAATAAATAAGCTTTTCATGAAATGATTCAGGTCTCCCTGTTAGTATGACTTTGTTTTAAAAAAACTAAGTAAATTGTACTGCAACCTATCCTTCAGTGGAGGCCACAATAAAGTGTGGTGCATTTCAATAATCCTTGTAGAGAAAGGACATCTTAACACTAAGCAAGCTGCCTTATTTTGGACTACCTGCAACCTTGACAAATCTGATTTGTTGGCAGCAGACCATATAACCGAACAGCATCTAAATGAGACACAACTAAAGATCGTACAACCTCTATCAAAACTGTTGGAAAAACCAAAGAGGAACTACTTCTGACAACAGCAATACCGTTGCCCATTTTACTGATGATATTGTCAATATGATAAGTCCATGACAAGTGATTATCCTCTGTGATACTAAGTAATTTCATTTTTGTAACTTGCTCCAAAGCAGAGCTCTTCATTGTAAGGATCAACTGTGGATTATTGTGCAATCGCTGTTAACATCCAATTAGCATTGATTTAGTTTTGCTAACATTTAAAATCATATTATTATCATCAACCCATTTCACAATAAACCCATCTCATTTTCCAGTACAGTTGATATATCTCTGGTATTTGAATCAGAATAGAACATTGTTGAGTCGTCAGCATGCATGACAACTGAAGATTGGCTTAATTCACAAGGCAAGTCATTAGAATAAACTGAGAAAAGGAGAGGGCCGAGGGAGCTTCCCTGAGGCAGACCACAGTGGATCTCACAACTGTCGGACAAGAAGCCATTGTAAGACTTGACTTCTGTCAGGTAGATAGTCTTTGATCCAAGACAAAGACTTATTTGTTTGTCCATAGCAATTTAACTTGGCAATGAGAAGATCATGGTTTATCAGATCAAATGCTGCACTAAAGTCCAAAAATATTACACCGACTAGATTACCTTTGTCCAATTCCTGATACCAATTATCAACTATATGAATAAGAGCTCTTGCAGTAGAGTGATTTGGTTTCTTAACATGTTGAAATTGAGTAAGCAGGCTATTTTCAACAAAGTAATTTTGCATCTGCTTACACACTATTGTTTCCATAATTTTGATTGGCCTACTATTGGGTCTGTTGAACAAAACATTTTGATCCTTGAATTGGAATTATTTTCGACACTTTCCACTGTGAAGGAAAAGATCCATGAGGAGTCGACCATCAATATCGTCTACACCTGAGGATCTGTCTTCATATAGAGCATTTAAGAGACTCTCCACTTTTTGAATGCTGACAGTAGTTAGATCAAAAGTGCAGTTTATCTCTCATGATCTTGTTTTTTTATTAAAGAAGTAGTGGATGCAATCACCATAGATCATATCAGATTTTAACTTTTATGTTTTTTCATTGTGAAAACAATTGAAGTAATTAATTGAAGTAATGTCCAGATGTTTACTGATAAAACCATCATCAGTTTCGATATGTGTTGCCAGGGATTTGTTATCGCGGCCCATTAGACTATTAAAGGTTTTCCATACTATTTTGCTATTATTGCCAGCCTCTTCAAATTTTTGTTGATAGTATAGTTTCTTTTTGTCTGTTTGATTTCAATGTGCTGTTTCTTAAATTGCGATACAGGTCACATTTATTGTTTCTGTCTTGCAGATATTGGCACGATAATGCGCGTGGTGGAACTCTCTCCACTGAGGGGCTCGGTATCGTGGACTGGAAAGCCGGTTTCCTACTACCTTCATACCATAGACCGCACTATAGTAAGCATCTTATGCAGTTTTTTTTTTTTCCTTTAATTGCGGTGCAGAAAAAAAAGACATTGAACACTGACTGCTGAAGCAGTACATTATACATTAGAGGCAATGAATAGACTGAACCCAACACAGAGCCTGTCATAAGAACATCTAGTAATTTATTCAGCTACTGGTCCTGAGAATGGAAACAGTAGAAGGATACAATGATTTTCACTGATTATTGCTGATAGAAAGCCCTCTATTTGCCATTTCAGCAGCTTGTTAAGCCTAGCAGAGGGTAGAAAAAGCTGTTGTTAGTGGCATGTTATTTTTATTGGCTCATAAATCCCAGTGTAGCTGTGACTTGGCTTCAAGTTATGACACAATTGTTACTTTTTTTTTTTTTTTTTTTTTAAGACTGAAGCAGTTATTGATAGACTGCTTCGCCACCCCGATCTGGCAGGGGGGGAATACAGTCCGGAAACGTGGTTCTCCTTGGTTCTGCCTCTGTCATTTATCATTTAAAGGGGTTCGGTTATCCTAAACTATTGCTGTAGTTATGCTGCTATAGGGTTAGACTGTTGGTGGACAAACTGACCATTTTTCCTCACTCTGCTACTTTCTTCTTCTACTACTATCCAACTTGCATTATTTCTTGATATTTCAACTGTTAACTTTATGTTTTCTTTCAGTTTTTTTTCTCTCCATAGAAGCTACACCTGGACTGGGGTTCTGTTTGGCTGTGATACCTTCCTGGAGGGGGACATCGGCTGAGATAATGCTGCCAACAAAATAATCGTTCTCCCTCTCCTGCCATTAACTTTTTACTTTTCATTAACATAGAATGTACTCCTGGATCAGGCCATCTGTTTCTTTTTGTGCATTCTGCTCTGTCTTCTCAAACTCCCAGTCGGTCGAGGCAGATAGCCGCTTGTACTGAGCCAGGGTCTGCTAGAGATTGCTCCCTGTTAAAGGGGAGTTTTTCCTCCCCACTGTCGCTACATGCATGCTCAGTATGAGGGATTGCTGTAAAGTCAACGACACAACGCAAGCGATTTTCTACTGTCACCATGTGCTCGTTCAGGAGGAGTGAATGCTGCAAGTCAATGACTCGATGCAATCTGCTGGGTTTCCTTAGATAGAAAACTTTTTTAATAATCTGAATAACGAAATTAACTTAATGCACTGTTTGACAACTAGGATCAATTGAAATGTTTATGTGATTGGATTGAAATTATTTTTTTTGTAAAGTGCCTTGAGACAACGTGTTGTGAATTAGTGCTATATAAATAAACTGAATTGAATTGAAATAGAAAAACCAATATTGCATGAATTCAATACCTGTTCAAATATTGTCAACATATCTGTATTAACTAATATCTACATTTGCCCTGTGTTTCAGCTTGAAAACTATTTTGCCAGTCTAAAAAATCCTAAACTCAGGGTAAGTTGCACAAGTATATTGTTTTTGTCTCTCTATTTGCAGTATTTCTAGATGAAACAGTATTTTTTTATTTTTTATTTATTTATTTATTTATTTATTTTTTATTTTATGTTAGGAGGAGCAAGAGGCAGCTAGACGACGTCAACAAAAGGACACAAAGGACAGCAAAAGCAATAACACCACTCCTACAAAGCCTAAGGAGCAAAACAAAGTAAGACCATGACCATTTTTCTTATGTTCATGAGTTATACTATATATTCAAAATGTTTTCACTCGTTGCATAGTGTGTAAAATCAAGAACTGGGTAGGGCAGACTGCTTCTACAAATATTTGTTGAAGAGTGGGTCGCTCTCAGAGCTCAGTTCCAGCATGGTACCGTGATAGGATGCTACCTGAGCAATAAGCTCAGTCATGAAATTTGCTCATTACTAAATATTCCACAATTAATGTTCTATAATAACAAAGTAAAAGAAAATAGGAACAGTAGCAACTGTGTTTATGTGTAAATCATAAATGGGTATCACAGAACTAACACAAATCTTTGTCTATGTCCAACAGCAGGACTCCTGTGGTGAGGAGGAGCGTCTTAGCTTGGTGTCCGTGGTCAAACCCCCTCCTAAGCCCAGAAGAACTCGACTATTGGCCAAAGGTCGCAAGCTAAACAACAAAAAACGTGGTCGACCCAAGAAAGCCACCCCTGCTGCTGAGAAGAATAAGAAAAATCAGAGCGCATTAGATTTGCTGCATGCAAAGACCCTCTCTGCAGCACCACCTCAGGGTCAGTGGGCTCACACAGAAAAAAGATTGATGAAAGCTGTCATAACAATAAAATATTAGGCTCAGTTGCAAATGTCCTTGTGTATAGATGCATACCGGCCACCTCAGACTCCCTTTTACCAGCTACCTCCCAAGGTCCAGCACTATAATCCCAGTCAGCTGCTGCTGAGCCCAACTCCTCCTGGTCTGCAACAACTACTTGGTAAGACATTATGATTTGATGTGTTTGGCTTTAATATACAACTAAAGATTTCTTTTCCATCAGCTGTTCTTCAATCTTCAGATTTCAATATGAATGAATGAAATGATATGATAGCTTGAATCTCTTTTTCTTCATTCTCCATGAAAGGTTAAAACTGCCCACCATCTTAAAACGTACATTGTAACGTTTCACACAATAAGTTTATTCTGACCTTCTCATTTTGTTCCCTTCACTTTTTATACTGGTCACTTTTCTTCCCGTTCTGTTGTGCTTTTTAGATGGTTTCTCTTAATATCCCTCATATAAAAGCAACATCTTATCTTTTTCCTAAACCCCATTTTCCAGATAACATCAAAGTCCAGTACCTCCAGTTTATGGCTCACATGAAGACTCCTCAGTATCGCTCTAATCTGCAGCAGCTTTTGGAGCAGGAAAAGGTGACTGGACATGTTTAGAAATATTCTGCATGTTTTCATCACTGTCAACATTATTCTGCCCCTACTCATTGGTGTGAAGGTTAATATTTCATTTGACCGAAGTCTTGTTTCTGTCTTCCTCTCTCCCCAGGAAAAGCACAGGGATTTGTCAGGACAGGCAGAGCAGCTCCATTTGGTCTGTCAGTCTCACAAGGACAAGATTAAAGGACTTTTCCAAACCAAACTAGATGAGGTATTAACATATTTGAACTTATATTATTTTGATGTCCTTTTTTGTCAAGATTTATTATTAAGCATCTTTACTTATTTAAATTCATAGTGGGGAAGACATCCTGAGCTAATGGAGAATTCACGTTTATTGGTGTTTGGACTAATGAACTGAAAACTTCTGTTTTCCTAGAATATCGAGAAGGAGTACTGATCTTTGCTTCAGCTGTTTTAGGAGGAAGACGTCTGCTTGAAACTAATGCAAAACCTGATTATTATTTTTTCAATTGTTTGTGAACAGCTTGGAGTAAAAGCTCTGACTGTGGAGGACCTCATTCAGGCTCAGAAGGAGATTTCGGCTCACAACCGTCAGCTGAAAGAGCAGACCAAGCAGCTTGAAAGAGAAATGGTTTTTCTGAGGGACCACAGTCTGCTTCTGGTGAGCCCTCAGAGCTTGTTACAGTTGTTTTAACTTCCAACCTTTGAAGTGTTAAGTTAGAGGGGTTGACTATCGATGTACCAGAGAAAAAAAAAATCTGTTCTTGTTATTTTTCAGCTGAAGTCTCGGTGTGAGGAGCTGAAACTAGATTGGGGCTCTCTGTGTTTGGAGAGTTTGTTGAAGGAGAAGCAGGCGCTGCGCAGACAGATTTCTGAGAAGCAGAAGCACTGCTTGGAGTTGCAGGTAAATGCCACACATTAATATGTTGGATTCATTTTCAGCTCATAGAATCACTCCCTTCTTCAACGTGCTGCCCTGCCCCCACAAACGTCCAAGAACGTCTTTTCTTTTCTTTCTTTCGCTTTTTCCTGTCATTCTGTCCTTTTAGTTCAGAGAAATTACCTTTTTTATGCTATGTGTTTAAATGCAACCTAAAAAAAGATGTTGAAAGTCAGACTTGGTTATACTGACAACTTTTATAATGACAACTTTTCAGCCACATTTAGACATCAGTAAACAGTGTTATGCTTTTCATCTTTTACATTTAAACCTCATTTGCCTGTTTTGATAAACAGATTATGTATTCATTTATGCATACATGTTTATCTGATCAGGGACAGCACACAAAGTTACAAAACAACCATCCCACTGTGCGCTGTTAAAATATTCAAGTGACGACACATTAAAACCTGACATGAGTGTATATTTGTTGCTAACCTCTTAATAGATTTCTTAAAAACATTTCCATTTCCAATAAATCTCAGATGAGCAGGTAATGTGTTCCAGAGCTTCCTCATTTGCCTGAGAAAGTGTGTTTTACAGAACGGGATTGCAACATTCCCAGTTGAAGCTCTGCTAGATCTTAGTTTCCTAACATAATCATAAAAAATGACATAAAACCATTCAAACATTTTAATGCATACTTTAAATAACAATGTTTTCATATTCTCTATTTCTTTTTAATCAAATTTTAATTGGAGGATAGTAAACCTTATGAAAGTTTAATATGTTTCAGCTTCTGTTTTACTTTCATATTTTTGCACTGCTCTCTTAAAAAAAACAAACAAACAAAAAAAAACATTGCATGACTTTTTACCTGATCTGTAATTCCTGAGTGTTTATCTGTTGATGAATACCTGTCTTCCTTTCTTGTGGTTCCCCCTGCTGTCTGCTTATAGATTAGCATTGTGGAGCTGGAAAAAAGTCAAAGGCAACAGGAGCTGCTTCAGCTCAAATCCTACAGTCCTCGTGATAGCTCCCCCTACAGGAAGAGTCTGGAGTCACGAGGTTCCACAGATATGGACGCTTCTAGGCTTGGTCTCTCGTCGGCTCCAGCACTAAACGGCATCAGCTCGGAGCTTTCAGTCAACGGCACAGGCTCGCCGTGTTTTGACCGGGCTAACACAAAAGTAGAGCTTTCTCGCTACCTTCCCATCTCTCCAGACCACGAGGTGGTGGCCACCACCCCTGAGGCACGACAGAGGCAGCAGAACTCCTCCCAGCCTGACTACACTCGCTTCTCACCTGCCAAGATTGCCTTACGAAGGCACCTTAACCAAGACCCCACTGCCTCTGCTCACTTAAGAGGATCGGGCTTAATGACACACAGGTGGGTTTCTCCTAAAAGCTTAGATGAAGAAAGAAAGATGTCAGCCACCTTCTGAATTTATCTGTCTCTGTTTTTTTTTTTTTGTTTTTTTTTTTTTTTTTTTTAGGGAACTGGGAGGTGTTAACTCCCCTCATGGAGCCAAGCAAAACTGTCCTTCTCCCAATGCTTCTGATGTTCAGTGCAATGTGAAAATCTTTGACAGGGTAAATTGTTCGTTTCTCTCTTTATCTGGTTGATTTTTATTTGATGCTTTTCAGTATTTGACTCTTTGTTACATTATGTATCAGAATTATAATATCTTGAAATTGAATAATACCTTACCTGCCCATTGTGATGCCAGGTAACTTTAGCATTTCATCAAATCAGTGCCGTGTACTTGAGACTTACTCAGAATAGATCATTTAAAGATCATCTTAACTCCGACACCAGCCTCTGAGCACTACAATCCTGCTACTTTTAAACCCTTCCCTTCTCCAACACTTGAATCAAATGGCTGAATTCCCTCATTACCAGGTTGAGGCCAACGGTCAAGAAAATGTCTTGATAGTAATGTTTCTCCAGTTTTAAAGCCTGTCTTTATTTGTGTTTTGAATAGAAATACAACTCTCTCCTTCAAAAAAACAAACAAAAAAAAACCCTTCTTGAAAAAATGCCATTAACTGTAGCAAATGAAGCTAAATCGAGCTTGTCTGTGGTTTTCCAGGGTGGTAAAGAAAGGAGTCCATCTGTTCAGGGTGACAGCATCACGAGCCTTCCAATCAGCATCCCTCTGAGTACTGTCCATCCCAGTAAACTACCAGTCAGCATCCCACTGGCCAGCGTGGTGCTGCCCAGTCGTGCTGAGAGACTTGTAAGTTTTCTCATGACAATTTGTATATTACAGTACCTTGACATCTCTGCCCTACTTTAAGTATGACTTATTGTTCACTTGTCAACAATTATAATTATGTTGCAAACAAAAAAGTTAATGTTAAATTGCTGCTGTTTTATAGTTTTATCTCTTTTTTTTAATCTTAATTTTATGCCTTTTATAATTTCAGAGAAATACTCCCAGCCCTGTGTCTCAATCAGGTCAGACCAATGGTAAGGATGATTCAGTCAAAATTGTTCACAAATGGAGGTGAACCAATCACAGTTATGTTGCTGATTTCTGGTCTCCGGTTTTTTGTACAATTCTAACATGCTGATAATTACAAGCTTTCTCGACCTCTGAACAGTTATAAATTATTTAAATGAGGAGCGAAGGCAATGTCACACTGTATGTGTGTGTGATAGGGTAGTCACTATAAACAGAAGAATCTGTGTCAATTTACTTACCTTAACTCTAAAATGTCCAGAAAGTTGCCAGCATTTTCCATGACAGACAGAAGTCGAAGGCTCCAAAACATAAAACTGAGAAACGTTTTTTGAAAACTATCAGCCTTCCTGTTATTTAGTTCAATAGAACTTCACCAAGACTGTTCTGAATTGACGTCCCATTGTACTTGGCTTCTTTATGGTACAAAATGACCAAAACTAAGATGGCGCTGGAGTAAATTGACCAGGACCCACTGAAGTCTAGCTCTCTGTCGTAGCAGCCTAAATGAATGGCTGACATGTGTCCATAGAAAATGTTTCTGCAAAGTCTTCAAATTATTTTTATGCCTTCAGCTGTCTTAATTATGACCAGATTTTCTAAACTAGGTCTTAAAATATAGTTTTGTCTTAAATTTGTGAGGTTCGACCATAGACATTTATTTAATTAAATGAATCATGGTGTGCAGCATCAGAACTCAGAACTCCCATTCTTTTCAGTCTATAAACGCATCATTCTAATGCATGTACTTTGACGCACTGTTTGAGTTTAATTAAAAAAAAAAAAAAAAAAAATCAGATAAAGGTTAGGAAGCTATTTTTTGTTTAATGTAGAAGTTTGGATAATCATGTAATTTTTTTGATTTTTGAGTTTGATTAGGATTTTTTCCTTTTACCAAAGAGCATGCAACATCTCAGATCACAAAACAGGAATTTAAGTTAACAGTTATATTTAAGTAGGGTAATTACTACGCAGTTTTTTATAATTCATGTAATTAATTAATTCAATTCAATTTGTTTACATTTCACCAATTCACAACAAATGTCTCGAGGTGCTTTACAAAAAAATCCTTTCAATTCAATCACACATACATTCCAATTGATCCTAGTTATCAAACAGTGCAGTGAGCTCAGTTAATTATTCCAAGAAGTTAAAAAAGTTCCTATCTAATGAAATTTAGCAGATTGCATTGAGTCATTGACTTGCTTCATTTACTGCTCCTGGACCAGCACATAGCGACTTTAGACAATCGCTTGCGTTAAGTCGGAAATGTAAGTCTAAGTCTCCAAAAAGTCTTAAATTTAACTTAACTAAAACTTGTACAAACTCTGTTTTTTTTAAATGGCTTCTTACTGTTTTTGTGCTTTCTCTGATCTCCTTTTTAAAGAATTCACTGATGCAAAAAAATGTAACATGTAATCAAGTCTTCTTCACTCAATAATAACTTATACAAAGAAGAGTGTTGTCAGTGCTGCCTGCTAGTGCTTGGAAAAAGCTTGGAATTTTAGGATTGTTAAATTTGAAAATTTCCTAATTCAAGTCTCCAGCTGATTTCTACTCAATCAGCTTGATATTTATCAACTTGAATCTGATGTGGTGTGTTTTATTTAAATTCAAATGTCTTTGAGGAATGTTCTTTGTTTACTCTATTTTTTCACCCTGACCTTAAACTGTTGCATCTCCCCAGGATATTCATGTAGCTCAGGGCTAATGAATGGAGGTCCCCACCCTGAGGACCACAATGGTGCTTCTTTATCACCTCTTCCACACAGCAACAGTCCTTTGACAGGACCAATGGGTCGAGGCGGTCCCATCCAGAGCCCATCGCTGAGCACCGGAGGGGTGCTCCACTATGCTGACGGACCTCCAAGGATTCTTCCTGAAGATGGAGCAGAGCGCCAAGGTGAGGAATCAGACACAGCTGCAAGAAAGCGAACTGCAGAGGAAGATTTTCCTGTCTTCCTCCTCCTCTTCATCTTCGTCTTCCTGTTCATCAGGCAATGGAAACTGCGTGGCTGGAGGATCACGCCTTCATCATCATGCTGGCTCAGCCAAGCAGGGATACCACAATAACCATGGAAACCACCACCACCAGTCTCCCAGCATGCAGCACGCACACACGCCAACACACACGTCCTCCCACAGCTTCGGCTCTCAGGAGGGGCGCAGGCGTGGGAGGAGGAAACGCAGCTCTACAGGGCCAGCGGTGGCCAGCGGATCCCCAAAGAGACGCTCGTTCCCTGGGGTCGGCTCCAACAGCCACTCATCAGGATCCCCACTCAACATTAACTCCATGGTGAGTCACTGAAGTGCCCGGAAACATGGAAGTTGTAATCCTAACATTGTGGTTGCAAAACTACTATAGGATCCTCGCTAAAGTAGTGTGAAGCTCACTTTAATAGGTGATTAAATGAAATTATTGTCTGTATGAGCTGACGGAGCTTTTTTGACTGAACCTACATTTATTTGTTTACCTAAACAGGTGAACAACATCAACCAGCCTCTGGAAATCTCCGCCATCTCTTCTCCAGAACAATCAAGCCGCAGCCCCCACGGTCCTGACCTTGACCAGCCCCCCATCTTGAAGAGAGAGCGCCCTCTGGAGCTCAACGGTACTGGTCGATACTCGACCACTCCCAGCTCTGATGATGAGGACTCGGGATATCCTCCTGACAGCTCTAGTTCTCGGTAATGTAGTGCATTTAGTTTAGCTGCAGATTTTTCTTGTTCTCATTATTTCTCCAGTTTCTTGCATCTACTGAGAAAAGATTTATTTTAGGATGTTTTTTTATTGAATATGATTCAGTTCGAGTTAAAAGTTGGGAAAAAAAAGAAAAGGGAAGATAAGTAAATATAGTTGTAATATTTCTATTGACATTACGCTTGTCAACTCAAGTAATCCACACATCCAAAAAAGTCAAAGCAAATCAGCCCACAAATGAAGTTTAGATAAAACAAACAAAAAAAAAGTTTTTAAACTTGAATGGCACAGGGAGCAGGTGTTGAACGCACTTATAGAAATATATGAAATACTTTGCGAAAAGCCTTTCTTGGTTATGTTTTGAGAAACTAGTCACATGTGTTGTTCAGATGTGATTTTGACCCATTTTCCCACACAAACTGCCTTTTAAATCCTAAAGGCTTCGGGGTCCTTTCAACGCACTCCAATCTTCAGTTCTTTTCTTATATTTCTAATTGGATAAAAGTCAGGTGACTGACTGGGTCATTCTTGCGGTCTTTTAGTCTGAACTCAATGAAGAGTTTCCTTGGCTTTATGTTGGGACTATTGTGTTGCTCGGAAATCCGAATTTGTTTTGTCTTTAGATTCTTATCAAGAACGTCTCAGTCGGTTCAGCACTGTATGCTGTAAGGCAGCCCCCACCCGATGTTCCCACCTGCAGCCTTCACTTTTGCGTGGTGTTTTTGGGGGTGATGTTCTGAAGCACGCTTCCTCCAAACATGATGAGTGTAATAAAATCCAAAGAGCTTTGGCTTCATCTGAGCAGACTGTGGTTTTCACTGGCTTGTCCAAATCTTTCAAACAAGCTTCAACATGCAGTGAAGTGGTTGAATGTGTTAGTTACTTGGTAGCTACCTGCTATTTACAGGCAGGTCTTTCTGAAGCTGAGAGCGAGTGCTGCTTGGCTCTTGAGCAACACTTTTCATTGTCTTTTAACTCATTCTGCCAAGAAAAGAGGTCAAATGTCAGGCCAGAACTTACAGGTTTCTATGGTCGAGGTGCAACGCTTTGAGAGACATTTAAATAAACCTCTGTGGAGGCTGTATGTAGATCAGTTTGAATCTATAAATACTGTATATCTTAGATCATGTGTGGAGAAGAGAAAATCCTAAATAAATTCATAAATAAAGTTTTTCACCCAGTTATTGTATTTTAAATTCATTTAAAATTTGTTTGTTGTATAATCATTTTTACCCAGTGCATCATTAAAACCGAAGAATTCACATCCTTGATAAGTTCGTTAAAGGTGACCTATTATGCTTCCTTGAACAGGTTAGGGTAGTTCTTTAGGCTATAAAAAACATGTTCATTACATTTTTTGCACAAAATAATTCTTAGATAATGAGCTTTCAGTCTGGTCAGTTCTGCCTATTTTGAGCTCCTTTCAGGATGAGCTGTTTTAGGGCCTCTTGTCTCTTTAAATCCAAAGTAAACTGCTGCTGGCCACGCCCCCTAACTTAACATTTACACTCGCATGTGTTTTAAGCACTTGAGCTGCTTTTAGAAGCAGTTGAGACCCAAATGGAAGCATAAAAATGTGCAAAATGTGAATTTTGCATAATAGCTCCCCTTAAACTTTTCACCAGAGTTGTATACCTTTTTATTTTAGGATACAAGTTGTCGCACATGGCTCACATTTGGTTTGTTTATTTTTTTTCTCCTTAGCATTGAAAGAAAAATAGCCACTATATCACTGGAGAGCAGAGATGGGCATGGTAGACTGGGTGATGGGGAACGAGGTAAGAAGAGAAAGCTGCACATTGTCGGAAACGTTTCTAATCATGTGGCGTTTTGTTAGTGAGGAAATCGATGGCATGTCTTTTTTCCAACTAGGAAGGAAATCTGGGAGCAGCAGTGGTAACAGCACAGGCAGTGAGGCTTCCTCATCATCCTTTTGTTCAAACAGCAAGTGGAAATCAACTTTTTCACCCATATCAGACCCCAAGCAACCCAACTCTGACCTCAGACAGGGGGGCTCCCCATTCAGCACGGGGGGGTCAAGCCGAAGCACAGACTCAGATTCAGACTACAAACAACAGAATGGGAGGAAAGGGGTCGATGGGGATTCCTCCAGCTACATGACCCCCAACCCTTTCCTCAGTCAGGAGACAGGAACGTGGGCTGTAGCCAGCAGTGGCTGCGGTGTCCAGGGAGGATCTGCTTCAGACCAGCGGCAGGTCCTTCAGAAGCAGAAGGGTCCCCGTGACTGGGAGCTGAAGACCAACAACAGCATGGCCAGTCAGAATCTCTTCATCGCTGCTGCTGCTGCCAGCAACGGAGGGGGCATTCTGAGTGGGAAGGTTGGGGGCAGTCCGGTTGCAGTTTCCTCAACCACTGGGTCATCTATGGGACAGTACCTGGGCACCCAGTTCCCACTCGGAGGAGCCTCAGTCCTTCAGTCCTTGTTCGGGGCCCAGACAGGTGTCTCCACTGTGAACGGGACCTCCAGACTCGTGAACGGACACTCTGCCCTAGGCTTCTCCAGCGCAGGGTTGGCAGGGGGAGCAGCAGGAGGTGAGCATCACTGATGATGTAGCAGGTTGACATCAAATGTAAGAACAGTCAGAGTGAGGTCTTAGTCTGATTCTGGGGGGGGGAGTCTTATTCAAGAATGAGTGCGAGGGGATGAGAACGGTGAGTGGAAACACTGGGTTGCTCTGTTTTTGTGTGAACGACAGACTTTCTGTTCTGCTTTGCTTCTGACATGGACTGGCTGCTTGAATGCTGCAATTAGAAACGCCCCTGGACAATGTTATGAATGAATTCTGTTACAAAACTGAATAGAAAACTAAAACAATTGACAAAAAAAAAAAAATCTTAGAAGGGTCTTATTTAGTCCTTTGTCATTGTCCTGGGGTGTCTGTATTTGAGTTGTGCATCAGAGTCATTTCACTAAATTCTGTTTATCCATAAATTGGTGACGTTAGTCTTTCTGCAGTTAACGGTGAACTGACTCTGTTTGCTTTTTGCGTGCTTGTCTCAGACTCGCTTGGCGCTTGTGCACAACCCGGCTCAGTCCTTGCTTCTCTCTTTGTCCCCCTTTCCTCGCTCTCTCCGCTGCTGTCATCTGCTCTGTCCTCTTCCGCTCTCCACTCTCTCGCCCTCCCCCACTCGCCCGTTTCTGCTGTATGATTTGCAGGTATTTTTCACCATGTGGTTCCCTCAGCGTCCTCCCATCAGTTTGGGGTGACGCTGTCCACCTCTGGAGGCCTCAGCTCTCTGCTCAGTCTCTCCTCCTCTTCCTCTGCCTCCTCCCAAACCCAGCAACACACCACTCCTCCGCCTGCCCCCACGCGCCTGACCTCTGTGTCTTCATCTCTTCCCCTCACGCTGTCCCAGGCCCAGCACAGCCGCACGCAGTCAGTCCTGCACAGCCCCTCTCCTCCCACACTCTCCTTGCCCCCTCCACCACCCCTTCACAGCGTCCCTTCCTCCTCCTTAGCCTCCACGCACGCTGACGTCTCGGCGTCTTCTAGATCAGACTCCCTCCACCCCTCACGTCTGCCCCAGACGTCCCTCCATCACCAGAGAATACAGTTATCTCTCTCGCTTTCCATCACCGCCACCTCCACCGCTTCAACTTCTGTCTGTACCACCGTCGCTGCCTCCCCCTCCCTCCCCTCTTCCTCTCTGTCCACCTCCTCCTCGTCTCGTCCATTCGCGGTGCATTACTCTCCCCGGCTTCCCCTGCCCCCACCCACGAGCGGCTCAGGTGGTGGCGGGAGCATGTGGAGGACTCAGGGCATGCATGGGCCCCACGCCACCACCCAGATCCCCGGCTCCCGACCTAGATAGTGTTTGGGCCAAGGGGCAGTGGGGAGGAGGGGAAGGGCGGAGGGCAATCAGAGGGTGGATAGAGAAAGATAGGGAGAGAGAGAGAGAGAGAGACAGGATACCTGTTTTCCCTGTTTTTCTACAAGCTGTTGTTCTGAATGAACAAGGTAAGAAGACTAACAAATGTCTTGGGTGTATGTTTTTGATTGTGTTTTTTTTTTTTTTTTAACCTGAGTTTTGTGTTGCTAACGTATTCGCACCCCTTGACCTTTTCTGTATTTTGTCAGGTTACAGCAATATAAATCGATGTATTTTAATAGTATTTGTGATAGACCGTAACAAAGTAGTGCACAAGAAAATGAAGCATGGTTTTCAAACTCTATTTTGCACTTAAGATCTGAAAAACTTAGTGTGCATTAATGTTCGGTGAATGATGTTCCTCTATCAGTCAATACTTTGTAGAAACCACTTTTTGCTGCAACTAAGTCTTTTGGGGTATTTCTCACGCAGCTTTACACATCCACACGCGTATATTTATGCCCATTCTTCTTTACAAAGTGGCTCAAGATCGTTTAGATTAGATGGAGAGTCTCTGAACATGAATTTTCAAGACTTGCTGCAGATTCGCGATTGGCTGTAGGTCTCAGCTTTGTTCATGTTCTAACACGTGAACAAAGCCAGGGGTGCCCAACTCCAGTCCTAGACAGTTGCCATCCTGCAGCTTTTAGATGCATCCCTTCTGCAACACACTGAATCAGATGGTTGAATTCCCTCATCAGCATGTCGTTCAGCTCTGCAAAGGCCTGCTAATGAGCCATTCATGTGATTCAGTAGGCTGAAGAAGGGATGCATCTAAAACAGGGGTCAGCAACCTTTTCAGTCCAAAGAGCCACTTTTACCCCTCGCTGCAACAAAATAACGTTGGTCTAGAGCCACAATAGTTGATTATTTAGTGTGTATAAATACGCACTAAATTATTATTATTTTTTTTAATGCAATGAAATTAAACTAAAATTTATTTTTATTGTTAGATTTTATAACAAAGTATTTAAACATTTGCAAAAGAAAAAACTCGTTAGTTTGTAGAATGAGGCCATCTGAATGAGCCCTTTCCATAAATGTGGAAAATAAAGAAAGATAGGTAGCCCGCTAAACAATCTAATCTAAACAACAATCTAAAACACAAACCTAATAAAACATTAAATTACTTTTTAAAGTTCTGTACCTTCTGTTGTGGATGTTCTGTGCAGATTTTTGGGAACCCATGCAGCCGGGGGACATAGTCCTGCTGGAAGATTAAAAGTTAAAAGCCAAAAAAGCCCCAATAAATCACAACAGCTCACACAGTATTATAGAGTTGACACAAGCTGAGCACTGACACATACGGCAGTGTTCAGAGAGCTGCATTAAATTGGTGTTTGTAACGTGACAAAATGTGAAAAAGTTCAAAGGGTGCAAATACTCCACCTAAACAGTGTACGCTGCTTTGTTAAACGTCTGCTCTGAGTGATCGACTGTATCATTTTCTGCCTGTGACTGTTTCTGTTTCAGGTAATTGATGAGAACTACCTCAGCAACACATAAACTATGCAAATGTCCAGGCGTGGACCAAGGCACACTCCTCATTTACTGGTGCTTCAAACCGTCTGCACTACCCAACCGCCTCCAAGACCGGCTTCTCACGGGGAAATCTGGGACACGCACACACACTCACACTAAGGACCACTGTGGTCACCTGGAGCAGAATCTGTAGTTAAGAGTCATGTTTATGTTTGATGTATGAAGATTTAAAATCTGAAAGTCAAGCCTGAGAAAAAGGAAATTATTGTATCAGTTTCATCTTAAAGGTGCTCGGATATGATTGTGGTAATAAGGAAGGAATAAAATCCTTTCAAAAAGTGAAATCACAGCCTGAAGCACATCCCGTCAGCCGTATCAGGTGCCGCACTCCTTCCAAAGCTTCACTTCACGAGTGTGTGTGTGTGTGTGTTTGTACACTGAAACACACAACACAGAGCAAGTTAACCGAACTGGGCTCAGATATCATGCAGCTTTGCTTCTCTGCATGCATGTTCTTTTATCCATGTTTTCTTCCCTATGAAGTTGAGCACGTGTCGCATTTTTAAAGAGTCTGAAGCAAGATGAGGGTCATTTGGTTTAACTTCACACTGGATATTAGGATGCCAATGTCTCAGTCTTGGGTGGGTAATTTGACACCCCAGTATGTTTTCTAAAAACCAAAACAGATCATTTTGAGTTCCTCATGCATTGATTATGAAATAAAATTCAGTTGGAGTCAAATTACACATTGGAGTGAGTTATGATTGACTGTATTTTCATCTAATATCAAGCGTTTAGCATATCAGTAAAAAAAATATTCTGTGATACTTCTCACAGTTCAGACATTTCTCCTCTTAATAATTTAACTAATGAATGAAAAATGTGGAAAACATCTATAGATGTTACAGCAATGTTCTGATTTTTAGTCTATTTATGGATTAGGAAAGGGGTTCTCGTTACCAGCCGAGTATGTTTTAATCTAAAAAGATGAAATTCACTAAGTCAAATGGTGCTCTGTGTGGACATGGCTGTTCGGTACCAGTGGCCTGGGGATGTCAGAGTTTGGTTGAAGTTTAGGAAAAAGCTTAAAAGCAGGTGTACAGAATCAGAGAATTCAACTAGTTTCTCTATTTATTAAGATTTCTGTTTCTAAGTCAGTTTGGTTAAGTCACACTACTACTTGGAATAATTTCTGCAGCCGGGTTTTTAAACTAATCTTAAGCTAAATTTTGCCCTATTTATCTTTGTTGCGCTTGGTGAAAAACAACCACGCACACATACACAGGCAGACATGCAAAACCTCGCACACTGGGGAAAAAAACCAACAAAATTTACAGTGACCACAAGAGACTACTGGACTCCCTTCACACCTTTATATTTGCTTGTTAATTGTCTATATTTTTTTTTTTTTTATTATTTGTAAAAACATGTTTGTACTGTGAATGTGATTCATTCTCCAACTGTATAGTTGTGAATAATTCAGAAGATTATTATTTATGCTGTCCGTCTCTCCTTTTTGCCTTGGTGTTCTTCACTTTGAATTATGTTGACAAAGTAGAATGCAATAGTGTGTGTGTATGTGTGCGCGTGTGTACTTGACTCACAGTCTGAAAAACAATGGTGCTAAGTTTGGACTGTGCCTGATCTTATTTATTGAAAATTGAAATCAGAAAAAAAACAAACAAAAAAAAACAACAATTTGAATACTTGGTGCTCTACACAGGGACATTCATTGGGCCGTATTTTTTTGCCGTTTCTTTTCTCATATTTAATATGCTATTGTCTCAGTTTTTTTTTTTTTTTTTTTTTTTTTAAGCCGAGTGTACAACAGTAGACACCACCTAACGATGATAAAGCTCTCCGGTAGCTTCCTCGGAGTCACAGTAAATAGGTGTTGATGTTTCTCTTACAGAGGGTTTTCATATATAGTCAGACTGCTTTTTCTCTCAGAAGTGAGCTTCTTATCTCTCAGTGAATAAGACACACTGTTTTTATATTTTTTGTTGTATGTCTCCATCAAAGTTTTATAAAGTATGTATCTATTTACATTACATCTATATAAGTAAATAAATGTATATGTATATAGCTATATGTGTATATATGTATGTATGTATGTATATATATATATATATATATATATATATATATATATATATATATATATATATATATATATATATATATAAAAGTAATGAGGGATGTTTGGTGCTCACATTCTGACCCTTATTTTCCGCCTGTTAAACAGGAGGCTTGAAGCCAAGCTGAGCAAAGCATGACCACCTCGGGACCTTAACATGGCAGCACAGCACCACCTGAATCCTTGTGATATAAACAAACCAGGACTAGATACTCAAACTGTGTGTGTTCGTATCCAAGCACACACCGGTGCTGTAGCTTGGACACACTTCGAATCCAGCACTAGAACTGTTATCACTTTAATCAGGGTTTTCTTTTTGTTTGTTTGTTTTAAACTCTCTTTGTTTTCTTTGGTTTTGGAGTCAGATTCTGCAGAAGAAGAAAAAAAAAAGGAATGGTGCTTCTGTTTCAATGCAAAGTCAGTTCAGTTTTTTACAAACTCGATCTTTACTGGTGCATAAAATGCCACGTTGGCGTCTTTTCCGACACTTGTCTCTTCCTGACGAGGCCGAACTTTGTCAAGTGATCGTGTTGTGTAATCGCTAACAGACATGCTGATGTAAAGTACTTTGTGTTGATGATCGAGAGCAGCAATGCTTCCTTTTAAACCCGATAGAGGAAATACACTTAAGCTCAGTAATGTGTGGGTGCTGTTTCCCTCCTCTCCACTCTTACCAGTGCATATCTAAGGGAAGATTAGAGTAATATTGAAAGCTTTATAGTAAACCACCTGTCCTGTGCACTCCCCGTGTAAACCAATGTTCTCCTCACCTGTGAGTGTTTAAATGAAGAGAAGAAAGTCATTTTCAGATGTAGTTAGATACTAGTCCATTTGTTACCAGCACTGAGAGGTATTTTGTAATTATTGTTGATGCTGTTTGGATTTTTTTTTTTTTTTTTTCTTCCCTATTCTTGGTGTTTGATACAATTGCAGTTACATGTAATGCTTTTTATGGTGTATGCAGATTCCTGTCAGGTTTTATAACTACTATTCAGATGGACAGCACGGTGCTCTCCTTCACTTAAAATAAAGAGTTGCAGCTTTTGATAGATACTGCCCTTCTCCTGTTGTGCTGCAGGGTTTTATGGTTCCAACATGTTCAATCTGAGATCACTTTGTTGCTTTTCTGAGGGTCCAGTCTGACTCTTAGGGCTTCCTCTTGGAGGTGATTTGATGCATGTGCCACTAAGAAAGGTTTGCACTATAAAAGGTTAAATGTGCTCATTACAGCTTTCAATCAGTTTTGTAGTTACACGCGCTCTAAATGTTTTTGGGCTGATAATTGAAATTAAAGCCTTTTTGCAGTGCTCCTGGTACGTCTTTGGTAGATCTGTGAGGTTTTGCACTCAAGGCTGTTTACGTTAAATCCTGCCAAAGGTCTTAACTCAGGAACCTTCCAACAGTTTTCTACAAGCAACTCTTTGTTTATAAAAATGGCATGATAAAGTCCCTCTAGAAACCAAGCTCAGGACAAATAACTCGGTGAGCATATTTGAAAGCAAAAATCTGAGATGTCCTCAGACCGACTCCTACTGGTGCATGCATCTGCCCTCCTAAGTGAAGTCGAGCTCTATGAGTCGGCCGTGATCTCCGAAAAGCCATGAAATGTGCTTTGACATCTTCCTCATCTCACAAATGCCTCTGTCTGGAGATATGTCACCAAGAAGGTGGTTCAGAGTCCTCTGTCCGGATCCCTTTAGCTGTGTCGGGACTGGCAGTGAAGGGCAGATGTTACCTAATCGGTGTGTGTGTGCGGTGACACTCTGATTGGTGAAGCCAGGGCAGGTTTGAGGTGCAATAATGGCAAACCTACTTTCCAAAAGGCCCTGGGTTTTTCCTGAAACAATTGTTACTGTTTGATGTTGGTGCTTTTATCCTATGATGTTAAGATGAAACAAATGGAATTAGTGGGGTTTTTTTTCTGCCTTTTATGTTTATTAATAAAAATGTTTCATATGATATTGACATATTTTGGTGTTCAGCGTATTTAATCCCAATTTGATTGAGGTATTAATAAGTTGAGGCACATTTATGTTCAACACAGTAAAATATCAAATTAATACCTGCCTATATAAATACAGGTTTTGGTGAGGCTTATTAGGGCCATTATTTGTAAAAACAGATGTTTATGAATTAGATTTATAACTTACGCTAGTAGAAGATCACCGTCAACTTGATGGGGTTTTTTTGACCGGTTTTATACCAAGGTTACCCTGCTTCAATAACTTGCAGCAAGGGTGTCCATTTGCTTAATTTCTTAATGATTTTATGCGGCTCCCCAGATCACAGTTGTAGGATGGAGCAAATCTAGCCAGCCCTTTAAAATGTTTTATTTTTCAAATGCTATTGATACATCAAGTAATATTATTTATAAACCAGGTTTCTGCATTCATCTTAATTTTGTAGTGATTACAGCCACAAACATACGGCAGCTTTGACTGAAAAGCAGATGGGTGCTCCCGCCTTCGGATTAATACAGTAAGAGCTTTAGAAGAAAGAGCAACTCGTGTCCTGTTTCTGTTTCTGAGCTTAGACTAAAAAATTCTTCAACCCTAAATGTATTGTGTGTGCCTGTCGTCTAATAATGCAACTGCGCAAGACGCTTTTTATGTTTTGGATCTACAATGATTTACAGATCACTTTTCCACAAAAGTCTCTCTGTGTTGTTCACTTCTGTAAGATCTTACATGTTTAAATTATTTAGCAGATACAATAAAAAAAAAAGTTTTTTTTTTTTTTTTGTTTTGTTTTTTTTTTTTTTTATCTTTATTTAAAACAAAAAATTTTGTGGCCTCTCAAGTCATGGCACAAAGTTTGGACACCACTGCCTTACAGTATGCAGTAAGCTTAATATTCATTTCTATTTGTAGTTTTGGCCTCGAATGAACTTCTGTTTCCTATGAGTTGGTAGTGAATAATTTAACAACAAAGGTTTTCTTGTAATTGTCTAGAAATTGTAAATTGGTTTCAAACGAAACTGGTTTATTTGAATAAAATAGAATAGAACAAATGCTGGAAAATATAAATCTAAGACGTAACTAAATAAAATGAACTTGAAACGGAAAATTAATGTATTTAGGACTTATAAGGCTTAAAATGAAGATTATTAAAGAAAATACTAAAGATCCAAAAATAAACCTTGATTAGAAAAAAAAAATGTTGACAGTGCTTTGAAGTTTAATTCAATCTAAGAGGCCAAGAGAAAGCAGTGCAATATGGTGAAGTGGAAGGAAAATGATACATGGCTTTCAAAATTCGTTTCGTATCCTGCCTCCCTTTACTCTGACACCCCTAAATAACTGTGACCAGCTGACTTCACAGTCTGCCTGTGTTTTATGAAGTTTCTCGGTCAAGAAACACAGCAGGGAGGTCCGGGATAAAATTGTGGAGAAATTTAAAGGAGGGTTAGATTATAAAACAATATCCCAAGCTTTGAACATATCATGGAGCAGTACCAAGACATGCCTGTCCACCTAAACTGACAGGCAGGCAAAAAGCAGCCAGCCCATGGTAACTCTAGAGGAGCTGCAGAGATCCCTAGCTTGAGTGGAGGATCTGCTTACAAGACAACTACTGTATTGGAGAGTTCTCGCCTTTATGGACGATTAGCAAGAAAAAATCTGCTGTTGAAAGAAACTCATACAAAGACCGGTTTGCAGTTCGCTATAAGCCATACAGGGAACACGAGAAACTGTCTGACTTTATGTGAAATACTACATGTGGAGCAAAACTAACACTGCGAACCCACCATCTCTGCAGCAAAACCTAATGGTGGCAGCATCATGCTGTGGAGATGCTTTTCTTCATCGGGGAGAGGGAAGCTGCTCAGAGTGGATGGGAAGATGGATGGTGATAAATACAGGACAATGAAAACCTGTTAGACACTGCCAAAAATTCAAGTCCTGCTCTTCCAGGAAGACAGCGACCTGAAACATGCAGCATGAGTTAAAAGTCCACACATATAGATCAAACTGAGAATCTCTGCCAAAACTTGAAAGCTGATGTTTATGGACGCTCTCCAACTCATCTGATTGAGTTTGATTTATTTTCCAATGAGAATGGGCAAAACTGTCAATTTCCACATGTGCAAAAGTGTATTTGAGGTGAAAGGTGGTTATACAAATCTCACTCACTGGGGCTGAATAAAAATGCACACCACAATTTTCAGATTGTAATTTGCTTAAAAAAAAAAAAAAAAAAAAAAAAAAAAAAAAAAAAAAAAAAAAAAAAAAGCGTTGAAAACCACTTATCATTTTCCTTCCACTTTTACAAATATGCTTCTCTTTATGTTAGTTTATCACATATAGGGCGAGCTACATTGAAATTTGCCCTGAGAAAAAGAAGCTTTCTCTGCTCCCACTCTGAGCTGAAAGGGTTGCGATGTCCATGAATGGGTCGTGGCTTTATCTCCTGGGATACAGAAGTGCTTGAACAGCCCTGAGACCTTGACTGTCTGCAAAACAAGGCTGCATCTGTGAGAACCTGAAGGGAGTAACATCTTTATAAGCAATCCGTTTCCCCTGTCTGCTACAATTTAAGAACTATTACCATAACCAGAACTATTTCATGGGATAACATGACTGGTCTTGTTACATTCAGCTTTTACAGCCTTTTTTGGTAGCGTTCATCTAAATGATGCAAAATTTCTGAAATTCAATTGTTTTTTCAATTATTTTGATTTGACTTCTGGATCTTCCAAAGGAGAAAAAAATTCATTATAAATAAATGTCTTAATTGGTATCATGATGCTTTGTAGTAGTATATGAAATTTTTTTGATCCACTATTATTAAAATTTTAATCCTGTGTTTAAAAACTATTAATAGACTTGCAAACTTTTTCTTTAAATCCCATTTAACCTTTGTTGTGTTAAAAATATTGTGTTTTCTAGAAAACACTTTGCTGAATGTTAAATTTTTTTTTTTTTTTTAACACTTGTAAGCTATATTGTATACTTTTACTTGGCAGTCTTAGCTGAGAAAACAACTCCTAATTGTCCACCACTAGTCTGTGTTTGTTTCAGATTAAATCCTCCCTTTATGCTTGTTTTCACTCTAATTTGTCAAAGTTAAGGAGGTTCAACAAGCCATCCCAACCTGCCTTTTGCCTTTCTGAGCAGTGAACATTTCGAACCATCAAGGACACATTTGCTTTTTTTATCATTTCAACACCCTGCTCCACTGTTAGTGAGAAGGAAAGGTGGGAGGATGTTACTCCCATCCACCGGAGCTTGACCCAAGCTAAATAAGCGACTGAGAGACGTCTGACCACACAGGTGTTCACACCGGCAGTGAATCATGTTCTTGTTGGTCCTGTTCTGGAGCAGCCTTGGTCCTGCAGTAACAGGTCAGGCTGTAATGTGAGGTAGCATATCGTAGAATTTGCATTTATATATGCATGTTTGTTCTGCAACTCTTCTGATTTACGCCTTTTAAATTTCAGCTTCCACAGTGCATCAGGATGCCCCCTGCTTTGTAGATGACTTGATTGCAGCGCTGCATGAGGCCACGGGAGAAGATGGTGAAGTTGTAAACAGCGGCCCAACTTTGTTTGGAATCTGCACTGAATCTGAAAATTCATCCCGATCAGTCCTGTCAGAACTCAGCGTAGGAATACGAAAGAACAACAGAAGAGGCGTGGAGGTGTTGGATCCAGCTGCAGGTATTACCGCTTACAATCTGTGATCTTCTTAAATGTTTTTTTAAAAATTGTTTTTGTCATGCATGATATCTTTTCTCTATTAGTGCTCGTGTCAGAAGAAGATGATCAGGAGACTATCATAGTAACCTTTGATCTCCCTCAGTCCCCATTATTCAAGCTGAAACCAGTGCTGGTCTTGGCATTTGAAAGCCCCCATACAGATGGAGAGCTGGGCGTCACTTTCTCCAGTCAGTCTCTGCAGCCAAACACACAGGTACAGAAAAAAAAAAACCCCAGTCTGTTGTGAAAATGTGTGAAATTGTTTTGCATGTTACGAATATTACCCATGTCATGTCAGATCCAAGAGTATTTGGGGCCTCAAGCAGAATTTTCTTCCAATTGACCACCAATAATGAGTTAACAATCAAACCTGGACAATTTAAGAGTTATCATTGTTAACTCTTTTAAATTTAACACATGGATCACTCGCAAGTCAACGGTCACATTGACTTTGTTACAGAATATGATTAACTTGACCATAACATTATGCAGCGATAAACAGCATGGAATAAATTACAGAAACTGAATGTTTTTTGTCTGCTATATCCATTCAGTCATGTAAGTTGTATCCAGTGTACAGTGTTTCAATCCAGACTCAGTAAAGTCAGGGTCTTTTGTTTTCAAAGCACAAAAAAAAAGACATTTTTGTTGTTAATTATGTTTCAGTAACAGCAGCACGTGCATGAAATGCTACCCCTGCAGAGACATAAGCATCAGAAAATGATTCAGCGAGTAACATTAAATGATGTAATATCTATCTAATTAATATTTTCCTTGGTACAGCTAGTATATTTGTCAATTTGAATTAAAAAAATTAACACATTCTGTCAAGTTTACTATCCACAAACCTGGAAATCTTTTTATTTTTAAAGGGTGATTCTTAATAAATTTTTTAACAAATCTGAAGCTCTTGGGAGAACCCTAAGTAGCAACAGCAGCTTAGTTTAGTTATGCCTAAGGCCGGTTGTGATTTATGTTATTGTTTCTGACCTTAATGCCCAAGTTGCAGGTTTCACTGTGTTCTCACTACAAGTTTTTTTTTTGTTTGTTTTTTTTTTCTCCCAGTACGCTTGCATTTCAGGGAGGACTTTGTACATCCTGCTAACAGGGAAATCATCTGAGGGAAACATTGAACAGAAATGGAACATTTCTGTTCAGGCAAAATCCCCCAACATGAGTAAGATATATTATTTATTTTTGTTATAAATGTCTTGTTTCATGTCTAGACTCGTCATGGTTCTTGTCATGCAGAACAAAACCTGAAAGACGTCCTTATTGGTGGAAAATCAGGAAGTGATGCTCGCCTGACTCCACTTCTGCTTTTCTCTGTGGAAACAGGAACTTATATGAGGTTGGTTTGGGTTTCATCTTCCTTCTTTAAAGGGATGTTGTTTGGGATCAATTCTCAGTGACATCTCTGTCTTAGACATGTAAACAGGTCAGGTTCATCAGGAGCCTCTTCCCAGACTTCTCTGTCCTTCCTCTGTGAGCTGAGACGCTTCCTTGATGCCGTCCTGCCCCAGCACCACACCGAGCCCCCTCTGCTGCGACTCGACACCCTGCAGTCCCTTCCTCCCCTGGCTCTTGGCCTTTCCACCAGTGAGACCCTGCTGGCGGGAATCATTAACTCCTCTGCCCCCACTATCTTTTCCTTTGCTAGCTGGAGCTCCAGCTTCCCGGTGCGTCCTGGACAGCTGGCCCTCTCCCCTGCTCTGCTGGAGGAACTCGGGCAGAGGCTGGAGATGAACGAGCAGCAGATAAGGGAGTTGATACGCCAGGAAATGGTGCCTACAAGAGCATCAGAGAAGCTGGGGAGGCTTAGAGAACTCAGTGCTTTTCAGAGGCAGGAAACAGCAGCAGCAGCAGGTGTGTGAAGAAAAACACGAGCCCGTGGGTCACATTGTTTAAGCCTAATGAAAAAAAACAATATCTTCTTTTCTGTTTCAAACAGGAGAGAGCCAATACTGCGCCTTCCTCCTCCTGAAGGCCCTGCAGACAGTGACCCGTGCGTACAACATACAGAGAAAACTGAGGGCCACCAGAGCAGGCCCTTCAACTAGGGGACCCATTTGTGGCCTAGGGAGTCTTACCGTGTCCCTCGAAAAGCTCGTCTTGGGTCCCCAGAGCGCCGACCTCAACAACTGCCGTGGCTCGTGCGCTTTCCCGTTAACCAACGGCAACAACCATGCCGTCCTGCTCAACTACCACATCGAGAGGGGCGACGTGAACGAGCGGGGGCCCTGCTGCGTGCCGTTGGCCTATGACGCCCTGGAGGTGATAGACTGGAACGATGAAGGCAGCTTTCTCTCCATCAAGCCAGATATGGTGGCCAAGGAGTGCGGCTGTCGCTAAAAGTGTTTCAGTATCGCAGAGCTATATTCTTCAGAGAGAAAAGGTGTTGCCTTCTTTTGTTGCATGCAGTATTTATATAGTTGTAGTAAACTCTCATTATTTACATAGTTTTCTGTAGATTTTACTTTCACATAAATGTTACATGACGCACATTGTTATTGTTTTATTTGTCCTAATATGCACAACACAGATAATTAATTATTCCCTATATTACCTTTCCTGTAGTCAACTAATGCATTAAAATCAACATCTGCAAAGCCAGTCTGTACTTTTTTGTCATTTATTCAGGGATCTGATGAATCTGTCAAAGAAATCTGTAATTTAACTTCATATTAATGTTTCACTCTTTAGCTTTCGGTTTCAGGATTGCTTTCTTGCCTATTGGCTTTTTTCTTCTCCGTATTACCCCGAGTTCTTCGGATCCCCACCAGCTTGTGACACTGTCCCATATGGAAAACTGAGGGCAGAAAATAGGAAACAACATGTAGTCTAAATGGCAAGACAATTTCATATTTATAAGAAAAAGCATGAATGAATAATATAATACTCTAAATAAAAAGGATCTCTAGACAGGGGTGATTCAATATGAACTTGCCTTCTACGCTCCTAAATTCACATTCAAATATCATTTTATAAACATAAAAGCCTGTCTATTTATCACAGCATCAGCTATTGAGTCATGTTGCAAAAGTCTACATTGAAATGAGTATAACGTCACTGTTTTGTCCTTTAACACTTTTGAAGATACGTCACCTCACAAAATGTATTATATCTTTAGTTTTTCACATTTCATCAGATTAATAAATATGAAATAGTAATTAATAATACAAAAATTATTTAAGTGGTTTTTTTTATTTAACAAACCAAAACAAAATAGTGCCTAATTATGATGTGAAAGGAAAATGATCTGAAAATAACCTCCTTTAGCTTATGTATAGATTCTCTAAGTTTAGGTTTAGGGCATTGAAATGCATAAATTTCCTTTGATCTAGACAAGGGGTCTGCAATGTATATATATATATATATATATATATATATATATATATATATATATATATATATATATATATATATATATATATATATATGGATGGATGGATAGCTAGACCACATTTCTGTATTAAAATGTGTTTTTGTTATTATGTAATATTCTAATCTTAAATACCATGTTTTCATTAACTCTAAACAGAATAAAATCAGCATAGCTAACAGAAATGAAGGCTTGAAATATATCAGCTCTTCAAGGATATTCTAATTTATTGAATTTCGCTGTATGTCTAAAATTGTTGCAGCTCATGTTGACCAGGACACCCTGTCAGAAGATATACTGCATCTCCATGTGATGGAGATGCAGTAAATTCCTTTAAATTAATTAAAGGAATTGGTTTCACTGGATTTTATATTGGGATAAAAGAGTAAAAGGGGCTGAACGCAGATGCTGGCCATACTTTGTGAAAAATGTGAAATAAGATGCATCAGTCTCGTTACATTTTACAATTATACAGTCATTTATGTTGATCTATCACAAAAAATTCCAACAAAATATATTTGAGTGTGATTTTGTAACGTGACAGCTGTGAAAAAGCTCAAGGGGTGTGAATACTTTACCACTGAACTGTAACATGTAAGCTGTGAGTAATTTACTGCTCAGGTGTTAACCATCATTAGGATGAACACAATCCATTTGCAAGAGAAGGTGTTGCATAAAGTGTATCTATAGAATCTCTAAAGCTAAATATTGTTGTTTTGACAAGAAGAGTTGCATAAAAAGGATCAATATTGGAGAGGCAGATCCTACCTGAGGTAGCGAACCTGTCTGGAGACAGTCAACGAGTGACATGATACCCGTCTCCTCCACCAAATAATCCAGACCTTCTGAAACACACAAATATAAAACACCCTCAAGTCTGCTGACACAAACCAGTAAAAGATTAGACAAAAGCTATCATTTCTAGAGTTTAAAATAAATAATACAATAAAGTACTGATCGTAGCAGAATTGCCTCAGTAGTGTGATGTGTTTGACACAGATTACTGAAAGAAGTAAAAAACAAACTTTGTGACACCCTGAGATTGAATCATGCATCTAGATAAAGAGAATAAAATGAGAGCGAGGACTCACCATGAACTTCATTTACTCCTGAGCTCACCAGCAGCACAACCAGAGCCACCACTAAACAGCGGTTCATACTAAATCCTTTCCATGGATTTGGAACATCATTCAAATTTTCAATGGATAGAATCCGCTCATAAGACACTATGGAAAGATGGAAACGTGTCAAAGAATTTGACACACCCAGATGTTTGCTCATGGTGGACTCTAGTCTTACTTCTGATATTTTTTATTTGTTTGCTCCAGACCTGACTTCTGAATTCTGAGGACTGGATGAAATCTTGATCCAAAGTGAAGCTGTTTCATAAACAAAGAATTAAATTGGAATTCAGTTTATCTTTTTGCAAACCCTGTTTCTGCAGTTTAATTTGAAAAGTCTAAATCAGGGCCTAGAGACACATGGAGCTCTTAACATTTATTGTAGAACTTTACAGGTTTGTTAATATGTCAGCCAACAAGAGATATACTCACCTGAGCTGCTCCACACAAAGATGTGAGGGTCGGGAAAGTTGTGAACCCTGTTTTGAGTCCAATACAGTGGCAGTGTCACGCAAACCCTGCAGCATGCTCCTGAGCTTCTTGACTGACAGCAACAGATGAGCGGCACAGGAAAAAAAGGAAAACGACATAGATAGTCCTCACTAACAGTTAGCAGCAGTTGGAGAAAGCAGGCCCAGAGGCAGCAGTGGCACACAGTACCTCTCAAAACTGCTCATACCCCTTGAACTTTTTCACATTTTCTTATCATGTTACAGCCACAAACAATAATATATTTGCTATCTAATAGAGAAACAACCAACTACAATTCTTAAGTCTCACCACAGGTTCTCAGTGGGATTCAGGTCTTTGACTGAGCCATTCCAACACATGAATAAGCTTTAACCATCCCATTGCAGCTCTCATTGTGTGTTTAGAGTCATGAGACTCTTCTCCAGTCTCAAGTCTTTGGCAGCCTCTAACAGGTTTTTTTTCCCCCCAAGTATTCTCTGTATTTAGTTTCATTCATCTTCCCATCAACTCTCCCAAGCTTCCCTTTACCTGACTGAGAAAAGCGTCCCACAGCATGATGTTGCCATCACTATTTTCATCATGTGTGCAATTAAATTGCTATATTTTTCCATTTTACCTACTCATTCATAAATTAAAGACACAATGTTTTAATAATAAAGTAGTCTAAGTTTTGGGGAAAACGGATCAGCTCATTGCCTTTGAAAAAGGACCTCACGTCGACCTCAACAAAAAAGAAAGGCATGCAATGTCCCAAACTCTGGGTCGATTTGTTTCTAGTCAAGTCAAGGCAAGTTCAAGTCAGCTTTACTTGTATAGCACATTTCGTATAAGGTACTTCAAGTGACAATATAACAAAGTTTGTGTACAAACAAGAAGTCTCGCTCTAACATCAACTGTGTGAGTATGAATCTGCTGTGTTATTGGTTAATATATGTTTGTTCTTCAGTAACTTGCATTGGGTAGAGTATCCAGAAATGTCACTTAATTAAGTAGTTTTATGTTTCATAATAATATTATTTAAGTAAAAGTAAAAAGGATGTTGTAGTAAATACTCCTAAAAGTATATTTTCTCCAAAAAAGTTACTTAAGTAAATGTAACTGAGTAAATGTAACTAGTTCCTACCCACCTCTGGATGCACCCCAGACCATAATGGACTAAATTATTATGGTCATTATGGTTATTATGGTGATACAACCTTCATATGTTGCCATGTGGATTAGTAATAGTCTTGTTAATAAATCCAAAGTGCCCTAATGCTTGCTGTTAATAAAGAAATCCAAACAAAAATTTGGTTTAACACTGTAAAAACTGTTATTTACCATAAAAACAGATATACTCTTCGACAATGCAAAACAAACAAAAAATGAGAAAATATTAAAGTAATATTAAATAATCATATGGGATGGGACTGACTGATTGTTCTATCCGTTTTCGTGACGATGATCGGGACACTCCCCTGACTGACAACCGCAGCTCCCAGCCCTGACTCTGGTATCAGCCGACGAGGAGCGGGGAAGGAGCGAGCAGCCTGTGGCGGACGCTGGCCGGATGGTTAAATCCAACCTACAGACGATTTTGAATAGTCATTGTTTTGTAAGAGAAAAAGAAAGACCCGAGATGCCTGTTATTGAGCAGTCCAGTAATAAACCAGAAAGGTATGTCGGTGCCAGCTGTCATTAAAAAAAAAAAAAGCTAAATGCTAAGTTCTAAAGCTGCGGCCTAGGCCAGGTATACTACTGTCTATTTACTGGAACGAATAGTACAAGTCATATATGTTGTTCACAATAAGACGGTTTATTACAGTAATTTACGCTCCTAAACAGCTGTCAGGTATTTTCTTAATTATCGCAAGTTTGTAAACTAATTGTAAGCAGTTAATAGTTATACTTCATTGCAATTTTAAGCATATATTGTACATTGGTAACCAGCAATTAGACAAAGTCACGTAAGGTTGTTGACAGTCACGCTCCTATTAGCCAGCTAATGCTAACCGAAAGGCTAATATGTGGAACGCAATTGAAATGTGTTAGCTCGATGCTAAGTGCTACATGTTGGTCGTTTGAAGCAGAATTCGCTTCGATTTTATTTTTAAAAGTCTAATTAGAAACATTTAATGCATAAACGATGGAAATGTAGTTTAGTCACTTCGCAGGTACAGATAAAATTCTTTGTTTAGGGGTAACTTTAGCTGACGTTCATTAGGTTATGTCATCGATGTTGTTTTTGTCGCTGCCATGAAAATAATGTATTATTCTTGATTGTCGATACAAAAACGTCGTCGGAAAATGTTGCCGTGTATCGTACTTCGTTCTTATGGAAAACACTTTAATGATTAGTTTTAATTATGTCAGTTTAAAACCAACCAACGTCGTGACAATTCGTGGTTTTCTTCCCCCATTCGGCTCGCACGCTAACAAGTGTTTGGACATTTTATGAAAATAGTATTTAAGACAGATTTGTTTTGCAACTAGCCAATCAGGCGATGTTATTAATTATAATTTGACCCGTGTCCGCACCTGAGTCTGATTTGGTATTATAGAGTGATCAATATTCACCTGGTTGTGGATTACGCAGATGTCAGATTAAATTAAAATATTAGTGAAACGTTTAGGCTCACGTATGCCTTTGTCTGGAAGCATGAGTTATGTTTTTGGTACGTTTTTCCAGTTATATCTTTAGGCGTTTTTACTCAGGTCGTGTTCTGACAGGATTTTATCCAGGCAGTCCAGTTCTGACGTCTTTTAAAGCTCTCGAAGGAAATTTCCACTGCACTGCGAAAGGGGCTGGCATAGAGGACTCTGAGACAACTAATGATACACAGTGTACATTTGCTGTTATGTGGTATGATTGTTATTATCGTTTTAACCTTGACCAATCTTTCAACTTTAAGTATTGATGGATTATGTAACATTTTCGTATGTCCTATGTACATTTTGAAAAAAATCTGTAGTGTGTGTGTGGTGACGTCTGTAAAGATGGATATCAAATAAACAAATATTGTTCATGAAGGAATAAAAGTCTCAACTGTTAGCTTTATAATGATGATTTCACAATCATGCCACCTCTTTTGCCATAAAGAACGGTTTTATTGCTACCAGGCTGCTGGCCTTGAGTGAGAGTGGGGTTATGTAACTGCTTGTAGTCCCAGAGCTTTCATGTTGAAACAAATTAGTGGTCAGACACACAGGTGTGTCTGAAGGTTTGAGCTGAAACGCACTGATCAGAATTTTGTGGCTGATTTCTATTCCCTGGTTTTTCTCCAGCTTTGCCAGGCTAATCCCAATTTTATCCAATTCCTATTTTAAGAGCTATAATAAAAGCACGGTTGTATGAATTTGGTTTAATTTTTTCCTAAATTCCATGTCTTACAAATAAATAACACTAAACATTTATAAAGTTATAGTTTTAAAAAAAAAAAATCTGCCGTTAAATAGAAAAACAACCTAAATGTGCTTGGATTAAATGTGTAGTGCTGCGCTTAAATCTCTCCGACAAGACGTTGGTCTGAAGCAGAGATGAGCATTCCCTGAGTGGGTCACAGCAAACGCATATGGCCCTGTTCTTCCAGCAGCGCAGCTATACTGGGCTCAGCTCCACACAGTTTGAGTGGTTTTCCATTCTAATTGAATAACAGCTCTAGCAGGTGGGGTCGTCATATAGTTGGGTGGTCCCACAGTCCGAAAAGTAGCGTGGCGTGATCTGTATGCAACACGACGCAAAAATGTCGGACATGGAAGCCATGTTGAACATTCTGCTCTGTGTGCCACTGTCCTTCAAAACTCCTATACTGCCAGTCGCTGTTGTGAGTTTTACAAACGGTTGAATTATTGAAAGGGAGTCTCTCGTCATGCAACGAGTGACTTCACCCCCAAACCCTGACTTTTGTTGCGAACATCAAGGCAAAGAGCAAGCTCACTTACGAGGTTAAGAAAGCTATTAGTGATTGGGCCTAATTTACAAATTCTATGACTTATGAGTCATATCGAGGTTGCAAAATCTGTTTGTTGAATTCAGCAATTTCCTGCCTTGTGCAAGTCATGGGGCCTTATAGAGGGAAACATAAGAAAAGCAACTAGAATTTTTTTTTTTTTTTTTTTTTTTTTTTTTTTTTTTTTTTTTTTTCATAACTGTTATAAGCAGAGGTGATGTCTCACTGCCTGTTTGAAAATCTCTGTAAAACAGGCCATTTTTTTACATTTAGCATCTTGTGACTAATGCAACTAACATGACTAAAACAGCAGTCTCTTGTAGGTAGGAGTGTAGGTGCTTATGTTTAATTCTCATGTTTCCTAAAGGTTGCAAACATTGTCCGAATCCAGCAAGTTCTCAAACAAACCAAGGTTGGAAGTTTAAACAGATAAAATGGAGCACCTTTTATTTATTTTATTCATTCAGCTGTTTTGTCTGCAGACATGCTAAAAAAAAAAAAAAAAAAAAGTTTCATTTTTTAAAATCTTCTTGTATCTCTGTACGTTCTGTAACTTCATTTTTAAACACCTCATTGTTGTAGAAAATAGCTAACCTTCAATCTTCTTCACTCAATAACAGCATTCCACATGAGCGTTGCTAAACCTGGTGTATTCACATGCTGGGAAAAAATCCAATTTTTGAGTTTCTGACCGGCCAGTCTCAGGCCCAGTCAAGCTGAAAGTGTTTGATTTTGGCTAACAGTTGGGGGGGGGGGTTTCCACCCTTTGAGGATTCCTCTTACTGGTCTTCTAATACCAGCTGCAAAATATTATGTTTACACACGAGTGTGTCTTTGATATTCAGACATGACAAGCTAAGCTTGCTCTCAGATAAAAATAAGCTAGAAAAGACTCATTGCCAATGTAACTGTACTATCTGTTTCTATAATTACAACCCTGACCTTAAATGAGCAAATGCTACCATATGAGAGTTTTAAGGTAGTCTGAGGAATAATCTGAATGAAAGTAACTCTTTTATGTTAAGACCTTCAGTGCCTCAAATGATATTAAATTTGATATTGCATTATAACCTCAGTCATGAGAATGAGTGTTTCTTAAGCTGAGTTTAACACATCTAATCCAGATATAGTACACCAGTGACGTGTGCTAGAGAGCATCTTTTTGGTGAAGCTAATGGATTCTGTTCCTAATAACGCGGACTAATCTTCATGAACAGCGGGAAATGAATGTAGTCACACACAGACATTAGTACCAACAAGCCAAGCAAAGTTTTTCAAGATCTTAAGAGTTCTGAATTCAAAGAGCTAGGTTGTTTCCTTACTTTATTTTTGTTACCTACAGGACAAAAAAAAAAAAAATCTACATTTAAAAGACATGAAGTAGTTTAGTATAAACTTTTATTTAGTGACTGAGAAGCTGCAGGTAAATCTGCATGTCTTCAAAAATCAAGAGTGTTCGCAGCTTTTTTAGCTTTTAGACTGCTTTAAGCGAGGGTTTTAAACTGGACATGTGGGTTTAAAAACTTGATGCTAAACAAAGCATCAAAACAACTGGCTTAAAATTTTTAGACATGCACCAAAGGTCAGAAACTGTGCCATAGGATATTCATATGTTGGTATAGGATAATTGGACACAGCTAGGTGTTAGACATTTTAAAATGGAGCTGATCAAGTTTAGCCCGGATGTTGAAAAACAGTGAACATAACATAACATAACAGTGAACAAAACATAAATCCCTTTACAACACAGCTGGATTTATGGGACATGCTGATAATAAATCCCAGCTACTGTACCTGTGTTTTTAATATGAATGTTGCATCCTTGAATGTAAAGTGTAACGAAATAACAAACTCTGCAAGTATTGAATTTTAAAATGAAACATTTGTAGGAACCCTGAAAGCAGGCTTATTGATGGATGAGCATAGTCAGTTTCAGTCGAGGAAAAAGGTCATTCTAGTCTAAAAAATATGTTTATTTAGTTTGCAGTTAATATTTCACTGAAAGCTTAGTCACTTAACTGGGAACCCTTAATTTTGATTAGTCATCAGAGAAGCGGTAGTCTAACATAAACCAGCCGTCTGGCATGTTAACGTGCTTGTTTCAGATCTCGAGAGTCAACGTATACAAATGTTTGTCTCCTTGAACAGAACAGTTACTGATTGAACTCTGTCCGCCACGTGTTTGTTGCTGTTTATTAACTTCAGCAAATGTTTTGCGGTCATAAATCTCTCCATTGTGCAATGAACACCAAACCTTCTGTTTGTCTTGCAAGTTTGGTAGCAGAGCGTCTGAATACTTGACTTAAAATGGCTCCGTCTTTGTGTGCTTCTGTCTCGTTTTCCAGTATCTCCAGTCCCAGGAGGTGCTCCCGCTGTTGCAGTAACCCGTGTCCGGGGCCTCTGTGGTGCTCCTGATGCCCCTCTCCCACCCCTGAAGATCCCAGGTGGGCGAGGGAATGACCAGCGGGATCGCAATCTTTCAGCTAAGCTATTCTACTCTGTACGTTGAATAGCTCTTTATTTTTTATTTTTCAGGCATTCTTTTCTTTTTGTGGCGTCTCACCTTTGTTTTTCTCTGTAGGATGCTCATTTGTTGGTTCTTGAAGAGCCTCCGCCTGCAAATAGCAGAGTGCGCTTCTTGCTCTTTGAGCCCCGCCGCACCGAAGGCAAACATTGTGTCTGGAGGGCTGCGCTGAAGGGGGGAAACCTTTATGTTGAAATCCCCTCTGGGGCTTTGCCTGAAGGCAGCAAAGACAGGTCAGGAGGAACAAAAGTCCCTCTTTCTCTGCAGCTTTAAAGGAACTGCTCCGTTAAGCTTTGTTGTTTTTCTTCAATAAATTTAATAAAAATGACCTTGATCTTAGTTTGAACTGACTGCTTTTATTGTTTTAGTCTGTGATTAAGATCAGACTGATTTCTTTTTGTACTGTTTTGATAGAAATATAAAATGGCTTATGAGCAAAAAAGTAATTCACCAAAACGGCTTTGGATGACTACTCTCAATAATACACTTACTGTTGTTTTCATTCATAAACCTATATAAGAGCATTGTGATTTTACCTCGGGGCTTTTAGTTCTTGAATAATTTTTTATTTTTCTGGGATTCCCTACAGTTTTGCACTTTTGCTGGAATTTGCAGAAGAACAGCTGCAGGCTGATCATGTTTTCATCTGCTTTCACAAGAACCGTGACGACAGAGGTGAGATGATGTGTGCGTCATGCTGGTTCTGGTTTAACTAACAACTATTGATTAATAATAAGCCAATTTTTCTTACAACAGCAGAACTGGTCAGATTACTTTCATGTTTTTTTAAAATGTACAGAAATGCTAAAATATTTTTTACAGTTTAAACACATTTTGTATGGTAGATAAAACTTATCTTTCTGCTTTTCCTAATTTTTTTTTTTTTTTTTTTTTTTTTTTTAATGAAATGTTTTCTGGTAAATTTAATGTTTCTCTTAAGTAAGTGAGCTCACGAAATCCAAATTCTTCAATGCTTCCCAAAAGTGGGAGCAAATTAGCTGCTGTTTAAAGTGTGTTGGGCACTGACTGGTCAGAAGTACTTTAAAAAAAGCAAAAAACCTAATTTAATGACTAAACTTTAGTTTTGCTGTACACCAGAGCTACAACATAATGGTGTCTAATCTTTTTTTTTCTGTTTCTGAAGTATTAGAATGATTTTCAGTTGTTCTCGGTGTTGTGGTTGTATTGAGGTCATATTAATGAACATCTCGTCCCCTGCTGTTTCTCCTCAGCATCCTTGCTACGTACATTCAGTTTCCTGGGCTTTGAGATTGTTAGACCGGGTCATCCTCTCGTCCCCTCCCGACCTGACGCTTTCTTCATGGCTTACAGCATCGAGCGAGACTCCTCCGATGACGAATAAAACGACGCTGAGCAGTTACAAATGTTTGTTCTTATTTCAATCAATGCCAACACATCAGTTCTGAAAATGAATATATTCTAGTCAGTAAGTGTGGTTGAGGTTGGCTGTTTTTCTTTTGCCTTTACCTGCTGCGTGCTGTGTTTCAGTAAGAGTTGCACTAGAGTTAAGATGTTAAATAGAGCAGGAATGTAAAGCAGAAGCCTGCATGATATCTGGGCATTACATCCTCACCACCGTTTAATAATGTTCTTGTTTATCCTACCCCTGAATCCTGAATATCTCCACAATATATTTAAGATCAATTGAAATCATACTCATGTATGTAGATGTTTTCATAGTAATTATCGGTTGATTTTTCCTGTTAATATTTTTTTTTAATGTGTGCATGGTTTTAATTTGTTTTGATCCACTCGATAGAGATCTGCATGTTGTAACTACTAAATAAAAGTGCTCACCTTAATGTGTGGTCTACTGATTCATGGTGGTGAAAGCTGGACAGAATCAAGGTTTTAGGTGATATAGAGCAGTGTATGAGATGGGGGGGTTATGTGACTACCATGTTGTAATGTGAAACTGGAAGGAGGGTGTTTTAGACATACAGAAGACTGTAATTTGAGGTTAAATGTGCTTGATAAAAATTTGAACCTGGCCTTATTTAGACTGTACAGTGCTGATCATAAGTTTATTTATACTCATGGGCATGAATTCCATCATTTTGAGCTTTGAATGGTTCCCTTTTTTTGAGTTGCAAGATTAGACAATCATTTTAAATACAACAAGCTCTTATTGTTGTCTAATCCAAATCGTCAATGTTATCCATACAGGTTTTAGTATATGCAATCCACTAATAGTTGGTTAAATGTTCTTTAGCATACTGCAGAGAAACCAAACTCCCTTTATGGACAACAACAAACTTCTGGCTGGATATTTAACCATTCTTCATAACAGAAATGATAGAGTTCATTTAAACTGTTTAGTTTCCTGGTTGAGACCTGGCTTTCAAGCATAGTCCTCAAAATATTCAATAGGTTTGAGGTCACAGTCACTCCAGAGGCTTAATCTTCAGGCTGTTTTTTCCAGAGTTTGTGTGTTTGGAGTAAAGTTGCTGAATTTGAAGGTTGTCCTCCTATATTTCACTGTAAGTATTCAAGGTAAATAGACCTAAGGCATGATCCTACCACCATCATGCTTGACAGCTGGTACATTATGCTAAGATTTGAGACGCAGGGGCAGTGGTGTTCCAGCATCTTCTAGTTTATGTTGGGCTTGGCCATTAGTAGTTTCTGGGTAGCCGATTATAACCAATTTAATTTAATCTGAAAGTGATAGCTTGGATGAGATGGCTGAAACTTGGCCAGAACTGGGTTTCTCGCTGTAATGAGCCTGACCTCTACCCTACTGAATATTTGGGAACTCTTTATAAGCCAAGTTTCTGTAAGAAAACCAACCAATTTAAGAGAATTTACCATTTATCACAAGAATGGTCAATATTTCCAGCCAGAATTATACCAGAAGCTTGTTGATGGCTACAAAAAGTGTGTTGGTTTCTCCACATAGTTGTGGAGGGGTATGCATACTTTTGACTCTGTGTGGATTAGACAAAACACATTAAAATTTATTCACCATATATTTGTTTGTTTAAATAATGTGTATCGTGAGTCGACCCTGTGTACAAAAGACCCCCAGTTCAAATGAATCATTAAAATCTAGAAATGATGAGTGTATGTAAACTTCTGGCCAATGCGATATAGTTAACCATCACTACTGTTGTACTTTACTGAAAAATTGACTTGCTTTGTCTTGTAGCAACATTTCTGTTGAATTATTGATGAGAATAAGTGTAAAGTAGCTGTGAAGCACGAGATCACTCTGACAGGCTTGCTTATTTAAGGATCCCATCTCTGTTTTTTATTATTTGAATAAGTTCAGAATTTTATCAGACCAGTTTATGTCAATATGAACATAGAAGCTAAAGAAAGGATCAACTTCGCTGAAAGTATTTTGTTCACTGCACCTGATGCATTCTAAAAATATCTTGACGATAAAGTCAGCTCAGGACGTTGTGAAGCTGCATGGCCACACCTACTACTGTTTCAGAATCAATAAATGGCAGATATTTCAGACACATGCAGTCCTCCCAGTCCACACCAGACCGATCCTGAATCAGTCCAACCTCTGCCAGCTTCATCACCAACAGGGCTCGCTTGAGAGTCAGCCAGTTCTGTACGGCTGTGACTGACGAGGAGCCTCTGAGGTTGGCGATGGGGAGCCGGGGACCCCACAAGAGCACCTGAAGCATGGCTATTATATCTGTCATCTGGGGGCCGCTCTCGCTCTGAAGCAGAGAGGATAAATGGAGAAGCCCCTTACGGTATACAGACAGAGTTGGATCTCTGGGGCTTTCCTGTGGGCGCAGGCAGAACTGAATTAAGGCTCCCATTTGGCATTTAATGGAGGTCAGAGCCTGAGGGCCCAGAGAAGCAGCAGAGTGTGGTGTTACTATCACACAAGGAGAGCCATATTTCCTCCATAACTCTTGGACCCAACCTATTTGACCATTCCGGTCCAGCATATCTCCTCCCTTACATCTCTCCCTGCTGCGCCAAACCAAAAGGATCTCTCTGGGTCTGAGCTCAGCTGCAGCAGCACTGTTGCTGTACAGATGGTGTGAGCCCATTAAGACCTGCAGTAACAGAACAGACACCTGTCTGTCGTAATCCTGACACTCGCTATGCTGCACCAAGCAGCTGTCCTGAACAAAGTCCTCCAGGGTGGCATGTGGCAAGTCGCGTTCAATGCTCACACAGTGTCCTCCCTGAAGGAGAGACTTAACAGTGAGAGAAGTCATGCTGGGACAATAAGAAGCTTTCTCAGCGCTGCCTCCGTCTGGTGGATTAGGAGCCCCGCAGTTGGACTCTCCAGAGGTGGAAAGATTTTGCATTGTGGTGGTATTGCTTTCCTTGTTAATGTTTGGCTGAAAATAAGCGATGACATCTTGCACATTCGTGTGCAGCTGTTCCTTGTTATGTGCTGAAGGAGCGTGCTTTGTCCCTTTGCATACCTACACAGAAATAACAGAAACATGCACTCATTGCGTGAAAATGTTTTGCAATGTTATGATAAATGCTACACAAAAGAGGTTTGTAGTTGCAACTGTGGTAACTGTTGAAAGGAAGTGATATTGATTCCACATTGAGTGGAACATTTGCACATGTTGATAAAGATCAAGATCGTTTTCAGTACAAAGTGCTTTATATTTCAGACCAAACCAGTGTAGTTGTGCTATGAAAAAGTATCAAATCATAAAGGACTACATATGAAATAAGAGACATGCAATATTACCCTCAAACCAAGCACCCTCCCAGGAAACTTTGGGCTCTGCAGGCTGTAGTAAATCTTGTCTCCAATCTTGGTTGGCTTGCTGCCCTCACACAGCAGGAAATCCTGAGGCTCATATGAGTCGGAATCCCTTTCTTTCACCTGTAGGATGCTGTGGTTCTCAACGCTCTGAGCCATGCTTCGAAGGAAGAGCAGCTGACAATGCTGAATCCTTCCAGAGACAACATGCTGGTCCTCAAAGTTACCACAGATGGAGGCTAGGTGTTCATCTGGGGTATCAAAGGACAGCTGGGAGAGGGAAGGTAAGGGAGTGGGAGGTTTTCTGGTTGGTTTTAAGCCTTCAGTCTCCTCATACATAAAGGTATCAGGTATCGGTGCCATCATGTAGAGGGGGTTGTCAAAGTTCTGAGGACGTCTTTGCAGAGGAGAGAGTGGAGAGAGGGAACAGGGTGTTGGTGGATCAATGCCAGGAAAGGAGAGGGTCCGGGTTAGCTTCTTCTTTGGAACAGGGGGTGGTGTGCCATCAGAGAAAAATCTCATCTGGTGTTTGAACGGATCTGGAGAACACAATGAGAAGGAATCTTAAATCTAACAAGAATTGAAGAGGAAACAGATTGGATTAAAGAATCTCAAATGCTCAAAATAGTTGCACGATCATTCAAAGAAATAACATGAGAAATTTTGCGGGGAGCACCGAGTTGTGGTCACCTTTTGGTGTAATGATGTTTTTTCCACTTCTGGGTTATGGCCCTAACAGTGCTCACTGAGACCTTCAGTGGTTTAGATATTCTTCCATAACCGATGCTGTCAGTATGTTCCTCAGTGATAAGGTTGGAAAGGTCTTAAAGGACCCCATTGGTTTTACCATGAGATGCTTCTTATGACATCTTTAGTAATGACACACTTTTTAATAGACAATCAGTGGGGACTGAACCAGGTGATATTAATTTACAGTTCACAGAAGGATTTCATTTTTAATATTAAGATATTTCAGCTGGTGTCATGAGTTTTTGTGCCCTTTTGCCCCTTCCTTTCTTCAAGTGTTCAGTATGTCTTCCTTGTGTCAGTCCATGTTGTTTAACATAATTCTGTGGACATCTATGGTTTGATATTTCTTTGCATGGATAGGTTGCAGTTAACATTTGATGAAAATTTCTTGTCGTTAACATGTTTAGAAATGTATTTACTTTGAAAACTGTTGATATGTTTAATACTTATTTTATCCACTATGCAAATATTCATCTTGTTTCATGCTAAACCCACTTGTTGGTTTTTTTTGGGGGGATGGGGGATGGGAAGAGCTAAAAAGCTTAATTTTACTCTAATCTGACAAAAGCACACATTTTCCCCCCCTGTCATGCCTTCCAAATAACAACCTGGTATGTAGATGAGCGTCTAAAGGGTGTCATGACAGTTCTCTATCAGTGAATGTGTTTACTCATTATTGTTCTGACTGCAGATATGGCCCAGTTTTGGTGAAGTACTATTTTCTTGTACTAACCTCCTGATTTTACTTACAAACATTCTTACTTAAATTGTATGTTCTCTTGTCTTTCCCATTTTGAAGAATGAATGGGAAACACACCTGTGTCATATCATATTTGTACCTCAGTGAAACAGGAAATAATATACAGATTAAAGTTTAAAAGTCATCTTATAATAAGGTAAGATTTAAAAGGTGAAATTTAAAAACTCTTTTTATTACATTTATTTTAATATTTCATATGGATGCCAATAATAGAAACAAAAGTGATTATGTTAAACATAATAGTTTTTTTTACATTCTTTATATTTGTCCACCCACAGTATACAGTGGGTCAAGAAGGTATTTAGTCAGCCACTGATTGTGCAAGCTCTCCTACTTAGAAAGATGAGAGACCTCTGTAATTCTCATCATAGGTACACTTCAACTCTGAGAGGCAAAATGAGAAAAAAAATCCAGGAACTCTCAATGTAGGATTTTTAAAGAATTTATTTGTGAATTATGGTGGAAAATAAGTATTTGGTCACCCGCAAACAAGCAATATTTCTGGCTGTTACAGACCTGTAACAACTTCTTTAAGAATCTCTTTTGTCCTCCATTTGTTACCTGTATTAAAAGGCATCTGTTTGACCTTGTTATCTGTCTGAAAGACACCTGTCCACAGCCTCAAACAGTCAGACAGTGTCCCTTCTGCTTAAGCCACTAGATGTCCAGGCCCGGCTGAACTTTGCCAGAGAGCATTTGGATGATCCAGAAGAGGACTGGGAGAATATCATGTGGTCAGATTAAACCAAAATAGAGCTTTTTGGTAAAAACTCAACTCATCACGTTTGGAGGAAGAAGAATGCTGAGTTGCTATGAAGCATGGGGGTGGAAAGATCAAGCTTTGGGGCTGTTTTTCTGCAAAGGGGACAGGACAACCGAGCCATGTTAAGGGAAGAATGAACGGGGCTATGTATCGTGCGATTTTTAAGCCAAAACCTCCTTCCATCAGTGAGAGCATTGAAGATGGAACGTGGCTGGGTCTTCCAGCATGACAATAATCCCAAACACACAAAAAAAAGCATTTCAAGGTCCTGGAGTGGCCTAGCCGGTCTCCAGACCTCAACCCCATAGAAAATTTGTGGAGGGAGTTGAAAGACCATGTTGCCCAGCGACAGCCCCAAAACATCACTGCTCTAGAGGAGATCTGAATGGAGGAATGAGCCAAAATACCAGCTAGTGTGTGCAAACCTGGTGAAGACTTAATGGAAACATTTGACCTGTCATTGCCAACAAACGTTATGTTACAAAGTAATGAGTTGAACTTTTGTTATTGACAAAATACTTATTTTCCACCATAACTTACAAAAAAAATTCTTTAAAAATCCTACAATGTGATTTCCTGGATATTATTTTTTTTTCTCCCTCTCATAGTTGAAGTGTACCTATGATGAGAATAACAGACCTCATCTTTCTGAGTAGGAGAACTTACACAATCAGTGCTGACTAGATAGTTTTTTCCCCCACTGTAAATATGACCAAATTTTTATATATATAGAATTTTTTTTTGGCGTGGGGGGGGTAACCATACCTTAAAGAAATTCATTTTGGGGCTTTATGTGCATTTTTACCAGGAGTGAGATTAAACTTGTAAGGCACCGAGCTGTGTAACAATATGACCTTCTTTCAGAAAACACCATTTCGATTTTAGGAACTACAACACCCTGGTGAATAGTAAAAATGTAGTAATTTTACCAACCTGACTTTGTGTTTATGCTACTGACCCCAATTCAATGCGTCAATAAGAACTACCATTCTAAGTTCAAACTTACTAGTGCAGATAATATTCTTCTGTTTAGATATGTCACTTCACTTTAACTCATTTGGGGTTTTCTCATAACAGCTGGATGACCCTAATTTCTTACAAGTCAGTGTACTCTGAAGATCATTTGGCTTTTACTGAAAGTAAAAGTCACATAGAGCCACTTCCTCTCTTTGATTCTCACGAACTGAAAGATGAACTGAGGAGGCGTGAACCAATCCTCTTGTTTGTTCTCCTCATCAGCATCAGAGGCCAACTGATGTCATTTTTATATTTCAGCACTGAATTTAAATTATATACAAAATGACCAGTTACAAGCCAGAAGATTGCAACCCTACCATAGCGCTGGTGGATGGGACACTGGGCTGCATGACAGTCAGTGGGTTCAGAGAAGACCTCGCTGCATCCAAAGCTGTGATGCTGGAACCCAGTGGGGCTGAAGACAGATTCGGACTCCACACTGGAACGCCTACATGAATGCACAGAACAGTTTATCCATAAAGCATGCATGTGTTCAGAACCAACCTCTGCAGAAATAGTCTGTTTTTGCAGAATATTATATTTTTACTTTACATGTGAAAACATGCACTGCAGAATACTTAAATATACAATGAAGAGTGATCTGGGAAAATATTACAATATTAATGAAAAAAACAATTTTTGCAAAGGAAATCTAATGACAGTCTGCTAAATATGTTTGCCTTACCTGTGTTGTTTGACAGGCAGTGTTGGAGGGTGATCCTTCTCTCTACTACTAGAAACAGACGCCATCAGGAACTTAAACTTTAACACCTTAAACCTTTCCCTTCAACTCAGTAACAACTTCACACTAGAAGCTCAGAAGGCCAACTCATCGTCTCTTCTAAAGACTTCCCGTCTGTCTCAGTTTCTGCCTCCTACTACCTCATCTGAATGGTTGCGTATTTCAAAGCACCTCGTCTTTAAAGGTGTTGCTCGGCGGATGTTTTACTGCGATCAGTTTCTGTCAAAGCTTGAGGTTGGCACCGGAAAAGTTGTGTCTGTACTGAGGGCAACGTTGCTCTCTGAGCTAACCTCAACTCTGGCAGAATGAGGAAGAGCAGTTACAACAGAGCGCCTTTACGTTGTGCTCATTTCTGTCTGTTTCTCTTAGGTGCAGCTCAGTTGAGTTCATCTTGAAAATACACAGTGTGAAGTTCTTTTGGATGATTCGGTTTAGGCATTTTCAGATGTAAAGGGAAACATTTAGGCACATAAAGAAAATTTAAGTTCCACCAAGTAACTTTAATTAAGAACAAACTTATGGAATTCTACAGAACCGGTTTTACAGGTTTTTGCATCAACTCCATATGTTTCTTGTATGACATTTTTCTACTTTGTATTTCTCCTAAGTATTAAACCAGGGCTGCACACTGGTGGAGTTGGTAGCACTGTTGCCTTGCAGGAAGCAGGTCCTGGGTTTGAAAGCCACCTTGGGTTTTTTTAGGCTTGGTATCAACTGCCCCACTATGTTGTCTATAACAGATTAATTACCAAATAAATGGTAATATTCCTCAATATGATGCACCTTGCAAAAGTATTTACACCCCTTGAACATTTCTATATTTTGTCAAATTAAAAACACAAACTGCAGTGTATTTTTGTGGGGTTTATTGTGAATGACTCAGACAAGGACACACAAATATGAAGTGGAAGGAAAATGACATACAATGTCAATTTTTTTTTTAAACTAAAAACATTTTTTTAAAAGGCATGGTGTGGGTTTATATTCAGACTCCTTAAAGCTGCAGCATGTAACTTTTATAAAAATATGTTTTTCTACATGTTGAAACTCTCACTATGAGCTCCTCTGCCTTCTCCCAGTGCTCCCAGTGCTATCTAGAAACAACCAATCAGAGCCTGGACGTGGGTCTCAGCACTGTCAATCACCATCTGTGTGGCTCTGCTGTCCTTGGGTGTGTGTGTTTGTCCTATGTGTCTCTGTGTTGCCCTGTGATAAGACTTGCGACCTGTCCAGGGCGTATATCCGCTTCTCGTCCAATGATCGCTGGAGATAGGCACCTGCGATCCTGCAGAATTAAGCGGGTATAGACAATAGATGAATGGATGCTCTGAGGTTTGTAGGAGAACATTAGAGCACAAACAGCATCATGAAGACCAACACACACCAGACAGGTCAGGAAGAAAGTTCTGCAGAAGTTTCAAGCAGGGTGAAGGGTTTCAATGGGAGTACCAAGGGGCAAACTGTAACTCAGGAGGGGCTGCAGAGATCCACAGCACATGTGGTAGGTCTATGTCAACAGCATAGTTATTAGTTATGCACGTCACAAATCTGGCCTTTACAGAGGAGAGGCAAGAGGTCACCCAGTGTTAAAAGACAGCTATACGATGTTTCATTTGGACTTTGCAACAAGCCATGTAGGGGACAAAGCAAACATGTGAAAGAAGGTAACCTTAGTAAGAAAATAGGAGGAGCTAAATACAGGATAATCCTGGGAGAAAACCTGTTATAGGGTGCAAAAGACCCAAGACTGGGGTGGAGGTTCACCTTTCAGCAGGACACCAAGCCTAAATATGCAGCCAGAGCTGAAAACAAATGCATTCCAAACTGTTTTGATTTTTATTTGGAAAACAGTTTGAAAGCAATCCCCTCTCCCCCCACCTTACAATAGCACATAAAATCCAAACAAAGTGTGCAGAAGTTTGTGGTTGTAATGAGACAAAATGTGAAAAAGTTCAAGTAGCAGGAATACTTTTTTGTAAAGCACTTTCCCTCAAATAAAATGAGTGTTAATGCACGTTAATAAACAGTGCGAGACTGAAACCTTACTGCAAACAGCTGATTTTAGAGGCCGTGTGTAGACATCCTGACAGATGAGACGACACCTGTATCCTGTCAGCGTCACATAAAACATCTTTGCACCAGTTTGCTACGTTACAATCTCAAAACTTAGAGCAGGTGTTGTTTGAGTTAACAGGCAAATTACATTACATTCTAGGGCTACAGCTGTACTTCTGTCTCAGTATGACCTCAGTTAAACATTGTTACCACTGTTTAGTTCTTCCAAGATTTAAAAATCCAAAATATGAAATTGAAATATGAGCTGTTTCCCAGTTTGGTGGTCAAAAAAAATTTAAGAATTTTTTTTTAACGTGATCAAATTTTTTTTGTTTCAAATAATAGGAACATAAAATATCTGGCTCAGAGAAACAAAAAATGCCCTGTTTTTTCATAAGCAGGCACCTAATTCTGCGACTATCATGTCTAGACTTTATGAAACGCTTTTTCTTCTGTATGCCTTGACTTGCCTTTAAATTGAAAGTTATGTCAAACATAGAGCCAGATGTTTGCAAATCAGTGTCTTGTGCCCAGAAACTCAGATATACATGCTATTACAGTGTGGAAGGAGAACAAATCGATGCACAGGATGCTAATTTCCTGAACAATAATAAAGATAATAATAACCCAATAACTTGTTTAAATGGCTCAGTTGCAGCATCTGCAACTTTAAACTCAAAATGCACACCACAGATATGACCTACCTCTAAAAATTAAATCATTTAAATCTCAGCACAAGTTGTACTAAAGAACATATGGTCCCATATTCTGACAGTTCTTATCTAAGGGCGTCCAAGAGACATCCTAAAGACATCCAAACTCAATTAAAATGTAGTAGGTTAAGCTCTTTGAGGTAGCTATATAGTCATTTATTTATATATATTTTCTGGTACAGCCATCAGACTGTGTGATCACCTGGAGCCTACTTCCACAGATGGAAGCAGTAAACTGTATTTAAGCCACAATAACATGACAGCAGGTGGTGTAAAGTGAGAACAAGTAAAGACAAAAATGGGAATGAATCAGAGCAACCTGCCCTCAGACTGTCTCTCATCATCTATCACAAACATCTCACAGCAAATTGATGTATTGCCTGCTGACAGAACAGCACCAGTATTGTGTGAAAACCTGCAATGTAGCCTATTTAATGATGTCAGATTCTAAATAGGGTGCTTTAAAAGACACAAACCCATTTGCCATTGCTCTTTTGAGAGCAAGTTAAGGTGTACAGAAGAAACAGTGCCTCCTAAAGTCACAGCAGCTATATGGTTGTTGTACAGTTTAGTGCCCGCTTAAAGGAATATGAATAAAATTGGTCTTTTTTGTATTTCTGAGTGTAGTTTAATGTAGTTAAAGACATTTAAAGAAAGAGCTTTCTGTGCTGCTGCTCCTCGTCTGTGACATGTCCTCCCTGATATCTTGAGGACACCGCAACCCCCAGACAGCTTTAAAAAAAAACCCAAAGCACTAAAAACATGTATTTTTAGTAAAGCATTTTAATCTTGGATAGTCATTTAGTATTCTAACTTTTATTTCTAATTTGGTCATTGTTTTTTTTTTTAAATCCCATCTGTAAACACTTGAGATTTTAATATATATTTATTATTTATTATTTAATATATATTGTAAAATGCAGTACAAATAAAATGTATTATTCAAAATTGAAAAATCACTTTTTTTACTAGACCAACATTTGTTTACACTCCAGGATTAGGCGTCTCATTTAAAAACAATGTTTTTATGAGGATAAAACACAAACATTATGCTGAGAATTTAATCTCCTTGTTTAGAAAAAATCCAGATCATTTTCATCTGAATTTTCACTTCCACGTGAGAGCAGAAACAAAGACAGGGTTCACAAATCTGAGAATCACTCTCAGTCACCTGGTTTACTCAGCAGGAGTTATACTGCATTGTTCTTGCTGACCAGAAGCCTGGGCGAGTACAATCTATTCCTGTTTCTATTTAAAATACTGGTCACATTACTTCTCTCCTTGCCTTTGGATGAAAATATCAACAGATTCTAGTACATGCTGATATTAAACACTATGCCTATTATATGACAGTTCCTTCTCTCTGCCTGGGATCCAATGCTTTGTGTAGAGCTATCAAATAAAAGTAATAAAATTAAATTTAAATTCAGCTATATCTCCAAAGTTTAGAATATCATGAAAAAGCTCATTTCAGAAATTGAAACTCATGTATTATATAGATTCATTACACATACAGTGAAATATTTCAAGCCGAAATTCTTGTAAGTTTGTTGATTATAGCTTACAGATTTTTAAAAAAAACCTAAATTCAGTGTTTTTTAACAGAAATGCCAGGCTTCTGAAAAGCATGTTTATTTTTTTATCTCGACTTGAATCTGACAGAGAATCCATGGACAGAGCTAAAGACTAAGGGTGACAGCAAGGAGTCTTTCCAATCGCAAAGAGTTGGAGCTCATCACCAATGATAAATTGCAACAAATGAATACATCTTCAGTTTATTTTTAAAATGAGCATGAATCCCTTTTGGTAAGGTTTTCTGCTTTAAGTAAATGTAAAAACATAAAAACATTTTCTTAACACTGTCACTTCTTTTATATTGTTTGTCTCATCTTTTGAGAGATGCCTGTCTCATTTCCTATTTAAAAAAAAATCTCTTGGTTGAATGAAAACAATTTTACAACTAGGTTGGCCATGAATAATTTTGGGCTATGCTCCACCATTTCATCGTTGTGGATTTAGTGTGGCTCTGGATTTGTTTTGTTACATATTGGACATTTTTTTCCTAAATTTTCTGTACCTTATTACTAGAAGGCTCTCAGAATTACACACCCATTATTTTTCTTCCATTCATTCCTCACTGTCTACTCCTGCTTTTGTAAATGCTTTAGAGACTGAATCTCATTAAAACTGAAACCCTCAATTGCCTTGAAGCATTAAGGAGAAACCTTTTACGTCATGCAAATAAACAAACCACATAGTAGCAAGATTATAAATTTAAATTTGTCTGCTCCTGATGTTTAAGGAGCATCTCCTGAGCAGTTTGCGTCACAGTGCAATTTAGCCTCCACATTTCAGTGTGTGGGTGACAGATGGATGCATCAAATGACCAACATTAAGACCCTCTTCAGTGAACCTCTTCATATGTTAAAGGGGCAGCTCTGGTTTCTCTGAACACACCATTCAAGCGTATTGTACGGAGACTCTGGACATGAATTTAACAATGATGGAAACTGAAGCACGTAGCCTGAAGATTGGCCATTTAAAATCAGGACATTAAACCACAGTTCCAGTCAAAAGTTTACATATACCAAGCATGCTACTGTATACTGCACTGATTTTCTACTTTTATTGATGCATTTGAACCGTTATTTTACAAACGTGGAATAATCCTACAACATATATTTTAAGTGAATTTACAAAACAAGAATTGGGTTGAATTTACTGTGAATTTTCTCCTATTCAGTCAGGGTCAAAATATATATACAGGCTCAAACATACACATACACTAATACAGTACCTATTAAAAGATATTCACCCCTTTGAATGTTTTACCCTTTAACTGCTTTTATAATTAAATTATGATCAACAAAATTAGGCTTTTTTCACAAACAAAACGTATTTAAAAAAAATCAAAGCAAAAAAAGCCCAAAAACTTGATGTCAAAGTGAAAACTGATCTTTACAAAATAATGACACTTAAATTAAAATAGGAAACATAAAATAAGTGATTGCCTAAATATTCACCCCTTCAAGTCGGTACTTAGTAGATGCACCTTTGGCTTCACTCACAGCTTGGAGTCTGTGTGTACAGGTGTCAATCAGATTTGCACATCTGGACAGTGCAGTTTTATTCCATTCCTCTTTGTAAAACTGTTCAAGCTCTGTCAGGATGCATGGGGATCAGCTGTGAACAGCCCTTTTCAAGTCCTGCCACCAATTCTCTATGGGATTGAAGTCTGGGCTGTGACTAGGCCACTCCAGAACATCCACCTTGTTGTCTTCAAACCATTTCTGTGTTGTTTTAGCTGTATGGTTTGGGTTGTTGTCTTGATGGAAAATAAATGTTCTCCGAAGCCAAAGTTCTTATGCAGATGGAAACAGATTGTCCTCCAGGATTTCCCCAAATTTGGCTGCATTCGTTTTATCTTCTACCTTTACAAGCCTTCCAGTGTCTGCGTCCAAGAAGCATTCCCACAGTAAGATACTGTCACCACCATGCTTCACAGTGGGGATGGTGTTTTTGTGGTGATGTGCATTGTTTGGTGTCCACTAAAGCTGTCTTTGGCCTTGGCCACAAAGCTCCACTTTGGTCTCAGCAGACCGAAGAACTTTCTACCTCTTGGCCATGGAGTCTCCCACATACCTTTTGGCAAACTTTAGTCAAGCCCTGATATGAGTTTTCTTCAACAGTGGCTCTCATTGTCACTCTCCCATGAAGCTTTGACTGGTGGAGAATCAATGCAACACTTGTTGTATTCAGAGTCTCTCCCCTCTCAGCTGCTGAAGCTTGTAACTTCTTCAGCATAGTCACCGGTGTCCTGGTGGCCTCTCACGCTTGTCTCCTTCTTGCACGGTCACGGGGTTCTGAGGACAGCCTGATCTAGGCAGATTTACACATGGCCCATATTATTTCCATTTCTTGATGATGGATTTAACTGAACTCCAGGGGTTGTTCAGTACTTTAGAGATTTTTTGTATCCATCCCCTGACTTATACTTTTTAATACTTTTTTCTCTGACTTGTGTGGACTGTTATTTTGTCCTTATGCAGCAAATGTAGTCAGGAATACTGATTAACCAGTGAATGGACTTTCCAGATACAAGCGTCTTTATGCTACAATCACTTGAAACACACTCACTGCACTCAAGTGATCTCTGTTCCACTCATTGTGAGACTACTAGCACAAATTGGCTGAACCTTGGTTGAATTGGGTCAGTCACTTTAAACGGGATGAATAATTATGCAGTCACTTATTTTATGTTAAATGCTTTATTTAACTGTGATTATTTTGTAGAAATCAGTTCTCATGGCACCTTTTTTTTTGTCAAAAAAGGGAAATTTTGTTGATCATGATTGATTTATAAAAGCAACAAAAAGGTCAAACATTTAAGATGTATGTACTGTTTATAGGTACTGTACTTGGTCAAATTTCCCATAGTAAGGGGCAGAAAAACTAAAAATGTTTGTTGATGCTTGACGCTTCTTGATGGATATCTGTGGCCATCAACAAGCTTCTGTAATATTTCTGGCAGGATATTCGACCAGTGTTCTTGAATTTCAATCATATTTTTGCTGGACCCCTCATTTGTATTCATGTACAAATTTCTGACCCAAACTTTCATTCATTGTTGAAAGTAAAGTGGTAATTATGTTTAGAAAAACCAGAAGCATGTTTGGAAGATTAAAACATGATGTTTTCAAACATAAGAACTTTATACCAACTCTAAACCATGGCTGTGGAAGTATCATGCTGAGGGCATGTTTCACTGCCAATGGTACTGGTACATTGTACATTGATGAAGGACAATCAAAATGGAGGATTATCTCTAAACAATTTCACCATCGTTGAACATTTAAATTGAAATTTGGACTCAGTTAGTATTCTAGTGGGAAAATGATCCAAACATGCATGAAAAATGGTTTTGGAACAAATAAAGCTGGCTAACATTGAACATCTGGTAAATATGTAAATGTCTGACCAGAAATGTTTTAAGACTCAATTATTCATACAATATTGCACATTTTGCAGTCACATTTTACAGCTACATGAATCAATGACTATTCTATATAATTAAATACATATTTTACACCAGCTTACACAGTTTGGTTGACATAAATGAAAGTCCAAAACTTTTATTAGTGTGTTATATGAAATGTTTCTTTATAATGTGATAGAAGCGTCGTTTTTGCTTATCTGGGTGCTTCTGTGAAGAGGAAGCAGAACCTGAGACACAGAGGGAAGCTTGCTGCTCTCCTCTCAGCGACTTCTCTCCAAACTGTGAGTCAGGTAAATCTTTGGGCAGCTTCTTCTTGGCTCCTAACAGGTGGGAACAGTTGCTTTTGATGACCTCTGTGTTGGATCTTGAAGCCTTGTTGTCGCTGTTTAGGCGGTGCAGTCCAGCCTGACAGAGCAGAGCCTCCTCACTCACCATCTGAGGGCTCTGGCTTAAAGTAACAAAGCCGTATGGAGTGGTGACTTTGGTGAGGTGTGGCAGGGAGAGGGCGGCCTTACTTGTCGGGTCCAGGCAGTAAAGGGTGTTTTTGCTGGGGTGAGGAAATAGTACATCTCGCTGAAGGAAAGATCTCCTCTTGGCTAAAGGGTCTGAAAGACACCGTTCGGCTTTGCGGCCTGACAGCAGCAAACTGGAACAAGAGGAGGATGAAGATGAAGAAATGATAGCCCCACAACTCCTAAATTCTCCCTCTGACTCTGCTTCATAGTCCTCTGTCTCCTTGTCCAATGATCGTAAACTGGTCTGTACTGACAGACTTGGTATAGTAAACTGTGGAATGCTATCAGGTGTCAGGACATTTGCAAAGATGTTCTCACGGCTTGTTTGTGAGTCTGTAGAGCGTCCAAAAGACTTTGTGCTGCCGGTGGCCCACAGCAGGGCCCGAATCCCTGCACTGCTGTGCCTCCTTGTTGTGGACAAATCACCTGAAGCTTTGTTTCCGCTGCACATAGCACCAACACTGAATGTCCTTGTCACAAGTTGCTTATCCATTTTGTAAGAGTCTTCTACTGCCACTGCACACAGGTTTGATTGTAGTTTGACAAGAGGAGGGGCAACAGGAGGCTTTTATACTCATCTAGTTGCACCTGTTTGGTTTTTTCTTCAAATGCATAGAAGGATACAGAAACGTGACGGAAACCCAAGCCAGAAATGGTTACCAATTAGGGAGCTGCATTTGTATGGAAGCACAGTTAAGGACTTGTTTCTCAAAGCTCTTCAGATGCAAAGTAGCAACAAGAGCAGGAACAGCATGAGCCTCCCTCTCGAGGTCTGAAGCAGCACCACTGAACAATAATCTATTATTAAACCACACCACACTGCACTTGTCACGATTAAAAAGTTTCAGAGTTAGGAGTTAGTTTTCATGACCAGTGAGGGATTACCATAAATAGAGTTTTAAAAATGTGTTACTTTGGTTGAGTTGGTGTAAGTAAAAATAGATACTTTCACTTCTTGTTTTATAGGTACCATACAGAAGAACATATGGCTTTTTAAAATATTGTTTCCAAGTGTAGAGGAATAAATTCAGCTACCATACTTAAATGATGTTTACTTTAAACGGGTTTTGCTAAAATATAAGTTGGGGTTTGGGTGGATATAAAGGTATTTAAGTGTTGTTCATTCACTCTGAAATAAACCACATGAACAGCAGTTGCAAAATCCTTGTAAAAATGTCCTCCCCTAATCTACGTATATATCTACTTCGCTTCCTTTTTTATGTTTGTAAACTACCCTAATAGTTACGTGCTCTTTGGTGAGCAGAACAGGACATACATATATCAGACCATCACATTACCACCACGATGTTTGTCAAAATTACAAAATTATGTTTCTTATCTGATAGGCTGTTTTAGTTTTAAGCCAGATGTAACAGAATGCAAACCTTTTGAAAAAGGTTCCACCATTTGTCTTATTAGTCCACTGTTATGTTTTTTTGTTTTGTTTTGTTTTTTGGCAAATGTGAGGTGGGTCTTTGGGCTCTTTTTGGGGTATCTGTAAACAGACTGTTAAAAAAGGTATCCAAACGTTTGCTAACCATGGTGTGAATTAATGCTGTTTTCCTTTAAATGAGAAAACAGCAAACATGAAGGTTTAACACCTTTATTATATTGAAAGTGAACCAAAAAGCAACAAAAATAACTATATGTAAAGCTGCAGTATGTAACTTTTATTAACAAAGAATATTTTTTACATATTTGTTAAAACAGTCACCATGTCATGACAGTACATTATCAGACAGACAATCTGTAAAAAGATCGATCTCATCCACCTCCTCCCGCATTGCCATCTGAAGAAATGCGCCGCTCCCGACCAAAACCAACCAATCAGAGCCAGGAGGAGGGTCTAAGCGCTATCACTCAACCTCATTAACTTGCTGCTAAATATGCTAATGGTGGAGAAACAACTTCCTATTACAGGAAAACCATTTATCCGTCGTTATAAGTGGCCTTGCTAACTGGTCTGAGTATTCACTGCAGCGCAAGCTGCAGCGCAGCTGAGAGCAAAGGGGTGGGGTGAGCAGCGCCACTAAGATGGTGATTGACATCGCTAAGACCCGCCTCCTGGCTCTGATTACATGTTTCTAGGTAGCACTGGGAGAAGGCAGAGGAGCTCGATTTTTTCACAGATTATCTGTCTCATGCCATTATGTCACGACATAGTAACAGTTTCAACAAATAGCTAGAAAACTTTTTTTTTTTTTTTTTTTTTTTTTTTTTTTTTTTTTTTTTTTTTTTTTTTTTTATATTAAAAGTAACGTACTGCTGCTTTAAGAGGAAGCAGGAATTGTTAAATTGTCCATGTAAGCTGTCACTTTTTAAAAACTAAAGTAGACTCACCTCAGTTTTTCTAGAATCCACACATCTAGCTCACATTGCGCCACTCTGTTGTGAGTTAATTAGCAGGGCAGGCGGATTGGTGTTGATTACACCAGGTGCGTTTGCCTCCGCTGATTGGCCACGTCGACGTAAATGAGGGATACATTTTAGGTCCCAAAAGCTCTTAGTGCCATACCTGCCAGGTCCAGGTCTTGTCCCACAGTATAATGTCTTGTGAAACCTCCAGGGAAGCTGTGGTGCGGGCTGGGAACTCTGAGGTGAGGATGACCTCTGCTTAAACACACCTCAAACATCTGTTTGTTCTGAGCCGTCTCTGTCTCCACCTGTAGGACAGGGTAGTGAGGAGAGCCAGGATCTTTCGCTCCCTTATGCGCAGCCTCCTCTGGCCTTTCACCCTCGTGGTAAGCTTTTGTCTCTTAGCTGACGTGGAGTGACACTGTCTAAGGAGTGGGTTAATTCTTCTCACGATTGCAGGTAAGGGCCTACCGCGGAATTAGGTGGCAGCCTCAGCAGAGGACCCTTTCCTGCTCCGTGGCTTCCAGCCCGGCACGCCAAAGCCTCATTGGCCGTAAGCGCCTTTACCGGGTCACCCGGCTGCTGCTGCGCATCCTGCCCTGCTGGGCGCAGGCCGCCCTGGGCTACCCGGTGTCCAGCAGCATTGGGTGTGCCTTGTCCCCAGGTAAGTAGCCTGGGTTGTTAAAGCATGAATATCCTCCTCAGCATGTCAAAGTTCTGCAAAGGCCTGCCAATACACCTATTAGTTGACTGACTTGTGTAGAAGCAGGGAAAGAACTAATAACATGCAGGATACCGGCCCTTGAGGACTGACTTAAACTGTTTTAAGCATTTGGTGGCTCTTTAGTTCCCTTGCTAATTTTCCCCTTGTCTAGAATAGCGGTCCCCAATCTAAAGGCCATTCTTTTCCCCCTTTTTAGTCCAGCTAATATTAAAGCAACAAAAGCTACATAACCCTTCAAAACAAAATTACTTTTTTTCAAAGTCTACTATAGAAAGCTTTAAATATTTAAACTCAAGGAAAACTCTTAATGGTTTAAAATAAAGAAAAATAAAATTTGCACATTTAAATGGAAAATTTGACTTTTTTTTTAAAGTGCTTGTGCTGGCACAATGGGTGGCAAGGCATGTTGTGCAGCTATTAGGTTTAACAGTATTGATGTCTCTTCTGTGCAGGCAGAAGTTTATACAACCTAATCTGTTTCATTTCCATCTGTCTTGGCAAAAACTGGGTATGGCAGCATCTAATCTAGTTTTGGGTTCATTCATGAAAAGACTTGCACTGCATTGTTGGAAGCAATGTTTTGAAAAATTGCTGTCTGACACTTGGTAGAATTTTAAAGTTTGCATGTGTTTATTGTAACATGTTTTATAGAATTGGTGTTTGAAAGGGGTCACTTTACTGAAGAAACTGACTCTATCTCTAATTAAATGCAAAGACTAAGTCATTAATGTGCTGATCCTAGAAGGCAAAAGAGCTTTTAAATTAATAGCTGCTTTAGTCAACCAATGTTTTCATGATGGGAGATGCATCTACCTGCTATGGATTATTATAAGTAGTTCTACATTGTTCTCTGAACAGAAGTCAGGATTTCTCCTACTAAACCATGTGGCAAGGGCAGCAAGAGAAAACAAGAAGAGCTTGATGATGAAGAGGAGGATCATCCATCTTGGGTGGAGGTGCTTTCTAAGGAACTTCCAGATGACGGCCTAGAGGAGGATCCTGACTATGAGGTTTTGTGTATATAATCTGATAGTTTAATTGAAACATCAGACTAGTTATTGGTATCTTGCCTGGCTTAGCTCTCTGCAGAAATCTGAACAATCTTGCTTCATGTGGATTGTACATCCATGCTGGACACCAGCTCTTGAGGACCATAGTTTGACGCTCTTGCATTTGTTGGTTTACTTGACTAGCTGAAATCTCATGCATCTATAGAACCTGACAACATATTAAAGTTATCTGGCTTTTTGTAACTCTAAAGCTATAGTCACACAGCAGGCAAATGCAACTTTAAAAAAAACCCATATGCAACAAATATCCAACTTTTTCATGGCAGTCTGACCCAGGTGTGTTTTTTAAAATCCAATTTGTGACACTTCCATATGTGACACTAGATCTGATGCATACCAGATATTTTCACAGCCTCTGGATGGTTATGTCTCAATTTATCTGACTTGTCACTAACATGAATTGTGCATCATAATTCTGCACCAGAAAGTTGGCTGCAATAAATCCAGACCAACATTGGCTGGAAATTACAATTATGAAAAGTCTCACTGAAGCACATCACAATCCCACCACTCCCCCATTGCTGAGTAACTTTAAAATTGAGCCATACACTGCAACATCCATTCATACATAAGTTGCATTGCTGTGACATCTACTTAAATTTCATTTAACAAGGACAATGCACACACAGAGCAAGTCTAATGTGTTGCTCCAAGAGTGTCTGGCTACAGCTAACTTGCAACTCCAGTCCCTGACTTCTGCGCATGCAGGTCACTTCACGGTCGTAAACCATTCACATGTAAGATTTCAGTCACATTTAATTCGCATGAATGACTACACAAAAATCAGATTTGAGCCTCAACACCTGTGTGAATGTAACTTAAGACATGTTACCTTTTTAACGCTTGTGGGGTTAGAACTGACCCTTAAGAATTAGGCTTTGTCTTTCTCTCTTCAGGTCAGCACAGAAGAGACAGACAGTGAGGAATACACCTCAAAGAACAATACAGAAAGTGATCTTGAGGTTTCAGGAAGGGGCATTGTTATTGAGGATGTGAACACGGTGAGATAACTTGCAGCCTCATGGAGTTGCCATTGTTGAAAGAGCTTGCTCCATTTGGCTGCTTTATTTACAGGATGCTGCTGTGTCCATGCCAGCTGAAGGGTCTACAGCTGCTGTTTAATGTATCATATGCTGTGATTTTTTTTTTTTTTTGTATGTTTATATATTTAGTAATACAATAAAACTTTATTTTGCACTAACATTGTGGCCTTTTTATCACAAGATGGCAGTATTGTCCTGCTTTCTTCAACAGGGATTGAAGTGCTGTCATTGCAAATATGAAGTGTTCTGTTATGCTTGTGTGGGTTTTTTTTTTTTTTTTTTTTTTTTTTTTTTTTTTTTTTTTTTTTTTTTTTTTTTTTTTTTCTTTCTTCATAACCCCCCCCCCCCCCCCCCTGGCATTTCAAAACAGTTGTAAGGTTGACACAATTAATGGTTGTGGAAACCTGATGATCCCAATCTGCCACTCATCCTCAGTGGCAAGTTTAATATGGGTTCTTGTCCAGGTTTGTGGCCCAAAGATAAAACTTGACCTGTCATGTCACTTATGAACTGACTTCCTGTTTACCAGGTTAGAAAGTCATTGACTAAAGTTCCTACACTTTAGTCAATGACTTTCTAACCTAGTAAACATATGTACTTGTATTAAATATTGAAGGGGAAAAATTAAGTTTTTGCTTCCCCCAAATATTTTTCAAAGTGATTTTACACATCTTTATCAGGGGTGCTAAAAAAGTTGCAGACACTAATGATTTAATTCAAAATTTTTTTATTTTTTTTTTGGACATGCCAATAAATGTCAAGTGTAAGTAGGGAAGGATAAGCATGTCTGGAAAAATAGTGCAAAGAGGCAATAGGCTTTCTGTTTTCATTTGATGCCACATCTGTTGCAGGAGCTACTGGGAGAAACAGAAAAGCCAACACCGCTGTCATCCTCAGCAAATAGTTTCATTTAATTTGACTGCACAGCTGTTATTCTGCAGGGGTTCACATTAATTTGTCTGCTCCTTGCATTTCTGAATGACACATAATATGGCAAAAAAAATAAGCAGTAATTTGGTAAACATCAAGATCCAGCTGCTTTCAATTAATTCCTGGAAGACTTTGAGCCTGTCTTAACCATACTTTGTGGCTTCCTGTTTTCTATCCCCTTCAGAGAGATCATATTCACCTCCAGATGCTTGGGTGAAAAAGGCATGCATACTAAGAGGACACTAGTATGAAATAAATGCCTGATGTGTGTGTCGTAGAGAAGAGCAGCTGCACTGAGAGGGGGATACAGAGGAGGAACTGATGGTCTCTGGGGGTTCTCATGGCTGTCTGAATGTTTGAAGGGTAGCCTGCTCAGCAGAGGGAGTGGTGGAGAGCATCAGCCTCCATCTTTTGTTTGTAGTCAGCTGGAGACCATCTTTTAAACCTTGAAGCTTTTGTTTTTCACTTTGAAAACAATACATGTGAGGAACAACAATATTTTAAAATGTGCTGTAGCAAAAAACAAAACAGACTTGCAGAGAATGAGGCGGTACACAGAGATTTGAGATGATCAATTCAAATGCAGGGTGACCTTTACTTTTACAGTACATTGCATTTTCATACCCCAAACTTTGTATTAATGTGAAGATGAAGGCAAAGCATAAATGGTTGAAAATACTTTTTTTTACAAATAAAAATTTGAAGAGTCTTGTCTAGTTGTAGCCAGTCAATCTTTTGTAGAGCCACCTTTTGCAGCAGTTACAGCTCAAAGTGTTTTGGGGAATCTCTCCACCAGCTTTGCAAATCTAGAGATTAAATCTTTTGATCATTCTTCTTTTTTTTGTGCAAATTTTATTTAGGTCTGGACTTCGACAATTCTAACTCGTAATCATGCTTTAATGTGATGCATCTCTGTCTTTAGGTTCACAGTTGTTGTTCTGCTGAATGATTTACCCTTCACATGTTTTCCTGCAGTCTTTTCACAGGTGATACAGATTTCCCTGTAGTTAGCTCCATTTATTTTTGCCTTAACTCTAACCAACCTTCCTATCCCTGCTGGAAAAAAAAACAAAAAAAAAAACATTGTCACATGATGCTACCGCCACTGTGTTTTACATTGAGGATGGTGTGTTCGGTTTTCCTTCAGCCAAAATGTTGTTTTCTTGTCTCACCTGGCCAGATCACCTTCTTTCGTGTTTGCTGTGCCCTCCACATGGATTGTTGCAAACAGGACTTCCTTTGGTTTACTTTCAGCAATGCCTTCCTTCCTCTCCAAAGACCAGATTTGTGGACTCCACAACTAATTATGTCATCAGTTTTGTTTCACCTGAATTGTAGATCTCTGCAGATTCTGCAGAGTTACTGTGAAGCTCGTGGCTGCTTCTTTGTTTACTTTTTCGCTTCACCGAGCCTGTCAGTAGTTCATGGTTGTGCCAGATTAACAAGTAACAACAAAGAAAGGTCTGAGGCCTTCACAGAACAGCTGTGTTTGCACTGAGATTAGGTTGCACACATGTGGATTGTGTTCCTAAATTAGGTGACTTTTGAAAGAAATTGGTTGCACTGGATTTTATTTAGGGGTGTCAGATTAAGTGGGCTTTTCAGATTTTTAATTTTAGAAAAAATTGAAAACCATGTATTGTTTTCTTTCCACTTTATAAGTATGGACTACTTTGTAGTGGTCTATCACATTAAATCCTTATGTGATAGACCACCAAATCTTAGTAAAAGATGGAGGTTGCAACATCACAAAAAGTTCAAAGTGATAGAAATACTGTTGCAAAGCATTGAATAAACAAGAAAATACTTTCTTATGATGTTATAGGGTTACATTGTGGACCTCCTACCTGATCTATGTGAGCAGCACAAGGGTTGATGGCGCGCAGATGGTTATAAAACCTTCCTGACACAAACAAATGCTCACCTAGAGGCACAGCACTGCAGAACCACAGCCAGGACTTTGTGACATCGGCATATTGTCACCTCAAATGGATAGCGGCAGTTGCCGGCTGCTCCCTGGCCCACAATGTGACCTGCAGGCTGCTTTATGTGCTGCATGACAATGCGACCCTGCAATGTCCGGCACTAACACAGCTCAAGTTCACTCCCATACCTCTTACTTTCTAACCATAACACTCCCCCACAGTCCCTCAGCAACCCATAAGCACAGTCATGCAGTGTGATTCACTTTACCTGGGGCCTAACGACTGGCTGTCCCTGCAGATTTCAAGAGCATCCATCACCTTCAGAGAAGTAGAGCAGGAAAGGAGGCATGAAAAGTAAAGCAGACAGAAGCAGCTCTCTGTTAGTCACACACTTTGACGCATTGGACAGTGATGACTCTTGAAAAGTTTTAGAACTGAAGAAAAGTGCAGATTTTGTGTGAATTATGATAATGTAAGTGCTGATATGGGAAGCGAAATAATAAATATTACCAGATGTGCATCTGTCACCTCAGGGCACTGTCCCTAATGATAAAGTCAAGTTTTTGGAGCAAATCAAAATCAAGATTATTTACTGTTGAAGATAATATGACATGGCATTGATTTCCATTTCCCTAGTGCTGCTTTAAATCCTATCAAATATGACAGTCTAGGTCTCAAAGTCCAGAAAAGGTTAGAGAGAGCACCACTTCTTAGTCTCACCTTCTTGGTCAGCCCAAGATTATTTCAAGGCCTTTTCTCACAAACAATGCCAGAAACTGTCCTTATCTCTCAGTGAGGCCAGTTGCACCACCACAACTAGCAAACTGTGCAGCTCTCCCCCAGAACTGTGTGCAAACACCTTCACATATCCCAGATCAGGGGTCTACAATTCCAGTCCACAAATGCCACTGTCCTGCAACTTTTGGATACATCCCTGATCCAACACACCTTAATCAAAAGGCCGAATTACCTCCTTGGGATGTCAGTAGGTTTTACAAAGACCTGGTCATTAACCATTCGTTTGATTCAGATGTGTTGGAGCAGGAATGTACCCAAAAGTTGCAGGACAGTGGCACTCAAGGACTGGAGTTGTAGACCCCTGTTCTAGGAGTACTGAGCTGCAATCCAGAAGCATTTCAGGACCAGTGAAGGAAATGGAAATAGGCAGGAGATCATTCTCACATCTTTTAAATCTTAATTTCCCAACTGAAACTTTGATGCTGTGATGAGGGAATACTGCTTTGATCTCAGTTACCTTTGGCTCTCCTTTATTCAATTTTGTTGCATCAGCTGAAGGACTACCAACACCTTCTGTGTTTACAGGGCAGCCAACATCTAGTGTTTCAGGACAACAATCTAGAAGCAGAGACACATCTAAAAGCTGTAGGGAACCAGCCCTCCAGGGCTGGATTTGAGGACCCCTGATCGAGAATACTGCATGCATTTGAATACATTAACAACACAGAGCCTTGGAAAAAGCCTTTCTACCCATTCCTCTTTCTATTCGCTGCAAAGACGCCATTATCCTATTAAAAAAGGAGATGAACGTGTTTTTATTCAGACAAGCACTGCATTAGGGCTTTATTGCTGGTTCTATTTTCCCTTTAAGGCCGAACATGTCGGGGCCCACACATTTTTACAAGCTAACTTTGTGGTGCTTTAACTCTGCGATACTTCACGCTATCTGAAAAAATTCCAACAGTTTTTGACAGAGGAGACGTTGCGCTTTACAGCCAATATCGGGTTATTACGGTAAGTTCACTCCCGCTGTTACATGTAGCCCGGGAAAACTTTGTTTTCACGGCCCTCCGCGAAACAGAACCGGTGAAAACAGTAGTGGGGGAAAAAAAAAAAAAAAAAAAAAAAAAAAAAAAAAAAAAAATACTATTTCGGAGTGTGTTTAGAGAGCGGAGTTGGAAAATAAGTCTGGAAGACGGTCCTCGAGGGTTATAAAACCACCACGGAGGTTCAGCGATGAATTTGAGACCAGCAAAGATGTTGAAGAAACAACTTGTGGCGGAAAAAGGTAACGTTTTATCAATTGGATTTTCAAGTTGGATTTCTAATGAAATGAAACATTTTTCAGTAGAATGAAGCTGCACACATTATATCTTATGTGTGTAACTCGACCATTGTTTCGAATTGTAACTTTTAGAACAGCCTGCTCGGTCAGTAAGTTTGTACATTACACGCGTATTTGGACATTGTGTGCGTAAATCGTGTGTGCGTTTCCAGCTGAATATCTGGCTTGACGCCAGAGGTGCGTTCTCGGGTGAGTGAAAAAACCCCGCCTGTAAATAGTTTTCATTTTTGGACTGTTTATTTTATTTTCAAAACAAAAATTCTAAAAGTTGTGTTGTAAATATGTTCAATATTGTCTAAATTTCTAATTTGTAATGCAAAATCTTTTCGTTGTGTACAAACAAACCAACCCACGCAAAGAACCTGTGAAGTAAAAGAAAAAGGACACATGGTTTTTAGAAACAGAAATTGAAAAGTATGGAGACTATTTGTATTTAGTCCATTTTACAATGATACACCTAAATGAATTCCAGTGCAACAAGTTGCCATTAATTCCTGAATAGAGTCACCAATGATTATAAGTTTTCTGTGACGGCTGCCGATGTATTTTGAAGAGCATTAGTGAACAAACATCATGAAGAGAAGCAACATCTCAATCTTTGAAGATCTAACAGAGAAGAGGTTCAGTCTATCATCAAACAATGTAAAAAGTATGGTAGGACTTAAACAACCAAGATGTGGCCATCCACCTACACTGACAGGCTGGACAAGAAAAGCATTAATCATTAAAACAGCCAAGAAGTCCATATTGGCTCTGGGTGGGCTGCAGAAATCCACAGCTCAGATGGGAGAATCTGTTGACAGAAACACTAATAGTTGTCACTCCACCAATCTAGCCTTTATGTAAGGCACTGTAATAGTTTGTGCTCAGGCCAATGGTCTACTCAAACACATTTGCATTAATCCTAGCTGACTTTTGACGTTGTTACTGTGAGGTAGTGTGGTAAAAGTGTCAAGGAAGGTAGTAAGTAGAACGCAAACATTTTGAGTTTCTCTTTGGTGCATTTTATTTAATGACATCTTCATTTCTGCCACCCTAAGCTCCTAGATGCCAAAATTGTACTAATTTTACACAAAGCTGAAACACACTTAAACCTCAGCAGTCTGTACTGAAAGAAAAAATAGGTGAAACCAAACAATACAATCTAAGCAAAAATTATTAAGCTAATTTACAAACTCATCTACAGACTAAATGGTTTACAAAGTAAAACACTTCATACAGTACTGCTCAAAAGGTTACTTTAAGGAGAAGAAATAAACTATACCAAAAAAAGAGAAAACTCTTCAGTTGGTTGTACCCAGTGATGAACCATCATGGTCACCAGTAGTGACCATCATGAACCTATGCAAATAGGAAGTGTTGGGCTGGCCCCTCCCATACACCTGTTTTGGATGTGGGATCTGACTGAAGGGACAAACAATGGTGAATATAAACAAAGAAACATTTACCAGAAATGTACCTTTTTACCAGAAGGAAAATTCAAGTTCAGTGATGATTCAGTCGTCTTTGCTTTAAAAACATATGCTTGGAAGTAAACTGTAACATAATGTCACCACAAATAATAGATTGAATGAATACAATTTTAACCACTTTGTCACAGTTACCCCATGCTTTAATAGTAACCAGAATCTTGCTGTTTATTTGATGGTGATGCTTCAACACGAAAACATGTTTTTGTATAAAATACAAGGAGGATAATGGCACTAATTTCCAGTTTCCCTCGTCATTCTGTTAAAGATTTACTTCTGATTCAGTGAATGCTCTGAAAAAAAAAAAAAAAAAAAAAAAAAAAAAAAAAAAAAAAAAAAAAAAAAAAAAATCAGTTTGCCTCCAACCCACTGCAGCAGGAAATATGCAAAAAACAATGTGATGTCGAAAAAGAGCCAAAGCAAGAAAAATATGCTCGGCTTTTTGCTTCGACTAGGTGGATAAAAATATATTTGTACATTTTAATGCACGCTGCCTTCTTTCTAGCAGTGTATTTTCCCATCTCACAACAATTGAAGTAGCTCTCTCACTACAGGCAGATGAATCAACTCAGATGACTCACGTTCACCATCAGTGTCTTCATTATGAATACTGAGCAGCTCTAGAAGCTTCTTTGCTTAAGAACAGCTGCCAAATATTGCAAATGTTATGGACGTGATGTTTGTATTATTGTGGGGTCAGTCTTGACAGGTTTTATATTCATAAAGTTTCATATTATTTTCATTTCCCTTCATGTATGTCCTGTATTCTTCTACACACAAGAAACTAGGACTTAATGCTAAAACTGTTAATACCATGAAGTATTTCAGGCATTTAAAAGGAATGTAACAGGTATTCAGTGAGACTTAGAAAGTCAAAGCTCAACATTGTCAGTGTCAGCTCCTCAGACCTCACTGACTGTGAGGATAGCTCTTGAATAAATATGCCTTGGCACCTTCCTCTGTTGGTTATCTTCCAATGCAGCAAAGGTTGTGCCCCTGTAAGCTCGCTTAGCTTATCAGTTTTTACTCCTCAGCAGCTTGAAAGCACAAATAATCACATTCCTTTCTCCAAAGAAAAAAAATCTCAGTAAATTTTAAAGCATTCTGTTTTTTCTTTTGAATGTTTAAGAACATGCTGCTATTGCTTAACAATTCAACAGTTGATTATGTTCCATGTGTCTGCAAGTAAAGTTCCTCAGGAGTATCTCGTCGCTATCAACGAGGCACACTGCAGCCAGTCAACCATAGCTGTGGCTTTTTCTGGTTTCAAGAAACAGACTTTGGTGTTTGGAGGGGGGGGGTTGGTGTTATCTTCCTCATGTGATGATGAGAGGCAGCTGCTTCCTCTGACACTGCATCCAGCTGCTCACACACTATGTACTTTTCCCCTCACTTTATGTCTAAATTATGAGTTTACCACCTAATTTATTTGCTGATGACGAGGTTTGCTCATCAGTTCATGGCCATAGCTGATCCATTTGACACTTCCGTCTTTTTTAGTTTTGTGTGGGCTTGTTGCTCATGATATTTTCATTCATTTCCATGTTTGAAATTGAAAAATTATGTGGAAAAGCATAAAACACAGAAAATGAGCAAAATGCAGCTGAGAACAGAGTTTAAAGTTGCTGAGGAATTATAATGTTGATAACAGTACACAGTGACTACCCGAGAAGAAAGTAGTGATAGCAAGGTCTTTGGGCCAATTGTGAGTTAATAAAGGAATGATATAAATTGTGATTTGATTAGGTAAGAAGCACAGGTCAGAAAAAATGTTGTCTACATGCAGAAAGTAGGAGACAGAGACTTAGGAGCAATAAATGGAAGACTCCAAAAGTCTCACTTTTCTATATATAGTCAATCTATATTTTGTTCTTGTTTAACTGTGTTAGAGCAGAGTAACTGTAAAAACATTATTCTGGGGACATTGTCTTTAACACTGATAAGTCCATCTAATATATATATATATATATATATATATATATATATATATATATATATATATATATATATATATATATATATATATATTATTTGGCCCTAAAAAGTTCCTTTAAGAGAAAGGTATACATTTGGTAGTAGAAGTGAAGTTAAAATGCTGATTTAAAATCTGGCATTAATTTGGCTCAGACACTGAGAAAAAATGCTGCACCTAATTACTGTGGGTAAACATGCAAAGGGAGGTTTTGGAGACAGCAGTTAATTAATTTATTCAATTAAGAGATCCACAGAAGTCAGCTGATATTTTGTAATGACTGACAACACATGAAAAGTAAAAGGTTCAGCTCATTTTCTTGCCTAAGAAACTTCCTTCTCAACGACTGTTACCTGGTCACTTAGGGTGCATCCACTTTGATCTAGTTTGTTTGTCTAGAAAGTCTGGTTCATTTGGGGGGTGGGGGGGGTGGAATTGTGTAATCAAACTCTGACGTGGATCAAAAAAGCAAACTCTGGTCCGCCTACAAACCCTAAGTCTCGATTCGGTTGAAGTGAACTCTGTTGTGGTTCGAATGCACATGTGAATGCCAAACAGACCAGAGACCACTCCAAAAGCAGGAAGCAGACTATGGTGCAGGGCATTCTGATTAAATACAACCAAAACAAACGCATAAGTCTAGCCCTAGTGGGAAAAATGGCTCATGGTCTTTTACCAAGACAAAACCCTACAACTGTTAAAATTTGATGCCACTCCATTTTTGTTTACATTTCATCAAAAGGGGAGTTGTGTTTAGTGTCTTCATAGGTTTTTGTGTCGTTTCCTTCAGTGGTTCTTGGTACAGCACCACCACAGGTGAGAGGAGAGGGTAAACAGGTTGCTCAAAGGGCTTGCTTTGTTTGACACAATGCAATGTGAAAACGAACTGTACCAGCTGAAAATGTAACAAATGTTGCAATTTTAGCGAGTCTACTAGACACATCTTCAACACCTGCTCCAAGAACAAAACATCACCCAGCTGGAGCCGAGAAAATTCCATCGTCCTCAACCCCGGCACTAAGGACAAAACAACCAATTCGGGCCATAACACATCCGGACTCTGCTGGGATCCCACTGAAAAACAGGTTTGCTGTACTTCAACAGGAGTCCCCAAACAACAACAGGAGCTATGAGGCAAGATCAACACAATTTCCTCCTAAAATGAACACCAAGAAAATAAAAGACATGGTAAAAATTCTTATTGTGGTTGATTTGTGGTGAAAGAAATCCATAACCTTTGCAATACAAACAGGACAAAGGTAATCTGCTTCCAAATGACACAGTTTCTGATGTTACTGCAAAAATACTTTCAATAACCACTGATCACCCGAATATTGAGACTCTAATTATACACATTGGAGTTAATGATATCACTAAACAAAAATCAGAAATCCTGAAAAATTACTTTAATCATCTTCTAAGCACTATCGGAAATCTAAAAATGAAGTTGTTCATCAGTGCACTGTTACTGACAGTTCGACAGGGAGATGAGAGATACAGCAGACTGTTTATGATTGTTTGATTGATTTTTTTTAAATGTGTCCTGTCCGCCAGTGTGGCACTCAGAATTGTCATCTTAATGTCAGGGTAAGGCCCAACAGATTTGCTTTCACAAGAGAGAAAGATGGAGCAAAGGTTTCAAGAGAAAAATAGAGATAGAAGTAGAGGAGAGAAAAAAGCCATTAATAACTGGCTTATCAAAACATGTGCTACCAGCTCAGTGAAATTTATTGACAATCACAGGTTCTTCTGGGAGCATTGTCATCTATACAAACGAGATGGAGTATCCTTAAATAGTGCCGGAACAAAAGTTCTCACCTCAGTCATCTTACATGTTCTTAACAAAACAACCTGTTCTCCCCAACCACAGGACAATGTAAACAATGAGATTACAGTCCCGGGCAAGATATGGGAGGAATCTGACCATGGCTCCAAACCAACACATTTGATAAGGATGGATCAGGAGCAAATTCTCCCAAAACAAACTGATAAACCAGCTGAAAACAGAGCTGCTGCTCTCTGCTTGATTATGATTGTTTAATAATTGTAGAAGACTTCAACATCCATGTTAACGACCCAATAGACAGAGAGGCAAAAAAGCTAAATGATGTACTTCAAAACTTTGGTTTGACTTAACATGTTAAACAGCCGACACATAATCGAGGACACACTCTGGATTTGATTATCAGCAAGGGTGTACATATCTCCAAGGTCTCTGTAATTGATGTCGCTCTGTCTGATCACTTTTCTGTTGTTTTTGAAAGTACAGTCTCTCTTGACTCTCTTAGTAAAACAGATATTATTACAAAAATGTTCTATTACAGACAACGCAGCTGAAACTTTAATTCAGATCTACTCATATACCTCACTTCCATGCTGTAACCCAGTAAATGAACTGGTAGATAACTTCTGTTCTAAAATTTCAGACATCATTGATTCCATTGCTTCTGTTAAAGTGAAGACAGTGTCTGGTAGGAAGAAACCTCTATGGATAAGTAAGAAACAAAAGAAGCCTTTGTCGAAGGGCTGAACGTAAATGGCATAAAACTTGACTTCATGTTTACTATGAAATCTGTAAAGAGAGGCTGCGGCGCTATCACTCATCACTAAAACATGCAAGCGAAACGTTCTTTGTGGAAATCATAAACAAAATCATAAACAAAAACATCAACAACGCTTGTGCCTTGTTTGCCACAGTTGACAGGTTGACAAACCCTCCTGTGATTTTACCACCTGAATTCCACTCTACCAGGGCCTGCAATTAATTTGCCAACTTTTTTACAGAAAAAATTTAAAAAATTAGAGGGTTAATCTGCACATCCACAAATACAAAAACGATGCTATGCCCAGACATAATAAATGAGGAGAAAATGGCTGAATTTCACCAACTCAACCATGAAAAGTCAGAAGAGATTTTAAAACAATTAAGCTCGTCTTCCTGCTGTCTTGATATCCTACCTACCTACAACCTTCTTTAAGAAAGTTATGCCTTTCATTGCATCTGACCTGATTCAAATAGTAAACTCATCCCTCTCACCGGGTGTTTCCCCCCCAGGCTTTAAAAACAGCAGGCATCAAACCACTGTTAAAAAAGAACAATCTGGACAAATCACTATTGCAGAATTACAGGCCAAGCTCTAACCTTCCACTCAGTAAAATTATTGAAAAAGCTGTGTTTCAACAGTTAAACACCTTCTTAACAATGACAAACCACTTTGATGTCTTTCAGTCTGGTTTCCATGCTCACCACAGTACTGGGACTGCCCTCGTCAAAGTGTTTAATGACATCCACACAAATACAGACTGTGGAAGAACCACAGCATTGGTTCTGTTGGATCTCAGTGCAGCATTTGACACTGTTGACCATGATATATTATTAAAGTGACTGGAGAGCTGGGTCGAACTCTCTGGTAAAGTACTCAGTTGGTTCGAATCCCATCTAAAAAACAGGGATTTCTTTGGGTCAATAGGCAACTTCTCATTGGAGCGGACAGAAGTCACATGTGGAGTACCCCAAGGTTCAATCCTGGCACCCCTCGTATTTAACTCATCTATGCATTTATCTTTAGTTGCATTGATTACTGCAACAGTGTCTTCACAGGTCTGCCTAAAAAGTCAATCAGACAGCTGCAGCTGATCCAGAACCCTGCTGCTCGTGTTCTCAATAAAACCTGGAAAATAGAGCACATCACCCCAGTTCTAAAGTCCTTACAATGGCTCACTGTAGCTCAGAGAGTAGACTTTAAAATACTTCTGTTAGTTTATAAATCATTAAATGGCTTAGCACCAAAATACATTAAAGACCTGTTGTCATTGTATCAAACTTCCAGGCCACTCGTCTTCTGGTTCTAGTCTACTCTGCATCCCCAGAACCAGAACCAAACATGGAGAAGCAGCATTCAGTTTTAATACACCACAAATCTGGAACAAACTTCCAAAAAACAGCGAAACAGCCGACACACTGAGTTCCTTTAAATCAAGACTAAAAACCCACCTGTTTAGAGCTGCCTTTGATTAGTAGTAAGTAGAACATTGATCAATATTTTCAAATTATATTTGCTTGATGATCTTTATGATTTTGATACATTGATCTTTGCTCGATGATTTTGATGATTTTGCTGTATACTTGATTGAATTTTTTTGATCTGAACCACTTTGAACTGCCTTGCTGCTGAAATGTGCTATACAAATGAACTTGAACTTCCTTCTTTTCTTCTCCAAATCTAAACTTTAAAGTGAAATGTGCTATACAAATAAACTTGATTTTACTTGACTTGGACTATCAGGTGTGAAAACACCCTTAGATGGTTTGGCTGTTGACTCATTGCTCGACCTAACTGCTGTCTGATGAACTGTGTTATGTCCTTGTGACTCAGCTTTGAATCCCAAACTTCATATTTTTTTTCTTAATTCTGGAAAACAAGTAGAAGTAAAGTCAAAACATTTTCGATTTTGCAGAAAAATTCCACCCTCTTGACCTATTTGCTTTCTCAAATCTCACACTTTTCTTGAACTGCAGGATCTTGGAAAAAATCAGGTTAGTCTCATTCAAACCTTTCATATGCTGCCGATAAGTGGCTACACAGCTGTTCAGCATAGTCCTGTTAGGAAAAAAAGCCATTTTTGTCATATAAATAGACAACTAATATTCTATTTAAAACAATTGGCAGTTGCACTTTACATTGACATGACATTTTACCCTACACATATGACAGTGCCTTTCTGTTTTAGAGAGGCATATTTCAAAACGTTTCTTTTATGTCAGAAAGGTGTGTTTTAAAATCTGCTTTAAAAACAATGGAGAGGCAGTTTTATCTATTTGTCATTTATACTTTCAAGATTAGGTTTAATGGCTCTAAAATAGGATGCCATTTTCCAGTGTACCAATGTGCAGTTTTGATCCCACTCAGCTAAAAACAAAAGAGAAAACATCAAGTTTCTCTCTGATTCTCTAATGATGAATTAATGGGTGGGCTGAGGATGGAGGGCAGCTTGGGTCATCTGTGTAGTGTTTAGTCCTTGCTCATCCCCTGTGACCAATTTTTAAATGTCACTTGATATTCCTATTCAGCCATTATTCTGGACTAAGCTGGTTACATACATCAACCTTCCCCACTTCAATTTTGTGAAAATTTATAGAAAATTAGAAAATTATGTTGGCAGCAGCCCTGAACATAGTCAAAAATATTAATGTTGTGAAGCTCAACTGTGATTTGAAGATGATGCAAAATGTACAAATTAGAAAGGTGTGTGTGCAAACCAGTGTCATAGCAACACTTGCATTTGATCACTGTCAATCTCAGAAACTCCCTGCATTAAAAGTAGTTCATGCTTGACAGGATCTGTGATGTTTTACTTGAACGATGAAGGATGTAATGACATGGTTGACAGTAGAGCATCTTATTTTCCTCCAAGATGTGTTTGCAGTATGTTCAGATGTTCTCAGGATCATTGCCCAGTTAAATAGCTCAGATGCAATTGGTCAGAATGGTTTCTAAAGGTATTACATGAAACCATAAAGAATCATGGTTCCTTAATTTCAAGATGAACATAAACTCAATTATCAAAGTCTTTAAAGTCCACAGTACTCTGATAATTTTGTCCTCAGGGAATGGCAGACAGTCACTGGACAACTTCAGTCTCTCCCCTTTGTCCCCAAGTTTCTAGAAACTCTGAGATACCTCCCTCTGGACCCATGCCAAACAGTTTTTTCTAAAGAAGCTGTTTGCTGGGCCACAGTCCACCACCTGTAACACAGATCAGACACACAGAAGCATTTTCTCTGCAGAGTTACATGAATTTATCCTTCATATGGTCTGATATTTAATCATATCCAACTGTTATTGACACATCTATTTATACACTAATGCATGATGTATATACTCAGCAAAAGGTGCCGTTTTATACATATTAAGATATTTTTTGAAAGAAATCACTTTTACAGAATATTCATCAAATCAATGTGAAAGCCCTCGCTAAAGTATTCTGATCCATACTCAATGACCAATTGATTAGGCATACCTCTTGTTTGTTAAAAATGGCAAATAAGTTGATAGCAAGGCAGCAACACTGCATTTGGGCATCTGCACGAGATGAAGGTGACTCACTGAAGTTCTAACTGAGCATCAGAAAAGGGAAAGAAAGGAGATTTAAGTGACTGAACATTGCATGGTTGTTGGTATCAGATGGGTTGGTCTAAGTATCTACTTAGATTTTAATGCCCAGTCATCTATGCAGTCTGAGAAAACCATCTGGTGAGCAGCAGGTGTGTGGAGGAAAATACCTTGTTGATGTTAGAGGTTAGAGATCAGATAAGAATGAGAAAGCTGGTTCAAGAAAACAAGGCAACAGAAGCTCATATAACCACTCATTAGAGCCAAGGCATGCAGAATACCACCAAACATTGAAGCAGATTGGCTGCAGTGGCAGAAGACCTTACCAGCTAGTGCTTATGTTAGGAAAGAACAGGTAACTGAGGATGAAAGTTTAATTAAAAAAAAAAACAACAACAACGTTTTGACTGGCAAAAGTTGTTCAGGGCTTACTTATTTCTTCTGGTCTATAAAGATAAATAAACATGAGAACCCTCCTGCAAATCTGAGGTAAAACTCTTTCTTATACTCCTGAGGAGATGATTGATAACTCAAAAAGGAAAATGTACACAAAAATGCAACAGAAAACCAAAAAGGCATTGAAGAAGTTAAAAGAAATAGTGAGGATCTATTTTTGTCACTAAATTACATTTTTCTTTTACCTGAAACTTATTAGTTCCTCATAAGATTCAGGGATAACCTTAAAATATAAAATTTCCATCTTAGGTGTTGAAAAATTTCTCTACGTGCTCTGTGTATGATCTGTAAGGTTAAAATTCAGCTTGACTGTGACATCCTGCTTCATATGTAGTAAATTCAAGGGCAGAGCTGCCTCTTTGATGTTGTTTAGATTTTAACATGCTTGCCTCATTCTTACGGCTACACTTCCTACTTGTTTTTACTGTGCAAACAGACTAGGCTGTTTCAAGATCTCATCAACTCGAGTGTCTCCCCTGTGCCCCACTTCCTAGTTTTCACGGTAGAAGATCTGTTGCAGCCCCCTGAATAATATGCTTCAACTACAAGCTCTCCAATTAACCCATATTTTTACACTGTTTTTGATGCTATGGAAAAACTCTCCTGTTGCACTAGGAGAGTATGTGGTGATGCTGGCTGCAGAAGTAGGGCAGATAAATGAAAGGATGGTGGAGCTCTGATGGTACAGACTTTCTGTTGAGCGAAGCAGAACATCCACCCCAAAGGATTTTTGCTGGAGGTTAAAATTTTCATGCTAATGAAAAAAAAAAAAATGTTTTGCAGTTAAATAAGCTGATATGTGAAAGCAAATACAGTACACTGCAAATTCATACCCCTTTATTCATACTATTTTTTTTCTTTACTAAATAAATAAATGAAAATGATGGTGTCCTCATGTATTCATTACTATTTTTCTGATACTTTGAAATAAAATTCAGTGCAACCATTATTCTTTAGAGTCCACCTGTGAGTAATTTAATCTTGGTATAAATCAATCTGTTCTGTGAAGGCTTCGGAAGTTTGTTAGAGAACATTAGTGAACAAACAGCATCATGGATTCAGGGTCTGCTGCTGCTTTGATTGTCATTTGGCCACTGCTTTGTGTTGCCCTGAACTTTTTGAGGTAGATATGATGAATAGCTGTGGTAACAAATGGCAGTATAAATACTGAGCATCCCATTTCTTACAAGGGCACTTGGCTGCAATGAGCAGTTGTAACATTAGTTTTCTCTTTGTAAGAATTTAAATAAGGGTTTTTGGGGATTTTATCCATATTTACATTGCTGGCTGCAGCCTGACAGTTTGTCTGGAAGCTTTCTATTAGTTTTCATCTACCGATTATTAATAAAAAGACTGTACAGAGTTTGGAATATTTTATCCATGGTCTAAAATAGGCCTATTAAACATATATGTGCTCATATATGTCTGTTTATTGATATAAGTCCCCTTTGTGACCTGGAGACTCTGGGTGATGTTGATTATTTATGTGATTTGTGATGGAACAGGAAATTGTATCAAACAACTTATCACTGTGATCCCAAGTTTGATGCAACCTAAAGCATCTGCAGGCTGCAGAAAATAATAATTCATGGTATGTCTCTAGTTTGTTTTTGCAACATATATCTCTGAGAGCTGTCTGGAGACCCCTGCATTTAATAGGTTTTCATTTCACCTTACCTTGGCTGTCTGGACACTAGTTATGGGCAGCATTGAGTTTATGCCTTCAATCTTTTAAAAGGTTTTTCTGATGTATGATTGATCGAACTGTTATGAAGCATGAAGAGCAACAGCCTGATTGGGCTCTAATGGAGCTCTGATGGAGATTTATCAAAGGGTGCTAGGACTGCTGCTGCGTTTCCCAACTGAGTTAAAATATTTTTGCAGTGGACACGGGAACAGCAGTGAGGCATGACACAGAAAAATAATACTAAAGCTCCCACAGTGAGCTGACACTTGTTAAAGCTGAGTGTGTGTTCATAAAAGCTGGCTTGCAGAGAGAGACAGGATCGGATGGAGAGCGGTGTCAGCATGGCCTTTGTTGCAGGGACAGGACCTGGCAAATGTGGACCCGCTGCTTTTCTTCAGTCTCCTCACATAATGTAAAGAAACCAAAAAAAAAGACAGTGGCCAGAGGGGGTGTGAGCACAACCGATAAACTGCCAGGCCAGAAGCTCTCCTCTGATACCTGGTGGCGCTGAGGCAAAAGCCATTTGACAGGTTTAAAAATAAGCAGAAGGTGAGAACACAGCGGTGACAGGAAGAATGCATGGAAACAATAGAGAGACCTTTATGTTCCTTGTCTGGAATTTGTTTGAAATGTATTGAATGGGAGGGGGCCAAAAAAAAAAAAAAAAAAAAAGGCTAAAAGCCAGCTCCTGGTTGAGTCATCAAGCTGAATTTAGTTTGTTTCTGTAGCTTGTTGTCATGCACCTTTAGCAATTACATAGCTTTTGATTAATAGTGGGCTTCCAGTCCATTTCTATTCCTGCCACCTGCCATGCTACAACCCCCATCCCTCTGTGTGAATTCTCCATCTCTCTCCACTGTTTCTGACATTTGCAGGGGTTTTTATGTGAGCTGTGTGCATCGCAGAGCTCAGCTTAGCTCAACTGGCCACCGTTTTAATCGGCTCGCAGTGCCGGAGAGCTAACGAGCTTACAGTAAAGCGGGGCAGTGGTCAGCAACAAATATCTGCCTGTCAAAAATATTTTTACCATGTATATAATTACTAGTGCTTTGATGATTGTGTGATATTTAAAGGTGCTCTCCTACTTATGTTTTTCTCACTACAGAGAAGAGAAAAAAATGGATAGAATGGATAGTCATGTATCATATTCCTTCACATCACAGATACATTAGTTTGTGTTGATCCATAACATAAAAAAAGCTTTGAGGTTCTAATGTGACTAAATGAGAAAAAGTTCAATGGGTATATTTGCCATGCACTGTGTATCAGCAGATGCAGTACAATGTGCAAGGCCTAAAGGGAGAACATGATCTCTCTTTTCTCTCAACGTAATCTTTAAAATCCAATTTCTGAAAAGTGCACTTACTGATAGCAGCTATTTTTCCACTTCAGCAAAAGACCAAAGCATGGAAAATGTCTGCTTTTGTCCACATCTAATTGGTTTGTATTATATCCGCCATGCTTCATTCTCTTGTATCATCTGCAGTGATTTAGACCCCTCATGTCTGAGAGGGTAAAACCGGCTGGAAACCCACAGCAAAAGAGAAACACAACCCCAGAGCTTTTTAATCCACCCACTATCCTGTGCACCACTTCAATCTGCATATGATGTGGGAGGCAATTGTCTGAACTCACTCATTTGATATGGAGAGCTCACATACACCTAACGCTCTTGCTCACTAATTATTAAAAAAAGCTAGCATGACTTTAATAATTTTTTTTTGACAGCTAAAACTGCTTTGTTTGCTGCATTTAAATGTTTCTGTGTTAAACAGAAAATGGAAAGCACAGTTGGGTTTCAGGTGGGTCTGAGCCTGAAAATACTAAGTTGGGTGCATTCAATGACAATATTTGGTTGGAAAGAACTAACTTTGTTATGATGCTGCTTATCTGAGCAAGGATGACTAGATATCAGAGGAGTCTTCATAAGCTTCTGTTGCCTGCAGGCTTACACCAGCCTCATTGCTGATTTCCAGTTTTGAATGTTGATTTATATGTTAGTCCTAACCATTTTTATTGTAACAGACAACAACAAGATCTAAAGAGAAAAGAAGCAAGTTTCTGGGTTTGTAAAATTTTTAAATGCAAATAATAAAAAAAAATGATCAAAAGATAACTAGAACTGTAAGCAGTAATGAACCTGTTCCAAACCCTGTCCAGCAAGTCCTACACTGGGATGCCCCACCTGACACTTTTCTCCTGTGTCGAAGAAGTTTGAAAGTGATAGCTCAGTTTATCCAGTCAGTGATTTTTGTAATACATTTTCCCACAAAGGTCAGACTTGTCATGCAAGCATGAAACTAAACATTACTTGACTCAAAAAAGGCAACTTAAAGAAAGATCATCTGAGAAGACAAAGTACACAAAACTTAGCTCACAAAACTGACCCAAAACAAAGACACATATAGTGGTTTCACCGAACATTCACGGACAACTAGATATCAATACCAACAAAATAGAGCCTTGGTGTCATCAGTAGATTTTACCTATGTGTGGCTTAGCCCATTACGGGGTGCATAAGTTTGAAGTCATTTTGTTTTTTGTTTTTTTATTTCGAATCCAGTCAGGGTTAAAGTTCTACATATCAAGTAAGTCTAAAAGCTTCACCTTGACTCTTCCTAATATACTTTTTCTAACCAAACAGCCCTATTGTTTGGCATGTGATGTGGTAATTTTCACTTTGAAGGTATTGATTTTTGAACCCATGTGTCTCTGTCTTGTTTATGTTAAATTAAACACTCTGTGGAAAATGGCCATGGGGTTTTGGTCATTTTCATTTCAAGCAAGACTTGAGCCTTGATGATTACTGGGTTGTTTGTGAAGATCCTAACCAATTTTCTTTAATCTATAGGTTACAGTTTGAGTCAGATGGCAGAAACTTAGATACAATTGAATGTTCCAATAGGAAAGAGATCCCAAAAACACATCAAAACTGGAAGCAGCAGGCTGATTATCAACCTTCCGAATTAGACCTGATCTAAAACCTATTGTAAATTTATAGACTATCCTGAATTTATACACTATGCTGAACAGATAGAAAACTAAGCAATTTAAACAAACACTGTTTCTGCCAAGAAGGGTGGTCCAGTAAGAAGCTTGTTGATGGCTATAAGAGCAGGTGGTACAGGCCCAGATTACTTGGGGGCATTTCATGCAATATCATTGGTGATGCATGTATAAGTATAATTTTTGTAGACCACATTTAATTCAAAATCGTGCCTTGTATGTATGTTATAATCCTTCCACTCTGAAAAAGAACACTTCAAATGCTTCATTAAAGCCCAGAATGTGGCATTCCTGCTATAATGATTACAAGTAAAGCAGAAAAGAGAAAAATGATGTTGAAAAGATTAATTCTCCCCATAATGATCCCACAACTCACCAGCTTTGATAAAGCATTTGCAGCTGTGTATACAGAACTACATAGTTTGTTTTTTTTTACTTATCTTGCCTGCTGCCATAAGGTAGTGGAAGGTCATTCATGGTCATATTTATTTATTTATGTCCAACAGTTTTTGTAGTAAAGGTAGAAATGAGCTGCAGGGCTCAGCAATCCTGCCCTATATGCCTCTCGGACACGTACTTCTTATTTACTCCTGACAGCTTCAAATTGAAACTGTGATCACATTTTCCACACTGTTCCTCAGTCACGCTTGGTTTTAGAGCCGGTCAGCTTCGCACTGCAGGGGGAAGAGAGTTTTTCTTCTGTTGTCTCTCTCTGTGCTCTTCCCTCCTGATATCTCTGTTTTTTCCTTCTGGCTTAGTAGCAGATCCTCAGGGGAGCCATCAATAGCTGACCCTGACATTGTTTTATTTTCCGCTAGTCCTCCAGCCTCCCTTTGTCTCTCGGTGGACTGGGCAGTCCATTAGTTAAGACTGAAGACCCGACAGACAGATGACTTGAGATTGGATTAGCAGAACAGAGGAGATAAGGGGTGGATTAATCACAGCTAGTGTGTTTCTCTCTGTGACAGCTATAGACAGTTCAGTCATTACCGTGTGATGAGATGGGAGCAAAGACCTATGTCTGCTGAGCAAATATCCGCTTTGTCTGAAAAATATCACACTTCTGTTGCTCAGACGCAACCTCAACTAAGCACAACCTCTAGTAAGGAAGTATCACTGGCAAATTAATTCAACTCAAGGACCAATTCTAGTATTAACATAAGGAATGTACCACAAATTAAACATATGGACTTGAATGTCAGTCAGAATACAAACTAGCACACACACATGGTAATACACGTTTTACCGCACTAACAACTAAATCCAAAAAATAGGCTGAGAAAAAAAATCAATGCCTCCCTTTTTCTTGTTTACTCACAGTTCAGTTCACAACAGATTGCCTCAGTGCAGTCCAACACACAATCATCACCAAAATGTCACCTGTGGTTGTGTCCTTGTTCGTGAATTGAAAACAGAACAGCCGCCCCCTCTAAGCCTGGAGCCAGAGAGTGTCTCTGGCAGTCCTGCACTTAGCTGGTGTGCCTGGCCTTGTGCCCAGCTCGTCCAGAACCTGGATGGATTTTACATTGCCTGTTAGCTGCACAGATGTAAGCCAGTGGGTGTGGAAGCAGATAAGAACCCAAGATCAGGTCCATGGCAAATTTCCTGCATACACACTCATCAAGACCTTCTGTCTCTGAAAAGGTTTTCCTTTGAGCAAGACCCCTACTAGGCTTTTAATTAGTGGCCTCTTCTACGAGCAACAGCAGAATAAGTGTAAGATGATTCTTGGATACTGACCTGTATTCGGAGTTGAAACCAGATAGTGATATACATTGTATAAAAAAGACATATAATCTTTTTTGTCACTGTCTTTTAATCAGACAAAACTTTCCCAGTTTTAAAAGTCAGTCAGTTAGGGTTACCAGAATTATTTCTGTTGCTATTATAAATATGGTTATTATTGAGGGACATCCTTTTTAGGAGAATATCCAACATTTTCACTAGTTTACATACTTTTCCTCAGTTTTGGTTGCATTACATTTTAACCCTCCACAATCCTAGCTTGATGCTCAGGAAGTGCGTAGCAGAAGTCACCGTCGGAGGCAATGGGGGTGTCCTGTCCGCCTGTCTGTTCCCAAAATTGCAATAAAAAAAAATCATAAAAGTGCATGTGGAGTCAGCCCGATCCCTCCCGGACAGCACACAGGGGGTGTTTAACTGTATGACCTGAGTGAAATGTTTCTCTACCTCAATCTTCTCACAATAGTTTGCTGGACTTTTGGCCCATTCCCCTTGACAGAACTGGTGTAGGGAAAAAGCCTGTCTTTGGAAGACCCATTTGTGTCTATCTTCCTGGCTAAAGGCTTTGAGTTGTAAGTTCAATATTTTTATTGAAATATAATATTTCATATTGCTTTTATATTTCATTATTCTTTTTCACACAGGGCCATGTAGGTTTGTTTTTTTATCCCATAATAATAACCATTTTAATTTAAAAATTCATTTTGTGTTTATTTGTGTTGTCTTTGAGTAATATTTAAATTGGTTTGATGATCTGAAACATTTAGGTATGGGAAAACGTGAAAAAATATGAAATCAGGAAGGAGGCAAACACTTTTTCACACCACTGTATACAGTCAATAAAATGCATATATAATGTAAATTACCACCAAATTTAAATAAAATTAAAACAAAACCAGAATAAAAGTAAATACTAGACAAGCAAATTAAAACATAAATTTTAAGCAGGGACTGAAAATAAATGACAGTCTGAGTGTTTCTAAAATACAAATGTAGGCCACTCCACAGACTTAGGGTTAAGTCCAAAAACCTTGGGCGTGGAAGTGGGTACTATTTATCCAGGGTCCAATGCAAGGAATTAAAGTTTTCTTTTTTTTATTTGGCATGTTTTACATTTCTAATCAAATAATTTCACAATTAAATTCATTTTGATCGAATGAAATGGTTTAGAGACTGAATAGAACTTTCCATTCACAGTAATTATAGATGACAGGTTTCTCTCACCCCTTTAAAAAGGTGAAAATGGTTTAGCAAATGGACTAAATGTATGTTGCACTTTTCTAGTCATACTGACCACTCAGAGAAACGGGATTGAGTGCCTTGTCCAGGGATATATGAGCATATGACAGGGGGAAACTGGAATTTAACCCACAACCTTCTTATCACAAAACAACTGCTCTATCCACTGAGACGCAGTGGTCCACATCAGCACCCAGTCCATTCAACTGAGTTGAGATAATATCAGCAGCAGCTTTGGTTGAGTTTAGTTCAGTAGTAAAGCAGCATGTTCATGCTTTATTTTAACAACACAGGTTGACAAATTGACAACCTGAGTGATGACTAATTAAATACTGAATACAGACAATTACAGAAATATACATGGAATGTAATCAATACAGGAATTATTGTCTCTAGTTGTTTAAGTGGAAGAATGGAGAGTAGAATATATACAAAAAAAATCTTGTTTTATAAAGGTCTAAAAGTCAGAACTCAGGATCACTTACTCTGTTCTGTGCTGGAAAATGGATCTGTTGCACTCTCAGATTTCCTGCCTTGCTTCCTGTTAAAGCTGTTGTGGTGTTTGAGGCCACAGGATGTGTGAACAGACTGCCAAACCTTAAAAAAAAAAAATTACAAACATAAAATTTGTGCTGATTAGTTTATCACGAATCACATTATTTTTAAAAGATAAGGAAACTTTAATATAAAACACATCAGCAAAATCTCTACTTAACTTAAAAATTTCTTACTGAGGAGAAAGGAGGTTATTGACTTGAGCTTTGTCTTTGTACCTGGAGAGCTGTGGGAGTCTCTGAGAGCCCTGTGTGTCAGCTGGAGCACATGGTTCAAACACAACAGCAGCATATTTCCTTGATTTGCATTTAGAGGGAGCTAAGCATCTCAATTTCACAGAGAAAAAGCAGAAGTCAACCATCCAGATGTAAAAAAGCTGAACTAACTCTGCATGTGAGAAATATCAAATCTATAAGCAACACCTAATTTGTATTCAGAAATTCTCCTTCTAACTCTAGCCTTTAATATTCAATCTCTGGAGGCGGCCAGATAAGGACCACCCCACTCGAGTCCCTTTTAGCTTAATGTCAGGCTTGTTGTTTTAATAAAGGCAGCAGCTTGTTTTGCCACAGGTAAGATACTCATCGTTTTCTTTATTCTCTGCAAATGGGGAATAATAAAACAAACTGATTTGAAGTTAGTAAGTATTTATTTTTCATTCCCTTGGTTATTTGCAAAACAGCATCCACTATAATCAGCGTAATGAATCTAAGTATCCGTGACACTTTGTGTTTTAGATTAAAGAGATTTGCCCACTCCATTGGTTTACTAATGCCTCAGAATTTATTTTTTATGTTGAGGTTCTAATTAGTAATGCATTACTGTTTATTTCCCTGGAGTACAAACATGACATGACACAGTGACCTTTTTTTTTTTTTTTTTTCCATTGGTTAGGATAGGTTAAAATTGAATCTTTCAACAAGATGATGGTCTAAAACATGGCAAAATTAACACAGAAATGGTTCACCAGATCCAAAACCAACCTTGTGGCCAGTCTCAGTCCCGTCCATACATTATCTATACCCTCTTGGCCTTGTAGGGTCACCAGTCCATCACAGGGCAACACAGACACAGAGAACAAACAACCACATACACACACATAGTCACACCCAAGGGAAATTTAGAACAACTAGTTCACCTAATAGTGATGTTTTTGAACTGTGGGAGGAAGCCAGAGTACCCAGAGAGAACTGATGCATGCACTGGGAGAACATTCAAACTTTATCCAGAAGACTGCAGGTTAGGATTCTAACCCAGGACCGTCTTAATGTAAGGCAACAGTGTTAATAGATACTCCACAGTTAGCCCCAGTCTCAGTTCCCAGACAGAAATTCTATAGAAAACCTTTGGGTTTAGCTAAAAAGAAGAGGGCTAAAGAGAGGACCAAAAAATCTGAATGATGTAGAGATTGTAAAACCAGAACCAATAAAAGATCCCTCTCTCTGTTTTCTCCATACCTTTTTAAATATTGTAAAAGAAGGGTTGGTACTGTCTTGACAGCAAAACACGCTATTGGCTGACATTTGTAAAGCAGCAAATGCCAAGAATGCCATTAATTTATCTTGGTGCTGATTGGCTGTACCCTCAAGAGTGTAGATGAGGAAGACTATAGATGTTAGGTTCTGCAGAGGTCCCAAGATGGTTTCTGTGGCTGTGGTCCCTAACTCCCACCAGTACTGGGATCCCCTATATCTCTGTGGGATTCACTACTTGCCACATTTTGTGGTGTACATAAAGGACCCAAATGCAGACAGGACATTGTCAGGTGCACAGCGAAAATAATGTTTAATGAGCAGAATCCAAAAATTGACCAAAAAAAATGGTAAAAACACAAAAGAAGAACAGCATGAAGTGAAACAGCAGGAGTTGCAGCAAAACAAAAGTCAACAATAAACTGACCTGACTGGAAAACAGAAGGACCTGATGAGTGAAGGAAATTACCTGGTTCTAACTGCTAGAGAGGTGATCAGTGACATGGTAGGTAATTATTTACAGGATACAGTGCTGTTGGGGGGTCACATTTGCTGGGACAACTGAGGGAGACTTAAATAAACATCACTGAGTACAAGGGAAAACTAAACATATGAGAGACCAAAACATAGAATACAATTAAACACTAGAAAAATCAAAACTAAAGAAGAAACCATATATGGAACACCAGAAGTGACAAACAGAAATCTATTTGAAAAAAAAAAATTGATTTAACCGTGCACTTTACTCAGTCGGTTGTGTTCTTGCAGCTGCTTCATGGTGCATCCTCCTTCCTCTGTTGCCACTGCTCACTTCATTTCTGCCACCCTCAGCTTCATTCAGGCATGGATCTGTGACTGATTTTCACCTGCAGCTTCATTTGCTGCCTCAGCTTGTTCAGGGCTTAAAGCTTTTATTTGATAGATGACCTAAGAGGTTGCGTCCTGGCCTTTAGCTGCATGTTCTCTCACTTCATTCATGCGCTGTCACATTTGCTTTTTGCTATACTAACAAATTACCAACTTAGTAACGTTTTGTTATTCCAAAGTTTTTCATTAACCGTATTCTCTCCTGCATCCGCACACACCGCTCAGGCAATTTGATATGCGATTAAAGATTAATTTAACTTTATGACTGTGTTATAAATAATTGCTGGGCTTTAATTAGCTAACCAAGCAGGGGAATTTAGTCCCATGTAGTCCTGATTTAATTAATGAAGTCAGCTTTGGTTGGAGTTATATACTAGGAGCAGTAGTCACACACACACACACACACACACACACACACACACACACACACACACACACACACACACACACCTGTTTTATTTTAGTTGGGCTCTAATCAATAATTCAAAATTTCATTGAAGATGCCTGCATGGCTCTGGATCCGTCATGCTGGGCCCTCAGCTACCATGTTTGCAGCAGAGATTTTTGCACCTATGTAGAAGGAAATTAAATGTAACATTTGTATGTCTGTGTATTTAATGAGAGATCTGTCATATCCGTCTCTTGGTTCCCCTCCCTGGGTGCTGAAACGTCCCATCAGTCCCTGACGTTGGCAGGAAGCTGCAAGGGTTATTCATGTGATGCAGTGATGTGTGCAGAGATATTCCACATCCCTTTCAGAAGGCACTGACCCTCGACACAAAAAGCCAGGGACCGTGTGTCAAGTAGAGAGCTGGCTTCACGTCACACCAGGACTCATCGTGACCCAGAAACACTCAGGATGCAGAGACTTTTGTTTCACATTATTTGTATTTATTGTGTTGTACAGGTCAGACATCATCCATGGAGATTTGGTCTTTTTTTGCTTGTTAGCTATGCACTCCTAAATATTTGTAGAAGCCTGAGAAAGTGATAGTTGACTAATCTCAAAGAGAAGAAATCTGTCATTTGTAATCATCAGTGTTAAACACTAACAAAGACCACACACCAACATCTCAAGTCTAAGCAACTTTGCAAATACAAATGTAGAAAAAATGCCTGAAAAATATTATCAGCATGAAATGGGTGTCTTCTTTGAAATGTATACAAATTTATTTTTGGGGACTCTGCTTAACATCTAGACACGCTTGTCATATTTTGAAGTTGCCTATTGATCTTTAGAAATAAATCATGATTATCAATCAAATATTAGGCCTTTCAAGTAATGCAAATGGCCCAATTTTTTGAAAATTTCTTGTCAATTATCACTTTTCAAACCATGCTGAAACAGACTTCTAATACAAAAACAGTTGTTCAGAAGCAGATTCTGAGTCTCCATAATCTACATATCAGAATCAGAATCAAAATTCCTTTATTAGCCCAGGAGAGAAATTTACATTTCAGTACAGCCCATCCAAGAAAAACAAACATAAGACATAAGACATCAGTGGACAGGTGTCTGAGGCCTGCAGCCTTTACTGAGAGGTGCCGCCCTTTCATTAGATGAGAAAAAAGACCACATTAGGTAAGTGGAGGGAAAAAAAAAAATCTTTCACACTTTATCCTTGACAGGATACAGTTTGAGATTGCAAAAAAAAAAAAAAAAAAAAAAAAAAAAAAAAAAAAAAAAACCTCAGCACAAAAAGAAGAAACATATAGACAGCTGACAACATCATACATAAAAGATTAACAAAACAGCACAGGACAAAAGAGCTGAGCAGGGTAGATAGACAGGGAGCGAGAGAAGAGGAAAAAAAGCATCCTCCTCTATCGAGAGCAGGAAGAAAAAAGAAAATAAAGCCATGTCCTCAGTATACATGGAAATCTGCAGCAGGGTACAGATATTACAGATCACTTATATTTCAACTAAAAAGGTTGACCCAGAACTGAGCCTTGGGATACCCCTGTATTAATTTTTTTGAAATAAAAAAATTCTTACCATGAATGATAGAGCCTATAATTTAGAGAGTCAAATGCCTTTTTTAATCAAGAGATACTGTTGCAGCTACTTTACCCTGATTAAGTGACAATTTGATCTATTTAAAAGGAAGCAATTAATGAGGCGATTAATTAATGCGGAGAAAAACCAAACTATTAAGGGTGTAAGATTTTGATTCTAGATACCTCATGCACTGGTAGCCCACAGCCTACTCAAAGACCTTTTTAAAATGCAGTAAAAATGTTTGTTGGCTGCATACCAAATCTGCTGCCACAGATTTAATGACAGTCAGAAACTATTTTAAGTGGAAACTTTGAAGATACCATTCAGCTGTTCAGACTGAAGACCTTATATTCACCCTAATAGAATGTGAAAATACACTTATTTACTCAGCTTCCTCAAAATAAAACATGAACACAAAAACCTCCTACAGACAAACCTCCCACTTTATTAAAGCTCTTCATCTGGAACATTTATGCTTACATGGATGTTCGTACTGCTTTTAAATAAAATTCCCCTTTTACATGACCCATTTCAAGAAAAATACATATTTTTAAAGAAATATGAAAATTCTGCAGGCAAGGCACAAGATGTGTTTGCCAGGACATTCCTATTTTCTACTTTATCATTCAGTAAAATCACTGGCTTTGACTGGACTCTGGTTTAATGCCAACTAAAGTTGTTGCTCAAAAGTAACATAAAGAATTAATCAAAACAGAATCTCTGAGACCACTTGCTTGATTATGATGAAGCCTTCTGTTGCCTTCTTGAAAAGCATTTGTATATAAACAATAACCACACCACATAGCAAGGATTTTATTTGGACTTTGCTTTTCACATTCTTCAATTTGAATCTGAACACCATGCAGTTTATAGGGTGTGAGACAAAAACTGTTTTCTCGTAGCCATTCATCAAAATAGGAAAAGCATTTTAAGCAATGTAGAGGTATGTTGATCTTCACAAGTCAGGAATTGCATAGAAACAAAAAGCTACTTGCCGAAATGGACTCATACTTACTCTCAGAGCAGTAATTAAAAAGTTTACAACTGAAACTCCTACAAACAAGGCTGAACCACATTTCCTTTGTCAAAATGCATCGTAAGGAGGATGGCAAAAAAAAAAAAAAAAAGACAATTTCCAAAGCTCACAGCTAGAGATATTCATGTTGGTTTTCAGTTATTGGTTTTGCAGCTGCCAATAGCTTTTCAAAAGCTACTGATAACAAGTGATCAAAACATGTAACACCGTTATGGTGTTACATGTTTTGATCATGTGTCATTTTAAATTTTCAGTGTGCATATAAGCAAAGCCCCTCTTCTTCAGCAAATGCAACAGTAATATTTAATGCAGTGACCACTTTAATCTTCAAATTTTCATCTTTACACAGTTTTGGTTTTAGTTGTGTATTTTAAAATGTCTCTCAGCTGTTTTTTCTTCTGCAGAGTGCAGATGTGAAGTGGGTGTTTAACGGCCTTTTTAAACCACCATCCTGTGGAAGCATGTCTGCTTCTTAAAATTTTCATCATGAATTGCATTGGGTTCTCCTCCCTGCCCACCCACCATCTCAGTGAGCAGAAAGGAGGCAGTGCTCACAGTTGCAGCAGGGAGTGAGGTCGATATTGTTTCAAATCTACCAAAAAGCTAAATCTCACAAGTACTTGTGCAAATTTAAAATACGTTGTATATTTCTGATCATTCAACACATTTTCTTATTTTCTTTTCTTGCTTGATTCTTTTTAAATGAATTAATAAATTCAATATGTAAATAATGTTCTTTATCATTTATGCAGCTGTTTTTGAAAGTGTTTTGTCAATCCTTTTTTACGTTGGCTAACTTGTTTCCAACTATCTCACCTTCCATCAGAGACTCACTCATTAAACCTCAGTTCTTCTGAAGGTCAAGGTCTCCACAGGGGGCCTTTAGATGAAGTTTCCCTGCCCAGACATCAGTAAAGGGAGAGGTCTTTCATGTAATTGCCAATTATTCTGCAAGGAAACTGTTAAGCTGTACACCTTTTAGTTTCTGGCTGCAGTGATATTTTTTTGAAATATTTTTTTATTTTCCAAGCTGTGTGGCATAATGTGAGAAATCTAAAGATTCTTAAGGCCCACGGCTACTGCAGTCCCCAGTTTCTGTTTATGTAAACACTGTTGCAAGAAAAGCAACTGTGTAGTCACGCACACATCCACCCAGAGCCTAACAGTTGTCTCTGTGTTTACTCAGGCAAATATGGTCTCCTGCCCACAACCTGAAGGAATTTCTTTGTTTGTCTTTAGTCTCCAGAGTTCCCCAGAGGTGTCTCCTGTCTTCTTCTGCGATGCTCCCTTCAGCGTCCTCCTTTGGATTGCTTATCCTTCCCTTTTGGCCTCTCCCATACTTATTCTCTTCTTTATCCCTCCCTTATTCCCCATTGCTGCATCCTTTTCTGTCTCCTTTTCTCAAAACTCCTCTCCTTTCCTCTGAGCTGCCCCTAATTCAGTCCTGCGTGTTCAGTATATCACTTTGATTTTCTTCTTGCTGCAGCTGAGACACGGTGAGTCACCTGCTGCTGTCCAAGCCTGTGGCTGTGGGACCGTCCAGCCCACACACACACTCTAACACACACAGAAACAGTGAAACACCATCATATTATTCATCCTGCCTTGCCTTGCTATATAGAAAACTTCTATTTCATCCCATCATAATTTGAATGTGATAAGAAATTTGTGAACATACATCATCTAAACCAGAATATGGATGTTCCACCAGGAAATTGTTGTAGGCATTAGAGGTTTTGGATTAGTGTGTTTCAGATCTTACCTATTCACTAGCTGTCTTGCTGTTCACTAGCTGTCTTGCTGTTCACTTTGGTGAAAGTCCCCCTACTCTTTTAGGGTGCCTCAAGGCTCTGTTCTTGGACCAATACTATTCTCACTCTACATGTTTCCCCTTGTTTTTTTTATTTATTTATGGAAACATGATATTTCTTTTGAAAATGGTGTAGAGGATTCTCAAATCAACGTTCAATTAAAGTGTAACAATTAAATTACTACTGATTTGCTCCTTATTTGCTGAAGTCGAATCCTAGCTGGCATCATATTTCCTTAATTTCAGCAAATATAAAACAGATAAATCATTTGGGGTCATAGTGATAATTGCAGAATGACAGCTATGAATTTGGGTAACCTGTTGCCTTTCATTAAATAAAATGTGAACAATTAATATTTCTGTCTTTAAAAAAATGTTCCTTTAAACTGAGGCTTTTATCAAAGGTAAGATCATATATTAGTGACATTAAAAGAGTGATTCCTGTTATTATTACTTCCAAGCTAGATTTTTGTATATGTTTTGAAGGTTGGTGTCACGGCTCCCTATCAGCTTCAGAAGATTATAAATTGTCTGTTAACACAGACAAGAAAGCACTACCATATGTTAGCTCATACATATCACCATTAGCTTTCTGTTTCTTTTAGTATCAAGACTTTGTTGCTGAGCTACAAAGCTCTTGTTGGTTAATCTCCAATGTATCTTTGGTCTCTGACTACCAAATGTGCTTTAAGACCACTTAGGCCAGGACTTGCTTACTACTAGATGGTCTAAGCTTTCATATAGAGATGATTGGGACTTTGCAGCCATTATTGTGGAACCAGCTGCCTGTTCATGTTAGACAAGCTCCTTGACCCCTCTTAAATTTGTTGTAAGAACCTTTTTTCTAGCCTTGTCTGCTCAAGCTTCTTCCTTTGCCATGCTGTTTACAGCACTGTGGTTAGTAACGGCTGTTGTTTAGAAGTGCTTTAAAAATACTTGATTTAATTGATCTATAGCAGCATGTTGTACTGAGAATAGGATGAGGATGAGATGTCAGGAGCTGGAAGTACAGCAAAAAGAAAAACACAGACCTTTATGGTGTAATTCTAACATAAGTTAAGTTTATTTGTATAGCACATTTCAGCAGCAAGGCAGTTCAAAGTGCTTCACATCATAAAAACAAATATCAAGTGTACAACAAAATCATCAAAAACATCAAAATCATCAAGCAAATACACATGAAAATCATTAAAATCATCGGGGAAATATCAATGCATCAAAAATCATAGGGATAATCAAGCAAATATCTTCAAGCAGATAGTTAAAAAATATTGATCAATGGTCCACTTACTTTATTTAACTGATTTACTTTCAAACTTCCCAAATTAAGGCACATTCAACACAATCATCTCCACCTTTTTCTCTCATTGTTTTATATATTGAGGAGTCTGGAGGAGGAGGCATCCCTGAGGCCTTTGACGTTCCGGAACAGTTTCTTTAGGATACTGTTGAGTTAATCTTGAAATGTCAGAAAAAATATTGTTGACGTGGTGTGATGTTCACGAGTGATCCGATTCTTTTGATTCTCTTTACCCTGAAACCTAAGTCTCGAGTCTCAGTTAGTGAGAGCCGTTCTTTGTTTTTTAAGATCTTGCTTGCTTATAATGGTCTGCACACACTGCAACAGCTATTATTATTTTTATTTAATTTAAAATCAAATTATTTATTGATTTGCCAATTTATTTAATTGGCAAATAAATACAATATAAGAAAGGGGTGGACATTTAAGCACACAAAGAGCATGCCCATTGCTCACTGTTTGTTTTCGTCACGTATCATGGCGGCAGACGTAGCACCTGGTTGCCTGATGCAGGTTTCATCCAGCTGGAGAGAAGAGGATGGTCATGGTACGCTTCTTCTTGGTTTTTTCTTGCTTGTTTCTCCTTGTTTAGCTGGTGAATGTAACTAAGAAAGTAACTTGTAATCTAACTTAGTTACTTTCAATATCAAGAAATCAGTAAAGTAGCTTTATTTTTTTAAGGGAGTAATCAGTAGTCAGATTACAATTTCAAAGTAACTGTTGCAACACTTCTGCACAATATGTTTAAAACTGAAGTATGTAACTTTTATAACAAATATGTTTTTTACATATTTGTTAAAACTGTCACCATGTCGTGACAGTATGGTATGAGGCCGATAATGTGTGAAAAAAATCAAGCTCCTCCATTTGATTTCTAATTTGGCTGGTGCTTCTTTGGGCTGGTTCTGTGTGTTTCTTGGTTCGTCCAGACTCTACTGTCCAATTATTTGAGTCAGCAGTAGGCAGCACTCAAAAGTCACACTATTAGGATGTCATCAGGCACTGATCAACCACACCAGAGGAGTTTAGAAAAGCCTTTGCCATGCTCCACAGATACTAACTGGGAAAAACAGGTGTGATCACTTTTTTAAAACTGTAATTGTTACAAAACTAGAAATCTTACCAGCAGGAGTCGCAGACTATTCAAAATTTTCTGACATTCAATCCTTTTGGGTAGAAACAACAAGAACACATTCAATGTTAAATCAGACACTTTCTATCAATATGGCTGATCATTAATTAATGATGGATAATTTTAAAATCTTATTAAGTTCCTAGCTAGCAAAAAAAAAGAAAATTACTTTAAATGCACTGTATCACATGGACTGCCATGTATCTAAATCATTAGTTTCTTCATAAAAGCTTCAGGCTCATTAACATTGCATGACTTTGAAGATCTTGGAAGCATTGTCTATGGAAAATATTATTTCAGCTAATTTAATATCATCAAAGCCTTCTGCATAAGACTGGAAAAAAGAAGCTGTTTAAGTTTATAAGCCGACAGTCAAATTTCTGAGAGCCCCTGATGCTACACCCCTGCCCTTGTGCCTTCAGGCTGTCTAAAGCAGGCAGAGAAGAGAGGCAACCACTAATACTAATGACATCTTTTCTAAGCCTCACATAAGATCCAAGGCTCTTCTGGCTTATGGCAGCAACTGGTGTTTTCCTGACTGCCTGCCCAATCTGATACCAACCAGTGGACAGATGGGCTCAGCACGACACTTTCTGTAACATACTCCTGGACGGTGTGAATCTAAAGTGAAACACTTGTTCTTCTCTCTCATTTCCTTTGTAATACAGCCACTCTTTACTGAAGCTGTTGGTGGTATCCAGTGTAAATATTGTGCTTCATTTTTACATTTGCTCACTTTTGAGAATCCCCAACTTTTCATCTTTTCTTTGTTTGATATTACACAGAGACTGATGTGGCGTCTGATCTGAGTTGTGTTTATTGAGGCTTGGTTATTCAGTTCCTGTCTGTTTTAAATCTTCCTTTCAATGTTCAAAGTTTGTTTCTAGCTCCTTTGCTCCTGCTTTTTGCTCTCATCCTCTGAAAGTTTATGTTCACGTGTCTTGTTTGTCTCTCTGTACCCCTGGTTTCCCTCTTGTCAGCTGCCAGTTTCCTGGATCGTACTTGTTTGTTTCTGCTGTCAAGTTTATCCAGCTTGTTACTCACCTCTTTGTGTGTATTGGATTTTCCTAGGTGGTATTTTTGTTTGGACTTTTTTGTATTCGAACCAGATAGTAGGTAGAAAAAAGCAACTGCTGCAATCTTAGAGAGGCACAAGAAAATGAGAAACAGGTAAACATTTAGGGAAAAGCCTAAATTAAAGGTAATTAAAACTGTTCAAAGTGTGCAAACTAGCTCCTGAGAACTAGACTGAATTTTCTTTTTGCATCGATTATTTCACCATGAGGTAAAGCTTTTGTCGAATACAAAATTTTAAAAATGCTAACTCTCATGTTATTTAGTGCACAGGTGTTTATTAATGAGAAGGATCTTTAACTGCTTTATTGGCATGAGCACAGTGATCATCAAAACTATCAGTATATACTTCAGTATATTTTCTGATGTGAAAAAAATAAGACCATGATTATGTACAGTTCGGCTGGAAAACAGACAAATCTGTTAGGAGGATAAATATCAGAAATAAAAAAGGCACTATAAACTCAAAGAAATGAACCAGGGCAGTTGTCCATGTAATGTTAACATTTTATGTTAACACATAAAAAATGTATTTGTTGGGTTAAAATGATTTATTCTAGTAAAGGTGACAGATTTCCACATCCTTTTTGCTTTCAGCTAACACAATAAATTATGTGGAACCTGTTGAAAAGAAAAACAAAGTGAAGTCAATGATTAATTTTTTTGAGTGTAATCTTGATGAACAAATGTAAACATTTTTAATTTCATTTCAGCATCCAACCTCCTTAAAATCATACCTGTCAGCAATCACAGTAAATCAAATTAAACTGAAACACAGTTTAGACATCCTGATAGGATTTTCCTGACATTTGCCCAGTGCTTTTTTAGCTAAAGCTATAGTTTACAGAGAGGGCACAAAGAAGCAAAAGGATCAGTAAAGAAAAGTAAGAAAAAGCATATATTGCACACTGAAGACATTCATCTGTAGTTAGAAAAAATATAGGATAGCAGGGAAATTATAACAATTCTCTGCTTCTTCAGAATGGAAAGTGGACATGGAGGCAAACAGCAACACTGCAGGAATTTCTGTTAAGTGCTGGTGGTGTTTTGCTTGTGGAAACAGTCTATTTTTTTTTTTCTATATTCCCAGACTAAGGAGGAAGGTTGCAAGAGAGAAGACTTAAAATCACAATATTCACATACAAAGCATATTGGTGGCAGCATCATGCGGTCTGAGTACTTTTCATTGAAAGAAAGTCATTCTTTAGTCGATGAAAGTCATTCTTTAGTCCATTCTAAAAAAAGAATGGTTCCACCAGATAAAAATTGGTTTTGAAATGCCCTGGCCAGAGTCTAGAACTAAATCTGACAGTAAATCTGTGGGGTCGCCCGTAGAGGCTGTGGACAAAAGATCTGAAAGAACTGTTGCAATCTAAAGTGGGCAAATACTGACAAGTCAATGTGTGGCATGCTGATAGACTCCTACCTAAAGGTCTGGATGCTGAAATTGAAACAAAAATGCTTCAATAATTGGGGACTATTTTCCGTTTGTATCTTCTTCCTTTTATCTTGGGATATCATGACACAGTCCTTGACTGTTCAGCAGCATGGAAATGAGTGGGCCCAATAGGGACATCTGGATTTTTTTCAACCATTATTAGAGTGCACAGATGCTGTGGCTGAAACCACTGGAGAACAAACAAAAATAAGATGTATATGAAAAGGTAACACAAACACCCTTGTTAGCTTAAATATTAACCTGAAGATGTACTAAATATACTAAAACATCTGGATGAAGCTGTTCATAGGCCAATAATTGTAGGTTTAACTGTAGATGAGGCAGCTGATGTATATGACAATGCACCGCTGTTAGCTTATGTTCGATTCTTCGAGTGACTATTAATGTTATTATTAATATTTGAAGGTATATTATGAGAGGGAGAAATGGTGCTCAGTTTTTGTTTTTCAAAATACAAGTACTTTATTTAAAAAATATTGTTTTCTGAAGCTGTTTGTTAGAAAAAGGATTAAATTGACATTAGAAAAGACAAAAAAAATACAATTTATTATATATCAATTGAATGAGAAATTCAGAAATAAACAATAAAAATCTACTGACCTGTAGACCTAACCCTAATTATTTTAAACATAACCTTAAGTGCCTCAGTAGAATATAGTTAAAGACTCCCAGTTTAAAGTAAAGCATTTTCATAGGTTAGAATAATGCCTCAATATACAGATGAAATCCAGAAATCCAGCCTGTAACAATACTTGAAAATTGCAGCTCCCAGATGCTGTCCATCCAGTCTCGCTGAGCTTTTGCAATTTTTCAAAGACACAAAATGAGCAAAAAATTTAATCTGCAGATGTGAAAACTGGGTGAGACTTACACCCCCCCCCAAAAAAAAAAGAAAATTACAGTTGTAATTGCAGCTAAAAATCCACACAACAAATTTCAGATTTTTAGCTGTAAAAAATGCTAATTTCATGTATCATTTTCACTTCACAACTATGCGCAACTTTATAAGTTAATAAGTCACTGTACTTCAAAGCTCAGTTTCAGCTCTGCTTTTACTGCATAACAATGTTCAACTGTTTAACATGTTTCTGTGGGAGTAACACAGTTCGGCTCCCAGGACCATGACTGAGGGTAAGCAGACCCTTCATTTTGACAAATGAGTGTAAAGTCTGTGGTCTGTAGTTCCTTCTCAGCCGGCAGGTATAGTGGCTTCATGTTTTATGTATAACATATTTATGTCAGTGCGGCAGAAAGTATGAAAAATATTCAGACAGAAAATCTCTTGGAATGCAGAGAGTATTTGGCCTGACCACAGCTATGGGATATAAAGATGATGCAGGGATTATTAGTGTACTGTGATGATGGAAACAGATCCTCAACTTCACATCAAAGCCTCTAAACCTCCAGTGGAAATTACACTCATGAAGGTCAACATACTACAGCCCACTGCAGAACAGCGGTTAAGTCTTAAAAGTACATCCACCAGCAGGAATGATGACACTCCTCTTCATTATTCACTTTACAGTAAAGATGGCAACACTGTGGCATGCAGAGAGACTGCAGCACAGATGAATCCGGCTCAGGAGATCCCCGTTGTGTCTGCTGAGGACCGCGGCGCAGACTGCAGATGGGATGAAACATAGCACAGCTTTCCATTTTTAACAGGATATGACAGTGCTGTGCTGCCTCCATTCCACGCTCTTTTAAAAGCTCACGGTGTGAAAAATCTGCATGGATGACGGGCAGTAATGCAAATCAAATACCTGATATGCTTGTCACCATCTGGGCCAATTAAAGAGTAAATATTTTAGTTAGGAATGAATGGAGATGAAAAGTGCCAAGCTTGTTTAAAATCTTAAAAATACACCTTTTTTGTTTATTCAAATTGCTTCTTTTATACAAAGATGAAGCTTTTTATCTTGATATTTGCAAAACTATCAACAGATACTAAGATAAACTATTAAAATCAAATGTTCATCAACATGGGTTGCACAATGTTGCATAAGGTTGCACAATGTTGCACAGTTACACGCAAAGCTTCATGTCATCATGTTTTGGCTTCAAACCTCCTGAAATTTAACAAAACTTATCCTGCACTATCCGTGAAATAGAATACAGTTCCAACCTTAATGCTTTATTATGTTTGCAGCCACCTGACACACCATCCCCCTTTCCCTGCAGTCTCACTGTGGTACAAGGGCGCAGCAGATGTTGTTCAGTTGCTGTAATAGGTTGGAGGTTGGCTGTCGAGATGGCAGTTTCATCTGGACCTAAGCTGGTGAAGCAGGGGATTTTTATAAACCAGCCAAAAGAATGGAAAAAACATTTCCGCATCAGTCAACACACTTATAGGAATTTATGTTCTATGCAGAAACCCTGATGAGGGATGATGTAAAACGGGAATATTGCACCTGGGCTCTTACATTAACTGCAGAAATTTATTGATACTTGAGACTGATTGATATTTTTCACATTACATTGACAAACTTCAACGTACTTTTAGTGGATATTCTTTGTTAGATTAACACAAAATGAATAAAATACTGAAAAAAAAAACTATTAGAGGCTGTAAAAAGGTTTTAGTCTGGGGCAGAGATTTACATTGAAGAAGAATAATGGCCATAAACATATAGTCATAGCAAAATAGAATAGTTTGCAACAAAGAATATTTAAGTGTTAGAATTGCCCAATCAAATTTCAGCCTAAATTGAACTGATAATCTGCAAATCATGCAGGGGACACAGCAAGGATATGGAAGAAGATGCTCTGGTCAGAAAAGACCAAAAAGTTCTGTGTTATAAAAAATTAACACTGCAAATCATCCTGAGCACCCCATCCCCACAGTGGTGGCAGCATCATGCTGTGGGATTATCTTCTCCACCACAAAAACTCTGTCAAAGTCCAGACCTTTATCTAATTGAGAATCTACTGGAAGATTTGAAAATTGCTGTTCACAGATGGTCTCTATCAAGTCTGACTGAGCTCCAGCTGTTTTACGAAGATGAATGAACAAAATGTTAGTCTCTAGATGTTGAAAGCTGGTAAAGACAAACAAAAGACTTACAGCTGTAAATGCAGCAAAACATTCTGTTGTGTGTTTGCTCAGGGTGACTGAATCAAAATGCATTTTATTTGTGGAAATAATCAAAGACCGTGTTTCATTTTCATTTCACTTTACAACTAGCTCTACTTTTTATCAGACATACAATCCCCATAAAATACAGTGATGTTTGTCATATTGTGAAAACATCTGACAAATTTAAAAAGTTTTGGAGCTTGACGTTTTTGAATTTGAAAAGGGTTTGAAAAGTTTTGCAAGACACTGTAAAAGTACAAATGCCAGTTATTAGGGTTGCTTGCCTACAGCCAGGTCAAACCCAATAAAATGATTCAGTACCGAAACACAAGTTAACTTGACTTGTTTGTTGTAGGCTGTGGGGGGAAGCAGAACTGTCCAGAAAATATGGCACAACAACCCAACACAGACACAAAGAGAGCACTGAAACTCCACATAGAAAGGTCATGCATACCTGAGGCTAAAACTTGCTCCATCTTGCCCTACTTTAAAAGCTCAACGAGTTTTACTTTTAGCAATACTTTTACCAATCAAATGTTGGAAGAGGTGGTTGAAATCAAACAGTAAAGTAATGATATACATCTGATCTGTTGTCTGTCTTATTAATGCCTACATAATGACTGATCACTGGTTTACATTTAAGGAATGCAAATTATTCCCATCTAGATCTGAACATGTGCATCCCCCAAAGTTCATTGCTCTTAAAGACTATTACAATTTGCAATGGATATGAATAACTTCAGACATGATCTTTCACATAAGATAGAAGTGAAACTCAGAAGTGTGTTCTTTTTTTGGCAAAAAAAAGTATACTATGCCATAATATACTATCCTATTTCCTATTTCTAATCATGTCTACAACCTTTCCAGTTAGAAAAAAACATGTTAGTGAAAATAAAAGATTATTTAAAATCCAAATCTGCTAGGTGTAAGAAAACAAAGGGGTTTAACTATAAGCTTATATTTGTGTTATATTAAATTATGTCCTGGCTTATGATGTTTTGTACTCAAAAATAAAATAAAATTTAAAAATGTGCCACTTTGAAACAGAAACTGCAAAACAGGAACAGATGCAACTTTGTAACAATCTGTTACATTTCCACAAGCCTTGGAGTTGTGTGAAAAGTAAAACCCTAATATTTTTAAAGGTTCACTAAAGGAGATCCTCTCTGATGGGGTTTAGTGTGTAGACTGCCCCTCAAGTGTCAAACAAAACTAAAACTCTATCTGATTGGTCAGCTCCTAATAACATTGAAGTTAGTGGCCAGCTCAGTGCACTGAATCGTTAAGGAGATGAAGATTCTTGGGTAAGTCTAAGGAGCAGAAGAACAACACTGAATTTTATCTAAGGGTGTCAGAGTTAGGGGGGCTGTACCCACTTTCTTCTGTTTACTATATTAGCCAGAGCTAACACCATTAGCAGCAGCTAACGCAAAATCAAAACAAATTGGAAGATGGTGAATGGATGTTAAGTGACAATGAAGCATCTTTAAGTCTTTGTGACACACCATTCTAATATATTTGAGAAAATGTTTTGATCTCGATACTTACTGTAACCAACTTGAGTTAGAAACTGGAGTTCTTTGCAGCATACGATCTTCTTTCGGGTTGGCATTTCCAAGCAGCAGCAGCACAAACACCAGCTTTTTTGGCCGATTCTCATTGCCTTCTATTTCAGCGTGCTCCAGTTCAAATTGAAAGAGCTGAAAGTTACTCATTGCACAAAAATTACAGTTCTGGCTGGACGGAGCCAACGCTGTAGCACTTCGCATATGCCATCTACCCAGAAAGTATTACAATGTAAACAACATGGCGACAATATTTTAATATGTGACAATATTTTATTTAAATTTATAAAAACTAACTAGCCCACAGTACTGTATTGTTTTTACATCTGAAATATTTTTCCCTCAAATAATGTCTATTGTTACAACTAATTGTGGATCCCTTAAAGGAAGCCAATCTCAGTGAACTATTAGCACGACCTGATCACAAGACCTCAGGGACCTGCTGAGGACATACGAATGCAACAGTCGTCTGATATAACCCCAAGCCTGCCCATAAAGAGCTCTTCAAGTCAGAACAAGAATCTTGAAAGGCACTCTAAAACACCTGGGAGCTGATGTAGTTGAATTTGCAGCAGAGTCACATGTGAGAATTTGGATAATTTTGTCAGAATACTGGCAGCAGCATTCTGAGCTGCCTGTAACCGGTCTATGGATGTTTGACTGTTGTAAAGTGCATATCAATAATTCAGATGTGATGAAACAAAAGCATGGACTATCATTTCCACTTCAGAATATGAAACAATGGAGCTAAGTTTGGCAATATCTGGGAATATTGATAAAGGCAGGATTGAACAAGAGGCTTGACATTATTTTCCAAAGTAAACTTGGGTCAAAGGTTATCCTGAGATTTTTAACAGGATATGTGGCTAAAGAGTCAAGAAGCCAAGGATCTCTTTCACCTTAAGCATAATTTTTTCTGGTACAAAGATGAATTACTGTATCCATGGAGCATGGTATGGAGGCGATCAAGCTGTGGTGGTAGGTGGTTAAGGAAGTCCAGACTGCTAACAGTAGAGGTCAAGTGAATGTAAGCGACATGTCTGGAAGTTTCTTTGCACAAGCAGGTGCAAAGTCCTGCTGGAGGGTCTAGTACTTTAACATTTCCTGGTAGATGACTGCAATGACTTTGGACTTAATAATAACACAATTTACCAATAACTGCACATGACAAGACTCCCAAAATCATCACTGAATGTGGAAACTTCACACTGAACTTCAAGCAGTTTGGATTCTGTTCCTCTCCCCTTGTCTTCCACCCTCTGGGACTTTGATTTCCAAATGAAATACATAATTTACTTTCATCTGAAAAGAAGTGATTGGAGCTAACTCTTGGATGAACTTTGCTTTACTATCCTTTCAATGCTGCAGTTATTGCTTGTGCACATTTTTCTACTACCCTTTTTTTCTTTCACTCAACTTTCCATTAATGTGCTTCGATACAGCACTTTGTGAACAGTCAGTTTCTTTTCACAGTTACATTTTGTGATTTACTCCCCTTGTGGAGGTTTTCAGTGAGTGCAGCACAAATCAGCTGTCCTCCCCACGATTGTTGATTTCTGTATTATCAAGTCAATTTTTATTGATCTTTCATGATATTCTAATTTTCTAAAAAATAAATTTTGTGTTGTCAGCATCTGTAAGCCACAATCATCAAAACTAACATAAATAAAAGCTTTACTGAAGAGATAACATGGGCAACTTTTACTTTAACAGTCACATCTTAAATTTGGGTTCTTCTGTTTTTTCCCATGTCTTTCTGGAGATGTTATTTCATCATCTTTTGGGAGAAACTGGTACATCTTTTCCAGATTAATCTGATACTTTCTGTTTTTTAGATGCATTTGGTTTAGCTGTTTATATTTACTTATTTCTCTTCATCTCACATACAGGCATATCTGCAATCTCTTTTTTTTTAGAACAGAGCTCTGAGTACATCCACTCACTGAAAAACTGCAGCTGGCTGAATTTTTAATTATGCCACACATTTTGCATTTATTCCACAGGAACTGAATGCAACATATAGCATCTAAAGAATGAGATGCAGAGAGAGAGGGAGAGAGAGGCAACAGCGCAGATGAGCCCCAATGAACAACAGCCAGCTCCTCTTTCAAGCACAAAGCACCACGTTCTGTATCCCCCACACACACATGACAGCAGCACTCTCACACACAAGCAACCCAGGAACCCGAGCAGCATCAGCCCGAGCTGCCCGCCGCTGCCGGTGGAAGCCCTCACTGTTTCTCTGTACTGTGAAGCCGTGAGAGAAGATCCTGCTGCACTTAGAAGCAACAGAAAAGATCTGTGGATGTCCGTTTGAAACGGCAGACAATTAATCAACGAACCAGGGAAGAGCAGAGAGTGAAAGCGGGGGAAGGCGAATTAATACGCTCCAGTCCAGCTACTGCTGCTGCTGCTGGAGAAAGAGGAAGAGGAGGAGGAGGAGGAGGAGGAAGCTGTGTGCTTGGAGAGACTGGAGCAGCACCGTTATCCTGCACAGACAGCCCGAACGGCCACAAGTGATCAGAGCATCCTCAACCTTGTAGATGTACACGCAGCACGGTGCAGCTTCCAGTCCTGGGTGAGTTAACTTCCCACCTTTTTCCAACACACACACCACACTCATCTGTGTACTCCATATGTGCTGTCTGTAACTGTCTGCATCCATCTTCACAAAAAGAGATTGTACACACGTGGTATGTGCATCCTGTTTTCTTCCTCTGCTTTGCTACTGATGAGCAGGAGATCAAACTTGTGATTACTGTGACACTATTTTATCTCTTCAGCTCCTTCTGATGGTGCAGCACCCCCTCCCCACCTCTCCGATTGATTTGCTCCTTAACTTAGATGGACATCACCTCTCATTATCTCACAGTGTCTGTTCTTTTCTTTTGTCACCGCTGAGGCAGTGTGTTTGTGCATCCGTGCACAACTCATCTCCATCGGTATGTGTGTGCCTTTTTGGTGATCAGGTTTCAATTAGGATTTAATTATGTAAATGGTGGGCAGGAAGAGTAAGGCAGCCCATGATCACTCCTGCAGTCATATCAGTGATCAGATGACCTGTCTAATCCATTGTGTTCGCTGAGCCTATTTTCAGCTCTGCTCCCTTGTCTTTTATTGGTGCGTGCTTAGTTCTTAGTGCAGCAACTACAAATCAGATGATTACTCGAATGAATGCAGTTGTCCTTTATTCTAATGGCTTTGGAGTTCATCTCTCCCCCAGCAGTTCATTCAGAAGTTACAGAGAGGTGAGAAAGAAGATAAGAGCATCACACAACTCAAACCTGTTGGTCAAGTCCATAAGTCAGCTGCTGTGCCCTTGTTTTTCCATAATTCCAGTTTTTCAACTGTTTTGATTTATTGATAGATGCACTGACCCCTTCCAAGGTTTCTGCACTGCAGTATCACTGCATGCTTTCTCCATTAACTTGGCCAGCATTCAATAAATAATGACATGAAGAGCTTACACATTTTTTAAGAACCAACAAAACTGTCAAAGCTCACCGCACCCCACATTCCCCCTGCACCATGACAGAATAGTTAGGTTTGCTTGATCATTCAGATATTCAGACTTTTATTCTATACACAGGTTTTGCAGGGAAGTTCAACTGTCTCTCTGAATTCATGAAGAAAATCTAGGTCTCATTCCACAGCATACAGTATGTGTTGAATTTTCTTGTAAATAGCAGATTAGATGACAACTGTTCACTCACTGGCTCATTTTGTCCTGTTGGGCAAATGTGGGTGACATGAAATGACATTTAAAAAGGCTTGTTTTTATCTTTCTGCATAGAAATACAGAACACCAAAAAAGCACAACAACAGTAAACTCATGCTTCTTGACATCCAAGAAGTCACTTAGGACTTCCAAACTTCCTAAAATTCGCTTGCTTGTCCTCCAGTTTTATAGGTCAGTCTTTTCAACACAACACATAATGCTATATCTAATTTCCACTTGCACTCCAACAATATCCCAACTCCAAAAACACCCTTCCAAAATTTTTGAAATTTATGAAAGTAGACAAGGTTTTCATCAGTCATTTATATTGCAGTGACCTTATTCTTATTTAATGTTTTGAGGCTTTAAAACTACTCCCCAATCAGCTGGATGTATCTTCTCTTTAATCTCCAGTTTTTATGCATTTAATCTGTTTAAAATAGAGTTATTATCACAGACTGAAAAATTTTAAAACTTGCACAGGACTTGGAAAAACTCATATTTGATAGTAATTCCTGTCACATTTTGCGATAAAATGCCAGACTGTTTGATTTGCTGCTGTTGAAGAGCCGTGTCGGACAAGTCAGACAGAAAATTCAGTCCAAAAATAATTGGACATCCAGTTACAGGTGAAAATGCTTCTATTATTAGAGTTGGACTCTGAAAAGAAGGAGAGGAGGGTGAGGAAAACAAGGAGGCTGTAAAGGCACTAATGGCTGGGGTGCTGGGATCAGACATAATTAGGCATGGCCCATTTACTGATATCAAGGTGTAACTTTTGAAAATTATGGTTTCACAACCACTAAAATTTGGTCATACTGATTCTATGGTTAGTCCCTTTTATGAGATGCTTGAGAAAGTCCTGGAGTTATTTCCAGATGTATTGGGCGTAGAGTAGCCTTGTACTGCACTGATCCTCCCTAACCTCTTTGTTGCACTCTACTGGTCAGCTGGTAGAGGGAAGGTGAATAAGTTTTCTCTTACTTATGGAAAAGATTTATCTGGCAGTTTGCAAATGTCTAGTTGTGAAAAACATAAAAGTGTGCAGAGTAAAGGAACCTTATCCCAAAACTACAGCTGTGTAGTTAAGATCCAGTTAGCGAGCTTTTATTAAAATCTTTTAGATCATGTTATACATTTTTACTTTAGAATTTTGTGTCAATAGCATTAGGTATTTTGTTTTAAGGTTGTTCTTATAAATCTATCATGACAAAACATATGTCCAACAGCCTATTTAGTTGTAAAGTAAAACAAAGAAACCTCTCCCTGGAATAATGATTTAAGTTCAAGATCAAGTTTATTTGTATAGCACATTTCAACAACAAAGCAGTTCAAAGTGCTTTACATCATGAAAACATAAAAACATCATAAACACATCATACAGTAACCAATTGTGAAACCAGTAACAAACATTACATTTTGTCAAGTGCTGGTCAATGATCCTATTATTATGGGTCAAAAGCAACTTTAAACAGGTGGGCTTTCAGCCTTGATTTAAAGGAACTCAGTGTTATGGCTGTTTTGCAGTTTTCTGGAAGTTTGTTCCAGATTTGTGGAGCATAGAAGTTGAACGCTGCTTCTCCATGTTTGGTTCTGGGGATGCAGAGTAGACCAGAACCAGAAGACCTGAGTGGTCTGGAAGGTTGATACAACAACAGGTCTTTAATGTATTTTGGTGCTAAGCCATTCAGTGATTTATAAACTAACAAAAGTATTTTAAAGTCTATTCTCTGAGCTACAGGGAGCCAGTGTAAGGACTTTAGAACTGGGGTGGTGTGCTCTATCTTCCTGGTTTTAGTGAGAATGCGAGCAGCAGCATTTTGGATCAGCTGCAGCTGTCTGATTGACTTTTTAGGCAGACCTGTGAAGACACTGTTGCAGTAATCAATGCGACTAAAGGTAAATGCATGAATGAATTTCTCTAGATCTTGTTGAGACATTAGTCCCCTGATCCTGGAAATGTTCTTGAAGTGATAGAAGGCTGACTTTGTAACTGTCTTTATGTGTCTCTGAAAGTTCAGATCTGAGTCCATCACTACACCCAAATTTTGGGCCTGATCACTAGTTTCTAGCTGTAACAACTGAAGCTGCATGCCAACTCTATAGATCATTCCTCTTTAGGACCAAAGATGATAATTTCAGTTTTGTTTCTATTCAGATGGAGTAAGTTTTGGCACATCCATGCACTGATTTATTCAAAGCATCTGTTCACTGCATGGATGGGTTCAGAGTCACCTAGTGACATCGTAATGTAGAGCTATGTATCATCTGCGTAGTTGTGGTAACTGATCTTACTACTTGTTATAACTTGAGCTAATGGGAAATTTAATGTTCTCATTTAATGCCCATACAATGAGGCACCACAAGCCTTGATATTTGTGACCGTTTTTATTCAATTTGTATATTATTGTCCTCTTGGTGGTGTATGATAACACTAAAATCATAAGGTATGCAGATCATATAGTCATGAATACACATGATGTTTAATAGTGTGGAACAAGTTGTAGTCAAATTTTTACACACAATGGAAAAGCTTGTTTTTTGAGTAATTTGTCATGTCTGCTATTGGACATTGAGAACATGGTCATGTAGCATTTTACAAGAAACCAAAGGATTTTCCCAAATACTTATGTTAAAGGCCATAACCTTAACTAGAAAATTTCTGAAGAAATTTAAAAGGGGCCTGCCAAAGTGGGAGTGTCAACATACCGTCTTCACTTCTGAACACAGCATGGCTTTATCTACAAACCGAGTGTTGAATGGCGTTTGTAGGCGAAACCATGATAACACAGTAAATCCTCAAAAATAGTGTTTTTTTAGGATGTTTTCAGGATCTCGCTCCATTGACTTTGTATGGGGTAGTTTTTCGCTAATTACGTCGCCATGGTAACTCGAAATGAAAAGTTGAGTAATAGCACACATCTCGTGAATGAGACGGAATTTCTGATATATATATATATATATATATATATATATATATATATATATATATATATATACGGGAGGGTGCACGCTATGGTTCGGGCTGCATTAACGGAGAAAGCAATTTCTAGGTGGAGAGTAATAGGTGCCTCCATGCATGGAGTGAGGCAGTGAAGCAGTGCATTGCATTGCTCCGCAATGCGAAGCACTGCCTCACTGCTCTCCTATGCATTGCTATGGCAGGCCCCAATTAAAGATTTACTTGTGATCTTGAATTAAACTCGTGGACTTGAGAAGTACATCAAGGAAATGGCAAACACACAAAATATATAACACCTTTAAGGCACATCAGCAATACACTTACTCTTGTATAGAATGGTATTGTACTAAATTTAATATTGCATGACCTGCTGGTTAAGTCACACAACTCAAAAAGCATTAACTTTCTCATAAAGCGCTACTTCGTTACTTATTCTTCAACCACAGTATCATCATCATTGCTATATTCTTTACTAAATATAATATAGCTTTGATCATAATTTTTTTACATAAGTGATGTTATTTTACGAAAATAATAAACGAGCCCCATGGGAAGAATTTTAAGAGATTTTGTGCCTCATTTGACTTGCATGTGTTTTTTTATGTGTTTTTGTCTAACTGGCTTGTTCAGTCTGTGGCTTTGTCTTTGGTTTTGCACATTTCACACATTCAAAAATCCTTTCCCAAATATCAGTGCCATGGGATCTTCCATGCAGTTTCAAATCTGTAAACTAAAACATTTGAAGATCATATCATTATATAAAAAATCTTTTCAGTTTGCTTCTTACACTGCTTACATAGTAATAAAATGTATTTAGGAGGAATTGCACTGACCCTTGTTGGGCCAAGAAAAAAATAACTGTAGACCTGTGTGTCAGACTGTTGGAAATTGGGTTACATCTTGGCTTAGTTTGATTGCAAAAACTTCCAGTATGACTTGGCAGACTCTGGAGTTGTGATCCAATGTTTTGCTGTGAGTAAATATCTGCTAAAATATGCCAGTTACAGTAGAGTCTAGAAGAGAAAATAAACTTTTGTGCTTTCTCAGGTAGTTTAAGGTGAGTTATTTAGATTACATACGAAAGATTAAGATAAAATAAATATTTAGCACAGAAACTATGTGCAATCTTTAACTCTATGCTGTTTAGATATCAAAACATCTGTTTTTCAAATTCTCAGTATTTCTGAGAGTGGCCTTTTGCATGTCTCTTTTTGCATGTCCCATCTCATGGATTCCTATACCTGCTTGTCAAGAGCAGTTATGGTCCAACATCAAAAAAGAAAAAAGGACTGAGGGAAAGCAATTATGTAAAAGCACTTTAACGGTACCCGAGGTGCCACTTAGCCTTCTTCTTTGACAGATTTATGCGTCAGTAATGAAATGTGCACCGACAGGTCTATGTGTCCCTTCAGAGTGCATTGTTGAATTGAGCCTGTTAGTCTTTTCCATTATGACGCCCACACTTACCTTCCCATCTCAAGCCTTTCTGATGTGCATAAAGCTGTCATCTGTGCTCAGTAGTGACATTACCGCAGCTTAACACTGCCAATACCCAGACAACCTCATTGTTTTCAATTTTGCAGTATTTATGAGGGCAGTAAAGCAGAGATGTATCCTCTGTCAGCAAGACGGAATCACCATCGCTCTCCAGGGAAGGATAGTGCAAAGGGAGGACAAGAAATGAGGGATACAGTAGTAGAGTAGTGCAGGAGGGCTCGGATACCTGCAGGCATGCTGGCATGTCATCTGTCGCTGTTAAGAAGTCCAACTGGAACAATGGTGGCCCCATGTGTGAGCTGGCTGTCCTCCCACTCACTGACTGGTGTAATGCTATTATAGATGGAGCTGCAACCTAAATGCAGAGCTTAGAGAGCATCTGGACCTTACAGGTTTTTTTTTCCCCAAAGATGATTGCTTTATTTGACATTTGCTCTGACAAATGTGGTTGGCTGACCTTGCAGTCGCCAAGCACTTTTATCAGACCAATTACAACACATAAGCACCTTATGGCTCCACTTCAGATTCTAATAAAATTTAACTGATGGTACTGTTTGACATTTTCACATTTTATCATATACAACTGCAATCTTTAATTCACTTTTTCAAGATTTTAAGTGAAAGACAAAATCCACAAACCACATCAGTCATATTTAGTTGTTAAGTGGAAGAAAAATAATAGAATGCAATACAATACAATACAAATATTATTTTTTGTCGTACAATGTGGAAATTCTGGTGCAACAGCAGCAAAGTGACAAGCAATCAAAGCAAGTAGATTCACACAAAGATCGGAATCTACAATATATAAAAAACAGAATAAAGAACAACACACTGTGCAGTAAGGAAATGCATGGTTTTAAACATTTTCTACAAATGAACATCTGGAAAAGGTGCCCTGTGTTTTGTATGTAGCAACTAAGTCAATACATAATCCAATGCCATCTTGTGGCACAGGTACATCTGGAAGTCTTGCTTGGGATGCTTTTAACAGCTTTGCACATAAAAAACTGAATATTTTATTCTACTTTTCAAAATAGCTTAAGCTCAGTCAGGTTGGACAGATAACATCTATGGATATTTTTTTCAAGTTTTGCCACAGATTTTCAGTTGGAGTTAGGTCTGCACTTTGTATGAGTAATTTTAACACGTTTATGTTTTGGTCTGAACACTTTCTTTGTAGTTTTTGCTGCATGTCGTTGTCCTGCTGGAAGATGACTGTCCACCCCAGGTAAGCCTTTCAGCAGCATCAAAAGGTTTTTCCAGGTTTGGCCTGTATTTGCATTTGTGTGGTACAACACAACAGTAAAAAAATGTAAAAATCAATCAAAATAAAGCTCTTATCGGCTGTATTTAATTTCTCTATCTGTTTTTTTGCATACACAAACCTTTAGAAGATCAGGCCCGTAGTTTTTATAGCATACATGTGTAAATGTTTGCACTTTCTCAATGACTTTCAGCATTCTTCTCATTACAACTACCACAGTTGCTTCACATTCTTTTCATAGGAATGGAAACTTCATTGTTCCTGGGTGGCCATACCCTACCTACCTGACTGGCTTTTAATTAGTGACCTTAGTGAATAATGCTTAAAGCGCATCTCAAAGTGACATTTTGTCAAACAGGACCCATGTGTGTTTGGGCCTATTTGAGGCCAAATGTAAGAATTTTTGTTCGAGTTTCTGTTAAACTGTCTCTCCAGTGAAAAATAAGCTGAAGCCACTAACAAATTAGTAAGGCAGTGTAGCAATAAAGTGCTTCATTTTGCAATTTCTCCACACACTGCAGCGCTACTTATTTATATGACTTTAATTGAGCTACAAGAAACTAGCTTTTGTTGTAACTTTTGAAACAGAGCATAATCAAAGCAAAAACATTAAGCAGCATGGGACAGATGCAAGCAATGAAACAATCCACAGATGCTTGTGACCTTTTTTTTTTATGAGTTTACAGCACTACACCAAAGTCTTCAATCATTTCTTTATATTTTGCTTTCAAGAAGTCAGACATTTTTGTAATTGTTTAAAATGATCTTGATCTACATTTCTCCTAGCTATCCAATAAGGTATTGCAGAGCTTTCCTTTCTTTCATTTCCCTTTTTGCATATTTTTTGTCTAGTACCATATTTATATTATTTATTAGGTGTAATAACTCTGACCTATGAATAAGTCATGAATAAAAGTATCCTCAACTAAACTAACAGTTAAGAACCAGAGCTGTATCTATATAAAACATGAAACTTATCAAAGAACCAATTTAAAATAGGATCTTTAGGCACTTTATTACCTGTCACTAAGAGATTAACTGATGTGAACTAAAGACATGACTATCTAATACTGTTAATCTTATGCAAGTGCTGGTATGGGATTTTCACAGTATGACAAGCTTGAGTAAAAAATTTTTTTTAAAAATTTTTTTACACAAACATTTTAAACACAAATGTATAATTGCTATTGGCATAATGATGTAATGACATTTGTTTATTGCAATTTTGCTACATAGAATAACACCGCTTAACCTTTGCAGAATGTTATACCTTTGTGCCATTCTGCTCTTTGCAGAGAAACACTTGGACAATAATAAATCGACATTAGGTGGTAAAGTAGTAGTAGTATCTGCCCGGGTAACCAGTCTGCAGTCAGCTGCTTAACAAATACTGACTTCAGCCTTCTCATCTCATCAGTTTAAAACACTGTTAGCTCATTAAGAGTGGTAGGTGCCACTCCATTAGTTTCCAAAACATAACTATCTATGCTTTTTGCAACCAGAAATTTTCCCAAGCCAACAAATTTAGCTGTCTTGTAAGAAAGCAAAATTTGTAGAAGCCTTATTTCAGACAGCTTACCGGCAGTACACAGCAACAAGTAGGGGAGGGGCTGCACTGGGTTAATCTATGTTCATTACAGCAATAAGAAAACGCTGGTCACTCAGACTCACTATTTTGAAAAGATTGCAACGAATCCTGATTTCCTAGATGCAAATTATGAAAGAAATAAAGTTTTTCTCTTTTACTTTACATCATCTCTTTTTTAGCACAACCTATTTATTGTCAGCCAGCAACACTCTGTAGAAACACTTTTCCAAGCTCACCACTTCCCTTACCTGTTAAGTAAATAAAAATTAATCTCTTAAACCTTTCAAGCTCTATAAGTGTCTCTCAACCTTTTAATGTGTCAATAAGCAAAACAAGTTCATTTTACCATGGTGGGTCCTATGTGACTGCTAGATTGGTTAAGGAGAAGCAGAGCTTAGACACAGATGAATTCCAGCAAGGAATTGCTGGAGTGAGAAAACGTTTTTTTTTTTTTTTTTCTTTTGCTCTTTGGATGTTGCATATTTCATGTTTTTCAGGTCTCTGGATGAAAGCATGTATGATGAGATAGTCGTAGTGTTACATAAGTTAAAAAAGGGAAGCAGAGCAAACTGAGTGTAGGTGCATGCACACTCAAGAGGAGTTCAGAGATCAGCTTTTGCAGTTTGCTGGCTCACAGCTTCCCTGGATATGATGGCACAATAACTTGTAAACCTTTAACTTTGCACCAGTTTGAATTACAGATGAAGCAGTGTTAGACAGCACAATTTTGTCAGTGTAAGGTTGCTAAAAGATTGTAAATTTACTCCTTTGTTGATGCTTGAAGCTGTGAGTGTAACAGAGTGCTGTGCCCCTCAAAGATTGAGTTGCATTATGTGATAAACAGCTGGGTATCTGGGAGTTTATGTACTTGTCAAGCTCTCTGCCTCATTTATTTTTATGTATAGTTACTGCTGCTGGCAGCTTAAAGTACAGAAACAGGACAGCCATAAAACAATACTCTTCAAAACAGATCAACCATCATGGCTGAGATTCCTGAAGAAAAAGGAGCTTGGGGCTCCTGACAAGGCTTGGTTTAGTATGGTAGCATTTCAGACTACTGCTTAAAGAATAATCCTGATTTGCTGTGCATAACAAGCATATATCAAGACAATAAATAAATCAATCAATGGTTTAGTTAAATGAATTTGGTTGTTTTCAACGTTACACATGAAAATAGATTTCCACATCACTAAGCCTTGTTTGGCTTTCCAAATGAAAAAGCACCCAGACCTCGCAGATTTCTTTGAACACTTTAAACATAATATGCCAGACTTAACTTTAAAACCAATACAACTAATGCTGCATATTGTTCACTGTCTATAAACCAAAATGTCTCAGTCAGTTTTTCCTCTCCTTTGCTCGTGTAAATTGGGAGTTTATTGGGTGAAAGCAATGCTTACAACAAACACATTTTGAGTTTCACTAAGTACGACTGGCACATTTAAAGTACAGCTGTTTGTGTTTTTCCTCACATTTGTTCTTCAGGCAGATATTGAGGTATACTGTACATCTGCCACAAAGTCCCGAAGTTGAATGTGAGAACACCGTATGCATTTCCAGATAATTCACCAACAACAACAACAAAAAAATATATATGTATAAGCAGTTTATGGAGAGATTTCATTGTAAAGTAGCAACTATATCCTACCAGGACCCGCTAAACTGCCGCATCACTTTACCACAATTGCTAAGAATGATTGGCAATCATGCAAGCTGGGTCCACTCAAACCAATTGGCTCCACTTCGGCTCCACATGAAACGTGATCCCCATTACACTGCCTTGTAACGAATGGAGCACCCGATTCAGCTCTGCACCAGTCAGAAAATTAAGTCCATAACATTGTTACGATTGAAAGAAAGATTTAATGATTTTCTTAAGCTGGGAATTTTAACTGAAGAAAAATAAACTAGGGAAATATGAAGCTATTCTTTAACTTCATACATGAACATATCTTTTCCAGATCATTGTAAGCCTTATTTGGCTTCTCTAAATAAAAAAGCACCAAGACTGTGTCAACTTTAGTTGAAAACTTTTAGTAAATATGCAATTATATTATTTTCCTTTGTCTCCAATTGTTTCAGTATCATTACTGTACTGACATTTTGTAATTCATCATTGTAAGTCCCTCAGTGGAACAACTGTGGAAAATAGCTTATTCACACTTCCTGCTTTGTAAAGACCAAGTGACAGATTCCAGAGATAATATCTGTTCATTCTTACAGGCGTATCAGTCCCTTCATCCATTATGAGGCACATTTTGGAGTAGCTGAGCCACAAAGTCGTGACTTACTTTACTGTGTCAAGCCAACTGTGTCCCTGTGTTACTCGGGTTACACACTCCTTTCATATAGCACGCCCTGCACATCAGATAGGTTTGTAATCAGCTCTCTTCAATTATGCAACTATGAGCAAGATAAGATTAACACATGTGACAGTGTGTTACAGAAGTTTTTTATGTTGTAAGACTGCTTCTAAAGACTGATTAGCAAGGCACACTCACAACTGTCCATTTTCCCAACCCCCCCAAAAATATAAATCTTAAATCATATATATATATATATATATATATATATATATATATATATATATATATATATATATATATATATATATATATATATATATATATATAGGAATATTATTTTATTTGATGTTTCCTCAGTCTTGGACCACCTGATAATCTTTTTGTTGGGGGTCAAACACAATTAACACCATCAAAGGGAAATGAGTACACGATTAATGAATCACTTTTTAAACAGTTCCTGTTGCTAACAACAGCTAATGGCATGTTCGACTCCTGAACTCTGAACCAGTCAACTGGCCTTTTATTCCTGAGCTGATGAGACATTTAGATGAAGTCCTGCTCTTAAATCTACATCTCTTTTGGTTTTCTAAAGCTCCTGCTTCCCTTTCTCACCTCTGTTGTTCTTGGTATTATTTTTGGATGTATTCTTACTGGTTTTCTCCATGATTTTGTGTTTGTGTGTCTGTTACCATGAAATTATGTTGCTTCTGTCCTTTGGTCTGTTTCATAGTTTGTTTCACTGATTCTGACTCGCTAATCTTGTAGCTGCATTAAGTCAGTAATTATCTACTGTCTGTATAAATACACCTTGCTTTCTTTTGCTATCTGTCATGTCTTTCTTGTTCTACTTTTCGTAACTCAAGTTTTCCCCAGCATTGTTTATGACTTTCTGTCCTATTTCAAGTTTTGTTTTTTAACTCAAATGTTGTCTGCATGTCTCTATATTTAAGATTAAAGCCCTGTTCCTCTTTGAGTTCTTGCATTAGTTCACAACCTTCAGTGCTCCTTTTGGTCTGCACCGCAGACACAGGTTGTCGTGGCTAAACACAAAAAACTAAAGTACACTTTTATCTCCTTCTCAGTCACTCAACATCAGTCAGATAATCAGTTGATCTCATTACTTTCTTGGTGTGGAGATCAGTAGAACAGGGAGATGAGCTTGAACTACTCTTTCATGCTGCTCTTTCTTTTTACCTTGGCTTCAGTTGACTTGGTTGTTCTGTTTTTTTGTTCTTTTTTTAGATTTTATTTCTGAGGTAGATAATTAAACTGATGAAAAAAATAAATCCTCTTTTGCATTTTTTTTGGGAAAGCATAAATGACCCATTTTTGTGTTCATAAGTATTCTTAAATTCAAATTCAGTTCAAAACTACTTTATTTATCCCCAAGAGAAATTAAATGTTGGTGTAACTCATTTAGTCAAGGAGTTATTAAAGGGGGTATTATGTATTATGTGTTATATGTATTTATGGATTATTATATTATGTATTTTTCAGGCACATAGTGCCATTTTATAGCACAATCAAGTAACTATGTTACCTTCAGTTGTTATGTTTGATGTTTATACATAAAACATAATTTAAAAGAAACTTGACTTCGCAATTTGATGCCTTAAAATGGGCCTCTGTCTCTTTAAGATGTTCCTACTCTTTACAACACTCTGCCTTCAGCATGTCATCATAACAATGCTTCTCCAATATATGACATTTACAGCCATTCTTATGGCATTGGACTGAGAGGTAGTTTGTATGATAAGCTCAGCAGACTAGCAGTTCCACCAGGTGTATGCTAATTGCTCCTGCTGCTAGTCTGGAGGAGCTGTGTAGGGAAGGCATGGGGGAAGAGGTGCTCTGTGAGGCAGAAGCTGGGCTTCAGGACTGCAGCTCCGAGGAGGAGCTTTGGGTGAATAGACGGTGAATGACCTGATTGATGTCCTCGGAATAAAATGTTTTAACAGCTACAGTACTGTGGTGTAGTCAAACCTTCACAAGTTAAACAAAGACTGGTTATGTATAGAGGAGTGAGACTTGCACAATCAGTGCATGGCTCTAATATAAAGTATTCTGATTGCAATGGCTTGGAATAATGAGAAGGCTGACACACTTGGGTGTAAGAGAAACAATGTTGGTCAGAAGTGAAGCAGAAATTATAATGTTTACATGACTATTCCTAGAGGTTTAGTGGTTTGAATAACAAATGGATCACACGGGGTCATGGTGAAATACAGGCAGACTGGGTTCCCCACAGAGCACTTTTTTGATTGCCCTTTAATGATCATTTCTATATCTATGTATCTATTAACATCTGTTTTTGTTAGTATGGGTAGTTGCTTTCGAAGTACTTTAAATAGGTGCAGAATGTCTAACTGGTATGCTGTGCTGATGAAGAATTTATTTTTTATGCATGCTCTAAAGAAAAGGTGGTTATGCAGCTCTTGAAATACTATTTATTTCTCTCCAGTCTGTCATTTGAGGATGTGTCAAAGCTTGCAGGAACATCTCTCCCTGATTTTCTTTCTGCCTGATTTGATCTTATAAATCTGCAGCTGTATGTGTCCGTGGGTAACCAAGACAGATGGAAGTGATGAGATTGCTCATAACAGACTTCTTCCTTATTCTCCCTCCCTCGCTTTCCTTTTTTCCATCACATCTTGCAGTCTTCCTCTTTGGGAGCATACGGATTTGGTTTGCCTGTCAGAACTGTTTGAGCAGAAGTACTCTTCGCTTTGAACTGACTCACAGCTGTGGTGACTCCCCTCCCTCTGTTGTTTGGACCAATGCTATGTAGAGGCCGTGCATAGAAAAGCATGGAGTACTCAGTGTGCTGTGCTCGCTCCATTTTTACTTATGGAGGAGGATTGCTTGCTACTTCCGAGAAGTATGGGGTTACATTTGTCAGAATAGATCACCTTTAGATCTGCAAGGCTATAAATATTGCCCCATGTCACTCTGTATATGCACATGTGTACAAAATCATTTAATCCTCCTCCTGCTACATATTCTTAGTTTGACAGGTGCACCTTCTTGTCTGTGCTGTTTGCCACACTTTGAGGTGAAGAGGACGAGCCGCTTCTGGACATCAGGGGAAGGTTATGAATCTATAATGAGAGCCAGAAGAGTCTCAGGGAGACAGCATTGCATGAAGCTGCTTGTCACTACTGTTGGATGATTTTTTTTCATCTTTTATTATTTTTTTTGTGCAGTCTTAGGAAAAAAAAAACATTGATCACACACTCTTGGATCAATCCGCCCATATGACAGCACACTGTCAGCTCACCTCATCTCTTAAGAAAACCCTGCCTGCTTTCCTTTCTCTCTGTCCCTTAGACTTTTAAATAAACATGCATAGCACCTCTCTTTCAAACAATATTCTCGTCACCCTTTCGTTTGCATTTGGGTTTTGCTCTTGCAGTGAAGCGCCTCATCAGAACCACTTTAAGAAGATTTCCCAGCTCTCTGAGCGAGGAGGGGCGATGTGCACATGTCAGAATAAACACTGTGAAAAGAGCCTGTACACAATTTGTATGTGAGACTCTGTCTGTGGTTGTGCATGCATGGGTGAGGGTTCTTTGTAATATTTTTGGTGTGGTGCAGTCTCCATCCTGCATGCCGTTTCATCCCACTAAATCCAATGCTGAGCTTATTTGTGATGTCAGGACATATTTATGTTTAATACACAGGCATGGCCCAGTTACTTGGCTGCTGAAACCAGAGACTTAAAAAAGGCCCCTTAACGAGCCAGGAAAAAAAAGAACACTGTTGTAATCTGCCTCGGGGTGTATTTTTGTGATGCCATGGCTTGGTGATCTCCTTTAGGAGCACTGATTGCTCATCTTCTATGCCTGCTCTGTGGACGTTTCTTCGTTTAGGCTGAAGTCTGTTTTTGTTTTTTTTTTTCCCATTTTTTCCATCCCGAGGTTTTGAGATGACTCCATCAACAGCAAGGGAAGCACGGAACCCCCCCCCCCCCCTTTTTGGTGGCTGTTCGCCCCCTTTTTTGGTCTCCTCTCTTAAGAGGCCTTCAGGGAGAGCAGCTGAGTCTCTCTCCTCCCTCCTCTCATGCTCAATCTGCTCCTGCTCCTCCTTCTTCTACTTTCCTTCTGTTTTCTATCACAGAGCTATATTAACTGCCATTGACAACTTCAGTCACTTGCCACCTTTACAATTTTCTACAAAAACACTCATAACACTTTAAGCTTTCTTTTTACATTTTGGCTCATTACAACCACAAACTTCAATGTAATTTATTCAGTAAATTATTGTGAAGTAGAACATTTATTGTCCACTTCATAAGTCTGACCTTTATAGAAGAAAGCCAAGAAAAAGGTATTGTTGAGGGAAAGCTTGGTTTAAAATCGGCAACATGGTGAAGAAGGTTCTCTTGGCAGATGGAAATGGTACGTGTGGTGTAAAACTATGGCATTTCAAGCTTGAAAGACCATCCCCAGGATAAAACATGGTGGTGGCAGTACCATGCTGTAGGGACACTATTCTTCAGCAGGGACATTTAAGCTACTTAGAATAGTAGCTTAAATAAAGTGGATGAAGCTAATTAAAGGGCATTCCTGAAAGAAAACCTGTGAGATGCTGCAAAACACTTGGGAATGGTGCAGAGATTTACCTTCCAGCAGGACGACAACCTTAAGCATGCAGACAACGATAGAATGAAACAATTAAATGATTCATATCAAGACATATCTTTGTGCTAGAATGGCACTGTCCAGGGCCAGGCTTAAATCCAATTAAGAACCTGTGGAAAGAGTTAAAAATCATTGTTTTCAGATGCTCTTCACTTCAGTAGTTCTTTTCCTTATATTTTGGTATGTCAAAAATTCCCAATAAAATACAGAAATCTTCAGTTGCAAAAAGACAAAATACAAAGATGATCAAGAGACATGAATACTTTTCTGAGGCACGTTAATTTTCCCACAGGACCTGACCGCAAAGTTTTTACATTTCTCAGCTTTTATTCCAACGTGTTAGCTGTTTTGCTGTTAACATGCATGTGCTCTTTTAGACACTCACATTAGTTGTGAGAGCTGTTGCAACTGCAGCAGTGCTCTCGATGATGGAAACTCTCTTTACGCCTGAGAGATAAAAGTGTTGCTGTCAACCATCTCAGCCCATCTCAGATAACTCTCGTGGTTACAGTCCATGTTCCTCTCCAGCACCTAACTTTTGACAAATCCTTTTCTAAAGCTCTGCTTTTTTCACTGGCTCTGTCAGGGTGAATAATCCCTCCCAGCTTCCCAAAATCATCTCACATCTCTGCTTTGTCTTCATCTATCTTTCACTGCTGTTTATAATTTAATTTTGCATTCTTGTGCTGAATAAAGGCACTCCTGTTCTTGTCCTTTCTTATTTTTTCCTCATTTTGTTGACTCCTCTGTATTTCGTTAACATGGTCAGCACTTTCATTTTTGCCTCTCTTTCCTTCCCCCTTTTCCAGTCTTCAAACACTTGATTTCTTGCCTTCTTTTAACATGAGGCTTGTTGTTGTTGCATTAACGAATCCCTCGGAAGACGTGGCACAGATACGGATTCTGCTACTTTTTTCTGCTTCAGCTCAAAGCTATAAGCAGTAGCTGCTTTCCAGACAAAACATCCTGTTACTATTCATAAATAGGGAATGAAGGGGAGAATGAATAAGTTTGGGAATTGGCAAATGAAAGATTTTCTCCACAGATTTTGTGAAATATTATTGTGAATGTGGTGTTTGAAGATTAATCAACAGTTAGTTGCAGTGAGACTCTTTCTGGGTCTCTGTGCTGTTGGAGCGGTAGCTTCACTGCCAGTGCTGTTGCATGAAATCCTATAATTGCCTCTGAAATCTTCCTGTAATTAACACTGTTGGATAATTACAACAGACTCCCAAACCACGCTGCTCTCACATTGTTAGGCTCAGCATGTATTTGGCTAAATTAGACTTTGGTGAATTATTAACAAATAAGGATATTTTAAGCTGATTTAACTTCAGTGTTGTTCTTGCATTCGGATGGTTCTGATTTTTTTCTTTAGAAAAAGAGCTGCTGTCAATGCATTCGCGGTGCTGTCTTGACTGCAGAGAGATTAAAGCCAATTGGAAAAGAGACTGAAAGTGGACCGGGCAGTGGAGCATTTCCCAAAGGCATGTTCCCAGAGGCACATGCAGGATTAGAGGGTGGGACACTGAAGTAGGCCAGTCAAACAGACTGAGCTGAAGTATGGACAACAGACTGGATCGTTGACATAGATGGGTTGCCCAGTACATTTCATCACCATGTCATTATGCAGTAATCCTAGCCCAGCCACTATCCTGACTGGATTTGTGTCAGACAGGGATAATTACTAGTCATGGACACTTGTGGATATTGCTATTTTCAACTTGACGCACAAGAATCTGATGTCAGATGTGCCCTATTTTTCTTTTTAGTCAGAGATTATGCTTTTTTGCAGCCTTTTTTTGTCACACCAACCTGTGTAAGACATAAAGTTGAAACTTAGAAGCTTTGCTTGATATATGTGGAATTAAATGTTTTTCTTTTAATGAGAGATGCTCAAAAAGTATCCTGGTCAGAAACCACCTGAAACCACCTTAACTGACTACTTTCAGTGCAGATAAGCATAAGTGAAGCTCCTTAACCTGAGCCTTGCCACCCTCGTTTCAGCTGCTTCTATCCAGGATCTTGTTTTTCAAGTCATGAGCCAAATCTCATGGGTCCCACGGGGGTCCGAACACAGGCTGACCAGTGTGACAGAATGGAGCACATTCACTTCCACATTATGACAGATGAGGACCCAATCCATTTCTTCATGTCATGCTCCATCGTACCGTTACTTGTGAACAAGACACCCAGATACCTAAGCTCCTCTTCTTTAGGCAAAGACTGACCTCCCACTTGAAGGGATCAATCTACTCTTTTCCGGTCAAAAAAAACGGCCAAAGACTTAACCCCTTTTAGTTCCTCCTTTCATTCAATGATTTACATATGGCCTTTATGCCTCATGATCAGCTGAAAGGTCCAAATGCCAAATGGGGGATTGAATCATCCCACCAATTTTACTCTCTTCATCTACCTCAGGAGGTAGTCACAAGTCTGTAACCATTCAGTGGTGTTCTGCGCCAAAAATTGCTGAAGGTCATGGCATGAATACTGTAACAGAACCCTTTCGTCTTCAGAAAAGTTCCCAAACCAGCAAACCTCCTCTCCACACCCACAGTTTACAATTATTTTTAGTCAAGGTTAATAAATCATGATCATACTGACTGCTGGTTTATATTACATTCTCTGTAGAAATGTAAAAATAAGCTGGGAGTAAAACATGTGCACTGGTGAAAAACTGGTGAATTAACTTTTTGTTTGGCATAATCTGACACAGAAGACTGAAGATAGAATATAAAAATGGGAGAACTCATTAGAACTTCTCAAACTTTCTAACTTTACCCAAGTTTAATTGGGTGTTCTAGATAGGAAGGTACTGTTTTTCTGTTCTTGCCTGTTTTATCATTTGATTATTCCAATGTTTCCCCACAATGTTTCTTGAAGATTTGCTTATAACTTAAACTCTGCAAAAATGGGACTCATTTAAATGCTAGTTGCTGAGATTATTGGTGATGAGTCTATCCTCCCAGGATCTAGTAAGACTTTCAACAGGAAGTAACACAGCATAAAAGAACAACACATCTTCACTGATTTCTTCTCTCTTAGCGAAAAGGATGGAGTTCAGAGTTACTCATGGGAGCAGAAAATTGTGAGTGAGGAAGAGGTCAAAAATGCCTTCCAGCTTTTGGTTGCAGGGGGGAAATCAGGAAAAAACAGCCTGCTTCATGTTTCACATTTCTGCTCACGAAGGGCCATAATGCCTTATTTCACATTAGTTATTTTAGCCTGATGACACAAAATGCAATTACCCTTTCCAAAGATACGCTCCAAGGACCTGACAAAGCACATGTTGCAGTGAGTGCTTACAAGTACTCTGGAGATATTATACTGCATCTACATGTTTACTGCACCATATGCCCTTAAAGATGTTTTTTTTTTAACGGTCTGTCCTTTTCATACAGACATGGAGATTTTATTAGGTTCAACATTTTAGGACACAATTTTAATACTCCTCTGTGAATTTAAAAGGGATATCTGGTCAATAATGTTCCTTAGTGTTGCCAGCTCCTTGTTAAGGAAAATGACATCATCACCTGATTTGTGGAAGTGATGAATTATGCATGTAATTGAAATGGATGCTGAAGTAGAGAGGAATAATATCACAAGAGTGACCAAATAGTGACCTAAAAAACATCAGAAACATGTTTAGAAAAACAAATGAACTTTCTTCATTTGATTCTTATTGTTTATGTTGCACCATTCTGCCGTCATCATACAGGCTTTGAACCTGAAAAAGTGACTTAAACTTTTTCATAGAATTTCTTAGTGTGGTTTTATAAAGTGTTGCTTAGGTTTTAATCATATGGTTTACTAAGAAGCATACAACAAGTCACAATGATTGTTGCTAAGTTGGGTAACAGGGTTTTCCTATTTTGTTTGGCACAAACACAAGCAGAAAGAGCTACTGTGACCTCTTTTATAGCTAGCAAAATAAGCCTACCTGCGGTTTATGGATGTGGTTTTACATTTTATGCATTAAATAAACGAGCTGGTGTTATTTTGTGCAAATCTGGCAAAAACTTCAATGTGGAGTCACAGACAACACTTTGTTTTCACTGGCAGGTTTTAATTACATGTGAATTAGAAATGATGAAAAGAAAGTGAAAATGGTTAAAAAATATTTTACTTATCTGCAAAAGATTATTCCTGATTTAAAGATTTAAATTAGCTTCTCCTAGACTCGATTAATCTTTTACCTTTTATGCTGGATGCCATATGTCGTAACAGATTCCACTCTAATACGCAGCAAAACTAAATGTCTGGCTCACCAGTTTATGTCCCAGATATGCCAATGAATAGTAGTCCCTAAAGAAGAGAACTTGTGTTCAGTTTGACACTTGTTGCTGAGTGTGTGAGAAATGACCTGTCATGTCTAAACACAGTATCTAAATCCCTAATTGAAGACCAAATTTTACCATTGTAAATAAGTGTCAAAAGATGTAAAACATTCTGATCCAGCTCTATTTTCCTAAATCCTATCGACCAATGACAAAAACTGAAAAAAGTAAAAAAAATACTGTGTTATTACAAACTCTGAATTTTTGTATTTAGATTCCAGTAACACACTGCCATCTGACATAAAATCCTCCAACTATTTCATCCATACATGTCATTAAAGGCCCTCATTTCCCATAGATAGACAAAATCCATGTAATGCACCCCTGCATTGGGGTGTCTGCAGGTAAAATTTAAATGTTTTCATGGAAAGGAAGTGCTACCTTTTAATCATGTTAATATATACTTTTCATTTCTAATAACACACAAAAAAGTACGAAAAAAAACCCACTCCTGCAGTGCCTTTCTACACATTTGACACTATTGCATAGACAGTGGGATCACTATAAAAGCCAAGATGTCAGGAATTTCTTGAACACATTCAACCGCATAAGTCCCACAGCTCTCACACACCATGTATACCACACATATAAATAATTCCTACAGAACGATTGTGACTGTGGCTCAAATATGGCAGGAATTACCCAATATTATATTATATTACAACATTATATTATGTTGTACTTGGTTGACACCTCACTTACCTCTGAAGCATGAAACAGAAACTAATGGCTTGTTCGAGTTTCAGATTAATTAATATCATAAATATCTCACCACTTGGAGACACTCATAGTCTGTTGAAATGTAATTCTCAGATGGTCAGTGAATCCCCTGATTTGAAATCAACATCATCGCATAAGTAACAGACAATATGTTCTTAAGCTAGGTTTATAGTTGATGCACTGAAATGGTTGTGGGGTGGTGTGCGATTTTTTTTTTTCAGATAAAAGGTAAGATAATATTGCAAAAGTGGCATGGGTTTGTTAAGGCCAGGCCTAATACTGAGAGGAAATATATTTTTCAGACCATAATAGTAATAAGCTTATTGAACTCTTAAGTCTAAAAGGGACTAATCACTTCTTTATGTTTTTAAGGAGCATTTATTTTATATCTTAATTTTTTCAATGTTATGTTTCATGTCCACATTAATGCCATGAGGCTTGAAACTAATAAAAGTGACTCAATAATGCTTTGAATTTGACTTGTGGATTTGATTTAGATGTAGCTTTGTTCTTTTGTTCTTTGTAATTTCTTTACAGTAAAACTATTGAGCTATAGATTGATAGACAACTCTATTTAAAAATATTACCCATGTTTCTGTCTCATATTTCGGGACATTAAGGGAAGTACTGGTGCTTTTTTTTTCACGTAAAGCACTGCTCTTACTGGGTAGTCTTATGGCCTGATTGCTACCAAAACCATCGTGGGGAAATATAAATTTCTGGACATCTTGTAAGACGACGTGAGACTCAAAGACTGGCTAGTAATTGGTAACAGCTGAGAGGCTTTTTGCCATGTAAGAAAATTACACTAATCTATTACTTTATAATTAGTTACCCCTAACTGAAGTTCAAGAGGTTGCCGCTACAGGTGTAGCTCAAAGTCATATTGGTATTAAAAAATATTGTGATGGTATTAAAAAGGTATTGAAAGGTATTAAATTTAACTTAAGAATTTCTGTATATACCCTGTACACTATAGTTTTATAAAATGAATGGATACAGGACTCAAAGGTATTTTAATTTTTGTAGAGTTTGAACACTAATGCTAAGGTGACTTTGTCAACCTTTTCATGTAATAATGGATGTGGTTTCCTGCTTGGGATTTGTTTTGCCAGCTCTCTGCTGTTTCTTCAGTTTAGTGTTTCCTCCCTAGCTCTAGGTCAGAGTGATGTCCTAGCTTTAGGTGGGAAGTCTTTTGGACGACCGGCCAAGATCTCTGACAACCACAGTCACCTTCCCAGTATACAGTAGGTGGTGTCAGTAGACAAGCTGTGCGTGCTTCTGCATAAGGGCATTTCACTGAGTGTTCAAGGTGATGCTGTACAGTCTGTCTTATACCTGGTGAAGGACAAGGAATGTGTTTTTGGTGTATAGTCCCCCCCCTTTTTTTTTTATAAAGTACATTTTACTTTAAGGAGTCACTATTTTGTCTATTTTTGTCAAGCAACCCTGAATAACATAGATCTATGAGCTGTCTCTATGTCAGTGTCAATCATCTTGAATTGCGGTCGCTGTCATCTAACAATGTCAGCTTTAAGCTGCTGAGGGGCTTCTGCAGAAAAAAAGGTCCAAAGCATGAGTTGGCTTTTCTGCTCCAGTTACGCCGAGATACTGGGTTTAATTTTGGGTATAGTGAATACATCAGTTTCATTTGTACTTTGTTACAAATGTAGCTCTGAAAGACATGCCATTTTATTGACAAAAACAGTTTTTCAAGCTGGATTTACAGTTATGAAATTGACAAAGTGGATTTAACTCATGCTTTTACTGCAACAAGGGATCATATGAGCCTTAAGAACATGAAAAGGGTCCCTCAAAGTTTGAAAAAAGAAAATAAAGAGATTTGTAGCCCAACTTTGAACATCCTCTGAGCCCGACAAAGCTTCTTTTATATCAACGCCCATAAAACAGCAGAAAGACTGGCTTAGTGTCTTTTGGGGAGACTTCGTTTAGTGGTGAAGGTGACATATTTTTAAAATCAAAGTTGGGGCAAAAACAAAGCAAGGTAATATTGGACTTACCAAAAACAAATTCAGAGTATTCTCTTTGAAAATAGGAGGTTGTAAGAGAATCCAATAAGCCCCCTCAACAAAAACAAGCATTTTATTTTGCAGAACCCAATTGTTACTGGCGTACTACCACCTTATTGATCTGACCTAATTTATGAAAACCACAAAGCCGGTTAAAGACACGATCTAACCAATGGAAGGGACACCAGAGTCACAAATCCAGTGTTTTCCAGGGAGGTCCAGTGGCTTTAAGAGAACAATTTAATTTCAGGTCCCGATGAGAAAGAGCTGTTTAGTTGCAACACAGAGCAGAAAAATCAGGTCAGTGTCATCCATCCATCCATCCATCCATCCACCTACCTATTGTCTGTCCATCTCCCATATCTGCTTGAAATTCATAAAATCTCTTTTTAGTTCTCTTTGGTTGAATCTTTAGCATTTTTGCAGTAAGGTGCAAACAAAAGCCAGCAACCTCAAACACATTTGTACTCCAATATTTTGATTGGTGTGTACTGAATCTTGGAAAACTAAATCGTGTTAATTTTTCCATATTGACCATCTAAATTGAAGCTTACACAAAATGTATGACTTACTTTTCCGTTAATGAAACCAGTAGAAGCAATTCTTGCTTGTTTTTCATTTGCTCAGAAAATGTGTGTTCCCTTTCTGATAAGTCTGTTGACCGATGTTCTGAAATGATAGCACTAACTCTATTGCAGAGCCAACAGTGCAGATTTGCAAACCATACCCACAGAAATATGTGTGCAAAATGGGATCCAATGATGTTGGGAGCAACACTAGTGATCAATCTTCCATTCAATGAAGCGATCTATCTGGTTACATCAACTATTCTCTGAATTACATAATGTTTGTTGGCACAGTCCTCTTCTTAATCTTGTTTTCAAGGTTGGTTCCATCCTCACCAACTCCAGTTCTTCTAGGCTGTCTGCTCTCTCCCTTAAGCCAAACAAACTACAAGATTCTTCAAAGTTTTAACTTTCCAACCTAAGCAACTTTCACACTTCTTATGTGGTTTGACTGCTATATTTTTTTGAACCTACCTAACACATGTCATTCAGCTGTGAGGATGGAGAGAAAGAAGAGGAAAGGGGAAGGCAACAGGTTGTCTAATATTAAGTGGAAGTGCAGGAATAGTCAGTTCATCCCAAGTAACTAATTTCAAAATATAATTTAATTTTACAAAGCAAAATCTCTAATTTGTTTAAAATCGTTAAATAATGCTTGTTTGGCCATATAATATGTCTGCATATGCCTAAAAAAGTACATGGCTGCACCCTGACCATTGGTCCTCAACTATGTATACCATGACAAGATCAAAGGAGCAAATAAAAACACATTTTCAAACACATGATACACTTCACGTTATCTGATTAGACTTTTGGCAGTTCAAACCAGACCTACCATTGCTGAGCCAGCTAATTTCCTTTCTTGGTGTCCAATTGCACAATGTGAAACAATGTGAACTCCCCAGACTTAAAGCTACCATCTCCATATAAGTTGGCCCAGCTTATAACAAGCTCCATTCTCACCTTGGACCCTCAGTGGTGTTGTAACTGATTCTGCTTGATTTCCTCTGTCCCTTTTTAAAGATGTCTCTTCTTGCTTTATTACACAGAATGTTCTCACCCTCCTGGCTGTTGAGTGATGAATTATGAATAGATGTGAATTTACAGGCTCTGCAGGCCAGGCTTGAAGATTACTTTCAATTTGCACACTGCCTCACTTGCTCCCCCGACTTGCACTCCTAGTCAGACCTCTTTCTCAAGGGACCTCCATGACAGTATTAGATTACTACCTGAAACGCTATCCCTGACCGTCATGTAAAAAGTTTTGGAAATGAAGCCGTAATACGCACACCTTCTGCAACATTAATTGAATCCCCTGCTATAAATTGCAAATTTCTTACTTTGCATCTTGAATGAAAGGCCAACTGCAGTGTATATGTGATACCTGTCTTTTTGACTCACGCTAACTACTTGTAATTGGACAACTTGATGAGCTTACAGCAGGCAATAAAAGAGAAGTAGAAAAGACAGGAGCCTTAATAAGGACATGGAAAGCCTGCGGGCTTCAAGAAGGATTAGGTCAGGGTCCAGCAAATTTTTGCTTCCACATGTTCTCCAGATATAAAAGGAAAATGAAGAACAAATTATTTTCCTCCCTATACAAAATAACAGATTGGATATTTTACAATATTGTGCAGATGTGTATCTTCTCTGCAACAGCTCAAGCTTTTGTTGTAAACAGATTCAATTCACGTGCTGTTTGCTGTTAGTGTGCGTGGATATGGACGCCTGTCTGTGTATTTGTCAGTTTTATGAGTAATCTGAAACCCAAACAGTAAATAATTTGTATCTGCATGCCTTAGTTGCGAAGTGATTCGGAGTAAAAGTAACGGTAATGATGCCTTGTTTTGTTCGTGCCTTAAATGCCCCCTTTCTGTGTCTCCTCCATGGAAATGGACGGCAATGTTAGAGTGACAAAAAAGCCGAGCCTGTTGGTATGGAAAAGTGCCAGGATTTGAAATGATGGCTGGTGACAATGCAGACAAGCCATTCAGAGAGGAAATACATGACCTCAGAGATACAGATCACACTCACACCCAGCTGTGGATCTTTTTTTTTATGCACATACAAATTGCATTTGTATTTTTATAGTACATAACTTTAGTTGTGAACTGAGAGGAGAAATTATTTCAGAATAAGAGCCACTGTTAAATCTGGCTACTAACAGCTTCCCATTCAAACAAAATTTATGTTTATTAGCCCTAGACCTGGAGTTTATTTATAGAAAACAAAAAATTTCAGTGGAGTAATTTTCCACCATTTTAGGTCAATGTGATGATCTTGGAAACTTAACTTACTTTTGTGTATGAGATAATTTCTCAAATGAGCCATTTTATGTCAGTTTGTTGCTGTAAGCAATGGATTGTCTCTGCACAGGTTACAACCAGCCTGCATTATCTGAGTTCACTGATAAAGTGGGAAACCAGAAATTGAATTCACGGTTCATTTGGTCCCAGCTTTCTATTAGATCATATTGACCATGCTGCATACTGAGCAATCAAAGCAAAGGAGAAATTACTTGAAGTTAGGGATCACTGTTTAATCTCACCAACAGAATCTCACCAACCTTGTACATGGTGTTTCATGGTTTGTTTCATTTGCACTCTGAAGTCAGATTTTCTGAGTTCCCAGTCATAAACAGAACAAGAACAACCTGAGAAAGTAAAACTTAAACTGGAAAAGTCAGAGGTTCCCAAGAAACTCCAAATTCTTTATCCAACATACCTACAGGTACAGTTGCTCAGCGCAAACATAAGATATGCTGTGATGTTGGCAAATAAGCAAGCATAGTCTCCAGATGGACAGTAGTCTACAGCTACTAAGAAAAAAAAAACAAAAACATTATTCCCATCTCAACAACATGATTTATTTTAAAAATTTCATCTGGCTACATCTGCTGTTTTTGGCAATTAAATAACTTAGTTGTAGTCAAATAAATTGCTGGCATGGAGAGTTTGGCTGCATGGCAGTTATTCAGTTTTGTTGTATTTATGGCAGTCCAAACAGTTCATTGAGATGTTGATGGTATGATAAGTTTGGAATATATTTTCCAGCTCTAGCTGCCGGCAGATAAAATGTAGTAAAAGTTGTATATTAGCACATAGTGGCATGCTTTATTCTGTACAGCAGCTATTTGTGAACATGTTTCTTTAGTGTTACATTACCATCATGTAATACTAACAGTCCGTAACTCCACAGTTTTGGAAAAAAATTGAAAATCTCACGAATTTTTCAACTTGCAATTCCAGTGCATTCTGGTGGGTTAGGACCCAGATTAGGGCTTCCACTTCCAAGACAAATTGAACATAGCTTTATGCATAGAAACCCATTTACACAAGAGTAATTTCACATTGTCTTCAGAATGATGTATCACACTTCACTTATTTCTTTGTGGGATAATTGCTCAAATGAGCCATTATTTGTGTATTTCTCCATAAGCAATAAAGCCAGATAATGAATTGTCGGTGCACAAATTACAACCAGCCTGCTTCGTCTGAGCTCACTGATAAAGTGGGAAACCAGAAATTGAGTTATTACTTATATTGGTCCCAGCTTTCTATTAGACCAGCATAATAGGAATGGAAGAGAGTGTTGTACAGTGATATGTTGAGCAGGTGCCATGCATACTGAACAATCAAAGCAGAGAAGATGGCTGTTAGCCATTTGCTCTGAAGACAGAGCCATAGAGTAATTGATGTTTCCATCCATTACATTTTGTATTTGATCAGTGATCTCAGGGACATGGAGCTCTGTCAATCTGGTTTGTCTTGTTTTACTATTTTCCCTGTGTGAAAAAAACAAAGTCGGGGTTTATAAAAAAAAAAAAAAAAAAAAAAAAAAATCTTAATTTTTTAATCAAATAACTCCGGCTGATTTGAATAAGCACAAATGAACGTTTTTTTTCTTTTGTTTCATTAAGCATGAACAGTTACATGCTCCCCCAGTGCCCCCAATTATGTCCTCAGTCTCCTTGTAGGATGTCACTTTTATCCCCGTTAAAGTTTTGCGTGTTGCCTGAAACTGGAACTTGAGAAGGAAAACTGCTGGGTGACTGACAAATGCAGGACACGGGGGCTCAGAGGCAGTGGCTTACCATTTACTGGGACAGCTGCCAGTAATGGGCAGCCGGTCCTCACGGTAAGCTGGCTGAAAACACCGATGGGTCACTTACAGTGTGGTGGGTTCTTCTGTGACATCCATGTTGTTCCAGAGCCACAGGGGGTCAATCAATTATTTCATTTTTTTCTACTTTTATTACCAAAAGGACATGGCTTCCAATTAAAGAAATGACACTGGCTTTTTTTTTTAATGAAATTGAAAAGCGGCATTAAAAATGAAGGGACAGTTTGACATGTTGGGAAATGTGCTTATTTTTCTTGCTTGCTGGGTCAGAAATTTTTTATGTCAGTCCAATAAATGTGAGGCCAGAGCCAGAGGGCCAATTAGCCCATTGTTGCACAAAGACTGTAGCTGTTCTTCTGGAGCTTTTCAACCAGCATTTTTTCAGCTAATTGCCTGCTGTGTTATGTCTTGATTGGTCATGTAGCTTTTTGAAGAAAAGCAGTCATTTCTCCCTCTTTAAGCTAAAGTCAAACCAGTTTTACCATTTACTATTGTCTACCAACTCTATCTTAGTGTTTACCATTTGTGCAAACCTCGTCATAATGGAAAAATTAAACAATTTACAGTACTTCAGCAATAATTTCAATGTGAATGAATTTGGGAGTAACCTCACAGAATTATTTCAGAGAAATGAAGCATAAGGTAGAAAACTGGTACCATCAATGATTTCTATCTGGAGTTTCAGTCATCATTAGTCTATCTAGTGTGAGCTTTCAACTCATATGAAACCATGAAATAAACAAGCAGAGGATAAATAAGTCTGCCACCCGTATAATAGGCCAAAACTAATGGAGCACAGTAATGAATCACTGTTACTGAACATTGCTAATGAAAGTATGCGAGGTTGTGTGTCGGAGCACTAACACTGTTGATTGTTCAATAAGCCTCAAAAGAGCATGTGGACATGTTTGTAGGAAGACGTCTCACCCTCCATTATGGTGATGGCCTGTGGCCCTTCAGAGTGTGGCATCAGACTCGACATTCTTTGCAGCCACAGATCTCTTTGTATTAACTCAAACTGACTGTGCTCGGAGGGCTCAGATTGCGTGGGAGTGTTTTTGTATGAAGCTTGTTTTGTTTTTTTTACCTTTAGCTGTGAACATGCCTCGGTGCTAATATATAAAAACAAAAATCACATCAGACCTTGCCACCAAATCAAGCTTAAAAAGGAACAACAGGCCCAAATGATTTCCTGTATTTGAATTTCACAAACTGAAGCTCCATAAATACAGGTGTTATAAAAAGCTGATCAAAGGAAACTAGTCATTTGCATAAACTTCTGCTGTTTAATACAATAATTTATAGTTAGTCGTTTTCAGATTACTTTGTAAAAGTAAATATACCCACTTTCAATTGTAAAGCCATACAATTAAGCTCATCATAAAAGATTTATACAAGTTTGGTCTTTACCTTGTTATTTAATTAGGTAAATGCAGACTTTGGTGAAGAACTACTGCAGATAAAATACTGTCTAGTTAAATGTCTATCAAAATCAAAACTGCAGAACAGAATTTAGCAACAAACAATTAAAGTAGTCCTTTTCTTTATGTCTCACCTTTGAATTTTGCCCCGTTTCTATTTACAATGTTGCTTTATGTTTGTGACCATATGTTTATAGCAAAACTAAAAGAAAAACTGTAACATCTTGATTTATAAAGGTTGAACTATGTGCAACATAAGTTTGACTGATTTCAAAGCTATGTCAAGCCAGTAATTAGTTTTACTTTGTCATGGTGAATCATTATTTAGCTGGACAAAATATACTAATACCACAAACCAACGTCCTTATTCTGCATACATCCTTGCCAGGTTGTAGAAGACATTAGGTTGTGGAACAGAGTACTGCTAAGAACCCTCTGATTCAATTCAATACAATTCTAAAATACTGTATAATTCCCAAAAGGGGAAAAAATGTTTTTGTAACTCAGATTATTCCAAGTTTCTTCAAAGAGTTATTTTAGAGGCCGATGGCTATGGACAAGAAAGGTCTCCTGAAGTGGTCTGGATTACAGTGGTTCTAAAGAAGCCTCTGGCTGAAGACGATCTATTGTTGTATAATAGTCTCATTAAGAGGATGCACTCAGAATTGAAATATTTGTGTTTTTATCTTTGTGATTATTAGCACTGCCCCAATACATTGAGTTGCAGTCGTCGTTGCAGTATCAGTATGTGCAATATTGCAATCGCGAGAACTGCCTAGATGCATTATTTTGTAAGACATAATACTTCATTTGCCCTGCATACTAATTCTGCCTGTCAATAATATTTTTGGGCTGTTGAATAGACTTCCACTGCCCTTGATGCTCACACTTCAGCTAGGTTTTTTTGTGGTCAAGATGCTAGTTCATAGAGTGGTGGGACTTTGAAATGAAGTAAAGAAGGAAAAGAGTCAGGAAAATGTGGCTAAATCAATATGGCCACTGGAATATTCAACAACTGCATTTTTCCCGATATTGTGCAGTCCTATTTTTTTTTTTTTTTTTTTTTTATTTCTTAAGTAGAATGTATTCTATACAGATGGGGAAAAAACCTGAACTGTATACTGAGAACACCACATTGTTTATTACTAATAGATCCTGAACATTTTGAACATTTGGGATCCTTTGTCAGATTGATATGCAGCAACAGTTTCCTCTTTGCCTCACAACTCAATTTCCAGATATACAAAATGTTAAACTTACTTTTAATTTATACAAGTGAGCACTTAGTTGCTACTTACACGATATTTCCTTTGAAAATAACAAGTAGTCTTTTTTCTGAGTTGCTAAATCAATACAAACTTTGAGTAATGTGCTGCTCTTAATGTGATGTTGCAATGGCCTTATTTTAAATCTTACTATCGAGCAATTGAATTTCTGTATTCCTGCGTATTTTTTCTGCTGATGTTTTTGAAAAGTCGTCCAATTATGGTTTGTTTTAGTAATTTCTGCTGGTATTTCTGGATGCTTTTCTAGATGCTTTTCATCAAATGAGAATGAAGTGCTAACAACTACCAAAAGGAACTCAGGAATGCAGTTTTTAAACTTGTGCAGAAGCTCCCCTTGTTACTTTCAAATCTACTTCATACAGGCCATGGGATGTGCTGCAATATGACATATGTTGAAAAAAACTTTTCTTAATATCTATTTAAGATTTTATAATTGGATATAAGTCTGAATTATACCTTTACAAACTTTTCATAATTGTCAACATTAAACTCCAGCTTCCAAATAATTATCTGACTGAAACTCTTGATCAGTCATACAAACAAGAAAAGAGATTAAGAGGTTGCAGTACAGTTGAGTATGATGTTGCAGGTGGTTCTAGAGTGTATTGTTTTTTTGTTTCTCTGTCTGTTTTTTTTTTGGCAATTACTGCTCCAGGTGAGGTCAAACCCAGCATGCCAGTGGGTCATGACCATGTAGCAAAAATGTCATCAATTATTTAGCTTCTGTTCGTTGAAGCCTTTCTCCCATGAGCCCTGAAACAGTTTTCTCTCATTAAAGATTCACAACACATGGCAGGGCACATTCTTAATCACCTCTAGGTGCCCTTTGGTTTCTCTGTTTATGCTTTCCAAAGAAAAAAACTGCAGTTTAGGAATCTCCCCATATTGCCTTATTGTAATAAACAGCCAAACCAAACAGCTGTTTTATATCAGTCAGTATGAGGTATTCCAGAAGTCTCAAATATATCTGTTGGAAATCCAAAATATGATTGGACTGTTTGCACATAATGTCAATCATTCATCTTATCCTAAAATTTACTGGGTTTTTATGAGACAGATCAATGCAAAAAAAAGGCAAAATTGTGACATGAAGGGAAACTGATACATGTTTTTAAAAATGGTCAACAAATAAATATGCATTTGTATTCAACCACCCTGAGTCAATACTTTGTAGATCCACCTTTTTTGCAAATACAGCTGTAAGCATTTTAGAGTATGTCTCTATCAGCATTTAGAGATACAAATTGTTTCCCTTTCTTCTTTGGAGAATAGTTCAACTTCACTCACATTGGATGAAGAACATTTGCAAACAATAATTTTCTAATTTTGCTGCATATTTGGATTTAGGTCTGTCATAACTAGGTCAAGCTGGCACATAAACATGCTTTGATCCAGGGCCTCCCATTGTAGATCTTGTATATTTTGGTCAAAATGCTGCTGAAAGGTCAACCTCATCACGAGTTCCAAGTGTTTTGTATGCTCTCAACAGTTTCTCTTTTTTAGAATTGCCCTTTATTTAGCACCATCCCTCTTCTAATCTACTCTAAGCAGCTTCCTAGCCTGGTAAAAACCAGCCCCTTGTTCTATGCTTCGCTTCGCACAGAGGGTCTGGACCCTCGACTATTGAGAAACACTATGAAGCTTACTGGAAATTGCCTGTGCTGTAAACAACAATCCCCCAGAGTGAAGAAAGAAGTGCTGAGCCGAATGAGATGGTTGTTAATGTTAATTCAATATTTGGAAGCTTGGCCAACTTGGACTAAATGGGTTTGTTCACTTTCTCCATTGCCAGTGGTTAAACTACAGTCAGACGACAATTCTAAAACAGTGGAGAAAATCAGTGTCATTGTTCACAACTTCTGTTCGCTAATTGGCTTGGTTGAAATTCTACTGAAGAAATCCAGGTCAATGGGAGAAATCCCAGACGGAGTACTGAAGGGAGATGAGAATCGAGTGGAATTGCATATTAAGGAAATAGCCAGGGTTGCAGTCTCCTTGCTCCTGCAAAAAACAAGGATCTCCACAGCATTAGGTTGCCACTACCATGTTTCATTGGGGCTGATGTCTTTGGAGGGCTAGACATTATTAGTTTTGAAGAATGAAGGCCAAAAAGTCCAATTTTGTGATTATCTGAACACAACACCCTCTTCAGTGTGTTTTATGTGTCCACTACATGGCTTGTGGCAAACTCTTATCAGAGCTTCTAATGGCTTTCTTTTAACAAAAACCTTTTTTGCTGATGCTCCATAATGGCCAGATTAAGGGAATGCATAATTGATCTCCACAGCTTCTCCACAGTTACCATTGGCCTTTTGGCTTCTTCTCTGATTAATGTTCTCCTTACCTAACCTGGCAGTTTAGGTGGATGGTTATGTCTTGGTAGGTTTGCAGTTGTCCCATATGGATTGAACGTTGCTCCATGAGATGTTCAAAACATAGGATATTATTCATAACTTAACCCTGCTTGATTCACTAATGTTCTCTAAACAAGGCCTTTACAGAACATCTACATTTGTAGAGAGTAAATTACATACAGGATTTACAAACTAGGCGACTTTTGAAGGTAGGTATGAATTTTATGTAAGGATGAAGGGATGTGAACAGATACCAACACTATGTTACATTTTTTTGTTTGTAAAAATATTTTAATACTTGTTCTAATCGACTAATATGCACTGCATTCTGTTGGTCTATCACACAAAATCCCAGCAAAATAAATTGAAGTCTGTGGTTGTGAAGTGATAAGATGGGGGAAATTCAAGGGGCATGATTACGTTTGCAAGGCACTGTGCATACACATTCACTGACTTAAATACCATTTCCTCTTTGCCACCAACCAACACATTTATTCACATCTGCATAAAACATAGATGGGTATCACACACAGCTTCTCCTTCCTCACTCAGTGACCGGCTGTCCTTGCCTGTGGTGGGTGGCATGACCCTGCCAGAAACAACGATCCATCACTACACTGCAAGGTGGAAGGGACATTAAAGGGAACAAGCATCCCAGTCACTTTTAGCCCTGGGCTCTTTCTCTCATACAATGTGATTTTGAGTGTTCGTAATGTTCCCTGTGTATGTGTGTGTTTGAGCTGCCTGGAGCTTCGAGGTTTCCCTGTGGACAGTGACAATGGCTTTCCTCAGTGTAAATGACTAATGTTTTTTTTCACTGAGCGACGCTTCAGTGGAGCGCACACACACACACACACACACACACACACACACACACACACACACACACACACACACACACACACACACTCACACAACACAGAAGCTCAAGCGCAAACAGAGTCGGGTTTATGTAAAGTGTAATGAGTGGGCAGGGTAGAAATGAGTGAGCACAGCCATTTGAGGAGCCTCTTTGGATGTTGCACTTCAGCATGTGTGATTTTTCTGGCAACACCTACACACTCTACAACACACTTGCTGCTCATTTGTCAGTTGCATCCAGCACCTGCAGCATGACTGTCTCTGTCTCTGGTAGACTCATTTCATGTTCTTTTGTAGATTTGGACTTGCCTGGATGACTGTATGGATGGATGGATAGGTTTATTTTGAACTAATTTCACAATGGTCTGCTTCCAGAAATTGTCATTAGAACAAGCCTATATTTGTCCCACATATATATTTTATTTGTCCCCTGTATATTTATTTTTCTCTTACAGAACAGTATTATTACATTTACATTATATTACAATGCTTTACACAAATGTTGTGTTTATGGCGATGTAATGTAACTGAAATATTTTTTGATTGTTTTGATCTCTTACATCATTGATAGGAGCATATAACATCCTTTGACTTATTCCATTCAATAACCCATATCATCAACCATGAGGTGGACTTGCAAACTGCTATTTTACATTTTTCATCACACACTGTGTTTAGATGATGCCCATGAGCTAATTTTGCAGTCTAATCAATGAAACAAATGATCCAGGGGTTTGTGTAAGAGTAAAATATCAGAACATGTCATTGAGCCTCCTGCTGTTCCAGCCCACTCCACAGTCTAAATCTGGCTCTTTTAGTTAAATCGAATCTGCATTAAGCTTTTTTAGCCTCCTGCTCCACCTTCTTCTCTTGCTAAGTATCTGCAGTGTTTGGATGGTAATTGGGCTGCAGTCAAAGAGCACAACAGTTGCGGATCACCTACTTAACCATCTGTGCTTGAGAGATTGAAAAAGGACCCACATTTGCTTTAGCTGCAGAGATTGAGAGTGGCAGTCAAAATCAGGGTTGTTTACCACTTTACATGTTCAAATAGGTATTGAATTTTTTAAAGATCCCGTTAATTATGCAAAATAAACATCGTAAATGAATTCAAACTGGAAACAGCAGCTGAAGTAAATTAAATAAACAACATTCAGGTCTTGTTTTCACATAAATCTGTATACATCCTCAAATTAGCCATCCATCACAGTGGGAATTATCCCATGATGCCTGCTTCGTTCTTTGACTTGAATACCTCAAAAGCAGTTTTAAATGACCTCACTGAGACCTTGGTTTTAGCACTTTGTAGTTTATATTTTTTGAAATTCTAATTCCTTATTGATTAAGTAGTGTATTCCTGGTTTTATTGCATTGATATTTTATTTATTCTTATTTATATTTTTACCTGATTTTTGTCTGTATTGTGATAGGTATTCATCAATATGGTATGATGGCCTTGAATAAAAATATGATGGTTTCATGGCATTTATACAAAATGTAAAACAAAAAATTGTAACATAACCTAGTTGAATTATTCAAAACAGAAAAGTGATAAACATGCCTATTGCTGGAAAAAATTAGACATATGGTATGACACTAGCCTGGCCATTGCCTTCTTACGCAATTCTGTTCGATTCTCATCTCCCTTCATTCGTTCATCTGGGATTTCTCCCATTGAGCTTGATTTCTTTGGTTGAAGTTCAACTGTGTCTATCAGCGAACAGAAGGATAAGCTGTGAATGTTGACGTCAATTAAAATATTAACAGAATCCACACCTTAAGCAAGCGATTGTTTCTCAATAGCCAAAGGTCCAGACCCGCTGTATGAAGCAAAATGTAGAACAAGGTGCTGGTTTTTACCAGGCTACTATGATTAACCATATGATACATAGTCTAAGGCAAGAATATAGAATAAATGGACAGAAGTCACATGTGGAGTACCTGAAGGTTCAATCCTGGGACCCCTCCTGTTTAATATCTGCATGCTCCCATAACAATAACATTAGTTACCATAACTGCACAGATGACACACAGCTCTATATTACAATGTCACCAGGTGAACCCATCCAAGCACTAAATAAATGCCTCGAGCAAATCAATATGTGGATGTGCTGACTTTCTTCAGCTGAACAAAAAACAAAACTGAAGTTATTATCTTTGGATCTAACGACAAATGACCAAGAGTCAGCTCACAACTTCAGCTATTACAGCTAGAAACTACTGATCAGGCCTAAAATCTGGGTGTAGTGATGGACTCAGACCTGAACCTTCAGAAACACATAAAGACAATTACAAAGTCAGCCTTCTATCACTTGAAGAACATTTCTAGGATTACAAGACTAATGTCCCAACAACATTTTGAGAAACTCATCCATGTGTTTATCTTTAGTTGCACTGATTACTGCAACAGTGTCTCCACAGGTCGGCCTAAAAAGTCAAACAGACAGCTGCAGCTGATCCAGAACGCTTCCGCTCGACTTTAAAATATTTTTGTTAGTTTATAAATCACTGAATGGCTTAGTACCAAAATACATTAAAGACCCGTTGTCATTGTATCAACCTTCCAGACCACTCAGGTCTTCTGGTTCTAGTCTACTCTGCATCCCCAGAACCAGAACCAAATATGGAGAAGGAGCATTCAGTTTCTATGCACCACAAATCTGGAACTAACTCTCAGAAAACTGTAAAACAACTGAAACACTGAGTTCCTTTAAAACAAGGCTAAAAAAAAAAACACTTTTTAGAGTTGCCGTTGATTTAAAACAACAATTTTTCTGATTCAAGTTTTGATTTTTGTTATCCTGTGTTCCTTAATTTCGTGATTTGATTAGATTAGCCTCGGTACTTTGGTTCAGTCTTTTCATTGTTATTTGCGTTTATTAGGTTTATTGATTCCTTGTCTCTTGTTATTCTTTGTTACTGTTCGATTCACTTACCTAGTTCCCCAGTTTACTCTCCCTCACCCCTGCTGCCATTCTCTCTATCTCTCCCTTTTTTTCTCCTCAGTTTCCCTTCTGCTGTCTTCCCTCACACCTGCAAACTGTTAGCTAATCAGCCCCAGTCTATTGTCTCAGCATTCACACTCACAGTACTTAAACTCCTCTCTGGCTCTCACTCCTCGCTGGATCCTCCCTTTACCTACCTGATTCTTTCCTCATCATACCCTGCTGCCTTCATTCCTAGATTCTTATATTTTTGTTCTGCTCTGGCTCCCTGCATTCCCTGTGGTTTTTTTGTAAGTTTTTGTTCATATATTAAACATTCAAAATCTACTTGCCTCCTCTGCCATCTCTGCATTTGGGTCCATCTACACCATAACTACAAGATGACATGTTGCTTGTTTCATGATTGGTTATTGTGTTATGTTTTTATGATGTAAGGCACTTTGAATTGCTCTGTTGCTGAAATGTACTATACAAAGAAACTTGATTTGACTTAACATGAAGTTGACGTATAATAGAATAAGATATCTTTTTAAAGGTTTTTACATGTTGTGATAAAAATAAATAAAATGTACATTTTGATCATTTTAAACACATCTGTAGACACATACAATATAATAAGGTGTTTACTAAAATATAAACATTTATAGTAAAAATATTTGATGCCTGATCTGTTCTCATAAACAAAGAAATTGGCCTATAATTCTAATTAAGACCTCAGAAATCAAACATGAAACGAGTCATGTGTTTGCATCATCAGCCCTAATATGCTGTGCATTTATTTGTTGTGTGACAGATCATGAAAGTAAAAGGCATCATCATTTTCATTACAAAAGCTTCTTTAATGAAAACTGAACAGCATCACATTCCCAGCTGTTTTTGTGATCTCCACACTAAAAACTCTCCACTGCTGATGCGATGCAATCAAACAGATGTTTACTAAATATTGTAATGTGACTTTTAGGATGCGGTGGTTTATTCATGCTCATTAACATTTAGAAAAAGCCTAATATGCATTTCAAATATTCACTAGAATTTTAATACCCCTTGCTACGTTCGTACTTTTAAATGTCAAGTATAAATTAAATCTTTTCATGCTTTATCTTGTAAGTAAATATTTTAGCCATAGTCCAGTGTGGCTCAGTTGGAAAGCAGAAACATGTCTTTTATAAGTATTTCAATGCTTCAGGTAGAATTAGGCTTGTACAGCTTGACAAGAACCTGACAAGTGTAATCTGCAGTTTCAAGCACTGCAAGTGAGGGCAGGAGAGGAGGAGGACTTTATCTTTGATTTTCACTTGCAGTCTGTCTTTCACTTTAAATGTATTGAAGTCTGTCTGATTGTCTGAAATACATAGTGCTCAAGCAGAGAACTCCAACACCATGTGCTACAAATAGGCAGTCTTTAGCAAACTGTTTTCCACATTTAAAACATTTACAATTCACACATCACCCTTATTCTGTCACACTTATCCTTTGAGTTTGCATTGTTGAAAAAAACTTGAGCTAACTTTAATGCAGTAGAGCTATAAAAAACATTTGCGCCTAGGCTAAGTTGTTATAATAAGAAAAAAATACATAGATTCTGTTGTCCATCCATTATCTAATTTTGCTGTTTCCTAAATCCATTTTGCTTAATCAAAACTGTATTTACATTTTTTTTTGTATTTAACATTTTAGAAAATTTGAAGCATTCTTTAAATTAAAAGTAGAATCTAATTAAAATGTTAATGTCTGAAATTTCAACAATTAAATACAAAATCCTCCACAAATTTATTGTGATTCATTTTATGTTGCAGTCAACTCTCAAAAATCTGCCTATTTTTAAAAAAGTTTTATTTTATAGTAAACGTTAACACACAGGTTTTCTATAAGAGCAAAGAAACAATATTTCATTGTCAAATGAAAACTCTTAAGATATAAAGATTAAATTAAAAAAACTGAATGTAATCAGTATTACATATTCTACAATGCTGTTGGAATTGTGTTCTACCAAACTCACCAATAATGATGTCCATGATGGTTTTTGTTTTTTCTTTTTTTCACCAATATTTCTCCCTTCCCCTAAATTTTCTTAATGGTCTTCTCAGCTCCTTTCTTAATGACAACCTGACTTGGCAAATACAAAAAAGCCTCTTAATTTAACCACATCTTTGCTGAAGAGATTTGCACAGGGAACTGTTTGCAAAAGTACTCGGCTATTAGTTGCTCCCTCTCTTTTTTGATAAATATGTTCACAGCATGTTTTTTTTGTTCATCCAGTTAATGTGTTGACATGTTTTTTTTGTTCATCCAGTTAATGTGTTGACAAAATTTACAGAAAGACTTTTTCCTGTTTCAGAAAGTAAAAGCACTGCTTTAAACACCATAACTGAGGATGACTTGTAGTGGCCTGCTGTGCTGTGCTCAGGTTCTCTGAGTGTGCTCTAAGTCTCAGACTGAATGTGCCCCATAAATAAGGACTAGACTGGGTTTAGATTCACTGACACCATGGTCTGCATCTGGATAGCAGTCCAGACTTTCAGAATTGCTCTTTTGATTAAAAAAAAAAAAAAAAAAAAATACCAGTGGTAAAGTTAATAGAATTTGAGATCTTTTTAGATGCTGTTCATCTGCTGTACAAAAAAAAAAAAAAAAAAAAAAAAAAAAAAAAAAAAGAATGTTTTTGAGGTCTTATGTTTCTTTTGTCATCTATTTGCTCACTTTTCTGATTTTGTTTATGTGAAGTGCACTATATGCTTTAATGGTGTACAAGTAATAGACAAAAAAGTAAGTGGATAAAGTAAAACTATTTCAAAATATTTAGAACTCTGTGGCTAAAGACCACTATTAAAAAAAATTGTAAGAAAGTCTGGTTATTTGGAAGCAAAGCATAAAGAACTTGGGGTAGTTTAAACTTTTTCACAATATGTCAAGTATTGTTCAGGAAAAATTGTTGCAATGGTAGAACTTAAGAGTAAGTCAGAAAAAAATGTAAGTTTGCTATCAGTTCATCACCTTTATATATGACTTTGAAGCAACTCCACCGCTGATAACTTCAGGCAGTAAAGCTGTTCACATAACATGGGCAAAATGAGTAACTGTTGCCTGGCAATGAAAAAAGTGAAAACTAACTTTCCACCAGATTTCACTGGATGTGCATCCTGAATAATGCCTTCATGTTTGCTTTTTCTCTTTGACAGTGACTGACAGTCACCATCTGTCTATCGTGACAGTTTTGGCATCATGTAAAAGGGAACAGGACGTATCTGTTGCCACAAAGCCTATCAGGCAGAGATGCATTGCAGGAAATTACATGCAGGAGTGGGAAATAAAGAAAAGGTCTTGAATACCTCCATTACTTGGCAACATAGGAGCTAGGAGCAAATGAGCATCATCTGTGCAGGGGATGAGTGATGATCCAGACATTCAGGAGAGGTCAACAGACAGACGGAAAAACCCTGCTGAGGGATGCTGGACAGCTGCATCAGAGCTTGTTATGAAAAACAGAAGATTAAGAAGTGTGGCTGAATCATGACAAAAGCAGGATGGGAGGAAATGGAACATGTGGAAATGTGACAATATTAAGCAACAATTTTTCTTTATCCAATCTTTGGGCTTTGTTTCAAAGCAGAAACCTTCTCATTTGGCATTATTGTTTGGGTAATCACCCATCTTGCTGGATGGATTTTTGCATACATGAATCTCATGCCAAGTCAATCATTTCTAGTGTAGTTGTAGTTTTTACTTGATCAACTTTACCATAGATAAAACTGTACTACAGCCATTTTAATTATTCTGCTTTCCAAAATTATATTTTGTTTTACTTTGGAGTTCCTGTGATTTCCTTTAAGGTTATGTTTTCTTTTTATATTAGTATTCAGTATCTTACATCAGTACAACTGAGATGAAAGCTGAGTCCCTTTCCTCCAGTGGCATATCCCTCAGTCATTACCTTGAAGTTACAAACAGTACCAGTTAAAATATTGAACTGTGCATTGGGAATTAATGCAGAGAAGGTAATACATTTATAACTGTCACAAGTGACACTTTTTTATGGAAAGAAATGAAGCATTGGTTTTTGTCATATAGGCCAAATCAAAGTACTTATCAAGCATGCAATAAATATTTCTTCTTGTTAAGAAAGACCTGCCATAATATCAAATGTAATGAGGATACATCAATCTATTCTTTATACTATGTCTTAAAATATTCTACCAGTGAAAATTTGTATTTTTCTGAGTGTAAAGGGCCTTGCAAAAGTCTTCATATCCCTTATGTTTTTCCACATTTTGTCACTTTACAACCATTGAATTAATTAGTTTAAAAAAAAACTGGAAGGTGTGCATTAAACCCATTTTTCTTTGATATCCTTAAATAAAATCCAGGGCAACCAGTTATCTTCAGAGGCCACCAAGTTAGTACATAGGGTCCATCAATGTGTAATTTAATCTCAGTATAAATCCACCTAGTTAGTGAAGTCCTCAGACATTTATTACAGAACAATCTTTAACAAATAGCATTATGAAGACCAAGAAACACACCAGACAAGTCAGAGAGAAAGTTGTTAAGAATTTAAAGCACTATAACAGTATGAAACAATTTCCTGAGCTTTAGGTCCCGTTTACACGAAGCTGCTCTTCAGTTAAACTGTAACAAATTTGTTGCGATCCAGCCACTCATTTACGCGACACCAGTGACTAGAATCTCTCACACCTGCACTTTTTGAAACCAGGTCTCAGAGTGAAACTTTTCTGCAACACTCATGTAGGTGTGAAGAACTCCACAGGTGTGAAAGTGTACATGCGCAGAACGAACGGCTGCAGGTATTCTATGCATGCACATGACAACAAAATCAATCGTAGATATTATTATGCTATGTTGTTCGACTTCACCTTTTCAGTTTAACAATTTATGATCAGGAATATATGTGTTACATGAGCTCTTCATTCATGGGAGACGAAGACGGGTTACTGTTTACTATTTAAGGTGAAAGCTAGTGAGGTGGAAACTAAGGGTCAAAAGTGCATGCGGTGTGGTGCTGGCCTAAAATCACAGTACCATATAATGGACTAGCATGACAACTTCAGCTGACTCAAGGTGTTTCAGTGGTATCGTCTAAATGTGCAACTTTTCCCCAATCAGCATCTGAAAATACTGGCAGTTTCCTGGCAGTGGTCTTGTGTAAACATAGCCTCCAAATCTCAAAGGTGTTATATTGAATTGGGATCTGGTGACATTAGAGACCATTGGAGTATTGTGAACTCAATGCCATGTTCCACAAACCAGATTAGATCATTTGAGTTTTGTGAAATGGTGCGTTATCCTGCAGGAAGTAGCTATCTGGTCATGGGGACACTGTGATCATAAAGGGATGGACATGATTAGCAAGATACTCAATTGACAGGGGTCAAGGAAGTATCCCCCACACCATTATGCCACCAGTAGTAACCTGAGTCTTGACATAAGGCAGGAAGTATCCATGCTTTAGAGTTGTTTATGGCAAATTCTGACCCAACCATCTGAAAGTCGTAGCTGAAATTGAGATTCATTGGAATAGGCAACAGTATTCCAGTTATCATCCAACATCGGTGAGCCTGTGTAAACTGTAGCCTCAGTTTCTTTTTCTTATCTGTGAACGGTGACACCTGATGAGGATTTTTGCTACTGTAGCCCATATGCCTCAGGATTCAACATGTGTAAGGCATTTTAATCCTTACAACTCCCACTCACTGAATATTCTCTCTTTTTCTGATTATTCTCTCTAAACCTGAGAGATGGTCGTGCACGAACATCCCAGTTTACACAAGAACAACAATTACACAACAATTAAACAAGCTTGCTTGACACCAACAACCATCTCACATTTGAAGTCTCTTAAGTCTCCTTTATTCATTTTTTGATGTACAATTTGAACTTTAACTATCCATCTTCACTTCCTCAGGTAGGAGTTCATCCTGTAACTGGTGGGTTGCCAGTTTGAACCCCTGCTCTGTCTGTGTTAGTCATTGGGTCCTTGGGCAAGACACTTTACCAGCCTTGCCTGCTACAATGTAGTTCCCCACCATCAGTGTATGAATATGTGGGTGAATGAGTGAATGTAGTGTAAAGTGCTTTGGAGTCCTCTGGACTAGATAGAGCACTATACAAATACAGGCTATTTCACCTTGTCTGAAAATCTAAATGCACTGAGGTTGCTGCCTTATGATTGGCTGATTAGCTGTTTGTGTCAGTGATAAATTGAACAGGTGTACCAAATAAAATGACTGGTGAATTTGTATAAAGGCAGGGTAAACAGTTTTAAAAAGTGTAAGAATGATCTTTACAAGTGGAAAAAAGAAAATAAAGAAAATCTCAAAACATTCTTTTGTGATGTACTACTTGGCCTTTTAATTTTCTGTGAATTAAGAACAAATATGTTTATGAGGTTTATGTGAGACACACTGTCAGATTCACCATGCAGTTTGCCTATTATAATGTGCATCCAGGAGTAACTGCCCATGCTGTTAATTGGTATTTCATGCTGGGTTTATGGGGAGATTTCTAATTTGGTGTTGACATCCATCAGTAGTCAGAGGGATTGGGTAGGAGAATCTCACACATTTATGTGTCTAATAGGAAACCCATTTGTGGGCCAAGCTAAGCAAGCTCCTCTTATGATAAGCCTTATGTCCTCAGAGACTCATCCGATGATGGGATGGACTGAATTATTGTGTATTGTAACCTTCTACTATGGTGATTAGCTTTGTCATGTGTTGTCCATGGACACTTTCCTCCATGTCTTTTCACTTGTTAGTTCTATGGTTTTACCTACAGTATTACTATCAGTTGTACAACTAACTCATAGCTGGGAGGAAACTCAGTCTCTATAGGTTTTAAGATTTTTGTCTAACTTAATACCATAACAGCTTCAATAAGACACAGTTAACCATTGTAAAGCAAATTGATTCACCTACAGACCTAATTCTGTGGGAATTATTGCACTCTAACTTTAATTTTACTTCTGTTTCAGTTCAATTTGAATTTGAAATTATAATTTGCCCCATTCAGTGTGTTTGAATGAATTTGATCTCACACACCTTATTTTTGTCTCTTCCTCTTCTTCTTTCCTACCTTCATATTTTTGCTTTATCCATCTTTTCCCTCTATCATTTTCCTCAGGTGCCAGACCCAGTGATTGAAACCCAGACAGGAGACAGAGGAAGAGGGAGAAAGGAGGGCCATGGGGATTTGTCTGGATCAGGATGGATGTTGGCTCCTGCCTTTCCTCTTCTTGCTGCTCATGGTCTCAGTGTCATCCACCCAAAGTCAAGGATGTCCTCAGCGTTGTGATTGTATTGCCAAGCTGAAGACTGTGTCCTGTTTTGGTAAACGTCTGTCCTCATTGCCGGAGGGAATCCCACCTGACACCAAAGTCTTGGACTTAAGTGGGAACAAACTTCGCTGGATAGAACAGGATGATCTGCTTCTATATCCACGCCTGGAGAAACTGGAACTCAGTGATAACATGATCAGCGTCCTGGAGCCAAATGCGTTTTCAAGTCTTCAGAATTTGCAGTCACTTTCACTGAGGGGTAACCAGTTAAAACTGGTTCCCATGGGGGCTTTCTCACGTCTCTCCAACCTCACTTCCTTAGATTTAAGTGGAAATAAGATTGTAATTCTTTTGGACTTCACTTTCCAAGACCTGAAAAGTCTTAAGAACCTGGAGGTTGGTGACAATGATCTCGTTTACATATCTAACAAGGCTTTTTTGGGTTTAGTAGGACTCAAGGAGCTGACAATTGAGAGATGCAACCTGACATCAGTGTCCAGCCAATCATTATCCTATCTGCACAACCTAGTGACTCTGCGACTTCGGTATCTTAGCATCTCCTCCTTAGATGACCAGAACTTTCGAAAACTTGGAAACCTTAGGGGTCTGGAGATTGATCACTGGCCCTTTTTGGAATATATCTCCCCTCATAGCCTGCAAGGTCTGAATTTGTCTTGGCTGTCCATTACTCACACCAACATCACCTCTGTGCCCACTTCTGCCCTTCGCAGTCTGGCTCACCTCACCAGCCTCAACCTCTCACATAATCCAATCACTGTGTTAGAGTCCTGGGGTCTGCGAGATCTCATCAGGCTGAAAGAGCTGCATCTAGTGAACACTAACCTGGCAGTTGTTCAGCCTTATGCACTTGGTGGTCTGAGGCAAATCCGCCTTCTTAATCTTTCAACTAACAGCTTAGTGACCTTAGAAGAGGGTGCCTTTCAGTCAGTAAACACTCTAGAGACGCTGCGTTTGGATAGGAACCCTCTTGCCTGCGACTGCCGCCTGCTCTGGATCCTTCAGCGTAGGAAGACCCTTAATTTTGATGGTGCCTCCCCTGTGTGTATGACCCCTGTTGAAGTCCAAGGTCGGGCTCTCAGTGCTTTTTCTGACTCAGCTCTCTTTGACCACTTTACCTGCCAGAAACCAAAAATCCGCAACAGGAAACTGCAGCAGATATCTGCCCGCGAAGGGCAAGTAGTTTCATTTATATGCAGAGCGGAAGGTGAGCCAACACCTGTGATATTCTGGATTTCTCCTCAGCGTCGGCGCATAACCACAAAGAGTAGCGGGCGGCTGACTGTGTTACCGGAGGGAACTCTAGAAATACGCTATGCACAGGTAACCGATAGTGGAACCTACATCTGCATAGCAAGCAATGCTGGTGGAAATGACACCTACTTTGCTACACTCACAGTAAGTGGGCTGCCGCTGGATGCAGCACTCATGGCCAACCGCACCTATTATGCTGGGGACCTTAATGACACAAATCTGAATGACACCAGGGTGTTCTTGAAGTTCACCCTTGACCTCAAGACCATTCTTATATCAACAGCTATGGGCTGTATCATGTTTCTGGGCGTGGTCTTGTTCTGCTTCATCCTGCTATTTGTGTGGAGTCGGGGTAGAGGACAGCACAAGAACAACTTCTCGGTTGAGTATTCTTTTAGAAAAGTGGATGGACCAGCAGCCAGCGGGGGACAGGGCGGAGCACGGAAGTTCAACATGAAAATGATTTGATTCCGCAGAACTTCTGGTATTTTTCATTATTGCAGTTACAAACTAAGACACAAATTAACTCAACAAATAACATGTTGTGCAAAACATTAAAACCAATAATCCATGGGACATCTTATTAAGGCAGGTTTAATAAAAATGCATGCAAAATGTCAAACTACAGTTGATGATACTTTGATACATTTCTACTGCTCTTAGTTTTGTTTGCATAATTGTGTATATAAATTCAATTTCAGAGAAATAAGTCTCAAAACTTTGAACAGACTTAAAAGACCAAGCAACATAAGCCCTCAACATCCCACTAGTATTTAACCTTTATGAAGGTCATGCCAACACATTCCACTTTCCTGAAAGGAACTGTGTCATCCTCACCTTTGAAGGACTTCATCTCTGCTCCATTTGAACTGACTCAAGCACTCCAAGCTGATGAAAACATAATTAGAAGGTGGTGCTCAGTAATTGCCAAGGACTTGCCAATATTTATAGATAATTATAGCTATTTGGTGCATATTTAGAGCTACATACAATTAAAAAGACTTTGCTTAAGCTGATTATGATTTTACTCACGGATATCTGAAAAATAGACCAACTTCATACCAGTCTCTGGATCACTGCCAATTTGACCACAAAGCACCATGTACAGCACTGGCCACATTTATTGGCACCCTGGGTAAATGATTGTAAAATGCCAAAAAAATTCATTCATCTGAGTTGCAAAAAGCATGAGCTCTCACTGAAATCTTTGAGGCATGATCTCTCACAGAAATTCAATCTTTTAGTTGAATATTTTTTCAGTTGGAAAGAAATAGTAACCTTTAATAAAATTGCTGGTGGCACAGTACACTGGTACTTCTAAGAGCTCTAAAAAGCAAATGTAACTAAAGCATTTTTTTTTTTTAATTTATACTTTCCCTTTTTCGGTTAGACAGAGTGTGTGAGACCTTCTAATTAGTAATCCCTGACTTTCTGTTCCCCTACTGTATAAATATAACATGAAAAAGTGCTTGTCCACACTGGACCCCAGTGTGGACAAGCACTCATGTTTATTTTGCCATCCACTAGAAGAAGTCTAATTTAAGTAAATAATCTACCTGTTAGACAAGTGCAACAAAGAGTGGCATTTTTGCCTCACCAAGTCACCATAATGTGTTAGATGACGCATTGTTTGGGAGTAATGTTAGCAAAATAAAAAATTCTGTGCCACTATCGCAAACATGTGGAGTTTACTGAACTCTCCTGGAACATTAACTGGAACTGAGGAATTTGTTAAGATGAGCCTAAGATTAAGCGTTTTGGTCAGAAAAAAACACTTCAGGAGGGTTTGGCATTGAATAGACGAAAATGGTGGAAAAGTACCTCATACCTACTCATGATATCATGAACTCTTTAAAATACCAGGAAATTTTAAATAAAAAGCTTCACCAGGCTATTGACACAAACCCTATGGCAGAATCAACCAAGAAATGGTTTACCACAAAATCTACCTTCTTATAATTTACCTTTTATAGCAATCTTAGTACCTGGAGGTAAACTCGATAAAAACCTCTGAGGTTAACTAAAGAGAAGCACAAAGGAGGTAGCAGGACTCTGAAGGATGTAGAGAGACTGACCAAAGAGTAATGGTCAACAATCTCTCTCTCTGTACACTCTAACCTTGTGAAATGTTATAGAAGAAGGCTAAGTGCTGCCCTATTGACAAAAAATTAGTACCCAGTTATAGGAAAGAAGTGAAAGGAGGAGTTTCAGTTATTGTACCACTGGTGTTGGTGTTAAAAACAATGATTTCTTAACATGGGATTTTTCCTCACTGATTTAATGTGCTCAAATTACATTTTTTCAAAATTTGTGAAAATTAACTCCCGCAAGGAAAGATAATTATAAAGTTATTTAATCTTTACCAGGGTTGCCAAGAAACATGTCAGTCCCTGTAAAACCTGTTCAGAAGACAAAAGCTGCTTCTATCTGTAACAGTTATTGCTGTTCAAAGCAAACATGGGAATCAACATACAGTATTAAGCTATGATGGGACCCAAGTGAACACGTGTGTGGTGACAAATCATGAAGAGACATATTCTAGTTACATTTTTCATTATTGTTTTGGTAAATCTGTTCAAGAGTTTTACCCTCTTGGTCTGAAGTAGAAAAACTTTTAAAGTGAATGCATGTACAGACTTTGCTTCTTACTTAGAATAATTTGTATTTATAAAACAAACAGTCATTGGTGTGTATTGATCACCAAAACTGTATAGACAGAATATAAGATGTAATATATATTTTGTAACTACTGATTTTAAAAATCAATGTGACTGTTTATAGTACTGTTGAGTGATTATTGACTTTACTGCTCTACTGTTATTAAACTGCTAAAGTATCCTTCTGTAATCAGTGAACTTCAGTGCAGCTGTAAACACAACTTTAACTGTATCATGTTCATCATGTAAATATGGCTGCTCGCTGTCGTTAACCAATCATAAAGGACATCCACTGTGTAGCAGGTTTCAGTTCAGTTGCCTATTTTTGGCTTTGTAAGTGTTGAGGTGGGGAGTTTTCAGTGAGCAGGGGGTGAAGAACCTCAGCAGAGATGTGCAGGGAAAATGCTAATGTATTAGAGACCTTGCACAGCGGTCATTAGGAGACTGAGCCAGAAATAAGAAAAACTTTAGATATTTTTAGAAGCCAGCAACACAGTGGAAGATTATACACCTGCATGCTGACTTATGTCAGATGTATAAGGTATATGAGAGAAGGGAATGCAGGGAGAGTTTTATATGTTACATAAAGATCTTATTTAGGACTTATGGTTACTGATGATGCCACTGCAACACTGCACTACAGTAAAGTTGTTCGTTCATCTACACGCTTTAAATGTCCAATAGTGTTGCTCTGCTGCCCTCTGTTGACACAAAACACTTATGGGTTTTCCCTTAACAACCTGTGGACTTAATTTGCTCCATTTCCTCAGGAAGGAAAAATATGAAATTGGAAGATGGCTGACCTCAATCTAAGGTTGCAAATCAAAGTTTAATGTCCCCTGGTAGAAAAAGGCCTGGCTATAAATTAATTTTGAAGTTTGAAGCTGAATAATAATTGTGTCCAATTTACTTCTGGTTATAGTAAAATAAAATTCAGTCCAGTTTCAGTAGCTTTCTTGTAGATTCATCCAGAGCTTCTGGAAGCCATGCAACAAGCTTTTGTTGATGTTTTGTAAAAGATAAAGCACAATTTTTGAAGTATTGTTTCATGTATACTGCCTTGTACAATAATTGTCCTTTCTTGTGTTAAACTCGTACTGCCACAATTTGGTCTCTTTATTTCTGAATATGAGGTGCGTAATGGTCTCTAGGTTTACTGTGTTCTATAGGAATCTTGTTGGGGTATGTGGCATTGTGAAGTTTTATAGCTACCAGAACATTTAAAAAATCAGGCAGACTCTACCAGTTACCTAAAAATGGGTCATCACTGGGCCTTTTTTAGAGAATATTGACCCAAACCCTAAGAGAGGATCAAGGACTCTGGAGGATCTAGAGAGATTGTGCAAAGAGAAAATGATCAACTTTCTCTGTATACTCCAACCTGATGAAATGTCAAAGGAGAAAACTGAGTCATGCCATTTTGGCCAAAAAGGATCGAACAAAGTATTGATAACATAGTACCAGTTATCGCTGGCAATAGTTAATGTTATTGTTTCCCTCACTGAATGAATGTGCTCAAATATAAGGTTAGATATTTAAAAAAAATCTAAATGCAAAAACAAATTTTTACACTGTACATTAATAATTGTCTGGAAGAAAAATCTTTTATCTATTCTTCTTCAACATTGTTTGAAGGAAACATAGGAATCAACATATTAAGCTACAGTGGGACCCAAATGATCATGTGTGTTCAAAAATCATGTGGATACATTTTCAACTAAGATTTTTCATTAAGATTTTTGTCTACTTCTGTACAAATGTCTTACCATCTAGATCTGAAAAACTGCAAAAGTAAGCAGATATAAGCACTGACATTGTGAAACTTAGAACTGGCACTCTTGATGCAAACTGTTAATACATGTTACTACTGTGATTTGAGTGGACAAGCAGCCTAAGCTAACAAGAAAATAAAATCAGAAAAAAAATTACATAAGGGTATAATTTTGTCACCACTCAACAAAACTTTGAGTTCTGATTTCAAGAGCTTTTCTGAGGTCCTATTTGAGTAGGATGTTGACAAATGCAACACCTTCTTAATATAGTTCTTGTAAAAGTAAAGTGATGAAAAAAAAATCTGAAAGGCCAACTCAAGAATCATAGTTGATTGGTTACCTCAGCTTGAGCTTTAAGCTCACAAGTCTGGTGAGTTATTTACACTCATCATGCACTTCAATGGCCTATAAATTTGGGGGCTTTTATGAAATGATCCAAGCTGGTTGGAAATGAACAACCAGATAAAATCATTTTCCTAAAACAAGAACTAGGTGCACATGTTTGAAGTTTTTGTTGTTTTTTCCTCACACGGTAAAAATTGTATATACCAGAGTGTATACTATATATGCACACCTCCCACTAATATTTGATCACCTATCCATAAAAAACTACATTTTTACCAGATGTCACATTTTGTAGTCCTCAACAACCTTCTGGCATAGCTTCTGGGTATTTGACCCCTCCTAGCAGAATTGGTAGAATGAATTCATATTGCCTGATTTTGTGGCATAAATCAAGGATAAGGTTACAACCTTTCCACAAGCTTAACATTAATTTGTTTTTATCCATGCTAACATCCAATTTGATATATGTTTGACATCGTTGTCTTGTTAAAACACAACAATGACTCTATCCAAGTTTCAACTAGCTGTTGATTGAGAGCAAGTTGAAACATTGGGAGCTGGTCCTCATTCTTTATTCCCTTTACCTTATGTACATAATTACCAAGTACCTTGGGTATATAAATAGACTTACAGCCTGATGTGTTTGGTTTGTCCATCCAACAGGTGTAAATTTAACTCAAGCTCAAAAATTTTAGTAAAAGCCCAGGGGAAATCTGATTTTTGAATGGATAAAGCAGATTAACAATAGACGTATAGAATGTGTTCCTGAAAGGCCCGACCTCAGTCCTATTGAAAATTTGTGCACTATGTTTTAAAGCCAGATCCTTGTCAGGAAATCAATTAATTTAAATGAACTCTACTAATTCTGATGGGAAGAATGATAAAATGTCCAGCCACAGTCAAGAGCTTGTTCACAGCTCCACAAAACTGGTGGTCGAGACACAACTCACTAATCAAGATGTAATTAAATATTAGTGAGTGTCCATACAAGCATGTAAAAACATTAAGATGCCTCATGAAACATTCAGTTCTTTATTTAAAAATTTTCTTATATTGATGCACAATCTCATATAATCTCTGAACAAAAATATGTTTTCAAGCTGAGAAAAAAATTAGGACAACCCATCATCCAACATAAGTCTGAGAAAAGGTTTGTTGCACTCCTCACTCTCAGTTGGGAGGGGGCTTTAGGGGTTTCTTACACCCACAGCCCAGTTTAACTCACTGCACTTTTAATGAGATCTAGCTCTGAGCTTTGACTAGGCTGAGGACTTTCCATTTCAAAAATTTTCAGCATGTACCTCCTAGATTGACTACGCTGCTTTGGGCAATTGTTGCTAAAAGCAGTGTAGTCAATCTAGTAAAAATGAAGCTGAAGCAGAGTCCTACAACATAATTATGTTAGAGGACTCAGTTCTTTTTTTTCCACAGATGGTCTCACATTTTCCAGAATGCCCTGATACACGATAGAAGTCATGGTGGGTTCTGTAACTATGATCTGACCAGGTCCTACTACAGCAAAGCATGACACTTACATCTCTATGCTTCACAGGTGATAGACATTTTTTCCTTGGTTGATGCCAAATATTTTCTCTGTTCTGATGTCCAAATAATTCAATTTAAGACCCATCTTCCAAACAACATTATTCCAGAAGTTTCTGAGGCAAAGTCTTGTCTGACCTTTATGGTTTTCTTAGATAGCAAGGGTCCCCTCCTAGCACACCTCCAATGAAGGTTAAACTTGTGGAATCTCTTTCAGACTTTTCTTTTGAATACTGTAAATCCCTTACCAGACTCAAGCTGCTACAGTTTTCATCCTGAGGGTCTCAGACATTTACTTCAACTCATTCTATTTATGTCGCACCATTTAACAAAATCCAATCATACATATATTTCAACTGACCCTAGTTATCAAACAGTGCAGTCAAATTCAGTTTATTATTCAAATTAATTTAAAAATGTTTTCTATATAAGGAAACCCAGATGATTGTATCAAGTCATTGACTTGCAGCATTCACTCCTCGTGGATAAGCAGTAGTGACAGTAGACAATTACTTGCATTGTGTCATTGACTTTGCTGCAATCCCTCATATGGAGCTTGCATGTAGCAACATTAAAGAGGAAAAACTCCCCTTTAACTGGAAGAAACTTCCAGCAGAACCTGGCTCAGTGTGAAAGACCACACAAAAAAGAAACAAAAGCACTGATCCAGGAGTACTTTCTATGTGAGAGAAAAGCAAGAAGTTAATGGCAGTAGTTGTTCCTCTAGCAGCTTCATCTAGGAAAAAAACATATCTTAATAGATAAGCTTAATAGATAGGTTTTAAAGGCTATAAGATGAAAGAGAGAAAAAAGAGTTAGTCGCAACAAAAGGTTAGCCAATAGCTTTGTCTAATAGAGAGAAAGTGCATCATCTATAGAATGAGAATGTTAAGTTATTGGCAGCAGTAGCTCAGCCAATGCTCTCCTCCAGGAAGTTGTCACAGCTAAACAGAGAGCCAGACCACTTGTAGCTTCTATGAAGAGAAAAAACAGAAAGAAAATAGAAAGTTAAAAGTTGAAATAACGTCAAATAATGTAAAATTAGAGAGAGTAGAATATAGCAGAGTTATGAGAAGTGGTCAATTTGTCTTCCAGCAGCCTAAGCCTAAGCCTATAACTATAACTAAAACTACAACTACAGCAATAGCTCAGGATAACCTAAGCCAGTCTAACTATAAGCTTTATCAGAAAGGAAGGTTTTAAGCTTAGTCTTAAAAGTAGACAGGGTGTCTGCCTCGCGGATTAAAACATGGAGCTGGTTCCACAGGAGAGGAGCCTGATAACTACAGGATCTGCCTCCCATTCTACTTTTAGAAATTCGAGGAACCAGCAGTAAACCTGCAGTCTGAGAGCAAAGTGCTCTGTTAGGAACATATGGAACAATAAGATCTCTGATGTATGATGGAGCTGATTATTAAGGAGAAGGAGAATTTTAAATCCTATTCGGGGTTTAAAAGGGAACCATCTTTTAATGCCTCACCATGTCACTGCATCACAAAGGAAAAAGCTACATTAAATGCTTGATCAATAAATCTCCTTTAAAATGCTGTGTAATTATGTTCCTATCATTAGCAACTTGATATGATAGCCACTTTAAATGAATAAATGTAAGTCCTGCAACCTGTCCAGGGGGTGTACACCACCTCTCGCCCAATGATTACTGGATATAATGGATATAAGCCCCTCCCTTCCTACCAGCAACCCAGCAAGAATAAGCGGGTATGGCCAGTGGATGGATAGATGGATTAATGTCAGGCTTTCCTAAATTACTCCTCCCCAGAAATGGCGGTTTTCAATACATTTTACATAAAATTTTAAAAGGTATTGTCTTCAGTTTTTTATATGCAGGCCTATATAACTTGAATTATTTGAGTATAGTGATATTGAAAACCCATATATTCAAATATATTGCAAAAAGACAAAAAAAAGACAGGATGTTGTTTTTTTCTTTAAACCTGGTATTTTTGAACTCGCATGTATAATTTAGAGCCTTTGTGGAGTATAGAAAATCCATAACAAATTCTATTCTTTGCATTCAGTTCTTATTTTTGAAAATCAGTGAAGTTGTACGTTATATAACCATTATTCCCTGGGGGAAAATACTTTAAATACCCTCATAAAGGCCCAAATGAATATGGTATTGACTAGGACTTAGGTAGTTACACACAGCAATTTATTATTTTTTTTTCATCCCCTTGTATGTTAATAAAGATACTGCTGTAAATCTTTTATCAGGTTTCGGTCAACAGTTCCACAATACAGAATGTGATGGATGTCTAAAGTTTCCAGCCCATAAACTAAATATTTAAATAATATGAAACATGTAGCTGGTAAAAATTACACATTCTTTTTGCTAATGTTGCTATTGTCTCATACCTTTGCCTGTCAACAAACATGGCAAAACTGACTTCTGCTATTTGAGGAACTCTTATTTGCCTTTGCATACATAAAAACGGGAAACGGCACAGACAAACATCATTATCACAAGTTTTTAAATTCACACAGATGCTCTTTCAGAGCTACTACAAGACTTTGACCAACTAAAAGACTTCGAGTTGATTTTCAGATGACTCTTCCTCCTCAGGACACACGTAGATACAACAGAGGAAAAAAACAAACTTATAACAAATAGCAAACACCTGCGCTGTGGGGTCGGGCACTGACATTTCGACCACTCTATTGGAGTTCATTGCTCTGACGCTCCCCACACTTATGTCCACGAATACAGCAATGTATGACTCACTGAGTGACATGTCCTCACCTCAGAAGAGTGTGTGTAAAGGGCTTTCGCACCTTTGATGTCACAAATATCTGTCTGACTTTTAGTGCATCTCTTGCAGGTTCTTGTTACAGTAATGAAATGTTCACATCAGTATTTTTGCACAGATAATGAAAAGATGCAAGATCTGTTTATTATATTTTCACCATTCATGCATAAGTGGGAACATTTGTAATGATAGTCAAGTCTGTTGCAATGTTTTACACCAGCAGATGCATTGGCAAAGATTGTGGCTTATTGGCTGCTGCTTTCATCATGAGAAAAAGGAAAATAATCCTCTCAACTTTCAGCAGGTGACTCAGAAATCCCTGTCATGACACTGTTGCAAATCAACTTTACTGGGCAGGGGCAATGTATGAGTTGTGTTTTTATTTATTTCTCAAAAACACCACTCATAATTTATAAAAGAAAAGAAAAACGTGATTCAGAGCATGAAAATCTATGTATTTATACCCTCAAGATGCTGTTTGTTTGTACTAAAGTACTAAAACCAACATGTGAAGTATTCGTCTGCATACTAAAGATTTTCTTTGGGGAGGAACTGTAAGAGCAACCTTGTTGTGTTTCACTGGAAAATTTTAATTTTCTTTTTATGTAAAATGTTTGAGAAGGTTAATTTTATTCAAGAGATGACTTCAGTGCATGTGAAACTCCCCCCTATGTTTGTATGTGTTGACTGCGGCCAGCTTACAGAGGAGGAGGTCTTTGAAGAGGAATTAACGCTTGATGCAGTAACATTTCAACCTTCACAGCCATGGGAAGATGTGTCACCAGCAAAACTCTCTTTACTGGCATTTGTGTGAAATTACATCACTGATCAAATTAGTCTGCTGAAGTTGATCTATTCTATAACCCCATCACTTGAAGAGGGAAAGAGTGGCAAAATGTGCAGCAACTTTTTTCTCGAGTGCCTCTGTCATTTGGGTTGTAAGAGGAAATGATGTCAGACTGCACTTTAACACAGAGATACTGAACTTCTGCTTCACCTGAGCTATTTTTGGTTCTATGCTGGGAACATTGATTGGGTGAAAAAGATGATATAACGTGGTGCGTGCACACGTATGTGTGTATGTTTGTGTGTGCAGAGTGATTACACATATTGTGTTACCATGGTGTTGAAATGTGGTGACCTAAATGGGATTGTTGTGGTTAGCAGCTGCTGAACAGAAAAAAAAATCACCTGCAGAAAATGTGTGAGCTTCTTTTTGTATGTTTGCATTTGGGCTGATTATGTGTAGATATGTTATTTAGATGCACAAATTCATTGGAAATGTTAAATATTACAAGACTTGCAAAACAAGTATTGTTTGTATGTGTTCTTAAGTATATCTTATGCATTAATTTAAATTCTTATTGCTCAGTTAACATTTTGAAGTCCTGCATTACATCAGCTGAAACCCAATGGCACAATTACACAGGTTTAGCTTAGTTTAATTTTGACTGAAAGGTGGAGGTGTCAATATGAGTCAAGTCTCGTGTAATTCTTGTCACTATGGCAAGAATTACACTAGACTTTCATTCTGTTTTCTCACCAAAAATGATTAAAAGGATAAAATTCAGCCATTCACCTTTAATGATATAGCCAAAACATACTGTGAAGCGACAGTCAAACGTCAGATGTGTTTTTAATACTTTTTTTACAAATGAAAATCTGAAAGGTGTGGTTGCCAGCCATATTCAGTTAAAGAGGCAGTATTACGTTTTTTCCAGGCATATAGTGCCATTTTATAGCACAATCAAGTAACTATGTCAGCTTCAGTTGCTATAAAAATGCTGCATATATCAAACATAACTTAAAATAAATTTTACTTAGCAATCTAAAGCGTTGAAATTGGTCTCTATCTCTTTAAGAAGCTGCTACTCTTTCTGACACTTCGCCTTCAGCTCAACATCAAGTTTCTCCATTATGCTGTTTGCAACCATTCTTAGGAGCATTGGTGTGAAAACTAGTTTGAATGATAAGCTCAGCAGACTCACTGCTCACAGGTGTTTGCTAAAAAGTGCTAAAAAGTGGATTATACATAATTTTCTCCCGTTTTACACTTTGTAGAAGCACCATTACTGCATTTACAGCTGCAAGTATAGCTCAAACTCAATCATGTATGGAGAACATCTGTGAACAACTGAGATACTGTATTCAAGGTACTTAACTACAAATAGCATGTAAGCCAAGAGGTTCAGTGTTGGTCTCAGGTAACAGCAGCATCTTCTTCCACATATTTGCTGTGACTCCTGCATGGCTTGTGGCAAACTATAAACATGATTTGGTTTTGATTTTCTTTCAACAATGACTTTCTTTGTACTGCTATTCCATTCAAGCCATATTTGTGTAATTGGCAAGCAAATCATGTGCTGTTTCAGATTACAAAACTATCGAACTATTAACATGAGTTGTTTCTTGAACTATTCATTTTGTGCTCTAACACAGTTGAAACCTGTTACATCACTTACTAGCTGTTATTAGAAACAGACAGAATATGAAAGTAAAAGTACACCTATACCAATTACAGTAAATGTGACTGAATTAGTTGATGGTTGTTTGAGGAGATGCCTATATTTGAATACTTTTGGGGGTAACGTTATTTTACATTGTGTGCATTTGTTATTAGGTATTTGTTTTTAAATGTAGCTTGGTATGGGGGAGCTCATATGTGCCACCTAGATTATTAGCAGATCAAGAAGGTTTGGGTTATGGCAAATCTGAGCCAATTATACTATTTGAAAAACAAAAGAAGGTTAAGTTAAATTGACTGTTTTGAAAGATGCTGCTTGATTAAGAGAGAATAAATAACCAGCTTCCTTTGTGCGACAGAGATTTATTTGAGCGTTATAGATGTGCCTCCAAATAATAAATAGTCCAGGATTTTTCAGCCCCAAAAATATCATATTTCCAATGCAGAGCCTCAAATTCACTGATGAATGAGTTATTAATAAAACCGCAATTAAGTTACAACAAAGTGATTCGATGTAAAGCATGGTTTAAGTCTCTTAAACACATGGGACATTATCACTTCGTGAAAGAAGATTCATGTTATAAATGGAATAAATAAATATATGTAAGAATAATTAAAATAATCAAGAGACTGTCACATTAACTGAGGGACCCAAGCAAAAAAAATGTCTAAACTTGGAATTTCAACTTGCCCCAGTGTGAAGAAGACATAAACAAATATTAACCTCCTAGGACCTGGTATCCACATACATGGACAATAATGCATGTCATACAAGAGTTTGGATCTTAAGAGGTTAAGACATCATATTTAAGTGTACTGTGCATACCCAGATTTTTGCCCATGTACTCTGAGTCATTATCATCACAGTGCAGCAGTTGGGATGGTAAAACAGACTTTAGGATGCCATCCAGTCAATACAGTTGCTTAAATATTTGGTTCTAGAATAAACAAGTGTATTAGCTTTGATTAGAGGTGAGACTGTTGCTATCTATGTTGTATTTATCAAAGTACTTTTTAAATCTTTACTACACAATATTTTCTGTTTAAGTCATATCCTGTTCTTTATCTGCTGCCACGTGTTTTGTTTAAGGTGGATCTGCCATCCAGAAAGTCACAGGCCACAGGGGAATTGCAGAGTATACAAAGACTTCACGACATAATATTTCATTTGATATATTCTTCTTTAAAAGTTAAATTCTAGTTCAAACCAGTTTTAGCCCAAACAGTTCTTGTCTTCACAGTGTAAGAACACAAGATCTTGGGTTGCCATGAAGCTAAAAGTCAGAGAAATGCTATGAAGTTCCACATATTTTTCTAACTCTGAACAACCTAGATGAAATGTATTAGTTCATGATTAGTTTTCCCTGGTAGCTTTAATGATTATTTTTTTATTGCCCTTTTAACCCCTTTTTGAATCACACAATAACAGAATCGCCTGAAATTGCATCCAGTGCACACATCCAGTGATGGTAGAATGAGAACATCCGCTTGTGATTTTACATTTACATTCCAAGGCTGCATTTGAAAAACTAATGATAGACGAAAATGGATTAAAAAGAAACTTATGTAGTTATCCAGTTTTAATGCCCCCTTTTTTTTTTTTTTTTTTTACCATTAATAGCATCCATAGATTAATCTACATACCCGATACAGGGAAATTTGTTTGATTACTATTATGTCCAGCTGTGGCTAATATTTGCAAAATATAGTTTATTATTATGGATATATAAGATAGAACAGATATAGGCTAAACTCTACTTAAAGGGGGGAAGGGGGGTATTATGAATTTTCCAAGCACATAGTGCCATTTTATAGCACAATTGAGTAACTATGTTACTTTCAGTTTTTGTGAAACTTAAAAGAAATTTGACTTCTCATCAAAGTATCTCAGGAGGCATCTCAGGAGGGGAAAGCGTTGTACCACCAACACTGATTTTGGTGGGGTTGATGTGCTGTTGACCTTAACTTGGGACATCATGGGTCAGTGAGCAGGACACTTTGAAGACCTCCTCTATCACATCTTCCAGTGAGGAAGCAGAGTCTGGGGACTTTAGGTTGGGCTCCCCAATCTCTGGTGCTGAGGTCACCAAAGTGGTTGGACATCTCCTCGGTGACAAGGCCGGGAGGGGGGGTGGAGGGTTATTGGAAGCCTACAAGTCGCTAAAAGCTTTCATTTATTTTGCCTGTGGACATGTGAAAGGTTTATTATACCGGAATATGAGCCCCACTAGCCCTGTGTGCTTCTTTAAAGCTCATGTCAAGCCTGGCTAGAGATTCTCCGTTCTGCTGCATGATCGTGGTCATGGATAGTGTCAACACTGCACCTGCATGGCAGGTAAGTCAAATATTAGGTATATTTTGTCCAATTTGATTATGTAATATGGTCCAAATAAGTGTTTTACCAGTATTTAGTATTTATTTAGCTGTATGTAGGCAATTTATAGCCTATATAGAATTCTAAAATTCTATCTAGATTTGCACCTTATTACTTATTGAATAAGGTGCATGTATACATATATTGGTAGAATTGCATATATTGACCAGAAAGGCCATAAAAAGCCAAAAAGTTCTTTACAGTCAAAAGGAATCACTTTCTCAATTTAAGCCAAATTAATCTAATAATAATGATCAGAATAATATTAATAAATCAAATAATCCTTCTAATGATTCTGTTACAGAGCATGGTCAAAAATTTAATTTAGTAGTACATTTAATAATAATTTTTTTTTTTTTTTTTTCTGTGTCTCTCACTTTTAGGTTCGAGCAGATAGTTAGTTAAGGGAAGAGCTTGATGAGAAGAGCACCCTTCTGCCTGTCTGCTGGCTGTTTTACAAAACCTGACAGTGACACAGATCCAGCCTCAGAAGATGAGGACTCAGAAATTGACCTGTACTCACCGTTGCTCAACAGAACAACGGATAATGCTCCCTTTTTAACAACTGAGCAAAATAAAAAGGAAAATCTACTGCCAAATCCATTAAGATGAACAGTCACTGATATTCAAATAATGAGCAAGACCTTGTTTTAATATAAAAGGCAGTAGCCAAAAAATATGTAAATATCTCAGTCTTGGAAAAACAGAGAAACATCATAAAGTGAGGTCTAACATTAAAAAAAACATATTAAAGATCATTTATAAATATTGCATGCTTGTGATGTGTTTATGTTCAAGCTGGATCAAAGAGGTAACTGCATATACTGGCGTGCATGTGCATTTATTAACAAATTGACAGGTGCAGCACGTACCTGAGACAAAGAGTCTACTAGTGGTGTACATATGATTCATATGGTTCTTCAGGACAAACTCTCTGGATGTTTCTGATCTAAGAATCACGTCGTTTGTGGTCATGAGTTGTAATCCTGTAGAACCGCAGAACCGTAGAACCTTTACTCACAATATTGTCCATTGTGACTGAGTAATTGGAAGGTTTTTGAAAAGGCTCATTTTCCAGATACCAAAAAACATTGCCCGAAAATGGCTCGGTGGTTTTTTAAGCACTTGGACTGTTTCTAGAAGCAGTAGAGACCCAAATGGAAGTACAAAAACTGACAAAAAGTGAATTTTGCATAATAGGTCCCCTTAAAGTTTGAGTTGTTACTCATGGCTCATTATTATTATTATTTTATTTATTTATTTATTTTTTTTGCTCCATGAAGGGTCCTCTCTATTTGTTTGTCTGAAGAAAATTAATGAAAATTTAAGAGAATATTGCTTTGTTTCTGCATTGTTTTTATCTGCTGTGACTAAGATACCCACTATAGATAACTACTTCAATGGGACCTCCTTTCAGAAAATTCCCATCCCTTTAAGAAACAGATGGAAAAAGCATGGTAATTATTTGATTTTCATGAATATCCTATGTGGAGCTGAACTCAAAGATGGCCAACTCATCCAGTTTTTGCTCAAAAAATTGTGTATGTCAGTCTGACTGAATTATGTGCTATTTAACTTTTAGCTTGCAACTGGCCAGGATTTTAGATGACAACAGATTATTTAAAAATACTACTTATTTGTTTAAGGGAGGGACAAAAAAATGACATGTTTACTCTTTAACGGCACATTGATAGGTCCAGTTTAAATCTGTTAAAGACATGCCACCACTTACTGCCTCATAAATCTGATTTAATAATCATAATTATGACAGCTAATGATGCCTTGAATTTATGAGCATATTTTAAAACAGAGTTAAATTACAAAGCATTGTCTACAGTATACTCTTATCCCCCATTTGGCTTTGAGTCTTTGTTTATAATTGAGCCAGCAGGATGAACTGCTTGCCTGGCTAGCAACAATATTGCTATCAGCAGTGTGAGGGTAAGAGCCAACAACCTGCTGCTTTTCTGAGCTGTTGCTGACTTAAACATTTGGCCAAGAGAAAGGACAATAAGCGGAGAGGGCCACCACTCCTTTTGGTGTTTTAACATTGGTTTTTAGTTGGTTACACTTACATTAATTTAACCATAGAGGTCAGCAAACTTTGAGTCTACTCAACATATCACATGTCCATTAAAGACATGGCATCTGAATGTGTTGAGATAGTTAAATAATGTAGACTAAAGCATACATGTTCATCTTATTGAATTAGAATGCTTTTGGCAGGTTTATTCATTTCAGTAATTTGATTTAAAAAGTTAAACTCATATAACATATGTATTCTTTACACTGTAAATTTCAAGCTCTGTTTTTGTTAATTTGATTTTGTTGATGATTATGGCTTATAACTAATGAAAATCCAAAATTTAGTTTCTTGTTAACAATATTATAGAAGACTAATAACAAAAAGATTTTTAATACGAAAATGTCAGCCACTGAAAAGCTTTTCTATCCACTTAACACGCACTACACTTTATACACTCAACACTTAGTTGGAGCTTCTTTTGCATGATTTACTATAGCTATATGTTCTGGGCATGGAGGCTATCAGCCAGTGGCTATAGGTAGGTGTTCGATAAGCAAAGACTGCTTTAATTGTAGTCAATTAATCAGTTTGCAGGCCAATCAAGCACAGAGATTCAATGGTCATTAAAGCAGGTATTGGTACTTTTGGCTGTGACAACTTCTGCTGAAAATTGAAATCAGCATCTCCATGGAGCTTATTCACAGTGGGAAGGATGTGGGCCTGTAATATTATCTGGTAGTTGGATGTGCTAACTTTGATCTTGGTAAAATACAATGGACCAACATCAGCAGAGGACATGAGGTTCCAATTAATATTCTGTGCCCTCCACTCTTCTTACAGACTCTGGGACCCTGCAATCCAAATGAAATGCAAAGTTTTTACTTAATTTCAAAATGAGAGTTTGGCCCACTGAGCAAGAGCTCAGTCTTATTTCTACACTCAAGTAAGACACTTTTAAAGTTGTCTCTGGTTAAGCAGTGGCTTAATAGAGTCCAAGAACTGATGATTTTTGAAGTACTTAGTGCATCTGCAGTCCAGAAGTTGTGTCTCCCCTAAACTCTTGGGTTTTGTTTTACAATCCTCTTGAGGGTGATGTTCACTTTGCACCCTGTGCACCTATTTTCTACCTTCCACTTAACCTTCCCTTAATATGCTTGGATACAGAACTGTGAATAACCAGCTTCTTTAGCAAAGATCTTTTGAACCTATTCCACTTATAACAAGCATAAATTACCACTGGACTATCCACTGGACAACTGTCATGTCAGCAGTCTTCCCTATAATTTTGTAGGTCACATTGTAACCTTTCTGTAGTAAAACACCTTTTTTATTTGGTGTGATATAAAAGTCTATTTTTCCAAGAAACTGAATTGTGTGTTTTTGTTAGCTGTAAATCATATTAATCAAAATAACAGAATAAACCCTTGAAATATGTCATGAATGTATGTTATATATCAGTTTCAATTTTGAATGAAGTGATTAAAATAAAAGAACTTTTCAATGATAAATAAGTTTACTGAGATGAATCTGTGTGTTTATAAAGTTAAAGAAAATCATGTCTCCTAAAGAATTTAGACAGTTAAAAAAAGACAAGTGCATGGTATTCCACTGTTTAAAACATCATTTATTTAAATCTTTACAGCACAAAATAAATCCAGTTCGTATTCTAACACTAAAACATCCAAACACACTGTGGTAAAGGGGTTGAAAAAGATAACTAAATGTGCCCACACAAGAAGAAGCAAAGTTGTCAGTCATTATACTTTATTGTTTTCAGCTAAGCGCACACTGCCATCGTCGGTTTTGATCAATCTTCAGCTATGTTAAATATGCTAATGCTGAAGCTATGTGGAGAAATTTGGTCAGCTGAAAGTTCTTTTTAATGGTTCACATCTTATTTTATACAGTGATATGCAGTTATGTTATGTCTAGAACCACAACTATTTATAAAGACATTGTTTTAACCTAAAAGAAACACAGACTGCAAAGCTGAAATAGTCAGAGATGCACGGTGAGCATATTTTAACATTTACACACTTTTGGGAGGCATTATGTAGTGTAAATGGACATTTTCTCAAATATTCTGACCCAGCAGAACATGTTGGATCACACACTGCTGCATATGTTGGATGAGAGGCTGCTGTTACACCAATAGTCAACAAAGTGAGTTCTGTGTTCTGTTTGCTTTTAAATAATGTTATATGCATTTTGTGGTATCAGCTTAGAGAAATTGGGCCCTGTTTATTATTTTTTGAGCAATATTTCAAATGATGGAAATTGAAAATAAACTCTGTGATAAGTGGGTGTAACAGAAGTTAAATCCTCCCTTTGTTTTTGTTAGTCAGAGGTGTATTGTCTTTGTGGAGAACTTTTGTCTTTTCTCGTGCTAGTTTTGTGATGTGGGACGGATTGGTACAGCAGCCCTGGTACTTGCTGCTCCTCCTCTTCGTCAGAAATAGCTCGGGTGGGATAGGGCTTCGGGAGAGGCGCTCCAGGATAGGCCGAATAGGGTGGCAGCAGATTTCGCGGAAGAACAAGAGGTGCAAGGACACCAGCTCCACTTGTGCCCGATCCGTTCAAGTAAGAATAGCCCCTCATTGTGTGAAGGGCATATGCAGGGATTAAAAATGGATAAGAAGACTGGTTACTGGGCATAGCAGAAGAGTCTCTGGTACCCCAGTAGGGGTTCCCCTGGAGGGATTGGTGATAAGTGCTGGGTTGGGTGCTGCTGTGGGAATGGTGCTGCAGTTGGTTGCTTTGGCGACCTGTATATGTCGTGGACTGAGCCAAGCCAAAGTGGAGCTTGATGGCCATCAATTCAGCACTAAGCCTGGTATTTTCTTCTTTCAGAGCCATGAGATGAGACTCCAGTGCATAGTCATTCAACTTCCTCTTCTCCCGTGACCGTTTGGCTGCCTCATTGTTCTTGCGACGCTTTTCCCAATAGAGAGCATCCTTCTTCTCCTCAGGTATGAATTCCCTTTTGCGACGGGGTCCTTTACGCAACAGATCATTTTCCACATGGAAAACAGTGCTGTCTTCAACTCTTTGGAAAGGAAGGGAAAGGGACTCCATGCTTAGGTAAAAGAAATAAAAAGGAGACACCTAAAATAAAAGAAAAAGTAAAGTCAATAATTATTTGTAGAGATGCACAGATTTGTCAAAAAAAGAAAAAAATTGAGAACTATATAATAGAAATGTCGATGTAAACTGTCTAGTCAGTTAGTGCTCAGGGCAAGCCCCGACATCTTCCCCCCTCCCCTAAACCACACTCAATCCCCTGATAAAGTCTTTTCTGCAGAAAACAGTAACTTTGTTTTGAAACTTATCAGAAAAAATAGGAACTGCAAACAATCTGTCTATTCGGAGATGGTTCTGTGTGTCAGAAAAAATACTTTTCAGTCATTAGATATACTTATAGAGCTATAGACATATAGAATAGACACAGTTCAACAATATTTTTGAGAAAACTAAGGATCTTCATTTGTCTTTTTGCTTTGTTTTTTGTTGGCCTTTAAAGAGTGAAAGTTCACAAATCACAAACTGTGTTGTATAATACTAGTAGAAAATTTCTGTTCAGGTTTGGCCCGCCCAGCCCCTTTTGCAAACAGAATAAAAATTTTATTAATTGTCAGTGCGGTTAAATAATGTATGTTTAGCCAAGGCAATGTAAAGTTATTTGTATAGCACTATTTATACACAGGGTAATTCAAAGTAATCAAACAAATGAGATAAGAGAATTACAATAAAAATAGGTTTAAAAAATTGTTAAAACGCAAGCATCAAATAAAAAGGAAAGAAGCATCATGCGGCAGTTTTCAAAATGTTTCTTGAGCCCTTAACTGTCATGAGGACACCAGTGTCCTCATGGACTCATTGACTAACATGTCAGCATTTTGGGGGTAACAGTTAAGGGGTTTTTAATACCTCAGGTTTGCAGAAAGTTGATTTGGTGAAGAATGTTGTTGTTGTTGTCCTTGTTTAATTCTGGTCTTGGAAACACAGCATAAACAGGTCTCTGATGACCTGAAGGATTTACATGGACCCTGGTTCCTGAATAACAACTCTGAAATATATTTAGGCCCAGAATCATTCAGTGCCTTGTAAACTATCAAAAAGAATCTTAAATCTATCCTTTTACAAACAGGGCGTCAGGGCAGTAATGTGAATACTAGTGTAATAGGGTCAGTTTTCCTGGTTTGATTAGCAGCAATTTGGATTTGAAGGTCCTTCTGTCAGTAACCTAATTGAGTCTAGTTAGGTGCTGATTTGTAAATTTCTTTTCTGGGGACCAGTTGCATACTATTAACATATTGTAAGAGAAGCTTCTTACTCCACAGTCTGGCCTAGTGAATCTTATAGCTTTTCAGAGAAAGGCACCTGACAATGGAGTCTTGAGAAATCCCACATATAATCTTTGTTTGCTCAAACTGCAAAATAAAACAAAGTAGTTCTGGTCTGCAAAAGGCAAAACAAGTTTAGGACAATACCAAGAAATCCTCCCCACTTTTCTAATCTTGCAGTCAGAATGTTATGATCAACTTTAACTGAGATCCCATAAAACCAAAACTGAGATTTTTGATGCATAACCGTTTCTAATGCGTATGTAATTTAAGACCTTTACCAGAGCAGTCTCAGTGCTGTAGTGTGGTCAAAAATCTGTCTGGAAACAGTGGAATGATTACTGCTTTTGATATAAAAAATTAGTAAATTTGTAGACAAACTGCCTTCTTAGTTACTTTTGCAAAAATTGTTATAATGGCCCTGTAAATATGTATTATCATGGCCTTTCAAAGTAGACTTCCTTAAAGTTTTTTTTAAATTTGATTTTAATTTGATTTGTTCATTATTTGAACCATTCAGTATCTTATACACCATGCAGCTCTTTTTAAAGGCTATGAGATTATCAAAGTTTAGAACTCAGAACCTACACTATCCACTAGCTTGCCACCATCAGTGTGTTAATGTGTGTGTGAATGGGTGAACGAGTGAATGTAGTGTAAAGCGCTTCGGGGTCCTATGGACTTGATAAAGTGCTGTACAAATACAGGCCATTTACCATTTTACCGTTTAAAAACCACCACTGGATCTGCTAATGTTATAAATGCATTTGTAAATGCTTTTTTCTGATCTTTTGTTGACAAAATCTTAATAGGCTGAGAAAATAATCTCACAGTGAATTGAAAAATGTACTGTGGTTTATTTTCTTCTAAATTAATTGATTCCACAAAATCTCAGTCTGTAAGACCCTTCAAAACTAGTCATGTTTCGGTGTTTCTTAATGTAGAACAGAGCTAAAGTTTATTTCACTCCAAAAACTCACCAAGACTAATATGGTGCAGATGCTGTGCTCAAGCTCTGTCACTCAAAATCAGCCTCCTTTGCTAGCGTGACCCATTCTCACCTCCTACCTGTCTAGACCACTGGAAAAAATGTGGCAGGAAACATAAAGTACTTAAGTATTTCCTTCTTTAAGTTTCTAAGTGTCAAAGGTTATGGCAATCCAGGCTGCATCTGTAGTGACCAACAGTAAAGTTTGAGTAATTCTAAACAAGTAATTATACAATTTAGGGTTGTTTAAGTACGCAAAGTCTTTAAATCTGGAGAAGATGAAGAAACAAAACATTTGCGAGAAGCAAAGGTGCATCATGTGGTGAAACAGTTATAAAAAGTTGTGTGTCATTAACAGATTGTAAGATATATGTATTATTCCACAATATGAGCTGGGGTATCTTGTAGATTATTAGTAAAAGGGGCCCAACAACGAAGCCTCGATGAGTTTCACCATTGGAGCAGACCCCAGTTAAGATAATATCAAGAGGTCATTCTTAGATCTGCCTGTGCTTCTTTTTGATTCTCACTTGATCTTTCCTTCATATTTTATTTTCATGTCCTTTTCCAAGTTTTTGTAGCCTGCTTTCTGTTTATCACTGGAATTTTAGAAGTTTCAAGTTGGACTTCTATTATTACCATCTGGAACAAAGTAATACCAGTTTCTAACAAATTCTTGTTCATTAACATAGATTTATGATGGGGTTTGTGGGAAACCTTGCAAGATGAGTAAACATATTAGTGTTCACACTTCCCTGCATGTGATCACATACAAATGTCTACAGATAAAGACTTATAGATGTGTCTCTTAATCTAGCTTTGTTTTACTCACACCTTTATACTAATAAAGTCAATTTAATCTAACATCATAGGCTCATTGTTTGCTTGCAGCTAAATGTGACACCTCATGATGGAAGCTGTCACTCAGGATATCACACATAAGTGCTCTTTTTGGATCAAAGTGTAGCAAAGTGCTACTTCAAATTACAAAGTACAGTTTATTTTCAAACTATGATTTTTATTTTTATCATATTAATTTTGTTCTCTTGGCATTTTTACTCACCTTCTTCTTGTGAATTAGCATGCAAGTATAACACAATGGCAGATGCAGCAAAACCAGAGATTAAAAGAGGCCCAACCAAACACCCTGTGTGTGGTGGTGAGAAAACACATCGGGTTAAAAATATTCAAACCTATGCCCAGCAAGACTGCATACCCTGTGCTTGTTTGTGTGAAACTTTGCACACCTGCATATGTACTACTGAGGATCTCTGTTGTATTTAAAAAGCAGCAACAGGAAAAGCGAGAACAATAATCACTCAGGGAGACACAGATGAAGAGAATATAAAAAAAGGGTTCCTGAGTGAAATCTCTCTTGAGGTTGAGCCTGCTCACCACCCTTGCTGCACCTGTTTCTTATTGACTAATTATAGCCACCCTGCTTTTTAGTAAGGAACTTTCAAACTTCTTCTTTTGGTGTCTATCCGTTTTCATGCAGTCTGCCCATCTGTTGTTGTGTTGCTCTATGAGCTGCCAGTCATTGTTAAAATAACCCCTCGTAGGAAAGCATTCGTCCTTCTGTGTAAAAGGGCTTTTCACCTAATTATACTCTGTTTGGGTTTGTTTCAAACCGTCATCGGGGAAATTCAAGAGAATGAATTCCCATTTGTGGGAATTAAAACCTCACATGCTGCTCAACTTTAATCTCTTGTCCATTTGTTTAGGGGCATCGCTAACGGCAGCTAATAGCATTTATCCACAAATGCTACATCTATGGTTTTTGTTTTTGCCTTGTTTTGTAAAGTTTTCAGACTTTTATCAGTTTACACATAATATTCCAACAAAACACTAATTAACACTGATTTAATCCCACTTACTTTACATTCAGACTAATCTTACATGTATGGTAGTTACTCAACACGTAGTTTCACATCAAAAAACTTGCTGCATATTAGTATAGACAGTGGTCTTTGATATCCTGATACTAACTTTTTGTGTTGTTTTTAAGCCCTACAGTCCCTAAATTCACATCAAAGACATTTTTATGTACAATAATAAAAAAAACATGTTTCTTTTAATTCCCTCATTACTTAAGGTAGAAAGTTAAAACCAACCAAATAACGTTTGTCGGTGTTATTAAAGGATGACAAATACTTTCTACAATCTATTATTTTAAAGACTAACAACCCAATTTGTTATTTAAGATCCTTAATTTGTTTTTTGAGACCTAGCACACTGCAGCTTACATGGTATTAACCATGAAAAGTTTCCAACATGCACCTCCGCAGCCAAAGTTAATAACTAGACATGATGGGCTTAATAAAAGTCTCCAGTCACTATAAAAAACCGCAAAAAGAGACCCTATTGGGGAACAGCAAAAAATACATCCTCCTACCAGTTTTACTTAACTGTTAAGCTGCTAAACCAAAATATGCACAAAAAGCACAAGGCATGAACATTGGGAAAAAGAAACTGAATGGCATACTTTGCACACAAAAAAGGAAATTACCTTAAGTTTGGCCTATTTTGTTACAACACATACAGTTTTGTGCAAAGCAAACCAGATGATGAGCATTTTGATTATGCCTACAGTGAAACACAGAGAGGGTACCATCATGCTGTGCTATAAGTATCCTGTAACACTGGCAGAAGGACTCCCTTTCTTTTTCATATTGCTCTGTATCCCAGGTTAATCAAAAGCTAACATTTTAACAAGAAGCTAACAAACTAAGTAGAAGCATCAAATATGGCAAACAAATAACTTTAGTTCGAAAGGTTTTGATCAAGTCAAGTTAAAGTTTATTAACACAGGCTTAAAGTACAAGAAGAGTTTTAAATCTACTTTTAAAAACATTTAGACATGGGGCCTATCACAGGTCCATGGGGAATGCATTCCGTTTCATCAGACCACAAGAGCTAGCTTCACCTGATTTCGGCAAACTGGTATAACTACAACAACCTGTGGACCTGTGGAGTAATCTACAAAAAATACGAAGTTAGCATATCTATTATATACTACACACTGTTGTTTCAATTAATTTATGAAGAACTGCTTCGTTTAATTTAGCCCTGTAATTGGCTACAACATTCAGATCAAGACTTTTTCTTCAGAAGTGGTTTCATAGCTGCCATTTTAAGTGCAGCAGGGAAAATTTCATAGATAAGGGAACGATTAGCAATTTCTAGTGTCTCTGGTGCTAAGAAGTTAAATAAAACTTTTATAAAACTTTTTTTTAGTATTCAGACCCAGCCAGGTTCTTAACCCAGTTATAAATTTGTGAAGAGACCTGAAATTGGCTATGTAGCAATGACCCTGAACCACAATGGTTAAGAAAAATGAACCCTTCAAAAAGAAGAAAAGCTCCATGACATGGTGCTGTCACCCTCCTTGGTCTATCTTATTCCTGGCTGCTGTGGATTGCCGGTACCTGCCAGGTGTGTTTAGGGTTCTCTTGGGAGGAATTCAGCGAGGTTTGGTAAGGGGGTTCGGTACCCTGTGCCCCTCCCTGTGCTTCTCTGCCCTTTGGGCTGCTGCTTCAGTGCTTCACTGTTGACCTGCCTTCATGTCGTCCCTATGGCTACTCTGTGGCAGTGTAAGGTGTCTGCCTGCCTGTGGCTGCGGCATCCTGGAGCCAAGGCTATTTGCCCCTTGCTGCTCTTGGGTGTTGAGTGCTACAAGGTTACTGTTCTTCTCATCATTGTAATGGCTTCACAATTCCAGGTGACAAACTAGCACAAATACCTACTCTAACCTCACAAACATTCACACTCAGAAACCCAAACAAATAATCCAAAAGGTTAAAGGTCATACAAACACAGTTTCATATTTTATTAACGCAAACTATTTACTTTGATGCCAGATGCACACCCTAATTTAATAAAGCCGATCAAACAATTAGGATACTATCTCCAGATTTTCTTTTAGTAGAGCTTTTAGGGTACATGTAGTCAGCCAGATTCTCTATGAAGCATGCCTGATTACGACAACATGACACGTGAAAAAAAAGAAAAGCTTGATGTGATTTTTGGACAGTTTCAGAAAGGGCTTAAAGCTGACATAACAGCAAGTTGTGAAGCAGATGCAAACTCTGCTTTTGAATACATGATTTTTTTCCATCATTAAACAAACTAATTTCTGCAAAAAACTGTTTTTACTTTGCCATGTATGGTCATAGACTGAAAAATCTGAATACAATTCAAAGGTATTCTGAAACATTCCAAAATAAAGAACACTTAAGGGGTTGTGAAAACTTTCTTCATAAATGAACACATAAAATGTTCTTGATTACCAGTCAGGAAGACTGAGAGTAGATTTTACAATGACTAAATTCAGGTTCACTGAATAGAAAGGAAATTAAGACCACACATGAGTATTACTAAAAGTACTTTATGAATCACTGACAAACTGTAGGAGTTGAGATTTCTCATTTGAAAAGGTTTTTGTTTAGTTTTTTGTTTTTTTTTGTTAATCTATAACATTGTCACATTGAGCCAAGCTGTTCTGTTGGTTCTTACTTACATAACGGATGTGCCGCTCAAGCACAAAAAGATATTTGTAGCATGTCAGTGTTGCAGCTTCCTGCTTTTGTAATACTGTAAATACCAATTTATTTAAGCCTCTGATTTTTTTTTAATAACTTTTTCTTTTCTTTTTTGCCTGACAGCATTCCAGAGCTGAACATTTAGAGTGCATAATGGAGTGCACTTGAAAACATCGCACAAACTAATATAATTTGGTGATTTGGAATTAGTACTTGTCTAATACGCCACAAACAGTGTCACATTTATAAAAAATGACTGCACTACATGCAGTAGCGAGTTACTTAATCACGAAATGAATGCACTAATAATTACACTAATGCAGGAATTAATACACTACTATTAACAGTTGTCTGTTAATTCTCTAATTAATGAGTGCACTATTTATTCACACTACTGTATAGTAAATGAAATTACTACATTGATTTTCTTATTTTACTTTTTATTACTAAATACAACAATATATAAACAGCTTTACCGTCTGAGATTATACTTTGTTCAAATTCAAATGGTCGTCGCTCAACGCATCATAAAGTTAAGTCTGTATCGTTTTAAAAGTTCTGTAAAATGATTCAATTCTTCTATGTACTTATTGAGAAAATTAACAAAAACAAGTTAAATAATTCTCAACTGAATAAAAGTGTTTGTTTTACTGTTTACTTAAAAAAACACAAACATGTTGCTCATGCGTGATTTTTTTTTTTACTCTTGCAAGCACAGAGACACTTGTTTTTCTTAAAACACTTAAATAATGAAGAATCACTTTCATGTAATACATTATCATGAGAAAATCCATTTTATTTTGATGACACAATATTATGAGTAAATGACCCATTTAAAACCACTTTAGACGGCACATGAAAAAGAATTTTGAATTTGTTGAGCTGACTTGGTTTTCTCACCTTGCATCAATATAGTAAGCTGCAATCACCACAAGATAATGTTCATAAATACATAAAAACATCAGCTTCTTTGGTCACTAACACTTGAACCATTTCCTTCCCCAAATCTATGTTTTACGTGAGCAGAACATTGGCCTTACCTTCAAACTCCAAACTCCAGTGAAGTTAAGCTGCTGGGGAACCTGTAGCAGAGTTGAACGTGGTCTCACTAAACATAAAAGTGCAAGTTAGAGCCCTAACTCTGCGGTGAGACTGTATCAGGTAATAATGCTCATATGACCCTGAGGGGATATCGCACTAGCTTGCTTCTCACCTCTTTCTTTGCTGTCTCTCACTGTTTGTGCTGTTTTCCTGTATTTAAGTCGAACTGTCCACCTCTGTTGTCACATGAAAAGTGACTGACTCCCCCCTTGATCATAATCGTGTTGTGGTATCAGTGGCTTGCCAACACAGGGGTCTTCCCTCTACAACACTGCTGTCAATTTCAGACACATTCTATGTATTGCATGATAAAACTGCATGAGTTCAATATTACATGTTTCTGAATTCTTCAGATAAGCACATTGTCTTTACAGAATAGATGTGTGAACCGAAGTCGCATTCATATTAATTTGGATATTCTGTCTGTCTGTCTGATGACTTCACAGTTCAGATTCTGATCTAAGTCTTCTTTCTTTAAAAAAAAAAAAAAAAACAGTTATATCAGCAGCAGTAGTAAAAGAGACAGTATGGGGAACAAACCACTGGACTGACTTACAGAAGCACAATGGGGAGGACAGCAAACTTAAGCAACATTTATTTTGCAATAGTTTTAAATAACTCGTTAGCTTCAGATTCACAGAAAATACAGAAGTTGTAAGGAGTTATCAGTGAAGATGTCAAAGGGGACATTTCATGTTTGCAAGTTTGTTTCTGCTTTTCACAGCACACTTCGCTTACTTTCGAGGCTCAGCTGTGATAGGAAGACAACTGGCAGTTAAAATGAGAGGTATAACACTTTGAACTTGCAGTGACTTGAGTCTTTTATTCTGTGCATATATGTATGTCTGGACAGTGTCACATGTTTCATATGAAATTCAGCTTACCAATAATATAAAGAATCATTCGACATAGAGATTATTCATTGTTATGGCTGTTTCAGATTTAAGATTTAGGATAAAGTGACAGTTGTAGACATGGAAGTACAACGATCTGCGAAATCTGTCCTCATCTTCTCTTTCATATAGGCCATGCAGAGTAAAAAGAATTAGAAAATAACTTGAATAAAGAATAACACTGTTAGTGAATCTATATAAATTACTTGGATAGTAAAAAAAAAATCAAATACTTTAATGTTTCAAAAACAAAGATATAAAGTGAATAAAGGAAAATAAGTTTCAGTCCTGTCACAAATTAAAGTAGACCCTATCCCACATCTCTCTATGACTTGTATGTACATTTTATGTGAAAAAAAATTACCTTTATAAAATAATTAACTGATTCCAAATAGAAGAAGCTGCAGCACCAAGTTTGGGAAATTCAGGTTAGTCAAATTTGTTTTATTAATTTATCTTTAAACTTAGATAAGTCTGGAAACGTAAAAACCGCAGTATTGCAAACTGAAGAGTTTTAATTGTTGGCTGTTCAACACTTCCAGAAGAGGCAGAGAGTCACAGAACAACCAGTTTGCCACTATTTGTGTTGTAGCGCCCTCTGCTGGAACATGCGTCGCTATTTAATAGCAAAGTTGGATTCCGTAGAAAGCGATCAATAATTAATGGCAATAAATTATTTTATTTTCTTTCAATATATAAATTAGAAATTAACAACAAAATACCTTGATGCTCTGCCCATAAATAGCAAGCATTGTTTTGTGAAGATAGACTGAGTTTCCTAAAAGAGCAACCAAAAAGGAAGTTAGGTAAATAGAAGCCCATACGAATGTAATGATCCAAACCTGAAACTTTTTATAGCACAAAATCCTGATTTAACTAAGACGGCGGGAGAGTTTTTTTTTTTATTATTACATTTATGGTCATATTAAAATTCAACATCCTATTAAAAATTACGAAGAAATTTAATTACTTGATTTTTTTTTTTTTTTTAATTATTATTATTTTTATTTTTTGCATTTTTTTTTTTGTTACTTTTCTTGAATAATTACTACAATATCTCAGTTTTTGTTTGTTTGATTCCCTGCTTATATGGAGAATGTTATTACCATGGATCTTGCTCGGGGGTGGAATGTTTTGTCGTTAAACTGATGGCCTGAACGGTTGAACGTTTGGTTTTCCAGTGAATCAAAGCGTGCTGGGGAAACACGCAGTGGGGATAAAGGGGAACGCCAAGTAAACAAACATCCAGTTTCGCTGGCGCAGTGAACGAAGGGGTTTTTTTTTTTTTTTTTTCTTTCCTCACCACAGGTAAAAAGGGTGTATAAAATAAAATAAAATAAAATAAATAAAATGACCTCTCTGCGAGCAAACAAAGCGAGTATATTTTTATTTCAACCAAAAAAAGATCAGAATACTTTGGCTTCATTTTATTAATGTTCTAAATCACAAAATTAAATTTCTCCGATCGGTTGTGAAAATTGATTACCACCAGAACAGGAGCGCAGAAACTCATGAAACATTGGAAAATCAGTGGAGCTGATCTGTTGATCTTAACGCATTGGGCTATGTGGGGAAACATGCACTCACTAAATCTTTGAATGTCCAGCAAATACAGTCCTCCCCTGCATGATATGTGCACTGGAAATTGGAAAATATTCATGCCAGTTGTCTTCATCAATTTCTAAATTGATTTGTTTATTTTTCTTTGCAAATGTCAATTCTATGAAGTTAAGCTGCAGGTCTCCATCCTTACTGCAGAATCTTGCGTATTTCTCATTGCTCCGTATTGACCCGGCTCATGAATCCCCTCCGTTCCTTCTCGCCGACGCCCTGGCCCTGTCTCCCTTGTATATGAACGGGGCAGCCGGGGTAGACGCTGGGTCTCTGCAGGTTTGAGGAGCGCCACATTGCCGGGTGGTTCAGATGAGGAACTAACCTGTTCTGGTGCGGATATGGGACGGTGGGGGCATGATGGGGGTGTTCGAAGGGAGGCAGAACCGTTGCCAGAGCGGATAGAGGCTGGAGAGGTACGTCGGTAGATATGGAGATGTCATTGCTGCTGGAGGAGACCAGTCGCTGGGGATCGATGTCCCCCTCTGATGGTCTACAGACCCCTGCAGCTCCTCCATGGGAGAGGACTCGGGGTCCTGATAGAGGGACAGGGCCTTGTGTGACAAAGTAATGATGACTTATTGGGTTAAAAACGGGGCTAAAACAAGGAATCTTGTCCTCAAAGGGGTGCACCTTTGTTTCTTGTTGTCTCACACCAGAAACAACAGCTGAGCTGCTTCCGCCGGGTCGCCAAAGTCCCGCCTGTAGAAAAGCAGAGGTATGAGGGGGAAAAGACAGCGTGGAAGCCAGCACGGATGTAGGGGATGCTGCACAGGCAGAGGCAACTTTGCCTTGTTCCAAACTCAGGTTAGTGTGGTACTGCAGGTTCAGCACCTGAGCCCGCAGCTGGGCGTTCTCCTCACTCAGGGCCAGCAGCTGGCCCTCCATGAGCAGGTCATTGATCCTCCGCTTCTCCCGGGACCGCTTGGCCGCCTCGTTGTTCTTGCGCCTCTTATCCCAGTAGGTGGCATCCTTCTTGTCTGCGGGGATCATCTCCCTCTTGCGGCGTCTAACTGGGCTCAGGTGGCTTCGGCATGCTCGTAAACGCACCAGGCGTCGTGCCAACAGTGAGGGGCGCGTCACGGGGACAAGTCTTGGGTCCGGACCAGGCTCCAGGAATCTGCTGCTCTCCACCGAGGAGGAGGATGACTGGCAGGGGGTAGCCGACTCAGACATTTTAGGGCTCTTCGTGGTGGACATGCCGCCGATGGAGCTGAAGCAAAATAGTTTTTAAAAGAGATTTTAAACGACTGCACTTTTTAATAGGGAAATAAATGGTTCATAGATTATAATAAACATGTTCTTTGTATTTACCATCTAAGATTACAATTTAGGCATAAAAGGATTAGAAAACACAAAGACGTGAAAGACGTGCATGATTAGTTGCTTCTCGATTAGATTTATATTGCGTAAAAAATAATCAATCATTATATAATAATTTATTTAAAACCCATGACTACATGATGCATATCTCTTTAAACTCATGCATCTTTTTGAACTGTGTGTGCATCTAACTGTTCAATTAGACTTTTAAACTATTTTCTTTTTCAACAACTAGGACAGTGAACGCACCATGACTCCAATGAATCTGACCATTTCCCCCAATTTATTTTCTATGTAAGACAACAAATACTTTCAAAAAAATACCAAAAAAATAAAAATCCTGTCAAAATCAGCCTCGGTTAACTGTATGTAGTTGAGTCTAAGAAACACATCTGAGCCTGACGATCGGACAAGTTTCAGAGACACTGACCTGAATCAGAGGATGGTACCTGGAGGATGATTTGAACCGGGTTTCAAGGATTCTGCTATACTTCCGCACACAAACAGCGTCATACGCAGCAGTCCACTTTGATAAGAGACTTGACTTTTTTCACAATTTTATGGGTATTGCGTGAAAGCCCCGAAGAGAGTTGCGCCTGTAACTCTTCAGACTTGAGCGCAGCTGCGGAGCGCTCAGCTGCTACTGTGCATACAGTCTCCCTGTGTGAGGCCAGCCAATCACGTCGTGTCCCCAAGCTGCCTGTCTGTGTACTTTGCTGTGGAAACCGATCAGGCAGGTTTTACGGTTGCGCTGTGGCCACGATTAAAGCAACAAGTGATGCTGAAATGAGTCTGGATGGATTCGCTGTCCTAGTTATTGTTCTTGTGAAGTTGCTGGTCACCGATGTTTTTTTTGTGTTTTTTTTTTTTTTCTTTTTTTTTTTTTTGTGTTTTTTTTTTTTTTTACAAATAGGTCTGCCTCAAATATATTTTTATATATATATATATATATATAAAAAATATGTTTTTAATGCAAGTTATTGTCTATTTGAAGAACGTCTTTCATGTGTTCTCGTGTGCATTTTAGTCATGTTTCATTTTTGCCGTATTGAAACTAAGATTTTAAATTTTTTTGAGAACGAGTGCTGTACAGTGGCGCACTTGGTAGCACTCTTGCCTTGTAAAAGGATCTTGGGTTCGAATCCAGGCCTCGGGTTTTTCTTCATGGAGTTTGCAGGTTCTCCCTGTGCATGTGTGGGCACTCTGACTTCCTCCCAAAATCCAAAAACATGGCTTATGGTTAATTGGCGTCTCTTGTCCTTTGTTTGTGTGGTTGATGTGTGACTTTGTGTTGCCTTGCAATGGACTGGCGACCTGTCCAGGGTGTACCCCTCCTCTAGTCTAATGACAGCTGGAGATTTCCATTTCAGTGGCATTGTTTACTGCAGTTATGCCACTTGGAGGGGAAAAGGTGTTTTTATGCCAGAGGTGATGGAGGACCTCAGTTAAAATCATTTTTACAGCAGTCAAAATGGGTAAAATGTAAAAAATAAATAAACATGTTCTTCAATGTGCCTTAACTTATTGCTTTGGCAAAATGGAACTCTACACAAGAAATGATAAGAAGTTATGATGGATGCAAATGGTGAAGTGATGGATTCTATACCAGAAGATGAAAGTGCATTGCAAGAAATGGACCGAGAATCATCTTGTGGGCATGCAGACAGTACAGAACCAGAACATACTGTTGGAAGCTAACTATCACTGCCAGTGTGCATAAAATTTGGTGATAAACACCCACACTATCAAAAGTATGATGCTCGCTAAAAACTGCTTCATATGTTGGCAGGAAATCATGTACAACTCCATGGAAAAGTATCCACTTAACAGCCACAATCAGTAATGCATTTAATTTTGATTTCACAAACACAAAGCAGTGTCTAATTGTGAAGTTGAAGGAAAAAGATGGAAGGTTTTGAATAATGGAGAGAAAATGGATAAATTTCAACAACTCAACCATTAAAACACAAGAAATTATGAATCAATTAAGATCCTCCTCCTGCTGTCTTTATATCCTACCTACAACCTTACTTAAGAAAGTTCTGCCTGTCATTGCATCTGACCTAATTCAAATAGTAAAAACTCATCCCTCTCATCAGGTGTTTTCCCCCAGGCTTTAAAAACAGCAGTTAACAAACCATTGATTAAAAAAAGAACAATCTGAACAAATCACTACTGCAGAATTACAGGCCAAGCTCTAACCTTCCATTTATCAGCAACATTTTTGAAAAACCTGTGTTGCAACAGTTAAACAGCTTCTTAACAATGACAAACCGCTTTGATGTCTTTCAGTCTGGTTTCTGTGCTCACCACAGCACTGAGACTGCCCTCGTCAAATTGTTTAATGACATCCACACATATACAGACTGTGGAAGAACCACAGTGTTGATTCTGTTGGACCTCAGTGCAGCATTTGACACTGTTCACCATGAGATATTATTGAAGCAACTGCAGAGCTGGGTCGTACTCTGGTACAGTACTTAATTGGTTCAAATCCTGACTAAATAACAGGGATTTCTTTGTGTCAATAGGCAACTTCTCATCTGAATGGACAAAAGTCATATGTGGAGTACCCCAAGGTTCAAACCTGGGACCCCTCCCATTTAATATCTATATGCTCCCACTAGCTCAGATTATAACAAGTAATAAGATCAGTCACCATAACTATGCAGATGATACACAGCTCTACATTACAATGTCACCAGGTGACTCCAGACCCATCTGAGCACTGAGCAGATGCTTAGAACAAATCAATGTGTGGATGTGCCAAAACTTTCTCCAGATGAAGAAAAATAAAACTGAAGTTTTTATCTTTGGATCTAAAGAGGAACAATCTAGAGTCAGCACACAGCTTTAGTTATTACCGTCTGATCAGGCCTGAAATCTGGGTGTAGTGATGGACTGAGCTGCAGCTGATACAGAACACTGCTGCTCACATTCTCACTAAAACCAGGAATATAGAGCACATCACCCCAGTCCTAAAGTGCTTACACTGGCTCCCTGTAGCTTAGAGAATAGACTTCAAAATACTTCTGTTAGTTTATAAATCACTGAACAGCTTAGCACCAAAATACATTAAAGACCTGTTGTTGTTCTATCAACCTTCCAGACCACTCGTCATCTGGTTCTGGTCTACTCTGCATCCCCAGAACCAGAACCAAACATGGAGAAGCAGCTTTCAGTTTCTATGCACCACAAATCTGGAACAAACTTCCAGAAAACTGCAAAACAGCTGAAACACTGAGTTCCTTTAAATCAAAGCTAAAAACCCACCTGTTTAAAGTTATTTTTTATTAACATTGATCAATATATTTGATCAATGTGTATTTGTTTGATGATTTTGATGATGGCATTTGACAAAATGTAATGTTTATTGCTTATTTTGCAATTGGTGACTGTATGATCTTTTTATGATGTAAAGCACTTTAAACTGCCTTGTTGCTGAAATGTATTATGCAAACTTAAGGCTGAAGTACGTAACTTTTACAAAAGTATGTTGTTTGCATATTTATTAAAACTGTCAAGATGTTGTGACAGTATAATATGAGACAGATAATCTGTGAAAAGACTGAGCTCCTCTACCTCCTCCCTGAGCTGCTATTGCTCCAGAAGAAATGCACCACTCCCGGTCAAAAACAACTAATCACAGTCAGGAGGAGTGTCTTAGAGCTGTCAATCACCCTCATGTACAGCTGCTCAATGTGCTAATGGCAGAGAAACAACTTACCGTTTCAGGAAAACTGTTTATCCACCATCAGCGGTGGCCATGCTAACTAGCCTTAGCATTCATGACAGGCTATCCTGTGGTGAACCACCTGTCGCATAAAAGAGAGCAAAGGGGAGGCAGTGAGCAGTGCAGATGAGGGTGACTGATAGCACAAAGACCCTCCTCCTGGCTCTGATTGGTTGTTTCTGATTGACCCATGTATTTCTGTAGTTAGTACTGGAAGCACTGGGAGAAGAAACTTTATTTTTTTTCACAGATTATCTGCATTATTATATAGTGTCATGACATAATGATAATTTTAACAAATATGTAAAAAACATATTTTTCATAAAAGTTACATACTGCAGCTTCAATGTCATGCACTTGCAGTCAGCCCACTGTGAGTCAAGATGTTAGAACTTTTCACTGTCATTATGTCTGCAAGTTTTTTGGGGGTGTTGGTATGTCTTTACCTGCTTTGCACAGCAAGAGACTGTATTTTTTGTCCATCATTCTTAGCAAAAATAAGTCAGATTGAGTTGAGAGTGTCTGTGAAAAGCTAATTCAAGCCTTGCCACAGATTATAAATAAAGTCTTGATTTTAATTGGGTTTTCCTGACATGTGAATATGCGTTACTTTAAGTCACTCTACTGTATGTCTGTATCCCCACCACCAGATTATTCCATGGCCATGTTTCACCATGGAGAAGTTATGTTTGATATCCAGTGTTAGTTTTCCATTACACCTAACTCACTGAATGTAGGCAAAAATGTTAGTGCTCCGGTCTCTTCTGACCAGGGTGCCTTCTTCCACATGTTTGCTGCAACACCAAAAAGTTTTTGGCAAACTGCAAATAGAACTTTTTATGTCTCTTTCATTGATGACTTTCTTCAGCCATTTTTCTATAACATTCTCAACTTGTCCTGTCAACACAGTCTTACACCTCAGTTGTGGATCTCTGTAGCAGCTTCACAGCTTCTTGGCTGTGGATGGTTATGTCTATGGAGGTTTGCAGTTATATGCAACTCCATTTTCAGAAGATGGATTGAACAGTGCTCCATGAGCTGTTCAAAGCTTGGAATTTTGTTGTATTACCTAACCCTGCATTAAGTTTCTCCACAATAGTATCTTTCTTTACTATTGTTTTCTAAGAAAAAAAAGAAAACCTTGGAGGTCTTCACACAACCGCTGGACTTACAGGGGCTCTAATGTAATGGTCATTTGTTCCATTGGATTTCATTTAGGTGTGAGAGTAAAGGAGGCTAAAAATCAATGCAAACAACAAATTGAAATTTTCAAAATTTATAAACTATGCACTATTTTGTGTTGGTCTATAAAATAAAATCCATGCAAAGTACTTTACAATTTGTTGTTGTATGGTGCCGAAATGTTAATCTGTTCAAACGCAATACTTTTGCAAGGCTCTATATTAGGCATGATTGCATGGTAACATGTTCGAAATTTCGAAATAGATTATGTAATCGACCATAAGAAATGCAGCAGAAAGTTTTAGGTGTTTCTAGTTCACAGAAATAGATCAAAATTTGCGCCAATTAGATAATCTACATAGTTATGTCATGTTTCTCCACCAAAGAGTTCACATCAGATTAATTTAATTTCTAATTTTTGCATTTGACATGCAGATTTATATTTTGCTGTAAGTGCTTGTCTTAGATTCAAGGTGGAATTAAATGGTCTTGCCCAACTATCAATGCAACATGATGTCAGTACCTTGAATTTGATTTTTTTGATTTAGGTTCCCTAGATTCTTAAAGGAGATGATTTTTAATTTGCTTTAAAATAATCAATGCACTTTCATCTTCTGGTATAGAATCCATCACTTCACCATTTGCATCCATCATAACTTCTTATCATTTCTTGTGTAGAGTTCCACTTTGCCAAAGCAATAAGTTAAGGCACATTGAAGAACATGTTTATTTATTTTTTACATTTTACCCATTTTGACTGCTGTAAAAATGATTTTAACTGAGGTCCTCCATCACCTCTGGCATAAAAACACCTTTTCCCCTCCAAGTGGCATAACTGCAGTAAACAATGTCACTGAAATGGAAAACCACAATGCATTGTACCAGCTCTATCTTGTGCAGTTTACACTCAATCTTGTGGTGTTAAGAGCTTGGGGGCTGTCCAGATCAGCATAGTGGGGTGATAAGGGGGGGTGCTGGAGATGGTTGGCTGGGGTGTTGTATCAGGTGTTTATAGAAAACTCCAGCAGATTTTTCAGTCTGACTCACTGTAACCACACAGGCCACATTCAGCCGTGTTTCAACAGTCTGATTTTTTTTTTACTTTTACTCAGAAAAGATATCCCTCAGATTTTTAAAGACACAGTCCCATGGCAGGCTTAATGAATTACATGTGATGAGTTTGTTCCCTTGAAGAAGTGGAAAATTACAAAACAAGAGCAAAGAGTAAGTGAAGCTATAACGTCAAAACCAACTCTCAGCCATGGAAATTTTGCCCTGTTCTGTGGCCCTGAAGTACTTAATGCTAGGGTGAACACAGAATAAATATATATACATTAATAATTATTCAGGAGTACTTTTCTATGGTACTCAGTGCTGAGTTGAATCTGTTCAATTTCAGGATGTTTAATTGACAATGTGAAAAAAAAGCTCAGAAACCTTTGTGGTGGTGGGTCTGCATGCAACACCACATCCTGACTGCATGTTGCACTTGATTTCTTCATCTGGATTACTGATCACAAGCCGTATATGTTTTAATGGCTTTTATACTAGTGTTATTAGTGGCTATTTCCTAGAGATTAATATAGCTCAGTATCATAGATATTTTTAACATACAGGCACTTGTACATCTAAAAGTCTTCACACAGTAACTGAAGAATCTTTAGCGAAAGATACATCCTGGTTTGATAAATGTTGTTTATTTTGTATTAGTGTGTAATAGTTTGCCATTGCATGAAATGCAACTAATACTGTAAAAGTACTCCAAAATGGTAATTTTACTGCAAGTGCTTGCATTAAGAATTACTGACAGCAAAGCAGTATCTAGAAATCTTGGCATAAGCTATTGTGTGGGACATTACAGTGAAGTGGCATGGGATTTAGTCTTGTTCCTCAACAGAAAACTGCTCCAGCAAAACTATTTCAGCCGTTGTGTTTGAGTTTATTGAGACTTTTTTATTAAAGCACTCCAGCATACTACTCACATTCGTCATCTTGCTCACTGGTAAACTTGTTGTATCCTCAGACTGGCATACTGTTTGTTTGGGTTCTGCTTTCTCCTCCTCCTCTTCACAGGGTGTGCTTGGCAGGTGCAGCTTCCAGTTGGCGTCAATTAACCTCATCAAGGAGCAATATTTAGAGGAGTGGATTTCCTGAGATGGCTCCTAGATGGTTAACTATGATTAGTGGTATGACTGCGCCCTCTGAGTTGCTTTGGTTACTCTCCTGGAGCTTACCAGTGGTTTTTCTTCCTCTTGACAGATTACCTCTCTGAAGGTTCCTCCCAGAGTATTGGTGCTCGGCTTCCATGCTGACTTGGCAACTCTTAGGGTCCACTCACCTGTGGATACCCTCTATACTCGCCTGCCCATCCACCCTCCAATGGTACCTCCTCTGCTACAAAGGGAAGCAACAGTAGATCGAACCACAAACACAAACCACCATCTCCACCCAACAAGCAGCCAACCGCCTGTTCTGGGGATACTCCGTGCTCCCTCTCGGCCACGACTCCTTTGTCCAAAGTAAGAACCCGACCTCCATCTCTGTTTGGAACTATCTTTGACAACCTTTAACCATCTCCCTCTGTCTTCTAGTACAGACCTGTTCCTGGCTTGGTGTTTCCCCTCCAGCAGATTCAGAATACTCGTGCCTTGATTCAATATTGTTTTAAAACTTCATTTCTGTATCTGTGATTGTTGCTTGCACCAGAGTCCTCTTGAAATCATAACAAAACCAATTTTTTTTAATTGCCTTTTACCATTCCTTCTGTTTTGACTAATTTCTGTCATGAACAATCTAAACAGTTTGTGGTTCCTTCATCCTGCTATAATCAAAATATCAAACCTGGTGATGTGCTGCTTTGGGCCCTTCAAAAATCTGGGTAAACAAAGGCCCAGAAAGACACACACAGCAACACTGGATGGAGGCTTAAAGGCAGACTCCTTCACAATATGAGAACATGGTCAGCTTGTGGAGAGACTCTCAAGTTACTGCTGCTAAAGAATTCTCTCCAAACTAAAGCTTTTATTTCAATTGCACCTTCAGTGTTTGAGTATCAATGTTGAAAATACACTGTCTCTCCTGGTATTCATGTTTGTTTATTAGTATTAAAGGCTTTTGGGAACCAGAAGTATTTTTGTGTGTATATATATTCCTTTAGCTCTCAGATTTCCTGAGATTCTCCAAAAATAAGTTTCTTAGGAGACAACATTCACAACATCTTTCTGAGTATCATTGGGGTGTTACCAAACGATCTTGATCTGTGTTGGGACTGTTGTCCTGAACTGTCTGAGTGCATAAAAATAGTAGCTTCATGCAGTCTTTTAGTTTATTATTGTAGATCCCCTTCAAACATTTTTAGTGACTTATGCCCATGTTTTTGACTAGTTTAAAATATTTTAAGGCTGCCTTCAGGGTATGAGTCAATGATCTTCAAAAACCAAGGAAATGGAAACTTAAAACTAGATTTGGGATGAGAAGGAAAGCTTGGAGCCTATGAGGACTGGTGTCTACTTAAAAATCCTCTTTCTTCAATTTTGCTAATGCAGTTTTTGATTAAATGGTAATTATATAATATACTTATAAAATATATCTCAAAACAGTAATATATTAGAATATATTTAAAGCTGCACTATGTAGCTTATACAGAATTTTTTTTTTTTTTTTTTTTTTTTTTTTTTTTTTTACACAAAACTGTTACCATGTTGTGCCAGTATGAGACACAAAATCTGTGAAAATATTGATCTCCTTCTCCTCCTCCCTGAGCCTATTTGCCATCTGAAGAAATGCACCGCTCCTGACCAGCGCCACAGGCAAGGTGGTTGACAGCGCTAAGACTCGCCTCCTAGCTCCGATTGGTTGTTCCTAGATAGCACTGGAAGATGGCAGTGGTGCTCGTGTTTTTTTTTTTTTTTTTTTGTTTTTTTTTTTTCTTTCACCCCACAGATTATCTCTCATACCATACTGTCACAACATAGTGACAGTTTCAAAAAATATGTAGACAATGTTTAAAAGTTACATACTGTAGCTTTAACAGAGAGCTAAGGTCTTGATCTATCTAGGCATTCTTAGTGTATCCCCTAGCTTATCATTATGTGTGGCATGACAAAAGGTACAAGACAAATGTTTTTTAGCTTTCTCATGTCTCAACCAAATCCAGACTGAGTTGAGTTTCTCTTTTGAGCAAGTAGGAAAGGATTTAATCACTCACATGTTGAGTGTTCAATCACGATTGTAACGTCATCTGACCTTCTTTTTCAGTGGTTTTGATCTGGTAACTTGTCAAGGTTGAGACAAGTCATATGTCATCAGGTAACTTAGATCTGTCCAAGAACAAGCAGCCTATTATGAAATATAATCTGTCAAGGAGTTAGTCATTTTATCTGTTCAGTAATATATAAAAAATGTGTCGTTTGTTTGTTTAAAATATTCACATATATATATATATATATATATATATATATATATATATATATATATATATATATATATATATATATATATATATATATATATATATATATATATATATATATATATATGAAGAAAGAATATATAACTTTTTTGTTTGCTTGTGTTGTTTTCTTCCATACATTTTGCACAGTCCAGCCAGGCTCAGGATTAGATATCAGCAGGTTAATTGTTAATTTAGGCCACAATAAAAATCATTGGAACAAGACATACAAGACGGAAATCCAGAATTGGTTGATAGGACAAGATTCCAATTTAAATCATGGTTCAAATTTAAATAATTTATCTTATTTTCTATTGCATGTATGCATAAACCATACATCATCACTATATCATTCCCTCAACCTATAAAGCTGGCTAGCCCTTTACAACTTGGCCAATAAAGGCCTGTGATTAACTTGGGTGGTGAGTCAGGGTGTAAAAGGAGTCGGTTGAAGGGAGATAAAGTCGTATTTTTTGTAGTAATGGGATGTGTCAAAAGTAAGTCAGATGAAGCACAACAAAGTAAGAAGTTGTTTAAAAGGAAACAGTGTTTTCCGTGACATTTACAGATAAATTGGCAGGTCATTCAGGCTACAAGAAAGAAAGAAAGAGTGGGACCTTCAACGGATTAGAGAATGGGTGAACAGCGTACAGCATAATTGCAATGTTTAATGCCTCTTTCTTTTATGGATCAAGGTGGATCTAGAAATGTTGGCAGCTTCTGGGAAATCTCAAAAGTAAACTCAGGGTCGACATTCTCCAGAGAATCCCCACACAGACTGCTGCTTTTGTAATGCCAGTCCCACCAACAGCGCAAATTTCTAACATAACATGCTGAGGACCAACTGAAAGTTGAACACCGTAATAATTTTGCCTTTTAAAGTAAATATTTTGTAAAATGACTTTCATCACCTCTGCTCCTGATAGAAATAAACAGCGACCGGTCAAGGGCAGAAGGCTGTGAATGGTGATTGGAAAGCATGTATTCTGATTGGTGCTTCTATTGTTATCAAATTATCTTTGATGATCCTATTCCTCTCATTTTTACATAGATTCCACACTTAGTCATAAACTCATAGCAATGCTTCGAAACTGATTTCTTAATTCAAACCTGTTTATGTTAACCCACAAATTTCATTTAAGAAAACTTAACCCACAGGTGACTCATCAGTGGCAGTGAGTCAGATTACCTTATTCCTGTAAACTTTGATGTTGTGTTACCCCCACTCTGCACACATAAAAACTCCCACCTTACCTATGATCTACTTTGGACAAACAGTTCTCTGCTTTAATTTGTCTTCATCTTAGCCTGTATAGCATGAGTGCGTTTGACAGGTTAAATCAGCTTTCTTCTTTGACCCCTTTGAAGAAGATCATTAGGGAGATTATTGAGGTTGATGACTGTTGGAATGATTTTTTTTCCTTAACTTACAGCTGAGCTGCTAACCACTTTTTACAGGAAGCTTAGCCTCAGAGTGTGGAGGATGTTGCTTCTTTACTCACAACTGCACTGAGAGTTTTGAATGCTGTCACATGACAAGCTTACAGTAGCAATATATGGAGGCCCTAAGAAACCGGAGCATTGTGTAGCTCCCCACAGACAGCGGTTTCCCACACTCACTGTACTGAAGAAAGAATGGCTCTGAAGGACCCCTGTGAGATCTAAACCATGCCATCTTGCATTTCAACATTAGGTGTATCTGTGTATTTGTCACAGATCTGAGCCCTCTTGGCTCAAAATGGCCTACTTTTGAGAAGTCACTACTAAGAATAGAGTTTTCTGTTCAAAATTTTTTTCCGTTTAGAAAGATGATTAAGATCTCCAATGTTTGTGTTAAGTAACATTACACCACCAAGCTGTTTTCATATTCAGAAGAAAATTTGAAACAAAAGAACATGTTGAAAGGTGTCTCAAAATGTTTGCTAAAAAAATTACTTTGATTAAGCAATGACAAAACAAATTTATTTGCGGATGACACATTGGCTGACTTAATTCAAGAAGTAATTATGGTATATTATGGTATAATCAGACAAGTAGCATCCTGGTTACTGTAGAGGAAAATGTAATCTTAAAGCCACATCATCTTTAACAGCCTATTTTCATTAGAAAAGAGAAGTTAAATTTGACATCTCCTCCTCTTGTTTCTTACTTTAGGCTGCTGTGACAGCAGAACTGTGAATCATAACTAGATACAACTAAAAAAGTTTGAATTGTGTCTGTATGTGTGAAATGACATCCTTGCTAATTAGTCAGTTCTAAGAATTTGAAACGTGTTGATGTAAATAAGACATAGCAGCAGGTTTTGCAAAACAAAGTTTCTGTTCACAGCATTAACTGGTTTCAATGATCTCAACGGGTCTTTCTTGCCATTTAGGCGCTAAGAAACTATTTATAAGTTGTTTTTATTTCAGTGTCTACCTGATGCCAAAGACTTTACTTTTGTATGATGGGTTAATTCTTAATACACCAGACTATGTCTACCTTTAATTTGGTAAAAGCGTTGCCCCCTACAACTGCATAACTGCTTTTATGCTTTATTAAGTAATCAATATATCGCACATCAAGTCTTTTTTTCAAGATTAGATCAAGAGAGAGGGCACTGCCACCGAATGCAGGCCACACACACATCTAGTGATTACAAAATCACTCTATAGTGAGCAAAATGATAACAAAGCTGCAAAACAACCTAAAGAAGCACAGTGCAATTAACTCATCTTTAAATTAAGAGACAAAAGAACACCCATATTAAGAATGTATTAAGCAAATATTCCTTTTTAACAATATACATATGGGGCCTTCTGAAGTACTAATACCCCTTTAACTTTTTCTCATGTTACAATCTCCAACTTCAATGTATTTTATTGGGATATTTTGAGAGTGACCAAAACAAAGTGGAAGTGGAAGTGTGAAGTGGAAGGAAAAGAAGGAAAAGAAAAGTTTTGAACATTTCTTACAAAACGGTGACTTAAATTAATCTATTTCCTCAGAATTCTACATACAAATACCCCATTATGACAGTGTGGGAAAGGGTAGGGGATGGGAGACAGCCATTTTCAGATCTCTCCAGAGATGTTCAATTGGATTCAAGTCTGGACTCTGGCTTGGCCAGTCCAGGACATTCACAGTGTTTGTGCAGGCACTCCTTTGAGATCTTGGCCATGTGCTTTGGGTCTTCATCCTCCTGAAAAATGAACCGTCGCCCCAGTCTGAGGTCAAGAGCGCTCTGGAGCAGGTTTTCATTCAGGATGTCTCTACATTGCTGCATTCTTCTTTCCCTCTATCCTGACTAGTCTTCTGGTTCCTGCTTCTGTAAAACATCCCCATAGTATGATGCTGCCACAATGATACTTCACGATAGGGATGTTATTGACCTGGTGATGAGCTGTGCCTGGTTTCCTCCAAACATGACGCCTGGCATTCAGACCACAGAGTTTAATCTTTGTCTCATCAGTCCTTCAGGCGCCTTTTGGCAAACTCCAGGTGAGCTGCCATGTGCCTTTTATTAAGGAGTGGCTTCGTCTGGCCACTCCACCATACGGTGGATTGCTGTTGAGATGGTTGTCCATCTGGAAGGTTCTCCTCTCTCCACAGAGGAACACTGGAGCTCTGACAGAGTGGTTCTTAGTTATCTTCCTGACTGAGGCCCTTTTCCCCCAGTCACTCAGTTTAGACGGCTGTCCAGCTCTAGGAAGACTCCTGCTGGTTACAAACTTCTTCCATTTACGGATGATGGAGGCCACTCAGCTCATTGGAACCTTCAAAGCCGCAGAAATGTTTCTTTATCCTTCCCCAGATTTGTGCTTCAAGACAATCCTGTCTTGGAGGTCCACAAACAATTCCTTTGATTTCAAGCCTTGTGTTTGTGGTCTGAGATGCACTGTCAATTGTGGGACCTAATATAGACAGGTGTGTGCCTTTCCAAATCAAGTCCAGTCAACTGAATTTACCACGGGTGGACTCCATTTAAGCTGTAGAAACATCTCGAGGATGATCAGTAGAAACAGCTAAATTTTGAGTTTCATGGCAAAGGCTGTGAATACTTATATAGATGTGATTACTTGGTTTCCTATTTTGAATAAATGTACACAATGCTCAAAATAAAATTCCACATTGTCATAATGGGGTATTTGTGTGTAGAATATTGAAGTAAGAGATTAATTTAATATAATTTGGAATAAGGCTGTAAGATAGCAGTATGTGGAAAAAGTGAAGAGCTGTTAATAGTTTCCTGATGTATTCTGTAATTTAATTTCAGTATGACTATAGATGTTCTGTGAAGGACATTAGTGAACATACATCATGAAGACCAGGGGAAATACCAGACAATTTAGGCATGTACTCCACAAATCTGGCCCATATGAAAAGAAGAAATACTTTAGTACTGTTTGGCACAAGCCATGTAAGGGCCACAAACCTCTGGAAGAAGGTATTTTAGGCAGATGAAACCAAAATCTGTTTGACCTACATGAAACGTGTTATGAGTAATGGAAAAGTAACAATGCTCATCACCCTGAAAATACCATCCACTCTGTAAAGTGTCATGGTGGCAGCGTACCCTGGGAATGCTGTTTCCACAGCAGGGACAGGTGTGATGGTCAGAGATGATAGTTTTGATTGAGCAAAAGAGTTGGCAATTTTTTATTTTTTTTTTTTTTTTTTTTGAGGGGAAGGGGGACATTACAAGTTCTAGAAGAGTTTAGATTGAAGTGAAAGTTCTCCATCCAGCTAAATAGGATGCGAGTCTGAAGGCAGGTACACAGCACAGGGTTCATATTTTTTATTTCCAAATTGTTGAAAACCCTAAATTTCCTTTCACCACAATTATGCACTGCTTTTTGTTCTTCCTTTACCTAAAATACTCTCCTATTAAATATATTGTATCATTTGGTGGCAAACCTATGTGAAACTCTCAGAAGGCAACAATGAAACTTTAACAAGTAGAACACAGTGTTTCAGAAAGATTCTGGGTCCAAGGTGTTCCTTTAACTCTGGCTGGTGGATCACTGTGAGGAAGAGGGGGAGAACTGTGTGGTGAGATTATGCTGGAGTGAATTGCCAGAATAGGAAAGAAGGATTCAATTTTACTGTTCAGTGGTTGGACTTTGACAGTGGGGAGGAATGAGCAGAGTCCAGGAAGTGTCGGCCCATGCGTTGAGCTGTATCCAGGAGCGGTGTCACTGAGGAAGGTTTAGGTGAAGCACTGGAAGGCAGCCAGGTAAGAGCTTGGAGGGTCCAGGAAAAAGGGGCTGCTAGTTGCTGGTCATGAGGGCTAGTTGTCCAGAAGGCTATTGCAAGAGGAGATCCAGGAAGCCTCACATCAAAGGGATTCCAGGCAAAAGCTAGTAAAGAAATCTTAAAGAACAATTTGTTACTTTTCAGAAGAGCGAAATGAACACAGTTTGAACAGGTTACTACATGGGTTGACACTAAGGCATAAAATGGCCAGCATTTAAACTTCAGCTGATTGGACTTGATAGACTGCAGGTGTGTGGGAGCACAGTGCTCAGGCCCGCACTCTGGGGAACCTGAAGCTCAGTGGAAAAAACACTACAAAGGCACAGCACAATCCAGATCCCTGATAATTGAAGTTTGTGGTTGTATTGTGACAAAAAGTTTTAAAAAAGTAACAAACTCCATACGCCGTATGTAACAAATCCTTTGGTGAATGGTAAATATAGCCACTGAGTCACTGTGGGAAGTATGGTCCCTGCTGGGCCTTCTTCCAAACAGTGTCTATGTGTAAGGACCATCTCAGGTCCCAAGAAATAGTGGCTTCTGACAGCTGGAAGTGATCTACGGTAGATACAGTGTTGTTGAGAAATGTGAGGGGAGGGATTGTGGGGGATGTTCTCTGGAAGTCCACCATCACCTCTACTGTGTTGAGGGAATTAAACTCCAGGTGGTTTGGACCACACCAGTGGACCAGCAGATGCACCTCCTTTCAGACTGGAGACTCGTCATTATCCTGGATCAGACCAATAACAGTGGTATCATCTGCAAATTTCACAGATGGATCCGCTGAGGTGCAGTCATTTGTGTACAGAGAGAAGAAGAATAGGGAGTAGGGAAAGAACACAGCCCCGGGGGGCGCCGGTGCTGATGGTTCTTGTGTAGAACAAGATCTTCCCCATCCCCACCTGCTCCTGCCAGTCAGTCAGGAAGAGGGTGATCCACTGGCAGCACTGTGAGCTGGGTGAGCTTCTAATGAAAGATGTCTGGGTTGAAGGTGTTGAAGGCCAAACTGAAGTCCACAAACAGGATCCCGGGGTACCATCCTTGGGTGGTCGAGGCAGAGCAGGCTGGAGTCTAGTCCCAGGTTCACTGCATCATCTGCTGACCTGCTTGTCTGGAGTGCAAACTGCAGGGGGTCCAGCAGTTTCTCAAAGGACAGGCCTATAGTCATTTGACCCCAAGATGGTACATTTCTTGGGGACCAGGATGATTAATGGCTTATACCAGATATCTTTAATTAGTTCTTGGGTTGTTTTGAAATTATACTAAATAGAAATGTTTTACTGTAGTAACTCAATGCTTCTGTATCCAATAGAGCAATTACCAAAAACTAATGACATTAGGATAACAAATTACAATTGTTTTAGCGAAGTGTGTTATACAGCAATTAAACCAAAGGGTGTTGTATTAAACAGAGGTCCAGCTTAAAGAATTCTGACCCAGAGTGAATTATACTGAAGTGTTCTGCACATAATGAGTTGTGTTTTGTTTTGCTTTTACCTGATAGAGTCATGTCTTACTCAGTATCTTTCCAAACATTTGTCATAAAAGATCTGTTTATCATGCTGATAGGGACTTTTGGTCTTGGGACAGTGTGGGGGTCTGTACTTGTTGAACTTGTGCTGAGGTTTGATTTCTGTGATAATACTATAATGGTAAAAAAAAATAGTGCCTTACAAAGTGCAATAACAAACTTTAAGTCAATTCTACTTAGTTTATTTGCATAGCACCAATTCAAAACAAACTCAGACCCGAGACTCTTTTCTGTATATATATATATATATATATATATATATATATATATATATATATATATATATATATATATATATATATATATATATATATATATATATATATATAAACAAAACAATGCAACTCCAAATCAGTCACATCTTTGTGAAAACAGTGTCACCAGTTAAGTAGTAATACTTATTGTGAATCAGTGTCACCTGCTGCTGTGCAAATGGAATATACAGCAGGTGGAAATGAGAGGCAATTAGCAAGACAACCCCCATGAAAGAGTGATTCTGCAGGTGGTGACCACAAATCATTTCTTTGTTCTCATCCTTTCTGGTTGAACTTTAAGTCACTTTTTAATTTTGTCAGTGCTGTCACGCATACAGGCATCATGAGGCATTTTTTACAGCCCACTGAAGTTGCTCAAGTAGTGCAGCTAATCCAAGATGGAACATCAATGCGAGCGGTGGCAAGAAGATTTGCTGTGTTTCTCAGCACAGTGTCCAGAGCATGGAATAGGTACCAGGAGATAGGCCAGTACACCAGGAGACATGGAGGGGGCCATAAGAAGGCTACAACCCAGTAGCAGGACCGCTACCTCATCCTTTGTGCAGGGAGGAATAGGAGGTCCACTGCCAGGGCCCTTCAAAATGACCTTCAGCAGGCCACTAATGTGCATGTTTCTTCTTAAACTGTCAGAAACAGACTCCATGAGGGTGGTATGAGGGCCCGACGTCCACATACAGGGCCAGTGCTTCCAGCCCAACACTGTGCAGGACGATTGGCATTTTCTAGGGAACACCAAAATTGGCAGATTCACCATTGGTGCCCTGTGTTCTTCACGGATGAAAACAGGTTCATACTGAGCACATGTGACAGACGTGACAGTCTAGAGATACCGTGGAGAACGTTATGCTGCCTGCAACATCCTCCAGCATGACCGGTTTGGTGATGAGTCAGTTATGGTGTGGGGAGGCATTTCTTAGGATGGCCGCACAGCCCTCCATGTGCTAGCCAAAGATGCCCTGACTGCCATAAGGTACCGGGATGAGATCCTCAGACCCATTGTGAGATCATATGCTGGTGCAGTGGGCCCTGGGTTCCTTCTTATGCATCACAATGCTAGGCCTCATGTGGCTGAAGTGTGTCAGCAGTTCCTGCATGGTGAGGGCATTGATGTTATGGACTGGCCTGCCCGTTTCCCAGACCTGAATCCAACTGAGCACATCTGGGACATCATGTTTTGGTCAATCCACCAATGCCACGTCGCACCACAGACTGTTCAGGAGCTAACTGATGCTCTAATCCAGGTCTGGGAAGAGATCCCTCAGGAGAACATCCACCATCTCATCAGGAGCATGCCCATGCGTTGTCAGGAGGTTATACAGGCCTGTGGAGGCCACACACACTACTTAGCCTCATTTAGACTTGTCTTGAGGAATATTCACTGATGTTGAATCAGCCTCTCATGTTTTTTTTCCACTTTCATATTGAGTATGAATCCTAATCCAGATCTCCATGGTGTAATAAATTTGATTTACAATGATAATTTTTGTGTTATTTTCTTCTCAACCAATTCTACTGTGTTGTTGATAAAGTTTTTCAGTGAGATATTAATTAATTATTATTTAATTAATTGAGATCTAGGATGTGTTATTTTGGTGTTCCCTTTAATTTTTTTGAGTAGTGTATACATATATATTTTTTCAAACAGAAATATCCAGTCTATTTACTTCAGTCATACAGACATTTCAAGTTGATCTTAATTATAAAACAGTGTATTTGTGCTTTGTTTATCATTAAGGAAACCCCACTGACTCAGACACTGAAGAAGCACATAGCGACAGTGGTTAGTCAATTGCATGGTGTTTGAAGCAATCCCTCATACTGAGCTTGCATGAAGCAACAGTGGAGAGGAGAACACCCCTACTCCAGCAGCTTTTTTACCTCCTATTTACAAAAATAGCTCAAGCTCATACTGTGACCAGAAATTTTTATTGGGTCATTCCAGCACATTAATAGGTTTTGGTTTAAAATATACCCATTCATCGCAGTTTAAACAATACCATTGCAGCTATTGTTGTATACTTAGGGTCATTGACCTTCAGGAAAGTGATCCTGATCCTCTTTCCACATCTCAATTCATTTGAAGCCTCTAACAGGCTTTCTTCTAAAACCTACTCTATGTTTAGCTCTAACCACCTTTCCATTCATTACCATTTTACCCTGTTGAAGAAAAGCAACCACAAAGCAGAATGCTGCCACTGCCATGTTTTTCCATCAAGGATGTTGTGTTTAGACTGATCTGCCGTTTTACTTTTCTGTCAATTCCTGTGAACAGAGTCTATGTGACTTGTTCAAAACTTAGGATATTGTTTTATAATCAACCCTGCTTTAAACATCTCCAAAACATTACCCCTGGTCAGTGTGGAGAGTTCCTTGATCTTGTTGATGCTGTTTGTTCATTAATGTTCTCCTACAAGCCTCAGAGGAACGAATGTAATCATGCTGAGAATGTATTGAACAAAATTGAACTCTGTTTGCCAGTAGGAGGTTGCACTAGATTTTATTTAGGGGCATTAGAGTAATATGGACTGACTACATATGCACACCAAACTTTTCAGATTTTTATTTGTTAAAAATCTTGATCTTTTTCATTCCTTTGCTTCGCACACTACCTAGCAATGATCTATTAGATAAAGTACCAACAAAATCCATTGAAGTTTGTTGCTGTAAAGTGACAAAATGTGAAAAAAATTCAAGGCGCATGAGGGCTTCAGCGAGGCAATGCAAACATTAGAGACTGATGATTGATGTCCTACCAAGTAATGGAATGGATATGATTTTGTAACCTATACTGATAGCAGGTATTACTTTAAATAGGCAAATTGCTGGTAAGTTTTCAAGATTTCAGTTTACTGCAGCCTATTCCCTTCACATCCTGGAGAAAAAGACCCCCAGTCCCACCTGCCACCACAGTTGTCACTGTATAATTTGCACCTTGTCCATTGGTTGTGGGGTTTGGCTGGCATGTTGGGCAACGGTTAAACTGTGGGGGGGAAAAGTTTGGCCTATCGACTGTCATTTGTTTGCGGAGGCCTGAGAGCACCAGTACCACACCACTAGCACATTACCCTAACCACTCTGCTGCACAACCCAGCTGTAAAAATAGATAGGAAAAGATCGCCCTAGATATGCACGCGCATTCACGTACAGACACATATAAGACGTAAGATGCACACACATTCAGGTGTTGGTGTGTGGCCTTTGTGGGGGGCAACCTCACTCAGGGAAAAGAAATGAGACAAAGAGATATGAAACCACAAATAGTACATTTAACTGTCATTTAGGCAGCATCAATTCAGCAAACTGCTTTTTTGTTCAGCGTTGACATTGTTTACATATTGACCCTTTTTGACCTCTCTTTAATAGTTAAACTGCAGTTTGTGCTCACCTCCACCAGGTGGCATTAGATTCTTGAAGAAGTCAAAATGTTCATAGTCCTTAGTATCTAACCGACCTATTTCTTTTTAGAAAATAAACTCAGTGAGAAACACTGCATATGTAGAACATACTATACCACAGAAAAAAATATTTAAAAATTGTATTTTTCCAAATGTTTATTTTATTTTATTATTTGCTTTCATGTGAAAATGTAAAGTGACAAAGAACCTTTCCCATTGAAACCACACCATTTTTTAGTCTAGAAACTGGGTAATAAACTACAGTTGCCAAAGTTTAGATTTATATGTTGTTTTTATAGTTTGTACTCATTTTGATGAGAACTTAAGACAGAAGAACACTAATAAAGTAAACGCACCGGTTGCTGTAAATCTATAAAAACAAATAATAAAAGCTGCAAATAAGAGCAAGGGTTAGCCCAATTACAAAACTTTGGAGCTTTCACACACCTGTAAACCAATACCCCCTGGGCTTGTACTGTACAAAAGCACCATTATCACAGTGCTAGAAAGACTCCCTAGGACATTTTAGAGATTTAGGTCAGTTCATAATCACTTACTGTGCCTTAAAAATGTGATTCTTTCAAATATACAATTTATTACCCAGTTGATTATGACTGTAAAAGCTGCATTAAACTAAACAGCGTTCTGATATCTGATAGGTTTATACATGCAATGCCCCTCCTCCTTAAGTCTTCCTTTTCTCACGTGAATGGAAAGTACATGGTGTAATCCTGAAGTGTGCACCTGAAAAGACATAACAAAGGTGTGGTGAACATGATGTTAGAGAAGTGAGTAGAAAATGATTTGTATTATGCAAATGGAGATTCAGGATTGTTATGAAAACAGTCATGTTAATCTCTCTCTGTGGTCGCTGGAGCTTGGTGAATCACAGTTCAGCTTTGTCGTCGTGCTGTGAGAGAGCAACAAGGAATTTAGCTGTCCAGGTAAAGACTTACAATTCTTTGAGTCTTATAGGTTATTTCATATTATCTGTCTTGTGCAACAACAAAGTTACAAAATGACAAATGTAAAATAGATTGTTGTAACGTATAATCCTATATTTTGATTGTAAATATTTTACCAGTTGTTCAGTAATCTGTCTTTAGTTTGCAGGTTAGATTTTAATTCCTGACTCTGAGCTGCTTTTGTCTCACGCTTCTTTCTCTACCTTCAATGTAAGTTTGACAGAGAAGGCTGTTGCAATTCTCCATAGTCCAGCACACAGAGATGCACTTAACAGAGAGCAAGCACAGGTTAGTCTTTAGTTCCCCATAGTAACATTTTGTTTATGTTTTTATAATAGTCAATTAGAGAGCTACAGTACCAGCTGGAAGGGGACTCAGTAACACCAACCTTATGTTTAATATATTATAGTATAGATAATGTTAAGCACATGCAATGAAGCACTAAACTCCAAAAGTATCTCAGATTGTGAGACATTTAATCAGTTTTCTTCTCAATGCAGCATAACCAGAGTGCAGTGAAGGTCTGACTCTGCAGAGCATGATGGCCAAAGAAGACACTGAATCTGGTATATCTAGTTTGATATTGAAACCTCACTTTTTACATGTTTCACTAACCTTTGACTGTTTTTTTCCCTATATTTATTACGATCTATTCAGAACAAGTTGTTGAAGTATTGTCCATTTGCCATGAAAAGTCGATGTGGGTTTATCCAAACTGGTTGAATTGTTTACTTGTAAGGGATCGATCATCTTTCCGCAGCATATATTTGCACATCAGTCATTCCTTTGTAAAAAAAAAAAAAAAAAAAAAAAAGAAAGGTCTGGTTTTCAAATAAATAAAATTCTTTGAGACCTTTATTCTTCATGTGATTTAAGAGTTCCTTAAAACATATATTCATGCAAATGATTATAAAAAATAATTTGCATACATTTACTGTATATAGAGCATGTTTATAAACATCAACTTTAAAGGGATTGCATGAAAAAGGTCTCTAAGCTGAAAAACACTCCATCCATCAGGCTTCACATGGGAGGTGAAGGCAAACAGCCGTCATTACCACAAACACAAACAGAAGAAATCTTTCCTGTGCTTCACCTGGGGACGATACTCAGTAAGTCTTTGCTTCCACAAGGCCACTGGACACATTGTTCCATATCTTCTGATTCATGTTCCTTGCTGTCTAACCCTGTGTTGCTCATCTTTTTTTGTTGCCAGGACAATGTGGTGCGCAGTTACAAGTACTCCCCCCTGACTTTCTTGCCCCTGACACTGTTTGAGCAGTTTCAGCGAGCTGCTAATGTCTACTTCCTCCTCATGGTGGTGTTGCAGGTCAGATGAAGCCTCTGTTGTCCTCTCTTAGTCCATTTTAAATCTAAACAAAGCATTCTGGTGTAAGCTGGGCTTCAGACTTGAATAGATGTTAATAAGAGTTACAATAAATGTGATTACAGTACATGGTATTGTAGAGTGTTTTGCAAAAGTACTTAAACCCCTTCAAGCTGTCTGTATTTTATCATTATACAATCACATACTTTATAATATTTTATTTGTACTTTTTCTGAGAAATCACCATAAAATAGTTTGCAATTGTGATGTGGAAGTGAAATAACACATAGGTTTTACATTTTTTTCTGAAAAAAACCTGTTCATCTATAGCTGTAGCTGGTTTCCCTGTCCCCACTATAAAAAGCATTCAAACATCCTGATGCTGCCATCATGGGGTGAAGTGTGCTGTTTGCTTTCAATCACACAAAGATCTTTGCATGTGCACCAAAATATTGTTAGATTCTCCCAACTGAGCCATAGACTCTTCAGCTCCTTTGGAGTTACGTAGAGCCTCTTGACTTCATGTCCAAAAAGAAATAAGGACAGCAGCACTTTTGGGGCTTTTTTTTTTTTTTTTTTTTTGGTTTTCTTTTTGTTTTTGTTTGAGAGGCAAGTGTGGGGGGAAGGGGGTTCATTCTAGCTATAAAAGATCTGATTTGGTGTCGCCTTCTTCAGCATGTTTGCTGTGCCCTCTATATGGCTGTTTTTAAATGTTTAAATGTTACACAGCTCTTTTGGGTTATTTTGTAATTCTGAAACAGTTGTACTTCACAATTTTAGATGTAGTAATTGATTTTTCCCCCATGAAATCAAAATAAATACATTCAGGTTAGCGTTCGTAAAATTACAAATTATGTAAAAGTTGAAGCAGGGTGAATGATTTTACAAAGCATTGTATGCTCTTGTTTTGCTATTTTTTGTTTTGTGTGTTATACTTATAACAGCATTGTGTGTGTGGATTTCTTCTTTATGTCTGCTCATGCTCTACTGTTTCCAGTGTGTCCCTGCCATCTCCTCCATACCTTGGTACATCACCATCATCCCGCTCTTGGTTGTACTCTCTGTGAGAGGTCTCAAAGATCTAGCTGGTGACATGGTGAGATGACCAATCTCATCCAAGTTGATTGTTTCTGGTCAAAAAAGAATGTTAGGGGCTGAGAAAAATACTTTACTGTATTCATGACCAGCCGCATTTAGTCTCTTGATACTCAAGCTTGTGTGTCCTCCCTGTTCTCTCCTTCATTGTCCTCACTGACTCCTTGTCCTCTCTTCATTGACAAAAGCAGTCATCCTCATGGCATTAATTTTCTTTCCTATCATTAAAGCTATTTCTTTTAAATGCAGGCGTGATGTTTTGCATGGAGAATTCTCTGGTTAAGTGCATCACTGAGTTACGGTCGTTAACAGCTCTGGGTGAAACGCTTGCTTGACCCCTCTTTATTGACTAATCATTTAGTGGAGGGTGTAAATCTTCCAGCTGGTGTCACTGTAGAGCCTCGTAATGGCATCTCTCCTTTCTCCTTCCTCCTGTTCAGCCTTTCATGGCCGCCCTCATTCCCTCTCACTTGCTCCTTGTCCATCACTCTGGACTCCTGTACTTGCCACCAGTCTCTGACTTGGCTCTAATGCTCTTTTTCACTCTTCCCACCTGTCTATGTCTGTCTCTCCACCACGGTGCAGGCAAGGCGACGCTGTGACTCAGAGATTAACTCCCGACCCTGTGACGTACTCATCTCCCAGAGGTGAGGACAAAGGCAGTGGGTTATTCTCGCAGGAGTCAGTGCAGCATCGCACTTGAAATAGTCCAGTAATGAATCTCTAATGAAGTGTAAATGAGTGAATCCCTAAATGGTTCCTTTATGAATCAGAGCAGGGCAAAACACAAAGTAATTTCCAAGAAAAAAAGAGGACTATGACAAACATGTTCTCTTACAGTTTTGGTGAAGAGTTAACATTCATGTACTTTACGCAAAAATGTCATATTAATTTTGGTCATTTAAGGATGCATTTAAACCGTTCATTTTTAAGAGGAAATGATCATGATCAATAATGGTGACCAGAAATGGAGCCAGGAACCTGCTCCAAAATTAGTAGTAGTTGTAGTAGAGTTACATGTATAATGAATGAAAAAATATTCTTTTCTGTTAAAAATGATAAACATAAAATTTTTAGGATTTAAAGTAGAAGCTTATGATGAACTATAAAAACTTAATAAACCTTTATTTGGCTTTTATTTGCTTTTTAATGTGATCTATAACTTTTTATCTACACTAAGATACTTTTAATAATCAAAAACAATTTGGATGAATCCATCCACCCAACCATCCATCCATCTATTATCTTTAACTGCTTGATTCTAGTAGAGTTGCAGAGGGGCTGGTTCCTTTGTCTGTCACTTTGGGTGAATATATAAAGCAAAACACAAATGTAAAATTATACTCATATAATATATGAATATAATGAGCACAATGTATTTTAAAATTTCTTCCAGTTTCATCACAGCACAGTGGAAAGATCTGTGTGTTGGAGATGTGTTGAGGATCCACAGAGACCAAGTCATCCCCGTGAGTCTGTGAATTAATGAAAAAAGAAGTGAAATGTAATACCAGTTTTATTCAAAAAGTATTTGATTTGCTGGTGGTAAAGTCAGAATGTAAAAAAATGCATGCAAGTGTGGTGACTTTATGCAGTTGTGCTTTAAGTTAAGAGTGACTCTGTTTTCCTTTCTGCAGCCAGCTCTTATTTGCTTTATATATATATATATATATATATATATATATATATATATATATATATATATATATATATATATATATATATATATATATATATATATTTCTATCTTTCTTCCCAGGCTGATCTTCTACTGCTTTCCAGTTCAGAGCCTCATAGCTTGTGTTATGTGGAGACTGCTGATATTGATGGGTAACAAAATGTATAAAAACCAATAAATCTGTTTGCTAAAGCTGCTGAGTAACTCTGAGAAATGATCTGACTTTATCCATCAGCGTTTCAAACTACATACTAAAATGTTGATGGTTAAAGTATTTTTTTCATGCAAATGAAATAACAGTTTTTCACAACAGCATAAGTAATACTAAGTGCTTACAAATCAAAACCAAATACTCTGTCAATAATGAAAATTATAACAGAAATGTTTGCAAGGGAAACAAACAAACAAAAGGCTGATAGATACACAGCACTCTCAACAAGTTTTGGCACTCCTGCTGATGACATTTAAAAGTCTTGAGACTTTATTGGAGAAGTACAATCTCACTGAAAATTTGCTGCAGTTCTCACAATGAGCTTTAGAGATTTATTTTACTCACCTTACAAGCATCTTCACTTTTAAGTCACTTTCACTTTCAAGTCAAACTTTTGCCAGTAGGACAACTCTTAGTCTTCTCCTATATCAGGTCACAAGGTTGAAGCTTACAGAGGGAGGGATCTTTGATAGTTAAAATATTTTTAATGCACAAAAGGCCTGTATATTGTTTGTTTAAGGCTATATGATTTCATTTTTAAAGAACTAATTTCTTCTTCTTTAAGTGAGACTAACCTTAAGTACCGGCAGGCACTGGGTGCAACACATAATGAGTTGACCTCTCACCCCTCAGAGGAGGCCCTTGCAGCCTTTAATGGTAAATAAATGTCTTCTCTTTTGACTAAATGTTCAAGTTGTTCTCATTTGACAGAAGATTGCAATTTAATCAGTGAACATTTAATTCTATAGGTGTTGTGCTCTGTGAAGAACCCAACAATCGCCTGTACACTTTCAGAGGTCAGCTACAATGGCAAGGAGAGTGCTTCCTCTTGGAAAACGAACATATCCTCCTTAGGGGCACAGTCCTACGCAACACAGACTTTGCCTACGGCCTTACAATATACACCGGTAGAAATCATATATTAAGTTTAAAGGAACAGATACAGTACTAGTAAAAGTGTAGATTCACTCACCTTGAAATGTATGGCATAATAAATTTGGGCTTTTAAAGACAAATTTGAGCCTTTTAGTTTTTCAAGATGAAATGATGATCACACAAACAACCTCAATGATTTTAAAAGCAGAACTTAGTGCACAAGTTTGACTTTCTTGCAGATTTTGTCTAATCTACAGATGACCAAAATTATACCTACAGACTCAAAATGGAAACATGCATCTCCAATAATTTTTGCTTAAAATACCAAATGTCCTGGTCATTCTATGTGAGGTAAGGCATGGTAAATATACATCACCATTTATAGACAAGGCAATCCAAAACAATTTACAGAACATTGAAGGACAGACAGAAAGAAAAAAAATATACAGACAAGCATTTGTCAAGAAGAAACAGATTTTAAGATACACATGTTATTGGCACAAAAGAAACATGTTTTAAATAGTTTGTTAGTTTGATTCTTTGATCAAAAGCTGTTGTACAGACCCTTTCAATAAATTTTAATGTTATTGAAAAGTCTATTTATTTCAGGAACTTTATCACTAAGTGAAACACATTACAGATTAATTACATACAGACTGGTGTTTTCCAGCCTTTATTTCTGTTAATTATGATGATTTTCCGCTTACAGTTAATAAAAATTTGACATTTAAAATTAGAATATTATTTTATTTTATTAAATACATTTCTGTATTATTTTATAATACAGAAATGTGAATTTAATGAAAAGTATACTTAATACCAACTTAAAGGTTGTTATTTTCAAAAGGTACTTTTAATCTGATGAGCCTCGTAAGAAAGCATATTCTAATTTGTTCAATATGACTGCAAAAAAAGCATTCTGTCCTGATTTAAAGGAAATTTCTACACATCTAAGGTTTTCAAGGAGTTTATTCTAGAGTTGAGGATCATAGAAACTAAAGGATGTCTCACCTTGTTTAGTTCTAGTCCTGGAAACACTGAGTAAGATGGTTTCTAATGACCTAATGGATCGACGTACTTCATACTCTACTAGTACCTTGGAATGTTTTTCGAACCATTTAATACTTTGTGGACCAATAGCAAAATTTTTAAATACGTCCTTTTACAAACAGGAACCAAGTGCAGTGATTAAAGAACTGGTGTGATATGATCAATTTTCCCAGGTTCTGGTTGGGACTCTGGCAGCAGGATATTTCTGGATGAGTTGCAGCTGCCTGTAGGATATTTCACAGAACATTGTTGCAGAAATCTAGTCTACCAGTTTTTCTGTGTCCTAATAGACAGGAAACTTTATTCTGGCAATGATTTTAAAATGTTAGCAATTTAATTTTGCTATAGATTTTATGTGACTGTCAGCAGTTAGGTCTAAGTCCAGAAATCCACCCATGTTCCTTGCATGCTAAGTGAGTCAGTTGAAGGCTGATCTAGATCTTCGCATTTTTGGAACCACAAATCTGATCTCGGTTTTATCGGTTTCCTAAGCTGGAGGAAATTCTGACCCATGCACTCATTTGTATTAGTTAGTCTGTCTGACTATTCCAAAGCCAGCTGTGATGTGCGTTTGGGATCATTGACCTGCTGAAACAATTTTACCATCTAGATGTTGATTTAGAGAAAGTTCTTCACCTACAAAATGCAGTACATCAATACCACTGACAGATAAACAGTCCATCAAAAAAGTTCTACCACCACTTATTGCTTGTTATTGTGGCCAAACAGATAAATATCTGTTTCATCAAACCAAAGAAATTCCTTCAGAAGGCATTTGAAATCTCCATGTGTGCAGCTGCAAATTTCAGTCAACCTTGAAGGTGTCAGATTTGGAACAGAGACTTCTATCTTGGTTTGCACCCTCTCAGTCCATTGTAGTGGAATACTTTTTTTCACTGTGGAAAGTGACCCTGGAGTTCCACGGTCTTTTAGTTTATACGTAACTTTAGAATTGGTGGTTAGTTTAACATGCTAACCAGTTTTAATCTTTGGCTCTTTTTCTAATCAACCAGAATTATACCAGAAGCTTCTTGATGACTAAATAATAGAGTTTGGTTGAGACGAAACTCTCTTAGAGGCATTTATCAAAATGAAAGTTGGGGTGTATGTATTTCCTTGAACCTGTGTGTACAATTTTGACCCAAGTCATGTTTTTAGGATCCGTTGAAATTGTTCAATGTATAGCCATTCAAAATTGGAAAAAGAAAAATTCAAATAAACATGTCTGCCAATGGTCAGAGTATGACACTTTTTACAAGTCAGGAAATTTGACAGTTTTATGGCAAAGAAAACTGTCAAAGAAATAGTTTGGGGAAAAAAAATACATTTTCTAATGAAATAGACTTCAGCTGTTGTCAAACTGATCAGTTTCTTTCAGGCTGCCTTGTGAGGTGGTTTTTATGTTTGGTTCAATGAGAAATTTTATTCCGTAGAGTAGAGTATACTTCTAATTACACTTAACTCTTGGCTTAACTGCAAGAGTTAAGCCACTAAGTGCTTAACTCTTGCAGCTCTGTCTTTAAATATGAAGTGTTAAAGTCTGGGAGATTACACTCTCCTCCTGTTCTCTAAGTGATCATTAATCAGACATTACTACGCCAGGCAGAGCTGTGTGACCCCAATCTACTTTAAATTTACCAAAACCTGCTGTATTAGTTACAAGTATTCTGGCCTTGAACAGTTGTATCAGTATCAGTTTTTCAAATGAAATTCATTGTCTTTAAACAGTTTAGTTGAGTCTATGAGAACATCTCTGGAAAGTGTCATGTTAAACTTTATTGATCCATGTAAGATAAATTCTCTCTTCCCTCGACCTTCGCACTAGGGTCACACGTTCCCTGAGGGTTAAAGGGATTCAGCATCTTGCTCAAGGGTACATCAGCAGAGGCTTGCTGGCACCAGGCCCTGATCTCTAACCCTGTGGCACAAGACTGGTCTTCTGAATCGTTGTGCTGTAGAGGTAGCAAATGACTGTTGTTTTTCTACATGCCAGGAGCAGACACAAAAATCTTGAGAAACTGTGGAAAACTGAAAGTAAAAAGGACACAACTGGAGGAAGTTTTCAACAAAGTGGTGATCGGGGTGAGTGCATAAGGGACAGGGGAATGACACGCAAGTGACACCTTGTGGAGTTCCTATAAATATTGTTTGCCTTTATTCTGGTTTATTAGATTGTCCTGTCGGTTCTCCTGGCTGCTCTGCTCCTTGCCATTGGTGCTGGTGTGTTTTCATATCAGGTCATGAGCCAAACAACATTCCTGTCTGCTCTGGTAGTTGACAACAACCCAGGCTACAATGGATTCCTGGTCTATTGGAGCTACATCATCCTTCTCAGCCCCGCCATGCCCATTGCACTCTACATCACGTTAGTGCCATTTGCACTACTGCAATACTTAGTGGATAGCCAGTTTTGTAGGTACATAGAGTATCAAAATATAGAAAAGGATAATGATAAAATATCAACAGAGTCTGGATAAAAAAGTCTACTTTTCAACATATTTTCCTGGGGTAAACAAAGATACCGACAAGCCAAAATAGCCATAAAAGCTGTCCATGAATATCTAGTATTTGAAAGTTTGTCTTGTAAATATAAAATATTCTTTTAATGAAAGTTTGGAGCTTTTCAACATGGTAACTTTTGGTGACTTCCACTCTGGCTTCTTTGTGTTTTTCTGTCAGTAGTTCACCTCTTTTAGACATTCTCCCTTGGTGCCCATTATGGTTCTAATACAGCAGATGGTGTAATCAAAAATGTCTTGGAGTTCAACTTGAATGGTTTTGGATGGTTTCTTGGCTCTTCTTCTAACATCTGCACTACCTTTACTTGCCTATACTAGGGTAGGGACAACAGCAATCTACCTGCCAGTTTGTTTATTCCCTTTAAGCAGACTGGTTGGCTGATGAAAAACTTGAAGGTAGCTGGGATACTAGTTAGTTTTAAGCTCTTAGTTTGAACCATGACTATGATGTACAGATTAATAGTCTCTTTAGCAGTACCAACAAATCAAATTATTTCTTTTAAGAATTTTATTTGTCTTTTCTGTCTAGGCTTTCTGTCAAGCCTCTAGTATCTGAAAGATATAAAGGCATGAAGGTTTTAAAAATAAATATTTGCTTTGAACTGAAACGCTTTTCCAGAGAACTGAAGTATTGTTTGACAAACAAATTTGTTCTTGTTTTTACATGTTTCTATCTGTTTTTATGATTTCTTTGGCTTTAGAGGCCTTTGTATATTAGAAGCTTGACAGGTAAGGGCAGAGAGCAAGCTACATCTAGAACTATTGCCTCTGTATATGGTGCACTTATTCTATCATTGAGCCAAATGGCATCAAAATAAATAATTTTTAATAAGTTAATCTACTCTATGTGTGTCTTCAGGTTTGAGGTGATACATACAATTCACAGCAAGTTTATTGGCTGGGATTTGGAGATGTATTGGCAGCAGGCAGACAGACCTGCAGAAGCCAGAAATACCTCTCTGAGTGAGGAACTTGGCCAAGTAGGTTACCTGCTAAGTGACAAAACCGGCACATTAACCCAGAATCGCCTGCTCTTCAGACAATGCTGCATTGCTGGAGAAATTTATGGTAAATATACCTAGCTTTCTGGTATAGGTTCACAGATTACAGATTACTCATCCCAACGTTCTCATGACTTGGTGAAAAGAAAATTTGTATATCAAAACCAATACTTTTATTTAATGTTTTAGTTTGGGGATCTCAGCATTTTGACAACATCTACAGATCAAAATGCTGTTTCAAACACCTTCTTCTTTTGTTGTTTCTTTTCATACTGGAGCTTGAGTTGGTAATCATCATGTAAAGTTACTCAAAATTAAGACTGAGTAGTGTCTATTTTTTTATTTTTTTATTTTTTTTAAATCTGAAGACAGCTTTGGACTTTGTGTAAAGGAGATTGAAAATAAGCAGTTTTCCCAGTGACTTTTATGACCAACATAGTTTCCTCTAGAGAACAAAAAAAAAATCATGTAAACAAACTCCCATCCCTAGAAACAGCCAGGGACAAATATAACATGCAACAAACATGAAACTATCTTCTAAATATTTAACAGTGTCTTAAACCATGTAGCAGACTATGACCAATTACTTGTTAGAGTCCCATAACCCAGTAAGTGTGTTTGTCTGTTAATTCTTGGCTGAGACCATTTGTCTTTTTTTAATTCTCTTTTTTCCAGCATTTAAAAAAGAATAGTACATTGAGCGATTTATTTAGTTAAGAAAATTTAAAATGTGCCCTTTAATAATCAGATAAACAAAATATGTTTTCTACTCCCACAGGTGACGCCTCAGTCAGTGCAGAGGATGTAAAGGTACCATATACTCACACACTAAGATATAGTTTCAGTCTCAGTTTTTCCACAATGTTCTGTGATTAAAACATTGGTTGGAAAATAAAATTAAAAAGTAAGCCTTGCATTTACCTTAATAAGTTAGTAAAGAAAAATTCAGGTTTTATTCCTGGTGCAAGTCCAATCTTTAAATTGAGGATCTACACCAGGGGTGTCAAACTCTGATCATTGAGGGCCGATGTCCCACAGCTTTTAGATGTCTCCCTGGTTCAACACACCTAAATCGAATGGCTGAAATATCTTCTTAGCATTCAGTAAAGTACTACTGAGTCCTGCTAATGATCAAATTATTTGATTCAGGTGTGTTGAAGCAGAGACACAAACTAAAGGTAGCAGGAAAACTTGAGTCTGACACTCCTGATCTATAGAGTTTATCCAAAGAGGAATTCTCAAAGGTCCCTTTTCTCTCCATTTTTAAAGGTGTCCTGTTGTCTAATGCAAGTAAAACTTAAGTGTTTAGACTGAAAAGGTGTGTGTGATCAAAGGGGATTACACACTTGCAGTTACATCAGATCTGTTGGAGGAATGGACCAAAATTCCAGGAAACTATTATGAGAAGCTTGTGAAAGGATATCCAAAACCTGGATCCAAGGCATACATTTTATAAGGCAGTTTTACCAAATACTAAGGAAATCTATGTCAATTTCTGACTTTAAACATAGTTTCAAAAAAATCACTGAAAAATTCTCTTTCTCATTATTCTGGTATTTAGCAAATAGAAATCATTTTGTTAATCCTAACTGACTAAAACTAAAAGGTTTAATGTGATTTAATGTTAGACAATGAGAAAAAAACGATCTCGTGTCTTTTTTTATACAGTGTCCATAAATAACTTATTTCAAATGTTTAATCCACCTGATTTTAAGTTTTCTGTAACAACTACGCAGTTTGTTGTTTGCTAATTCTCCCAGTTTTATTTTTCAGGCCATGGATTTGAGCTGGAACCCGTTCTCCTGTGGTGGCCTGCACATGTTCTCTCCCACACTCGTGGAGAGGCTCAGAGGACAGCAGTGTCCAGTCACCAGACAGTTTCTATCTGCACTGGCTCTGTGTCATACTGTCATGGCAGAGTGGAAGGAAGGTGAGCATACTTGCTTTTGTTGATTCATTCCTACATGTTTCAACACTCATTCTCCAATAGACATAAAAAGCTCATATTGTTAGTTATCAGTCTTAAAGTAACACATGTCCTCATGTTGTTTCTAAAGATACCACATAACTTTTTTGTTTTTTCTTATTTTATTAAAAGGTTCAAAGTAAACAAACTTTACTTAATATATCAGTTACTTCCTAGATATGATGACACATCTTGCATAATGTTTTTTTTTTTTTTTTTTTATTGCAATATTAAGTATTTTACATGGCTGCACAGTGGCACAGTTGGTAGCAATGTTGCCTTGCAGCAAGAAGATTCTGGGTTTAAATCCCCCGGTCTTTCAGGATGGAGTTTTCATGTTCTCCGTGTCCTTGTATGGGTTCTCTCTGGGTACACCAGCTTCTTCCTGCAGTCCAAAAACATGACTGTTTGGTTAATTAGTCTCTTGAAATTGCCCCTAAGTATGAGAGTGTGCATGTTGTTTGTTATGTGTGTGTGTCTCTGTGTTGCCCTGTGATGGACTGATGATCTGTCCAGAGTTTAACCCTCCCTCTTGCCCAATGACCACTGGAGACAGGCACCTCATAAGCGGGTATAGAAAACTGATGGGTGAATTTATTTTTTCCACTTTAAATAATGATTTTAAAATGTTTTATTGCAAGTGAAAAATCTTTATAATCCATACTTTTAAATCACTCAGAGTTTTTGAGATCTGCCGATATCCTTCTAACAATGTTCATAGCTGTACTTTATGTACTGGCCATATTTTCCCAGGGTCCCCAGTTTACCAGGCTGCATCTCCAGATGAAGAAACTCTTGTTGGTGCTGCCAGGGAGCTTGGCTGGGTCTTTCTTTCCAGAACAAGAGATTTTGTTGTTGTTTCAGAGCTGGGTGCCACTCGCCAATACCAGCTACTGGCATTATTGGACTTTACTAGCAAAAGGAGACGGATGTCTGTCCTAGGTAGGAGCAACCCTTTTACATGCAATGATTTAAGAGTTTTGGAGTGTAATAAAATTCTCATTTGGCCTACAGAAGAACAAACAAACAAAACATCCCATGTTTTTCTTTTTTATCTTTTATAGTACGCGAGCCAGAGGGTGGGTTAAAACTTTTCTGCAAAGGAGCAGATCTCGTAATACTGGAGAGACTTCAGAAGAACTGTCCACATCAGGAAAGCACTGAAATAGCATTAGAGGTGAAGCAGTTTAATTTTGTTGTTAATCTATCGCATTTTTATTCTGAGTCAATCCTGAAATTCAAGTGTTTTCCCAACTGAGAATTGTGAAACTTTTGAACAGCTATTTATAGTCAAGGTTTTGTGATTAGACAGACAGACTTATACTTGCTATCTACATTAAATGAATCTGTTGTGAATATGCCCCATTGTTTTAATTAAGCATCTAATAATGATAATGAAAACGTTCAGATAGTCTGCCTTACAATAGTGAACTTCTTTACATTTTATTGCACAAGAACCACAAACCCTGTAGAATTTTATTAGAATTTTATTGGGATTTTATGAGAATAGCAAAGCAGTGCACATTGTGAGGTGGAAGGAAAATGTTACATGGTTTCCAAAATCTGAAAAGTGTGATGTGCAACTGCCCTGTATTCAGCTAAATGTATCTGAATCTCTCTGATAAGCTAAGCTAAGCTTCCCCAAACAGCATGGTGCTGTCACTACCATGTTTCACTGTGGAGGAATATTTGGGGTGATACAAAGTGCTACAGGACTTGTGACCCTGTGTAATCAAACTCTCTGTTCAACCATAGCAGAGTAATAACAAGTAGACAATGGCTAAAATAACAAAAAAAAAAAGACGAAGAGACCCAATAATTCAGAGAGCAGTGTGGAAATGGCAAAAGAGATTTGTTTCCACATCCACTTTTTGCTCTGTCTGGAGCAGTTTATTATACAACCTGTCCCTATTGGCTGTTCAAGTATCCATCACAGCACAACATGGTGCAAGTTTGAGCACAAGCTCAAATGAGCTAATAGTATCTGCATGCCAGGATGGGAGTTTCACCCCACTTAGGCTTTGCTCAGTCCACTGAAAGATTGTTGCTGGGAAGACAGCAGAGTTGGTGCTGCATTCGGTCTGGAAGCCCCTATAGTTTTCTCACAGATACCATTTTGCAAGTAGGCCAGTAAGCTCAGTTATGGGCTCATCTGACCAGATCACCTCTACCTTTATGTTTTCTGTTTCCCTTACACCTCTTGTGGTGTAAGGGAAACAGCAAACAGGACTTCTTTTGGCTTTCTTTCAAACAATCTTTCCACAACTCTTCCACAACTAGCCAGGTTTGCAAAGTTGTCTGATAGTTGTCACTGTATGTTGCTCAAAGCTTGCAATATAGTTTTATTCCCTAACCCCATTTAAAATTCTCCACAACTTTCTTCCTCACCTGCTTTGCTCCTTGGTCCTCAAGACACTGTTTATTCACTAATGTTCTCTAACAAAGATCTGAGAGCTTCACAGAAAAGCTGGATTTCTACTGAAATTGAATAACATGTGCTGGTATTCTATTTACTAATTAGTTACATCTGAAGGCAACTAGTTGCCTGGGGTATCAAAGTAAAGGCAACCCAACAACATTGTTCATTATACTTTTCATTTTTATAATTCATTTTCATTTGCAAATAACTAAAAAACCAGGTTCCTTCTACTTTACAATTATGGGCTACTTTGTGTGGTTCTCTCACATAAATTTCCAATAAGAATTTTAAAAACATAATAAAGTTGATGGTTTCAGTGTCACATTATGTGCAAAGCTTCAACAGCAAGTATGAACAGCAAGTATGAATACTTTAGTAAGGCACTGTGCAGAGCAATTAAAGACTGACCAAAGATTAGCACTTAGTGATGAGTTAATTTTTTTTTTTTTTTTTTTTTTTTTTTTTTTTTTTTTTTTTTCACTCAAACATCAGGTCTGTCTTTTTTTTCCTTACATCAGTTCTTGCCTTAAATGTCACTACGAATGATGTGCAGCCTGTTATAAAACCTTATTAACTCATCTTCTGTCAGCTGTTTGCTGAGGCCTGTCTGAGGACGCTGTGTGTCGCGGTTCGATCTGTTCCCGAGGCATTGTGGGAGCAGTGGAGTAAGACTCTTGCACTGTCTGCTGCCATGGCGACCTGCGAGCGTGACACCCTGCTGGAGAAGCTGTACGATGAGATGGAGAAAGATCTACTGGTGCCCTCTTTTTCTGTCTCTTTCCATTTGAGAACATATTATTTATCTAACCAGTAATGATAGCTCGACTTTTTAATTCTAAACAATTTCTAGATTATTTTCACAGAAAAAACTTTCTTTTGTAGCATTTAAACTCATTTCAAGATTCACTATTGTCATAATTTGAAATCCTGCATAAATGAAACAATGCCTAAATATACATAAAACAATGTTGTAGCTTCTGGGGGTGACTGCAATTGAGGACCGGCTCCAAGACGGAGTTCCTGAGACAATATCTCTTCTTCAAGAGGCTGGGATTAAAGTATGGGTGCTGACTGGAGATAAAAAAGGTATTGTGATATTCACAGGAGGAATGAAGACTTTGACCAGTCGCATGGTACTGTACATTAAAGGAGAGAATAACAGTTGATCATGCTTTTTTTCTTCCTTTTTCATGTTACCTCTTGTTTCTTCAGAAACTGCAGTGAATGTTGGGTACTCTTGCAAGCTACTGGACCCTGAAAGCAGATTACTGGAATGGCAGGAACTGAGGTCTGCATTCATACACAAAATATAAAATAAAAGTAAATAGCCCAGAAACACTCACATGCACATGTTCTTGGTATCCCATTGATCATTGTTTGTTTTGCTCATCCAGCCAGATCCTCCAGTCTGCAGACCCACAGGTCAGCTTCTTCAAAGCTGAGCAGACAGAGCTGTGGGCTACACACAAGGAGATGGCAAGAGCAAAAACTTCTGTGGTCCTCACCGGATCTGAACTGGTAAACTGCAGCCTACACAGTAAATAAAAAACATATAATGTTTTCATAGATCTTTTTTTTTTTTTTCCCATGATTCTCTATTGAAAATGTGTATTGTTTTAGAGACATGGGGGTTAAAGGCATGCAAAATTCAATAGATGTAGTTTATCTTGTAAAAAACCTATTTCAAAGGGAATTTGAAAATGTTCTAAAATCCAACATAAATGTGTGATTTTTTTGCTTCCTAGAACTTTTACTTACCAAACGTAACCAAAATGAACATTGATTTCACAGTCTTCCTTGATCTAAACCACAATAATTAAAGAAAAACAGCTGAATAAAAATGTCAGTAACACAACAGCAAAAACTGAGAAAAGGGCTAACAAAGACACAAAAATTAATAAAAATACATGAAGCTTATTAACTGTTTTTGCCAATTTCACAATTATTATTGTGGAATCAGCAGGTTCATGAATTAATCTTATGGGGACTGTGGTTCAGTTGGAGGAGTAGTTATCTTGAAATCCAAAGGTTGTGGGTTTGATTCCAGCTTCTTCCTGTTACATGTGCCCCTGAGTAAGGCACTTATTACTAAGTTGCCTTGCAGCATTGCATTGTGTTACTCAATATAACCATAGGGGCTTTTGGAGATCCTTAGAAGAATAACAACAGTTGCACAATGTATCACCATGTCAATAATAAAACCTAATAATACATTATGGAGGTTCCAACCTATTTAAAAAAAACAGCTGAGTGTTTTGGTTATTATAAAAATAAAGTCGGACACTGGGTTTGCCTTTCAAATTTGGGTATAACATATGCAAAATTTTAATTTGCACTACTTTAAATAAAGTAAACTGGGTCAGACAAACAGATGACGGCATGTAGTCATGTGCACAGATTTGACTAGAAACCTGATTATGGGTTTGAAATCATTAGAAAATAATAGGAAAAAAATAATAGGAGCAATGATTAAAAACATTACAGATTTAGATATGTTTTATTATCATTATGCTTAATTATCCTATATAAAAAATGTTGTGGTCATCAACAGTGATATGAAAAACAGCCTGTACAAGCTGTAAAGAACAGAAAGCCAACATCTGCTTTCTCTTCGTACCCACCATGTTCTCATTTATGGATTGACAACCTTTAACAAAGATCTCAAAAAATGTTATGTTCTTCTAATCTGTGCTGGTTTTCAGACATGGCAACTAAAAATGTCCCTTTCTCACTATTTGTAGTTAAGGTTTCAATAAAACACACATCTAACACATATTTGTAAATTTCTGGTAAAATCAGGAGCTATAAAGGCCATGTCGCACATAAAAACCTTATTGTCCCCTGTTTGCTCTTCTCACCAGCCTGAGCAGCCCTTCTTCTTTCCCACAGCAGCTCTGCTGGAATTTTGTATTCAAAAAGCATTTTACTGGATGGAACATTGGTGACTATTCCTGAATACAAAATGATACATTTTTCAACCTTCGTTTTTACTGCCGAGCAGACCTATAAAAACCTTTTAAATGCTTTAGCCAAGTTTTCACATCAAACTCAGTTTCTAAGCTGCTTGATTATATTTGTCCCCAGGCAGAGTTTGAGCAGAGACCAGAGTGGGGGGCCTCCTTCATGAGCCTGGCAGAGCAGTGTCAGTCTGTACTGTGCTGCAGAGTGACGCCTGCTCAGAAAGCTGAGATTGTAAAGTTGGTCAGGAAGCACACCAGGTCAATCACCATGTCCATTGGTGATGGCGCCAATGATGTTAACATGATCAAGAGTAAGTTTTTTTTGAATAGCAAATAGTTGTTTGTGAAGAAAACCTGAGATAAATACTTTGCTCATTTTGCTGTGTTCATTTTACCATGTCTTTCCACTATGTTCCATCAACACCAGCGGCTCACGTTGGAGTGGGGTTGGCTGGCGTGGAGGGAGGTCAGGCCGTCCATAACGCAGACTTTGCAGTGTCCCAGTTTAGGTTTTTGCAAAGATTATTGCTGGTCCACGGTCGCTGGTCTTATCGCCGCATTTCCCTCTTCCTTTGCTACTTCCTGTTTAAAACCTGTGGCTTTGCTCTTGTGCACATTTGGTTTGGGATCTTTAATGGCTTCAGTGCTCAGGTTAGAAATACACTCATTAAAGCACTATGATATTATGCCCTATGATGAAACCAATCATGATTTCCCCACAGTCTCTGTACGAGACATGGTTCATCGCTCTCTACACTGTCTTTTACACGGCTACGCCAGTGTTGTGCATGGCTTTTTTTGAAAAGGTCAGTCAGTTATTAACCACATAGTAGGATAAATATGAACACAATTACAGTAAGTGCTGGATATTTTTGTTTTATAGGATGTGAGTGACGAGAGCAGCCTGAAATTGCCTGAGCTGTACAGGAGTGGACAGAAGAAGGAGCTCTCCAGCCCTAGAAAGCTAATCATGTATCTTCTGTATGCTGTGTACATGTCACTTGTTCTCTTTTTCATCCCATGTGGAGTTTTCTACAACACAGCCTATGATTACCAGACCATGGCAGTCACTGTCTCGATGGCAGCCACCTTCACTGCTACAATTGAGGTCAGGATCACTAGTTGTCAAAAATATAAGGAACCTTCTCACATTTTGTTTTGTTACAACTGTAAATTGTGTATATAGTGTAGTGCAATAGTGTATTTTATTGGAATGTTATGTGACAGACCAACACAAAGTAAAGCATAATTCTGAAGCTGAAAGAAAAGTATAAAAGGTTTCATTTAATTTTTATTTTTTAGAAAAAGAAACTGAAAAGTCAGCCATATGTTTGTATTCACCCTGTTTTCTAGGATCTGCCTGAATAAAATCCAACATAACCAGCTGCCTTCAAAACTAATTACATATTGGTAAATGGAGTCCTCCAGCATTCAATTTAATCTCAGTATAAATCAGGCAGGTCAAGGATAGAGCTGTGGAGAAGTTTGAAGGAGTTTAAAGGGTTAGGTTGTAAGTTTAGACAATCTGCTCACAGGTCAAACAAGGACAGCATTAATTAAAGAAGCAGTCCACAAACTCATGGTAACCTTGGAGGAAATGCAGAGAGTTACAACTCAAAGGAATCTGTAGGCAAGATACGTTTGCACTCAACACAACAAATATCAAGAGGAGTCTGATATTTTCAGGGGAAAGTCATGCACCAGGACTGCTGTTGTGACCATCATCTGATGTTTTTCCTCCTTTGCGCAACCATGAACTCTTTGACCACTGTGCCCTTTCTCTCCCAGTCTTTCTCTTTTTAAAGCATTTGACTGTCATAATAGGTGGACAAACAAACATAACTTGCTGTCCATTTATTGATGGAGAGACATGGAGAGCACACTACCTTTTGCCTACAGCAAAAAAAAAAAAATCATAGAACTACCTTTTGCCTACAGCAAAAGGTAGTTCTATGATTTTTTTATTTTATTTTTTATTTTATTTTTTTTTTTTGACTAAGTGGGACTGAATTCAGATTAAGGTTCAAGGTTTTCAGATTTTTCTTTTTAAAAACTTTCCCTTCTCAATCATACATGACTCTGTGTTGGTCTAGCTTGATTCTACCTCTTGCATTTAGTTTTTTTGGTATCCTGTTTTTCATATTTACAGAAAATAACTTTTTTGTTTTTAATTTTATTCTGTAGTTGTTGCCCTAAAAAGTGTGTGTAGGGGAAACAAACAATTTATGATGCAAATCAAATTGATCAAACAATTCAGATTTCTGTTTTTTGTATTTTCAAGTTTCCAGTTAAATCACTTTTAAATAAATTCGGTGAAAGATTTTTATCTGAGGTAATTCTTGGAGGACCTGTTTTCATGCCCAACATGTCTGGTGTGGCAAAGAACATTTAATAAAAATGCTTTTTATCATGTAGAAAGTCAGCTGGAGAGGAATGTATTGTTCAGTCAGTGATCCCCTAATACAAGACAGATTTCCACTGATTGCTTGACTTTTGCACAGAATTGGCAGATTTTAGCTTGACCAGTTGGACAGGATGATCAGGCTGTCATATTGTTTTTCCTTCAGCAAGTGCATCATCACAAGTGCATCATCACAAAATGCTTACACAGGAACTGTTTTCTGTGCATTTCTCTCTTTTGTCTGCCAAGAACACCTAAAGTTAGTTGTTTGTAATATCTGTAGTATTTTTTGATAGAATAAATGCACTCAAGGCACTACTGGAAGAAAACATTTCCCTAGAGGTTCTATAAAGTTAGGTGCAAACATGTCTACTTCTCATTAAATGATGTTTTACAGCTTTCCTTGGACAGTACCATTTGCTGTTTCAACAGATGACAAAGCTTAAGTTAAATTATTTATTCCTTGAAGCTAATAGTGTAATACTTTATATTAATTTGTAAATCACCATACAAGAACTCAGTTTTTCATTTAGAGACCAATAAAGCAAACTGTCAAATGCAGTATTATGTAAAATCGAATTTTTGAGCTTTACATCATGTTATTATGTTATTCCCTCATCAAAAACATACCTGGGGTGTTGCTTTGATTCTTTCATACATGTTTGAGAAATCCTTTAATCTCCCGTGGCAGCCATTCAGCTGGGTAAAATGCCTGGATGGACCTAGTTCCTTTGAAACCCAGTTTCTCCTCAGAGCTGCGGTTTCCAAGCTTCCCAGCTTCTACCACACAGAGCACCCCTCCCCAACGACTCCCCCACTCCGCTATTTCAGACTAGCTAGCAGCAATTAGCAAACACCTGATGGAACTGCATGTCTGCTGAGCTCATTATACAAGCTACTTCTCAGTGAAAGTTGATTAAAAACGTTGTTAAAGGGTTAATAGAGGAGCGATGTTGTAATGACTTCCTGAAGGCAGAGTTTCAGAAAGAGCAGGAGTTTTTAAAGAGACAGAGGCCCAATTTCAAGGCGTTCAATTACATAGTCAAATTTTATTTAAGTCATATTTGATATATACAGCATTTATGTAACAACTGAAGGTAAAATAGTCATTTGATTGTGCTATAAAATGGCACTAGGTGCCTGGAAAATACGTAATACTGCCCCTTTAATATTTGCAGTAGCATACAGTTATATTCTTTTGCATCTGAATGTCCCACAATTAAAATTTTAAAAATTGTTATATCTCTCTTTTTAAAAAGGTGTCTTTTTACCCCTGTCCTATACATAAATCCATACTTATCACTCATTCTTCTGATTGTTTGTTTTTGTCAGATTGTGATGCTGACCAAATACTGGACAAAGTTCAACATTGCAGCTCTCTGCATCTCGGTGGTTATGTTCTTCTTCTGCACCAGAATCACCCACAGCGCCCGCCTTTTTCAGAACTCACCCACTGACTATTACTTCTTTGGTATTTTCTTCAGTTTTCAGAGTATTCTCATTCCTCATTTAGTTCCTAATTATGTGTGGTGCTGAGATGTGTGTTTTTTTTTGTTTTTTTTTTTTTTTTGTTTGTTTTTTTTTTCTTTTACACCCACCCATCCAGAGAACGATCATATAAAATGAAAAAACAAAAACAAAAAAGCAAGCAAACAATGTGGTTATCTAGTGAAAAAGTCCATTTGAATTATTCTCATGTTCATGCATAAATTGGTTGTCTGATTTGTTTGTATTCCAGTGGCTAGATTTGATTGTTGTTTGCTTTTTCCCAGGTGTGTCTGAAAAGGCCTTCATTGATCCAGTAGTGTGGCTCACAGCTCTGCTCACAACTTGGACTGCTGTTCTGCCCTCAGTTACTTTCCATGCCCTCAATGTCATTCTCAGTGTGCACAATAAACACAAGGTGAGACATCTTTGGGTACTCGTGAGAGTACACAGTGGATGTTTCTATAAAAGATCAGTAGACATGTATCATCATATTACAAGTTTTGATTTGTGTTTGGGCTTGTAGGTTATGATATTTAAAGTAATTTCTGTATCAAAAATTTGTGTGGAAAAAACAAAACAGCCAACAACACAAACAGAAGTTGCTAGAGAGTAATCATGTTACGAATAGAAGAGTAAACACAGACATCAATATACAGCACAATGGCCACTCAACAGGAAAGAATTGGTAGTCAAGTCTCAAGCTACAAGTTCATACTGTGATAATTTATATGGCCATTTGTCTAGTGAAAAGGTAGAAGTCAGACAAACTGGATGTGATCAGTAGTTTAGTCTCTTACCCAGTGGTTTAAAAGCACTTTGTGGTGATTGCAGCCTACCTGTATTTTACCACAGTGATAAATCACTTGTAACAAAAACTGTAGTTTATAAAAAACAAAATTTCTGGCAGGAATCAGATAGACATTCTTTTCTGACCAGCATTGTCACTCTGTTGTACACAAATGTCAGCAGTCCATTTTCTTCAAACAACTGTCGCTAAAATACATTATATTGGCGAGATTTGCAATAGTTGTTGTAAATAATAGGAGTGAAGGGAAGCAGCTGAAAGTCACTTTTCAACAAATAACCAGTCTTTGTCATACACATTGGGGTTGACCTGCACTAGAGTATTTCAGGCGTCAAAACGTTATTCTGAGGACTCCATCTGTCTTGCCACTCAAACTGCCCATCTAGAATAAAAAGCCACTTTAATTAATCCTACATATTTGGTAGTTGTCATAACATTGATATACAATCTGTCATTAATTTGGCTCAGATACGAACAAAAAATTAATCTCTTCTGCGTCTAATTACTGTGAGTAAACATGCAGGAACCACATTGGGAGAGACTGGTTATTGATTTATTCATAAAGTCATCCATGGATGTCAGCAGACATTTTGTACTAAGATGATACATAAAAAAAGTCAAAACTTCAGTAAAGTACACTTTCTTACCTGAGAAACTTTGTGCTCACAAACAACACACACAGTCTCAATGCTCTTGCTGCTTACTCACTGTTCACATTGTTGTGGTTTCACCCTTGGGTTCTTCCTTCCCTTGACATTAGGTTTCCAACTCGGCTTCAAGGAAAAATTGTTTCAAACAGCACAACAGTTTTAATGAGCGAGGAAAAATCTGCCTCCTTCGTCTGTTTTCTTTTTTAATCTCACCTACCTTTCCTATTCTAGGGAAAGTAAGCCTGCTCACTCATTGCTTTTTTGTGTGCTCTGTGTTGCCAGTAAATACCCATGCATCTATTCAATACAAATTCTTGTTTGAAAGTTTTATGTGGTTTTGTTTCTGGTTTAAAACAGTAGACAGGCTTGGTCCTCCACTCAAGATAATACATCATCATCTGTATCTGAGAACAGTGATTTTATTTTAACAAGTCATATCCCCAGCTACTGTTTTTCTGTTGACGATGTGTGTTTCCAAAATTACTTACTGCTTTAAAAAAATATTAGAAAGGCTTACTATGATTTATTTGGGTTTTATATTTTCAAGATTTCTAAGTTTTATGGCCCTATAATTAGGACATTGTTCATTAAAATGAAGACGAACATGTTATCTGAAGTTGTTTAGCCATAGTCCAAAAATAACATGCAGAGATTTTGTATAGTTGTAGATCTGAAATAGATTAAACCCACTAAAGTGTGTTGGACTGTGCACATTTCTTTTTATTAAATATCCTGTACATATATCTTGTAAAAAAAAGTAATTATCAACCTGGTAGAAAATGTACCCTCCTAAATAATTCTCTATTAAACTGTTCGTATTTAATTTAATTTCTCATCTACATGTAAATAACAAATTTCCTGCAGCACAACTGTGACTATGACGGCTATCCGATTTCCTGCTGTGCAGCCGATTATTTGCCATATTCCATTATACTTATTTCTGTTGTTTTGTTGAATTGTTGTTTTGTTTTCATGTTTAATGACTAGACTGTTCAACAAAGAATAACAATGAAAAGCAGAACATGTGGGAAAATGCTGAACAATAAGTATTGCTTTAAATCTTATTTACTGTCAACTGTGCAATGACAAAATTACTAATGAAGGCAAAAAAAGTTTACAGTCAAATACATTTTTATTTATTTATTTTTTTTCCTGGCTATGCTTTTCTGTTTTTTAGTTGTGTAACTGAATTTTTGCAGGTAATTCCGCCAGTGTGCTCTTCTGGGTGTTGGTAAAAATAAATAAATAAATAAAAATCTCTATGTTTTCCTCTGTGATGCAGATACACAACTCGTCCCCTCCTCCAGTGGAACTCAGGTCAAGGTTCAGAAGAGGGTCATCACTCCGCCGGTCATCATACGGCATCTCTCAGGGTGCTGGGCCTGGACGCCTCATTAATTCAGCGATTTCCATCCGGAGAACAGAGGTGTTAAAGGATGAGAAAGTGACTACAAGTAAAAAGCTGTCTAATATTTGAGGTCAATGTATAAGCGATAGGCTTCTGCATGGTGCTGTGCCAAAGTGCTTTCAGTCATTCCATGTTTTGAGTCAGATCCAGACTCAACTGACTCATCCTGACTAGTTGTAATGTGAGATTAGAAAATGTTAAGGTGCATCTGGTGCCCCATAGAGGGACTAGGAACCTTGCATCTGTTACAGAAGACCAGGCTTTATAGGTGAGCAGATGTAAAACCCTGAATAAACCTTAAGTCAGGTGATACATAATTGGCGCGTGGTGCATAATCTTGATCTAGCCACTATGAGTGTGTGACCAGTCTGTTGTCAGTTTACATAAGCTTGAACAAATCGTTGTAGAGGTGTGGATAATAAGGCTGTTAGTCAAGTATGGGTCATTCCTTCGCCATTTTGTGTCTTTGAAGTTTTTTCATGTTTCATACCTGACCTTTTCTGCTACAAAATGAAGCTGTCAATCACCAGACCTCCTGTACTGACTATGCATCAATTCATAGCTTCCAGGATTGACCACTGATGGTTTAAAGTTGGCTATATCCATCAGCAGGATGTCACTTACAGTTATACTGGTTTGATTAGGAGTTATAATCTGTCATAGGTTATCAGAATAAACTGGCCTAAACATAGATCAGAACCAAAATAAATGTGAATACCATGCAATAAATTTTTAGTTAGTAATACAGGATGCAATAAAATCCTGCACTCTATTTTTATGACTATAATTCATGAAAATACATAACTACAACAATAAATAAATAAATAAATAAACAGACTATGATTAAAGTACATACAGCTAAAAGGGCTTGTTTTTACAAGTGCAAAAGGGAAACAGAAAAGGATAAAACCTATGGATCACTAAGAAATCAAGGTAGAAATTGGCAAAGGGGCAAAATGACCAGGAATCATCCCTGTAGCTTCTCTGCTCATTGCCTGTTTTCTTTCATGACGACAAATCTTTTCATAAAGACTGATTTAAGGTCAGATTAGTTAGCATAATTCCATTGTTCCCGCATGAGTAGTTAATAATGATTTTAAAGTTTTAATTGTAAAATATAGAGTAATGTTAATTGTTCTTGCATGTACTATTAAATCTCTATTTTAAATGGGAGTCTCTGAGATTTTGTATGGCCTTCTTTTACTAATAAAAGATATTATAGAAAATGTATTTACTTACCTTTCAATCAATCCATGCACAACAAATCAACAGTCCCACTTTGTTTTACAATTGTTTTATTTGTTAATTTATTTCAAAACACGCAATTTACCCATATTATCCTTTTAAGATTTTTTTTATTTTTCTGTAACAGTTATTACTCAGGTTTTTTACCTTCTCGAGAGTCTCAACTAGAGTGAAACTAAAAGTCCTCCACAGGCTCTCCGGCTTCTGCAGTGGGAGGAGGGTGGGAGAGAGGCTTTCTGGTCAGACGTGAGTGGGTTGCTACCCCGTTTCTACACAAGCAGACGTGTGTTTGTGTCTGTGTGAAGGTTTACACCAGGCTATGGGTGTGTACATGTGTGCGTTTAAGTGCAAGATGTGGAATGTCCACATGGCCGGGTAAATCACAAGACCCATAGACCAGCCCAGAAAGCTGAATATTGTCTTCCAGGTTTGGCAGCCAGATTGTCACACCTCTGGTTTTATCTTTGGTTCCAGAAAAGAAAAAAAAAACACTCTCAAAGGGACAGACTCACCCTCTGCAGCATGTGCCTATGTCTGTTTGTGTTTATATAGGTCTGTCCGAGTGCAATACAAGCCACAGTCTCCAGACGACTTTGTAAACTCGAGTAGAAACAATGTTAAGTGTCTTTGCATTGATTGTGGCCCTTCCTTGGCGCTGGGGACAAAGACAGTCAAACATTGTAGGACAGTGGAGCCATGATGAGTGGAATGGGGTGGGGGAGGGAGAGGTTTCAACTTGCAAAGATCAGCATGGGCTCCATTTTGGCATCAGTGGCAGTTTGGGGCTTTTGTAGTGAAAATATGAGGTGCTGCAGTGCCACTCCGTCCCTGGCCGCTCAGAGCAAAAACTAACTGAGCGACTGGTGCTGCTTCACCCTCGATTGGCTCATGAGACAGGCGGGATGTAAAGAGGTGGAGAAGGGTCAAAGTGTGAGTGTTAAAATGTGGAGTAGGGGTGGCCGGGGGTTGAGGGTTATACACTCTGACCCAGCAGCAACGATTAAGATTGGGGAGGGTCAGGTGTTTGCATAGTTCTCTGTGCAAAAGCCACCAACCGGAGCCATTTTTATTTCCTCGCGGCTGGCTACATCGTCATTAGATCAACAGGGGTCGGACGGTGGGTTATGGGAAGCATGGTCTTTGCACCACAGCTCTCTGTTTGGGACTCCTCCATAGAGGCAGGAGATGAGGCAGAGTGAAAAGCGAGAGAGGGTGAAGAAGTGAGATTTCTGTCAGCAATGGGGGGAAAGATGAATATATCTGAGTGATTCGGGGTTTGGGAGGTTGGGAGGAGAGGGGGCAGTCGTTTGGCAGTCGCACACTGCAGTTCGCCACGATCCAGAGAGCCTCTTCTCCCGTGATTTTTGCTCTTCTATCCTCCCCTTCCTCCTTCCCACTGGCCTGCCCTCTCTCTACCTTTTTTCTTGTTTTGAAACTGATTGTCTTCTACCATCACAAAGACACTTGGTTCTGATTGATTAACAGGTAACAGAAGAGGGAGAGCACAGTGTGACTGGGGGTGTCTCTACATCGGTCCCGCCAGGGCAACCCATTTAGTCCAGGCGCGAGACGTCGCCCCAAGCAAACTGCTGTTTGACAGCAAACGTGGGAAACGCTTCAGGCCAGACACTGGGTTGCCACGTGGTACCGCTGTTGGTTGGTCAGTCAATCAGCAAGAAATGGTTTTAGATTTTTGCATGACAAATATTGCAACCCATAGCAATGGAACATAAAATAGAAAAAAAACCCACTGTCTTCCACAAAGGTACAAATGAACACATGTACACAGATTGAAGAAAAAGCATGTAGACAAACATACAGGCATATTCAAGGCCGCTCGGATCGGCGTGTGTCCCTCTGATTAACTCCAAGTAAACAGCCAGTCTTTGGAAAAGCAAGACACACATTCCGAGCCCCGAGTGTGGACCACGAGCTGAGGAATGAAGATTGAATGCTATTGATTAGGGAGGAGACAAGTTTGACCTCCCCCAGCACACACTGCCCCCTACTGTCTGGATTTATATACATCAAAGAAACATTGGGGGAAAGAGGGGGAAGGGTTGCAACAACACATGCACACAACCAGTGAATCCAACAGTGACGGAAAGTCTAAAAACAACAACCCTTCCAACGCCTAAAACCCAAATACCTCCCCACCCTTTTTTTCTGGCATTTATTTTAATAACTAAAATATTCCCCCACCCCATCTCCACCCACTCCAAAGTCTTCCTATCCTTTTCCACTCCCCACAAAATCACAGGTCATTCCTGTTGGTTTCTATACAGTTATACAATATCCATGCACAAAAGAAAAGAAAAAAAAGTGCACCTTCTTCTCAACAGGAGGCGCTGGTCTTTAATTATCTAAGAACATCAGGAGCACTTGAACACACCCAGGAACCTTTAAAAGTAATGGTTTCATCTTTTTTTTCCCCCTTTTTTTTGTATTTCTTTTTTCCTCAGAGAAAAGACAACTAAAAGGCAGAAGAAAGCTAACAATGAATGTAAGGTTATTCCTCCTTTGGTTTAACATCAAATTTTTGGTTTATAATTCAGTTCAGTTTTTTTTTTTTTTCTTTGAATGTAGCCATTTGTGAGAGAGCTTGGAACTACGGTGCCTTGCAAAAGTATTCATACCTCTTGAACTTCAACTTCCATGGATTTTATCTGGATTTTATGTAATATAATGTACCATACAACTGAGAATTGGAATTTACAACAAAAAAATCGGAAAAGTGTTGCGTGCATATGTATTCAGCCCACTTTATCCAGACACCCCAAAATAAAACTCAGTGCTACCAACGGCATTCAAATGTCTCCTAATTGCGGGTCCATATGTGTATTCATTTAGGTATGAAACCAGCCATTCTGTGAAGGCCTCTGAGCTAGTTTAGAGAACATTAGTGAGCAAGCAACAGACAGGTCCTGGATATAGCTGAAGCAGGGTTAAATTACAAGAAATAGAACATCTAACAGAGCACTTTTCAATCTGTAATACAAAAATGGAAAGAGTATGGCACCATTGCAGACCCCCAAAGACATAGCAATTTTCTGTCTAAACTTACAAGCCAGGTAGAGAGCATTTATAAAACAAGCAGTCAGCTGAACTTTTTGACCTACACTCAAAATTGTATTGTGGGGCAGGAAACTAATACATCACTACTACACTATACTACTACCCTCAACATACTACCCCCATCAAGAAACATGGTAGTGGCAGTACCACGCTCTTGGGCTGTTTTCCTTCAACAGGAACAGGGAAGCTGGTCAAAGTTGATGAGAAAATGGATGGAGGAAAAATACAGGGGCAAACCTGGAGGAAATGGCAGCAAAGGATTTGAGATCGGTGGGGAAGTTGGCCTTCCGGCAGGACAACAGCCATAACTATGTAGCCAGTGCTTCAATGGAATACTTTAGGTCAAAGCATATTCATGTGCAATGATGACCCAGTCAAAGTTCAGGCATAAATCAAATTGAGAATCTGTGGCAAGATGTGCCCAGATATGACTGCTTTTCATAGACAATCTTTATCCAAACTGACTGAACTTGAGCTTTTCGCAAAGAATAATGGGCAAAAATTTCCATCTCCAAATGGTTAAAGAATAAAAATTTGTGACACAGAGGAAGTGAATACATTTGCCACACTTTTCAGATTTTTATTTGTAAAAAGCCATGTCTGATTTTCCTTCCACTTCACAGTTCTGCACTTATTTGTGTTGGTCTATGACATAAAATCCCCATAAAAAGCAATAAATTTTGTGGTTGTAATGTCACAAAATGTGACAATGTTAAAGGTGTATGAATACATTTGCAAGTCACTATAAGTCTCTCATGCTCTCTCTCTCTAGCCTGGCTTTCACTTTTGTCTTTTCTTTTTCTCAGCTAGTCCTCCACAGAAACATTCACAATGTCTTTTCCTTTTATGAAAACAGTAAGTACATGCCGTAGCAAAAAACAAACCGAGAGAACGTACAAGAAAAATAAGCAAACGGATAAAAGGAATTTTTAACAGTATAAAGCTTCAAGTCACAAGTTCCAAAACTAACTATCATAAGTATCATAGTTTCATAATCATTGTTATCATTAGCAGTATTATTTTCAGCTTTAAATTACATAAAGTTTACATGAAAGGTTTTTGAGGTATTTCAGAATTAATTGTCAAACACATGCCTACCGAGTCTTGGCACTAGCCAGGGGGAAGTGTTGTCTGGACGGACAAGGTGGAGGGAGGAGAGAGTTTGAGTCTTCCACACTTTTCTAGTGCAGCCTCTGTGCTTGCACGCAGTAGACTGTTGGTCATTTGAAATGCAGGTGATCCAAGTGCTTATACCCAGCAGCCTTTTTTAAGCCCCCTCTTTCTCTGTTACACAAAAATATCTCTGATGCGAGAAAGCTAAAAACGGCTGAGAGCACAAGCACATCGGGCAAAAGAACGAGAAAAATTATGAAAGGCTGGTGAGCTAAGAGATGATTAACAATACAGTAACAGAGACTGAAAGATTGAGGAGTAACACATAGGTTTGTTTCAAATAAATGGTGTAGAGAAAATGTTTTATAGACTTTCTACGTGATAAAGTGCTTGTATTCTAGTGTATCAAGATGGAAAGTCAATATGAGAGAAAATGCTGACACAGCCCCCACTCTGTGTCCCTCTCTTTGCACACCCCCCCTCGCCTCTGTCCATCCAATTATGGGTGCATTGTCTGTGTGAGTGCATGTTTGTGAGAGAGTGTGCATGCATCTGCGTGACTGCATGTGTTTTATGTGTGTGACCAGTGCAGTCCCACCCGTGGTTGAAGGGAAAAGGCACTCAACTCTGTCTGCAAGGCAACCACCTCCTCCTAAGTGGCACGATGCAGTCTGACTGCACTGTTAGAAGCGAGTGAATGTAATGTGGGTCTTTAATACTTGTCAGTGTGTGACATTTTTTGTGGGACAAAAAGAGGGGGAGGAGTTTTGTTTGATTTCAATTTTTTGGGTTGTGTCCCCCTAGGCAGTTTGTGACTGGTAGGCTGCAGTATCTTTGGTATTAGTGGCGGTTTCACAAACCACTCAGCTTAGTGAGGTAGCCACACTGGTTCTCACTACAAACAAATGTCATTTTGTCAGCCTCATAACTAAAGAGCTGAGTCTATCTATCTATGGTTACTGAATTGTACTAGTCGATTTTAGCTCATCTTCCTTTGGCGATGTTGATTTGCTGCTTACAGCAGCATGACATTAGTCAGTGCCCCTCCATCAACTCCTCTATAGTGACCATTTGTTATCTAATCTGCACCGCTAATCTGACTACATTGTTGGAAATGCTACAGTTGCATCTTAAGACCACACAGATAACTATTAACCCCCCACCCGTCTCCCTCCGACAGAGCAAACTGAGTCAGCCAGGATGTTCGGAGGTCACGTTTCATCCCCTCTGTGTTCTTGAGGTTCATCTAGAGAGTAGCACAGTTCTGACATGAAACGCCAGATAAGAGAAAGCATCCATCAATTCTTCTCTGCAGCTCCCTGTTTTCTCTTTTTTCCTCTTCTTCCTGCAAATGTCTCCTTCAAGTCTGCAAAAAAAAAATACATCAGCAGACCAAGTCCTTGCGTCCCCCTTTTTCCTTTTTAAAAAGTCCTTCCTTTTTTGGTTTTTTGGTTTTTTGATTTATCAACAAGGTGCCTCACATATGCACAACAGAGCACAATAGTAACAAGAAATAGAAACTTTGTGTCTATGGTACTAATTAAATACCCGCATCAATATAGAGAGGAAGAGAGAAAGGGCTAGGGCCAATGGGATTAGATTAGAGGGACGAAAAAGGAGGTAGAGAACCAAAGATTGAGTGAGAAATTTTTCCAGTTTTGTGTTGGTGACATTTTTTTTTCCTGCTTTAGTTACTTGAGGTTTGGATTTGCCGTAAAATCAGATTCTTTTTTTACATTTGTTTTTACTAAAAAAAGTTTCTTTCAATTCAGTTAAAAGCTGATTGTTTGTTGCTATGGCACACACCGCCCTTCATCAGTGAGGTGCACTGTAGAGTGTGTTGACCTTAGTACCGTATTCTCACATTAAGGCAGTAAGCATTGGCACTGTTTGTCATTGTGAGTGCGTTGGTTTGCTTTGGGTTAGCTACTGATTCATAACCATAAGGTTTACATTAAATTATCAGTTTCAGAGATCTTTTTTGCAAACAGATAAAATGAATGCAAAATATAAAGCCTCCAAACAAAAAAAATCTAAATTTGAACCTCCAATGAGTGTCTCGCCTTTCTATTTCCCCCGATGCACTCCTCTCTCCTCCTTTTTCATTATTTTTTTTTCTCATTTGTTATTTCCTGCCTACATACAGTAATTCCCTGCCTTTGCTAAATCCCTGCATTTTTTTTTTCAGCGCTCAGCTCAACCATCCCCCCCTCCTCCAGCTCCACCAGCGCTGGTTGGATGAGGAACAACAATAGGATAATGGTTAGCTATTGATCCGCCTTCAAAGAGCTGCGAGGGCCTGAATGTGTTGTGCCGTGACTTCTCCTCAGCATCTAGTGGCTCTTCCCTTTCCTCCCTCTCCTCCACTATGAATTCTCCCACCTAGCCCCCACCTTTTATTTTTCTCTGCTGAGTACGGGTCTCTACTGTCAACAGCAGGGGGCACTGTTGTTCTGCCAGTACAGACAGGTCTAGGACGGAGTGGTGTGCTGTTGGTTTGCTGCTTGCTGCTGTAGAGGCCTTTGTGTGTCGTCTTCTGTGTGCTCCTCTGCTTTTTTTTTTTTTTTTTAATATGCAGCTGTAATGTAGTTTGGCTGGATGCCCGAGCATGTTGTTGTCATCGTTCGGTTCCCAGTTATTGATTCGAGCTCCCAGCAGAACAAAGAGCAAGTCCAGACATCTCGCCCGCCTCTCCTTTTGGTCAGGGAAACTCAGACTCTATAGTCTCAGGCTAGGAGTAACAATGACATCTCTCCCTGCAGGCCCTTTGACATCTGTGCAAAAATATAACCTGGGCCTGGAAGAGGTGAAGATCTCCTGCTGAGCCTCTTGAGTTTCACCTTCGGGAGGCAGAAAGGGGAGGTGGGGGTCAAGGAGCCACTTTCTCCGTCTGCATCGATTCATTTTTCAATTCATTAGTTTGCTGTATGATCAGCCTGAGCTGCTCTCTGAAATGGCTGGCCATCAGGGAATACCTTTGGCTGAGGAATGAAGGAGACTACAGGAGAAAAAACAAATGGAGGGGGAGGCAGAGAATTGGAAAGCCTTGCTTGTTTTTTCATAGGCTGCACTGTTTTCTTTACGACGGCCTTCTCTCCTTTTCACTTTGTGTGAATGTGCAGGATGGGGCACTGATAATAAGGCTATGTGCTGTTGTCTCGTCAGATTTATTGCCGTTCTTTCGCCCTTGTTGCTTCCATAGAGAGGACGTGAAAAAGGAGGCAAACACAAAGGAGGTGAGTTGAAGGAGGAGGCTGGCAAAATGTAGAAACCGTCCAAGAAAATGATCAAATCTTTGGTGTCTCTTTGCTTTGTCAGATGTAAAAATTTCTTAAAACCAAAAACAAAACAAAAAATAAATAAAGACTAAATCAATGATTGTCCTTGTGTGAATAAAGCAGAGTGAACCTGACTTCACACCTCACCTCTTAGATTCTGCTTCTTTCAGGTGAGCTTGAGATTTTGACTGACAAGAATGATGATTGCATGGCACAAAGGGTTTTTTTCAGGCAGTCCAGGCCAGGTAGGGTCATCAGAGACATGTTTCACAGTCACCTCCTTGTGACGCCTGCTGCTCCAACCTGGTTCCCCAGCCCTCTTGAAGGCCTCCTCCTTCTCCTCTCAGGCCTTGGAAAAGGTGGTGGTGGAGGTTCCCGGCTGCCCAGGGCTGGCGCCGTGGTCGTCGTGCCAGCGGTCCACACAGCGGCGGCGTGCGTTCATAAAGAAGTTGCTGACAGTGCTGAGCTCCAGGCCGAGCTGCTGGGAGATGGTGATCTGCATTTCCTTGGACGGGCGTTTGTTCTCCTTGAAGATGGCGATGAGCGTGCGACGCTGCAAGTCCGTGAAGACTAGACGCTGTTTCTTGGGCGCTGTGTTGCGGTCCTTGTGTTGCTCCTGTTCTTTGCGCTTGCAGGCTTGGTTTGGGTGGCAGCGGTGGGAGGGATGACGATGAGAGCGGGGAAGCCGAAGAGGGAAAGAAAACAAACAAAAAAAACAAGGTAAATACACAGAAGTGATTGTTTTCATGATGACAAAATAAAAAGAGAAGGTGGAAGAGAATAAAAGTAACTGCCTTGCAAATGTATTCATGTATTCAATTGAACTTTTTCACATTTTGTTATATTACCACCACAAACTTCAGTATTTTTACTGATATTTGATATTTCATGCATGGCTGTGGAGGAAAAATTATACAGGGTTGTCAGTTTATCTGATAAATGAAAATATGAAAGGAGTAGTGTGGATTTGTATTCAACCCATTTTATCCCTGTGAATCTTTTGGGGTTTGTCTCAACCAGCTTGTTACGTAGTCATTTTTGCCGCTGCAGTCATTTTTGCTCTTTGCAAAATAGCTCAACATCAGTCAAACTGGATGGAGAGCATGTGTGAATGTCATCTTTCAAATGGGAAATGCTCTGTACTTGTATAGCACTTTATCAAGTCCAGAGGACTCTAAAGCATTTCACACTACATTCAGTCATTCACACACACATTCACACGCTGATGGTGGCAAGCTACTGAATAGTAGTCTGACAGAAGCGAGGCTGCCATGCACTGGGCGCACCACCAGCAGGCAAGGTGGGTGAAGTGTCTTGCCCAAGGACACAACAACAGATGTGGACGGAATGGGGATCAAACCACCAACCCACCAATTACAGAACAACTTTCTACCATCGTCACCACATTGTTTTTGAAGTCTTTCCCCAGATTCTCTATTGGATTCAGGTCTTGACTTGAACTAGGCCATTCTAAGACATGAGCATGTTTTATTGTAGCTGTGGCTGTATGTTTAGGGTCATTCTTCTGCTGAAAGATGAACTTTTGCCTTATTCTTAAATTTTTCCCATTAGCTCTGCTCAGGAGATCCCTGCACAAAAACAGCATCCCCACAACATGATGCTACCACCACCATGTTCATGGTGAGGATGGTGTGTTTGGGGTACAGTGTTAGCTTTCCTCCACAGCTATTGTTTTCCAAGTTGGCCAAAAGGTTGTTTCCCCTATGTGGCGTGTGATAAACTTTAAATGGGACTTGTTGAGAGTTTCTTTTCATAATTGTTATTTTATTAAAAGAAACAGAGGCCATATTTATCTATATCTTAATAGTTGTACTGTCAACAGATTCTCAAACCTGAGCTGTAGCTCTCTGCAGCTCCTCCAGAGTTACTGGAGGAGCTGGTTATCTGAATACATATGTATGCTAAATTTTTCAGATTTTGATTTGTAAAACATGCATAATTCCCAGCCGTTTCACAATTATGTACAAGTTTCTGTTGGTCTGTCAAATAAAATTTAAATAAAACAAGTTGAAGTTCCTGGTTGTCAGGAGACAAAATGTGAAAAAGTGCAACTGGCATGAATAATTTTGCAAGGGACTGTATTAACTAGTACTTAGGCATATAAAAACTAGTTTATACACCAGCAGTGATGCTGCAGCTCCATCTCTATTGCCATATTAAAGTTGATTTAAAGCTAATCCATGCGTCCTGCCCAGTGGGAATATTCCTTCCATCCTGCAGAGTGCAGACAGGGAGCCAGCCTGCGGTGAGAGAAAGACTGGGTGGGGAGGGCAAGGCAGTGGGACTGGCTGTTGCCTGCTAGCTGGAGACACTGCTGTTTGATTCAATATTAATGCAGTTTGAGTCGCAATGGGGGACTGAGTGACTGATGCACAAAAGTAAGCATTTTGTGTTTTGGTGTGTATGTGTGTGTGTGTGTGTAAATGAGAGCTAGAGAGGACGGGGAAAGAATGGAAACAAGAAAATAAAAGATGAACAAGTGAGACAAAGTGTGTGTATTTGTGTGTGTGTGTGTGTGTGTGTGTGTGTGTGTGTGTGTGTGTGTAAGAACCAAGGAGGGGAGCCAAGAAGAGGAAGGAGGGGCGTTCATGTGAAGGAGAAAGCAAGATATTGACCGACTTGCTGTAGGAATTGGGGGGGGGGGGTTTCTGTAGGGACTGAGGTCAGATCCCCCCCAGCAGGTCTACAGTCTGTTACTTCAAACGGAGCCCACTGGAGCCCACTCTATAGAGCTCTGAGAGGGTATTTATAAACCCTCCTACCCCCCGCCCCCCTTCTCCTCTCTTTCCCCAAACACAAACACTTGAGAGGTGCTTGCACTGGCTGCTATGAGCCCCATTCCATACACAGAGCAATTTTCAAAAGAAAAACTGTGCACTCCTACATTTGGGAGGGGGTCCAAAGGGGTGAAGGGGATGTGTGCAGCAAACACAAAAATTAATAGTTAATAGAGTGCTGTATGTGGATAAGTGTGTTGTAACTCAATGTACTTGAACGAGAAGTCTGGAAAGCAGCAGACAGGTGGAAAGTAAAAGGTAGTAATGGTGTTTAGAAATGGTGTAGGAGGACGTGTGTGTGTGTGTGTGTGTGTGTGTGTGTGTGTGTGTGTGTGTGTGTGTATGGTTAAAGCTCCACCTCTGCAGCCACGTTACCCCGCTGACCAAGGATCGAATCCTCCCACAACGGACCGTGCGTCCCACTCAGCTTCCCCACTGTCTCAATTAAAAGAGAGCAAATCACAGAGAGAAAGATGGCATCCCAGTGGGGCCTCCACCTGCCGCCGTCGGTATTGTCTCATACTTTCATACCTCCTTCAGTAAATGTCTCACTCTCACACTGCGGGTACATGCGTCTGGATACATTTAGGGATAGATTATTTTTTCTCTCCTATGCTCTTCTACTGTGTGTGTGTGTGTGTGTGTGTGTGTGTGTGTGTGTGTGTTTTAAGGGTGGCTGTGATTATGCTGAAGTGGCTGGAGCCAACCAGTGGCTCTGTGTGTCTAATTACAGTGGAACAGAGACCATTGATCAACCACTGCAGTCCGATCTGTTTACTACAGATGTCTAACCTGCACACTTTCACATCCATCATCTTCATATTTCAAATCAACACCGGTGCTAATGTGCTGCACTCGGATTAGTCCAAAAGCATGCTTGTGTCTATACATTCTGCATATCATCGCATATTAGTACTTTGATTTATTAAAGGTTTAGGAGAAAAAAAAAAAAAAAAAAAACAGAACAAGAAAATGGATTTACTATTTGAGCAATTTTACAACATTTCCTTGGATAAAAGTTGGATTTTATGTCCTCTTCAGGGTTGCATGACATTAGGGAATTTTTGAATACTGTGATGACTATTTTGGGTGTGATTAATCTGACATTTCCTCACTCTTATCTTTTTTTTCTAAACGTGATTTTCTCACCAGTTTCCTTAAATTTTAGCAACTTAAATCTATATTAGGTGTTTAAATCAAGAAATATCAAAGTCTTTCAGGCTAACTAGACATTTTATCAATATAGAAAAATTGAAAGCATCACTGCTTGAAATACAGCCTACCAAAATTTGTGTTGGGTGGTTCTTTATGATGATGATATGCACACAGTGATGTGATTATGATTCAGCATACTGGGCAGTTCTAATCATGTTGCAGGGATAGTTTTGTTTTATTCTCTAACAGGTATGATTGTAACACGTTTTTCTCATATTTTCTTTGACATTTAGATGCAAACACAGGCTAAAATAAATACTACCTGCTAATTCCAGGAAGCAAATACTACAGGGTAGCTTGTGTGATAGATTTTTTTAGTGCAGTGATTCACTTGTCAGTCATCAATATGGCAATAATCAATAACTTGCTCCACTGTATGTATATATATATATATATATATATATATATATATATATATATATATATATATATATATATATATATATATAGAGAGAGAGAGAGAGAGAGAGAGAGAGAGATATGTGGACTTCATTCATATATACCTGCACACTTTCACATATATATATATATATATATATATATATATATATATATATATATATATATATATATATATATATATTTTTTTTTTTATTTTTTTTTTATTTTTATTTTTATTTTTTTTTTTTTCTTGACTTCATTTTTAAAAATGAAGTCAAGATGTTTTTCTAGCTGTGCAACGCAAGAGGTAGATAAAGAGCTCAAACATTACACCTATTTTTCTGGTTTAAACAATCGTTCATGTGGTATGGTGGTACTGTTCTTACGAAAAAATTGAGATTGATTGAGCGAACATTGACTTAAAAAAATCCAGATGTGAGGATTTCTCTTTTTGCACATTTTAGTGTAGGATCACACTGATCAGGGAGAAGTTACAGCTTGACACCCATCAGAGACACACTGGACTGTCTGGATCAAACCTGCAATGGAAGGGATTTGTTTCCCAGCAGGGTGGCAAGCCTGAACATACGTTATAGCCCGGCCAGGTCCGTTTGAAGTTTAGAAAGGAGCTGACATGTGTGACATATCTATTCATCCTACAGATCTCTACATCTCTGGCAACACAAGGAAAATGGATAATCTACCATTAAGATGCTCCAGAAGAGTATTGGAAAATGTGAAGTAATACACAATCACTAAAAAAAATGTAATTCTTAAAGCTTGTGTAGACAATGTGCGTTGTGTTACTGAGATGTCCTAATTGAACAGTTCTTTTCTGTCAGCTTCTCTGACAGTTCTCTTTATTCACTGTTGGAAATACAATATATTACTGTGGTTACTTAAGATGTTTTTCACTGGGCTTCAGTTTTCTGAAAGAGTTGCTCTTCCTTTCATCCATCTTGCACAATTACATTCAAAACATTACTTACATAATGCTCAAATACAACTATTAATGAAAATAAGATTTGATTTTATTCTCACTATTCTTGTCTTTTACTTATTCCAGTTAATCAAATTAGTTGTACTTTTTCTCCTTGAAACTTTTTTTTCATTTTTTAGCATCCAAAATGGGTTGTTTTTTTTTTTTTCGTTCAACCCCAACCAGTGAGAAAAAAGAACTTTCTTTGAAAGACTGTTTTGTTTTTCTGTTTAATCATTCTTCAGACTACAAAGCTGCAAAAGGGTAAAATTTACGTCTGCTAATTTCTGATATCACTAAAACTTGAGAAAAATGATCTGGACTCAGCCAGGAGTGCATTTTCTCCTCTTGTGGCCAAAAGAGGTATTACAAAAACAAAAACTGAGCCCCTCGGAGCATTTTTTTTCCCACACCTGCTTTTTATTTGTTGATAACCTCCGAGATCTTGCGATTAAAAACATGTTGTTGTTTTAGGATTTTATTGGTCACTCGTAGAGCATCAAGATTTTTTTCCATTTGCCTTTCAGGACTTCCGTAGAGGAGAGTAAAAATCACATGCACATAGTTACTGATAGGATTCTTTCCTAATATATAAATAGGTTTGCTTCAGGATTACGCTTCTATGGGAAACATTCTAACAAACTACAGATCAGGAGCCATTTTTATTAGATTGTTGTAGGATTTATTTTTCTTTAACACCTTTAAAAAAGGAAGCCAGCGTATGAACACACTCACAATAAATGCACCTATTTTCTTCAGGAAGTCAGCGGGAGTAATGACTGTCTTTAAATGTGCCTCCACACAATCAACTGTAAACAGTCCCATCTCCTTCAGCGGATAGTCACGTCCCTCATCCCTTCATCGACCGGTCCGCTTGGCGCCGTTTGGCTCGGCAGGGGGCGCTCTCGTCGTGGCCAGCCTGCACTGGGGGCGCCATATACTGCGCTTTGCCTTTGCTACAGGCGCTGGATTTAGTAATCAATATCGATCGATCGGTGAGGAAGGGGGCCCTGATTACTGAACCAAGCTCGGTGTAGAAAAGATTGGGGGGAGGGGGGTTGGGGGAAATCGATCATTGCAGCTTTTAGAGCTACAGTAGGTACCGGGCAGAGAGACGGACATAAACTGGTGCACAAAGCAGCCCGGACAAGAGCAAAAATCTTGGTTTGTGTTTTCTGAGGTGCACATCCTGCTGATAGGAGCGCACTGTGATTTCTATAACTCGCTGTATAGATCTGTGAATACAGCGGCTCACATAGCACGAATGGATTCCTCCAACTCCTCAGAAGCAGAGATTGATTAACAGCAATGTTTGTCCTGACTGTACCTTACCTATTTCTTCTATTTTTCACATCCATAGTAGTTTGCGGGCGTTTAATTATATATATATATATATATATATATATATATATATATATATATATATATATATATATATATATAATTGTTAAATGTGATGGAAAATCTTCAAAATGTGTTTTATTCCCCTTTTTTCTCTCACTGATAACATTAATATTCTTCGTTTCACGACAAACCAAGCGAGGTTAAGACAGAGGCCCTGGGTGTTCAATATCGATCAATATATTCGTGAATAATTCGTGTGTGAAATTCAGTTCGTCCAATTAATTATACCTTGGAGGAGGGAGGAGGAGGAGGAGGAGGGGAGGTACATAAAGGATATGAGGCACAAAATAAATAAATATTTTGTGTAACACACACGCTCAGATTTGGGAGGAAGTCGCGTGATGACCCGGCTTTTTTACTGTTTAAATCAGAAAGAAGAAGAAATAATCATCACCTTTTCCGTCTGTGATGCTAAATATTCACAACTGGCTGCAGATGTGAGTCCATCTCAAGCATTAATCACCTATTGATCATCACTGCCCAACCTGCTCATAATGAGAAAGTCAAACCGCCTAATTTTGCGCCTATGGTGGTTTTTATATGAAACAAGCATAGATTGCACACTTACATACAGAATGTGTCCTCATTCCCCTCCATCCTAAAATCCTGTCCCAGGACCCCGAAGCAGTGGGGAGCAACAAGAGTGTTGATTTAATTAATTAACCTGTGAAAGTGTTTGCTGGTTCCATTTCCATTCCCAATGCTCACACTTGTGCAGGTTCTTTTATTCTAGGAATGCAGCTTTGCTACTTAAACCCTATTTTTATTAAGTTCCCTGTTGTTTCACATGGACTGCTCTCCTGAAGATTCATACAGCGTTCAGTCTACATTTCCACACGACCATCTTTCTCCTCCTACATGTATAAAGTTGTTGTATTTGGCATATGGTTGCAGGACAGTGCCAAGCCCTGTTTGTGTCTTTCACCAGTGGCCAGATCACTTCCAGCTCAATAGTCCTTAATGTAATGGGTGAGAATTAGTGTTAATATACTGATGAAGCGGGACAATTTGTTTGTTTGCCTTTCCCTGCAAATCAGCTGCGAGGCATTTCTTCTCAAGCACTTCAATAACACTTCAACCTAAACTCAGTTAAAACTTCGCTCCACTTCCAAGCCTTTAATTCCAACAAGTGACGCCTTTTACTTTTTAGAGCAGCTCAAATTTAAACGTATAAATAAATTAAATAATTATAGAAAAATAAAATAAATCGTGCATTGTTTGAGCTGTGGACAATACAGTGTTATTTAGCGCTTTACAAAAAAAATCGCAGTGTGTTATTAGAAACGCCGGGGTGATTCAAGAAATGGCACCGTGTTAGGAAAATTCAATAATCAGTTGAGACTGCTGCCTGTGATGATCATGCTCTTATGAGGCTTTAGATAATTAAATGCACTCAGCCATTTAAGCACCTGATGACTGAGAGAAGCTGACGGAAATTTTAACCTGCTTTATATTTTTGTCACTTTAATATCTGTCCAGATCTGCATATGTTTGTACTACAGCAGCCGATCCTTTGTTGGGATTACACTCTTATGTGTGATCATCATTGATCTGAAGCCAAATTGGTTTGACCAATTATGCGTGGTAATTGTAATATTCGAGGTACTTTATTTTTTTTACAGGAGGAGCGCATAATTTTTATTCCCTCTTTTTTAGCTGTTTTTTTAAAAATTATATTTCAAATAGCAGTTCCAGTTGCCCCTGAGTGTGTATATGAGATTTATTTATTTATTTATTTACATAATTTTGTGGATTTACTTTAATTTTTAATTTTGTTTACGAATCCTGTGAATTTAGTCTCGTAATCATATGATATTCCTTTTATAAATGGGACTACATTTAGAGTTGAATTGCTTCTACATGTCCTTAAAAATTGTGATTGCGGTATCTACTACATTCTCCCGATGCTGTTTCGTTATAACACTAAGAGAAAACGACAGAAATGACAAGCCTTGTGTATTTTAACCATCACAATTACCAACAGCTTTAAAGTCTCGCGGGACTATATGACAGGATATGCAGAGGTCGTTTAGGTCAAAGTTTCCCCCTTTTTTATAATTACACCTTTGCTCCTGCAGAGCGTTGTTTTGTTTGGCTTTATATTATTTATTTATTTCTACATTGACTCTCCAGTAATAAAGTTATATTTTGCGCCTTTTATTTGGAATTTTGTTCTCCAAATTTCAGCGGTGGTTCGAGCTGTCACCTCCTCTTCTGATCTCCTGTTTTGTCGCAGGAGAATCTCCCCGCTGATTTGCAGTCAAATGGCACTGCTCGCTGTCCTCCAGGACGGCAGGAGCAGGCTTTGTAATATGCAGGAATTTTCAAAATTCAATTCACCCCCTCCCCCATGTGCAGATACAGTCAACAAAGATATATATGAAAGCCGAGAGTAATTGCGCTGATTTGATTGTGTTAATATCCAGGCTGCTTCGGCTGTGCAAAACAAAGCAAACTAAATGGAAACATATGGAGTTGTGAGTTGGTGTTGTGACAAACTGCAGTTGCAGTTTTAACCTTTTTTTTTAGTTTAGATATCAATGTTTTCCAACTAAAATAGTTGACTAACTAAAATGTCTAATTTATGTCATAGAATATAGTTAATATTTAACTGTTTGTGGTGTTTGTTTTCTAAATTTTTAGAATAAAAATTCCAACCTATTCAATAATTTAAAAAAAAATAATCATATCATCAAAATATATAAAAATAATAGGGGCTGGTTTGTGGAAAAGAATTACCCCTTTGGAGACAATAAAGTCTAAAGTATAATAATAATAATAATAATAATAATAATAATAATAATAATAATAATAATAATAATAGAAGAAGAAGAGAAAACATTTTATAAAAAATAATTAAGACAACAAATTTGTAATAGTAATTAAATTTACCTTTGTGTCTCAAAAACATATGCAACATTAAAAACTAGCAGGGTTAGGGTTTTACACACGCACACACGCATTTCTGTTTTCTCCTATTTTTTTTTTTCCTCTGATCAATTATCAGCGATTTTGTTTTTTTTCGCCGTACAAGTGCAGCCAAAATTATGAATCTCTGAATAACCAGCAGCCAGTTTGTTATTTGTAATAACATGTAACACACATGCTTTATGGGCTCACATCGATTCATTCATCAATTGATTTCGCAGCCGTTTTGCTCCTTTGTTGATCTTTGTGGGGTTGCCCAACCGGAGTTTCGGGTTGCATCTGTGTGTGCGATTAGCCTCGCGCGCGCGCGCGTCTGTTGTGGTTTTGTTGCGATCGAAGCTGCAGACAGACCTCCAAACCTCCTTACAAACCATCTGTAGGCTCTTATATTTTTAGAGATAATTTGTTACAGAGTTTTATACTTTAATTTTATTCAAACTTAATTTTTACCTAATTTGAGATTTTTCTAAAGAGATAAAAGTCCTCCGTTCAACTGGTGCCCCTAAGGTCAGGGCGTTACCACTTTATAGTCTTGTGGCACAGAAAGATTTGCTTTTATTAATTGTTTAATGCTGTCAAGAGTACAGAATATGCCTATTTTTATTCTCATTAGAATTTTTTTTCTAAATCAAAATTTTAATATACACTAGCGTATGAAATAAATCCTGTGTTCAAATAAATAAGATTTTTGCACCAAGAAGATATTAAATGACTTTTTCTTTTATAGAAAACTTTTCAACTGGATGCCTGCTTCTGTTCTCTTTAATTGCATGGACAATGTCCTTGCCTTGTGTTTTTAGCCTGTGCATTAAACAAGCCGTTATCGGCCCTTTAATAAGCGATGGCCTGTCAGAGCTTCAGATAAGCTCGGAGTGTGCGGAATCAGTGCAGCTTCAGCGGCGTTCCATGCTGATTTATCCCATTTTGGGTTGTTACTCTCCCATCTTACCCGCTTTCAAAAAAGATAAAAGTCAACTTTGAGAATCTGATTTGTCCCTCGGCATGGGAACAGGGATCTCTGACACTTTATATCACAGCTGATTTCTTTCTGTACAAACTAAACTGGAGTTCTGAGCTGTGTCGCTTTTGTTCGGAGAGACTGTGTAATCTGTGACAGTGATGAGGGCAGATGTGCATGCAGAAAGCAGATGCTTTTTTTTTTATTATTTTATTTTTTTTTATTTATTTATTTATTGAGAGAGAGGTACACCCCGGTGTTACATAACCACAGACTGAACCGAATCAGCACAATGGTGATATGGACTGATCAGTTTTTTAATTGCACAACAGTCTGCTGTTTGAAACCGCCACTTGAACTGCCTCTTATGTAAACTGCCACATATTGTCAAGGGTCAAAAGCTCACAATCTGATTAGTTTTTTGGGGTTTTTTGATCGTCTTTACCATTACACAAACACAGACCTACACACAGCGGCTGTTTTTGATGTGAGGAAAGGCTCACACCCCAGGGTGGAATAGACCTGGGGACACAGAACTCAAAAGAGAAAAAGTCATTTGCTTAGTTCTGAAAGTATTTCAAAATAAGTTTTCAGATACTTATTCACATGTCCAGTTGATAGGGCTAAGTAGATCTAAGTTGGCTTCCAAATTAGATCTGCACTAATCGGGCTTTTTCTGGCCTACACCTATTTCCTGTTGGTTCCAATTATGACCAATTTGGATCTTGTTTGTTTCTAATAACTATCATAAGAAAACTCTTTTAAATTCAACAGAAAATTAAATAAATACAATATTATCCTTGACTAATACATCAAAGTAAAGGTACCCAACCTTACCTTATTTTTAATCAACTGAAAAGTTGCATCAAATTACATGTTGTTTCCATTTATAGATTGAAATGGTGGGAGTTCTATGGTACATTTCATAAACAAGAAGAAAAATTTAAAAAAGCTATTTGTTTGGTATTTGACCTGCAAATCACTGATCAGAATTGATTAAGTGATTATTGGCAAATTCAGAGTTCTTGTTTGATTAGTTGGTTCATCACTAATTGGAATCATCATTTCCGATTCAGCCCTAAAACGAAGGGCTATTTATCTGGTCTATATTTGATACATAGACTTCAACACTGAAATGAGATTCTTTGAAACATAGTTTAAGATTTACAATACCTATTTAGTACTTGTGAAAACAGAGAAAGGGAGCATCTATCTATCTATCTATCTATCTATCTATCTATCTATCTATCTATCTATCTATCTATCTATCTATCTATCTATCTATCTATCTATCTATCTATCTGTCTGTCTGTCTGTCTGTCTGTTTGTCTATCTATCTGAAGCTGAAGGTCTCATTTCATGTAAATAGTATCTGCAAATAAATCCTAATAAGTAAAATGTTCTGTGACTTCCTTTAATTAAACACCTTCTCAACTCTCTGGGATCTGTATTGAAAAGCAGTACAAAACCCGATTGCTAGACGTAATTAGTAAGATGGAGATAAAAATTTGCTTCCAAAACACATTTATTGCTATTTCTTCAATAAATAAAGTGAATAATGCAAGCGGTCAAACAGAACAGGTTTGTGTTAAGATCAGTTTAGCTGTTTCTGTACTGAATCATAAAGCTAGAAAGCTAATTATAAATACACAAACCACATTAGTGGTGCTGTAGCTTAGAGTTTTACTTGGTGTCTTTTGAGTGTGTCGCCAAATCAAGATTTGCATATAGTCCTATAAAATCTCCACTGTCTCAGCTCATAAAATGCATTGTAAGAAGTTGTTGTTTTTGTTAAATGGGTTCAGCCCAGGGTGTGGTGGATGTGACCCGGTTGGATGTGGGGTGGTCGCAGAAGGAAGGACTCGCTCAGGACGGTATTCATGCAAGAACCGCCACTGTTTATCTAAAATCCCTTTTGCGCAGCTTTTCCGCTTCAAGACACACACCTACAAGTTGAAGTAATTTGATTCAATACTGATTGTCTCAGGTTTTGGGAGGCTTTTGTGTATGTTTGCGCGCACACGCGGTGCCATTAACCCTTTATGCTGGGCCGCGTGCATCGCGTTGACTCTGCCAGCAATTTGATTTAAAGGTCATTCTCTCCTATCGATCCGCTTCGGCGAGGGGGCGACGGAGTAGCGTAGGGATTGATCATCTAAAATAGAAGAGACGGGATTCGAGACTGTACAGAGTCCAGACCTCTGCAGCATTTATAATTGCTAACCACGTATCCTCGTGTGAATTGGAACACCCGTGTGTGTGTGTGTGTGTGTGTGTGTGTGTGTGTGTGTGTGTGTGTGTGTGTGTGTGTGCGCGCGCGCGCACTGAAAAAGAAATGGGCATAGATATGGGAGACAGTATCCAGCCTCTATGCTCCAGTCAGGATAATCTGATTTCTATTAAAATTCCATTATTTTTGAATAAGTCAGTGTGGTCAGAGCATGCGTGTGTGTCTTTATGCAGGACGGATCTGTGTGTGTGGGATGTGCAGTGAGTGAAAAGAAGTTAAACGAGTGTGAACTATAAGTCGTCTCGTGCTGCTAATCCCACTTTATCGCAGAAATCGAGGGGAGCCGTTAAGCCTCTCAGATTTGACAGTTTTTGGCCAGAGAGGGTGTGTGGACTGTGTGAGAGTTTTATTTGCGAATCTGTTTTGAAAGGTGAGCTGTTAATGGGAGGAAAGGTGTTGCACGGTGGGAATGGAGGGGAAGGGGAGCTGCGCGCATCATGGCGCAGCTCCAGAGGTGGGAAGAAGAGGCAGAGGAATGGAAATCGATACAGATTCAGGGCCTTAACAATGTGGCGCATATATATACACACTCTACATCCCGATCACATACATACATACAGGAGGGAAGAAACGAGGAGGCGACACGTCTGTAGCATATGATGGTGCTATACAAACTGGGAATTTGCTCTGTGTTTTTGCAGGCATGCATTAACAAAATACATTTGCAGGATATCCACTTCAGATGGCTCTTTATGGCTAATTTATATCCAAAACATAGAGAATTATTTGTAATATTCTATCCAGGCTCTCCATGGTGGGTTACGGATTTAATGATGCTGGACATGAAGTGTCATTTCATCTGGAATGAGCCGGGGATTTAAACCAAAATAGCCCCGAGGTACAACCTGCACGAAAATGGCTGTTGCTCTCCCACTAGGGATTGCAAAGGCGATGCTTGTTACATATGTGTCTCGGTACTTACAGCACGTTGGTGTGCTTAACGAACAAGGAGGCTCTGAAACCACAGATGCGCTGTTTACCCCCCACCCTCACCCCCTCATGCATCAATTATTAAAGTTCCCCCAATCGATCATTTCACAGACCGACATCAAGCCGTTTCTTCATCAAGAAAATCTGGATTCAGATGATCCTGCATTGAGCACATGCTAACTTCATGTTGGACTTAATGCATTTTTTAAAAAATAAATGACCAATAAGGACACTTTTCAGCCTCGAAAATACTTGTTGCACTTGGGATATTTTTGAAAGTGTTGCAAAATATAGACGACCTTCCAGGCAGGCTCTTAGAAGAGGCTGGAGACGTGATTTAAATGGAAACCCCGGTGGGCTCAGTGCTGGACAGGAAAACAGGATGCAGTGTGGTGTGATTGACGCGATTGTGGATTGTAATATTGATCGATGGGTAGAAGCTGTTGGATGAAATAATGGTGTTTATAGGGCCTACCAGAATGCTATTAAGGAGATACTGGTAAAACTCCAGCAAAGCACCTTGAACTGTCCTCAGCAGAGGTGCAAGGATTATTTCAGAACCACGGACAGCACCCGCTACATTGAAAGCTGTTGCAGGGAGGCCAAAAAAGTGCCATAATTCAACTTAAAAGATCACCCAATGATTACGTAAATAATTAATCAAAAACTGGAAACGAATGCATAAATGACAAATAAAAATAGAATTCATATTTATATTACTACTTAATAACTATTTCATGGTTGATTGCTGCAGCACATCATTTTTTGCATTTCAGCACCGTAGACAGCACTCGATGCATTTAACTCTCCTTCAGCTGTAACTCTCAGGATATGGGGACCCAAAAGTGCCACAATTTTTTTTAAAGAAATCATTACATATTCGCCTTAATTCGCAAACAAATTGGAAACAAATGCACAAATAAAACTTTTAAATCATTTAAAGTAAAGCTGTTATTTATTTAACTATTGTTGCATCACATCATGAGTTCTTTTGATGTGTTGCCTTACCAATCAAAATCAGTGGGTGTGGCTAGCACTGCTTTAGTGAAGAAAATGTATTAACTAATCAGATATTAGGATGTATTTAAAGAGCCACAATTAGTGGCAATGCAGAAAATGAGCCATACAATTATTAAACACTGAAGTAATTGCATCTGTCTTTAAAATATAATTCAGAATTTGTATCATTTAATTGTGCATTTGATAAATCATTGGTGTGCCTCAATAATTGTGAATACATTCATTTAATTTATGTATTGTATTTTGTCATTTTTTGCACAGGATATAAATTACATATTTAGACACATATCTGTTATATTTGCAGAATTATCAAGCTGACAAGTTTCTTTTTGAATGTTTCTTTTTGAATGTTTCATTTCAAAAGTTTCATTTAAAAGTTTAAAACAAAATAGAGGTGCAGTTCATCTTAAACTATGACCAGGTACCTAAAATGCAAGCATAGTATCTAATTAATTTATTGCAAAAATATTAACCAGCTGTATGCATAAAACATATGTGCACAATGCTGGGGAGAAAGAGTGCAGGTGGATGGGATGACTGAAGTATTAATATTGCTCCTGGATTAAGCCTGTGCAAACTGCTTGTAGTTCATTGAAACCTGAATAGAGGCCTTCCCACCCCTTATTCTCCTCCATGTTTTTCCTCTGTGTCCTGAGGGTCTTGACCTGCACACCCTAGCACGTGCTGTAGCCATTCAGATGGAAATTAACCTATGCTGCTCTTTTTTTCCACCCAGCCCTTTCTTTTATTCCCAGGAACGGTCAGCTTGACATGCCATGACACACACTCACTTGAAATATTGAAATCTGCTGATCTTACAGATAGGTATGGCATTGCAGCATGCTGTGTTTTCTGTGTGCATCTGACTTAAAGGTGGTGGTAAAAAAAAATAAAATAAAATAAAAATAAATTAAAAAAAAATCCTGCCAAGCTGTCCCAACAAGTGATGGGTGGGTGGGTGAGTCTGAGGTATACTCGACAGGGACAACCTCATTAAAACAAAGGAAAAAAGGTGTGCCCTTTTTTTAAATAACAGCTGTCCCCTCTCCCACAACCTTTTCCAACTCCCACCTCCCTCCTCCTCTCTCTGCTCCAGGGGAGAAACCAATGGGTGAGAGTGCTGAGGCGGGATAATTGATAGATGCACTGGCTATCCTTATTGATCAGGATTGTATTGACCCGACCAAATACATTGAGATGGAGTGTGGAATTCAACACAGATGCAAAGACGAATTGTTTTCATCGTTAATGCGATCTTTAAACGCCTCCCAACCTCACCTTTCCTGTGTCTCTCTCTTATAGCTGTGCAAATAAGCTGCTTGTTTTTATACTAACTGTTTATACTCCAATGCTCAGAGTATTATGGAAACGGTCACACCTCGATATCTTTTCTAAAACTGCGAGGCATGTCTCTTCCCTCGTTGATTCAATGTGAAGGACACAAGATAAGCCCCCAAACAGTGCCCATATCTCTGTTCTGTTTTCCTTTCTGGAGTGGATTGTCATTTGAGTGTGTGTGTGCAGACACTGGCATTTTCACATTAGCTAAGCAGGGCAACTGTATTGATTTGTGTGACTGTGATGAATTTGGAATAGTAATTTGAATTTATTGATTGATGTGGCCGAGCGAGTATGGCCCAGCCTCACTTTCAGCAACGCAGCCCCTCCTTTCAGTCCCCTCTAACTCCCACTCCCAGCCCACATGTGCTCTGAGGATAATCGTGATTTTAAATGCAGTAAGTAAAATGTAGCTCCCAACATTTGCATAAGAGTCATTTGTCATTTCGCCCAACTGGAGTTTCCCTGAGATTTGCTGTGGTGGCAGGGCGATGCACAATAGGGTATATGCTTAAAACATGCAGCAGATCAGGAGGGAAGTTTGAGGAGAGATAATTGATTACAAGCATGGCCAGTGGATCACATTAAGCTCAAAGAAAAGACCACATTTTATGGAGGGTCAGATGTGCCACAATTCAGCACAAAAAATACTCCATAATAATATGTTAAACCATTATATAGATAGTTGAAACTGGAAGTAAATGAATGGGTAATGTGTTAGATATGTGCTAAATGACAATTTATTTGAAAAGATTACAAGCAAAAATCACAGTTGTACTCATTATTTCATAGGCTCCTTTTGTACTAGATCTTTTTTTTTCCAGCTGTCAGCCTTACCCATTAAGTCTGCAACAACCAATCGGTTGTTTCAGTCTGTCGACAACCCACAAAGACGGTTTAATCTACTTTTTAGGAGACACAGAGACACCTCCAGAAAGTTTTGCTAGGGGTACATAGAAGGGGGCCACCAAAACCAAAAGCCATAGAAGACTTTCAAGAATTTCAGGAGTTTTAGTATGGCAGCTTAATAAAATTAGGTGCAATAGAAAAAAAATAGTGAGACTTTTTAGTACAACCTTATGGTCTATATGTTCATGTTTTCAAGTACCTACTTCTACTTTCCAAAAAATATGTTAGCACATGCTTTTTTAGCTGCCACAAAATAGTAAATTATATATATATATATATATATATATATATATATATATATATATATATATATATATATATATATATATATATATATATATAATTTCCTAAACATGTTGTTTTGGTATCGTTTGAGTCTGAGGCCAGGAGTAAGTAATAGACATTCACTTAATCTTGGGAAAGGGATAGTATACCCAGGTGCACACCTGGGCATTCTGCAGCACAAGTGCTGTATAGCAAGTAAATGTGCATTTAAATATTCATTGTATTTATACCACGCCTAACAGGCTACTTATTTATTTAGCTACAGGATCGTGGCACATTCGGCCTTCCATATAGTTTGAACACACAAAACCAGAAAAAATTGCTCTTCCGCCCTCATGAAGTCCTGAGTCCGACCACATTGAAATATGCAGTAGATGTGCATTTGCACAGCTCTGTGGCTTCAGCTGAACTGGAGGTTTTATCCTGATGCCGCCAGTGGAAGATATAAAACCCCACAGCCCAATTAGCTTTAACAGCAGTGGCACTTAAAGAGACAATTGTGGAGTGTTTAAATCTTTATTTACCAGAACCCCCACTAAATACGCAAAGGAACAATTTACATGCCATTAAGCGCTTTTCAATAGGGCATTGACTGGAACTAAAATATGCCACTATATCCGCTTAATTGAACTGTTCGCTGAAATACGGCGGAGAAGCGCTGATTGACGTTTGGAGGCGCAGCTAGTCTAAACAGGGGTCTTTACACAAACATCGATGAGAAGGGGGGGACCTTTCACTCACATCTCCATGGCTTTTTCGTTTTTCATTTATGTCCCGTTAATCAGGTGTTAAAGGGGGGTTTAAAGCGAGGGCGGGATGTGTGGCTTTCAAATCACAGTCTTAATGTGATAATCTTTGAGTAATAAAAATCGAAACGACTGATCAAGGTGTAAAATCAAAACGGAGAGGCATTCGTCTGAGCTGGTAAGGAGGCCACATCGCTTCACAAAAAACCCAAAGGGTATTTTTTTTTTCTTTTTTTTTTTTCGGTTGCAGAGTGACCACGCGGCCTTTAAATCAAATCTGGAGACGTGATGTCCCAAAAGTGCAAAGGGGACACAGCGTGGGGCCAAAGAAAGACGCATCTGTTTGTGTCTCTGCCTTTCAGATCCAAATCGATCCTTTATCAGTGCGCTACACTGAAAGGGGACGCCTGGACCTGAAATATCGATCCATAAGAGGTCATGCTCCCTCTAGGCTCTTTGGCTAGGCCTCAGACTGCATCCTAGTTGGTGATGACTGCTAAAGTATTTGATCACATTTGTTTTTGTTTATTAAAGCTTCTTTTCTTTTTTTTACGATCAAAAATCAGCAATCGCAATTACAAAAATGAGGTTGTAATTGTCATTATTTGGCCCTTTCTCTGCGTGGGGTTATCTATTTGAATGTGTGTGCAACAAAGAAAGAGAAAAAGACAGGCGAATAGAATGTGCCCCAGTCTATATCAGTGCGTAAAAGTGTTGCATGTGCGCCAAACCAAACCAGTCTGCAAACTGCGGTCACACATGATCTGCTCCTTTTGTTTATCACTCAGCGTTTGTTTATACAATCGTGTATTGTGGCATCAATCAAAATATAGATCCCCCCCACAACATTTAACACCTCAACTGTCGAGATGAAGTTTTACTCGATACGATCGACTAATAACTTCAAGTAATGTCTGTTTGAGCAGCTATTGGCAGTCTCGCCACATTGACTACAGATTGATCCCTCCACATCACTCAGGTTGGGAGATGTCTCCTCACTCACCTGCAAGCCTGAGCGCTGACATCCGCTGGAACTCGGGCTCCTGCAGCCACTTCCACATCCTCCTGAATGTCTCCCGGCCGGATTTGAGTTTACTCCACGGTTTAGGATTCCGCAGAAGGTCGGACAGAGTTCCCTGGGACCGACACAAGATCCTCTGCGCGAAGATGGCCTGCGGAATGCTGTAGCGCTTGAGCTCCGCCGTTATCCGCTGCGCCACTTCCTTGGTGTTTATCTCCTCCACCTGTCCCGACCCAGCTCCCTGCCCTCCTCCCACCACCGTCTGCCTGTCCCGGTCCGACAACATGGATCCGTTTGCCTGAGAGTGCGGATGGCTGTGATGATGGATGCCGTTCAAGGATGTCATAAGCCCGGCCCCGTGCCCCCCAAGACCTCGAGCCAGGTGCTCCTCGCCCCGGGACAGCATGGCTGCGTGGGACTCGAACCCCCCCGATGAAAGCATCTTGTCGTTAGACAGGTGAGCTCCAGGACCGTAGGCGCTCAGGGTCTGTTGCGAGCCGTGCAGGGACCCGAGACCGTTGGAGAGCGGGGACAGGGGTTGTCCCATACCGGACATGTCTTTGGGGTAGTGGCCGTAGAGATTACTCATAGAGGCCAGGCTACGGTCATCCCTCATTAGGGTGAAGCTGCCACTGACGTTCCCAGCTGCGAGCCTCTGGTGCGCCGGGTGATGGTGAGCGTGCGGGTGAGGGTGATGAAATTTCTCAGATACGGTGGATATGGGGGGCAGGTGCTGCAGCGGCGTCAGCGTGGTGTAGGTGCTGCTCAGGCTCATCCCGGAGTCGCAGGACATGGTCATGGCCGGGTGCAGGGGCCCGGACAGAGCGTGGTCCGTGCGGTAGTCCCCGGCTCCCTCCAGTATGGAGGCCATGCTGGACACCATGGCTGACCGCCCGTGCGACACTAAGTTCCGATGCGACGCCGACGACTGGCGCGCGTGCGGGGCGTTCATTAAGTCGCCTGTCTGATGAGAGTGAGACACGCCGTGCAGATTTCCGATGTTCTCCATTGTAAGCTCCATCGCTGAAAGGATCTTTATTTCCACCCCTCTCTCTCGCCGCTCTCTCCCTCTCCCCGCTGTCGCTCTGTCTCGCACTCCTTTCCCAATAAATTTTCAACGATTTCAAAGCCACGCCATTGATTGCAGCTGCTTGCTCTGCGGTCAATCCAGCATGGTTTTAAAGGATCGCCACACAAAAAAACCCGCGCCGCCAAAAATCTCAGCTCGGTGTGTGGAGTGTGTCTGCGCCTGCCCCGGATTACTCTCACTCTTCAGCACCTTCTACTATACCCAAAGCGCTGCTCTGCTCGGCTCGGCTGTGTGTATATCGACGCGCCCCTCTTGCTCCTGTTAAGTCGAGACCGAGTCTGTGCGCATGTGCGCGCCCCCGCGGGCCGTGCACCCTCGCTCTAGTTGCTCTCAGTCTGGGGGGCAACCTGACGTCACTGCCTCCCCCCCACCGAGTGTCATGCGTTTTGTTGTTCATGTTGCAAACTGAACCTCGAATTCCCGAGAAAAGATTGCATTAGGCGAGTCAGATAAAAGCACAAAAGTGCAATCTTTTGCAGAGTCTGCAACATTTACACTCAGGTGGATAAAAAGGTCTCGCTCCTTGTTTTCTCTGATAAAAGGAGCCAGAAACACATGTGATTGCTCTGTTGAAGGTTAAATATTAATTGATGTATCACACCAGACCACGAGTGTAATGAGAAAACAGGCTCAAAAGCCACCATATATTAGAAAGGTCTTCCTTAATTAATTTAAATTGCCAGTTTGAATCCCAATATTTGATCTTTTACCCCAGCAAACACGTGCAAATATAGTCTACATCTGAACAGCAAAAACTATTAAATCCTTCTATCATCTTCTTACCATTTAGCGCTTATTCATAACTTTTCTCTTCCAAGTTATTTTTCTTTCCTCCGGCGAAAATTACTGCATAAAATCTACCGAGTTTTATTTCATCATAGCCTCTAGGCTTTGACCCCTCTCCTGCATCTCATGTGTGTTGGACTGGCTGAGACCACCAAAATCAAACTCTCCTCGCAACAAACTTCTCACGCCCTTATTGCAAACTTCTTGCATGAAACTGGCCGCTCGCTCATGTCAATCCAGTTCAACCATCCATCAGTGTCAGAGTGCGTATGGATCAGGAGCTGCATCGATATAGGATGGTGCGGTGCCTATTGCAGGAGCCCCGGGTATATGGGTGCAATACAGCATATCGCACGTCCAAGATCGAGGGATTGGATTCGGTTGTGAGGGTCGTCTTGGAGTGGAAAGTAAGAGTGTAAACTTTATCGAGGTGGTCAAAGAGTTTAGAGAAATATCTAGTGGGTTATTTTTCATCAATATTGCTTTTGCTTCCAGTTTATTTAAATTCAAGGCAGTAGTACAACCAACATTCCTATGATTCATTATATTCTACTAAAACCAACAAATCTGAAGTTTGCTTTAAAGACCACAGAGAAGGATTAAAGACTATAAACTTATAAGATTTTAAATTGCTATTTTGACAAAAAAAAAAAAAAAAAAAAAAGCCCCGCAATGACCACAATTAAACCAAAAGCAGCCAAATACTCAACAATCCACTTTGTTCTACATTTTACTACAGTTATTATTTTATGTAGGCTAACCACTGATTGATTGATATCTATTTATTTATCATGACTTGGCAGCTAAGACGAACAGTAGAGTGGGTCTGGTTGTCTTAGAGTGTTCGGGCAGATTTAAGATACTCCCCCCCCCAAACTGGACTTTATTAAATCAAAGGTATGACAGAGAGCATCAGGTTCAGGTAACAAAGACAACAGGTCAGGGCAAACATAAAGAGACAGAACTGAAAAAGGAAGCAACGAAAAATAGAAACATTGGAGGTGTGTGTGAGGGGGTGGGGTGGGGTGGGGGGTCTGGATAAGGCTATCACAATGATGGAAAACATCACTGTGTCAGTTTGTGAATATATGAATTTCACAAAAGACTAGAGTCTGGTGTTTATTGGCTATTATATTCCAAAGGTCAGGAATAAATGCTATGTATGCAAATAATAGATTTTGCCAGTAGCATGAAGTCTCACGACAGATATAACATATGAAAAATGTGGCTGTATATCACCATGGTAGTATTTAACAACAAGATCACTATCACATCCTTTCTAATACCATGGAGCCCTGTTCACATGTTACCAGTTAGTTGCACCACAAAAGGGGAGTTGGGGAGTTTGGGGGGTGGGGGTGGGGGTCTGAGCTGGGAAGAAACAGCCATGCTCTGGTTAGACAGATATAAAGGCATAACATATACATATTTGTGTTGTGTTTTTAATATGAATTTACGAATGGAAATGAGTTGCAATATTCATAAATTTGTTTATCTATGTATTTTTTTTATTTGTTTGTGCATATGTTGTTCTCTTTGTCCTTCATGTCATGCCAATTTTGAATGTTCATCACTCTCTCCCGCATGCCCCCGGGCCCAAGATTGTTCTGAGTTTTGAGCAGATTTTGATTTGTGGACCCATTTAGATAAAACACCACTTACCAGTCACCAACATGAACTCATAGCATCATCTTTTAAATAGTTAATTTGGCTGATTTGTGTGTGTGTGTGTGTGTGTGTGTGTGTATTTAACACCTCTAGTTTCATGCTTTAGCAAACCAACAGCTGTGTGGTTCATATCATAACATAGTCACTTCATAGTAATGATTAATGAATCATATAGCAGTAAATTAGTTTTGGAGGCAAGTTCATTTCTGAGATTCAGTGACTTGGTCTCTCATCTGTGTCTGGTGTACAGCTTTTGAATAGAGACTCATTAAAGTCAGGAAGGAGGGGGAAAGTTCAAAGAACTGTGCAAACCAGAAATCACAGATCATTTTTATTCTTTTGCTTATATTAATTTGCAGATACAATATGGTTGAACTACTAGACCTGGCACTGACACACGCAAAACTAATGATTAAAATGGCTGGATTAAATTATGACTGTTACATAACTTTCAAAACTATGAACATTTTCCTCTGCATGATTACAATTAGTACATAAAACTATCATTTTTAAAAAGAATTTAAAAATCTCGTGAATTTTAAATTCAGAATGGTTCAAAATCAGATGTAAAAGTGTAGTCTCATTCTTAGTAAATGTAACTAGAAATCTGAAGGTCTGATATTTAAAGTTTTGTGAGAAATCATGCTTTTAGAGCCTCTCTGAAAAGCAACATCTAATTGGGTCGCCTATGCCTCGGGCCGGAACTGTCATCAGTTATGAAACAAAATAAAACTTCTGGAACTATTTTATGGCTACATTGTTGGTGTGACACTCCAACTTTATAAATAGTCCCCTCCCATGTGACCACCCTTAGATAAATTTTCTGGATCTATCCCGGTTGCTATGTGAACTCAAAACACGTTGGCATTTACACCAGTGTTATGTAAAATGAGCCCATTAGGATTTCGACCTGAAGCTGGGTTAAAAAGAAGTACCCAAACAATCCAGGAAGTGCATCACTTATCATCTACAAATTATATAAAATAATCCCGATCATTGTTTACCCACTGTTAGGTCACGGCCATCCATCACCTCACTGATAAACTGTGATGTCGCTGGCCTTGGCACGCAGCTCCTCTCCCACTGCGGATCACACCAAAAGAAGTGTTCACAGCGTTCGCTGATTGCCAGTCGGGGAAAAGGTGGCTCTCTGGCAGTGGCATCGGGAGAACAGCAGTGTCCGCTTGGGTTAATGTCCCTGTATTGATCCCAGCAACCACCGCTATCGAAAATGAATTACCGAAGCCCGCGCAGCAGCGAATCCGTCATCTGTGCTCAGCCAGCCGGCCACAGCATCGTATTGGTCGCGGTGGTGATGGATGTTAACTTTCACTGCCGCCTCTTTTGCTCCTAATTCATCGGGTTTACAATCCCCAAAACGGCGCGCTGGAAAGTTTTAGACTTTCACCGAAATTGCAAACACTTTCTGCGCCACCTGTGTGCCTTTCTGTAATTTGTTTCTCATGAGTGGAATCGTGTCACACGCATGGAAACGGTGCACAATCAGGGTCAAAAGGGCACCGGCAACTGATCAGGATCCTGCATCAATCGTAAATCAATCACTGTTCATTCCACCTATGTTCTTGATCGAATCTTTTCAAGTCAAAAATGAAATTTAAATGCAAAATAAACCCCCACCACCATCACCACCACATTTCTTTAAACTACATGCATATACGCCTAGAGCTCAGCTTTAATTTGTATTTTAATGCGCTGCTTTCAGATCTAAAAGAGCATATCCTATGGCAAATACAATATAAAATATTAACTTTGTCAATATCGCCGTTGTGAGTGGGGCGATGCTGCACAGAATAGTGATTAATTTCATATTAATAAATGCGACCGAGCACCATTTTGGCATCGACTTTGCAGTGATTGCGAAGCAGGTTGTGTGCGCGCTTTAACGGCTCTGTTTATAACTCCAGGTTCTGTTTTCAAAAGTTATAATATATTTTCTGAAAGTACACACGCAATTAACAGCAAATTCAACCCTTCAAACAAGATGCTTCAAAAATCCTTTCTTTCCCCGCTTTTTTTTTTTTTTTTTTTTTTTTTTAAAGCAGTGTCGATCAAGTAATCAATGCTGGACCAATAGCACTGCTCGAGGGTTTTCAGATGGCTCAGTTGTGCCAAAAAATGTACTTTCTGTAATTTCTTGTAATTTCTAAATATATTTTAATTTTAATTCTTATGCAGTTTTTAAAATAAGTTTTAGGAATGAGATAATGAATTATTCTTCAGACAAAAAAAAGTGTCTTCCGAAATAAACCATAAGAAGAGCAATGTGACTGAAAGCAGTTTACTTCCAACTTTCTGTTGACAACAGTCTAGTGTGTGTGTGTGTGTGTGTGTGTGTGTGTGTGTGTGTGTGTGTGTGTGTGCAAAATTATGTCTAATGCAAACTGTGCCGAAGTGTGCTTTTATTTTATTTTACTTTATTTTATTTTATCAACTGTTTCTATTTCTCGTCCTTTCTGATTGTCCTCCTAGAAATAAAGAAGATGCTATCCGTCTAAGAAACGTGAAAAGACAGTTAGTAGTGTCTGAATGTGTTTGAAAGGTGGCCGGGATTATTTGTCTCTGTTTAGGCAAAAATTGGCCAAAAATAATTTTTCAAATATAAGTATATGAAAGGACTGTGGAACTTTCAGTATAATAAAACATGTCTGTTGATGTCCGATGATTGTACGGTAGACTTACTCCCAGAATCGATTTTTAAAATTTTCTTTAAAACTTTTATTTATTTATTTATTTATTTATTTATTTATTTATTTATTTATTTTTTTTTTTAAAAAGGCTCGATAATTTAATATCTCCATTTGAGTGAGTGTGTCCTCCGTTGGACGAGCTTTCCCGCTAAACTTGTCTATTTTCCCAGGAATCACTCGATAGAGACAGACTAATCTTTTCATGACTTCTTGAATGACTCCGCGGCTGATGCATCACGCCTAATGTATTCTAAAGTATATTTACTTGAATCTGGCTATTGGCAAAAGTTAAGTAGCAGTGTTTAGTAATGTCGCATTGATCAGGCCTCTGAGCAAGTCAGCGGGACGGGGGAAGCTGCTTCTCTCATCCCCAATCCACACACACTAACACACACTATGGTGTGGCCCTTCTGGAGATAAAACTCGCATTATCTGCCTTATTTGCCCATGGCTTTGCTCTAAGTAAGCGGGGGCTGGAGAATTTTGTATGACTTAATGTGCAACATCTCACCATAAAGTGGAGCTCCTCAGTTTATTCAGCACATGTAGGAACTATTTCTGCAGCTTCTCTCTGTTTTTAGTGTAAGACATTCCTCACCACATGCAGGCTATAAACAACTATATATATTTTTTTCAATATTCCCTTAGACCTTTAACTTGCCTAAGATTTTCTCCAAAGTTTCAATAGCCCACAGGCCAAATCAATGTCACCCCGCATTTTGAATGTACCGTGTTTGTCCTGTTAAATCTTTAAACGGCAGCCTACTGTTAAACAGTTTGTTTCACAGCCAGGCCTCTGCGGCCACATATAAAAGACCTTACATGTTGAATGGAGGGAATAGAAAAGAAAGGGAGGGGAAAGAGAGGAATCAGTTGCACATTGAATCGCTGTGTTTGTAAAGCGTTTGGCTGCAGTTTGTTAAGGAATTAGTGTGTTGCCATAGATTACTATTTAGGTGCATTTGCATTTGAAAGCGCCCCAGCAATATAGAGGACCGTAGTGATCAATAGCCCTGGTGCCATATCGATCTATCCGCAGTCTGATCGATCGGCAAGAAGAATTGGACGCACATTTCCACCCCTCTGCTCTCTGGGTTTCGGTCAAAAATAAAAAGGAACTTGTTCGGAAATAGACGGTCATACACTGTAAAAATGAATTTTGGAGCGTAATAAATGTTAGTCATCAAAACTAGTTAAGTTATAATGAAGCATGTAGCTTGTACGACTTATGTTCAATAATGGTTAAATTCGAATCTCATTGTCTGTTTTATTTTGATGATCAATCTTACCTAAACATTTTGATTAGTATTTAACTCGTGTTGGTCCAGCCACTGGTGTGATGTCAGGCAGAGAATGGTAAGGCTAATATTTTTAAATAGACTGTATCATAAACTAGCCCCTATCTACCAAAATGGAGTATCCAGGGCTGCTTCTCTCAAGAAAAAACTTTATGATGGAAGAATAAAATTAATGATGCAAAATTAAAACTTTTAGCCAATCAAAATGGAGTGAACAGTTTCCAGTCAGCTTTTCAGACATATATATTGTGTGCTGTATACTTATTGGCAGCTGAAGTGTTGACCTCAATCAAAATACACTGACCTGATTGGCTGATGTTTAGCAGGGGTGGGCCCAAAGAGCAGCTGAATTATTTACAGTGATTCAAGATAAGTTAGCAAATTAACATGTTAAATGACCATAATGCTGGTTTACCTGATCAGTTTCCCTATATTGATAAGTCTGTGGAAACAGTTGAAAGACGGTACAACACCTGCTAAAGAAAATTACTTACAAATCTATGAAAAAGCTCCTCAGACAAATAGTTCCTCTTAAAACATTGGTGTCAAGATACCTTTGTATTTCAACAAAAAAAATACTGAGCTACCTTATAGCAGTGAGATCCCCAACATTGAGGAGAGTTTTGGAGCCCAGGGAAGATAAAGATGTCAAGACAGAATAAGTAAAAACTAATGCTGGTGTACTTTACTTTATTACTGGCTTTACTTTATTGTTCTGTTAGAATAATAATTGCATGACTGCAGTTTGCTGTATTAAAGAAGCATAAGTTCATTAGAAACATTCAGTTTTATCTAGATGTGTCTAGCCGTTTCAGCTTAAACTGCGCTGGTTATATGATTCCATCCATCCATCCATCCATCCATCCATCACACTTATCCATGCGGGGTCACAAGGGGGGCTGGTGACTATCCAGAAGTCATTGGGCAAGAGGTGGGGTACACCCTAGACAGGTCACCAGTCCATCTCAGGCATATGATTCCTGCTTTCTTACTATATTATGTAATAGTTGCTGTGTTTTCAGTTTAAGCAATTATCAATGAACGGTCAGGATAAAAAGAAAGTACACCTTTCTGGTTCTAAATTTTTATTCCCTAAATTTGATCTTAAGTGTACACCAACACATCACAAATTCCACCATGTCATTATTTACTAAACAAAGATTAAGTCAAAAATATAAAAGTATGTGAAAACCCAAAAGCTCCAGATAAAAGCAAAATATGGGTGTACTTTGCTTTTATCATAATTTTAAATATCCTTATCAGAAGTCAAAAATAGTTTCTGTTGTGGTAGCTGTAATCTGATTAGATGAACTAGTTATCTGTTCTTTGATGAATAGGACAGTGATTATCATTTTGGGTATAATGTGTTGCTTAGATAATTAAAACGGATGCCAAAGTATTCATACCTGGAGACCCTTAGCTTTGTTCCCCAGGGGCCTCAAAGGTTCTCAGGCTTTGGTTATGAATTAATATATCATTCAGTCGAGAACTGTCATAAGAGTTGGGAAAGTTTCTTTAAGTTCCAACTTAGCTTTAGATAGTTTAGCAAACTATAGTGAAACATGCTAGCAAGCTAATTTACTCAAGTATGTGACAGTTACTGCCAAAGAATGACATATCTGAGCTATGATCAGGGAAACAACTTAAATGCCACCTTAGTAGAATAGTTTTTTGTTTTTTTAAAAAAAATTAGCACTATTTCATTAATGTTTTCTGCATTAACCACAAAAAGGATGATTTTTTTGGTCGTCTTTAAGTACTTAAAGGAGAGTGCTTTGCTAGCAAATTAATTTTCTTAATCCTTAGCAAGTCATTGCCAGTGAATGGCACATCTTAGGTGGCATCCCCTTAGGTTTTCAGGGGAAAGATTATTGTTAACATAGATTTAAATTGTGTTTTCTTTTTAACAGTACAAACCAGATGAGTACAATGATCTTGATGAGTGCATTTTAAAAATGGGTTGGAATTCATCTAAGTTATCAACATTTCTTTTAACTGTTAAAAGCTGTTATTTGGGAGAGTAAAACTTCTTGGGATCATGCAAAATGTGGCTACTACGCTTCTGAGAAGGTCCTCCAAGCGTTGTCAGACATTTACGGATTGCCCTGCTTTGGCTCCCTGTGCTAAGCAGAACACAGGTTAAAGTCCTGCTTTAGACTTTTAATCCTCTGCCTGGTGACACATCATCATTTCTGATCTTCTCAGGCTATATGTTTACCACCAGGACCCTGAGGTCGACTGGTCAGTGCTTGTTATCTGTCCCTAAATCAATGCTAAAAACTAAGGCCGACAGAACCTTTGCGCTTATGTTGCCATGGAAATCTTTGCCCTTTCTTGTATTTGTTTTGAGTTCAAGAAGCAGCTGAGGAGTGATTTCTTCACACTGGTATTTTGAAAGCAGGGAAGCACTGTATCTTCTCCGATTTTGCTTGAGTGTATTTTAGATTTCTATTGCTTTTGTTTTATTTTTAGTTGACATATTTTATCTTTGTGGCTTTTATGTTGTTTTACTGAGAATCTCCTTGTGATTTTTATCTTGAAAGATACTGTTTAAATACAATTTGCTGACTTACTTAAACTTGTACAAATTCTGCTCAGAAATATTGTTTATAATCTACACAATTAAACTGATGCCATTTTTTTTTACAGCAATTCTATTAATTAAATTATACCAATTGGTTTCATAAGTCTACATACATCAGGCCTCTGTGCATGGATTGGCCCTGGAAAGAAATGGGACAACAGGTGCAACAGAGGAAGGCCTTTCTCACACCCTCAAACACTGATCAATAACCCTTATAAGTAGTGGGATATTTTTGTATATTTTTTTTAATGATATCAGATTTAAACTAAAACAAATATTCACATGAATATTAAAATAAAACCATACAATACGAATGTGTTTTCAGTTTAAATAAAATAGAACTAAAATTGTTAGCGCTTCAATTTAGTAAATTCTGTAAATATACAATTCCCCTGTGAATTATCCTTCAAAAAGCTATCCGGGTTCAATTATCCGTCATTTGACCAAATTGGAAAAAGACAAATGTGCTCAAACAATCACCGTCGTCCGTCCCTGTCTTGTAATTTATCGGATAGGGAAACGCAACTGGAAACAATAACGCCATGAAAAATGCCTACATATATTTTGTCATAAAGGTCGCGGAGGCCCTGCGGATTTATTTTGAATGTGACAAGCTGTTAGCGACCGAACCATCACTCAGGTGAGCCTCATGTGATGTCACTGCGATCAATACAGCTACTAATCACAAACACGATCAATACACCATCGATCCGATCGGAGATGGATTACACAAAATGTTATATGCTCGGATTAACTTCTTTGTCTTTTGGGGGCACTTTCAATTTTTTTGCTTTTACTGTGAGGCCACAGAGAAGCGCTGCTGAAGCGGTCATAACCTGGTTAAATCTATTTTTAGGATGGGTGCATTAGGATAATATAACGCATATGAGAAGTGTTACTATCCCGTGAAATTCTAACATTTTTCTGCTGACACATGTTCTGAAGAGCAAATGTATGAACAAATGTATGGACAAAATAAACAAGTATACAAATTGTACTGTTTTAAAACTATAAACGTTACTAAAGATAAATAAATACCTCTCACCTCTTTTGCTTATCCACATATATAAGTCTATAAATGGAGAAAAAAGGAGTGTGTGTGTGTGTGTGTGTGTGTGTGTGTGTGTGTGTGTGTGTGTGTGAACAAGTGTATGTATAAGTGTGTGTGTCTGAGAGAGACTAGGTGTTATCTTTATGCTTCTGCTTGGGTTCTGGCATATCAATTTTATATTACAGGAGCTTCAATACTTCTTCTATCTGTAAATCAATAAATTTGTTCAATTAATCAGAGAATAAACTGTCTTCAGATGAATGGATGAAACTTTCCTGACTTTTTTGTGGATAAATTCAGAATAGAATGGGAGAACTTCATTGTCACTGTTTCAAAAAAGAAGGGAAATAGCGGTCAGCACAGCAGCCCTGTAGTATTGACAAGGTAAAATTACAAGAAAAAGGAATAAAATAGAACAAAATTAAATAAAGAAAAATATGCCATAAGGCTGTCTATATTGTCCCTGGATAACATTTTTAATTTTTTTAACATTTCTTTTACAATCCTATATTTGTCTGTATTTGATTGACAGCATATATGTGGTCAAATTTTAAAGGCTATAAAATTGGTTTCTGTAGATCTGTATGTGCTGTGCAATAACACTATATTTTTAAATAAGAGTCAAAATGCAGTAAAATAACTCCCACGTTCCAAACATGCATATACAAGCCAAGGCAGTGTGCTGTCTTTTCTTTCTATACAACACATGCAAATACAGTTATTTCTACATCCTTCAGTCTCTGTAAAGCCTGAAGGCCTGAAATGCATACATTTATTGAATTTCATAGGAAGCCGATTAAAATGATCATAGATTATGAAATGATTATGTGTATGTATTATCTCCCAAGCTAGTTAAGAGTATCGCTCATTGTTCTTCTTCCACTGTCTTCCTGCTTTTTAAACCACACAGCTTTTTTCTCGCCTCTTAAGTACTCCTAACGCTGGATTTATTAGGCTTAAAGCATTGCCGACACATCTTCCTCAAAGGGGATCAGACATTAAGCATAGATCAAAAGGATAAGGTCTTAAAAACAGAACAAGAACAATACCTCTTTGCACAACATTTTTGCTCTTATTCCCTTACGCATGTTAATGCAGGGATTGTGCATCAGACCACTTTAAGTTTCAAATTAATTTCAGGCATTCATGCGCTGCACGAATTCTCATGCAACAGACCTAGGGGCTTATTGAACTCACCATTTTGCTGCTCATAAAATATGATGAAGAAGTTATAAGGATTCAGGTAACAGTTTCAAATGTGGTGATTACAAGCCAAAACATGCTGGAAGTGTTTTCTTTCTTCTTCTATTTTTTATTTTTTATTTTTTTTGGAGACAGTAAAGCAGAGGCGTAAAGCTACATTTAAAATGCAGGCTCACTCTGCTGTGCTTTTGTGGTTTTCACAGACAGGGCTCACTGTATGAAACAGTGACACAGCTTGAGGGAAGATGATGGACTGCTTGGCTGTATCAGTAACATTCAGATGCGCACACAAAAAAAACACAAGTGATGACCTACTACTATACTAGTCATCCTGGCTCAGGCATCAAACAGTTTTTTTTCCCCTTTTTTGCTTCAGCTGCAGCACTTTCTTTTTGAGCTAGAATTTTCCTCCTAGTATCATTTTACTGTCTTGTGATTTCTTCCTTATATTCATCAGAGGGGTTGACAAGCCTCTCTTGCAAACTATAAGTGTCAGTGCATTACAACTGTAGAACTACGACTGACTTCTGCTCCTCACCCCCCCAAACCATGTCCATCTACCCATGCACCCCCCACCCCACACTCCCCCAATACCTCTCTTCAACCAACCCCTCCCCTGGTGAAACTCCCACCCTCCACACCCAATAGAGCACCCGTTGCTAAGCGACAGTGGGAGAGAGATGGATTGAGGAGACATAGTCAATCAATTCTACAGAGAGAGGGTGAGAAAGAAATGGGGGGGGGTAAAGAAAGAGGGAGAGACAGAGAAGAGAAAGAGAGGAGAGGAGGACAGAATGCAGAGTGATTGTAGTCGTATTAGGGCTCCAGTTGAGGCTAAAGATGCTCCTTCCAAACATCTATCTTTGTTAACTGTATCGTGCCTCTTAAAATAAATCCATCTCTGCAGCTGTCCACCCTTCCATCTTTGTCCAAGTGCTTTCCTTTAATACTTTTATCACCACAAATTACAGTCTGCACAAGCAGCCTGTGTTTAATATTCCCTCACTCAAAAGAGAGTTAATTGTATATTGCAAACGCTCTTTCTCCCCGGGCTTCCTCTCTTTCTCCATTAGTCACCGCTGCACACACACACACACACACACACACACACACACACACACACACACACACACACACACACACATGCACACACACAAACATGCAGATGCCCAGCAATACCACATGCCCCTCCATGTGTATGTGTGTGTGAAGCTGGGTGTTGAGCGCATCGACTGAGTATTGATCCCACCACTCACCTCCCTGCAGTCAGCTCTTGTCCTACATAGCATGCCCTGTCTGATTTCTCCCTTAATGGCTTTTATCCAGCTCCAATCTTTATTTAAACTGAAAAGTAGGAATTAGCACCCACTTCTATCCTGGTCTCTCTTACCTTTTTCTTTTCAGCATCATCCCAGAGTTTGAATCGGTGAGTATCGGTCCATTGACCCTTTCTTTCCCCTGGCTATGAATGCCTTCCCCACATGGAAATGTGCTGGACAGCATTTTATTTCCATTTCTCCTGGGTTCCCACTGTTCCTTATATACCTCATATATGGATATAGTGCAGCATGCAGTGCTGCAACTTATGCTTTCTTCTAGTATTGATAGACCCACCCTATGCTTTGTTGTTTCACTGTGAGTTTGGTCTTTAAAATAAAAAATGTAACCACAGAAATTACAAAAGATGACTATTACAACCTCAAGCCGGTGTTTTTGAGTTACTTTTTATTGAAAAGTCTGAAAATATGTATAAATATATGTATTTATATTTATACTCTGAAAACATGTAGCTTTTTTTAATCATTCAGAACTTGAAACTCAGCTTTATAAATATTATACTAGCTCTATTTTTTAATGGTATTTCTCTTATTCAAGTCATTTCATGTTTATGTGATGAATTTTAAAAATCTGAACTATGGCACCATTTATAGGTCTTCCACAATACACTACAACAAAAGACCAAACTTCTAAAAAAGAAATTAAAACATAAAAAGCAATAGCAATGAAAAATACACATACAGCTAAAATGGATGCATTAGAATAAGACACAAAATAAATGGAGAAAAGTGTTAACCAACATATGCTGCATACATTGGTGTAAATCCATATCTCATAACCTGTTTTGCTACATCAGGTGGTAGTCCTACTCCTCTTGATAGTACACAGAAAAAAGAAAATAGCACTGCAGCAGTGATTCACAAATTGGGTGTACTGTAGCAGTTTGGAGCTGATTATGAAGTGGTCTTCAACTGCAGTAATGTGGGTATTGCTCTGGATTGTTGTGGTGAAGAAAGAGCTGGTTTATTGGTCCTCATAACTCTAATCTATGGTCATGAGATATAGATCATGTCTGAAAGGATGCATATCTCTTTATCAGTTCTCTCTTTTCAGCCAACATTTACACACATTCATACACTGAAACACATGTAAGTTTGCAACTTGGAGTTAAGGTCATGCCCAAGGAAGATAACTGAACAAACAACCTTCTCATTGCCAGAAGACTACTCTTCTCACTGAGGCAAGCTAGTAAAAAACAGAGGTGGCCAATCGTGTTCATGTACAGGCCCCCTTTTTTTACTTGCAAACAGCTTGAATGAGAAGAGCACCACTGTAGTAGGTGTGTAAGCAGCAGATGCCAAGTTTTCATAGGTCCTCCTAACTGTCATGATCCACACCTGCTTGTGGTGTTGATTGCACTCACATATACAAACTTCTATGTATTTATGCTTTTTATTTAAATTCCATGTTGTAGACCAACACAAAGTAGTGCATAGCTGTGAGGTGGAAGAAAAATTATATGATATGAAAATGAAATGATTCATAAAATGAATTTTATGAATTCAATTTGTAAATTTTGGCATGCATTTGTAATCTGTCCTATTGAGTCAATTTTTTGCAGAACCACCCTGTACTGCACTTGCAGCTGCAAAGACAAGTGGGAAATGTTGTAGCAAATTTGCATATCTAGAAAATGCAATTTCTGCCAATTCTTCAGTGCAAATTGCTCTGGCTAAATCAGCTTGAATGGATTCTTATGTAAATTTAGGTCTGGACTTTAACTTGGCCATTCTACCACATGGGTGTACTTGATGTAAATCATTTCATTGTAGCTCTGTAGCTAGTATATTTAGAGTCACTGCCCTGCTGGAAGATAAACCTCTGTCTTAAGTCTTTTGCATTCTCTATCAGGTTTTCTTCCCTGATTGCCGCATATGTAGCTCCATCCATCTTCCCACCAATTCTGAGCAGCTTTCGTGGGTGGTACACTTAACAGACTTTGAAAAAAAAACATTTGAAACCCATATATCATTTTCCTCCCTTTATATTTTATGTGTATGAATACTTTTGCAAGGCACTGTAGCAAAAAAAAAAAAAAAAAAAAAAAAAAAAAAAAAGATGTCCATGGATGTTCAGTAAATAAATGTATGTTTCTTCAATGAATTTTGACTGAGATTTCTTTTGTATCATTTAATTGGGTGGCTGCTTGAATGGTGTACTGTTTTAGAATGTGAATGTGCCTCACAACAGTCCAAGATAAAGAGTCTACTGAAAAAAAAAAAAAAAGCAATTACTGCATTATCAAATGTGTAATAAAGTCATTGGATGTTTATGTTCGCTTTCTGAATTTCTGTACATGTGCACTGTACTGGTTGGCAGAAACAAGGATAGAGGAATGTAATATAAACGCTAAGAAAAAAACAAATATTGTATGTAGAAGCCCTTGCTTTTCAAAAAAAATGTTTTGATAAATTAACTAATATAGGTTGCTGGTGAGGTGTTCCAGGCACGTCCCACCAGGAGGAGACTCAGAAGAAGACCCAGGACACGCTGGAGGGACTATGTTTCTCAACTGGAACTGGGAATGCCTTGGGATTCCCCCAGAGGAGCTGGCCCAAGTGGCTGGTGAGAGGGAAGACTAGGTCTCCCAGCTTAGGCTGCTGCCCACGCAACCTGACCCCGGATAAGCGGAAGAAGATGGATGGACGGATTTTGAATTCAATGGGTACTGGGAACATATGCTCAGCTCGTGGACGAAACTCTTGTATTTGGACATTTCATTACTTTTTCAACTACCGAGGTTTATGTACATAGGAAAATCTGAAAGTGGACACCTTTATAGCAGTCTAATTATTTTTCCTTGGGACATGAACAAGACCTTTTACATTTTAAGGCAGAAAACACACTCAAAACCAGGATCTCAGAGGGGATCTAACCATTCTTGCCTTGCAACAGCAGACTGGTTTGTTATCCCAACCCACTGCAACTGTGAAGCTTGGTGAGTTGGACTACAGAATTATTTGCATCATAACTTTTACTGTAAATACATTCCTGACAAACAGAGCCTCAATAATTGATATGATCTACAAATATGTGAAGCTATACCTTTAACCATAAAAGCTATTTCCAGCTATGGCAACAGGGATTAATAATTACCGTTTGGGAAAGCAGACAACATTCAAAACTAGTGGATTTAAATTTAACTGAGTGGATATTTTATCTCTTTGTTTAGCAAATAACAACATGCACTTCATACCCTCAACAAAATACAGACATGAGGCAGCTACTTGCTCCAGCTCTACTCTTACGAATGTTCCTACTAATATGGTGTATAGCTTCCGTATGAAGAAAACAATTATAGTCATAAGAATTATCAGAAATTGTGGTAGATTCAGTGATGTGGGATCTCCAAAGTGTTACACTTCTACGTCCACGCTTCACCTTTAATATAAGGTTGTTTTCCTAAAGACTGTATTTGGTTTATGTCAAACATGTCCTCTATTCTGTTGTTCAAATAATTTAGTTTTAGACTCATCTGTCCAAAGCACATTATTCCAGAAGTTCTGATCTTTGTCTATGTTCTCTCTAACAAACTGTAGGATGGCCTTAATATTTTTATTACAGAGTAAAAGCTTTCTCCTTACACATCTCCCATGCAAGTTAAACCCGTGCAGTCTTTTTCTGATTGTGCAATCATGCAAGTTTATAGCAAGGGTCTGCTGTAGGTCCTGTGATTACATTTGAGAGTTTTTGGAGACTTAGCATCTTTCAGTCTGCTTTTGTGGTGAACTTGCTTAGACGGCCAGACCTGAGCATGTTGGCAGTGGCTTTGAATATCCTTTATGTGTGGACCTTTTTTCCACAAAGTGCAATAGCTGATTTCAGATTTGTTTGAGACCTCTTTAAATCCTCATAAGCTGCTACAGTCTTCCTTCTTAAGGCATCAAATAGCTCTTTAGATTTTACCATGTTGGTCACTCTCATCAGTTAAGGAGAACACCAAACTAAATGTCAAAATGCTGAGTTACGATTTTTTTCAACATCTGCACTCAATCTGATATGCTTGTGTGTGATTTTAGCCATATTACATGTTAATACAATACAATATTAAATGTTGTGGTATTGTCCTAATTTGTTCCTCACCAAAGGTTGCATTTTTTTTATTACAGAAAAATATCTAAGATCTTTTGCTCAATTATTACTGTTTAATTATATTAACTTGAATTTCCCAATAATGTTAAAATTCATATTAAATATCCATATATCCACATATGTTAGAGAAACACACACATTTTTATAGGGTGTTCCAAGTTTTTAAAATATCTGTAAAATAAGCAAAATTATGAAAATAAACAAAACACCATGCCTGTGGTAAAAAGCAGAGCGTGCACACGGATGTGAACTGAAGCTTCTCAGTTTTGAGAGTCATTGATGTCTTTGCGCTGTAAAGCTTTCTACCTATTTACTTTTTTTCTTTAGAAAAACATGAAGCCTTCATAAACCTCTGTATGTAATCATGCAAGCCATAACTTTAAAAAAAAAAAAAAAATCAGCTTTTTACTTTCAGTGAGTTTCACACCCTGCTTTAATATAGCCATTTGGCTCTTTTTTCAAGCAGAGGCAAACCGAGTGTGCAGCTGGCACTTGTGAGGTCAAGCTCCAGAGTATAAACCTCCCCTTCCAGAAGGGTTTAGAAGTGAGGTAGAACTCACCCTTCAGTTGTTCTCCAAGCCAGGCATTGGGGTAAAATCTGTAAAACCTCTCCATTCTGGCATGTCCATGCACACATTTGTTTCAGTATCAGTTGTCTGCATTGTCATCAATCAGTCATAAGTGAGTTCATCAGTTTAGTGGAGTTAGCTAAAGGCTTACGTTCTCCATCATACACTGTCATGGCAACAGGGCAGAAATCCTGGCCCTGGAATGAGCTGTGTTTATTCTGCACACACAACTTTTCATATTGATGGACTTCCCTTATTGTGATCAGCCAGCCACAGCCTGGGGAGGAACTCTGTGCGTGCTGTCATCACCTTTTCGATTTGATTTGATTTGTTGCTCATAGAGCAAAGTGATGGGAGAGACTCTTATCTTGGCCAAGCAGAAACAAGCCGTACCAAATAAGACACATCGGGCTATCTGTGCTGGCACACACAATAGGGATTAATTGATCTCCTAATACCACAGATAAATCAATCCCTGCCTTTCCCCCAGTGAGCTCTCTGGCCAATTGGACTCCCCGCCTTTTGATCCACGCGGCACGTTCAGCCAATGGTAGGAATCCAGAGCTTGACTGACAGCGGTACCGGAGAGAGCCTGAAAAGAAGGTAAGGGAGAAGGAGTCCATCAGAAAGCCATTGGCAACAGGAGTGAGAGTGTGGGTAAGCAATCTGCAGAGAGCATGAACATGCTCAGAGGTGGAGCGAAGCTGCATGAAAAGGTAGAGCATCACTGTGATTGCTGAGCAATTTAGAGAGGAAACACTTGTTTTCAGGTGTGCCAAACTAACAAAAGCATCACTTAACTGTAAACAAAAGCAAATATTAAACTGAGAGGATATTTGCTCTTGATGTTAGGGATCATATGGTCTTTTCTGTAGCTGTTCTCCTGCAGGCTACTTCAAGCTCTATCACTGGCTGAGACATCAGCCATTTTCTCCCATCTTATCTCCACCTTCGTTTGATCCATCTCCATTAGACACCCCCCCTTACACAGCCCAGCACCACCATCATTCTCAGCCCTCTTGCTTCTTTTTGTTTCTCTCCCACCCTATCTTTGTCTTACCAGCACCTTGGCATTTCTGTCATTCCCACAAACACCATTTTCCTCATGCAGCTCATATAATAACAGGCTAAAAATATGCCTTCTGTGTGTTTTTTTCCCTTTCCAGTATTGATTTTGCCCATAGCATTGTCTATAGAGAGCAAGAGAGGAGAGAGACAGAAGGCGGGGGAGAGAAATGAAGTAGAAACAACTGGGAAAAGAATTGCTTTCTACGTATGTGGTAATGCTCTCACCTTTCCTATTTTACTTTAAGTGGGAAGCTATACCCTGCTTTACCTCAGTGCAGTACCTTTCAATTAAAAGGTAACTGCGGTCAGTGTGGTCCTCTCTAACACAGCTTTACCTCTCAGCATCTCAGAGCAGCAAGACATTTACACACTGTAGGCATTTAATAATAACCTGCTGAAATTAGAGAAACCTTACCATTGCAAATATGCTCCAGATCAGCTTTTCAGGGAAAATGGTTGGCTCTTTTGGCACTGGTGTGTAATGGGAATGGAGAGAGTTGATCAATAGGCTATTGATCGTAGCCGGCCAGAGTCTGGGGAATTGAGAGTGAGAATAGAGGAGAGTCAGGGTGGGGGGTTGGCTCCAGGTTGAATTTTTAAAAACGCTCTGTTTCAGAGATGACAAATAGTCTATTTGAAAAAAGAGAGACAAAGACAGAGGGAGGGAGAGAGATATCATCATGAAGACTTAGAAAAAGAGTCTCTGCTTGCATTTCACTCCAAACAGAGAACTGAGACCTCCCCGTTTCCCAGAAGTTACAGTATTTTGGCCGAGAAATGCTGAACTACAAAAGACAAAGGGAACGGGGACTTCTCAGACTACAGCTGCAGCTTCTACTCTGGCTGGAAGAAAAGAGAGGAGGGCGGGCTTGTTAAAAAAATCCTTCAAGTCTCTTGCAGAAAGAGGAGGTTTAAAACAAGGCTGTAGAGAAATAATTCATTTTGTGGACAACAAATTTAGTTTGCATAAATCTATATTTTTGAGCAGGTTTATTTTTTGATTAAGTTGGTGATTACCTGGACAGATCTTTACACCAAATGAATGCTCATGATTAAACCTTACAAGTAGAGCTTTTCCCACAGAAGAAAATGTTCGTGCTCCTTTCTGTGATTAAAGAGCCCACAGTATTGGTTGTACTAGTGTTGAAGCAAAATATGTAAACAGAGCACAAACCATGCAATCTCTATGCCTTATGCCACGTCTCTTCAACACCCTCTAACAGACAATACCCTGCATAAAAACTTTGGTGGATCCTGTTTCATTTTTGGGGCTGATTGTGTACTAAGCCTGATAAAAGTCCAAACATTAAAAGAGCATAATAGTAAATTTTGTCTCTTCGAACCATAGTGGTTGCACAGAACAGAATTAAGCTTAAAGACAGTCGTAATCACAGAGACTGGGTCTCCTTTAAAAGGTTAACCACAATTTCTATTTCTTCTGTTGACACCTATGAAAAGTGATAATTATGTATAACTGTATATGTATGTATAACATATATATTATGAAGTGGAAGGAAAAGGATAGAGGAAATTCTTTTTTTTTTTTTTTTTTTTACAAATAAAATCTGAAAAGTGTGGCATGTAGTTGTATTCAGCTCCCATTGGTTTTTTTTGGTTTTTGTTAAACAAAATCCATATAACCAGTTGATTTAGAAGTAACCTAACTCAAAAATAAAACCCTCCAATGGTTTTAATTTTGTATATATGCTGCTGTTCTGTGAAGGCCAAAGGTTTGTCAGAGATCATTAATGGATAAACAGCATCATGAAGACCAAGGAACACAGCAGACAGGTCAGGGAAGCAGAGTTATGGTAGAAAAACAGCTTATATATATATATATATATATATATCAAGCTATGAACTTCTTTTAGAGAACTGTATAGTCCATCATATAAACATTGAAAGGGTATGACACATGTGCAAACCTACCAGCACATGGCCAGGTAAGGTGATCATCAATCAAAGAGAGACCCATGGTAACTCTTGTGGAGCAGCAGAGATCCACAGTTCAGGTGGGAGAATCAAAGGATGGGACAATGCCATGCACTCCACAGTCTGGCTTTTGCAAAAGACTGGCAACAGAAAAGTCGTTGTTGATAGAAAGCCATAGGAAGTCCCATTGGTAGATTTCCAAAAACCATGAAGGGGACTCAGATGAAACCAAACCCTAACTTTTTTGCCTGCAGGCAAAACATGTTTGACAGAAAAATAACACTGTACATTATTCTAAACATACCATCTTCATAGTGTGCGGGTGTGCTGGTATGCTGGTGTGATGCCTTTATTCCACCAGGACAAGTAAAGTTGTCAGATTTGATGGAAAGATAGACAGAGTTAAGCATAATGCAGTCATGGAAGTAAGACATTTGGAGGCTGCAAAAGACCTGATACTGGGGTGGAAACATTACCCTCTAGCCAAACAATAACACAAAGCATATCCCCAGAGCTACAAAGCATGAATCACATCAAAACATAATCATTCCTTTTAATGGCCCAGACAACGTCCATACATAAAGCTAATTGGGAATCTGTGGAAGAACTAAATAATTTACTGTTTGTTCACACATGCTCTGTACCCAGGCTGTCTGAGCTTCAGAAACTTTAGTTTCAAGATGTGCAAAGTTGGTAGGGACACTGACACAGGGGAACTGAATAAAAGTGCAAACCACAAATTTCAGATTCAGAAATAAATTAAAAAGGCATGCACATATCATTTTACTTCCTCTTCACTTTGTGCTAATCTGTCACATGGAATCCTGGAAAAACATCAAGGTTTGTGTTTGTAAATTGATCAAATTTTATCATTTCAACTGCTATGAACTCTTTTGCAAGGGACTGTATAGGTCCATGTGGCATACATGTACAGAGGCTGGTTAACATGCATCAATTTTAAATGCTGCTCAGCTCTGCAGGCTAAACTTCAAGCAGTTAGAGCACTAGTCTGTAAACACCCCAGAGAGGAACCTATATCTCAGTAAAAATTCAGTTGTAAATAATGTATTGAATGCAAACTTCAGGTCCACGGGGAGATACGGATAGGCTCATTACTCTTTTAGTTCTCTGGCCTTTTACGTAGTCCACCCAGCTCTCAGCAATCGACTCCAGATGCACCCTCTATCTGTTTTGATTTAAAGCTGCTTTTACCTGCGGATATTGTTATGGATATAGGTATTGTTTTTTTTGTATTTCCTACACATCGCCCTGAGGTTTGAAGGCCGTTAGACTTGTGCACCCACCCACCTGCTCTTGGGCCCTGTGCATGTGCGTGTGGGAGTACGTGCTCTATCTGTGCGCCGGTAGTTGAGGTGAATATGTGTCCGCCTGTGTCTGTGTGTCCTGTCCGGGGTGCATTGATCTCGAAGCAGGATGTCAAACATTTTAGCGGCGATCCCGTCCTTGTTATTGCCTCAAACAGCCGGGTTGTTAATGCATTAAAAATCGTTTGTCCCCAGCTTTCCAAACTCATCTCACCCTACTGCCCTGAGCAACACAAGAATACCCCTCAGTTGTCGCATATGCAACACTACCACCCCCCTCCCTCCACCAGTTGTTTCTATCCACATCCCTCCATCTTCTGTCTCAATCAATCTTTACGACACCCGGTTGCATCTCGCTAATGTTTCCGGACTTGACCGTATCCCCGTTCAAAAATTCTTAATTAAGCCCGTTCTGTATGTTTACCGTTGAGCAAATTGCAATCTGACAGGGATAATAAAACATTGGCGAGAGAAGGGGGCAAGAGGAGCATGTGCTACGACCCTTACCTCTTTCACCTGTCCCTATCTCCACCCCTGCTTATCTCCCTCCATCCCCACCTCCTCATATCTCCTTTATTTTCTACCTCACAGGTTTTCAGGAGGAAAGGGAGAGGACGGCAGAGAGATACAGTCTTTTGGCACCAGCTGCTGAGACTCTCCTCTCCACCGCTGTCAGTGTGGCTGTTTATTTTAAAATGTTCCCGTACTGCTACGCTGATGCATCTTGGCAACCCCACTCAACCTACTTGCTTCTCAACTCTGATAATTAAGATTCATGAACCTGACTTCATGTCAACTCTTACAGATGTGAGTCATATATCTGTGTTCACATCAGCATCTTTCTTCATTTAGATATTGACTCATATAGTGCTCTCACATTCTGCAATCTATAGCTTGCACAGTGTGTATTATATCTCTATTTCTGCACAGTTTTGTCTGGTCACTTGAGAGCAGCCATTTGCTCTATGCTTAAGACTGATGGAGACGAGGGGAGCATCAACGAGGATTGTGTTAGCTGCATGGCTTAACATCGACTACTAAAGGAAACTATGACAACATGACTGAGGCTTTAATTACTTGAAATATACCAGCAGGGATGCCAGAAAATTAGAGACACACTGATTTATATATACAGAAAAACTATTCAAGGAAACCTGGCCAAGTGGATTCATGACTGTGATTTAACCGTGATTGACCATATTTTTAAATCTATTTCACTAATCACACTCAAGTCTGATAATAATAATAATATTAAATCAATTAAGAAAATCACTTAACTAGGACCTGTCTGACAGCCTGAAGTAGGTTAAATGATATCAAAAAGCAACACCTCATGTCCCTATGTAAAGACAATCAAGAACAGGTGAACAAAATCACTGACATCTACCAGTGTGGAAAGGGAATGTGGAAAGGGTTGCACAGCCATTTCTAAGGCTTGGGGGCTCTAGTGAATCACAGTATGACCTTTTATTCACAAATGGAGAAAACATGGAACCATTGTCGCAGGACAACAAAATTACTCCAAGAGCACATGAACAACTCATCTGGGAGGTCATAAAAACCAACAACAACATCTAAAGCACTGCAGGCTTCACTTGTTTCATTTAATGTCTGTTCATGGTTCAACAAAAGACAGAGATAGGAAAAAAATGGCTTCCATTTGAGAGATCCAAGGCCAAAACTACTACTGACCAAAAAGAATACAAAGGCCTGTCTCATATTAATCAAAAAACATCTCAAGACTTTTGGGAAAATATTCTGTGGACTGACTGGTGTCCGTCACATTACATCTGGCAAAAACCTAACACATCGTTTCAGAAAAATAACATCATACTGACCGTCAAACATGGTTGGTGGTAGTGTGATGGTCTGAAGCTTCATTGCTGATCTAAGACCTGATCTGGATAACTTGATAGAACCATGAATTAAGGTTTGGTGTGGCCTAGTCAATGTCTGGACTTCAGTCCTATTAAGATGCCATGGCATGACCTTAAAGAGGCAGTTCATGATCAAAAACCCTCCAATTTGACTGTATTAAAAGAATTCTGCAAAGAAGAGTGGGCCAAAATTCTTCCACAGCAATGTAAAAGACTCACTTACAGTAATTGCAAATGTTTGATGAAGATGGTCCCACACTTATCAGATTTTTATTTAGAAAGATTTTGAAAACAATGTACTGCTTTCCTTCCATTTAACAATTAGTTACTAAGTCAATCACATAAAATCCCAATGAAGCCCATTGGAAGTTGTGGTTCTAACATGATGAAATGTGGATCAGTTCAAGGGATGTTATTGTTTCTGCAAGGCACTACATACTTCAGTTTAGATTTTGTACACTCAATCTAAACACATTTTGAAAGTACCAGCTCATCATGTAACACCAACAGCAGGCATGGGGAGCCCAATAAGCTAACACTTTCATGAGAAATGTTGCAAAATATAAATGTTTGTTTTACAAGCTATTATTAGTATTAAAATACCCAATATAAAGCAAATATTTTTACTCATCTTGGCATTAACATTGCCTTAGTTAAAGCTGTATTTGGACCAAGGTCAGTTTTACACAATTATTGTTTCAGTGGTAAAATTTCAAATTTAAATAGCTGGGCAAAAGTCTGTTTATTAGTATTTTTTAAAAAAAATTAAAAAAAGCTTTTTTTCCCTTTCTATTGAAATAGTATTTAAATGACACTAGCTCTAAAAAATCATTGTTACTGTCAGTGACGGATCTTGCATGAATGGCACCTTGGGTGAACTCCTCTTTCTGTCACCTCCAAATCCATCAAAATTCAAGAAATCATAAAAATCTTGAAAGAAATGTGGTAATTTCTTGTACAAAGCACATTACTTAGTCTCTCTGTTCTTAGCATCAAGCAGAGAATCCCAACACCCTATTGACTGGATATGCAACAAAGCAATAAATGAACATTTTCAATGTACAGCATATCAAAAACTTCCACTGGTTACAATGTATACAATGATGATATAGTACAACTCTTTCAAACCTTTAAAAATTCAAACCAAACTACGAATATAATGTTGAAACTGAGAAACTGCATGTTTTTCGAGGTGTTTTCTTGTGAATTTAGTTCAGCAGAAAAAGAAAACAGATATGACTAAAAAAGTCAATAGTTCTCTAACATTGTGATTAATGGGTTTAAAGTTCAGATCTCTCAGTAAGAAATCTGAGATATCAAAGAATGGAGGAATTTCCTTGTCAGCTTACAACTCGTACAACTCTGTCATACAAGGTTATGACATAAATAAAGAACATTCACAAAAGTCCCTGTAAGTTCTGGTCAGAATTGATTTTAAACTGAGAAAAAGAGGAAAACTGATGTCGAAATCTGAAATAAACTGTTTAGAAATCATGAACCCTATATCCTCTTTCTTAAAACCTTATAAGTATCCACAACTGGTTGTAGGTGCTTTTACAAAATTTTGTCATCTATAAATCTTTTACATCTTTATGCTGTTTTTTGGTCTTGATGCATTAAAATGTCATGTTTTTATGGTCGGACTGTCTTGGTTGTTGTATGTCAAATGCTTTAAAATTAAAACTGTGTTTTTGTGCTGCTGCCTGTCTTGGCCAGGATATTCTTGCAAAGAGATCTTTGATCTTATTGAGTCATTTTGTGGTTAAATAAAAGTATAAAAAATGTTTGATTCATTTACAAAGTCAGTATTAACTGGTTTTAATCTCCTTCTGTTATTGCTGTATGAGCATAAATGCCGATTTGTATTTCTAATAGCATAAATATTACCCTTTATCAATTTCCGAATTGATATAAAGTGGCCTATAACTATTTGTCCATGCCAAAATGAAATGCTTGAAGATCAAAAGAAAATTGTTGTTAAATTCAACGATTAAAAGATAAATGTTCAAATGTTAAATGAGGGCTCAGGACAAACAGTAAAGAATTTGAATCCCTTACTTACAGTGATGCAGTTATAGGCAGACTACCTGGTACTCATTTAATGAAAAAAAAATTATACCAGTCATTAAAGACTTGAAACCTGACTTGGAGTTAAGACTTGACTCGGACTTAGAAAATCTCATTTGTGATCATCTCTGTCAGGAGATGGCTATAAGCATAAACTTGTAGAAATTTTGAAGAACAATTAAATAGTTTTAAACAACTTGAACTTAACAAACAAGACTCGGCAATGACCCATATTTATCTCATCAATCCACATATTGAGGATTAAAGAAATCTCAAAATCTTACTGTTAAAAAACCAAAAACTGTCCTATCCTATCCCATTGTGTCTCCATAGCCACCAATTATTTTAGGGGTTTTGCACATATATTTACCAGGGGTGCCAATTATTACACAGGGTGCTGTTTATAAAGATTACATTTATGCTAAATAACATATTCAAGTTTGGGAGGCCCATGTGTTCCCATTCAGGTGACATATTAGTCAGTGAAGACCTTGATCATTGTTACGAGATACCAAAACACATCTAACACACTTTACACCTATAGTAAAAAGAGTCCAGATGAGGAAATGCTCTGTTTGCAGTCCAGACCAGCCATCAACTGACAATATTTCAAGGAATATGGAAGAAAAATAGGAAAACAACTGTAATATATAAGGCAACTGAAAAACATTTCTTTTTCCTGACTACTCGTGCTGGTCTTGTGAGCTTGAAAAGCTAAAGACTGATGTGCAATAGTCATATGCATGCTTCTCATAAAAGAAGAACATGACAAATAAAAATTTAAAAGTTGCATATTCTCCAATAAATATTCAATACATTGTTTTCTTCTGTTTTATTTCAAATATGCATTAATCACTGCATGCTACTTTATTTACATTTTATATGACATTTTTGAAAATGGGGTTAAAATCATAAACTCTTAGCTTGCAGACACTATTATGGATATCTCTGTTTTATCAGAGCAATATTTTAACCACATTGTGATCCTGGTAAGGATAATGATAAGTCTCAGATACAGTGTCAGACATAAAACAGTTATAATAATCCTGGAAGAGCTCTCTCTCAGCCTCAAACCACAGACTGAAGGTTTTTAAAAGGGCATTGTGTGGAGTATAAACATGTTGTGGAAACTGGGTCAGTTGTATCCAAAGCACAACATCAGGCAGACCAAAAGCGACCACACGCTCAGAAGATCAATACATCAAGCTTTGTTTACTGAGAGACAGAGATGCAGCTTTATCAGAGATACAGAAATCCCCAGAAAAAAAAGAATGCAATCAGCAAATTATGTATGAAGGAAGGCTAGGTCAGAGGAACAGTAGCATATCTGAGACACTCACAAGGAGAAGCAACAGTGCCAAAAATGTGAGAGCATAGTACTGCTGACAACAGAGGATTTTTGGAAAAGGAAAAAGAAATACTGCAACAGGAAAAAAAAAACCTAAACAGATTTTGAGGCTGCATACGACCTGCTTGAAGACCGAACAACATGAATGCCTCAGCTAAAATCTGATTTTAATCCTACATATGCATACTATGGTATGGTAACTCAACATATGTGAAGAAAGAAGAAAGTAGGAATTAATGAGAGCAAAAGAAATTGTGACTCTGAAAGAGTCATTTCTAATGAAACATTTGACTAAAAAGTGCCATTTGTTTGATAGACCAACACAAAGTAGTGCATAATTTTGCAGTGGAAAATGACACTTTTTTAACATCTAAAATCTGAAAAATGTGGAGTATATTAATATTCAGACTCTCTTAATTTGATACCACTAAATTAAATCCAGTATAACCAATTTCCTTTAAAAGTAGTGTCATTAGTAAATAGAATCCACATGTGTGTAATTAGCTGTTCTGTGAAAGCCTCAGAGGTTTGTTACTGAACATTACTGAATAAACAGCATGAAGACCAAAGAACACAGTTGGGTTTACTGTAACTTTAAAGCAGGATTAGGTTATAAAACAGTATCACAAGGTTTGAACATCTCTGAGAGATCTGAATCCATCATCTGAAAACATAAAACAATATGGCACAACTGCAAACCCACCAAGACATGGCCATCCACCCAAATATACAGGCAAGGTGATGAGAGCATTAATCAGAACAGCAACCAAGAGGCACATGGAGAAGCTGCAGAGATCCGCAGCTATGGTGGAAGAATTTATTGATAGGACAACCATTAGATGCATTTCACAAATTGGGTCTTTATAAAAGAAAACAAAGAGGAAAACCATAAGAAGTCCCATTTTAATTTGCCTTAAACCATGTAGCAGAAATAGAAAACGTGAAAGGAGGTGCTCAGATGTAAAACAAAATTTGTGGAGCAAAAGTAACACTGCAGAACACCCTAAATAAGTAAATCATGGTGGGGCCAGCATCATCTTGCTTTTCTTTAGCAGGGACTGGGAAGCAGGTCAGAGTTGATGGGAAGATGGATGGAGCTAAATGCAGGGAAGTAAACCTGTCAGAAGGCGCAAAAAACTTGAGACTTAGAGGGAGGCTCACTTTCCAGCAGCAAAGCAATCTTAACTAAACAGCCAGAGCGACAATAGCAGTCTTAGATCCAAGTATATGCATGTATAAGAATATACAGACCAAACCCAATTGAAAAACTGTGCTAAGACTTGAAAATGAATGTTAACAGACTCTCACATCAAAGATGACTGAGCTTGAGATATCTTGAAAAAAGGAGAAGACAAACCCCCAAAGACTTACAGCTGTAATTGCAGCAGAAGTGGGTTCTGCAAAGTATTGACTCAGTGGAGCTGGGGACAAATATGTCACACTCTTCTGAATTTCAAAAACCACGTAACATTGTCATTCCAACTAAGAATCATGCAACTGTCTTGGTCTAACGCATAAAATCTCATTAAGATGAATAGAAGTTTGTGGTTTTAACATGGAAGCAGGTCAAAAAAATGCCAGGGGTGTGGATACTTATGTAACTATTCTGTACACTCATTTTAAAGTGAATTTGCTGTATTTGTCACTTTATTTTTGAATTAATTTTTCAAGGAAATTAAAAAGTAACACTCCTATAATTTTTCTATTACACTTGTAAAAAAAAAAAAAATAACTGAAAAGCCCTGTTTTTGCTTACTTAATGTACTGCATGCACATTTAAGCTTGGTTCATGGGTAAATACTTTCAAAATGCTGCGAAGGAACACCTGACTGACAGGTGCAAAGCCCTGTGGGATGGCGGTGTTGTGTCTTACACTTGGCTGAACATATACAGCACATCAGAGGTGCAACAAATCCATTGCTGACTGCCAGAACCTTTCAGAGAGCTTCTGTGCCTGTGAACAACACATCTGCAGGTTTTTCCACACCTCAGACCTGATGCGTCTGACACACCGACACACACGGATGAAATATAACCTCGGAAACAAGCATGTGTGACTTGCGGGAAAGAGATTGGCAAAGAGTGTTTCTGAAATTAGTCCAGGTGTGTGTGTGTGTGTGTGTGTGTGTGTGTGGTTCAGTGTGGGGCGATTGTGTCTCTATAGCGTCTTTAGAGCGGTTAATCAGAGTAGGGGTTGAGGAGAGTGCCACAGTGAAGAGTCCTTGAGCCCTCTCTCCTGTGTTGACACCTCTTAACCTCAGTCTATCATCTCTCACATTCACACACTCCACTTCTATTGACACTCGCTTCCCTGCAGCTCTCCAAAGACCCGAGGAGAATCCACTACAGTGATTGTCTGTGCAAAGGGAGAGCCTGGGAGCCTGCAGAGACCAGAAGGATTATATAATGCTCAGACATACAGAACAATAAGCGATCGGATTTAGCAGTTGTTTGACTTCTATAATCAGCATTTCTCAGTGGACAAGCAGGGAAATCTTTCAGAGAGCATGATAGCTTCAACCTGTTTGTATTAGTTTCTAAATGGATTTCTCCTTCTGTTTTTCCGCTTCACCAGGACGCTCATGGAATCTGTGTCCACTACTGTCACTGGCCAATGTAAGTGGGGTCAGGAGCTGGAGGTCAACTGTGAAGAGGTCAAAGGTGGCCAAGCAGTGGGTCTTGTTAAAATACCCTTTAGCTTCCTTCAGGGATATTATGTAATGGCTCTGGGAATAGGTGGGGCTCCATGCTGGCTTTATAGTGGTGGAAGTTGGGTGATATACGCTTTCTGCTTCAGGCCGGATACATGTTCACTGCCACTCTTAAAAAAAATCAGAATGCAGCAAAAATGCTGACAGGTCAGCAGAGGTCACACCTAAAAGGCCACATTTATGTATTTTTTGCTTTGAATGGTTCATCTTTGAGGAAGAACTCCGAAGGGTTGTCCAAAAACATTAAACAGAGATAGGTTGATCAGGTCTTTATTGACTAATACCAATTTCCAGTGTTCTATGAAGTCCATCTGGCACATTCAGATATTTTTTTAATCACCAACTCATTTGTGTTTTTTAATTAAACAGTAAACAGCAGCAGAGATTAACCATAGAAAAATGTGCTGTAGTTTTCTTGATGGAGGTAGTAATTTAGAATCTAAAAGAAAATTAGAATCATATTTGGTGTTTAGTTGGACCCAAATGCAGGAAGAACCAGAGGGAGAGAGTTGAAGTGAATAGATTTTAATGATGACAATGTAGGGAGGAAGAGAACAGGACATGGAATCAGTGTGAGAGTAACAAAAGAATCCAGGGAGGAACAATAAACAACCAGGATCTTAAATACTGAGGCAGGGGTGGAAAATGACAAAGGAACCAGCTGAGCTAAACAGGGGAGATGTGAAACAGCTGTGGGGGACCTGGAGCAGGTAAACTGAGTGAGGAAGACTAATTATCACAAAGGAAGCTGAACAAAGACTCAAAAGGATCAACAAACTACAGGGGAAAAGCCTGAAACTAACATAAGAGAACAAACCAAAATGCATAAATGAAGGAACACACAAAACAATGATGATAAAATAAGAAACTAAACACAAAAAAAAGAACTGGCATGGAAAAACCTTAATGACAATGATAAACAACTGAATATGGCAAGATTATTTCTAACAATAATAAACCTGGACATAATTAGAAATGAAAACAAAAGAAAACCAAAACATAAACACCTATAAATAATGACGATGAGGGGATTACAACATTAGCCTTATTTATGCATCAAAAGCATACAGAGGGGAAAATAGCATAAGTATTGATCAACCAAAGATTTTTCCCAATAAAAATTTTCGTAATGGTGCTAATGACACAAAATTCATACCTGATGTTGGTAACAATCCAGGGAATCTACACATACAAAGACAAAAAAGCCCATAAATTAAGTTATGGAATGACACAGAAAATAAGTACTGAACACATAAACAGAAAAAGCTGGAAAAAGGCATAGACAGTCCAGAACCAGTTGAAAACTGTCATTATCCATAAACAAATCCTGAGTATATAAATCAGAGGATATTAATGTCAGCTGTTGAAGTCTTAATAAATGGCCATTTTTTAAGTTTTTTTCATTACCAATATATCTTTAAGATTTTTGTGGTGCTAATGGCCTTTACTAACAGTTATTAGACAGAATAGGGTCAGAGAAAGAAGAGTGCAGCAATACTCTCAAGGACTCAGAGCCTCTATATAGACGGGGCATCCGCTTTGCCGCTACACTATGCACCACTCATACAAGTATATTTCTAAACTTTTGAGTGTTCCAAGGAGCATCATTTGGTTTAATCAGGAAAAGAAAATACTATAATTTCACCATAATTCCATCATGATCAGGTGCTCCTCTCAAAAATTTAACAGAGGAGTTCAAAGAAATAATCAGAAGATTTGCTTCTGAAAAATTACAATTCAGCAATATAAGCAACTAGTTTCTCCTTACAGGAGATGTTCTAAAGCTATTCTTCCAAACAAAAACAATCAGTTTTAAATACAATTCAGAAAACGTCAGCAATGATTATTCACTGTCCTTCCTTATTATTGGCACTTACTTCAGTTTTGAATCTAATTGTTTTGGTTTGTTTGTAAATGTGTATTACTAGGCTTGCTACTGACTTCTGGTGTGAATTTTATGTCAGTATCTCTCTATATGTTCACAAAGTTTACCTGATTTTCACTAAACTTAAAAAAGTAAGAGCATTAAACATCCTGTTTGTTGGTGTGTTAACAGACCGAAGAAAGTAGAAGTTTTCGGTTTAGACAAACTTAAAGAACAGGAGAGAAAAGACAGATTTTTCAGCATTTAATCTGCAACACTGGGTAAAATTGGTCATTTTCAGTCACTTGCCATTTTATTGGTGCATTACTACCATTTAAGGATTTACTTGATGCCACAAATCAAAAATTTTCTAGGTTTTACAGTGTTTTTCCTAGTAGGGTTATGTCAAAATCTCACCCTAAAGTCGGCATAAAACTAGGTTGTGCTGATCAATATATTAGAGACATTTGAATTTCAATACAACGAGAACGCCTTCTTCAATCTTAATTTTTAATAAGGTGATAATAAGTGTATTAATTTTCATAACTTCTGTTCAATATCATCAGAATATGAGCGATGGTGGCCCATTTTTTCAGGGAAAATATGCATCTCTCTCCTCTGAGTTTCCATTGATCAGTCCTTAGCTGTTTCTCTACCTCCCTCTCTCGCTTTGTCCTCCAGTCTCTACCTCTTTCCTCACCCTCACAGCCTTGCATTGTAAAATTCATCCTTATTCGCTGCTTTAGCAGCCTAACTGTGCACACTACCTTTTATCAGTCCAGAACTGTTAAATTAATAAATTGATATTGACGAGCTATCAGCCGCGGGGATAAATTATTTGGAAGCGGGAGGCTTGGGTCACATGACTTTTAGTACCTACGATTCTGTAATTATTCCCCTTGAGAAGATCTGTAGTGTGGTGCAACGCCGCAGAAATAAACCAGCACAGACACTCCCACATACACATGCATGCACACTATCATATAAAGACCTGTAAATATCCTCACATCTTTGGGGGGCTGGGGTGGGAGGTTTCAACGGCCATGGGAGTACCGATGATCATTACTGTTATCATAACCACCATGATACAGGGTGCTACCCTGCTGCTAATTGGATTTTAGCATAACAGTTTACAAAAAACTGAGATGAGAAACCAAAAGCTCACACAGTATGTGCAGCTGAATGCAAATATTGAGCCTTATGTTGCCATGAGCACAAAGCAGCCTACCTGCAGATGTGCAGAATAAACCAGCAGGATGAAACTCCTGCAGCTAATAGTGCTTCTTTCTGTAACAAATGCAAACAAGATTTTGCAAATAAGGGAGGTGAGCCCTGCAGAGGAGAGCGGCACCAAGCGCATCAGAGGGCCAATCACGGAAGTGCTCTTGCTGCCCTCCAGCCATCGCTGACCTCTTGACACTGGCCGTGGCCTAAATGTCAGAGGTTACCAATCAGGGTCACTGGGAATCACCACAAGACCCTGGTCATGGACGCATTGCCATGGTAACACTGAGCCGGCCATAAAAGATGAGATGGGGGGGGGTGTTTATATGTTCTGCATGCTAAAATAATGCACATGGAAACACACATATGCACATGAAGTTCAGTATCATGTTTTTTGGGGGTTTTTTCCTGGTCAGCAGAGAGTCAAGCTGCCCTCAAACAGCTTCATCAAAGCTAGCAGAGAGCTGGAAGAGTTCCAGCAAAGCCTGGCACAAACACTGAAAAAACCAACTTGTTCACTTTTCACCCTGGCAGTCCCTGAGCTGGGAGCGGGCAGTTTGCGTTGATAAAACTCAAAGGTTTTAGAGTGTGGCAACAGTAATTGTTCTATCTCTTCTCTGTCCCATTTTTTAAAACAGATGAATCTACAGGATTTTGATCAAGCAAAATGTGATTTGTACTAATGATGTAAACATATAGTATCTTGCAAAAGATCAACACAAAAAGGGCATAATCGTGAAGTGTAAGTGTGTTAAATATCTCATAGGAGAACTTTAATCAGAAAAGCAGCCTAGAGGCCCAGGGTAACTCTGGAGGACCTGCAGAGCTCAGGTGGGAGAGTCATACACTGAGGTTTATGGTTGCAATCTAAATGGTAAATGGCCTGTATTTGCATAGAGCTTTCTCAAGTCCAAAGAACCCCAAAGCGCTTCACACTACCCATTCACATACACCCTGATGGTGGTAAGCTACATTGCAGCCACAGCTGCCCTGGGGCATGTACCAGCAGCACCGGGCCCTCTGACCACCACCAGCAGACAAGACAGGTGAACTGTCACAACAGAGAGGGGGTTTGAACCAGCAACCCACCAATTACACGACAAACTCCTGCCACCATCACCTCAATGTAACGAAATGTCCAAAGATTTAAGAGGTGCAAATACTTTGCAAAACATTGTATTGCATGTTCATCAAATTATTTCTGAGCCCTTTTGATCAGTTCTTTCCATGTTCCATGTTAAACTATAACAGACTGAATTCGTGTGTAAATGTTTTTAAGGTGGAAATTGTAAGAAAAAAATAGCCTAAGGGGTTATAGATCCCCGGACCTGTGTTATCTGATATGCACATGTCTGCTTTATGGATCCATTTTAAGTTAAGGTTCAGTGTCAATGCAGATCTCAATGGAATAATGATTTATTTGTGGATTTATTTTTATGAATGAAGATCGGGTGAAAAAAAAATAATTTGACCGGAATTTTTTTTACAATTCAAGATAAGAGCAAGAATAATTATTTAGCAGTTATACGCTGCTACTAGCTGTTCGTGAACTGAAATCGTGATCGAAGGTGTCCAGTAAATAAATACTACTGCTATTAAAACGTTGCAATCAGTTGCATTACAAGCTGAAAAGGGGTCTGCTAAGAAACATTTGCTTGCACCTTGCGTCATCTAGTGGCGGGGTCGCGCCTCCTCCTCCTCCTCGGGTGGAACAGCTCGGCACTTCAACGCTGTGGAAGACGGGGGATGAAGAAGGGGGGGGAAAAATAATACCCAGCTAGTCTGCTTTTGTCTCCGGGGAACTGCGGGTCGATGCCTCGTCCCACCATATGTCTGATCGCAGCTGCCAATCAACAGGTCAACGCGACCCGGGGGAGGCACGCACTGGTGGGGAGGAAGGAGAGGGGGGAGATCAAACAGTGGACCTCAGGGATGACAGATGCAGATGAAAAAAAGAAAAGGCAATAAAACATTGCTTCAAAGATGGCAACGGTGCACTGGGAGGCAAATTATTGTTAACAGTAATCTGCAGAACAGCGCCTCGCATTCTGATCGATTCACTATTATGGAGCCTTTGAAGCCGAGGTAACGCCGGGCTTTTGTTCATAGTGGGACACAAGCAGAAAATGGGCTCTGGTTTGGGTTCAGCCGCAGCGCTTCTTTAAGCCTTAAATGCTGCTTACTTCTATGCAATCATGGTTTCTAATAGTGCAGCAATTTGGGCTCCGCCAGGCTTTGGAGCCGTTTGAGAGTTATTCAGCTGCAGGAACAAACTTCTGATACTAATCATAAAGTGAATGAAAATCTGCAAAGGCTTTGAATACATGATTATTATTATTAAATTAATGCTTTGGTTTGCGTTTAAAATGAGGTAAAATCCTAACAAAAATATTCTTATACCAAATTAATTAACCAAGCAGCATAAGATGACATTTTAACACATGTATAGGTGCTTTTACTTTAACCATATGGCTCCGGCTGTTGTTCAGGTTTAAGATAGCGAATTTCACAGTCTAATACGTTTTGTATTCTCTTAACAGGTTTTCCTCCAACACAACATGCAGTTCCATCCATATTCTCATCATTGCTGACCAGCTTCCCCACCCTGCTGAAGACATGACATCCCACAGCATGATGCTGCCATCATGATGTTTTACTGAGGGGATGGAGTGTCCAGGTGCAATGTTAATTTTGTGTCACACATAGTTTTTGGATTGGTCTAAAAGTTTGCTTTTGGTCTGACATTGGGTGACAAGAAGAACTTCTTCCAAATATGTGGTGTTCCAATTCCTGTGTTCCAATACAGTCCAAATATTTGTTTGGCTTGTGGCAAACTGCACATGGGACTTCTAATGGCTTTCTTCTTACCACTCTTCAATAATAGCCAGACTTGTGAATTGCATGGCTGATAGTGCTGTTATTTTATTCTCCCACCTGAGCTGTAGATCTCTGCTGCTCCTCCAGCTAACTTAACCCTGCTTTAAGTAAATTCTTATTGAGTCCTGAAATCTCAAACAAATGTAATTTTTAGGTTAAAATTATGTTTTAATTTTAAACAAAACTAATTAGAAATTTCAATTTAGGTTATGAACTTGTGTAATTGATGCAATAAATTAATACAAGTCATGCACAAAAAAGCAGGGACACTATTATGGCAGGCTGTCCTGTAGCAAGAATGCCTGGATTCAAAGGCCAACCAGAACCTCTATGTAAGAAATTTGCATACATGCTTGTTTTTTTTATTCTCTAGTTTTATTCTACAGTCTAAAAACATGTATGTTAGGGTAATTATCCACTCTGGATTGTCATTAGATTTGAGTGTGTGCGTGCATGTTTTGTTTTTTTTCTGTCCTGTACATGTTTGTGGCATGAGGAGACACAGTGTAAAAGGAACTTTGGAGGCTGTTAGCCACAAAAACTATTTAAATTTTAATAAAACATGTCAGTGTAAATATATTGGTTAAAATTGTTACATTCTAACTTTAATGATGCTTGCTTTTAATAAATCCTACCTCAACAATAGGATAGCCCTTATTCAGCCCTTATTCTTGTTTGTTGTGATGTGAAAAGTACAGTCAGGCTGACATGTTTAGGTTTTATGAATGGATATATTATTTTAGTCAAAGCTTAGAACTATCAAAGGGCTTGTAGTTAAGGAAGTTTCTGTGTTTGAGCAAGAATTTAAGCTTGTATCCAGCTTTAACTAATTTAGCAACTAGTACTAAAGTAAAATTTCCCAGTAAGCTGAGGTTTTGAACCCCGAGGCAGTGGATGTCAATGAGCTGCACATCTTCGCTATTAACAGGGAAAATGTTTAAATGTCAATTTGACAGAATAGATTTGATCACAAACCAATTCCTATTTTTTCTTTCTTTTCAACATGGGACACAAAGTAGATGACTTAATGAAAGAAACAATGAATAAAAAATGAAAGTGCTTGTTAATCAGTAATCTGCTCCAATTGAGGGCCCAACAGAAGTATCTGTTGTGACAAAGGGGATCCTCTGCATCCATACAACTTGATTGTATGCATTAATGTATTCAGCTGTGAAACTATTTCCCTATTAATTATGAGTATGTGGTATTGATAGATATGAGCTTGTATGTTTTTAAAATGTATATTAAGATAATTCTGGACCGAGAGAATTTAAATTCATGCTTTTATCCTCTTGAAATTGGAACTGTTGTGTGGATGTCAGTTTAAATTTCATTAATGAAACAGTAAGCGTATTAAAATTAAATTAATATATTTTCAAATTTGTTAGAAATTAAATTCCTTAAAACTTTTTTATTTGTTAAATTTAAATAATTTCTTCCCAAAAGCACTGATTTAATTCTACCCAATTTAAACATATCCAAGCTGTTACACCAGCTTTATTGGTTAACTTTTAACAGTTAGTTTTATCACTGCAAGCGTCAGCCCTTATGCAACTTCCGCGAGGATATGGAAGCTGCATGGATGAGTATTATATATTATGTTCTTCATTTTAAATGTTTAAATGCCTTGAATAGTTTGCATTTCTAAATAGAACCAAACACCTAGTTTCAAGATGAAAATCACCTTTACTGAAGTCAAGCTAACCCTCCAAGGATCTCCCCTTGATCTATCACTATGTATAGATTTATCCTGAATGATCTGTTGCATGTTTGTCAAATCAAGTTATACATGAGTTAAAGGCAATCAGCTTTGGAATGCTGCTGTAAACAGAGTGTATTAAAACACGCCCTTAATGTTTCCTCGCCATCTCAGCAGGGCTGATCTTCTTAGCTCACTCTCTGCTAATCAGCAAAAAAAAAAAAATCTTTGGGCTTTAATCTACGGCCCCCAGCACGCCATCACCCATCTCATTAGATTAACAAAATAACATGCACATATGCATGCACACACAGAGACACACAGCTCAATCTGACCTCAATCGGATTCGGCGTAATAATGTAGTTAATTATAATTTAGTGTGATTATTAAGTGTACAACACAAAAAATGTTTAAAATTTTCAAAAATATCTCACATCTTGCAAAATTCTTATCTCAGCAAGGCGTTTGCTTATGCAGAAATTAACAGTGTCTGTGTTGAACATTGTGTGTGTGTGTGTGTGTGTGTGTGTGTGTGTGTGTGTGTGTGTGTGTGTGTGTGTGTGTGTGTGTGTGTGTGTGTGCATAGCAAACATATGCAACCAAATTAAAGCCACAAAGCTGGTGAATTGAAGAGGATTTCATGCAAAGACTTGTTCATGGGAATTAAGCAAATTAGGTCTCCAATTAGCTGCTGACATTGAATAGGAAGATTTGGAGAACAAAAATTAATTAGATGGATTTGTCATTCTTCTAATGAACATCGCCAGGAACTAAGTGTGGTGAATAACACCTGCTCTCCCTGCTCTTTATCCCTCTGACATATTGTTTGTCTGTTCAGAATTTAATTTAATGTCAAGTACTGCCATATTCAAATATTCAATATTTTGCAAATAGGAAGCCCACATGAGCGGAGAACAAACAAACTTTAGAAAAGTCAATGTATGATCTAATCCTCCTAGGCTGCAGAACTGTGGATGTAAATGCCAACCTTTGAAAGTCAGAAAGGAATTTCACTACTGGTGTGAGCAGAGCAGGTAAAAATGAACTTGATTCTTGTTTTTGTGGCATATTTTGGAGTAGTCTTAGAGAAAAGCTGCAGTTTGGATTTTTAAAGGCAGAGGTTCAATTCTAAGTACACCTCAGTTTGGTGAATCTTTGCTTTCATTGTGTCATCTTCTTTCAGATCATAACTTTTACCTATATATTGAAGTTACTTATTCTTACAATTTAAAGCTATTTTAAAGAAAATTATTTCCATTTTATGTTAGAAAAGGGCATCCCTATAACACTCAAGATCAATCAAATTCTCCAGTTTAATTTTCATTTATCATTAAACGTTTTACAGAATCATTATTTCCAATTTCAAGTAAAAAATCTGTTATATCTGCCCTTATTTTCTTTAAAAAATTATTTTTTTTTCTCTGGTTGGTGAGATTTTTGTATCAACAGAGTAATATTTTATAGTGTATGCAATGTTCCTTCCGAAATAAGCTTTGTCTCTAAAATGTCAAAAACAGCAAAAAAACTTAAAAAGCCAGACAAATCTGGCTTTCACCGGTTTATTCTGATCTGATCTGTTTGAGACATGTGCATTTGGACATTTAACTATATATAATAACTCTAGTATCGCTATCGCTAATTTAAACAAGACATCAACTATGACAGCTTAATGGCATAAATTTGTTGAAACATCCCAGTTTTTCTACATCCCATTAAAAACATGTATGCCATAATGAGAGCTTCTTTGTTGTTTCTGTTTTTGTTTCATAGGAAACAAAAACAGAAACAACAAAAAAAGAGATATAAGATATTCTGCCCTTGGATCTTTCTCCAATAAATCAGCTTCTTCCCTCTTCCTCTCTTTCTGCTTCCTTCTCTATTTTCTGCTTCGTACATCCAAGACCACCCATTGTCCCCCACCCTCCTTTTTTTTTTAGAGCAGCGGCTACGGATTACACAGTGTGATAAGCTTCCTAGTTCTTGAAACTATTTGGGATTGCTGAGATTATCTGGCCTCATTTCCTTGGGAGTCGCCTTTGGAAAGCCAGATTTTAGTCTCTTAGAGTTCAGGATTTTGCATCCCGACATCTTTGACAAATTAGCACGTAGCACCGGGTGGTGTCCTATTCGGAGGCTCACTTTTAGCATACTTTTAGCAAAATCTGCACACCCCATCCCCCCCACACACACACACCCACACACACACTCTGTATATATGGTTCATATGGTTTTTTTGGGAACTTTATGTTCATGACATCCGTCCTCAGACCGTTTATTCTAACTTCGCCTATCATGACAAAAAATTGGACTCTAAGCAAAACAGCAAATGCAAACACATAGGGTGGGAAATTTTACATAGTTTATTTAATAAGGTTATAACACAACTTTCTAATACCAGAATACAAGCAAGTGAAATGCAGGTGATTTAAAATATTGAAATTTTTTTTTTAATTACTCATATTATCAGAATTAAGAATGTAATGTAAACACGAATCATCTAACGATATGAATAACATCAGATCAAATTCTAGAGTTTCCCCCTTTACCACATAATAAGAACACTATATCCAAAACTGAAAAAATAGTAGGACTCAAACCCTTTCAGGGTACAGAGGGATTGAGACCCAGGTGGAGCCCCACATGCGGCTGCATGCTGGACCATGGCCAGTAGAGCCTGGGTGCCAAACAGGACAGAGGAAATGTCGGGATCTGAGGGCAGCACCAACAGATCGTTCTGTGAGGGAAGGTAAGGGCGGCCGCAGGATTGTAAGGAGAGGTCATGGAGGAAAGACGAATCTGAGCTGCCACCCTGCGTACCCTACGCCGTGTCCTTCGGCAGTGGTAGTCCCCTTTCGAAAAATCTTGGTAGTTTGCTGGGTGGATCGCCCAGAAGTGACCTTTGCCATTGTCACTTCGACCTGCTTTGATGAAGCAATCATTGAGAGACAAGTTGTGGCGCACGCTGTTTCTCCAGTTTTTATCCTGTTGGAACATGTAAAATAGAAAAAATGAGCTTAGAACAAAATTTGCTTCAAAGTAAGCAGGAGTAAAACAATGGCTGTTCGCAACTGGAAAATAACTTATGAGGCTGTTAAGTATCAATGATCCACTTTAGTCCTGCTGCTGGCAAGCAGGCGCCATTGTGTGTCGAGAGCCTGTATGATCGCAGTAACACACAACACCCCAAGTTACCTTTTTAGCACGTCAACTAGTGATCAACTTTAATCCATTGGACTGCATCCAATCTGCTGTTGCACCTGGTGAAGGCAGTGACAGTTTGAGACCTAGCAACAGGATTACTTTATTTGCGAATTTGCCAACAAGCAGATCATCTACTGTCCCTGTGAGCACCTAATTGCTTAACCACACAGACAGATTACCTGAGCCAACTAGGTCGCTTTGCTTAAGAAAATGGTTCTTAGACCATGTTTTAGTGACTGAATTAAACATATATAGAGGTTTGCAAAAAGATGCTTGCTTGTATTTTGTAAAATGTTGTTCTGGAACTCCCTGAAATGCATTTGTGTCAACATATCAAAGGAAAAAAATTTCAGAGTACTCATTTTACTTCACGTTAACACCCAAGTTTGACTTCTGCTTGCCTTAACAGCTACACTACCTAATTGGCATTTTATAAACAGAGTTTTTCTTTTGACATAAACAGAAAAACAGATTAACATGAATGTACCTTACTCTTGAAGTAAGGATAGTGGTCCATGATCCACTGGTAGATGTCACACAACAGCAGTTTCTTTTCCTCAGACGCCAAAATTGCCTTTGAGATGAGCGCGATGTATGACTGGGTTGGTTTGTCTGAAGATTTCTCAGAACTACAGCTTGTAGGCATTGTGGTGGTGGTCACTTCATCCTCTCCCGCTTCATGTTGTTCTTTGTCCCACTCCTCTTCACTGGTTTTACTTTTCCCAGTGTCCGGGTCTGGCTTCTGTGGATGTGTTTTCTGAACATCGCAGCGAATCTCCACCTCTTTTAGTTCAGGATTTTGATCATTTAGCATATTGTTTTCCGTCTGCTCCGTTACGCTACTTGCCGTCACTTCCCCTTTCGAACCTTTGACTCCGCTATTGAACAGAAGGTAGTCAATAGTGAAGCTCAGTCCAAGCCTGTCTCTGCTTCCGTTGCGGTTGTTCCTGCTTTCCATCGTCAGTTCCGAGTTAGGTTCTTCTAAACTCATTGCAGATGTTTTACTGGTTTCACACTAAACGTAGAGTAGATCTTTAAGTCATGAATGAAAATTGAATCTTTAAAAAGATGTTTTCAGAGTTGCTAGTTGAGATTTAAAGCCACTTTAAAAATAGGACCCCTCAAAACCGAATGCCTCTGCGCCAACGGATTCTTTCACCAAAGTCTTACAGTTGACAAGATCACAGATAAAGATGAGCCACTCAACTGTTGTGAACCTTGATGCGTTAATGCCTGACACAATCGCAAACCGTGGAAATGACGTCAGCGGCTTTGTTGGCCGAAGAATAATATTAACTTTTTTATTTCACACAAAAAACTGCAACTAAAACCCTTTCTCAAGCTTTGATAATTCCGAGGCAAAAAGGAGTTCTTCACAGTTGTGAAGTGAAGTTGTGTCTCTATTTAAATAACTGTGAATTTATCCCTCACAGAAAGGGGCAAAGAAGGCACAGGGGAGGTCCAGGTAGGGGGTCTCAAATGGGGAGGATTATTTTTATCAACCTAAGCAAATCTTTGTAATTACGAGAGATTAAACACTCAAGATTTAGCCAGACGTGGATTGCTAAAAATATGGCTACCTTAGAAACAAAAAGCTTTTAGATGCCAGTGTCATACTCTTTAGCTTGTTTTTTTAGGGATGTTGTCCAAAGAATTGCTTCAACAACTACAGGGCAGCAGTTAATAGGCACAGCTCAGCAATTTAGAGTTTAGCCATTTCATTTTATTTGAGGGAGCATGCAGTGTTGTATTGTAGCAAATATAACAGAGTGTAGCACATGATGATGGGCTATTTTCTGTTGTAAACTGTCTTCTAACTTCAATCTAAACTCCAAGAGCAAATACATATGCATTTGTTTTGCTAATAATTGAACATTCATTATTGCTTCATATTTGATGTACTAAATGTTTTGGTTCTGAAATAAAAGCCAGATTTTTTTTAAACCATGTCTTTGCATAAACAGATAATATTGATCTAATTAACTGTGTAGATGTATCTGCTTTGTCCTCTGAGTCTAACAGAACATAATTCAAATTAGACTCACTTTAAATCATGGACCATATTGCCCTCTTCTGTTTAAATAATGGAACAAAATATACAATTTGGAGCACTGTGTTTCCTACCTTTAAAAGTTTTTGTTCTATCAAAAGCCATGTAAATTTGTTTGCATGTGTATGTTCCATCAATAAAACAAATATAAATGTGGTTAGAAGTTGAAACACACTGATCAGGGATGTTAATGACATAATAATCAGTGGTTTTTAAAGTGACTAATTATTATGACATTAACAGTAACTGCTCTTTTTTCAGGTTTGAATAATTTAAAAAAATATATGACAAAAAAATCAATGATTTGTAAAAAACAATAACTGGAGGCACAATTTGGATTTTTGTGGAGTTTTTCTGAACCACACAGTCATAATTATGCATACAGGCTTAAATAAATATGTCCCTACTAATATTTTCTATGTCTCCTCTTATTAAAATACACAGCAGCTACACTGTTATTGTCACCACCAGTAAGTTCTGGCATACTCTGTCTTAAAAAATTGGTAAAGGTCATTAAAATTGTTTTCCTTGCATCAAGCTTTTTTAAGCATTGTCCACAAAGTTTATTAACACTGAGATAAATAGAGACTTATTACCAAAACTTAATCTTAACCTGTCTTATCCATTTAAATTTTGAAACATGTCTGGTTTCATTTTTCTGATGGAATCCCTAAATATGCAAGTTTTAAGCATTTAGCCATAGATTTGAGATGAAGATCATGTTCAGGAACTTAGAGGTAGTCCTCATTTTTCATTATTCCCTTCACCTTTTGCAACACATCAGTAACCATGAAGATGAAAACATTCCCTCAGCATGAAATCACTTCCACTATGTTTGGCAGTTTGGCAGTAGTCTTAGATTTTAAAACATCAGCTTTCTCTGCTCTAAAAATAACTTGTCATTGTTTCCTAACAGCTCAAATTTTGTCTCCACTGACCATAAAACCTTTCTCCTGAAGGCATTTGTCTTGCCCATTTTCAGGTGTCAATTCTGGAGCAGATGCTTTTTTTTCTTGGTTGGCACCCTTGTAGTCCATGGTGATATAAAACAGGGTTGACTTTGGACTATGACACTGGTGTATCACCTGTTGCCAGTTCACAGCAGGCTTAAACCATGGTGGTTATCTCAACCTGTTTCTCCCAAGCATTGTCAAAGAGGTGAAACATCCCAGAAACTTCGAATCTGCAGTTGTTTCAAATTCTATCTAAAATATTTTCCAAACTTGTATATCGCTTCAATTCTCCTTCTTAGATCTTCAATTAGTTCCTTCAACCTTTTCTTTGTTTATTGTTCATTGATCTAATAATATCTGTCAAACAAATCAATTTAATGTCCTGACAAAGAGAAACTACCAGCCTGGAACACTAATCAGAAGGTAACAGACCTTGGATTTGTCAAGTTTAACACACTCTGAAACTTTCAACTCCTCTTGTTAAAAGATGTAGTTGAAGGCATTTGACTGTAAACAGTATGTATAATGTTGATCTTGTGTGTATTGGAGAAAATCAAAAGCCTACAGCTCAGCTGAATTATTAAAAGGTCCAAGTTAATGCAAAATTGATGATGAATGGATGATCTGGTGTCCCTCTTTTAAAGGGACTGCATTTTGAATTTGTAGAATTAAATTATATTCAGCTTGGCACCAATTCACAACATATATCACCTCAAGGCCATTTACAGGACAGTCCGGTCAGGTTCACATCAAACTATGACAAATTCAGTTTAAGTTGTTAGATCCAGTATAATTCACTCCAGCAAAGGTTAGAAAGTTACTGTCAAATGACAGACAAAAAACCCTCTTGTTACATGCACAATCTTCTGAATGTTTTTTGTAAATCTCTGATCAGAACTGTAAACTGTCTAATGTTGCCACATGCAAGCCCAGAAGTAGAGATTACTGAAAGTCAGTATGTAATGCAGTTGGCTGGGCTTCCTTAGATATGTAACTTTGGCAATTTGGCATTACACACTGAATTTAACTGCACTGCAAATAAGCACTATTAGAACTGAATTTACAGTTGACACAATTTTTTTTCATAAACTGTACAAAAAAGACCTTAAAAAACATTTTTTTCTTGCAGTCTGACATGAATGCAGACTACATTATTCCTAATTTTAGCCTAAATAGAATTAACACAACTTTTTCTATTTGCTAAATGCCAAAATCATGAGAGATTTTTGTAGAGAATTTTTAATTTATTTTCTTCAAGGTAAGAAGTTTACAAAAATTTCCTTAGTATTTGCTAGAATTGCCCTATAAACTGTATGACCTAGGTCCAATGTTTTGGTTATCCTTCCACATGCATCTCACAATAGTTTTCTGGAATTTTGGGCCATTCCTCCAGACAGAACAAGTGTAGCTGAGTTAGATTTGTAGCATGCCTTGCTTTTATACTCCTCTTCAGTTCTGTACTCAATTAGTACTCAAATGGGACAGAGATTATTGCTTTGTGACAGCCACAACAAAAAACTGACTTTGTTTCCTTAAGGCACTTCATAACTATCCCTTTGGAAGACACATTTGTGCCAGAGCTTTAACAGATTTTGCTTAAATATTTCCATATAAGGTTCTTCATGATAGAATTATGAAGTGCACCAGTCCCTGTCAGTCCCCACAACATAATGCTGCCACCTCCATACTTTACATTTAGGATGGGGTTTCTTAGGCTTGCAATCTTTCCCTTTTTTCTTTTAAATGTACTGATGGTCATTATGGCCAAGTACTTCAATTTTAGTTTCACCACACCAGACATATCTCCAAAATTAAGTTATTCGTCTCTATGTGAATTTGCAAACTGTAATCTGTCATTGTTATGTAGCTTTTGAATGGCTTTTCAGCCCAAGTCGGTATAAGGCTTGTTTTTCTGTGGATAATGACACCCTCTTAACAGTTTCAGCATCTTTACAAAGTATTTTGCATTTGTATTTTCTGAGGTTAATATGCAGATTTTGCTCCAAACCACACCATGTCTGGAACACAGAACACATCTCCTTCCTGAACAGTTTGATGGATGGACATTCATATGGTGTTTATACTGGCATATTGTTCAAACAGATTAACATGGCAACTTCAGACACATGGAAATTGTCCCCAAAGAATAACCAGACTTATGGAGGTCCACAGTTCTCTTCCTGATATCTTGCCTGATTTCTGTTGATTACCCCAAGAAGTCACGCAAAGAAGGAGCGTATTTGAGGTGTGCCTCCAATTAAACCAGAATCCTACAAATCCAGTGCATCATCATCTGTGCTTTCCCTGATTTTTTTAAGCTATAGCAAATTTGGTATATAAAAACGTCTGAATTGTAAAAACGTCTGAATTGGAATAAAGTATATAAATTTATTATCGGTCTTTTTATACATTGCATGTAAAAATCTGGTTTTAACTGTATGTAACTGAATTTGTCTATATAATTGTATTCTATTTGTTTGATTTTATATATTTCTGGATATTAATCAGACCAGTTTATCTTTTTAAGTGTCATAAAATGACATTTGTAGTGAAGCTGAGCTTTACAAATAGAAATAATTACATTGAATCATAAATAAACTGTTTAGATTAAATACACAATAAAGAACAGTCTATGGAGTAGAAAATGTATTATGATGATGGTCTGTTTTTGTAAACCAAAAAGCTTGACTAGAAAATCTAATTTTCACCATTTTACCAATAAATCAAGATAGGCAAAGATTCCTATTCGCATGATTAAAAATAAAAGTTTCTGGATTGTGTTTTTGGCAGTCTACCTTTTTTCTTGAGGTTTCACAAATAAAATAAATAGATAAAATATATTACAATATGATCAATTTATAACATGATAATGCAGTTTCCAAGATTGATGTTCCATGAGGAATATGAGATATGAAGAGCTACACGAAAATCAGGACTGGATTATCTGGATTATGTACACTTATTTTTATTAGTGTACATTTCTAATCATACACTTGTAAAAAAAAAATTAAACTCTTTGTTACAGTAATAGTATTTTTGCTTTAAATTGAATTTGACTGGGCTGTACAATAATGCACGTGCGTTTTGTTTAGTTAGTCGTTTTTAGTTCATTGTAAACATACCTCAGACAAAGCTTTACCTTCACTTCTCACGGCTGGTCACAAAAACCGAAACGGAATTTTTTGCTTGGACGGAATGTCAAAGGACCATGCTACCCCATCCACTTTGACAACCTGTGCTCTGCATCCATCTTGAATTTCAACAGTACCCAAGACATGGGTTTAAAATATCTCAACATTATAAAACCGATACATATTATATTTATAACTATTTTCCAACACTGTGAAATTAATTGACACTGAGGCCTAAAGTAGAAAAAGAGACCTGCCTCTGAGTATTTTTTAAAAGGTGTACCATGGCTTTAAAACACGATAATCCCGCCTATTTTACGTGTCACTCTTTTATCGCGCATTCTGATTGGTCAAAACTTCACCTCTGTCAAAAATGTTTGGCCTTTCATTGGTGGATGACTTGTCGTCATTTGTGACTCTCGCGGTACTGCAACGCGAAGATGGCGGCCGAGCTGGTGGAAGCGATGGTAGGTAAAGCTTGGTGGGCTTTCGCTTGATGGGAAACGGACGCGTGAATGTGAGCTGAAAGTCACACCGCTGTGGGTTAACCAGGGTTCGTTTGTGGATATTTTAAGTACATACATTTCTACAAATTTGCTGTACATAAACCACGACGAAAAGAACTAGCCTGTGGGGCTAACAAAGCTAGCCTGCTAGGTTATGTTAACCAGGCAAGTGCTTGGTTGAGTTAGCATCATGCTGGGTCTGAAGGAAAACGCCGATAATGAATGAGACTACATTTGAAAGATATACGTACTTCCTCTGACTTCATCTGTAATACAAATAGTCTAGGTATATGTGTATTTATTAGTTAGCTACTTGGTTTTTAGAGTCGACCACCTGTCAAAATGATTGAATGCTGATGGGTAGTCTCTAGAGATGCAAGCCTCATGATTGCTACCTTATTGATGTCGAGCACTTTGCTTTCTAAACAAAAAGAACAGAACTGTGCTATTTTCAATCTAGATATAAAGCAGTCGTGTACTTGTGTCCAAGAGAACACCGGCAGACAAAGCAGTTGCGGGTCAGGTTGATAACAATGTGTTTCAGTCGCGCTTGATGCCGGGTTTGAATAGACATATTCTATTAGGCTGCTTATTTTTGCCCAATATACCATGGCCTCTGCTGAAATGTTCCTCATTCTATGAGATCAACAAACGAGTTCTTTAAGTATAAGTAAACATGACCTTATTATAGGGTACGGGAACGTTTTTTGCAGCATTAGATGTCAAAACAAAACACTTCTGATCCAGCAACAAAATACCTTTCAAATCATACAAAACTCTGCTTTGAAACGTTTAACAAGTTTTATATTTAAATGTTATGACGTTTTAGTGGTCAAACCAAATGTCTGTTAATTTATAATATGCCTTTTATTCATTTTCCTTTATGCAGAATGTTATATTTTAACCAATAAAACAGATAGAGAGAGTATTCTGCCTTGAAACATAAAGGGATTGTGCTTGGATTGTTTTTCAGTAAAAACATAATTCAATTCTGAGACTGGGAGAAAAAATATATTTCTAGTTTTAAATGGAAATTGTGCATTTTTTTCAGGCTAATAGGAATATGCTAATATATAAATCTTGAAAAAAAAAAAAGTGATCTTCTCGCTGCAAGGCCTGTGGCTACCAACTGCACCACGACAGTATTTTTTTTTTTTTTTTTTTTTTTTTTTTTTTTTTTTTAAACTTGCAAAGTTAATCAATACATTTAATCTTTTTCTTATTTTTGAAGGGCTTTCAAATTGATGCAATTTAATATTTTTTATCACAATAAAAATGAGGGATAATTTTTTTTTTTATTGTTATTTTTTCCCACTTTTAACCTTTACTTATTGTTTTGGCTGAGTACTATATGTATTTTTTATGGCCTCACATTCTGCTAATTAAACAAAAAACCTGTGAATGCCTCTAGTTGCAAATTCTACAAGGTATTGCTTTTTAAGTTAATCTTAAAACCAGAATTTGTGTGAACTATTTATTTGGCAGTCCAACAAAGTTCAAAAGAAATTTCAGAAGTAAAAGCCATTTTTTTATGATTTGATCATACGTTAGTATGAATTTTCACAGAGGTGAGTGCATGTAATTTTCAAACTGTTTGGCACTGTATTTTAAAACCTTCATGCCAACTTCATCAGTAGTCCCACCTGGGTTCAGGAAATAGGGTCTCCCACATCATAAATTAATTTTTAGCTGAAACTGTAACATTTTAGAAGGAAGCTCTGCACCGAAACGCTACGTCTCCAGTATAAATTTTCATGTAAGACAATTTTGGCCGCTGTCATAAAAAGATACAAAAGTCAGTGTGTGTGACAAATGTGACTATACACACACACAGGTATTCTAACTGTTTGGCTATTGTGTCTTTAATTAGTTTTCCAGTTTGCAAACTTAAAATTGGCACCCTAAAGACTTACGGTTTTGTTTTGTCCTCCCTTAGAACATGGTGAAAAGTTTCCGGGTCTCAGACCTACAGACTCTGCTGGCCTCAATGGGTCGCAGCAAAAGTGGTCTGAAGCAGGACCTTGTTGGGCGTGCACTGAGGCTTGTGCAGACCGAGTACAGTCCAGAACTCTTGAAGAATGTCCGGCAGCTTTATGAGTCGCGTTTCCCCAAATCAGCTGCTTGGCTCCCAGCACGACGTCCAGAGGGCGTCCCAGTGGCGTATTCATCCCTCAGCTCCTCCCCATCGTTGACCTCCCAGAGCGCAGACTACCTCAACGGGATTTCCAAACCGCTCCATGCACCTGCAACAGAGGTCAGGCTGGTCCCTTTGCCCTTCTACCAAACCTTAGAGACGCTTCTGCCACCAACAGAGCTAGGTGAGTGCAAACCAATTTAGTTTAAGGTTTACTTTTTTTTGTTGTTGTTCTCTGCTTCTTTGTTTGTTGATTTGTGTCTTCTTTTGTTTCTGTAGTTGCCCACAACAGTGAAAAATTACAGGACAGTCACTGCGTCTTTGAATTAACACCAAGCCAAGCAGACCAAGTCCGAAATGCAAGGTAATAACTCATTGTTTTGGTAGATTTAGTCTTTTCTAAGATGCTTGTTTTTACAACTATAAAACTGATATTTAATTTAATCTGCCTATCCAGTGAGCTTCGTCCAGGGATCCGATCAGTCCAAGTGGTTCTTAGGTGAGTTTCCAGATATTTGTTATTCAAGTTGTCTGGAATCAATTTTTCATTTATTACTAGATGTATTTATTTGTTGAGCTTTTTTAAAACCTGATTAGCTTAGATGGTCATTCATGCTGCTGTGCTTTCTCTGTAATGCAGAATCTGTTACTCAGACCCTATTGGTGTTCAGGAGGACCAGTATCCCCCCAACATTGCTGTCAAAGTCAACCAGTCATACTGTCATGTGCCGGTAGGTTGATTCACTTCGATACTTGCTGGTGTTTTAGGAAAGCAAACTAGAGCTGTTCATGCTTTTAAACTCTTAGAGTTGTAAATTCTGAGCTTTAAGTATTAAGGCAGAGCTGATAATTCATCAGGTCAGGTTTGACTCCAACCTGAGTTAGGATGCTTTAATATGGAGAAAACCATAATCACAGTTAGATTGGTCAACATTGAAATCACAAATATTTCAGATTACTCGTTGACTTTGGAAATACAGTTAAATAATATTTTTAAAATTAACGTTTTCCCTCATTCTATTTATACAGTCCTGATTTATTTTCCTTTATACCGCCATAACTGACTAATTGTTTGTGTTAGAGCTTCAGTAAGGTCTCTGAAATGGGTTTTACAGGTTTTGGTCAATATTCACATGATGACATCATGCAGTTTCTGCAAATATGTTGTCTGCACACCCATGGTGCAGATCTGCTGTGCCACCATGTTCCAAAGACATTCTATTGGATTAAGGTCTGGAAGCTATAAGACATTTGGAGCAAATTGTCATTTTCAAGAAACTAGTTTCAGATTATTTGAGTTTTGTGACACAAAGCAATGGACCTGCTATGCAAATAATGCTCAGTTAGGCTGACTCAATGTATTAAGGGCCACCAAAGCATCCCAAGAAAATGTCCCCTTTACAGCAAACCAGAACTGTTATAACAAGCGCTTAAATGAGGTACAGTGGCCTTTCTATCATCTTGGACCACGTTGTCCATTCTCCACTAACTCATCAAGGCATTTTCTACCACACAACTGCTGCTAACTGGGTATTCTCCCTTTGTTCTGACCATTTTCTCTAAACCAGAGAAATGGTTGTGTGAGAATACCAGCAGATCCATAGTAGACCTGTGCAATATATTGAATTGCAGTAGTCATTACACTAATAATATTTGGATCATATTTGGAAGGATATTATTTTTCAGGTGAATTTAGACTCTGCATGTCATCAATATATTTGGCCAACTGCCATTAATACCAACATCAGATTTATATTTTTAAATGGCTGAGACACTAAAGTTCTGAGTTTGTAATGATGAAAAGGAAAGGGTAGGTAAAATATGTTTTAATCATATTAGATTATTATCATGTAATGAATAGTATCTCAATGACATGTTTTTCTTATATTGTGCAGCCCTGATCGGTAGTTTCTGAAATCCTCAGGCCAGCTTGTCTGGCACCAACAACAGTGTCACATTCAAAACGTTTTGAATTCCATTTCTTCTCCATGCTGATGCTCTGATGCCGTCTGATTGGCTGATTCACCATTGGTGTCCTCAAGCAATTAATAAAGTGGTTGGATATTAAAATGCTTTCTAAAGAGGGGTTTAAATCACAACAGCACTTTAAAAACATTCCTTTTTTTTATGCATTATGTATAATATGTTAAATATGTAAGATTTGCTCAGTGTAAATCATGTTCACTTTTTCAGTAAGATCCCTTGTTTTGTTTTGAACTGAGTCTAAACATGTTATTTTCTAATGCGTATGTGTGTGTTTACAGGGATATTACCCCTCCAATAAGCCCGGAGTTGAACCTCGGCGCCCTTGTCGTCCCATAAATATCACTCCCTGGTTGCATCTGTCCAGCGTTCCCAACAGAGTCACCATCACCTGGGGGAACTTCGGCAAGGTCAGACTCAGATGCTGTATGTCAGAGAAAGCGCAGCAAAAATCAACAAAGAAATGTCTTGATAATTGATCAAAAGCTCAAGAATTTTTGAGAAAAAAAAAATCCAAATCAGTCTTTGGTTACTCTTATCTTCTCCTGTGAAATGTTTTTTTGGTGTACTTTGTATTATTTTCTTCAATTTATCCTGGTTTTAACACTTTAGTGTTGACAGTTTAGATAAAATGGTAACAACTTCATCTTTACTACAAAGTCCATTTCTCCTCTGAAGTAGAATAAGTTAAATAGAGAAACTGCTTCATTACTTTTAAACTACCTTGTTTTGTTTGAAACCTCTCAGCCATTTTGTTTTTAGCCTAAATCTTTGATTGCACAACCCACTCAGTAAGTCTGAGTACAGAGTTTTGTTTTCCCAGAAGAGGAGTTTGTGAGCAGTTTCTAAGGATTATACTTAAGGGTTTTTGTGCTTGTTTTTCTCAATAGTGGCATGCTTTTACTTTTCTTAATATTTAACAAAAAATGTAAGTAAAAATATTTAGAATCATATATAAAAAGTAAAAGCGTGCTTCCTAAAATAAAAATCCTCTTGTCTCAATCTGCGTAGTTCTACCTTTGTTTTTGAATACTTTGGCCTAATAGAAGGAATGCTGTTGAAAGTAGTTTTGTCTGACCTCTAACTGCTGTCTTTGGCAAGTTATTGGTGGATTAAATCTTGACAGCTCAGGTTGTAAATCTCTCTTTTCAGCGTTACTCTGTGGCTGTGTATTTGGTGAGGGTCTTCACAGCTGCAGACCTTTTCAACCGGCTGAAGCTCTGCTCAGTTGAGAGTGCAGAACGCTGTCGTGAACGCAGTAAGTAAAGATTTCATAAAACTGACTTTGAACATCGTTTTGTTGTTTTTTTGGTTTTTATGTCTTCCCTCCCTTGCTGCATTTCAAATATCTTTCCACTATTTACCTCCAGTCCAAGATAAACTTCGCTTTGATCCAGAGAGTGAAATTGCAACCACGGGCCTCAGAGTTTCTTTAATCTGTCCAGTAAGTACAACAACAAAATAAAAGCTCATATGATTTGGGATTTTAGATGTCAAAAAGTTGTTAAATTTGCACCCTTCCCTCATCCTCTCATCCCAGCTGGTGAAGATGCGGCTCGGAGTGCCATGTCGAGTTTTAACCTGTGCCCATCTTCAGTGTTTCGACGCAGTTTTCTTCCTGCAGATGAATGAGAAGAAGCCCACATGGACTTGCCCCGTTTGCGACAAGCCTGCTCCATTTGAACTGCTCACAATCGATGGGTAAGGAGCTCTTCCTCTCAAGCACAGTCTTCTTTTTCTCTGTGTCAGTGTACATACATTTAGACCTCTCTAAATGTTCAATTCTTTCCACTGTTGTTATTAAAGCTGCAGTTTGACTTGTTCTCTTTATACCCACTGATCAGGACTGCTCAGGAATCTGGAGTCAGAAAATTTGAGTAGATTTAAAGATTTAATGAAAAGCTGGTACTATCACTAAGTCCTAGGTTAAGGTTAATTAAACTAGATCACCTAAACCAGGGGTCTGCAGCCAGTAACATTAGAGTCACATGTGGCCCTCAAGCCCCTCAATTTAGGCTCTTAATAAGTTAAAGAAAAGAATGTTTTTGATCAAGAACACAGTTCTTTCATGGTTTTATGCAATGTGTCCACATGATTTATGCAACAGAATGACTCATTACAGGGATTTTCTTTTCATCTCTGCACACTGGGTGCTTTACTTTTTAAGGGGGGTATTTTCTTTTCTTAAATTTCCATAAATATAAAAAAATGATTTAACTCGCCTTATTAGTCTCTTTAATCCCTTGTAAAACCTTTTTTTTTTTTTTTTTTTTTTTTTTTTTTAATCTAAAAATAGAATGAAAAATTGTGAGTATTTAATTTTATAGCTTAACAAAGTTTGATGTAGACTATATTTATAAAACTTTGCGAACTTCTATCAATATATTGCCCTCAGATCTTAGTACCACGTCTGACAACCATTTTTTGTAATTTACTGTAATGTAAGAGTTCAAACAACTAGTGTAGCGGATGTCCTCGACTGTGCGATAGTAAGAGATATTTCAAAAATGAGGAATGCAATGGTTTTATTTCTTTTTTTACAGGCCTCAGTAGATATGTTAGATGTTATAGTCCCATCTGAGTGAGTCATTATTAAGAGGTGAACCGTATCCTAGTCTATTCATTTGGTGTTTGATGCTCGTCTATATGTAACGTTTCACATTTCTGGCGTATCGAGGTGCTCAGCATATTGGCCACAAAAGCAGAGATCCTCAATCATAATCTGAACAGTCTACAGATTTTATGAACTGTGTAATTTTCACAGAGAAGAGACCATGAGACCATCTGTCTGAAAATAACAGCTTGGTCTGAATTTTTGAAAAGACAATTGAGACAACAGAGAAAATATAGGAAAACTGCTGCAGTTAATGTTTATAAATTATCCTGAAAGTTCAATTGTCAATATATCAGTTTAATGGTAAAAAATTAGAAAAAATTGGCTCAGCTTGAACTCCACTACAGTTTTGGGCATGTAATGTCCCTGCAGTCTAGACTCCAAACTCTCACTGGCATTCCTTTACTTTCTCAAAGACTGAAAGCATTGTGCTACATTTTGGCTGAGGTGTATTTACATTCCTTGGAAATAAACTAGGGTGGAAATTCCCTAACTCTAACTTAAAAAAAAAAAAAAAAAAAAAAAAAAAAATGCAACCTAAAATCTCAGTGTTGAAATTTCCCATCAACAGATAAATTGGTTGGATTCGGTGTAGCTTGTTTTATGGTAGGATGGTTAGACTTTTAAATGCTTGCTGGATATGTAATGGCAGCAAAATTTAACCCCTTCTTGGTGCTTGTATGTGAGTTATTTTTTATTTTTGTATGTAGTGTGTTTTTATGAAGTACCTCAATCCTGCACTGCCTGTTTCAGGTTATTATCTGAGATTCTCAAAGAGACAAGTGAAGATATTGAGGAGATCGAGTACCTAACAGACGGTTCCTGGCGACCAATCAGAGATGAGAAGGAAAAAGACAGGGAACGAGAACGAAGCAACACACCAGAGTACCCTGTTGTTGATATATGTATGTAGCTAACCCTGTATCCTCTCGTTCTAAACGTTGTCATACAATAACTTGTAACAGTAGTCATACCATTGACCAACCACTCACTTTCATATATTTTATTGGGATATTATGTGCTGACAGCACAAAAGGCCCTTTTGCACTGCAGGGCCGGGCCCGGCCTGGGTTCAAACCCAGGGCCGGCGTTTGTGCATTAGCACCTAAAGCCTGGTCCCACCCTGATCCCTGGCACCCCGAGAGCTGTGGTTCCATTTGGGCTGGCCAGACATGGATGGTTTGAAGTCAGACTGGAACAAAGGTTCCAATATATATTTATATATATTTATTATAGAGATTCATCACACATAGTGAAATATTTCAAGCCTCTAATTCTTGTAATTTTGATGATTTTGGCTTACAGACAATGAAATGCTAAAATTATGTCTCAGAAAATTATATTGTGAAAAAGACAGAATGTTCATAGAAAGTTCAGTGGAAGGAAAAAAGTGTGGTTGGGTTGGGAAAGGTACACCAGAAACAGGGATAACTGCAGCCTTGAGAGGATTGTCAAGCAAAATCCATTTGGGAGAGCTTGACAAAGAGAGGACTGACGTTGGAGTTGGGCCATCAAAAGGGACTATTCACAGACGAATTCTGCACATGGTGCAAAATCGTGTTACATAGATAGGCTGAGGAACAAAAGAACTATACCTCTTGCTCAGTGGTCCAAAGTCCTCCATTTAGATGAAAGTAAAGTTTTTATTTCATTTCCCAGACTCTGGAGGAAGAGTCAAGAGACACCGAATCCACCTTGCTGGGGGTCCAGTGTGAAGTTTCCACAGTCAGTGATGATTTGGGGTGCCATGTCATTTGCTGATGTTGGTCCACTGCATTTTCTGAAGTCCACAGTCAGCTTTCTTCTGCTGTTAAGATTTATGGAGATGCTGACTTCATTTTCTAGCTGCACCTGGCACTTTCCCACACTGGCAGATGTACCAAAAATGTGCTTGATTGGACAGAACCCCATAGAGAATCTAAGGAGTATTGTCAATAGGAAGATGAGAGACGCCAGACCCAACAATGCAGATGACCTGAAGGCAGCTATCAAAGCATCCTGGGCTTCCTGAACACGTCAGCAGTACCACAGGGTGGTCATCTCTGTGCCATGCCACGCTGATGCAGTAGTTCATGCAAAAGGAGCCATAATCATAAACATTACAAGAATTTCCTTTTTGAAAATATTATAAAACCATGCTTCTTTTTCATCCCACTTTACAATAATGCACTACTTTGTTTCGGTCTGTCACACAGAATCTCAATAAAACAAATTGAAGTTTGTGTTTTTTAATGGGACAAAAATAATTGAAGGTATACCTTTTTCTCTGCACTTAATAAAATTGGAGTTCTTTTCTCAGGCATTCCTGAAGCAAACGGACATTCGCCGGCCCACAGCAGCACCAGTCTGTCGGGTAGGTCTGGAAGCGGTTCTGTGGGGATGTCTGGAGTCACAGGAGGACCAGGAGTGGCGCCGGGAGGAGGAGTAGTGGTAGATCTGACTCTGGACTCCTCCTCTGAGGAGGAAGGGGGCGGGGCTGGAGGGGACAGTGATGACACAGAGGACAGCACCGACAGTCCTGCCCCCAAAAGGGGCCGATACAACTACGACAAGGACCTGGTCACTGCATACTGACCCTGCAGCTCTGTCCCTCCTCACAGACTGACATGCTAAGACAGAGAGATGGGAGGGGGGCTTAAAATGTGAGGACAGGAACACGATAACCCCTCTAAGATGCAACATCTCTCCAGTCTCCTGAGCATCAGAGCCTTTTAGCAGCTCTAGTTTGATTTCAGACGAAACAAACACACTCAAACATGTTCTGTCAGTGACTCTTCAGCTTACAGTGAGCAGGAGTCCTCTTTGTTCTGCTCATCTGTGGAAGCAGCTCTGTTTGGCCAGGCACCACCTTGCAGTAAGTATCTGTACCGTCCTGCCTCTACTAGAGACACTGACTGGATTGAGCACCCCACATCCACCTCAGTCTTTTCTCCCCTCTCTTTTCAGACTCCTCCCTTCTCACCATCTTTGTATAGACTCTAAATTACTGGCTCTTTTAGCCATGGGCGTTCAATGTTTGCATCTGGTTTTTGTCACATTGCTTAGGAACTTGCAATTTGAAAACAGAGGCTCCTCATTAGCTTTTGGAAGAAAAACAAACAAAATAAGGCATGAAAAATGTGAAGGACAAGGCAACAATATTTTGAGTACCCTGGGAATCTTTGACAGATCGATTTAATCCTTGAGCTTTCACTCTTTGAAATTCATCCTTTTGGATTTGTCTTCAGCTTTCAGTTTTCATTGTCCTAAAGAGAACCTACCTCAGTCATTTAACACTTAGCAGACTGGCCAGGGAGTTGGTTTGAAAGAAGTGGATGAATGAGAATTTCTGAATCCAATTTTACACTGGAGATTTTTTTTTTTAAATTTTTTTTTTTTATCTTTTTTTATTTCCCTTGTTCCATTTAGCCATGTTCCCTCTGCAGCAACAAAGAAACCCAGTTGTAAAGTAGTTGGTGTGGATTACCAGCATAACGGTGGTTGTAAACAAAGCGAAGACTTGAGAGGAAAGATGCCTCTCTGCAAAAACAAACGGCTAATATAAGTTATTACACGAGCAGGTTATACAACGAAATGACTGTACTGGTTCAAAGCAGGAATAGTCACTGGCAGGAACTGGTTATGGAGTTTTGGTGCCTTTTTTTTTTTTTTTTTTTTTTTTTTTTTTTTCGGTTAAGTGGTGGAGATTTGATCCCATTATTTTAAGGTTACCTGAGGAAGTCAGAAGGTAAGAGCTCAGTTTGAGGTGTTTTTATTGGATTCATGTTGAAGGTTGTGAGTCAGACAAATGACCAGAACAGGATATTGAAGTACTGATACCATTTTGGATTGGAATTATTTATTTCATATATTTCTATGTTTTTTTTTTTTTTGTTTTTTTTTTTTTGTTTTTTTTTTTTGCAGTTCCTGGTTAGTTGCGTAACATTTATCTTCAGCTGTTACCTACGATGGCATCTCCACTTGCAGGGGTTTTGCTGTTTACAACTATTACCTTCAAGGTTGGTGGCTCTGCTTCTTTGCGCATAGAAGAGTAGCTGGTAGCTGGATTAAAGCTCTGCTTTTAGTACATTTCCTGATGCACAAAACCTCACCTCCCTGATTGGGTCACAAAGGGCCCTGTTTGAATCTGACAGCTGCTTCCTCCTGCATCAACCCTCTCTCTCAGGCTCTTATCATTCTAGATGTGGTTGTATCTATTAGCTGGAGTAAAATCAGATCTTATTTGCTGCATTCTCAAGACTCTAATATATCCTCTGCACCTGCACTAGTGTAAATATTTGATGCCTGCTTCCCAGATAAAGATGCTCAGTCTAGATAAGCAGGTTTCAGATATATTTCATGTATAAAAAAAAATAAAAAAAAAAGTGTTGCTTGAGATCTGCTTTCATGTAATGCTTTGAGATGTTTTTGTTAGTTTGAAAGACTTGTGTGACAAGTATTAAACAGGGACTCTTAAACCAGTTTCTCATATAATATTACTCTAGGAATCAGAAAAGGAGTCTACAAGAGCTGAAGTTCTGCTTCACTGTGTGACGGTTTGGTTTAGTCCAGTTCTGCAGGGTGGGCTTTAAATATTGCAGTTTTAACAGACTGATCTTCTGGTTTTATTTTCCCTTGCTCAGGTGCACTTCATTTACACAATGATTTGGGGCCTCTCTGCTGCAGGTGCATCCTCTGGAGAATAATTAATTCAGATCTTGTCTTCCATTTTTTTTTTCCTCTTTACCTTAACAGCGTATGACATCAATATTAAGGGGAAATATTTTGGTGATCCACCCAAAGTTGATCAGGCACTTTGTCTGGAAAAATTGAACAGTCTAATTGCATAAAGGACCCTTTGAAGCAAAATGGAGAATTATTAATACCAGTCTTTAACTTGAAAGCTAAAAGTAATTTATGCACACATACATTTTTTTTTTTTTTTTTTTTTTTTTTTTTTTTTTTCATTTGTTGCTGTGAGGGGATCTCTGACTTCTTGTGGGCTTCTGGTCAAAGATGAGGTGGTGCGGCTTGCTACTGTGGAACTGAGCCACTGAGTGCATTTAGTTTGAAAGCTAGAGACAGCTGAGGCTCTCTGTTTTTTTTTTTTTTTTTTTTTTTTTTTTTTTTTTTTTTTTTTTTTTTTTTTTTTTTTTTTGTAGTGACATCTATTCTTCTTATAAAAATTCACATCGTAGCACAGGCAGAGGCTTACAATCCATGATGTAAATGTTTTGGGTTTTTTTTATATATATGTTCCTATTAAGACAATAAAATTAAATAATATTTTATTAAGCCTTGATTTGCCTTCAGTTCTTATAGGCAAATAGACAATAAGAAGCTGTTGAGTGCAGCGCCACTGGACTCTTAATGCCACTGAGAACTGAGAGAACTGGTTAAGGTGGGTTTTGTTTTTCTCTGTACCAAATGCACAGATGTGGGGACACGTTTGTTGCCTGTTGAGGATGAAACTGTAAAATTGGAAACGATCGTATTCTAACAGCTGTTATTGATGTGTTGAATTAATTAAAATCAGTTCTTAAAAAAAAGTGTCTGGTTTTTATTGTGAAATGTGTGAATGTACTAACAGGAATGCTTTTTTTTTTTTTTTTTTTTTTTTTTTTTTTTTTTGATCTCCATAACTAATGACCTTACAAAAGTATTAACACCCCCCGGAGTAACATTCAGTTTCTCCATAGCTTTATTCCTGACCTATGTTGTGTACTCGTTGATCTTTATGACCTCTGAGACCAGCGAACATTTGCATTTATAGTAAGAAAGTTGTTTGTAAACGTTGGAAAACTATAAATCTTTTTCCTACCACCTCATTGCCCCTCTGTCATGCAAAGGAGTTTATTATAGCAATAATGTGTATCTAGTCGATCATATGTATTCTAATCGGCTTTTTATTAATATAGGAAAATCCTTATTAATAGGAAATCCTTTGCAAGACAGTCCGAATGTTGAAAGGGCAATTTAAGTTTTCTTAGCCTTAGCGAAAGGACAAGGGTGCATTTAGTTTAAAACGCAGGTGATCCTGTCAGAAAGTTATTCAGTTCTAAATCTTTTAATATTTATACTTGTCTATAACACAAATCTTGAAAAGAAAAAACTCAAATTTTAGCTTTCACTTTTTAATAACTTTATACTGAGCAACTTCAGTTTAACCACCTCCTTTTCCGCTGTTGCCACGGGGTGGCAGTAATGTGCCTTAAATCTAACCAACCAAGTGATGAGAAATCCGGCTTCTTTCCGCGATCCAACGAGTTTGTGTAAGGCCACCAACAAGAGCTTACTATTTCTGCTTTGAATTCAGCAAAACTTTTAGACTTGAAAATTTAGCCAGTTTTCGTGTTGGTCCAAAATATTAATACCTAACCTGTTAAGATGCAATAGCTATCAAAATACCTACTGGGGAACTTGGTTATTCTGATGACTCGTCCAGAAAGGCCACAATAGAACCCAGAACCACATCTAAACACCAGGGCCCATCTCACAGTTTCTAAACAAACAAAATATTTTGTGATCCTCAAGACTTTAAGGAAAATATTCAGTGGACTGACTTTTTGTAAGGTGTGCATCTTCTTGCGGTTGTTTTAAAGCTAACAGCATTTGAGGAAAAGAACATTATACCAACAGTCAGACGTGGTGGCATGATCCTCTGTGGCTGTTTTACACGGTAGCGCTGTGGATGGCTTGATAGAACCATGAATTCTGTTCTCTAGCAGAAAATCCTGAAGGATATATGATTGTCCAGGCACCAATTTCTGACCTTGAACTCCAGCCCACTTGGGTTATGCAGCAGGATACTGATCCAGTGAAGAAGGTCCTTTTAAATGGCAGGAAAAAAAAACACAAAAAAGAAAATGAAGGTTTTACTGATCCTGTGGGTTTACCTTAAACATCCCATAATGCTTTAGAAACCTCCTCTGTGGCTCAATTAAAACAGTTCTACAAAGAGTGGGCCAAAAATTCCACCACAGCACTGTAAAACACTCAATTACTGTAAACGCTTGATGGAAAATTTTGCTACCAAGGGTGTGATTACAACCAGTTACTAGGTCTAGGGGGGCAGGTTGGTTTGAATAGCTTTTTTCCCATAATAAATTAATTCATTTCAAGTCATTTTAAAACAGCATTTTGTGTTTACTCAGTTATACTTTTTCTTCATTTCCATTTATTAGTTTGTGATTCTTGCATATGACTGCACTGCAATACTTTCTTATTGGCTTATAATTTTGGCTTTCCTTATTGCATAACTTCTTTAAGAGCCATCTTTTAGAGCTTTTTTCAGACACTGCTACGTTAACAGTTTACACCTGCGACAGTCTGGCAGACAGCCCTGCAATGCATAGTGGATAACTATGACGTGCATGTCTTGGTCTTTTAAATAAATTGCAAATTTTGTATAGTCCCTGCTTCTGGGCTGACTTTAAGAGTCAAAGACCAAAGTCATTGTTAAGGTTCATATCCCATTTGCCTCAAGGTACAAGGTCTGCTGTTAACTGAATGTGCTACCAAACACACTAACAATATGCTACTGAAATATGAAAATGTAACTAAAGTGCCTTGTCTGATCAATGACAGAAGCATATAGAAGAGGCAACTCTGGAGGTGTGGTGTGAAAGTATTAACTCTGCTCCTTTTACATTGATACAATAGACAGAAGTACATTTAGGACACAAACATCAGCAGACTGAAGAACAGAGAGCCAAGGGTAAAAAAATAAAGAGTGTGGGTGTTTGACTTGAATTAAAAAACAGTGCATCAGCTGACAGCTTTTATGCAGGGGAATTGTATTTTTTTTTTTTTTTCTTTTTTGTGTAGTCTACATGTCAAGTCTTTTTTTTCCATACATCACCATCGAAGTGTTGTATTTAGACAGTGTAACGTGTGATCAGAGGACCATAGGAATTTTGTAGGAATTTAACTTTTTTTTGCATTGCATGAGGAGTTGTGATTTTATACGATTTCTTTTCAGTCTGTTTTATTTGAAAAGTTGTTTGCATGATAAATTCTTACACAAAATGTATCTGGAGATACACATTACAAACAACTACAAACAAGAATATGCAGCAGCTTTCACATCATGATTTCCTTTATTAAAGAAAAAAACAACTATTCAAACTACCCTGACCCTGTGTAAAAAAAAAAGTAATTGCCCCCTAAACGTAACAACTACTTGTGGCACCCTTGGCACAAACAGCTACCATCAACTGTTTGGAATAACTGAATTAGTCTTTTAGATCTCTGTGGAAGAGTTTTGGTCCGTTCTTCATAACAGAATTGTTTTAATTAAGTGGCAGTGGAGAATTTTTGAGCATCTCTATTGGATTTAAGTCTTGACTTGACCTCATGATTTTCTACTCAGTGGCAGAATTGAGGGTTTGATTATCTATGGCAAGTCATCCTGGTGTGGAAGGAGCAAAGTAGCTCCAAACCATAACACAACCACCATGAGTCACTGGTACGATTAAGTTCTTTTTCTGAAATGCTCTTAGTTTTACACCGGGTGTAGCACAACATACACCTTCTAAAAATATCTACTTTTGTTATGTCTGTCCACAGAATATTTTCCCTAAACCGTCTTACCGTTGAATTATTGACTCAAGCTGAGGTACGTGAGGCCTGCACTGCTTTAGATGTTGTTCTGGGTTATTTTGTGACCTCATGGATTAGTTATCAATGCACTCTTGAAGTAATTTTGCTAGGCCAGTCACTCCTGGGAAGGTTCCCTACTGTTCTGTTTTCTCCATTTGTTGATGAGGCTCTCACTATGGTTTCCTGGAATCCTAAAGCCTTAGAAATGGTTTTGTGACTTGTTCCATATTGATCATGACAATTGAATTTGTTTAGACATGGGGTGTATTGCTTTTTGATATATTGGATTGCTTCATGCTGTCATACAGGATACTGTTTGAGTGACCTATTGATTCTGCAGTTCTGGCAGTAATCAGGCCTGGGTATGGCTAGTAAAAGTAAAGTAATTTTCCCCAAAAATCTGGTGGTTAATCATATTTCATTCAGGATTTCACAAAAGGCATGATGACTTTCTAAAGCCAGGTTAGCTTGTACAAATTTCTTTCCTTTTAATAAATAAAATCAATCTTTTTATTTATTATTATTGATTGTTATTATTATCATGATCATTATTATTTTGTCTAATATTAAAATTGATTGGATAAAAAACAAGACATCTGTACTTTTTAACAGCATTGTATGTTAAAAGTATACAGATGTTGAAGCTGCTAAGAGATTATTTATTATGTATTTTATTATTATTATTTTAGTTGTTGGATATTTAAATTTTTTGATAATTTCTTATTTGACATTTGAACCTTGACGAATCATGTTGCTCTTTAGAATAGGCTCTTGCACAGAAGAACTGGCTTTCATCGTTCAAGTAAAGGAGCTGGCATTTCGAGTCGGCTCGTTCATGGCCGACACACCCATTACATTAAACACTTTTAGAAAGCACAGAAGCGGCTGAACTTGGCTTGTACGTACTTAAAACAGTGAATCGTGAGTGTTATCGAAAGCTGCATATGTCTCGCAACATCCATCACGAAGTTTTCTCGCGTGTTATTTGAACTTGCTTGGTAGGATCTTCGCGCTATTTATGCGGGACTCTCCCAGTGGGTGTCACATACACACAGAGGTCTGATGTTGCAGGCAACTCACTGCTGCTGCTGCTTCCTGTATTGAGGCACCGACGGCCAGCGCGCAGAAGAACTGTACGTTTCAGAGCCTCGCTCCCTAAGTTTAAACACCGAGGGAGTACTGCAGGAGAGCCCGGGGTGTCCGTATCCTGCTGTGGCTGGACTGAAGCTGAGAGAAGAGGACTGCTGCTCATTTCGGCTCAGAGACGCAGAGCACGATTTTCAGTGGAGCTGGTGCTAGCTAGTAGCGGCTAGGTGGCTAATGGCTAATAGCAGCAGGTAGATTACAGACAAGAAGCCGAAGAAAACAAACCTGTCATATTTTGAACCTATAGATGAGACCGAAAACCACCCGACATTTGAAGGGCATATCGGCATGACAAGATTTATCAAATTAGCGAACTGACATGCTCCGAAAAGTGCATTAACTCTGCTAACGTTAACTAGCCAAATCACTAGCCACTTAGAGCGGATCCTGTTGATTTTTTTCACTCAGATCTTTGATTAGAGGCAAGGTTAGAACAGCAGCTGCCCGCCTTGTTGCTCGATAGTGTTTTACTGAGAACGTCGTGTAGTTTAGTTACTATTGAAATGGCTCCTAAAAGAAGACCCGTTCCCTTGAACATTACGCCCATTGGGGAGGGACAGGCCACCTCAAACACCATTGATGCTGCATCTGAGTAAGTACCGTTATGTCAAGTTTAAATTAACCCTGCGATGAGCAAATGTTTGTTACTCTACTAATATTTGACCAATTTCTGATGTGTATTTAATGCATTTGTACTGAGGTAACAATATAAAAACACCTAAATTTATGTGAGCATAACATACAATGAGGTAAAGTGTGGATTTATGTGTTGAGTCTTCAGTACATAAAATCAGATTTTTGTGTTTTGAGTCTTCAGAAGTCCAGTTTTTACCTGCATAGTTGCTGTAGAATAGCCCAATTTCCATACAATACCTTTTTAAAAAGTTGTTTGAATGTAAAAGCACTTTTGCATAGACTGTTATCCTTCCTGCTTCTTTGCTTGTGTGTCCTCCTCTAAGAGCCAACCTTGAGGCCTTACAGAAGAAACTGGGTGAGCTGGACCTGGACGAACAACAGAGGAAACGCCTGGAGGCCTTCCTCACCCAGAAAGCTCAGGTTGGCGAGCTGAAGGATGAAGATTTTGACCCGATATGCGAGTTGGGGGCCGGAAACGGAGGAGTGGTCAACAAGGTCCAACACAAACCTTCGCGTTTGGTCATGGCTCGAAAGGTGAATGTCGAAGATATTTTGGTTGTTGCTGCTACAGCAGCAACGCATTTGTATCAGATCAAGTGTGACAGATGAGCAAAGATAAAGTAAAAAAAAAAAAAAACATTTCACAAGTTTTTTGTTTTCCTTTTGTATTTTGTTTTGTTCCCCCTTTTATGGTTTGGGAGTTTAAAGGCAGATTGACTTAATAGTTTTATGTAAACATTTTCTCTACTGGGCCCACAGCTGCTTGTAGCCCCTCTGATTTACAGATGAATCAGTTGTTGCACTACAATTTATAAAAATTAGCACACTTGGATCCGCATTTTGTTAAAGAGTTTTATGTTTTAACAGTCATATGCAACCTGTAATTGTTTTTAATTAGCCCTGCACTAAGATTAAATCAATTCATTAAACACATCAAAAGTAAGCTTGCCTCAGCCAGAAGCATGCTCTACCTTGAGTACAAAAAAATTTAGATAAAGCTCAGACATGCGTGTTCATCTTCTTCATGTTGGATTCAAATCTACTACCACCATCAAAGAATCTGAAGCACATTTTTCACTTTTGAACGTTTCAGTCATGAGGAAAAAAAGGCGAGGAAAACCAGAAAACTTATCCACTGATATTGTTGCACTTCTAAAAACTTTTTGAATCAAGCTGTGTTTATCTGTAAAGAAGTTACCACATAAATCTTAAATGGTAGTGTTGTGAATAAATGATTTGGAAGCTATGCAAAAGATCTGTGTTTGGTTACTTTCCAGCAGTGCCTCATTTGCAGAATCTGTTGGAAACTAGGTTACATTAAATTGTTAGGTTAGGCTAAGGTTCATCATTTTTCATTTCAATCATCTAAATTTTGAAAATGTAAAAAGTCCTAAATATGCTCAGATTTTCCATGCAGGGTCTGTAATCACATTTAGTAATGCTGTAAATATGTAGGTCTATTGTAGGTTTATTTTTTTTGCTTCTTCCATCTATGTTTTTCAGACATTCAAACTACCCAGCAAACTTTTGAAAGAGTTTTTCTGCTAAAATGAGCTTTTTGTTGTTTGTAATTGAAATCAAAACGCACTTTGTAGTTCCCCACTTCCAGCTCTTTCATTTTTGAAAAGTTTGTGTTTGCCTAAATTTGACTTGAAAACAGACATTTCAATTGTAATAATCAAAAATCCTCTCGTTTGGCTCACTCTATACTACAAGAAGGTGTTGGGGTTGGGAAACGGTAGTGTAAAAGTACCCGAGCCACTAAAAACACCAGCTTACGTTGCTAAACTTATATTTAGCTTGCTTAAGTTAAGTTACATAGGAGTTATTTGGTAAGTAAGCTCACAAGTGGAATTAAGTTGTTTTATATTGTAAATCACGTAGGGCTTTCATTTAAATCATAATGGTCTTACAAAGGTTGAATTTGAACCTGCAGATTCTGTGGCAGTAACTCAAGCATGCTCAAACTTGTGGGCTGTTTTAACTTGTTGGTACAATTTCAGAGGAAAAGTTCAGAACCGTTTGGTAGCAGCTTGAAAGTTTTAATCTCACTGAGGCATTCCAGATTTATGAGAAGTGATCCGTGTCTTTGCAGGTCATTAACTCTGCAGCATGTTATTGTTTGGGTTGATGTGTCCTCAGTTTCTTAAAGGCTGTGAATGATAGAACCTGACTTGAACATCAGCGGATGCTTTCAACTTTTCTTTTCTCAGTTGATTCACCTGGAAATCAAGCCTGCCATCAGAAACCAGATTATCCGAGAGCTCCAGGTGCTGCACGAGTGCAACTCTCCCTACATTGTGGGATTCTATGGAGCTTTTTACAGTGATGGAGAGATCAGCATCTGCATGGAGCACATGGTGAGAGACTCTTACTGGTAGTTGTCTCCTGAGCTTGGTTTCACATAGTCTTGTCAACGCATCAAAGTGAAGGCATGTAGAGTTTGGTCTCTGTTTAATGTTCCTCATTATTCTTTCATGTTGTGGTTCGTGACAAGGCCAACGACTGTTATGCAAAACTAGCCGCTAACAGCGTATTACTCTGTTTTATCTTTTGACTAAATTTTAAATATGTGTCGGCCATTTTGTATTCACACACTCACAAATCGATCCACAATTTGATTATACTGGTTTTCTTGACGCAAAATAAAGCGGAGGTGGATTAAAGCAGACGAGATGGACATATTTTTGGTTGCTTTGGAAGTTCAGTCTTCTGGTTAATGGAAAACAAGGCTTACATGTATGTCTGGAAGTAAAACTAAACCACATAAGTCAAGTTTGTTTTTTTATCTTTAATTTGTCTAAAATATAAGTGTTTTCTCAACAGGATGGTGGCTCATTGGACCAGGTCCTGAAGGAAGCCAGAAGAATCCCTGAAGAAATCCTGGGAAAAGTTAGCATAGCTGTATGTATAGTATTTGAATTCCATAAAATGTATATTTATTGATTTATTTTTACTGCTTTTCTGCATGAGCATTTTACTTTTAAGGTTTTATTCAATAAGTTTTAACTTTACAGTTTGCCAATGCTTGAACATCTGCCATTTGACTTTAGCAGTAAATCAAAAATCTTGTCGTATGCTTATTAACATGCAGCGTTTTCACGGCTTAGTATTTGTGAATTTTACTGTGGAACAGGACTTCAAATGACTCATGGAAAACCTGCGTATTTGCAGATTTTTTTCGTAGAGCACGTTTCAAATATATTCTAAAGAAAGTATAGCTTGGGAAGCTGAAATACCTAGGCGCACTTAAAAAAAAACACTATTCACATTATGGGTGTGTGTCGTTTGGGGTTTTGCCTGAATAACTTAGCAAACTATCCAGTCGTGCGTCAGCAACAAGTGGTCGGACTTGCCTAGCCCACTGACCATGCTCTTCTATTATTCAAAGATGTAATAATAGAATAATCCCCCCCCCCAAAATGTTTGTTTTTATAAGTACTATCTTTACTCTCTTCTAAGGATGCCCTGATACTTACGCTAGTTATTTAAGAATCGATATTTGCTAATCCCAAGGTCCAGTCTAGACTGGTATTCAATAAAATAACGCTATGTTCTTCAGTTAAACATGCTCTACAGGGTACTGTGGTTGACAGCTGGACATGCTTGCAGCTACAGTCTTTAATGAACTCACAGCTTGCTCCTTCCAGCAAGGTTTTTATCCCAAGTTGCTGAAGGGCTGTGCTAAAGGTAGCAACTTGATGTAAAACTTGTTCTCCTGCTTTATAAACTCAGTGCTTTGCTTTGAACGTTGGCATTTCATGAATTGTATTTCTGCTGCTCTTTACAAGGCTCTCAAGGGCTGGCTGAGGCTGTTTAAGCACAGAGCAAAGCAGCTGGAGCAGCTTCTTCTCATTCACGATCAGCGTGATTGATTATGTACAGTGAAAAATACTAGTTAGGAAAGACTGACAGTTGTTGAATCAGCAAAATAGTTTTTGAGAACATGCACACAAAACAGGCTCTGAAATTGGCTGCGTAAAATGTATAGTGATGATGTATGGTGATGATATTGGGGCCTCAAACTGCTGCTTAAACTAACTTGTGATGAGTCTGTCAAAATCAATCAGGCTGCATGATTATGGGAAAAATTATCAGAATTATTTTTGTATATATTGAAATCCTGGTTATTTAAATTATTATTCATTGAGTTTGGAAGAACAATTCATCGGAAGAATAGTAAACTGCATTGAATATGACATTTTTTTTCATGTTTAATTCTTATTGAATCTTTAAGTATTAATTAAAATGTGTGATAAAATGGATAGATATATGAAATGGACACTAAAAAAATAGGCATTTTAGTGCCTTTTTAATTTTGTCTAGGAAAAAAGAATCTAAACTGCAAGTAAATTCAAAAGCATTAAGATCTCAAAAGAAAAACAATTTTTACAAAATAAATTTAAAAAAAAAAAATTCACAACTAAGTTTGTTTCTTTTGACCAAACCAATTTGCTTAAATTTTAGTGCAGCTACTGAAATAAAAATGTACTTGAAACCAGGTAAAAGAGATCTCCAGCCATTTCTGTATTAGTTGATCCTGGATCACTGGGAGTTTGATCTGTGCCTTTAAATCCAAACCGTACCCCCTGTCGCTGCCGAGTGCGGACCGTTTCCTCCCTTTGCCATTTTGTACATTTTTAGTTTTTGCTCATTGTGTTTCAGGTAAGAAACGGCGCCGTCTGCCACGGGACGCTTTGTACCGAGCATGCGTCAATTCAAACCCTCCAGCTGCTCCTATTCCTCTCCATCTCTTTTCGCCGCCTTTTATTTGGGTGGCTTTTTAAAACACAACCACCCTGAGAACCCAGGTTCAGCCTTCAAAAGTGGATGTGACACACGTGGATGATCTTACAAATTAAGGGAGTACTTGCAAAGCAGAATATCCCAAAATAAAATTAGAAATTAGTTGTAATGCTTTGTCGTTGTGTGTGTTTTTACTCATTTGGAGCCAAAATTGAACCAGAATGACCTATTCTTTACTTAAAATACACCATAAACCGGTATCAGGAGTCGAGTTTCATCTAGGACTGGTACCAATCGTTCAAAAAAGTCTTGATCCTGAGCGAATACCTGGGAACAGATTGGGACATCCTTACTCTCTTTACATAAAATGTCTAACAGTGATCAATGTCTCATTTACAGGTGTTAAGAGGATTAGCTTATCTGCGAGAGAAGCATCAGATCATGCACAGAGGTAAATGCACACCTTACATTTTGACAGCAGAGTGAGAATCTGATTATGAAGACTGGTTAAGTGCTGCCACAGTAAATTGACTTTACTTTTACTACCAGATTGTGTGTTCACATTTAGCTTTCTTTGGAAAACTATTAGCAATTAACAAACATGCATTACTCTGTAAAAGCCTGAAACCAGCCTTCATTTAGTTACACTTTGCTTTCCGTGGAGCAGATTGAGCTGTAATCTTTTGAGGTCTAAGCAATCCAGGCTATCAGAATATCTTTCAAGATTTTTCTTTAGAGAAGTGCAGTTGTTGCACGATGGTGCACTTGTGTCATTACAAAAGTCAGAGGAAACTCAGTGAGTGATGATTGAAGGAAGAATTTGGAGACCTTAAATGATACACAGTTGTCAGGAAATGGAAAAACTTAAAAAAATAAATAAATAATGAAAGCAAGAAATGCATAATCATTCATTTAATCAATTCAATCAATCATTGTACTAATGGTATGCAAGACAGGGTTTCTGCAGACCCTTAAAAATCTTAAATTTAAATAATTGTAATTTTAGCCCTAAAAGCCTAATGATGCTCAGATTTTCTGTGCTAGATTTTGATTACATTTAGTGATGTACTAAACTTGTAGATTCTGTTTTTATTGCTTCTTTCATTGATTCCGTCCCTTTTTGTTTTAATGCACTGGTGACATTTGATTCTTTCATGGTTTCCAGTTTTGGCTGAACGGTTCAGGTTGTTGCCTTTTTGACATGACTACAAACTTAAATGTTTAAAATCAAAGCACTCTTGTGACTTTATCCACCTCCGTCTTGTCCCTCTTCATGAGAAAATGTATATTTACAACACGCTGCTGGAGGGCATTGATGTGCAGTTGCCAGAATGCACTTCAGTCACATCCTGGAGCCAAAACACTCCCAATTTAATTTCACGAAGTTTATATACTTGCATAACCTACCAAGTAAGTTGAATTAAAAATGCAATAGTTCTAAAAAGGTTAATCTACTGAAAATTGCAGAAACCCTGCAAGAACTGTTTTATAGCTTTCTAAGAATTGCTTTTATTTATCCAAATAGCAGTTCCTCTTAAGATAATCAGACTTGACACCTGATAACCAAATAATATCCAAAAACCAACACAAAGCTTTAAGAACTGCTGCTAAAAACGTCTTTACAGATTACTAAGAAGCCTACCTTCCAGGAAACAATGCATCAAAGGGGAATGATTAAAGCCTTTTCAAGTTGCAGTCGTTAGACGAGTTTTAAATTGATAGGCCTTCTCTTTGTATGAGCATGTTGGATTTTTCCAGTTCCTGGTCAGAAGAATAAAGAAAAACAGACCCTAAAGTCGGGATTCTGTCTGAGAAGGTTGGAGTTGGTGTTCAGTATGGCTACTGGTAGACAGAATGCTGTGAACGCTGAACACTCATCAAACCAGTGATGCACAATATAGTTTTTAAAAGCATAAAAATAGAGGAATGTATTGCTAGTAATTATCAGCAAAACAAAGTGCAAATTCCACTGTTTCACCCTGATTGAATGCTCTCAAGTTTAATGTTCCCAGCTCCGACTGAGACAACTCGAATGCAACATGACTTCACATGACCAGAAAATAAAATGGGGAAACTCCTGAACTGACGTGATGGCTTTTTAAACATTTTTTTTTTTTTTTAAGCTTTTGCTGTGATTTCTGAATGCATTTTCTTTTGTCGCCCATTTTTTCCTATTTCTATGGTCAGTGGCATTCCTTCATAACACCTGGCTGAGTTTAAACCTTAAATCTTTTAATAAAGGTTGTCACATTTAGCAAACTGGTATAGATTATTTCTTGATTGTCTAAAGGGGCAGTATTATGTGTTTTCCTGGCACAGAATCATTTTCTAGCACATTCAAGTAATCATGTTACCTTCAGTTGTTACAAAAATGCTGTATATATCAAATATGACTTAAAAGAAATTTGACTTTGTAATTTAATGCCTCGAAATTGGGCTTCTGTCTCTTTTAAGAAAGTCTTGCTTTTTCCAACACTCCGCCTCCAGGAAGTCATCACAACAGCTAACCCTTTAACAATGTTTTTACCAGCATTGCACTGAGAAGTAGCTCATATAATGAGCTCAATAGGTGCGCAGTTCCACCAAATGTTTGCTAATTGCTGCTGGCCAGTCTGAAGGGGCTGAGTGGGGAAGGACGGGGAAGGGCTGCTCTGTGAGGCAGAAGCTTAGAAACTGCAGCTCGAAGGAGGAGCTAGGTCCATCCAGGTGTTTTTCACAGCTGAAGGGTTGCCATGGGAGATTAAAAGATTTCTCACACTTGCATGAAAGAATCAAGGCAACACTGCAGGTATGTTTTTGATGAGGGAACAACATTATAACATGATGTAAAGCTCAAAAAAGTCAATTTTATTTTACTGCCCCTTTAAGATTGATTTTGTTCAAAAATCTGACATCCAGGCCATTCACTCTATTATTGCTGGTGGCGCACACTCAGATTCAGATGAGGAATAGTGTTTAAACACTACATAAATGTTTCCAACATATTTATTACTCCCACCACAATATAAAGTGTTATCTGGGAATGTGAGCAGTTTGTGATCGATTTAGATTTATGGTGTAAAACGAGGACTGCTTCCACATCGCACCAGTGAGAAATCATGGTTGTCCTGTTCTGAGTTTCTGTATAAGCAGAGAGAGGCGCATCAGGACTGCAGTGAAGTTTTCCTCTGTCTTCAGGGTCGGTGGTACTCCAGGATGGAGTTGTCTGTGAGCTCAGGCGGTAATTACAGCCTCTCGGATGTGATTAGAGAGCGGCCGCGCCCTGTTGACCCTCCCTGCCTGTCTCCCTCCATCGTTCTCCTGCTCCTTCATGCCACCTCTTTCTCAGTCGCTGCTCACATGTCCCATACCCTCTGCTTAAAGGCAGATTGCAGGGCTCAACCGTACACCATTATTTTTGCAGGATGAATTTCTGTGTAGAATTGGATATGTGAGGGACTGGGCTTTTTTATAACTGGGACTCTTCAGGAGCTGAGGTGTGTTAAAGCTGAGCCACCTGCAACTCACCTGGTCAACCTCCTAAATGTTTTTGTCTCTGTGATTTTGTTTGTTTTTTTTTTTTGTTTTTTTTTTTTTGTTTTGTTTTGTTTTTTTTACTTCCACGATGTTGTTTCCTCTCCCTCAGAAACAACAGGTTATGCACAGTGCCTGTGTATCTCTGTACAGCGCACTGCAAAAGTATACCTATCCATGAACCTATCCACATCTTTCACAATAAAACCAAAAACCTCAGTGCATTTTATTTTGGTATCATGTGATAGACCAACACAGTGTAGTATATAATTGTGATGTGGAAGGAAAAGAATGGATATGGTTATTAAATTTCATCCCCAACCTGAGTCAAAACTTTGTAGGCCCATTTTTCATTGCGGTTACAGCTGCAGATGTTTTGGGGTATCTCTCTACCGGCTCTGGCAACTGAGACTTTTCCCCAGTTTTCTTTTTTAACTCAGATTGAGTGGAGAACATCTGAACAGCAATTTTCAAGTCTTGCCACAGATCATCATTTGGATTTCGGTCTGGACTTTCCTTTCGCCATTCTAACGCAGAAACGCTTTGCTCTTAACCATTCCTTTCTAATTGCAGCTCTATGTTTATCAGTGTCCTGCTAGAAGGTGAACCTCCACCCCAGCTTCAAGTCTTTAGCAGCCTCCACCAGATCTTCTCCCGTGGCTGCCCTGTATTTAGCTCTATCCATCTTCCCATTAACTGTGACCAGCTGCCCTCTCTTCCTGCTGAAGTAAAGCATCCCCACAGCATAATGCTGCCACCACCACCTTTCACTGTGGGAGTAGTCAGGTTGATGTGCAGTGTGTGCATGCAGGCCAGAAAGTTTAATCCTGATCTCATCTGACCAGAGCTCCTTCTTCCACATATTTATAGTATTCCTTAGGTGGCTTGTGGCAAATTTTAAACACTTCTTATGGCTTTCTTTCAACAATACCTCTCTCCCCTGAAGAATAGATTTAGAGTGCATGACTAATAGTGTTCCTGTTAACAAATTGCTTCACCTGAGCTGTTAATCTCTGCAGCTCCTCCAGAGTTACCGTGAGCCTTTTGGCACCTTCTGAGTTATTTTCTCCTTGCCAGACTTGTCCATTTAAGGGGCCAGTCATGGCTTAGTAGGTCTGCAATACAGCCATACTCCTTTTTGTTTTCAGATGTCTGATCGGAGAGTGCTCTAGGAGATGTTTATAGCTTATGAATCTGTTTATATAACAATATAACCTATGTCTGTTCCTAAATAGCTCATGAACTCACTGTCTGCTGTGTTCCTTGGTCTCAGTCATGGTGTTTGTTCGCTGAGGTTCTCTCACAAACAACTGAGGCTGACTACAAATGAAAATCACACTTTTATGATTTTTATCTTTTGTAAAATGTTGAAAGCCATGTATAATTTTCCCTCTACTTGACAAATGGAGCACCACAAAGTAGCAAATATCTCACAAAACCTTATTAAAATGGGGAGGAGGAGTCAAGGGGTGTGAATACTTTGGCGAAGGCACTCTTTGTACATTTAAAAAACTGTGTCTAAAGGCTTTAAGGTGTGCTATATTATGACAACGCAATAACCCTCGTTTCCGTAACATTTTTGGGGACTGTATGCACCCGTCGTATGTGGTAATGTCTGGAATGTTGGTATAAAGTGTGGCTGGGACTCTGAAAATGTAAGTTTGTTTGTTCGTCTGTCCCTTCTGCCACAGACGTGAAGCCCTCCAACATCCTGGTCAACTCCCGTGGGGAGATCAAGCTGTGCGACTTTGGTGTGAGCGGCCAGCTCATAGATTCCATGGCCAACTCCTTTGTTGGAACGCGCTCCTACATGTCGGTGAGTCAGCTCTGCACGCCTGCGCCCCCACCCCTTTTTCCTCTGGCCCTATCCCCACTTTCCCTCTCTATTCCTCTCACACAGCTCTTGCTCAGCCAGGCCCGCCCTCTGCCTTCCCCTCACTCCCCCTTGCCAAGAGGCGAGGGCTGTGCCCAGGAAAGAGCTCGTTGGCAATGAACGAGTGCTTGCTCTTTCTTGTCCTCCTACTCGCTCAATCTGAGATGCCTGGGGTCAAACGTTCCCGTGTACTTGAGTTTCCAGTCACATTGTTTCCCTGTAGAGCATCATGGATGTACAGGTCGTTGCCCTTTGACTGTAATTTTTTTTTAACACACACCTGAGTTTGGACACACGTCCAACTCAAACATTGTAAAACTGTTTGTTTTTTTTGTTTTTTTTTCCCCCTTCCTGCCAAACCCTCTCATTCTTTGTCTTGTTTTCCAAACCACGCCCCACTCGTTCTTGCCTCTTCATCCCCTCAGCCTCTTCCCTCCCCTCTCCTCTCCTCCACCTCCTGTCTCTCCCCAGCCCCTTGCCCAACCCTCTTGCATTCCCCTGGCATCTTGGCTCTACCTGGTCTCTCTGACGTAGTTGTGCGTTTCTCAACAGCCGGAGAGACTGCAGGGCACCCACTATTCGGTTCAGTCTGACGTGTGGAGCATGGGCCTGTCCCTGGTGGAGCTGGCAATCGGCCGCTACCCCATCCCCCCACCGGACGCCAGAGAACTGGAGGCCATCTTTGGACGTTCCATCATGGACGGGGCAGAGGGAGAGCCTCGCACCAACATGGCAAGACCGAGACCACCGGGCAGACCTGTGAGCGGTACGAAATCAAGACCTTAGAAACATGTTTGTTTAAAATACGAAAGATTTTATACAAAACTTGCATGAGAGTTCACGGTCTTTAGTTTGGTTGAAAAATTTTTAATATTGCACGCATCCAATCCTCCACAGGACATGGGATGGACAGTAGACCTGCCATGGCTATCTTTGAACTTTTGGACTACATTGTGAATGAGGTCTGAAAAATGGTTGATCAGTTTTTGCTCCCATTTATTTTTATTTTTTTATTTTGCTGATGTTCTGATAATGTTTTTTTTTTTGCCACCTCCACAGCCACCACCTAAACTACCACAGGGTGTCTTCAGCAGTGACTTCCAGGACTTTGTGACAAAATGGTGAGCACGAGAGAATGAGAAATACTTTTTATCTGAACAATGGTTTATAGCTACAAAATCTTCATTCAAATTCAATTTTTTTCCACTGGTGGCTGAAAATGTAGTGCCTTCCAAAATATTCATACCCCTTAAACTTGTTCATATTTTATCACATTACAGCCAGAAACCTCAATGTGTTTGATGTGACAAAGTAGTGCATCATTAATTGATGATTGAGCTGTCATCAGTTTTCAGGTCTTGCCACAGACTGTCAAGTGGATTTATATCTGGATTATGACTTGGCCATTTTAACACACAAATATGCATTAAGCTAAGCCATTCCATTGTCGCTCTGACTGTATGTTTGGTCTAATCCTGCTAGAAGGTGAACAGTCACATCAGACTAGTGTGTTCTGCAGCTTCTATAGATTTTTCAGGATGACCATGTATTTGGTTCCATCCATCTTCCTGACACTGCTAAACTGAATGATGAGAATGATGCAGTCACTACCATGTTTAGCTGTGCAACGGTGTTCTATGATTTGCAGTGTTAGTATTTTGCTTGTAGGCAAAAACGCAAAATGTTGCCATTACCTGGCCAGAGCACCATGTTCCATATAGATGCTCTGTCATCTACGTGGCTTGTGGCATATTGCAAACGGAACATGACTTAGACTTTTTGGGGTTTTTTTTTGTTTGTTTTTTCTGCTGCTGCTTATCATTTTCTTTCAACTTCACAATTATGCACAACTTTATCTTGGTCTGTCACTTAAAATCTCAATGAATGACATTAAAGTTTGTGGTTATATTGGGAGAAAATGTGATAAGGTTCAATGGGTATGAGGAATTTTGCAGGGAACTCTATGCAGCTGCAAAGCATGTACATTTATAAATGTCAACATTCTTTTGTATCTGCAGCTTGATTAAAAACCCAGCAGAGAGGGCAGACCTGAAGATGCTGATGGTGCGTACAGAATCTTTGTTTTCCTGTTGACTTGATCTCTGGGTTATTTGTTCATCTGTGTTGACAGTAAATGTTGCAAACCGAAGTTTCTTTCTTCGTTTTCAGAATCACACATTTATCAAGCGATCGGAAGTGGAGGAAGTGGACTTTGCTGGCTGGTTGTGCAAAACCATGAACCTCCACCAGCCTAGTACTCCTACTCGCACCACTGAGTGATCAAGCACCCCCCCCCCCCACACACACACACAAAAACAACAAAAAAAAAACCCTCTCTGCCCCTGCTCTGACACACTTCTGGGGTCTCTCTGCATATGCATTCATATACACAATCCACCACACATGCTGGCACTTTTTTTTTTTTTTCTTTTTGGTCCATCTTGCTCTTAGGTAACATTTGTAGCTTCCCTTTGTTTATTTCGTCAACAGCAGCAGAGCCTGTTGAGTCATTATTGTACTGTAAGACCACAGCTTCACCATGACGGTGTCGAGAACAGCCTCCGTTCACGTTTTCACACCGCTGCAGAGGATGTAAAGCACTGAAGGGCTGCCGTAGTGTCATCAGAGTTCCCAGTGGCAAACTTATTTTGTATTGTTGAATATTCTGTATTAATCTTTTCTATGGTGGCTTGTGGGGCTGTATTTTATTAACCTGCTGTAAAAGAAGGAATAATGTCAGACTAAAAGTCAAAAGGGAATGTAATGCGCAATCTTTTTGCAGACTTTATATTTGTTTATTGACGGGGAAATGCCTCAATTACGGTTGAATATATATATATATATATATATATATATATATATATATATATATATATATATATATATATATATATATAAATATATATATATATATTTTTTTTTTTTTTTCCCCCCCAATTTAGTTATTAGTGGTTTCTGGCAGAGACCTTGCATTCGCCTCCAGTATAATAATCAAGAGTGCACTGCAAGCAAAACAGGCACCCATGGGAGTCGTTTTCACTTTTTGGCATGTAAGCAATCTTTAAAAAGATCATTTTGTGAACAGTGTCCCAAACCAAAGAGGGTACTCATGACTACTTTTTTGCTTCAGTGGCTGGTTGTCTTTAAATTCTTGAGCAGTATATCAGTGTAATTGGGTAATATCTCATTTTATTTCAATAATTTTACACACCTACAGTGTGGAGGGGTTTTTTTTTTTCCATGTAAGAAATTTACATGGAGAAAGGGATAAGGAATATCCTCTGAAAGCTTGATATTTGCCAGAATGTCCATCTTGACATTAAGAAAATTACGACGAAGGCATTTTCATGAGTTGAAATAGCATGGTTTATCTTTCTAATGACTGTATGTGTACTTCTGAAGATCATGACAGGGATGAGCGACATTTTTAATCAAGCCTCAGTTTCTGCTATGTCGGTGCAAGTTTTCAATCGCATTGAATTATCTTTTTGTTTTTCTTTTTTCCTCTTTGTTATTGTATACTTTCTACCCTAAGTGTGTTTGGTTAAATTTCCACTGTACTGCTACATGTGACACTCCAAGTTTCAACTTGGGACAAGACTTATTTAAAGCCTTGCTTGTGGTAAAGACTTGGGTTAAAATGCTATTTAAACACACTTTTCTTGCAACTTTGATTTAATAACAAAACAAACACAGCCTTGCAGTGTATTTTTAGACCTGTCGAAGGGTATAAAGGTTCTGACTTGAGATTTTAACCCAGGTCAATTTTGGTCACTTGGTGGTGTTACCTGCTAGCCCGCTGTCTTGCTAGAGCTCTTGTATTCTCTCTCTGCTTATGGCTGCCCTTTCTACTCCTACCCTCTGAAATGTGCATTCTTTAAAAGTAAATGGATGCATTGTCACATGTATGTGTACAAAGCTATAAACAAAAATTACATGAGTACTATTTTGCAGTCTTAAGATACAAATTTTTGATTTTATGTAAATGACAAGAAGAGTCATTTTATTATAATATAAAAATGTGTTGGAAATGGTTATAATGTATAAAAAATTGAAATAAAACTTATTTGTGAATGTATGGAATGTATATTTATTTTTCTCTTTTGTAGAAGAAATGAGTATAACATGTTTTTGCTGATCATGATGGTTGTCGACTGAATTGAGCAAGTGCTTCAGCGTCAAGATGGTGTAGGGTTTTTTTTTTTTTTTAAACCTATAAGATAAATCTTACTAAATGTTAGGAATCTGAAACCCATTAAATAAATGGGGGAATTGATTATTTAAAATTGAATTTAGTAAATTATTTAAATGTACTTAAGCAAACTACACAGAACAACTTTAATGTAATTTAAAACAAAACCTAAGTGGAAAAGTGCAAAAGACAAATCTGTGTTGGAGATTATAAAACTCCCCAGAACACAGCTGATGTCCATCTACTGTATATTATTGATAGCAGTAAAGGATCCTCATATGATTTCCATCAGTGACTCAACAAAAAACTTATGCATAATTTTTATTTTTGGTCTAAGAGAAACATTTGTTCATTATTTTTTACTATATTTCTAAATGCTGCAGCATGCTTAATCGTTTCACCGTTTCACCCTCAAAGCTGCAGTATGTAACTTTTTCAAACATGTTTTTTACATATTTGTTAAAACTGTCACCATGTAGTGACAGTATGTTATGAGATGGATAATCTGTTTAAAGATTTATCTCCTCCACGTCCTAACCAAACCTCTTTTGCCTTGTGAAGAAATGCACCACTCCCGACCAAAACCAACCAATCAGAGCCAGGAAGAAGGTCTTAGCGCTGTCACTCAACCTCATTTACTCGCTGCTAAATGTGCTAATGGCAGCGAAATGACTTACTGTTCCAGGAAAACTGTTTATCCGTCGTAATCGGTGGCCATGCTAACTAGCCTCGCCTCTGCGAGCTGCAGCGTAGCAGAGAGCAAGGAGGAGGGATGAACAGCGCCACATGCACGGTGATTGACAGCACTAAGACCCGCCTCCTGGCTCTGATTGGTGGTTTCTCGATAGCGCTGGGAGAAGGCAGATGAGCTCGATGTTACATACTGCAGCTTTAATGAGAACTTCTAAATGCAATTCACACGGGGATAAACTGAATTAATGCATGTTTGTACTCTGATATAAAGTAACAGTTCCAGTATAAACTATTTGTCAGTCATGTGTTTTCTATGAAGTGAAATTCTTAAAGAACACATATATAGTGCATCTGGAAAGTATTCTCAGTGCTTTACTTTTTTTTTTTTTTTTTTTTTTTTTTTTTTTTTTTTTTTTTTTTTTTTTACATTTTATGTTACAGACTCATATGTTAATCTTTTCCTCAATATTTTATACACAAATACCCCACTATGACAATGTGGAAAAATGTCTTAGTTTTTTTTTTTTTTTTTTAAATTTATTATAAATAGAAAGCCAAAAAACTTTTTTGTTTTGCATCCTTGAGATCTTTCTACAGCTGAAATGGAGTCAGTCCACCAGTGGTAACTTCAGTTAACTGGACTTGATTTAGAAAGGCACCTGTCTATTAAGGTCCCACAGTTGACAGTATATATTAGAGCGCAAATACCAGGCTTGAAATCAAAGGAATGGCTTCTTGAGGCACAAATCTAGGGAAGGATACAGAAAAATTTGTGCTGCTTTGAAGGTCCCAATGAGCTCATTCATAAATGGAAGAAGTTTGAAACCACCATGACTTAGCAGAGATGGCCAGCTGTCTAAACTGACCGATTTGGGGAGAAGGGCTGTAGTCCGGGAAGTGAACAAGAACCAGATGGTCATTCTGTCAGAGCTCCAGTGTTCATCTGTGGAGAGCAGAGAACCTTCCAGAAGGCCAACCATCTCAGCAGCAATCCTCAAATCAGGCCTGCATGGTCGAGTGACCAGATGAAAGCCACTCCTTAATAAAAGGCACATGGCAGCTCGTCTGGAGTTTACCAAAAGGCGCCTGAAGAACTCTCAGACCATGAGAAACAAAATTCTCTGGTCTGATGAGACAAACATTAAGCTCTGTGGTCTGAATGCCAGGCGTCATGTTTGGAGGAAACCAGGCACAGCTCATCACTAGGCCAATGCTATCCCTACAGTGAAGCATGGTGGTGGCAACATCATCCTATGGGGATGTTTTGCAGCAGCAGGAACCGGAAGACTAGTCAGGATAGAGGGAAAGATGAATGCAGCAAAGTACAGAGACATCCTGGATGAAAACCTGCTCAGAGCTGCTCTTGACCTCAGACTGAGGAGACCCAAAGCACACGGCCAAGATCTCAAAGGAGTGGCTGCAGAACCACTCTGTGAATGTCCTGGACTGGCCAAGCCACAGTCCAGACCTGAATCCGATTGAACATCTCTGGAGAGATCTGAAAATGTCTGTGCAGAGACGTCTCCCATCCAACCTGATGGAGCTTGTGAAGAACTGTAAAGAAGAGTGGGTGAAACTGCCTGAACATAGGTGTGCTGAGTTGGTGGTATCATTCAAAAAGACTTGAAGCTGTAATTGCTGCCAAAGGTGGATAAACAAAGTATTAAGTACAGGATGTGAATACTTATGTAAGTATGATTTCTTGTTTTTCTATTTTTATCAAATTTGCAACAGTCAGATTTTTTTTTGTTTGCTGATTTTTCGTTTGCTAATTTATGTGCAGAAATTTGAGGAAAGAGATTAAGTTACTACAGTTTGGAATAAGGCTGTAATATAGCAAAATGTGGACAAAGTGAAGTGCTGTGAATACTTTCCAGATACACTGTAGGTCCCAAAGTCATTTGATAACCTGGCCTTTGCTAACTTACTTACATCTATTTAATTATCTACTGTCATCTTTGCTCTCATAAGCTGTATTTCATTGTGACACCATTTATGAGTTTATAGCCTTCAGTTTATTTTAAGTTTAAAGTGACTGGAAATGCATCATAGTGAACTATAAAGTGAGGGGAGAGGTTTATATGATCAATTAACAAGTCTCCACTTAAAATGATACATACAGTATGTGTGTAAGCTTGAGGCCAGCCTATGAGTGCACACAGCCACGCTTGTGCCTTTGTAGGGAAATGTTGTAGATCTTTTTTGTAATGAAACATTCGTGAGATTGTCAAATATGCCAGTGCACATCTTTCTTTCACTCCCAGATAGAGCTATTTTATGATAACAGGCTGAGCTGTGCTCAGTTTATAACTACATTATTAGCTACTTATTGCAATGGGAAATGATATCACTAAATTGGATTTAATTATGAAGCACATTTCATCAAGTCAGGTGTAACACAATGTGCTTTGCAAAAGTTAAACAAAGGAGCAGATGCACAAACAATTACACCAAAAAAGTTTAAACAAAATAATTATTAAGCTACTAGAATAAAAAGTACAACTGAGGAAGCAGTAAGAAATAAGAAACATCAGAGACAGAAATAAACAATTTAAAAACATAAAAATTCTAAAATACAAGACCGCTTTATTAACTGTTAGGAATGTAAAGAAATATAAAATATAATATTACATTTACTTTAAAACAAATTTTGAAATATCTGTAGAAACTAGCTTAAAAAGAAAAATGTATTTAAGGCATTAAGATCAAAATAAAAATGCAACAGAAAAAAAATGGAACCTACTAAAGCATTCGATAACGAGATCAAATAAATAAAAGATGAAAATTAAATATGATTAAAAGACAGATTTACTAAGTTTAAGTTTAAGCCTGACCACAAATATGTGTTTAAGGGAATTTGGAAACATCAATAATGAATCAAATAAAACACTTTGACAGCAGTAGAGATAAATGTAGCTTTTTGTGCTTTAAATAAAATCTATTAGATCATCATATAGGTTTTTATTGTTAGATTTGTGTATAGTGAGTATGATCGTGAAGGTTAATATACAATGCAAAATTTTATAGTATCTCATTTCTCTTTGTTAGGTCCTAATATTATTTATTTAGACAATTTATTATTGTTGTTTAGGTGTCTTGTCAAGATTATTGGAGGTACCGGAGGCTGCTAATGGTGCTCTCAGTTGACGATAACCCGAGTCTTTGTAAATCTCTGCTACGGCCCTGGAAACAGGAGCGTCAAGCTGAGCTACTCTGAGCGTTTGAGTTTTATAGAGTTCACTGAAAAGTTGAGAATTTTTGTTTTCCATCAGCCAAAAATATATTGCTTGTCTGGACAACTAGTAGGTATGTAAGCGTGCTTACCCTCTGGGCATTAGCACATGTAACCACAGCAACAGAATGTTCCCAAGGACTAGCTAATTTTTGAAAAAAAAAAACCTTCGGTTAATTTGAGAGAAATAAAAAGCAAGCGGAGTGAAAATGGTGCTGGTTTTGAAATGGTAAGTGTTCTCTTTTTAATTCCCAACATTTCTTTTAATTTTATCATTTATTTATTTTAAACACAACATTTCCACTTTCAAGGGAAAGCGAACTGTACAAACAAAACTGACAACGCCGCGTCTCTCAGGTGGTTGTGTTTAACAATGAAGACAAACTGCGTAAAGAAGTTACTAAGTAACCTACCTCTAAAACCTTACAATTGAACACAAAACAAAACATGGAAAATAATGACAACACGAAATTTACTCAAGTGGAGCCAAATAAAGTTAGCATTAATGACACTGGCGTTGTTAATAACAGAGAAAGTGAAGCGTTATCTTTAATTTGATCAACCTGGATATAGTTTGTTCTCTGATTTGGGCAAACAGATATCTTCCAGACCCAGTCCTGAAGTCTTGAACTGTGTAAATGAGCATTGTGAAGAAACAGGTGTTCCCTAAGGGTTCATTAGAAACACCAAATCTTTTATGCTGTTGACAAAAATGCAGACCACAATCTCAGTAATACAGTGATCAGGCATAACATTATGACCTCTGTCAGGAACACTGGGTGATACTCATTCCATTATATCTCACCTATTATTAGTGGGAAACAGGTGCCTTTCACTTTACTGTAGTAATAGATGACATAAGGTGAATCAAAAAATATTTTATCACGGAATTGTGGGGCTACTGAAAATTATGCTAATGTACTATATATTATCTTCACTCAGTACTTGGTCAGGGCTTGATTTCTACTGCATCAGTGCAGCATGGCATGGAGGCGATCAGCCTGTGGTTCTGCTGAGGTATTATAGAGCCCCAGGTTGCATTATTAATGTCCTTCAGCTCGTCTGCATTTTTAGCTCTGGTATCCCCTCATCTTCATCTTGACCATATCCAGTAGATTACCGAAAGGGGTTCAGGTAAGGACAGTTTCCTGGGCAATATATGTACAGTGGTACTACGGTCAATAAACTGATATTGGTACTTCTGGCTGTGTGAGCAGGTACCATGTCCTGCTAGGAAATGAAATTGGTATCTTCATGAAGGTAGGGAATGGTGACATGCTCTGAAATGTCCTGGTAGGCAGCAGGGCTGGTTTTGGAGTTGATAAATCACAGTGGACCAACACCAGCAGATGATATGGCTTTGCACAATCGTCACTGACTGTAGAAACCTCACTAAGGACCCCAAGCAATTTGGATTCTGTGCATCTTTACTCATCCAACAGATGAGCTACTGGAGCTCAAGTTCCTGAAGAGGTTAAAGCTGGTTCTGATAGACAGGTGCCACACTACACAGAGCATCACATTTTGTTTCGCATAGGGATGCATATCTGTAGGCCATCCCTGATAGCTGTAGTCTCTTTCACCAAGATAAAGCATACCCTGCAACAAAAAATGTTCAGGAATAGTTGGAGGGGCACAACGATGAGTTTGAGGTTTTGACTTAGCCTTCAAAATTCCACAGATCTCAACCCAATCAAACATCTGTGGGATGAGTTGGGCAAACAAGTCCAAATAAACAAATCCATGGAGGTCTTACATCGTATTGCTACCAACATCTAGGTGCCAGATTTGACAGCACCCCTTTAGGGGTCTGGTAGGGTTCATTTCTCAATGGATCAGGGCTTTTTTGGCAGCAAATGGGGGGGATCAACAGATTATTAAGAAGGGCGTCATAATGTTATGCCTAATCAGTGTATCGTTTTACTTAACTTTATTAACTCCTATGTTGTTGAGTTCTTATTGCAATCTGCTTTCTGCTTTTGTGTTATGCACACAGTAATGAGAAAGACAGATCAGACATGTGGTGTCTGGGAGTGAAATGGACCACCCTATACTGGTCTGAATGGCAAAATTGCCATAAAACTTATCTCCCACCACCCCTCCTGCTTGTCCTCCCTTTCCTCTCTCACTCTCACACACATGCTCAATCATTGTGGGGACAGTGCTGTATAGTGCCCTCTAGACAGACAATACGTCACTGCAGCTGTGCAAAGGCACAGCAACATAAAAAATGTTGCACACCATGGAGCAACTAGAGTTCTTAGTGTAAAGCATTAAATAGTCTACAAACTATCTCTTTGAATCATTTTATAATAAATTTAGATGTTTGTTTTATTGATTTACAATGTGCAAAATTAGGTATAGATGAAGTCTTGTCAATTATATACAATATAACATTTAAATTTTTGAGGGTTTTAGAATTTTTGATTAAAACTTTGAAGTCAAATAAGGAATAATAGTTTTTTTACAATGATGATGCAGCAATATTTACATTACATAATATATTGCTGCCTTTTAAAACATACAGAAAAGCACATTCTATCTTGAACATTTGGAACTCATCAAAACAAAGTTACTTCTTGAAAATGCAGTTGCACAGTTCATTTTTGCTGTTTGTGGCTGTTTGTTTCTTTTGTTGCTCCTGTTTATAAATCCATAACCTGCCACACTGAATGATTTTGCTCATTAAAGCAGGAGAAGTGTTTGCTTTATTAGATCTTTACTTGCCCTGTTTTGTCAGTGTAACTGATGACATCGACTATGATGATCTGTCGACATCAATATGAAGCTAACAGGTCTTTTTAATGAGTTTATCTTTTACAATTTAACTTTGGTTTTCCTATGTGTTTGGCACCAGTCATTGGCTGACTTAGTCTGACCTCCAGTTTCAAAACAAACATGGCAAATAAACCACCAACTTTACTGTCAAATGAGCCAAACTATGTTTTTTTTTCAAAGTTTTCAAAGGCTGAATTGATGAAAGTATGAAAGTACTTCATGTTAAGTGATGATAAGCAGAGGTTTGAATGTTCTGGCAACATAAGCACCGGGAATGATGAGTAGGTGAGGAGACAACGCTGATAGCCTTCTAAAGAGGAGGTAGAAAAATGATTTAATTAAACATGCGAAATGATCTCAATGATGTTAGACATATGAATGAGTGTTTATGGAAAATTTTAAACAAAAGTCAGGACAATCAGACAATATTAACCAAGTGCCTGCGTGTGTTAATGTGCAGACATTATTCAGCCATGAAAATCAATTTCCTGTTTTAATCACAGTTAATTGAATAGACAATGTGGATATTTAAATTATCAAAATTTAAATCAGACAAACTCATAAATGATAAATACAATTAATAAATCGAAGCTATTTGTGAATTAGATGAAAATATTATAGATTCTATTATCAGAATAGAAGAAAAAAGTGTAATAAAATGTAGAAAAGTGACTGAGATGTATTTTTGTTTATTTCCAGCTCAGATTTACTGTATATTGTACAAATACTTAAATATTAAGTGCTTCATCTGATTTATTTTTGTCATGCTGGATGCTGCACTTTATACATATAATTTTTACTTTAAGGAAATACAAATATTTATTTAAATTTTAATTTGTGTTATGCAATATTTTTTATGGTGAAAAGGAGATCAGTTGTTTAAATGAATCAATGAATTAAAATAATAATTTATGGAATCATAAAATAGTAATTGTTAGAGGCAACTTAACAATGCAAAAAGTTTTTTGATCATGCATAAAAATAAACAAAGAAACAAATGACTGTCAGAGACACAGTCTAAGCGAAGGAACCTTTTTTCAATTTTTTTTGCATTTATTTTGGACATGAGAAAAACAACAGAAACAAATCTACATAAATGAATAAACAAAAACAAAATAAAGCAACTATCAAAATAGTCCAACAACAACAAAAAGAGTAATGTCGACATAACATGTCCGAAAGGGAGTAGGAAGAAGCATATGCTTATTTAATCCTACTCCTTGTCAATTTGGTTATTATTTGATAATAATAGTTGATAAATTATTGATTAAACATTTACTGTTATTTAAACTGACCTTCCCCTGTAATGACAGGTGTGCATAATTGTGCTCAGGTGAGTTGTAAAATGGTATTCATAGCAGATCTAATAAGTTTGGTCAGGAGAATATTAGCCTAATTACATATTTTTCATATGTAATCGAGTTAAACATAATTACTTTTGTAATCTGATTACATAGAACAGATTATATATAATCAGTTACCTCCCAGCAGTGGCTCTGATGCAACTCAACATCTTCCTCTCCAACCCACTACATGGCACAATGGCTGGCTCTCACTCACTGAGTGGGTGTGCTGGTGGGTATTGTGGAAGTGGCGCAATGTGAAGTGCGTGCATCATGGGAATTCACATTTCACTACAGCGAGTAGGGAAGATCTCAGCTCACTAAAGTACTCACCTGCTGGAGCTTTGTAGGTAATGTGAACAAAGGGTGTGTGTTGAGGGGGCTGCTGGCAGCCCCTGCCGTGTGTGCTGGAATGTGTCAAGACTTGCTTTTGGGGTGGGACATCATGACCTCAGGCAATAGGATGGGTGGGTGCGACTTACATAGAAAAGGAAAGGAGTAGCGAGAGATGAGGCGGGTGAGAACAGACAAGAGTTACAACTCAGTTTTAACCGTGGAGCCAACGTACAAATGTTGGTTTGTAGCCAATGACAGCCAGAAAGAACGCAGTAGGCAGGCAGGGTTTAATGATTTGTGTTATCGCTGGTTCAGTTTATGGTTTGACAACTGTCAGTACTAAGAGATTTCCACCTTACTTTCATCTTGACAGGAGGAGGAGGGGGGGGAGGACACAGAGGGATGCTGTGTCTTTAAGAGAGAGAGTGTGTGTGTGAGTGTGTGTGAGAGAAAGAGAGAGAAAAGGGAGGGACCTCTTTGCCCTCCAGAAACCAGGAAGGGAATTGAGTTGATCTGCTGCTGCTTGGTTAGCGCATACGGGGGCTTTAAGCTGCGCGTCAGTGAGAGGGAGATAGAGAGCTCCGGAGAGGAGGAGAGGAGAGGGCTGAGCTAACCCACAACAAGCACCATCACGGCCATCACAGGTGAGCTGAAGGCGACCTGTCATCCCCTCCTCTGCCCGCCCTGGGCCTGTCGAACTCAGAGGGGGTGGGAGCAGGGAGAGGAGAGAGGAAGAGGAAGGACTGAGGGAGGGGGGCCAGAAAGGAGAGCAGGGTGGGGGGGTTGGCCGGAGAGGAGAGGTGGATCGCAGCAGCAGTCCCTAGTCAAGGTTCCTCTTTTCTTAACATTTCCCTTAATTATGTGTCCTGTAGAGTTATTTGCCTCAGGGGAATCTTGTGATAAAGTTTATAGGATGTGATCAAAACATTAACTTTTCAGGCAGGTGGAAGCACTTAGAGGAGGAGGAGGAGGGAGGCAACTGAACCGAGAGAAGGAGGAAGCAAAAAATAATGATACTGGAGAAGCTACAAGCAGTGGCAGCAACTTTTCGGGACATTACAGGGTGAGACATTCATTGCAGGGTGTGCTGTGTGTGCAGAGCATGTCTGGGTGGCATTAGGTTGTTTAGAGGAGGGGTAAGTCAATTTAGGTCAGGAGTTTCAAGTGTGTCTGAACCGTCCCAAGAGCGCAGAGCTGATGAAAGAGCACAAGGCCGATGTTTCAGTACTGCCTCTGACAGTCTGGGCTGAAATTTGTTTTGGTTTTTCCTCCCACAACGCTCTGCCCTGTTTGATGGCTGCTCTGTACTTTAATACCTGGCAGGCTGTTAGCAACATACTGTAGTGTATAATTCAGCCCTGGGTTGCTTACGTTAGAGCAGGCTTGGAGATAGTGGGGGTGGTGAGGGCAGAGAGGAAAGCTGGGACTCGTAGTCCGCAGCAGGGGCTGTGGAAACCAGGTGACATTGGGTTTTGGCCTCTATATCCCAGAGTGCCTTGCCCTCGGCCATGAAGGAAAGGGAACTGCCATCAGCCTATCCTTGTGAGGAGGTGTGGTGAGTGAGCCGCTGTGAAGCCAATGAGGAGAGGGGATGCAGGAGTGGAGTTGTGGGCTGAAAATAGAGGGTGGTGGTGGATGGGATGGGGGCGGGTAGGTGTCTGTGTGGGATCAGGCAAGGGCTTGCCTGTATGACTAGGGCCACTCACAAGTTTCCTGCCTGGTAATGCTCTAGCCCTGCCCAGAGACACAGGCAGCAGAACTGGCCGGCAAAGCAGGGGAAGGCAGAGAGGTCCCGAGAAACATTTTCTGCCTATTTGGTAAGCATTACGAAGACATTCACACACACATGGTGTCTTTGGGCTGGGATTTAGAGGAGAGGGGAGGCAAGCAGGGAAAGTAAATACCAGTGTGTCTTGATAGAGTTCAGAGTTCTTGACCCACTTGAAGATAGAGCAGGGATTGACAAATGGGGCAGGTGCTGCATTGAATATATGTTAAAGTTTGCTTTATTACTTTTGGACGTTTAATCCTACATGTGTTATTTTGATTCTATCAGGATGTGGTTAATTACATAGAACTGTTGCTAATATTAGCAGAGTAAGAAGATGAAGATTTTTGCACATCCTGTACCACTTCTTCTTCTTCGGGGGGTGTTCAGAGTAACTGTACAAAAACCGCCCTATCAGATACTTTGCTGAGCTGCGGCTGATAGCTGCTGGGGCACAGGTGTTGAGTAATAGTTTTAGAAACTTAACCAAGTGACATCTCGTCTTAATGAGGCAGAGAATAGGTGATACAGTTTGTGACAGCTGAATCCCCTCTCCCTGACACGGCACGCTGCCTCAGTTGAGTCTGTACAATATTAAAACAAAACTTAAGCTCTGGCAACTTTGTGTAACCATCCCCAAAGAGCTTAAGCGTTCGTAGATTGATTTCAGTCGTTCCCAGCTACTCAAACCACGGTCAATCTCATGACATCCCTTTACTCTTTACCGCTCAACTCCCCCATCCTCACCAGCATCTTGTTAAAAGCAGATTGTAATCTCTACTGCCACCATGTAACGCTTGCTTTTTTAGCCAGTAGTTTAAAAACTTAACAGCAACCCTGACTGTCTTCTTCGATAACCAGATGTTTTTTTTTCTTTCTCTGTCTTTGCATACTTGTTGAACCCGTTTTTACAAATGTGCGGGCATAGAGAGGGTAAGTGACGAGCACTGTACGCCCATTTTATGGGAAAGTCTTTCATAATACTGCTGTAAATTAAGTTGATCACTTTTTTAAATTCAGTTTAGGGTCACAAAACAGATAAGTTATTGTAAATACTGTATGTTGTATGTGTTTTACCCTATGGATAAAGAGCATGGTTATTTCTAGTGAATTCCATCAAGAGGTTAAACTAGGACGCCATATGTGTTTGTATGTGTGAGCGCGCATGCACGTGCATGTGCATGCGCGTCTGTGTTACCAACAATAGACTCCAGAGGAATTGCAGGGGACTTCAGTGACTGTGGGCAGGTCCAAGACACCACCCATCAATTTGGCGGTGAGGCTGAATACAGTTTGATATTCCTGTATGTTTGTGCCTGCACCACGATGGCCCAAAACTAGCAGGTTCAGGCAGACCGAGAGGACAGGTTGTGTGATGTCGCCGTGGCAGTTTGAGGCTTTATTTCAGAGTAAAAAGTTGGCAGGATACAGTGAGATACATGTAGCTGTCATATTGTTTGCGTAAAGGCTTATCCATGTGTCAAAATGGCTTATACAGATAGTTATTGTATTTTATACGGAGCATTTCCATGCCGCTTTTTGACATAAAGACATTCGGAAAGGTTTACACATTTACAGTTGGAGTTCTTTCATTTGCCTCTTCCTTAGTGAATGCAGCTTCACTTCCCCCCCTCCATGATGTTTGGTTCCCCTGGTCAGCTGCTTAATATACCACAGCTTCCAGCCTGGCTAGACAGACAGACCCCTCTCTGTTGTTTTTCTGTTGTTATGCTGAAGACCAGGGGCAGTAAAGGGGCTTCTTCTGTTCTCTTCTGGGACATTTATTGTGCAGAATTCAACACAACCTGATCAAATTAAGAGTAAGAGAGTGAGGCCTGGGATGTTTTTCAAAAAGAAGGGAAGACTTCACTTACATTATCACAATTTTAGAGTTAAACCTTTGTTTTCATAAAATATACAATACAAGTCAGAGGAGGTGGAAGTGTTTACAATATTGACAAAAAACAAACATTTCTTGATTTCTTGATAATAGATACTGTAGATATAGGCCAAGCGACTAGGAGGATGTGTGACCAGTCTGACACTGTCTGCTTGCTGATGTAGTTACTTGGTTTGCAGTGAAACAAGAGAAAGACAATGTGTGGGTTGCATTAAAGTATGGCGAGACACAGGGAGGCGGGTGGGTCCGCACAGCTTTGCCTCCTCAGCAGTGAAAAGGGGAAGTGGGTGATGTGGTGGATACTATGCAGTGCACAGTCTGAGACAGAGATGGAGCAATGATGAGATGAGAGCAACAGATGAGAGGAAAAGAAGGAGTTGGGGATGGTGGGGGCGAGGGGGTCAGACAGTACGGACAGGGAGACAGAGCAAGAGGAGAGCTGGTCATCTGATAACAGAGCGGGTTCTGTTACACGCCTGCCACAGACTCACAGGAAGTCCTCTTTCCCTGTCGGGCTGAGCATGCGCAGAGCGGTGCAGCCAGTGCTCATTGCTTGACCAGTTAACCTGCTGGACATGACTTTTCTGAGGCCATGTGTTCTGTAACATGACCAAGTTGTTAACACGTTAACTTATTAAACAATCTGGTTGAAAAGAGGAAAAAACTGTGATACCTGATGACTTGTGTAGTTGCAATCCTACATTAAAAATTGCATAAAAGATGCAAATGGCATTTCATGATGTCTTAGTGTGTCGCATGACATATTCCTTTATTTAAAGGGATAATTCTGAGTTTCTCAAGTGAGGTTCCTTTCAAAGTTTATGGACAGACAGAATTTGATCTGCAGTTTACTACTCATTTGGCATCTTCATTTACTTTAAATACAGATTAGTTGTTGATTAGGTGGAATCTAAGTACTAGCCAAGAGAGGCCAAGATCAAAGTGGACTTTACGTTCCTAAAACAACTTCAGTTTCAAAAAATCACAGTGGTTTGTTTGAATGCAATTTTATGAACCTTTAAAATGTAACATTTGTATTGGGTGGTTTTATACAAAGAGACTGATGATTATTTACATGGGAAACAGAGGTCGGAGGTAATGTACCACCCATAATCTTCCTGTGTAAAACATTTACTGAGCACAGAAGATGTAAAGTATTTCCAGTTATAGTAATTGTCTGATATAAAAGTGAACTGGTGTAAAATGCAAAAATATAGCAGTTAACCGAATGCTGTTTTGTTGAGTTTTACACTGGTTTACTTTTCTATTATGTAGTTACTGGAATTGCTTTACATGCTCTACATGTTTCACACAGGAAGAACATCGATGCTGCACCACCTCCAACTTCTATTTCCTCATAAATAATCATCTGCTTATTTGTGACAAACTGTTCAAATCAAACAAGTTATTTTGGTTTTGGTCCTTCTTGGGCTACCGTCTAACTCCAAATAATCATTATTTATACTAAATTAAGATGCCATTAGAATTATCGCCTGCAGGTAAGATATTAACTGCTTATTACTTCTTACCAGACCCTTACATGAAAACACCTGAAATATCTGTTATATCTGAAATAACTGAATTATTATGGCATTGTCTTCTTTAAATACAAAGTAAAATTAAAAGGGGGAAAAAAGTATTTCAGTTTTTTATGTTAACAAGTTTGTTGCTACAAGTGGGTTTGAAAATCATTTTCAGCTGCACACTGTGACACTTGTACAGTCGCCCAGCTGCCCCCACTCCCCCATCCTGAGGGTGGTTACCTTTCATTTTACTGTAGCAGGTTATACCAGGTCCAACAGTAATTCATCCCGGGTTTATCATTGACATCTGAGCTAGATTCCTGGGCCTCCATTTGCTCTCAAGTTATGAGCAAGCTTGTGAGTTTAACGCCCTGTCTCGCCCACCAGCTTCTCACTGACTCCATGTTTTGGCAGTGCTTCCTGGTTAGTTTCTAGTGAAAGCTGCCAGGCCTCGACCAGCCCGTGCAACTTTAGGTTTTATCAGTCACTAGCCTACTTCCTGCTTTGCTCCCAGCACGGCCAGTCAGGTTTCCTTCCACTTCGGCCAACAATGAGTCACTGAGCAGTGGCAGTTACTCAAAATCCACTTTTCCTAAGACACCCCCCAGTTTTTTCAGACTGTATGAAGCACAGAGCATCACACCTTCTGTGTCTCCCCTCCCCCACTTGTTGCTGTAGACTGCCAAGTAGCTTACTGGAGGAAAGTTATTATTGTATTATTGTAAATGTTTTCTGTTGCTTACAATGCAGACATATTTAGCAGCTTGCAAATATTTCTGGTAACAGTCACACTCATTACGATAATGTTTGACAACTACTGTTAGCAAGCTTTCAGAGGCATGTCCCGTAAGTAACACAAATAAGCTACAAGCTCATATCAACTTGTTACACTTCGAGTATTATTCTGCTAAGAGCAGAGCAGCAAAGAGGTAGAATATTTTAGTCCAAAAGGCAAAACATTTGCCAAATTTAGTTGCTGTTTATGCTGAACTGTTGCCTTAGTCTCTGTATCAAAATCGAATAACCAATAAATAAATATTATAGATAACATTATTATGAATGTAACACTTCAACATGTTATTGTAGCACCAGTAGGAACAATTTTTGCTTTTTTTTTTTGTTTTAAGTGAAGTCATATTGTGTTATTCATTTTGTTATAAATGTGTAATTACTCTGTTAGTGCTGTGTTTTTACTCAAGGGTTTCATACCATGAGAATATCCCGCATGACCATGCCTATTTACTAGTTCTCTGATATATACGTTTCATTATTTTTGACGTGCAAATTTGTATTAGCCAACAGCAAATTTTCATACTCTCAAATTTAAGGAACTAGAAAATGAAAATTTGGAATAGAAGACAGGAGAAAGACTATTTGCATTTTGAGTCAGTCCAGTGTTTTGGGGGGCGGGGGTACTGCTTTAGTTGTTTCACATTTTTAAAATGACTCTCTAATCTATTTATTTCCTTATCTGAGAAACATCTGGGGTTGCGCACGGTTAACAGTTTGTTCGCTTGTATCTAGGAATGACTGGTATGTGTCTGCCAAAGTCTGAGAGACTTTCAGGGTGGAAATTTTTGAGACGCTCCACAACACGATTCATGTCAGCCTAAATAAAAACTATTCCTGCTAACTCCCGCCACACTTCGATGTCAGCCGTTTGTCTGACAGTCACAAGCAAATTGGCTCCAACTGTCTCCGTGCAGATGTTGACGCACGCCGTATTCGGTCAACTGAAAACCCCCCCAGCAAAAACAGAAACTCCTCTTTCACAACACCGTTGTACAGATATATGGGAGGGGGCGAAGGGATGTTGCAGATGAGTCGAATGAGATGAGGGTGGAAATGGGATGGGTTGGCCCTGTGCGTTGAGACAGTTGTTTGACTTGCAAAGCAGGCCTGGGTGCTCGTGGCCCGAGCCCTGAAGAGAGGGGCCCTTCCCTGAAAGTGGAACACGGCGTACACGGACAGCTGCGGTGCCGCTTTGTGCTAGATTGCCGGCCTTGTCACCCACAGGCATGAATTAGTGATAAGGAATGTTTCAAGCCATGAGGAGGTGTCAGGATCAGGTTTGTGGCTCCATGTTTCCTCTTTCTCAGTGTTCTGTGCAGGTTTATTCAGGGACAGGTTGCTCCTGCATGCAGAGCAGTCCCTCTGTGCTTTGTTGGCGCTGAATCAAGTTTTGTGTTGGTGCGCATGTTCGTGCAAGTGTGTGTTTTATCTCCTCCTCAGCTCACCGTCTTTACCTCACAAAGCCATGACCTAGGGTCAACTCTGAATGTATAGGGGATACAGTAGCCTCATTCGCAGGCTTGCAGCAAAGCCCGGTTCAGTGCAGGTGCTTTAGAGCTCTGCCGTTAGAGAAAAGCAGGTTGACTTGGCTCTGGATGGGGCTCGCAGAGATCTGTTTCCACCTGCGAAGGACACGACTGGTAGCCATGTGGATGCCCTTTCTCTTGCGTTTCCTTCCCATCTCACTCTACTCTCTTTGCCTCCCGTGTCATTTCTCTTTGTCTCTCTCTCCTCCCTTAACATATTCAGATGAGGGATTGGGTAATAAAATTTGCTTTTGCCATGCCTGACAGATTGTTTTCAGTGGAGCTCTGTTAAAGTCACTGGCAGTGTTCTCTTACCCTATGTGGTCAGCCGCCCACAAAAACATGATTTAAGAGATCCATAGAGAAACTGGGTTGCCAGTAGGCAAGAGTCAGTATGACATTCTCATGGTATGATAACCTTGATTAAAAATACCCCAGTTTTACTGTATCATGGAGTTAACACAAAAGGTTGAAACAAAAATGTTCTTGAAAAAAAAAAAGACAATAATTATTCCTATTGTTGCCAAAATAAATATTTAATATTACAGGTGTAAAAAAATTATGTCTGATGTTTTGATTTAGATACTTTTTAAGTAAACAGGCGTTTTCTGCAAAATAATAACCCTTTTTGTTTTTTTACTTAGGGATGGTTGATGTAGAAATAAAATGTTATCATAATATTTCATGGTATTTCTTGGGATGATGATAAAAAGTATTTTAAAGAGTATCCTATTCTTTTTGGCTTTAAATCTGTATTCCATTCACTAATAGCCCCACAAAAGCAAATACTCTAAAAATAAACCTAATTTTAAACCGTCTATTTAACTATAACAGTTACACTGAGTAGTGCAGATAAATTGTATACACTGTAATTATTGCATTCAATCATATTTTAATTTGAGGAAGCTGCATTTAATGATGCTCTCCTGAAACCAACAGTAGAAAAACAACTTGAACAGGGAGAATAATAATCACAATCATGATAACAGTTTTTGGAGTTTGCAAACAACATTAATTAGAGTTAATTGTTAACATGACAAGATGACTTATTCTTTTCATGATTTTTTTCATACTGTGTTGATAAACATTTTGATTATTCCCCTTCTGCTCTTTCTAGAGTAACACTGGGATATCAAACTGATATTTGGCAGAAAACAACAAATGCAGCTTCTGAGGCTACCTATAGCTATACTCCATATAACCGGATAAAACTCCTCTTACTCTGACTATCTTTAGCATCTCATTAAAAGGACTTTAAACCATAGGAACTGTATGAAATAACACTTCAGTGGTTTTGAAACCAAATGTTGATATTCCTGGAAACTGGAATTCAGCCCATTCCTTGGAGCCAGTTGGCATCTTACTGGTAATCACACTGAACAAACCTGTGCAAACAGTGTTATCGTTATCATTTGGACACACAGGTTTTTATTGAAGTGTTCATTATAACATTTGGCTCAACCAATCTTTTACCCATTTAGTTATTGATGAGAAGGTGAAAGAAACCTCTTCAGCGCTTATAGGTTCCTCAGTGCAGAGGGACAGATACATCTCTCTATGACCTATCTGCACATCACAGGTGTGGATACACATAGGCATTTCTTTACTGAGGATAAAACAAAGCCGAGCAGAGGAGAGGACAGAGCCAAAGAAAGAAGGTGAACGCTATTAAAAGAGGAGGGGCAGCCAGGTTAGGCAGGTTTGGTGGTGGGGTGTAGCAAACAAACATACCAGGAGGATTGATCGGAAGGAATCTTGTAATTTGAAGCTTGTAGAGAACAACCCATTTAATGCAACCACCGCCCAGCCTTACCCCCCTACTGGATCTGCCTGGCAGATGGTGAAGATGGTAAAGGGGGGGAGTTGGACAGGGTGGGTGTCCTGTGTGTGCTTGCATATGTGTGTGATTTCTGTGTTATTGATGTTACTGTATGCACTCGTGTGACTGAGAAATCGAGGATGGGCCGCTCCGCTGAAACCCCCACCCCGCCCCACTGCCTAAGCTTCAGTCGATCATTTTAATTCCCACCACACACACGCACACAAACACACGTGAGCGAGGGGACAGGCCTTTTCCGAAACTTGGCACGCAGTGCAGGGTGGGGTAACTAGCTCAGACCGGATTGACAACCTCCCTTTTTAATGCTGTTCCTTTGCAACTCGTTGTACATTCTCTTCCTCCTCCTGTGGAGTGTTTTTTCAACAGGGTCTACCCTTCCAGTCTTCTCTACATCCCTTCACTCTCCTCTTCCTTCTTGTTCCTCCACTTCCTTTGCTTTCCTTCCTTGCTCTCAACTGTCATAGAGTGCATAGGCTGCACAGCCCAGCTCCCAGCATGCACTCTGATCCCCTCAGCCCTCTCCTTATCTGTCCTCCACGACCTCTTGCTTGATTTCTTGAACGGGCGCGTGCACACACCCGTGGATGTATTCATATATACAAGGAAACAAGCACCCAGCCACCTGCACACATAAAATACATAAATATATTTGTGATTCTCCCACTCATTGTATTTATGCAAAGAAAACTGCTGACCAACACTATTCAGCTCTGGTGATGGCAATTTATTCACTACAAGAAATTAATGTCTTGCACATAGCCATTTGTTTTGCCATCAGTTTGTAACTATACCTGTGTTTTCGTTTTTTTTTTTTTTTTTTTTTTTTTTTTTTTTTTTTTGCCTGTTTTAAAATACATTTTGAGCTGTTGTGAGGCGCAGCTGTATGGTGTTACCATATAGCTGAAGACACAGTCTCAACGCTGATCAGTTCAGTTGAAAGGAGCGAAATGTAAAATATTCACACAGAAGTTTAATTTCAGCTCAGATGGAGACAGTTTAAATTTAGTTGACTTCATAAGGTTAATTAGGGATTTAGGTGATTCAGAAGTATTTTTTTATCCTTGAAAAAGTTAGGGGGGGATGTGTTGTAATAGGAAAATAGGAATTTGAATCAATTAATAATAGGGATGCACCAATCAGTCGGCCAGGATCTGAATCACTTAATTGTGATCGGAAGATTAAATATCGAACGATTAGATTTTTTTTTTCCTTTTCATGAAAAAAGTATCAAAGCTAAAAACATTTTTGGTTTAAAAAGCATCAACAGTATGTACTTTGATGCATTTTTCTGAGTTAAGGAATTCAGATAAAGGTTTGATGCACTTATGGAGTTAATCTTGTAATTCTTCAGGTTTCTGCTAAAATCAAATCTAAGTCCTCAAACAAAGAACCTGCAGCATTTTTTCCTGTTTTAGTTGTTGTAGTCCTTAAAGGAAAAAAAAATAGCCACAAGTAGCCTGATCGGTGCATCTCTAATTGAAACATTTTAATTTTTTTTATTTCTGTAACACCATATTGGAGGTCATGGGGTATCATATCCAAAAAATATAAAAGGAAAAGATTTTTTGATTGAATGTGTAAACAAGTTGATGATATGCATTTGGTTCTCAGCCACTTTCAATCTGTCATAGATCTTTCTCACAGTCAGTTTGTGTTTGTAAGATTTTACCTTGATTTTATATATATATATATATATATATATATATATATATATATATATATATATATATATATATATATATATATATATATATATATATAGTGTATTAATTTGATTTACTTTCCTTTCACTTTCCTTCTTTTTAAAATTTATTGCATGTTAAAAATGTATTGTAGTTCATAGTGCTAATGTTGCAGATTTCTGTCTCAGTCAATCACTATTCCTATTACCTTTCTGTCCACAAAAGAAAAACTGACCAACTCATCAGTTATCTATGTCTTCTGTCTTCAGATAGGCAGACAGACAGACGGCAGGACGGATACACGGGTGGGGGCTGTGCTCGGCGGCTCGGCGGCAGGCTGGTGGAAGATGTCGTCAGGGGCCGGTGGGAGAGGAGGAAGGCGGCTCCGGGGTATAACAAGCACTGGGAGCGGGGGAAGACGAGGAGGAGCAGGGGAGGCAGAGGAAGGTCCTGTGGGGATCCCTTTCCCTGAACACAGTGCAGACGTCCTGGGCGGCCTGAACAAGCAGCGACACAGTGGGCTCCTTTGTGATGTGCTCTTAGTCACCCAGGATCGGGAGTTTCCGGCTCACCGCTCCGTCCTCGCATCCTGCAGCTCTTACTTCCACAAGCTCTTCACTTCAGGGGCCGCTGCTGACCAACAGAACATCTACAACATCGACTTTGTAGCAGCAGAGGCTCTGGGAGCTTTGCTGGACTTTGCCTACACGGCAACATTGACGGTCAGTCACAGCAGTGTGGCTGATATCCTTGCTGCTGCACGCCTCCTGGAAATCTCCCCCGTCCAGGATGTCTGTACTCACCTGCTGGACACCAAAGTGCTCTCCCCGCCGGTGAGGCATCATCATAACATACAAAAACAAGCTTATTGATAAAAGTTGTGTATGCACCATCAGCATCTTTTGGTTGAGACACCAAAACATTAGAAAGTTTATATATAGGTTGTGCTTAATAGTGAGAGCATCTATAAACAGGAATTTCCAAGTCCTGGTATAGATTCTCAATTGGATTTGATTTGACTGGGCCATTTTAACGTGAACATTTTGTTGTAGCTATAGCTTTATATTTTGGGCTTTTGTCCCACTTGAAATTTTTTTTCGAAGATAATTGGTTGTATTGGATTTTATAAAGGGACATCAGACTACAGAAGAACGCATCGTTATTTATAATTTTATTTTTAGACAATTTGGAAACTCATGTAACTGTTTCCTTCCTTTTCACAATGCACCACCACTTTGTGTTGATTAATAAGATAAAATCAAATAAATTTTAGAAAAGTTCTTGATCATAGCATAACAGATTTTGAAGGTGAAAAGGATGAATACTTTTGGCAGCTACTAAACATATATTTTCTCCAGTTCATTCATGTTGAAAAATGTGCATGCAGTCATCATGCCGTCCACCTCAGTAAACAGTCAGCATAACCAGACTTACATCATGGCCTGTATCAGTGCCTCTCACTATGCCTAACACACACCCTCAGCTTGGAGTTAGTTTAACACTTACTCATGCTGAGCCAACAGCATTTGTGGAAGAACAGCGTGCTCTCTCACAGACTACAGACACACAGCTCTGCAACATCTTCAGCTGCAGCAGTGATGTGCTGTGTCGTAAGGTATAACACCATAATACTCAGTTCAGATTATTATTGTGACTGTAACATCATACAGGACATGCTAAAGTCAATTGCTGGAAGATGTTCACTGATCAGAGATTTATCTCCATTCTGATTTTGTAAAGGTTTGACCCCCAGATTTTAGATAATTCAGATTAATCTTAAAGAATTACAATTATAATCTTCAAAATATTTCTTTCTAGCTTCTTGCTGTTAGTGGCCATTGGTTATAAAAAAAAGGAGCAAAGGGGGGATGTCCAGCAGTGTGTGAGAGATCAGTTTCTGTAAAACAGGGTTTTACTTCTTTAAAATAAAGAAAAATAAATAATGAAGTTGACATTTTGCGCTTAGTTTAGCATTATTTGTTAGCAGGTAGCGAGGTTTGAGAAGTTAACAGTAGGAACTGTAAACAGCAGTCTACGTGTGTATTCCTTAGAGTCCAGATCATTATTTTAACTTTTACATTTGCAAATGGCTGCCAAACAAACAAAGAATCTTCCATAAAAAAACAGAGGTTCAGAGCACATTAAGATAAAACACAGCGTTGCTGAGGTAATAGCTTAATTTTTCCTGGTATCTGTGGAAGTTAGTTCTAAATAAATTATGATTTATGCAACAAAATATCTCCCTAAGGTGGGGGCAAACTAAAATTTGATGGCTCCCAAGTGATTTGCGAACATAACCAGAACTGCAAAAGTTCTAGTTCTAGGTCTAGCTCTCCGATTTTGCAGCCTGAAAGAACAGCCAACATTCCTCAGTAGAAAATAGTTTCCTTTGAAATAACTTCCTTCGAAAACCTGACTGATAACGAAAAGAGCTAAGTTTGAGTCTTCTTCCCTCAGTAACAACTTTCACACTAAGGAGTGTTCAGTGTGACCTGGTAGTCCTTAAGTATGGTGCATTCACTGATTAGAAAAGGATGAGATTTTTGAGTTTCTGAACAGTCTGTCACTGGTTAGGGCCAGTCAAGGTGAAAATCACCTAATTTCCAGTCTCCATCTGATTTCTTTGTGCATCTCAAAATTTTTGTTCTGGAAGTAGCTTTTAACATCACAGTTGTTGACACACTGGCTTTGTTTTCTATCAGTTATTTCTGGTATTTCATAAAAAGCTGACATATTCTGCAAGTTGTAGAAGTTTTTGCCTGTCTAACTTAGCCCTTCTTCGCTCAGTTGTTATGATTTTTAACAGAACAACTTAGAAGACAAATGTGTTTTCTGAACCCTCCAACTGTGTTTTCTTTTTTTTTATTTATGGTTTGCACCCCCTTATACTCCTACAAGTTTTCCTTTCACTGGCTTTTTGTTCCTTTCGTTTCCTGTTTCAACAGGCGGGCAGTGAGCGAAGAGATGAAGATGAAGAGGGGAACTGCAAAGGAGTCAAGGAGCAGGGGAACCGAATTCGAGCCCGGGAGTACCTGGAGTACTTCCAGAGAGGGGCGCACTGGAGCAGCAGCTGCAGCACGCCGGAGCTCAGGGAACTGCCCACACACCTGCACTTTAATCATGGTAATGGGAGCACCCCCAGCAACGGGGCTCCTGCTGTCCCCGTTGAGTACTACTCCTCACTGGCCCTAGCCTTGTCACAGCCCCATGTGCAAGAACCAGAGGAGGAGGATGAGGATGAAGAGGAAGATGAAGACAGAGAGGCAGTTGAGGGCAATGGCGTAAACTTGGGGTCGTCATACTATCCTCCATCTCAGAACGGCCACTTCTACCTCCCCCCTGAGTCTCGGCAGGAGACAGAAGTCGAGGACAGCTGTAGGGAGGCAATGGTGAGGGATAGGGGTTCAGCCAGTGCCCTCTTGCAACAAATGATGGACTCCATTGAGAGGCAGAAGAAGCGTGCAGACGGGGAGGAGCAAGGAGATGGGGACGATCCTGACATGGAATTTTACTTGAATTATTTTAGCAGCACGCAGCACGAAGATGCAGCTTCCGCTTCGGTTCCGCATGGAGTGCCGCCGTCGCTGTGGATGTCACGAGGCAGCGCAGGCCAACACACAGCGGGAGGAGAGAGGGTAGTTGAGGAGAGAGGAAACGGGACCGGAGGAGGTGGAGGAGAAAGAAAGATGCGCTCTAAGGCCTTTCAGAAGTGCCCCATATGCTCGAAGGTCATTCAAGGTGCAGGCAAGCTACCCCGGCATATCAGAACGCACACAGGAGAGAAACCCTATGAATGCGCCATCTGCAAAGTGCGCTTTACCAGGTAAGCCCATTTAATGAAGGGACTACCTCATGTCACATGTGCTAATAGTCTTGGACAAACGGCCCAGCAGAGGGAAACACCACAAAGCCAAGAGCTGGAGAATTAGCGCTAACCACCTTAGCTTTGCATTAGGCAGTGCAGTTTGTGTCCAAATGTTTACCTTGATCATGGATTGACAGGGTACTAAACAGATTTCCTCCTAATGTAACATTACTGCACTATGAGGGAGGGGGGCTGAGTGTTATAAAGGTCAGTTTTATGGTGGCAGGCTTCATGGCAAAGTCCTGGAATTTTAACATAGGGGTCCTATAAAAGAAGGCTGTGCCATGGATGTGTTATCTTGTGAAAAGGGGCCATAAAGACTGTATTCTGATACAGAGGGGGGTTGCAGGCCCTGTATGGTGCTCTGGCTCCAGTACAGTAATGTGAACTTTTGATCTGCTGTTATGCTGCTTATTGCCCACAGCAGAGTATTTACACAACCCCCTCCCCTTGCTCTCTGTCACTCCTTCACTTCTCAAATAAAATCTGCTACGTGTCCCTTAGAAAACAGATAGACGTGGCTTATCTACAGGAGGAGACATCTGTGCTCAGGGTTTTGTCATGTTTGGAAGGCTTGCCTTTTCCTTGAAATGATTACTTTAATGAATTAATTAGCTAGTTGGTAGCAAAAATAGATGTTGCTGTCTGAAAATATCCAGAACCCCTTTGAGCACGAGGAAGACCATTCTTAATTTACCCTCCAGCTAAATTTGACCACTAGTGGAAAGGGGGGGCATTGTAATCTTAATCCTGTTTGATCAGGGTTAAGGGTTTGCCTCGCACAGTAATAAATCACTCCTATCCTTTAAATAATTCACCTCAGTCAGTGACCACTTTCTTACAGTGCTGTAGACTGACTATAAATGTGTGCCTTGATATGTGTGTGTTTCCTCCTTATTTTTGTGTGGTAAGGATTTTATGTTTGGTTCACAGATCTGCAAAGGTTGCAGTGGGCTTACTCATTTGCTTGTATGACAGCGAATATACTAACTTTTATGACATTTGCACTGTGTGGACGTGCTCAGTTGAAGTTGTCCTAACAGCACCTATTTGTCTAGGAGCCCTAAGTGTAGGAAGGTTAGACGATTTAAGTGCTTGGGAGCTAGTGGGAGATAACGAAGGCTAAAGGGGGGGACGAAGGACAAGAGTCAGATGAAGGCCAAGGCAGTCTGATAAATTCAGGGAGCAGCAAAGTAAGACATGTTTCAGAATGTTGTTAGATTATTTTAAATCTGCAGAAGTAGAGATGCGTCGATCAAAATACTGTGGCCGATTTTAGATCTAAGGTTTTTGTAAAGCTTCGACCTTCCAAAACCAATTTGCTGATTTTGGTTTCTCTTTATTATAAAATGACATCATTCAAGATATTTTTTCAAGCCTTCCTGCCATGATTGGGTATTAAATATTTACATGGGGAGAAGAGGCAACATCATGTGTGATGGAAAAACAGGGTTTTACTAATATGCATCTTACATATTTGCATCTTCTATTAGTGATTAGCAGGGTTGGCTGTACTAACTATAAACAGCTTACTGCGTGTGTGACCCTTAAAGAAAATGTTGATCCTCACCTTGAATATGAAATTTGTGAAAGGCTGCCAACATTTGCGAATCTAGCATGTTCCCTGACTGACAGGGGTTGCAATCACAAAAGGATAAAACAGAGCAACTTTGTTGTACTCCATTCAGCCTTGCTGTTATCTGCTGAATGTGTTGCTCTCTCACAGCCTGAAGGAAATACAGTTATATCTGATCTAGAGCTACACAATATACCAAACAGAAATCGCTATTCCAATATTAGTGTGTGCAATATCATAATTGCAGAGGACTGGTTGGATACAGTATTTGGAAGTATTACATTTCAAGTACCATGCATGCATACACTTCATGCCAGCAATAGTTTTTGCCTGTTGGATAGAGTTTTAGTGCCCTGGATCCCCACGCTTGTATGTTTTTGGTGGCCGAGTTCCAGAAGCTCCTGGAGTGATGGATGAAAAATGTGGATGAATTGATATCATTATGGCAATATTAAGCAGTAGTAATGCAGTTACATTTTTTGTTAATCTTGTGCAGCGCTAGTCTTGATGTGTCAGAGAAAATGTAGTTTCCTTTTTAAAGATTTTCTTTGTACATTTTACACCTTTATTCAGTTTTCAGACTGGAAAGCAGTAGAGAAAGAATGGGGGAAGACAAGCAACAAAGAAATCTAACTTTGAGTCTTCACTCGTTCACACCCTCCACACCGTATAGGGAGTTTGTTCTCTGTGCCACCTGACACCTGATAGATATGGTGGGTTCATTGATGTGGAAAAAAGGAATGATTTCTCAATTTCCCCAACTAAAAAATCTTCTGTTCCAGGTTGATTGGACTCAAAAATTCTGCCTTTTTTCAATTGGATAACTTCACATTCCTAAAAGCTAGCTTTAGTCCTATACTTTGGACTAAAGCTAGTTTTTTTCAGAATCTGTGAATGCACAAACAATAGGCGACTTTGAGTGTTCTTCCTCCCCCTTTGAATTTTTCAGTTTTAGACACGGCGGTGACCGGTGGGGCTGAAACTCAGCTAATTCTGGTCAATTTCTTGGAGCACGTCTATGCAGAATTAAGTTTTTTTGTTTTGTTATGTTTTGCCTTGCCTATAGTGTGATTTTTATAGAAGTCCTCAGTTAAAATATAAGTAACTGGAATTTTGGTAATTTAGTTTGCGTTAGAATGACACCTCACTTGTACAAAATTAAGTTAAAAAGGTTCTATAGGGATTAACAAAGCTTCTTTTTTTTTCTAGACTCGGTACTGTAGTTTGTTGTATTCAAAACTACAACATCATTAACAA